>CAWUFW010005785.1:0-1271201 GCA_963921515.1 Calotriton arnoldi
GCTTCCTGTGGGGTGAGCTGGCTGTGCTGACAGGATGGCTGGGAGTGTTGTCCTGGCAGTTGTTTGGCTAAGAGTCCCAAGAGTGTCCCTGTGCTTCACACAACATAACCCAGGGTGGTGGTGCTTTGTGGGATCTTGTGTTAGGATGGAGGGCATTGCATTCTACCAGGTGGGTACTGTGGAGTTTGTGTTGGGCGGGGGGTGTGAGGGGAGGTGCTGGTGACTATGGTCAGTGCTGCAAGTCCCCCTTCCCACCCAGCCAGCCAGATATCCCACCATGGAACGTGCTTGCATTGCAGGGAGTGTAAGTTGTCTCTCAGGATGTCAGTCAGTGGTGTCCTGCTGTTTGTTGGTGCACAGTTGGCAGCAGGGCCTTGTGCTCCCCACAGCAGTAGCCAGTGTCAGCCATCTTGTGAGTCCTTCTCCACTCCCTGTGATGTGAGCATGGTTCAGGGTGGTGTTGATGGGCCAGTTGTGAGGCTGAGCAATGTCTGTGACTACCACTCCCATCATGCTATTGCCTCCACCCCCTTCCCAGCATGCCCATGCTTCCTTCCTTTTGACTCTGCTTCCCTGTGGGGTGAGCTGGCTGTGCTGACAGGATGGCTGGGAGTGTTGTCCTGGCAGTTGTTTGGCTAAGAGTCCCAAGAGTGTCCCTGTGCTTCACACAACATAACCCAGGGTGGTGGTGCTTTGTGGGATCTTGTGTTAGGATGGAGGGCATTGCATTCTACCAGGTGGGTACTGTGGAGTTTGTGTTGGGGGGGGTGTGAGGGGAGGTGCTGGTGACTATGGTCAGTGCTGCAAGTCCCCCTTCCCACCCAGCCAGCCAGATATCCCACCATGGAACGTGCTTGCATTGCAGGGAGTGTAAGTTGTCTCTCAGGATGTCAGTCAGTGGTGTCCTGCTGTTTGTTGGTGCACAGTTGGCAGCAGGGCCTTGTGCTCCCCACAGCAGTAGCCAGTGTCAGCCATCTTGTGAGTCCTTCTCCACTCCCTGTGATGTGAGCATGGTTCAGGGTGGTGTTGATGGGCCAGTTGTGAGGCTGAGCAATGTCTGTGACTACCACTCCCATCATGCTATTGCCTCCACCCCCTTCCCAGCATGCCCATGCTTCCTTCCTTTTGACTCTGCTTCCCTGTGGGGTGAGCTGGCTGTGCTGACAGGATGGCTGGGAGTGTTGTCCTGGCAGTTGTTTGGCTAAGAGTCCCAAGAGTGTCCCTGTGCTTCACACAACATAACCCAGGTTGGTGGTGCTTTGTGGGATCTTGTGTTAGGATGGAGGGCATTGCATTCTACCAGGTGGGTACTGTGGAGTTTGTGTTGGGGGGGTGAGGGGAGGTGCTGGTGACTATGGTCAGTGCTGCAAGTCCCCCTTCCCACCCAGCCAGCCAGATATCCCACCATGGAACGTGCTTGCATTGCAGGGAGTGGAAGTTGTCTCTCAGGATGTCAGTCAGTGGTGTCCTGCTGTTTGTTGGTGCACAGTTGCCAGCAGGGCCTTGTGCTCCCCACAGCAGTAGCCAGAGTCAGCCATCTTGTGAGTCCTTCTCCACTCCCTGTGATGTGCGCATGGTTCATGGTGGTGTTGATGGGACAGTTGTGGGGGGGGCAATATGTGTGACTGCGACTCCCATGATGCTATTGGCTACACTGACTTGGCCAGCATACACAGAATTCCTTCCTTTGAGTGGTCTTCACTGTGTGTTGGTGTTGTTGTGGTGGCTACATGTGTGGATGTGTGTGTTAGTTCTATTTGTGCCACTGCCTAGCTGTAGTTGTGGTTGTGTTTGTACATGTGTTGGCACAGTTGGATGTGACTTTTTGATGGCATGTGTTGTGTTTATCTGACTGACATACACATTTTGGGATGATTCTGTTCTAGTTGCTGTGTAATTGCTATGAGTGCATGGTTTGACTCTCCCCTTGACAGTGATGTGTGTGTTTTGTGGCAGTTTATTGTGTACATTTGTTGTGTACTCACCAGGCTCTGGGATGTTCTCTAGTCCATATATGCTCACTGGCGGAAGGATGGCCCGCACCTTCTCCTCCCAGGGCCTGAGGTATATTGGCTTGGCAGGAGGGCCACTGCCGGTGTGTTGGCTGTTGATGTAGTCTATCTTCAGCAGGTCCCGTACCCTCCTGCGCACGTCATACCACCTGTTCTGGATGTCCGTCTTTGTGCGCCGACATGGTGATTGGGCGTTCACCCTGTTGATGATCCTCTCCCACATCTTGGTTTTCTGCGACATGGGGGTCTGTTGGACCAGAGTGCCAAACAGCTGTGGCTCCACCCTGAGGATCTCGTCTACCATGACTTCCAATTCACTATCTAGGAACTTGGGATTCTTCTTGGGGGGCATGGTGATGGTTGGTGATGGTGGGTGATGTGTGTGTTGGTGTGCAGGTGAGGGTGTGTGGGTGTGTGTTGTGCTGGGTGTATGTGAGGTAGGTATTTGTTGGTGTGCTGCTGGTGTGTGGCTTGTGTGAGGGATGAGCTGTGGGTGTGTGGTTGCTTTCTCTTGGGTGCTGGTAGTGGAATGGCATTTGCAAAGGCTCATGGTAGTGATTTGTGTCCTTTATATAGGTGGAGTTGTGGGTGTGTCTTTGTTCTCTGTCCCCACCCCCAGTATTTATTGGCTTGGTAATTGCTTGTTTGGCCTTTTTTTGGTTGATTTTTCCTTTGTGCTGTTTGTGTATGTTGGAAACGTTCTTGTGACCGAGTCGGACCGTGCATTGGTCTCGTACGGTGTTTTCCGTTTCGTTCACGCTGTGTTTATGCAGTTTTGTATGCTGCGTACGCGTCGGTCGCGGTGTATTGTGTTGCTTCGGCTCGGTTTTGTATGCGTGTCGGTCGTACGGCTTGTCCTCCGTCCGACTTCGGTCGTGTTTTCGCGCCTTGCATCGTACTTTGCGGGTTGGAGTTGGCGGGTACGATTCGGTCGGATTTGTTCCGGGTGCGTGTCGGTCGGTTGGATTCGCGTGTTTTTCCGGCCGGATTGCTATTTTCCGAGCGGCTCGGTCGGTCGGCTTGGTTTCCTGACGTGTCGGTCGGATTTATCGCGGCTTGCATCGTACTTGGCGTGTCGGGCGCCACTGGTACGTGTCGGTCGGTATTTTTACCGGATCCGAGTCGGTCGGTGCTTTTTCCGGCCCGAATCGGAATCGGCCCCTTAGTGTCGCTCTTGAGCTCTTTAAATGAAGCTTTTGAGCTCTTTGTGACTGCGAATGGGCTGTTTGCACCAGAACTGTGCTGCCCGCACCAAAATCTAGTGTGACTCACTCCCACCCCATCTCTTCACATAGCATCATCGACACGAAGCTCAAGCCTGCCCGTCCATGACGCCCAGCCTGCTCTCTGCACCATGCTGACTGCTGCCCATGAAACTCTTCTTGCTCTTTACGACCATCTCCAACGTGATCGGGAATCTTGGCACAAATCTTGAGACAGCATCATTTAAGCAGGACTAGTTTGACACTGTGTCCGACCCATGCTCCATCGCGTTCCGCCTGACCTTTTGCCTTTGACCCTGTCCAGCATGACCAGATAGCCGCAGTTGGCGCTTACTGCTTTTTGGTGCTAGATTTCACTTGAATATTTAAAAATTCACAACTCTGATTCTCCTGGGTGGATTATTGTTGTTTTGGTGTCAAACAATTCATTAAACTTTACTCTATTTTTCTAAACTGATTTGGGATTTTTCTTGTGTTGTGTTTCACCTTATTACTGTTTGTGTGCTACAAAAATACTTTACACATTGTCTGTAAGTTAAGCCTGACTGTTTTTTGTGCTAAGCTACCCAGGGTTAACACATGTTAATTTAGTGACTTTTTGTGTTCACCCTTCAAGGGATTGTGGCTGTTGCTTGATCAGGGCTCATATCCCAGTCAACCAACAAACCCAATTTCTCACATTCACCTTAACTAATATTATGTGATAACAGAAATAATTATTCTAATCCAAATATGCAAATTTAGATCCAGAAACAACACATCTGTGTACTGCTGGTAGATTTCTCTTGGAATCCTATCTACTCCAGCAGCATTTTTTGTAGTTGCAGAGTCATTTGAGTGAAGATCTTATGTGTTACTTCCTCCGAGACAGGAAACTTAGGGGCTTATTTACAAGGCCCTTGCGCCACTTTTGCGTCATTTTTAACATGGGGAAAAGTGACGCAAAAGTGGCGCAAGGGGCTTGTAAATCTGCCCCTTACTTCTTAATCCTATAATACTGGAAACATACCAATATGGTGTGAGATTTTGCTGCACTTTTAGGAGGACAAAAGGGTATACGGTGGGCACTATCATTCTTACAGTTCCTTAGTTAAGCTCCTGAGTAGAAGCTTTGCCACCCAACTCAATATATCATTTTGGCCTGTCAAAGCAGGTGGTGTTTTTTACCGTTCCATTCTTACAGCTAGGATTAATGCAGCCTTATCTGTTTCTGAAATGGGGGGTCGCTCTGACAGACTGTTGCGGAGTCTATCCCATTCTCGATATCCTTGTCCTGTGTCAAGACCAATACATTAGAACCTGTCTCTCTGTCCACAAAGTACACTATAGCTGGGCAAGTAGGGGCCTTATTCTGTACAGATTGCATTTGTGAGGTTGAACTTTCTTAACATTTGATTTCTTAATTTCTGTGAGCTCTTGACACCCAATTCCTCTTGTCTCTCTTCTCTATCTTATGTCTGGACAGGCCACTCAACTGGCAACCAGGGGGCATTCCTCAAGGCCTCTAGGTGGCACAACTGCCCATTTCCCTCCACCCCCTGTCCTTTTCACCCACGAAAGCTTGGCCAAATATTAGTAAGTTGTGCCAGTGAACGAGTAAAGTCTTTTCTGGATTTGGCCACTATTCTGATAAGTGTACTGCTCTGTCTGTATTATCTGTACTGTAGTACCACCAGTTGCTTTCAGCCTAGATTAAACACTAAACAAGCTCAGTTTCTCAAACTCAAAGCATACATATTTTTATAAGTGTAAGGAAATGCCTCTTTTTGCTTTTTCACCCCCAATGTTTTGGACTGATGCTGCTGGTTTTTCGACTGTGAGAGTGCACTGAGGCCCGATAACCTGATGGAATTCCAGCTCTGACCCTACACAGTATATGTCTGATTGGCTTACACCCAATTGGTAAAACTTTACTTATTATATGCCTCTAGTATATGGTATCAGTGGTATTCAGGGCCTGTAAGTTAGTGCCCCACCAAGGCTGCAGCACCTATTGTGCCACCCTGGATGTAACAACGTAAAAACATGTCTCCCAGCCTGCCATTGCAAAATGGCAGAGTAGATTTAAAGTGCTAACTTGACTTTGCAATTTAAACTAATAGCAAAGCCTAAATCACCTTCTTTCATATATATGTCACCCTGCAGCAGCCCTATCGAGTCTTCAGTCAGGGTGCAGTATATTAAAGAGTAGGATATGTATTGTTATATGTCCTAACAGTAAAAAACCCAAATTGCCATTTTTACTGCAGAAAATGACAATTGTTCAGGGTACAGGGTTACATGCTGCACTATTAAAGTTGATACTTCAAGGTAACAAAGTGAGCATTGCATTTAACCCGACTTGATGCCCAAGTCAAATTTAATGTGACTATTTAGGAAATGCAACTTTTAGAAAGTTAAAATTCTGATGCCCAAGTTTGCCTATGGCCACTCGCAAATGTTGGCCACAAGTCAGCCTTCTGCCCTCCTTGGGAGAAGAGTGAATGACGGCCAGCAGTAAGAACTATAGAGGTCTGCCACTGGAAGAGGTTTTAACCTCTCCCTGGCAGGAAGCCACACAGGGTGTGAGCCCAAAAGGTGAGATTCAAGGGAGAAGCTGCCTCAGATGGGCAAATGGTGAACACACACAAGAGGGGCTGTTGAGGTAGATAGGTTGGTTTCGGGGACAGAGATGGGAGATCAGAGCCCAAAACACTTTTTCCGTGGCGTGTAGCACCCAGGTAGCCACTCCTCTAGGGTGGGCAACCAAGATCCACATACCAAGAAAGGGATTCTTTCATCTTGGGAGTGGGCAGAATAGTGCATGATGGGATAGCTAGATTATAGACATCGCTGGAAGTCCTCACCAGAATGTTAAGGTCCTAGCAGCCCATTGGCTAGTAACCACTACCTCCCTTGAAGGAACTTTCTGGGCATAAATATGGCAACCCTGGCATCCAGACCTCAGAGCATGTCTGTACTGGGGAGAGGACCAAAGAAAGACTGCCCTACTGTTCCCTGGACCTGGTAAAAGAGGCTGCATCAACTGCACCTGCTGATCCTTTGACTAGCAAAGAGAGGTCTAAAACTCCATAAAAATAAGATGTATTTTTGTAAATTGGTGTTGGATTTCTTTTGTGTTGTGTGACTTTCTTATTTCATTGTATTGGTACTTCTAAATGCTTTACAATTGTTCTTTTGTTTAAGCCTGACTGCTCGAATCCACAGCTACCCAGGGTTGAGCTAAGGTTAAGCAAACGAGTCTGACTGAACCCATGTTGGTTTTGTGAGTGTATTCAATGGTAAGGTTGCACAACCAATCAATATAATACACCACATTTCCTTATAATAATAATAGGACTATTTGCTCTTTGTCCAACCCTAAGAGTTAATATAACTTTGTCTCACTTCAATCATATCACTCCATTAGGCTTTGTTTGTTCAACAACATAGAGATTAGTTCAAGACCTGTGCAACATAGTATTCATTCTTCCTACCAGAGAAAGTATTCACAGTTATAATGTTACAGGGAGTCCACCCCAGAGAGCACCTGTTAATAAAAACGGCAACTAACATGGGTCGCATTCTGACCCGAGCAGCTTCTCTCAGATGTAACTCTCTCTCTCTCCCAACCACACTGCTCCAGGTATCTTGCTTCAGGTAACCATGGCCCCTAACTTTCGACCTCCACTCCCATCAAGTGTCAGACTGAGGTTTGGCTCCAAAACCAGAAACCAATTTTCTTTGAGGCTATTCATGTTGCATGAGAAATAAGAATGAGGTATGTGCGGTGGTTGTATATCAAAATAGAATATAGTTTAAAGAGGCAAAGAACTTAAAAGTCTGTACCAAAATGTATTGTACTGAAAATGGGAAATAAAGAAATGCAAAAAGAATAAAGAAAGAAAACATCCAAGGGATTCTGCTGATATTCAGGTTGAAAAAACCCACATATCCTTAAAATCTTGTGAGCCAACAGGGGAGTATAAGTTAGTGGTGAAAAACTGTCTCTTTCAAGAATGTGGGACTAATTGATGTAGAACTATACCTTCCAAGGGAAATCAATCCGGTGGTTTCTCCTAAAGTGTTAAGGAACTCTGCACCATTAAGAACTAAAGCTCCAGCCTAGAAAAGTTACCTTTGGGGGCTAAAAGATGGTTGTCAAGCCATCCACTGGAAAGTTCTTCTTTTGTTAGGTTGCTATAGATTTTGTGGATTTAGTAGGTGATGTCAACAGTTTGTATCGAATGATGACTCAGTGAAGTCATTCTATAAAATGTGAGTTCATAAAGGCTATGTTTTGCAAAGATGAAATTCCTTCAAAGGTGTAGACACGTCCCTGTTTGATATAATTACATCTGTTCTAAATGGATGACACAGTGTCCCATCAAACTAGAGCAAAAAATTAAATATTTTCTCTAGCAGCAAAAATGGCACTTAGTAGTATTAGTAAATCAAGTGGTGTTACTTTATAGTATACAAAGCTAGTATTTACAGGTTTCTTGAGTGTCTTTACGCCTGTTTCCAACTACCACTACTTATCTATTCACAGCATCAGTGGTAAAAAGTGGAACAGGTATTAAGTTCCTTTTTTCCAAGACCTCATCAGCTTCCAAGTAAATTCATGTTCTCTGAGGGCAGGCTTTTCAGCAGTACGTAGACCACCACAGATCAGGTACTCAATTTTCCCTGTAAACATCATATATGAGACTGTCTTCAGCAGTTCTGGGGCACACCTGTCAAGAAAAGATTTCCCGTAAAGACCATGTAAATTACCCTTATACGTCCTTTAGCAGTTGAAACAGGTATCTGCCTTCCCCTCTTCTTCTGAAGGTCACTTGGTACAGCATGTGGTTTGAAATACATTAAGCTAGTATATGATAGTGAGCTATGCCAAGAACCAATTCCTAGTGGTCTTGAGTGTCCCATAGCACCCTTTCAAAGTAAAATGATGTAGTCCAAATTCTGTGAAACAGTCACAGAGTACATTTTATCCTGCTTCACTTTGAACTGTAATTTTCTGTAGTACAAAGAATTCAGTTCCACCCTGAGAACATGATTAGGATAAACTCTTAGGCTGGTGTAGTGTCAGTGCCTACCGAGGTCCCATTTAGACAATGTGAGAGTTTGAGCATCCACTGAAGCTTCAGAACTAGAGGTGCTCAGAGAACTCCTATACCTATTGGGCAGGATTCCTTTGAAAGTTCTCAGTAATCCTCATTGGCTTTTCTTCAATTCTAATTTCAGATTTTGGAGGTTTGACACCCACATTGATAACTTTTCTGGAATGTATCTCTTTGGCAGCCACCCCTCCAGAGATAACATTTTTTAAAGAAAATATATTTACCTAGAGGTGCAGAAGATTGTGAATAACTTTGAGCTTATGTGTCACACAATATGCCACATTGGGCACTTTTGGCTATGCCAAGAAAACTTAATGGTTCTCGACGAACTGCAGACTTCCTGTCAAAAATTAACAAAATGCGTGAACGCTATATGACAAACTTTTTTACGAATTGAGTATTTCTTAGGCATTTTATAATTAAGGGTGGGCAGTAAACTCCACTCCTCCGGCGGAGTTTTGCCCACTCCGCACTCTGCTTAGAGCACAGAGTTTTTTCTCACACGCAGCTCACCAACGGTAAGTTGGCAAGTGTGAGCAAGAAAATACAAGTGCTTCCGGGTGAGATTTCTCAATGTGAGCGGTCGCGTTGAGAAAGCTGCCGCTCAAGTAGAAAATCTCCCCGAGCAGCAGAAAGAAGTAGCACCCTCTGGTGCACCAAATGGGGCCATTCACACTGATTTCACAGTGCGGGACACGCTCCTGGTGCTAAAAATCAGCACGAGCAGCGCGACATACCGAACTATGCCGTTTGTGAACCTCCATGGAATCTTGCAGAGTTTTTAGGTAACTCCGCGGAATTCCGCTGAGTGAAACTCCACAAATTCCACCCATCTCCTATTTATAATAAGCTACAACTCCCACTGGCCTTACAATTAAGTTAAGCTACACTGTGTATGACGAGTACAAATTTGTCATTGGTTCCTAATGAGTTTTAAACATACTCTATTTTATTGATATCAATATGGTGTATCACTAACAGCAAAGTCAATAAATATATTACATAAATATGTAATGTAGGGAACTTTGTGGTGCCTCTATGGCTCCAAAACTAAAAACAACTCAATGGAAACCAACCATCTGAGCTAAGGTCTTTAAGCTGCTCATCCTAATTACTTAAACTTGCAAAATAAAACACAACTCAATAGGCCTAAAAGTCTAACTTGAATTTAAAGCAAAAATGGTTGTGATGTAAGTAAAATCAATATTGGACAAATGCCATTAAATGGCCCAGAGCACCTACCTAAATTTACATTGGGGCATTTAAATCTAAAATCTATACTTTTCAATGGCATTTTTATGTATTTGCCTTTGACATCAATGTACTCAATACAGCGGACAGGGCATCTGCCACTCTTTTGCAGATGTACCTCATCTGCCAATTCCTAAATAGGTTTAATGGTGGCCTGGAGAATGAGCAAAATGTTTCAAAATGTATTGACCTGATCCAGTATAAGATGCGGTCTGGTGAATGTCATTGAAAAGTGATCAAAAATATTTCAGCAATTATAATAAATATATCAGAAAGAAAGACAAAAAAAAGTCACTTATCCAGTTGGAAAGTGTTATGCTTAAATATGTTTATACCTAAGTAGCCCTGATAAGTCAACCAGCAAATGAATCCTTAGACAGTGAAAGTAGTACTGTATATGGTTAAATGCTGATACTGTCAAATAGGGAGATAAGTAGACTTTTGCACGTAGGAAGAAGGCTAATTAAGACTAGACAAAAATAACTTAACAAATGAAAAGGTATCAGAAATATAAAAAAGTGTGGATCCGGTATAATAATGAATAAACAGTACTTTGCATAGTTAAGTGTAGACATCAAGCTATCAAGTAATTTTTTGGGTCTGGTACAGCTGGAGATTTTGTCAATTTGGTATTCACGAACTACAAGTTAATAGTAAGTTAATGACTGCAGAGACTTGTCCTATCTGAGTGAGGAATCTCAGCGGTCATAAGCTTACTATTAACTCTTAGTTTATGAATACCAGTAGCAGCTGCTACCGGAAGGGGTGGTGGGGTGTGGAGGGCGAGGAGGGGGAATAAAAAAAGCAGAGAAACCCACTTAGTTAGGTATGAGCGGCCGCCGCCTCTCCTCTGTCCTATTCATCTTCTTCCTGTCTCGAGTCCCGGCAGCAGGAAGCACCGGGGTTCCCAGGCTTCCCTAAGCCAATCAAAACACTGCTGTCACCATGACAGCAGTGCAGTGATTGAACTGAATACCGTGGTACGGCGCTCAGATGGGGACTGGGAGCTTGTGTATGTTCTCCACCTAGGCTGTACAATACAGTTGGTGGAGAACATGCAAAGTGTGCATGATGGTTTGGCTGGCCCAAGACGTCCGGCCAAACTGTCATGCCCACTTAGAGAGTGCCACCACTCCTCCCCCTACTCTGGCCAGCCCCACCCCACATGAAACTGAGCCACTTCAGTAGGAAAAATAAAATGATAATAATATTGCGTTATTATCATTCCATTTTTCCTTTCTAACTGCACGGAGAGCCGTGTGGCAACGCTCCTCCATCTTAGCGGAGGATCCGTTGCTGATGAATACCCCAAAAAAATAAACTTACACAAAAATGTCAGTTTATTCATGTCAGGCATTGAGAGCGGGGTTTAGGTCAGCTTCCTATTTCCTTTGACTTGCTTTTGCTTTGCTGCTTGAATTTTCAGCATTTTATGGCCGAGGCTCTATTTCCAGCAGCTCTGGGATTCAGGTAGCCAACCACAGACTACCAATTTGTTTTTTTCTTTTCGTAAATATTGTCATAGCATAGAGGTGTGGACCCAGCACTGCCCACTGCTGTGCAAGGACTCGCACTGCCTGCACTACACTGCAGGGGAAATGGAGGCAGCCTGTTTATTATATTTAAACTTTACATACCTCACCTGCATGCACACTGGTCATCCTCTATTTTATTTCATGATGTCATTTGGATTCTTTCATTGTGATTGTTCTTGGTAAATGTTTAGGTGCACTGGTACACTCCTCTGGTACACAGCACTCAAAGTCACTCCTTTGAATAAATCTGTAAATTTTCTAAATGTTGCTGTTTATTCCTTTGCCTCTAGCATAACTGATCTCTTGAACTCTCATGAATCATTTCAAAGATAGGTTTTATGGTCATGGACATCATTTTAATGCTTGAGAGTCCTACCTATCTTATGACCTCATTGTGACTATCCCAAGACATGATTGCTACACAGCTCTGCCAGCACTGGGAGGCAGGGTACACCAATAGTTGACAGTGAACTAAGGGGGATACTTACTAACATTTTACGCAATGCATCACAGCAAGGCAAATTGCTGTGCTACATTGCGTGAAAGGGAGATATCAGAAATGTTCCATATTTATAAAGATATAGCACATTTCTGCTGCCTCCATGCAATGGCGCATTGTGTGCTGCCTAGCACCAACACACAAGTGAAACGTGCTGCTTTCTGTTACCATGGGTGTACAAAACCATGCAAAGCCTCGCAAGGTGGCTTTGCGTGGCTTAGTAAATCCCAGTTAAGGGCTTGTTTTGCCTTGCATCGCCTTGCTTGAAACAAGGGCAATGTGACACGCCCTTTATAGATCTGGCCCCAAGTGTCATGTTGGAACCCAGGCCAATTCTTCAATATGATAACTAATTGACAAGACACAGCTCAGGATGCAACAGGAGAGTAGTCAAGGGTTTTTGCGTATTCTGAATGCCATTCATGTTAGGAGGTCAAACTGCTGAGCAACACTACTGCAGTCAGTCAGAAACATTAGCATTTCACCAGAACTAAATTGGATGTCATTGTGTGAAACAATCTCAACCAGAAACCTTTCATGAAAAAATACATCAGCATGTATTTTTAATCACACTACCTGTGTTAGACGCAGAAATAAATCTCAGTTCTGTGCATTTGCTGTGGTACTTCAAAATATTTATAGGAAAATCTTTGAATAGATTGGCAGACTGTTAAAAGGCCCTATGTAATCTACTGCTCTAGTGTTCCAAGGCCTCCTAAGAAATTGCATTGGTGCAACCCGTTGCAAAATGCTTATTGCTGTTAGTGTAGACTACACAAGCCTTTATTTATTTTTTAAGTAGTGCATTTTCGGATGACCACCAAAATTTAGAACAAATGCTATTCTTTGCTATTGTTTTCCCTAGATGAACTTCATCTCTCATTATCCAAATTTTGTTTCTTCAACATTATGGATGGTAAATACTTATTCTCCTGCAAAACTAGGCCATTGTCAATAAACTGTTCTTCTTTAGTTTTGACAAAACATTCAATATTTTGAGTCATAGCTTTCATAAAAGGGCACACTTTCAACATAAACATCTTAATCTGGTGTGGTTTCCACAGCCAACAACAACTCAGCTTCTGATAATTCACCAGCACATCCCTCCACAATTTGTGCAATGAAACGTTCCTTATCATCCATTTCTCCCTCACATATAAGGAATGATTTAGAGTTGGGCAAATGCAAGACATCTGGCAGAAACCAGCAGATGTCTTGTCAGTCCTATTTAGAGCGCATACACATCAATACCCTCTAAATGCATGTTAATATTTATGTATGTGGTATTTGTACAGTGCACATCTAGCCATAATTCAGTGGCTCGCTGTACAGGGTCAAAGGCAAGAATACAGTCAATGAGTGATTAAAGAGGTAGCTGAGTTCTGCAAGCAAAAGTGTACTGTTCCTTCACTGTGATGTAGTCTTATTTATGGAAGTGCATTTCAACTCTTTCTAAATTTGGATCCGTCCTCATGGATACAGGGATGTTGTTCCAGATCCTGGGTACATAGATGGACCATGCCTGCTGCCTCTGTTTTCTTTTTGAAACTTTTATGTGTCCAGTCAGTTGGTGCACCAAAGATAGGGAAGTGCTATGGCAAGATTGGTGGGAGTGCTAGTTGTGATAGCTTTGTAAATGATGAGGCTGATTTTGAAGATGTTGCGGGCAGGCAAAGGGAGCCAGTGGTTATCCATCTGTAAGGGAGTTTATCTGATTATACCTCTTCAGGCCTTGGATGAGACATGCTGCAGCATGTAGGTGAAGTGCAGGCAGTGCTTGAGGCAATAAATGTTTGAGGAGACTGTTAAGTAGTGTGTATCATTTGAATATTAGTGAAATATTATGCTGTTCTGTGAGCATTACCCCAAGGGTCTCCATGGAGAGGTTGAAGATGGCGGGGGACATGATGGAAACCTGGGGGACTCTGCAGGTGATATCGATATTTTGGGACCTGGTGGTGCCTATGTGGTGGCCATGTTAATGAACTGTTGTTGGCTGGAAAGGAAGGACCTGTTGCCAGTTAATCCCATTTGAGTTTTCAGTGTGTGGATGAAGGTGGGATGTTGACAGGGTGACCTTTATCTATGTTATGCATAAAAGGTATCTGTTGCCATGCTTCAGCATGTTCTGAAGCCATATTAGTAATCATGCAAGCAATAGTTGGTAATGATGTGATCTTGGATTTGAGTGAAAATTGCTTCGTCGATGATCGTGATGATGAAGGGTAGGTGAGTGATGGGCTGTAGTTGGTAAGGTCATCAGGTTTTAATGTAGTTTTCTTTTTGAGTCAGAGGATCTAGCCTGTCTTATAGGAAGATGCCTTGCATGAGGGCAGTTATGACAATGCAGAGTAGGGATATTTCCTAGAGATATCTGATGAAGGGTAAGATATCATCTTCAGAGGAAACGGCTTTGAGGGAGTTGAGTATGGCAGTGAGATCTGTGAGAGGTAGAGCTATGAATGATAACCATTGCATGATGCTATGACAATGGGCAGGTCTAAAAGGAGAAGCATGCTTTTTGTTGTTGACATGCTGTCGGATCTATTGTATATTTTGACAGAAGAATAGGTTTATGGCATTGCACTTATCTGTGGTGAGTGTACAGGGTCAGCCAGGGCGCTGATACAGTGCTTAATTGTCTTGAAGAGCATTTTGCTTTGTTGACATCTGCTTTATTGGCACCTTAATTGATGGTGATGTTATAGTAATTTGTTTTAGCTGATGTAATCAGTTGTCAGTTGCAGCATGTGATCTAGGGGTGCAGCTATTAGCAGTCAGCCACTGCAGTGGCACAGGGGCCTAGAGGAGAAAGGATCCTCAGCACAGTCTGCATTGGCTGCTGTTTATTTATCAGGTCACTTGCTCTGAATATGCTTTGTCAATGCCTCCCAGGGGTCTGTCTGTTTTCACTCTTCAAAGGGGCAGAGGGAAAAGTCACTGCCATGGAGAGTGAGGCAGGCCTGAGCTAGGGATTGGCAAACCCAAGAATGGTCATGAGGAAGACAAGAGTAACAGAGAAAAGGAGAAGAAAGAAAATAGCGAGACTGGAAAAAGGCAAGAGATGAGAAAAAGAAAGGAAGAAGGCAGCGGGAGTGTAGAAAAGTAAGGAGAACAGCAAGAATGTAGGTAGGAAATGGAGGGGAAGCAGAGATGTCAGAAGGTGGGTAAAGGAGGGAAGCTAGAAAGGTGATAGAGAAGAGAGACTAAATATGAAGGTAAAAAAGGGAAGTGGCACAGAAGAGTGAGAAAAAGAAGAAAGAAAGAGCAGAGAGAGACAAAAAGGACAATGAGATATGAAAGAAAGCAAAAAGAAAGAAAGAGAGAAGTAGTAATGAAGTAAATATAGAGGAAACAGTGAAGCTTAGTGCAGATTAGTGTATGGGGAAAGTGAGTGCAGAAAAGGAGTGGTCGGAGAAAAAAACAAGATGAACTATGGAAGTGAGATAGAAAGGGTAAGGATGATAAAGTTGGAGAAGAGAGGAAAGGGAGGAATGAAAATGATACATTGAAAGGTATCAAGGAGAAGAAAAAGAAAGAGAAATGACATAAGGCGCAAAGGGCATGGGTAGGAAAAATGAAAGGTGGCAAAAATAAGGAATTCAGAGGCAACAGGAAAAAGATGATGAGATTGAGAAGCAAAGATGAGATGCGGATGAGATGCGGTGAGGACAGGAGGACGTTCATTCTCATATTTGGCAGCAAAGAAGTGGAACGAACTACCTCAAGACCTACGCCTTATGGCAGACTATTTAGTTTTTAGGAAAAAACTTAAAACTTATCTGTTTCCCAAGACCTAATATTTGACAGATCTATTACTCCCGCTGGTAGCTGTACGACAAATTATTGCTATCTAGCGCTGTGATATCCTTCGGGATGATTGTTAGCGCTCTATAAATAAATACATAAATAAATAAATAAATAAATGTGAAGGAGAAAGGAAGGACCAGGATACAGAAGTCAGAGATGAAAGGGAGGTTAGGTGCAAGAAAAGGTTAGACATAGAGAGGAGAGGTTACATTTGAGCAAGCCAATAAATTAACAGGAACAGCCAGAACCACAGCTGCACCAATGATCTGACTTGGGTCCAAGTGCCCATGCTCAAGCCAAGCCATGAAAATATTTGGCATATAAAGCATGCAACATACCTCATATAATAATATGATAGAGTTTCTCCACAATTAAAAAAAATATACTTTTTATTGTTAAGAAGATCTTCACCTCAGTGCATCAAATTATATCACTGTATTTGAAGGCATTTATTAAAAGTGATAGTTTCTAAACATGAACTTAAGAATATACCTGCGACCCCAGTCCTCTGGACGACAATGCAATTGTTGAACACTTGACATGTGTACCCTAAATGTGGTGTATGATTTTTATTACACATGGAGCAACATTGTAGTCTATTAAAAGTAACACACAAGAGGTTTATCTACAATGAATCAGAAAAGGGGGGGGAGAGAAAGAGGGATACGCTAGGTCCACCCTCCAAAATGATCAAGAATTCACAAAAAACCGAGATCTCGGTTACAAGAACCTAGCCAGATTCTACAAAAAGTTTTTTGCTCTATGAGAGTCAGAAAAAAATGTAAGAAAGGAAAAATGTCCTTTCTTGAGTCCCCTCACTCACCAGGGTTTCCCCATGGTGACATGCTTCATCATTGGGGCCATCCCAACCCGCTGCAGGTTGAGGCGTGCTACGACTTGCGACACTACGTAGGAGCACTAATTGTGGGTGACTATGTGTGGTGCAGTGATGGAAGTGGAGTGGGTGAGATTAAAAATATCTAGCTAGTGGGCAAAAAGGATTTATTCAGGCTCCTAGCCGATATATTAAAAACGGGGTTGGTCTCTAGGGTACCTGTCTTTAATGAGTCAGGGGTCCCTAGTGGACGTCAACTAGTTTCGAGCTTCCCCAGTGCTCTTCTTCAGGACAAACAGGGTCCAGCCCTGTTTTGTACCACTCCAAAGTGACCTAAGAATAGGAAAAAGTGATGCTGCGGAATTTAAGCAGGCAAAAGTTAATACATACGGTACATTGACCACGTAGTATCTGCAATAGAGAAAGGAGAAATGGCATTATCAAGTACAACCTCCTTCGTGCTGTGTAGGTGGATATTGGAACCGTCATGCTGCTGATCAAGTAGTATCCAAAACAGAAATGAGAAATAGCATTTATCATGTACAACCTACTTCATGCTATGTAGGTAAGTTATTCAAACCGCCATGCTACGCAATAATGCATCCATTCAGACACTCACTTATCCATTGCTGGTGTGTATTGTTCAGAGCTCTCCCGTTAATAACCTTGTGCGGTTACGTGGGCTATGAACACCTCATAAGTCGTGGCCTCGTTAATGCCCAGTTATAATTTAAAAACGAAAAATCTTCACGTGACATTACCCTTTAAAAACCCCGACCTTAATGAATTAATTTTAAGTAATCTCGGTCAGGCCAGGCAGTTTAGTGATTGCCTTATGACTTCATGATGTGCTTCATGGTCTCTGAGGGACTGGAGAGATCATCGGCACTGTGGGAGGAAGCAAAACAAAGCGATAATGAAGGCTTCGTAGCTGAAAGCCAGAGCGGGTGCACTGTGAGTGTTTCCGCTGGCTGCCCGGTCCGGTTCTGAAAGGGAATTAGCTTACTTGTAGATGATATCTGCTCCGGCGTGTTGCTCTGCTTTCCTCGCGACCGCATATTAGCGAGCTCTCCCGGGTGCAGGTATTTGAAGGAAGTGTTTCCGCTTAGTCATGAGAAAAAGACTAGGACGGAAACTTTAACAAAATGGCCGCCGCCTTTGGCCCAATTTGGCGGTCCTTTTGAGGATAGTGAAAGATTCGTTATAAGTGCCTATTGGAAAGGACATAAAGTTATTAGAGGCAAACAATGCAAACAAACATATAAACAAAATGCGCCTCACATTGATTTTAAGCGTGAGGCTTATTTAGAGTGCCTATTAGCGAGTAACTAAAGTGATTAAAGATGAACCATACAAACAAACACAAAAACAAAATATGCCAAACCTAGATATTATGCAAAGGGATGATGTACTACCTCTCTCTAAAAGTGTATTTGGTTATGAGAGGAGACTAGTTGCATTTGTAGGGTGACTGTTATTTCTTCCAGACGGTGGCCAATCGATGTGGCGCAAGAGGAGATTGTATACTTATAAAAGGGCAGGTATTGTTATCTTGAGAACTGTCCCCACGGAATATTGTCAGAATGGATGCATGATTGCGTAGCATTGCGGTTTCAATAACTTACCTACATAGCATGAAGTAGGTTGTACATGATAAATGCTATTTCTGTTTTGGATACTACTTGATCAGCAGCATGACGGTTCCAATATCCACCTACACAGCACGAAGGAGGTTGTACTTGATAATGCCATTTCTCCTTTCTCTATTGCAGATACTACGTGGTCAATGTACCGTATGTATTAACGTTTGCCTGCTTAAATTCCGCAGCATCACTTTTTCCTATTCTTAGGTCACTTTGGAGTGGTACAAAACGGGGCTGGACCCTGTTTGTCCTGAAGAAGAGCACTGGGGAAGCTCGAAACTAGTTGACGTCCACTAGGGACCCCATACTCATTAAAGACAGGTACCCTAGAGACCAACCCCGTTTTTAATATATCGGCTAGGAGCCTGAATAAATCCTTTTTTGGCCCACTACCTAGATATTTTTAATCTCACCCACTCCACTTCCATCACTGCACCACACATAGTCACCCACAATTAGTGCTCCTACGTAGTATCGCAAGTCGTAGCACGCCTCAACCCGCAGCGGGTTGGGATGGCCCCAATGATGAAGCATGTCACCATGGGGAAACCCTGGTGAGTGAGGGGACTCAAGAAAAGACATTTTTCCTTTCTTACTGTTTTTTCTGACTCTCATAGAGCAAAAAACTTTTTGTAGAATCTGGTTAGGTTCTTGTAACCGAGATCTCGTTTTTTTGTGAATTCTTGATCATTTTGGAGGGTGGACCTAGCGTATCCCTCTTTCTCTCCCCCCCCCTTTTCTGATTTAGTGATTTACAGCACTCAGCTGTGGGAGTCAAATCCTTCTAGTGGTTACCCGTGACACGACTTTTTTAAATAAAAATAAAAACATTAAAAACATGGCTGAAATTACCGGACTCACATTCTCAGAAGAGGAAATTGAAAGAACAATCGCCTCAATGCTCCCACTAGCGGGGACGTCGCATAGAGACTCAGACGAATCTAGCCAATGTTGGGATGAACTATCTGAATTAAAAAGGAATCAAATAAAAACCTTAGTACATGGTATCATGATGACTGAGTATTTAAGATCTAATACTGCCCCAAGAGGATTGATTGTACACAATGAGCCTTTCATATTCCAGCAAGATAACATTTTTAAAAAGGATTGGTCGCTTATTTCCTGGCACTGCACCAGGGACTGGCTGGTCCTTATAATTAAGACTGCTGCACGTTTATCGGAGGAGATGAAAGGAGAGATTCAAACACTGGAAATCCGCCTTAAAACTTTCCAAGGGGTCACGGAGCTCAAAAAACGCCTGGAAGAATTGAATAAATCAATGACAGATTTCGAAATAACCCTGAAGGATACTAAATACACCAAATTCAAGAAAGACCAAAAATCCTTCTCACATGAGAAAGCTTACCCCTACACCAAAGAAGGATACATCCCGTCAGGGAGAAACGCGGGGTATAACACCGACAGCAACGGATCCGACACTGGTTCAGACCACTCAGATGGAAGCGTTAATCAACAGAACAGAAACAGAAACAGACGACTACGTGGTGGACGCGTTAGGAACCGGGGAGGACATAATTATGGTTGGCCCACATACCAAGGACCACCACCATATGGAGGCCCACCGCCTTATTTTTACGGCCCACCCCCCTTCCACCAACATGCGTATCAATATCAACCTCATGCGCCATGGGAGCAAGCACAACCGAATGCCCCCCAGAACCATTCTTCTTTTAGGAAGAGGCAAGGGACCACAGAGGGGAAAATCCAGAAGAACCCAACAAGTACAATGGGCTCAACCCCTGGAAACCTCGAGGAGCCACACCAGGAGCATGGGCCCACCGGACAACCCGACAACCAGCAACAACCTAGTTTAGTGGTAAACTTGTCGGACATCAACCTGACTACTACACAAAAACAGTTCTAGAAAAAGGACTTGGTTTCGTACCAACTCCTAGTCTGGACAAATTCAGGCTCTGTAGTGAAGTCAACGAATTCATCAGGAAAATCAAACTCCAGGTTTTCTTCAAAGACAAACTATCCACTAGTGATTCGGAGAGCGACACAGGTCTCCACAAAAAATCCAACTTTACACCACCTTCGGTGAGCCTCCCCGTGGAACTGTTGGCTTTTGAAAAAGCTGTCCTGAAGGAAGGATCTGAAATAGATCCCAGGTCCATAACAACCTACCATAATACAAGCAAGAAAGAACATGAGGCCATACAACAGCTAGCCTTGGAGAAAAAAGTTACTATCAAACCAGCGGACAAAGGCGGCGCCATAGTACTGCAGAATACCACTGCATACCGAGAAGTGTGCCTTCAATTGTTGGCAGATGCAAGAAACTATGTCAAAATCAAAGAAGACCCTACGGAACGCTTACGCGTAGAAATTGCCTACCTAGTGGAAGAATCCACAGCGAATGATTGGATAACCAAAAAAGAAGCTGATTTTTTGGAAAACAACAAGCCCATGATCCCTTACTTCTATACCATCCCAAAGATACATAAATCTATGGAAAAACCTCCTGGGAGACCAATAGTATCCGGCATTGGGTCAATCCTTGAACCCCTTTCAAAGTCTGCCGACGCTTTTTTACGACCCATAGTACAGAGTACTAACACGTATCCTACAGGATACAAAAGCTGTCCTGTGCCTTCTACAAGATCTACCCTTCGACCCAACAATCAACATCTTAATGGGACTTGATGTTGAAAGCTTGTACACTAGTCTACCGCATAAGGAAACCCTGCAAATCCTTGAAGAAGTACTCTTCGAGAACTCTTGGATTTAGCACACACCAAGACACGTAGTCCTCGAATGTTGTCGACTGGCCCTAACTGAGAACTACTTCAGATTTGAAGATACCTTATATCGTCAAGTGCACGGCACTAGTATGGGGAGCACTTTCGCGCCGAGTGTGGCAGGACTATATGTCCATCACCTTGAGAAACAGAAGATCCTAAACCCTCAAAATCCGCACATCAATAACTTGAAACTATGGAAACGTTATATTGACGATGTGCTTGTGATTTGGGAAGGCAATGAAACGGAGGCCACAGATTTTATCAGTTGGCTGAACTTACAGGACCCTTTCTTAAAGTTCACCCACACTATGAGCAGGTCCCATTTGGTCTTTCTGGACCTAAACATTATGGCTAACCAAGGTAGTCTGACCACAACCACGCATTTCAAACCTACAGCAAGAAATTGTCTTCTAATTTACGATAGTTTCCATCCCAAACAACTAAAAGACAATTTACCTTTTGGACAGTTCTTGCGTTTAAGAAGAAATTGCACTGAGAAAACAGATTATCATATCCAAGCAAAGGACTTGGCAGAGAAATTGGAAGCCAGACAGTATCCCAAGCACCTAATCTCAGCAGCCAAGAAAAGAGCAGGCAATAACAACAGAGATGCCCTTCTTGAACCCAGACAAAACAAAAGCACACAAGACAAGAGACCGATCTGTATAACGACCTATAACATAGCATCAAACAAGGTGTCCAAGATCATCAAAAACACTGGCGGACATTAAACAGTGCAAACCTAGACATACCAAAACCGATGTTTAGCCACAGAAAAGGAAGAAACCTTAAGAACTACTTTGTCCACACTCGTCCCAAAAACAACACTAATGTTGATGGACAAAGAACCCTACAAACTCTACCTACGGGACATTATCCGTGTAATAACTGCAGTGTTAGTCACCTCACGTCAGCCACCAAAAGAGTGATATTTAACAATCAAATGACATGGGAACTCCGTAGTTTCACTAACTGCAATACCACAGGAGTGGTATATTTAATCACCTGCAGCTGCAATCTCCACTATGTAGGTATGACTACACGAAAAGCCAGTACTAGGATTGTTGAGCACCGTAGTAACATCAGGTGCAAACGGGCGACAACAAAAATGTCAACACATTTTATTGAAAAACAACATACACCCAACGACATGAGATGGTTGGTCCTAGAACATGTCAAATGCAATGATAACCTCGAGCAGCGACTATTTGAGAGAGAACAATGCTGGGTTTTTAAATTACGTACAGATAGTCAAGGTTTGAATGACAATATTCCTTGGGGACAGTTCTCAAGATAACAATACCTGCCCTTTTATAAGTATACAATCTCCTCTTGCGCCACATCGATTGGCCACCGTCTAGAAGAAATAACAGTCACCCTACAAATGCAACTAGTCTCCTCTCATAACCAAATACACTTTTAGAGAGAGGTAGTACATCATCCCTTCGCATAATATCTAGGTTTGGCATATTTTGTTTTTGTGTTTGTTTGTATGGTTCGTCTTTAATCACTTTAGTTACTCCCTAATAGGCACTCTAAATAAGCCTCACGCATAAAATCAATGTGAGGCGCATTTTGTTTATATGTTTGTTTGCATTGTTTGCCTCTAATCACTTTATGTCCTTTCCAATAGGCACTTATAACAAATCTTTCACTATCCTCAAAAGGGCCGCCAAATTGGGCCAAAGGCGGCGGCCATTTTGTTAAAGTTTCTGCTCTAGACTTTTTCTCATGACTAAGCGGAAACACTTCCTTCAAATACCTGCACCCGGGAGAGACTCGCCAATCATGCGGTCGCGAGGGAAAGCAGGCAACACGCTGGAGCAGATATCATCCACAAGTAAGCTAATTCCCTTTCAGAACCGGACCGGGCAGCCAGCGGAAACACTCACAGTGCACCCGCACTGGTTTTCAGCTACGAAGCCTTCATTATCGCTTTGTTTTGCTTCCTCCCACAGTGCCGATGATCTCTCCAGTCCCTCAGAGACCATGAAGCACATTCTTGCTCTATAATTAGTATGTGTTTTTTTCTCCTTAATGTAGTTCTCTATGTCATATTGTCTGTCTGTATGAGTCAGTGTGCGTTTCTATTTTCTGGCGCACATCATGAAGTCACAAGGCAATCACTAAACTGCCTGGCCTGACCGGGATTACTTAAAATTAATTCATTAAGGTCGGGGTTTTTAAAGGGTAATGTCACGTGGAGATTTTTCGTTTTTAAATTATAACTGGGCATTAACGAGGCCACGACTTATGAGGTGTTCATAGCCCACGTAACCACACAAGGTTATTAATGGGAGAGCTCTGAACAATACACACCAGCAATGGATAAGTGAGTGTCTGAATGGATGCATGATTGCGTAGCATGGCGGTTTCAATAACTTACCTACATAGCATGAAGTAGGTTGTACTTGATAATGCCATTTCTCCTTTCTCTATTGCAGATACTACGTGGTCAATGTACCGTATGTATTAACTTTTGCCTGCTTAAATTCCGCAGCATCACTTTTTCCTATTCTTAGGTCACTTTGGAGTGGTACAAAACAGGGCTGGACCCTGTTTGTCCTGAAGAAGAGCACTGGGGAAGCTCGAAACTAGTTGACGTCCACTAGGGACCCCTGACTCATTAAAGACAGGTACCCTAGAGACCAACCCCGTTTTTAATATATCGGCTAGGAGCCTGAATAAATCCTTTTTTTGCCCACTAGCTAGATATTTTTAATCTCACCCACTCCACTTCCATCACTGCACCACACATAGTCACCCACAATTAGTGCTCCTACGTAGTGTCGCAAGTCGTAGGACGCCTCAACCCGCAGCGGGATGGGATGGCCCCAATGATGAAGCATGTCACCATGGGGAAACCCTGGTGAGTGAGGGGACTCAAGAAAGGACATTTTTCCTTTCTTACTGTTTTTTCTGACTCTCATAGAGCAAAAAACTTTTTGTAGAATCTGGCTAGGTTCTTGTAACCGAGATCTCAGGTTTTTTGTGAATTCTTGATCATTTTGGAGGGTGGACCTAGCGTATCCCTCTTTCTCTCCCCCCCTTTTCTGATTTAGTGATTTACAGCACTCAGCTGTGGGAGTCAAATCCTTCTAGTGGTTACCCGTGACACGACTTTTTTAAATAAAAAATAAAAACATTAAAAAACATGGCAGAAATTACCGGACTCACATTCTCAGAAGAGGAAATTGAAAGAACATTCGCCTCAATGCTCCCACTACATCCCGTCAGGGAGAAACGCGGGGTATAACACCGACAGCGACGGATCCGACACTGGTTCAGACCACTCAGATGGAAGCGTTAATCAACAGAACAGAAACAGAAACAGAAGACTACGTGGTGGATGCGTTAGGAACCGGGGAGGACATAATTATGGTTGGCCCACATACCAAGGACCACCACCATATGGAGGCCCACCGCCTTATTTTTACGGCCCACCCCCCTTCCATCAACATGCGTATCAATATCAACCTCATGCGCCATGGGAGCAAGCACAACCGAATGCCCCCCAGAACCATTCTTTTTTAGGAAGAGGCAAGGGACCACAGAGGGGAAAATCCAGAAGAACCCAACAAGTACAATGGGCTCAACCCCTGGAAACCTCGAGGAGCCACACCAGGAGCATGGGCCCACCGGACAACCCGACAACCAGCAACAACCTAGTTTAGTGGTAAACTTGTCGGACACCAACCTGACTACTACACAAAAAACAGTTCTAGAAAAAGGACTTGGTTTCGTACCAACTCCTAGTCTGGACAAATTCAGGCTCTGTAGTGAAGTCAACGAATTCATCAGGAAAATCAAACTCCAGGTTTTCTTCAAAGACAAACTATCCACTAGTGATTCGGAGAGCGACACAGGTCTCCACAAAAAATCCAACTTTACACCACCTTCGGTGAGCCTCCCCGTGGAACTGTTGGCTTTTGAAAAAGCTGTCCTGAAGGAAGTATCTGAAATAGATCCCAGGTCCATAACAACCTACCATAATACAAGCAAGAAAGAACATGAGGCCATACAACAGCTAGCCTTGGAGAAAAAAAGTTACTATCAAACCAGCGGACAAAGGCGGCTCCATAGTCCTGCAGAATACCACTGCATACCGAGAAGTGTGCCTTCAATTGTTGGCAGATGCAAGAAACTATGTAAAAATCAAAGAAGACCCTACGGAACGCTTACGCGTAGAAATTGCCTACCTAGTGGAAGAATCCACAGCGAATGATTGGATAACCAAAAAAGAAGCTGATTTTTTGGAAAACAACAAGCCCACGATCCCTTACTTCTATACCATCCCAAAGATACATAAATCTATGGAAAAACCTCCTGGGAGACCAATAGTATCCGGCATTGGGTCAATCCTTGAACCCCTTTCAAAGTTTGCCAACTCTTTTTTACGACCCATAGTACAGAGTACTAACACGTACCTACAGGATACAAAAGCTGTCCTGTGCCTTCTACAAGATCTACCCTTCGACCCAACAATCAACATCTCAATGGGACTTGATGTTGAAAGCTTGTACACTAGTCTACCGCATAAGGAAACCCTGCAAATCCTTGAAGAAGTACTCTTCGAGAACTCTTGGATTTACCACACACCAAGACACGTAGTCCTCGAATGTTGCTGACTGGCCCTAACTGAGAACTACTTCAGATTTGAAGATACCTTATATCGTCAAGTGCACGGCACTAGTATGGGGAGCACTTTCGCGCCGAGTGTGGCAGGACTCTATGTCCATCACCTTGAGAAACAGAAGATCCTAAACCCTCAAAATCCGCACATCAATAACTTGAAACTATGGAAACGTTATATTGACGATGCGCTTGTGATTTGGGAAGGCAATGAAACGGAGGCCACGGATTTTATCAGTTGGCTGAACTTACCGAACCCTTTCTTAAAGTTCACCCACACTATGAGCAGGTCCCATTTGGTCTTTCTGGACCTAAACATTATGGCTAACCAAGGTAGTCTGACCACAACCACGCATTTCAAACCTACAGCAAGAAATTGTCTTCTAATTTACGATAGTTTCCATCCCAAACAACTAAAAGACAATTTACCCTTTGGACAGTTCTTGCGTTTAAGAAGAAATTGCACTGAGAAAACAGATTATCATATCCAAGCAAAGGACTTGGCAGAGAAATTGGAAGCCAGACAGTATCCCAAGCACCTAATCTCAGCAGCCAAGAAAAGAGCAGGCAATAACAACAGAGATGCCCTTCTTGAACCCAGACAAAACAAAAGCACACAAGACAAGAGACCGATCTGTATAACGACCTATAACATAGAATCAAACAAGGTGTCCAAGATCATCAAAAAACACTGGCGGACATTAAACAGTGCAAACCTAGACATACCAAAACCGATGTTTAGCCACAGAAAAGGAAGAAACCTTAAGAACTACTTTGTCCACACTCGTCCCAAAAACAACACTAATGTTGATGGACAAAGAACCCTACAAACTCTACCTACGGGACATTATCCGTGTAATAACTGCAGTGTTTGTCACCTCACGTCAGCCACCAAAAGAGTGATATTTAACAATCAAATAACATGGGAACTCCGTAGATTCACTAACTGCAATACCACAGGAGTGGTATATTTAATCACCTGCACCTGCAATCTCCACTATGTTTGGATGACTACACGAAAAGCCAGTACTAGGATTGTTGAGCACCGTAGTAACATCAGGTGCAAACGGGCGACAACAAAAATGTCAAAACATTTTATTGAAAAACAACATACACCCAACGACATGAGATGGTTGGTCCTAGAACATGTCAAATGCAATGATAACCTCGAGCAGCGACTATTTGAGAGAGAACAACGCTGGGTTTTTAAATTACGTACAGATAGTCAAGGTTTGAATGACAATATTCCGTGGGGACAGTTCTCAAGATAACAATACCTGCCCTTTTATAAGTATACAATCTCCTCTTGCGCCACATCGATTGGCCACCGTCTGGAAGAAATAACAGTCACCCTACAAATGCAACTAGTCTCCTCTCATAACCAAATACACTTTTAGAGAGAGGTAGTACATCATCCCTTTGCATAATATCTAGGTTTGGCATATTTTGTTTTTGTGTTTGTTTGTATGGTTCGTCTTTAATCACTTTAGTTACTCCCTAATAGGCACTCTAAATAAGCCTCACGCATAAAATCAATGTGAGGCGCATTTTGTTTATATGTTTGTTTGCATTGTTTGCCTCTAATCACTTTATGTCCTTTCCAATAGGCACTTATAACGAATCTTTCACTATCCTCAAAAGGGCAGCCAAATTGGGCCAAAGGCGGCGGCCATTTTGTTAAAGTTTCCGCTCTAGTCTTTTTCTCATGACTAAGCGGAAACACTTCCTTCAAATACCTGCACCCGGGAGAGACTCGCTAATATGCGGTCGCGAGGGAAAGCAGGCAACACGCCGGAGCAGATATCATCCACAAGTAAGCTAATTCCTTTCAGAACCGGACCGGGCAGCCAGCGGAAACACTCACAGTGCACCCGCTCTGGTTTTCAGCTACGAAGCCTTCATTATCGCTTTGTTTTGCTTCCTCCCACAGTGCCGATGATCTCTCCAGTCCCTCAGAGACCATGAAGCACATTCTTGCTCTATAATTAGTATGTGTTTTTTTCTCCTTAATGTAGTTCTCTATGTCGTATTGTCTGTCTGTATGAGTCAGTGTGCGTTTCTATTTTCTGGCGCACATCATGAAGTCACAAGGCAATCACTAAACTGCCTGGCCTGACCGAGATTACTTAAAATTAATTCATTAAGGTCGTGGTTTTTAAAGGGTAATGTCACGTGGAGATTTTTCGTTTTTAAATGATAACTGGGCATTAACGAGGCCACAACTTATGAGGTGTTCATAGCCCACGTAACCGCACAAGGTTATTAACGGGAGAGCTCTGAACAATACACACCAGCAATGGATAAGTGAGTGTCTGAATGGATGCATGATTGCGTAGCATGGCGGTTTCAATAACTTACCTACATAGCATGAAGTAGGTTGTACATGATAAATGCTATTTCTCATTTCTGTTTTGGATACTACTTGATCAGCAGCATGATGGTTCCAATATCCACCTACACAGCACGAAGGAGGTTGTACTTGATAATGCCATTTCTCCTTTCTCTATTGCAGATACTACGTGGTCAATGTACCGTATGTATTAACTTTTGCCTGCTTAAATTCCGCAGCATCACTTTTTCCTATTCTTAGGTCACTTTGGAGTGGTACAAAACAGGGCTGGACCCTGTTTGTCCTGAAGAAGAGCACTGGGGAAGCTCGAAACTAGTTGACGTCCACTAGGGACCCCTGACTCATTAAAGACAGGTACCCTAGAGACCAACCCCGTTTTTAATATATCGGCTAGGAGCCTGAATATATCCTTTTTTTGCCCACTAGCTATATATTTTTAATCTCACCCACTCCACTTCCATCACTGCACCACACATAGTCACCCACAATTAGTGCTCCTACGTAGTGTCGCAAGTCGTAGCACGCCTCAACCCGCAGCGGGTTGGGATGGCCCCAATGATGAAGCATGTCACCATGGGGAAACCCTGGTGAGTGAGGGGACTCAAGAAAGGACATTTTTCCTTTCTTACTGTTTTTTCTGACTCTCATAGAGCAAAAAACTTTTTGTAGAATCTGGCTAGGTTCTTGTAACCGAGATCTCGTTTTTTGTGAATTGTTTATCTACAATGCACATCCTGAACTCACATATCTGAAGGTGCTCCCATATGTCATAATAAAGGAAAATGTGAAGACTTGCTCCTGCGTACTCATGCCCACGACCAGGAGGCTGAATTGTGGGACTCTACAGTGCTCTAATAAGCTTCCAGCTCTCCCCTTCATGTACATACTGACTTCCAGCCATTTGGACTGTACTTGAAACTGGTCATCCATTCCCAATCCATGCCGGGTTTTGTGGAAGCCAGCCTGCTCATGCTTGAAGCCAGCCTGCTCATGCCTGAAACTCCATTAGCTGGAATTCCCTGCTCACTGCTTTGTCTCCACCCCTGCAGGCCAAGAATGGGTAGAAGAATTCAGCTCACCTGTGGCTGGCTGCTGCTAGCCTGCTCATACCTGATGCATGTGATTACTGTGAGCTTTTTTAAGCCCCATCTCCCTTCAGTCCAAGTTTGGTCATTGTAGCAGTGTACTGGTGAGACTGATTTCTAGTGCTTCCTGAGCTTTTGCTATCCGTGTTTCCAGTGTTTCCTGAGCTTTAGTTATTCCTTGTTCCTGAGCTGCAACAGTTTTCCTTGTCCTGAATTAGCACTGCCGGCAGTGCTACTTTGACTCCTGAGCCTTAGTATTCCTTGTTCCTGAGCTGCAGCAGTTTCCCGTGTTCCTAAACTAGCACTGCCTGCAGTGCTTCCTTGACTCTTGAGCTTTTGCTCAATTCTTGTTCCTGCTCCAGCACAGCCTTCAGTGCTACTTAGTTTTCCTTACTCCTTATCCAATACTATTCTAGTATACCCTTGTAGCCTCCCCTTCTGTATATCCTTTTCCAATCCCTGCTTTTCTTCCCATTTCCTTGGTTCCAGTTCCTAGTTTACTGTCTTTCTATTCCTGCAGTCTTGCTTCTGTTAACTTGTATGTTTGTTACTTGCTTTCTGCCAAGTTTGCCCTATGATTTCCTTCCTTTCCTGTTAAGCACTCCTACTTGCTAGCTCCTTGTCTATTGTGCCTGTATTTGGTTCTACCTCCTTGCTGTTACTGCCTTGTGTGTTCCTGTTTGAGTGCCAAGATCCGTGGGCACAGCTGACAACCTAGGTGGTGTTTCTTGTTCACTGTGAGTATTGTCTTGGAGTTACATTTATAACATTACCATAGGTATAAGCTCCAGAGACCCTGCCTTTGCATGCATATCCTATATGTGGGTATTTTCAGTCAGTATCTGTAACAGCAAATATGAGTGAGGAACTTACTGAGCTTCAGTCTTACAGTGTGGAGCTCCTGAGTGCTTTACCCCACACTCCCTTTATTGTTAATGTTGTTTTATATATATGGCTTGCACATTCGTCCTGTGTGTAATTATTCTGAATGCTAAATCACCTCATCAGTGCCTGTCCTTTCTGAGTCTTAGCCATCTTGTTTCTTCGTGCAGTCTTCTCATTTTGATACCTTTTCTCCTCTGACTTCCTGTATGATCCTGGGCAGCACTGTAATCCTCTTTCTGCATACGTTTTCCACCCAGTCTCCAGTCCTTGCCCAAGGCCCTGACTGTGTTCCAGACATAGTCCCGAACAGTCCCTGACAGAAAAGGAGGTTTGGTGAAATACGTATTTGCCTCTGAAACACACAATTTTGTCAAGAGGGTAAGATGGGATGGATCCTAGGTTTTCTGGTTTCCGATTCAGCAATTCAGTCACTAGATAAGTTTAGCTTTCTTTTGCCAGTTTTACATTATCTTTTAATTCTTTCTGGTTAATTCTTGGAACATAACTGTAGAGTGTGGGTCAAAGGCAAAAGCCACATGAAAGCTAGGCTTGTTTTAGGCTTGACTGTCTAGGAGGACCCCCCTCAGCCACAGGCAGGCTTCTGGCTTGAGCCCAGATCTAACTTTCAGTGGCTCAACCACCTCTAAGTGAGGTATAATTGAAGATCAGCAAAAGAGGAAAGGGTAAAGGAGAAGAAGAAGAAGAGAAGAAAAAATAATTAAGCAAATATAGCAGATGGACTTGTGAGAAAAGAAAGACTAGAGAGACAGAGAGGAAGTGGATAAGAGGTGGAGAAAGTGAAAGGAAGGATAGAAGTGAGAGGAGGGGCACAGATGTAGATAGGGAAGAGAGAGGAAAGGCAAGTAGAATTATGAGTTAGAAGAACCATAAGCAGGGGTGCAGCAATCATTAGTGCAGCAGATGCAGCAGAATGGGTGCCTTGGAGTGTGAGGGATGTGTTGCACTAGAATTATAGGTAGCTTTTACTAAAGACCTGGGAGGGTCATTGGACCATCTTCCTTGTTTGTGTTAGGGTCCATGACACCCTTTCTATGCCATTGGTGAGATCATCAGGAGTTCTGTTTTTCTTCCATTTTATTTCTGTGGATGGAGCGTTTGTGGTCAATAAGGTCTCTGGAATACCATGGTGCTGAAAATTGTACCTTGTACGTTTGTCTTTTAGTTGGAGAATGGGTGTTCACATGGTTTTCTGGAAAAGCATGGAAAGTGATTAGAAGGGTGTTGATGTGGACATGGAGTTGGCAGGGAAAGAGGTGATGCCAGGCTTTAGATTGTCAATGGAGAAGTCTGAAAGAGGTATGAAGGACTGGGCTTGTCCTTTGTGTTGATCTCAGTTTGTTGGTAGGATGCTGAGCAGAACAGACTGTGCATCCCTTAAATAGGGTGGATGGGATATGCATCAATTTTTGAGAATGTCCAATCTGAAGAAAGACTTCAGCAAAGTGACAAGATACCTTCACAGGTAAGTTTAAAAAATAAATTAACTATCCTGTAACCTAATATAATTCTTAAACACATACATAAAAAGAAATTACTAAACTCCTTTTTATTATGTGTATAACTCCGTAGATACTAAAGAAACACTTCACTAAAAACTGCACACCAAAAAGTCAAAAATGCCACACTTTGAAATCTGGACAAACTAACTTTTAAAGTAAATAAAATAAAAACAGTTATAAAAATAAAACAAAACCTAAATGTCAAACTTAAAACTAAAAGTCTACCCCCCCAAAACAACCTTGTATTTTAAAATTCTTTTTATTAAACAAAAGAACAAGCTTCAGAAACAAAGCATACCTAGACATACATGTACAGGTTATGAAAATGACACGGCGGTCACATAGCCCCTCAACGTATAGCACGCAATTACACGCTGCATAATTTAACACAGTACTAGATTGAATTTGCCGCACAGCTCTCATAGGATAGCATATATGACACATCTCAATGTCCCATTCACAGACCTCTATACAGTGCCCACGCCCCCCATATTTTCTCCCACTTGTGAGGGCATCCACGACTTTGATAGACCACTTGCTCCGCACTATGACACCAGTCCATATTGCACAGCCATGCTTCCACTGTTGGGGGCTCTGCTGCCCCCATGCCCGGGCAATATTCCTCTTGGCGACCCCCCCTGCTAAGGCAAGCCAGAGCTTGGCCCACTGTGGCCATGTGATCTCTCCCGTGACGCCCAGGATGTGCCATCTGGACTCCATTGGAACCTTCTCGCCCACCACTGCCTCCATTATGCGGGTTAGGCCCCTCCAGTACTTCTGAATCCTGGGAGGGCCATAATATATGGAAGAAAGACCCCTTCTCACCACACCCCTAGCACACAGCTCGGAGCCACAACCACCTATACGAAACTGTACCATTCTCGAAGCATATGATCTGTGAAGAATGCGGAGTTGAACAAGCCTGAAGCGCGATCTGATGGCTATTTCTCTGGGACTCTGAAGGGCCTCTGCCCAGTCGTCATCTTCCAGAAGTCCCACGTCAGATTCCCAGGCCTCCCTCAAGGAACCCATGCAATCTGGGGAGTTGTTCACCAGTTTTTATAAGCAAGGGACACCGCTTTCTCAATCATGGGGTCTAAGAGGAGTCTATCCTCCAGGGGATAGTATTCTGGTAGCACTGTCCCTTCTTTCAAATGGCAATGAAGCACCAGACGCAGTTGTCGGTATCTGAGAAATTCACCTCCCCCATTTGAAAGTCCTCCCGTAGGGTATCGAATGACACCATTTTGCCTCCCTTCCAGACGTCCCCAAGTACGTCAATGCCAATGCGGCTCCATTTCCGGAAGCCCTGAAGCCGTCGTACTTCTTTCAAAAAGTCTCCCTCCCATAGTGGAGTCTGCTCTGTGAGTTTCATCTCCCAGCCCGTCATTTTAGTTGCCTTATGCCAGATGTCAATAACCATCCTTGTATGTGTTGGGAGATGTGCGGAGCCCCTACCCCTATGGTACAGTTCAGCTAGATAACTTCGATTGCTCAATGCCAGTCTGTCCACCCTATATGCTGGTTCCTCAAGTGGGGAGAAGACCCACCCATTGATATTAATGAGGTGAGAGGCCCAGTAATATTTCCTAATATCCGGAACTGCCAGCCCCCCCTCATATACCCCCTTCTGGAGCTTCTTGAGCGCAATTCTAGGACTGCCCCCCAAAACAACTTGCGCAGTTCGGACTCAATCGTGTGGAAGAACGTTTCCTGGATCCGGTATGGAGTATTCTGGACTGCATACAATAAGCGTGGAAGGGCCCTCATTTTAAAGAGGACAGCCCTGCCCATGAGGGAGATCAGGAGCCCTCTCCAGTGTGCCCCATTGTCCCGTAGTCCGTTAAGTTGCACCAGTAGATTTTGTTGCGTGAACTCCTCCACAGACTTTGTTATCCAGATACCCAAGTACTTAAACTTATCTTGCAGTATCAGCTCCGAGCATGCCGAAGTCAATACTGGAGGGTCGCCCGCCAGTGAGAAAACTAGGGATTTGTCCCAGTTGATGCGGTACCCAGAGTAGGAACCAAAAGACTGTATTATGTGAATGAGCCTATGGAATGTTTGTCGGAGCCTGTGTGCGTAGAGAAAGATATCGTCTGCATACAAGGATATGCGCTCTTTCCAGCCCCCCCTATATCAATGCCCCTTACTATCGGGTCTCCTCTTATCCAAGCTGCCAGTGGTTCCAATGCCAGCGCGAATAGCATCGGTGACAGTGGGCACCCCTGTCACGTCCCCCTGTGTAGCGCAAAAGCTCTGGAAACAACTCTGTTGACCCTGATGCGTGCCATCGGAGCAGTGTATAGCAGCCAAATCCACTTTTGCAGATTCGGGCCAATGCCCACCTTCTCCAGGACAGCAAAGAGGTAGGACCACTTGATACTGTTGAATGCCATCCTCACTTCCAGTGATAGGAGGGCGGTCGGTAGGTCTGGCTGCTTTTGGGTCATATGCATGACTCCGTATAAGCGTCGCAGGTTGAGCCTAGTGCTCCTATGTGGCATAAAGCCAGATTGATCTGGGTGAATCAGGCATTGTAGGACAGGGCTCAAACGATTCGCAATAATCTTGGCCAGAACCTTAGCTTCAAAATTCAGAAGGGAAATAGGTCTGTAGGAGCTACAGAGGTCATGCGGTTTGCCTTTCTTGAGGAGGACCACTATAGTTGCCATTCTCATGTCCTCTGGGAGTTGGCCCTCATCAAATGCCTCTAAGAACATTTCGAACATGTGTGGAGCTAGCTTTCCCGCCACACATTTAAACAACTCTGTGGGGAGCCCATTCGGGCCCGCCGCTTTCCCTGATTGCAGGTCTTGCATGGCATTTTATACTTCTTCCACATGAAAGTCAGAGTCCAGCGCCTCTCTGTCCTCCTGTCCAAGGGTCGGTAGGGATATGTCCCTTAGGAATTCAATGCAGTCTGTTTCCCCCACGTGGATTGGAACTGATAAATGTTCTCATAGTACGTGGCAAAGATTTCTGTCAGGTCCGCGCCTGTACCACCCTGTGCTCCCTCTACGGACCTAATCGCGGAGACCCAATTGCAGCTCCTGTCCCTCCTTTCCAGCCATGCAATCAGTTTGTTGGCCTTATCGCCCAGATCATAGATCTTTCTTTGTGTGGCATTCGTGTGAGCCCGAGCAGTGTTTTCTGCTGTGTCACAGAGGGTTTTTCCCTTGAGTTTAAGTCCCCTGACACCCCCAGGTTCAGCACTTAGTGTTCGCTCCAAATTTAGTATCTCTTTCTCAAGCTCTTCACACTGGGCTCGTTTCTCCTTATGTTGAGCACCGCTCACCGCCTGTACAAAACCCCTAGCCACCACCTTGTATGCTTCCCAGAGAATGCGGGTGAATCTCACCGAGCCGACATTTTCAGTGAAGTATTGTTCAGTGCGCTCCTCAAAGCACTCTCAAAACTCCTGATCCCGAAATATGAAAGGATCCAGTCTCGGTGGAAGAGACCAGTCCCGGTCCGGCCCTTGCAACTGTATTTCAACCGGTGAGTGGTCTGATATCCCACGCGCCTTGTGGCACCCTCCCTGGATGAGACCCGCCGAGGTAGTATGCATAAAAATATAGTCTAATCGTGCTCCACTGCCATGTGCTGCAGAGCTATGGGTGTAGTGTCTCATCCTGGGGTTGTGGCACCTCCAAAGGTCCACCAGTCCCAGTGCTCTCACAAATGTGTACAGCGGCCGGGGCCCCTGTGCTGTGGGAGGGAGGATTTCCCTATCCACTTCCGGCGCCATCGTGTCATTCATGTCTCCCCCTAGAAGCAAAGTTCCCTGTGGGAATTCCAGTATGAGTTTGCTAAGGTCCGAGAATGTAATATCATGCAGTCGCAGGGGAATATACACGGAGCACAGATTCACGACCTGTCCCTCCCAAGTTCCTAACAGGGCCACGTATCGTCCCATGTGGTCACACCATGTGCGCTGTATCACCAGAGGTATTGCGTTTTTAATGAGTATGGCCGTGCCCCTGGATCCTGACGTGAAACCGGCATGTGCCTGTAGTGTATATCCATATCTATTAAGGGCTAAGTAGTTATTGCCTTTAGGGTGTGTCTCTTGAAGTAACACAATGTCTGGTGAGTGTCTATGTAGATACAGTAAAACCATAGTGCGTTTAATTTTGTCCCCCAGACTATTCACATTCCAAGAGAGGATTGTCAGCTTTCTAATATGTTGTGTAGCCATGTATCGAGCCTATGATATCCAGCCCCCCAGCCACCCCCCACCCAGCAATCAGAGACCCTCCTGTTACGCGCAGCAGTACCCGACCCATAGTCGCAAATCTCAAACCACAATTGATGAAGCGCATGCCCTGAAGCAATAACAATCAAACAAAAAACATAATAAATACAAATACCCTCAATAGTACCCCCCCCGCAACCCTGCCTTATAGGTCTAGAACTACCCACATCCCAAATAGCAGAGCGTCTGTTGCCCGAAAGAACAAATAACTAGTGTAGGGCTGACTGGCACCACCCCTTAGAAGCTCCTTCTCCCGGGCCCACGATTCCACCCCACAACATTTATTGCAGCTGGAACTCTCGTGACAGTGTCCCATCTGGCAGTGTCCCGAACTTTATTGTCCCTCGTGCCTTGTAACTTCACATTATCAGTAGATTTAGATCTGTACCTTGAGTCCCTCAGAGACCGTGTGTCAGTTCACAGAAGAACATCATGTCCCCTACTTTCCAGGATACATAGCTTCGCCCGTGGGGCTCCCAGAGCGGGAGCTTCTGGATCTTGACTCTGACCTCTCTCCCTCTCTGTGTCGGGTCGGAGACTCGAGATTGCGGTATCGACTCCCACGCCAGTCCACTTCTTCAAGACGCCTGTGTGTTCGGGGGCACCCCCCATCCAGCCATTGTTGGACCTCTCCAGGCGTAGCGAAAAACAAGGATTTATCATTGTCTAGGACCTTGAGCTTGGCTGGGAAGAGCATCATATATTTTATCCCCTTCTCTCTGAGAGCGCGTTTCACCCCATCGAATATGCGCCTCTCCTGCTGCACCTTTAAAGTAAAATCCAGGAAAGAAATGTACGATCGAGTTCTCATAGAGGAGATCGCCTCGTACCCTAGCCGCCTGTAAGATGGTGTCTCGATCTCTGAAATTCAGGATCCGGACTATGATCGTACAAGGGGGGGCCCCCGTCTTCGGCATAGGGATCGGAGCCCTATATGCTCTTTCCACCGTGAAGAAGGTGGACAGCCTCTTCGGCTTAAGATGGTTCAGTATGAGGTCTTCAATGAAGTGGTCCATGCTGGGACCCTCCGCCCCCTCCGGCGCCCCGAGCACCCTGATGTTATTGCGGCGGGCCCTCCCTTCTTGATCGTCCAGCCTCAGGGCCATCAGGTTATGTTGGTGAGCCAACTTTTGCACGCGTTCTTCTAGTTTTCGCGTCACAGACTGGAGCTCCCCTATGTTCTCCGCAGCCGATGTGTCCCGATCTGAGGTCTTGCGCATGTCAGCTCTCATCAAGTTGATTTCAATTGTGACCTTATCAATCTTTCTCTCCAGGGTCGTACCTAAGGATTGGATAGACAGCATAATTGATCCCAGGAATGGCTCATCTCCAGCCGTTTTGTTGCCAGACGCCCCATCCTCGGATGCCAGTTAGCGCGGAACCGCATATTTGGCCAATTTATTTGATTGCACAGCAGCAGGGGCCCCCTTTGGTTTGGTCATGATCGGGCTCGCACTGTTTGAATTTAGCAGATGGACTTCACCACCAGCCGGCCCACTTCCTCAAGGTCTCCACAGAGTCAGTCACTGGCTATATATCCGTTAATAGGGGCACTCCCAGAAGAGACCAAGGCACCTCCAACCTGCAGCGTGCAGCAGGGCTGGCCCACTCCGCACCACTGCTATGGCCTGTTGTTGACTCCGAGGTAATGCAGGGGCGTACCCCGGCTATTATGTCTACCCTTCTCGTGCCTCAAGGAGTGCCAGAGCGCCTTGCCATCCAGTGCACGTGTGCACCACAGGGAAGAAATCACTTTAAGGAAACCTCAGGGCAGCCGTAATTTGAGCCCCCAGGCCCCACATGCTCTTGACCCACCTGGACACCAGGTCAGTCCGCTACCAGGATGTTCCACAACAGAGGGGCGTGCGGGTGAAGCGCTGATTGTCGCGACCAGGGGTACTTCAAAACACAAATACAGCGCCCCAACCGCCTGCCATGGATGGTGCAGTCCCCACTGGAGCCGCTCTTCACCCCTCAGCTAATGGTGCAGACCGGCGTAAATCTCTGGCCCCGGGTTAGTGCCGTGGGAGGAAGTGGACCGTAGCTGCTCCCACGCACACCTTCAGTCCGGCCAGGGAGACCGCTCCCACTGGTCGCTTCGTTCTCAGCCATTCCTGCCCAGGCCGCACCGGCACGCCTCTCCAGTCACGGGCGGGCTCACCTCAGCAGACGGCAGGCTTCAGGGAGCCCTCCGCTGACGACTCCCGATTTGTGCGGCTCCTTGGATCAGCAACACAGGATCAGTGTCGAGCGCCGACTGCCAGCCCAACGCAGCGGATCTCGAGTACATGAGATCCCAAGCCACGCGATCTGGATGCGGGCCGTGTGATTACGCGACTCCACCCCCTTTCGCCTTCGCTCTCATCGCCGATCATGGAGCAGGCCCTTCCTCGTCACACACAAACCGCTGCGTCGTCGGGGGGTGAAAACACACCCCCAGCCGTGGGACCCTGCCAGGGTAACAAAGCAGGCAGTTTCAGACCTCCAACCACCGGAGCATGGACGGAAATTTCAGGCTCTATCTAGGGCCCGGTCGGAGCATACAAACTATGCCACCATTGGCCGATGCCAAGCCACGCCCCCCACAACCTTGTATTTTAAACATGTAATCAAAACAAACATTTTCTCACCCCAAAAAAAATCAACTTACCCAAATCCAGACAACAACAAAAAGAAACAGAAGAATATCAAGTACAACTTAAAGCAATGGCTCATTTGAAATATAAAATGTTTCAACCCATGCTTGAACTAAATTAGCAAACATAATAATTTCTGACACAATCAGTCACATATAACACATCACAGAACAGCAAAGAACTGCTTTCATACATGGAATACACATACAGCCAGGAAAGTACAAGCACTGAGAACGTGAATTGGAAATGTACTAAATATTATGCAAATGTTTGTTATGGGAGGGCTACAATGAAAACAATACTCTAATTAATGCCAGATAACATAACCACCAGACAAATGTCACAGAGTAAGAAGTAAGGCATGGTCTTCAAAAATCAAAAGAAGCAAGCACTAGTTCCTTAGAGCTCACTACTAAACTTTTAAGACACGGAACCATATTAGGACTACAGCGGTCCATAGGCCCGCCGTAGACTTGATGGTGGTCCATCCACCCCATTATGACTTGGGCGGTTGGACCGCCACAGGACCGCTGCAACAGCAGCGTGTACTCCTGCAGTGGTAAGGCAGAGGTCAGAGGCAGCAATATGCTGGTGGTGCTGCTGCAGCACCGCTAAGCATATTACGAGTTGCCTCACCGCCATTATTTCCATGGCGGTGAGCCTGCCATGGAAAGGATGGTGGTGAGGCAACTCAGGGGGCCCATTCAGGGCCCCCTGTTGCCTTTGGGCATAGGAATGCATGCAGAGCGGCACATGTTGTGCCCCCCTGTATTTTTGCATCCCCTCTTCCTGCACCGAAAGTAATGCACAACATTGTGCAGGAACGGGCTATGTGCCTATGTGCCTTAGATACGCACCGCCATGGGCCCGTCACAGCAGAACTGCCCGCACAGGATGAACTTGTAATCCAGTGGGCGGTCTGACTACGGGTTTGGCAGTCTTGTAGCCAGGCACTGGCATGGAGGCCTGCTGCAAGACCGCCAAACTCATAATAAGGCCCCTACACCCTAATGTGCCTGCAGACATTACAGGTCAGCTACCAGCAATGCCTAGTTTAAAATGACTAATATCACATAATATCACATACCAAAAAGCACAAGTCAAACATCTGCTGCCCCTACACAATACCAAGACATACGAATTCCAGAACATTTAGGGCCACATGCATCAAAGTAAAGAATTGCGATTCCTAAATTGCGATTTTTAAGGAATCGCAATTTAGGAATCGCAATTCCATATGCATGTAGGAATTGCAAAAAAAAATTAGACTCCGACACATTCCTTAATTGCAACTCGCAATTTTGCGATTCGCAATTAAGGATTAAGGAATGGCTTCCCATTCATTCCTATGGGCCGATTGAATGTGATTGCATGCGCAATTTGCGAGTACCAAATAGGTACTCGCAAATTGCGCATGCAATTTGAAGGGTGCAAGGGGGCCAAAAGGCCACCCTGATGCACCCCCAAAAAAATGTAGGTATGCACTTGTGGTGCACACACATGCCCTAAGGGCATGATGTGTGTGCACCACCATGCACTTTGAAAAATGCATTTATTTGCATTTTTCAAAGGAATTGCAAATTACCATCAACTTGAAGTTGATGGTAATTTGCGATTCTAAATTGCGAAAACGCAATTTGCGATTACATAATGCATCGCATTTAGGGAGTCGCAATTTGTGATTCCCTAACTGCATTCGCAATTAAGGGAATCGCAAAAAATTGTGATTTCCTTAATTGCGAATTGCAAAAAAGGTACATGCATCTCAAAAGGTCATTTTGCAATCGCAAACGGCTGAATTTTGTGATTCGCACTATTTGCGATCGCAAAATGGTTTGATGCTTGTGCCCCTTAATCACTACACATAATGAGGAACACTTCCTCCTACACAACTCAAAACATCGACAGAATAATACTCATATTTGCAACTGAAAACAACCTTTTAAGACTAAACCAATGTAAAATGTGGATGATGCCCCAAAACTTTAAATATGTTCTCCACTGGTCACACAGATATACACCATACATGGTGAATCTCATAACACTAAAATACCCCTCATATGTGCACTGCTGCCTAACAAACAAAGTGGAACTTACTATGAACTCTTAAACCACATAAAAGTAAAAAGTAACAACTTCTTCTCACACAATTATAACGAACTTTGAACAGGCAATGATACAAACAATACTTAAGCTTTGCCCACACACAGCCATACAAGTCTGCTACTACCACTTCAGCTAGCTCTGGCATACACACCTGTACCAGACATAGCTAACCACTACAACATGCTAATAGAATCCACATTTTACCAACAAAATGAACAAAAACTAAGTCCACTTATGGACTACTTCGAAGACACTTGGGTAGCCAGCCTGCATCACTCAGAACACAGACACCAACCCAAAATCTAAATACTATGGTGAAATGTCTGAGACAGCACCATGGCTCAACAAGCCAAAACCAACAACACCATGGAAGGATGGCATTATAGCTTCCATGCCACACTAGGAAAAGCTCATCCAACACTCTACAAAATGTATAGAAGCTTTCCAAAAATAACAAAACTACCTACAACCCAGAATAAATTAACCATTAAATCCAATCAAACCTAAAATAACTATGATGAGCAGCAGGCAATCCCACTCGCGCTGCTGCTAGGCTGCCGACACGCCTCCGCCACCTCGTACTGCTTCATTGTCGGCTCCCACGCTTACAATTCCGGGTCAAGAGTGCCGGAGAGCAAAGAAGCAGAGGAAGGAGCCAAACAGCATCACAATGTTCTCCTTTCCTTTTTTGTTTCTCTCTCCCCCTAATTCAAAAAAGCTCTGCCACGGGCTCCAGTTGGACATTTTTTTCACGGGCCGAGTGCCCTTGCAGGGTAAACATAAGCCTCCACGCTGTTGATTCAGTGCAGCACCCACTCATAGGAGCGGAATAAGGATTGATTTGGTCTGCTTTTTTTTCCCACTGTTGCAAGGTTGTCTTCTATCCTTGGCTCTTACAGCTTTGCATCATCTGGGTAAAAGGACAAGGTTATCCATGAAAGCGCCAGAGGAGGTAAGAGGGGACCACCAGGTTTTACACTAGTTGTTTAGTACCAGTGGAAATTGGGAAAGAAAAGGCTGACTAGGTGTGGATCTCTGGTTTGTTCTCTTCTCCTCTGCAGCGTTTTTTTAAGCTAAATTGACAAAGGAAGGAATGGAAAAAAAGGAATGGGGAAGCATTCAAAGATAGTGAATTTTATGGTAAACATGGATACGACACAAAAATTCAAAACCCGTACAGCACAACTGAAAAACGCAGCTGCACCAAGGGCAGAGTGAAGCCATAAAATTCATCAGCTAATAAATAAATAAAAAGACTGGGAGGAATTTAGTCAAGGACTAGCTTTTGGATTTTGATGTATAAAGATTCGTCGTCAGCTTTGAATAATGGGAAATTTGTTGATTAACATATAAGGTATATGAAATGGTTTTCTCAGTTTTTATGAAGGGTGTAGGTGTTATATTATATAACCTTTGAAAAAGATCTTCAATTCAAATTTTAATTTTTGTCGTAGCGACTATTGGTGGTGAAAGCTGGCCTTGTAATTACGAAGAGTATAGTGAGGAATAAACGTCTGCTATTCTGAATTTGAGGTAAATTATAATAGGAGCGTCTATTTTTTGCCTAATTAATGAGGGCATTTTGACTGTGCAGCGTGTATTACATGCGGATAAAAAGATTTATTGTCGTCAAATTTGGATTGTTAATATGATGGTGGCCTCTATTAATCAACAAAATTATTCTATTTTTGTATGTGTCATTTGCAGTTGAGCTGCTCAAAGAATAATACTGCTCCGTCTTTTGAACCGGTGGATATGTGGAGTTTTTTTTAGCCCTATTTGCCCCCCCCTCCTTGTCTTCAAGGTAAGTTGCTGCTGGTGAATATGACGTATGGTTGAAATCTTTGTGTGTGTGGTAACCAGTTTTTCTGCAGTGTAAATGAGTACGTTGATAGTATAAGGTGTCCATTCATGTGTTCCTCTTCTCTTTTTCTTTGCAGAAACAGTTTTTTTCAATGACCTTTATTGACAATGGGAGTATCATTTTTGTCCTGATGAAGGTGTTGGTTATAAATTAGACCCACCGAAACGCGTCGATGCACTTTAGAAGGTTTACTGTATAACCATATGGACATTTGCAGAGAAGATTTGCACAAATATATGAATTTTATTTATTCTCTCTTAAGCTGTTTGATCCAGTTTTAGTCTCAGTATAACCTTTGAGTATAGGATTAAAAATTCTCTTGTCCTATTTTTTGTCTCCCTTGTTCCCTTTCCTGCTTTTATTCCTTCTCTTGGTATCTCCATGTTTTATCTTGCTGCGAACTGACTATTTGGTGCTTTTTAATATTAAATCATTGTTTTTATATTTTGTTCTTATTCTGTTTTTAAGTATTTTGTGTAATAATGATATGCTGTTGTATTTTAACGATTGTTGTGTCCTTTTTGTTGAATGTAATAATGATATGCTGATGATTTTTAATAATTGTTGTGTCCTCTTTATTGATTGATTGATGTGTATCTTCTAATTTGTGTAAAAACTCTTTGGAGACATTTATGGATACATATAATAAACAGTGAATTCCACTTATTCGTGGGCGTGTTATTGTTGTTTGCACTGTTGACTTACTGGTTTTTGTATGTATTTGTGGTATGAGAGTATATCTGTTTGGTTTATGCTGACTGAAGGAGGGTTTTTGATTTCGACTTTGTCGTCCATATTTTTTTACCTGCATTTGGATAAAATTGTTTTGGGAACAAGTGTTTGAAACCCTAAGCAGGAGGCTAAATATACAGTTAAACCTAAAATAACTAAACACACCAGGGAAATGTATGAAATGCTACTGTTCAAAGTCAGACTCTTTGTAAATAACAAAGGAGTACACTACCTACGAATGATAGTTAAATCACTACTTTACACTACCTATCTACAACTATGCTTAAAAATAAAATAAAACAAAAACCAGCACCACTACATTATAAGCAATTTAAAATAATTATTAAAAATCAGAAAAGAATATATAAAACAGTCAATAACAAAAATATATTAATGAAGTGCAAAATAAAACTGATAAATGAAAATTATTCATCCTAATATATAAAAGAAAATATCCATATGAAAACAAGAGACATATAATACAAATATAAAAATATAACATTTCCCACCCAAAATTCTAATAAAATCCAATCCACAAAAAGTCAAAAATAAAACGAAGAGACCCAAAGAAGTTGAAAAAGAAAATTTCCAACTAAAATCCACTGAAGTAACCCACAGTTATTGAAAACCATAATTAACCAGAATAATTTAAAGTGAAACTGCTCCAGGAAATCCGGAAAATCAAAGGAAATTAAAGAAATGTGTTTGTTTGAATCAAATTATATCAATTTCCTCTTTTAAAAGAAATTGAATTAAAAATAACTGCATACATTGAACTCCGACTTAATAACCTGTAAAAACATATAATTTACCCATTGTCACAATACATACATCACAAAAACGATTCAAACATAATAGTAGAACGTTGCAAACATAGTACAATACATAACTATAGGTAGAATAACAATACTACTACCAAATTACACTTAAGCCTACCTCATTTGCACAACATAACAAGGAAACACAAACTACCACTAAACAACCCTACCTAATACAACTAACACCATAGCCCATACTAGCTAGACCTACCTACATTTCTCCAGCCCCTAAACCCCAAATAACTATTGAAAAACTGTCTTACCTTGTCTGGTGAATGGCTAAAGTGAACCACGATTGACACACATGTAACACACCTCAAAATGACATGAAAAGAGTACAAAATATCGGTAGTGGTAAAAAAACACCATCTAAACAAAAATTTTAAAATGTTAGAAAAACATATTGAAAAGTGTTAAGAAACATATAAAAATGTATAAAAACATTAGTAAAAATGTTTAAAAATATTAAACAATAAATCCAACTACAAATGTATATGTAAAGTGTAAATTGAACATTACTATACAAAATAACTCTATATCAAATAGTGCTAATTAATATATACTAAAAACTAAATATAAAAATGGAAAAATGCAATGTACTGTGCATAAAACTACATGTATAAAAACAAGTGTGTGCTATTTGTGTGTAAATATATAAAAAATTCATACAAGTGTGTTGAAAATCCAATACATAGGATACTGTAACAAAAAGTATATAAAAATGCTGTACCATGAAACGTGATTTTTCCCAAAAATGTATAAAAAAAAATGCATATTAAATAAAACACATGCATACAAAATATGCAAAACCTTGACAGGAATTGTATATAAAGGTATTATTTATTATTCCCACTCCAATCTAAAGTATGTGGCAAAGGTGTTGGACACTAACTAAATGGGTCATATTTACTATTTCCACTCCAACCTAAATCATTTTGGAGAAGGTGTTGGATATTAAAGGAGTTACCATTCCAATCCAAAGCAATTGGGGAAGGAGTGCACCACTAATGGGGTTAGGTTTGCTATTCCCACTCCAACCCAAACCATTTTGAGGAAGGTGCTAAACACTGAGGCCCTAATTACGATGGGAGTCGGAAAGCCTCTGACTGCAGGTCGAAGGCTTTCAAAGGTTCATTGCGGTTTCAGTTTTGACTGCCGCATTACAATGCGGGCAGTCAAAAGTTAAATAGACCGTTCATTACGGCTGGAGTCCGACGGGTTTGAGGAGCCCATCAGCCAGTCGAAGACTGGCACGTAATCCCTATGGATGGTGTTTCCGCCGTAGGGATTACGATGTCGTTTCCTAAAGGCTTTCCATGTCGGTCTTTCCGAGATGGAAAGCCTGTCAGAAAATGTTAATCCCTGAGGTGCCTGCTTTCGGTGCAGGGATGAACAGATTCTCCCATTTCTCTATGGAAGCTTGGGCTACGGCCGTTTTAAGGTTTAGTAAACGGGAACATTGTAATTGCGGCGTCGGACCGCCGACCGGCGGTCAGTCGGTCCTGAGATTGCGACGGTGTCAGTTGGAGGCATCCCCAACCCACATCGGAACAAGGCCCTAAGGGGGTATGCTTTACTATTCTCACTCAAATGTAAACCATTTTGTAGAAGGTGTTGGACACTAAAGGGGTTAAATTACTATTCCCACTCCAATTTAAACCATTTTTGGAAGATGTTGGAAACTAAATGAATTAAAATTGACTGGTCCCATTGTAATCTAAACCACTTTTAATAAGGCATTGGACACTGAAGGGTTTAGAAGTACCATTCCTACTCCAATGTAAACCATTTTGGAGAAGGTGTAAGACACTAAAGGATCAAAATATACTATTCCCACTTCAATCTAAACAACTCTAGGAAAGGTGCCAAATAATCAATAGGTACTATTTACTAAAAAACACTCAAATCTAAAGCATTTTAGGTAAAATATTGTATGCTAAATTGATTAGATTTATTGTTCCTACATAACAATACATTATTTCACCATTTTATAAATAACAATACAAATAAAATACATGTTATTTACTATAAATATTGACAGTTTAAGTGAACTCTCTCAAAAACAACATAACGCTATATAAAATAAAACTTAAAAAAACAATGTAACCAACCTTTAAAAAGGTATAAAGTACTTTTTGTAAAAAATAGAAATAACATAAATCTACAAAGTAAAACATATTTTAATTATTTTTTAATAAAATATAATATTTTGAAAAAATGCCTAAATAAATTTATTAAAAAAACACAGTTAAAAATAGACACATTATATACATAGAAGTACCATTTGTATTGCAAAAAAATTATATTTGTAAAACATATAAAATATTTTACATTGTTTAAATATTTACTAAGATTATAATGAAATAATTAACAATTATAAAAAATATAAACTCATTTATATATAACAAATCTTAATGATCTATTTAAAAATAATTAACAAATAAAACAAATAAAATAAATATACATACAAATTGAATATAATAACACACAAGATCTCTGACCTCCTGGTCAGGGAAAATGCTCTCCCCTCGCGCAGCTCCATCGTTGAGGCACTGCCCCCAGTGCCTCTCTGGTTCCAGGTATTTGTTCGAGGCCCTCCTCCACCCGCAAGCTCCTGCCTGCGCCTCATCCCTGGTGGTCCAGTGGAAGAGCCTGCTCTTCTGCTGGTCCGCTCCGTGTTTGCCAGCCTTTTTCTGTTCCTTTTATTCTGTTGCCTGTCTTTTCTATCTTTCTGTAGTTTTTGCCTTTTTTCTGCCTTTTGTTCCCTTTTTTCCCTGTTTGCCTCTGTTCTCGCTGTTTCCCGCCGCTGCTGCCCCCGCGGCCCCTCACCCAGCATGTTCTAGCTCCCACCTCCCAGCTGCTCTTCCTCCCCCGACCCCTACTTAATGGCAGGTGCTGCACGGCTGCGCCGCTGGTTCATCAAAGGCAAGCCCGTCTGCAACCCGACCGTGACCAGTGCCAGGGACCCTGGTCCTCCGACCCCCTGCCACTACGACTCCAGCACTCTCCACGCACTCCACCCTGGACGCAACAACTACTGCCAGTTCTCGACACCGAGCAACTCCCAAGGCCCGTTCTGCCGACACTGCCATCACACCTTCACCCACCTCCAGACCCAGACAGGTACCGCAAACCCACCAGACGCCAGCGCACCCAAACCCCTGAGCTGCATCCTCCTCAATGTTCGCTCCCTGCACAGACACGCAGTAGAAGTTTGGGACCTCTTTACCACCCTCTTGCCCGACGTCGCCTTCCTCACAGAGACCTGGACCAACGCCAGCTCTGCTCCCGACATCGCAACCGCCATCCCTGATGGGTACAAGATCCTGAGGAAAGATGCCCCATTTGCCCCAAAGGAGGCCTTACAATCGTCCACAAAAGCTCCCTCCAACTGACAACCTCCATCTCGAACGACACCTCGCCCCCCATGGAAAACATTCATTTCCAGATCCAGCCCAACTCACCTACAGACCACCCGGACCCCACTCCCTGTTCTCCAACACCATCGTAGACTGCATTTGTTATGTTATGTTATGTTATGGCAATTTATAGCGCGCACTACTACCCAGGGGTGTCTAGGCGCTCGCGGACTCCAAATCTGTCGTCAGGGCAGCTAGTTTCTGAAAAGCCATGTTTTAAGCAATTTCCTAAACTCCAACAAGGAAGAGGACTTCCTAAGAGGGATCGGGAGAGCATTCCATTCCTTTATGGTATTGTAACTGAAGCTCCTTCCCCCCCAGTTAGACTTTCTGATTCTGGGGGTGAGCATCAGGAAGGCATTTGCTGAACGGAGCGATCGGTTGGGAGTATACCAGCTGAAGAGGTCCAGCAGGAATTGTGGTCCTTCTCCATGCAGGGCCTTAAAGGCCGTGCAAAGTGCCTTAAATTTGATTCGCTGGCCGACTGGTAACCAGTGTAATTCCCGAATGCCTGCTCTAATGGATTGGTATCTAGGAGCATCCAGGACCAGTCTAGCCGCAGCGTTCTGTACTGCCTGCAACCTTCTGAGTAGATTGGTTTGTAGGTTAATGTACAGACCGTTGCAATAATCCAGTTTGGATAATACAAGGGAGGTCATTACGGTTTTTCTAGTATTTGAAGGAATGAAAGGCAGAATTTTTCAGACCATTTTAATAGTGAGAAAGGCGGCAGAGACCACTTTTGACACTTGGGACTTCATATTGAGTTTGTCATCAATAATGACCCCCAAATTCTTAGCCTTGGCCACTGGTGTAGGAGTATTGCCCAGTGTATCCGGCCACCATACTGGTGACCACTCAAGAGAGAGGTTGCCAAATAGCACCACCTCCGTTTTTCCTGAGTTCAGCTTCAGGCAGTGCCTAGCCATCCAGTTACTCAGGGCGCCCATACAGTCATGGAGTTTAGCTGAATAGTTGATGTCCTTGTCCACTGCTGAGATCACTAGCTGAGTGTCGTCAGCATATGAGGTAGGGCAGAGGTTAAAACTTCTGATCAGGGAGGCAAGTTCAGAAACGTAAATATTAAAAAGCGTGGGGCTCAGAGAGGACCCCTGCGGCACCCCACATGGCAAAATGAAGGGTGCAGATTTAAAATTACCCAAATGCACAGTTTGTGTTCGATCGGAAAGGAACGACGTTAGGAGGCAAAGGGCCCTGCCTCCAATCCCGATGGTTTTAAGACGTTCGATCAGAGTCGCGTGGTCCACGGTATCAAATGCCGCGGACAGGTCGAGGAGGACAAGGGCTGCCGATCCCCCGCCGTCTAGCATTTTTCTGATCTCCTCCGTCGTTTTTATTAGAGCCCCACGTCCTCGCCTCCACAGACTACGTACTGCTCGGAGACCTGAATTTCCACATAGACATCCTCAGTGACCCCAAATCCACCACCCTCCTAGAGAACCTTGCCAACATTGGACTGAAGCAACTCGTCTCCTCCCCAACCACACGGCAGGACACACTCTCAACCCCATCTTCGCCAGAGGAAACCACATTTGCTTCAGTCACAGCACAGAACCTCTCTGGATGGACCACCACTGCGTCCACTTCTCCTTCTCGAAACTCACCTCACACAAGCCTACGCCATGCCTCCCACAAAGAAACTGGACTAAGATCACCGAAGAGCAAATCACCTCCGCCCTCAGCCGCACTCCTCCCCCTACCACGACAGATGCCAACACGGCAGTCAACGAGCTCCACCAATGGATCGCCGACTGCACCAACATGCTCGCCCAACACCAGAACTCCGACAGATGGCTCAACACAAAAGCCACCTGGTTCACCACGGACCTCCGAGCATCCAAGCACTCATGCCAACGACAGGAGAAGCAGCAAAACCCCAGAAGCATGCACCGCCTACAGGGCTGCCACCACGGCACACCACCAACTCATCAGATATATGAAGAGAAACTTCATTCAGGACAGAATCCTCTCCAAATCCCACAACTCCAAGGAACTCTTCACCGTCTTACAATAATTCACCAGACCCCACAGCGAAACCACTGATGCCACTCCCTCCCAGGACCTCTGCAACAAACTCAGCTCAGTTTTCCACCACAAGATCAGGACACTCTACGACAACTTTGACGACTAAGACCAAGGCACTGACCCAACACCATCCACCAGCTACGCCACCCAGCCTACCCTCCTCATCTGGACCCCTGTCACCTCAGAAGCCATCACAAAGACTATGAAAAGCATGCACTCCAGAGCGCCTACTGAACCCTGCCTGCCTCACATCTTCCACAGGGCCGCCTCCGCCATCGCACCAGACAATCAACTGTGCCCTCAAAACAGGCATGTTCCCTGGCGACTGGAAACGCGTTAAAGTCAAACCCCTCCTCAAGAAGCCCCAACGGACCTCAAGAACTACAGACCCATCTCTCTCCTCCCTTTTGCCGCCAAAGTCATCGAGAAAATCATCAACACCCAGCTAACGCACTTTGTAGAAAATAACAACATCCTCGACTCATCTCAATCGGGATTCTGCAGCAACCACAGCACCAAGACCGCCCTCCTAGCTGCCACTGACGACATCCGCAACCTACTCGATCAAGGCCACACTGCAGCCCTCATTCTACTAGACCTCTCAGCAGCCTTTGACACGGTCTCCCACCGCACACTAGCCGCCAGACTCCACAATGCCAGCATACAGGGAACTGCCGCAGACTGGATTTGCTCTTTCCTCTCCGGCAGAACACAAATAATAAGACTCCCGCCCTTCCTCTATGAACCCACAGAGATCAGATGCGGAGTACCCCAAGGCTCCTCCGTGAGCCCCACTCTCTTCAACATCTACATGGCCCCCCTTGCAACCATCGTCAGAAAACACGGACTCTGCATAGTATCCTACGCCGACGACACCCAGCTCATCCTATGCCTCACCAAGGAACCCGACATCACCAAGCAAAGTTTCCAGGAAGGAATGAAAGACATCGCATCCTGGATGAGCAGCAGCTGCTTAAAGCTCAACTCGGAGAAAACTGAAGTCCTCATCCTCAGATCCACCCTCGCCACGTGGGACAACACCTGGTGGCCCCCACCCTTGGAAACCCTCCCACCCCCGCAGACCACGCCCACAACCTTGGCATCATACTCAACTCCTCACTCACCATGAACAGACAGATCAACACCATGTCCTCCACATGCTTCAACACCCTCTGCATACTCCGCAAGACTTTGAAATGGATCCCACCAACTCCAGGAAGACCATCACCCACGCACTCATCACCAGCAGGCTGGACTACGGAAACACTCTCTATACCGGAATCAACAAATCACTCCTTTGCAAACTCCAGACCATCCAGAATGCCTCAGCCAGACTCGTCCTCAGCATCCCATGACATGACCACATCACCCAGCACCTCCACGACCTCCACTGGCTCCCCGACAAAAATAGAGTTACCATCCAGCTGCTCACAAATGCCTACAAAGCCCTCCACAACACCGGACCCCAATACCTCAATGAAAGAATCTCCTTCCATGCCCCCAAGAGAAACCTCCACTCCGCCGACCTAGCCCTTGCCGAAATCCCCCACATCCATAGAGCCAGAACGGGGGGCAGATCCTTCTCCTACATCGCAGTCAGGACCTGGAAGGAACTCCCCCTCAGCATCAGACGAAGCCCAACACTGCAAGCCTTCAGAAAAAACCTCAAGACCTGGCTCTTCGGATGACCTCGAACCACCTCCTCCAGCGCCCTGAGAACCTTACGGGTGAGTAGTGCGCTCTATTAATCCCTGATTGATTGATTGCTTGATTGAATTAATAAATGCTGCATCAAAATTCCCTTACAACCACAATATCCCACAAAAATATATTCATTACATTAAAAAATAGCAATACAGTGTAGATTTTGTAGAAAAGAATTGTCTTAAATTTCTAACAAATATTAATATTAAAAACATCAGAATATACAAAAAAGAATTCCAATTTCAAACATCTTTTAAATATTTACCAACTCTTTTCCCCTATAAAACCAACACCCCTGAGGTATCTTGGGTTGAGTGGTGTAATGTGCAATGTGTGGTGAGGAGAGTTCCTTTAGCGTTAATGTATGTATTGTGGAATGTTGGAAGGTCAATTGGTGCTGGGACACTGGTGGAGCTGGAGCCAGAGCTGTGGATAGAGCCTGTATTATGGAATAATCGTACTTAACCTTGGAACAAATGTCCTGTGACTTTACCTTAATCCCTCTACTACATGTTTACTTACATTTTTTAAAATTCTTTTACATTTAAATGCAAAAATAGTATAATCACTTTATAAAATAAATGTACAAAATATCAAACTATTTTAAAATTCAATACATAAAATACATCTAAAATCTAACACCACACCACAATTTCACACAAATATCATAACAAATGACATCACATGAAACAATATTTCAGTAAATAATATATTTTGCACTGATATTAAAATCACGCCTAAAAACAATATACTTAACATCGATGTTTATTTCAACAATATTTTTGACATCATGATATTCCTGGAATTATATGCTTGTATCGTAATGTTTTTAATATTCTGTTCAAACTCCGAGGAATCAAATAAATATGAGATTTTATTGAAAATAGAAGTTAATATATATCCTATTAGCGATGTTGCAATTATTATATAATAAATAAGAGTCATTGTATAAAAGCCTGTCTCTAATCTCCTCATTACAGTCGAAGATTGGTGTCCCTAGTCACCGATAATGATGAATTGGCTAAAACTGTTACGTTGTTACAATTGAGTTGTGTTATCTTTATTCACCTGTAATAATGAAATGACAAAATGCTCAATTGTTTTTACTTAAAACAGTTGAGTTGCAAAGTTGTACTGCCCCTTGCCAGCAGCCAAACTGAAAATCAGGGCATAACACATAATTACAACTATAGTTTAAACAATGAAAACAAGAACTGACTTTTCCTTTTTCTGATATGTGTTTTTCCTGGCATGTAAAGCGATCAGCAGATACAAGATATTGATGGCAAAATGGTTGTTTTTTAAAATCAGATGCAATAAATATGTTTGTAAGAAAGTGGACTCGTAGTTGGGGTGGATGGTAGTCCACCATAAGTAATAATTCTTATGAGGTCCAGTAAAGGTTTGAGTAATTTAAAACTGAGCTCACCCCTGGTAGATATGGCACAAAGCAGACAGGCTCAGATTAACAAAATGTGTGAAGTATTTAGAAGTACCAAAGCAGTTCAAAGTCATACACATCACACTGTATAAATCCCAATTCAATTTATAAAAATAGGGTACATTTAAATGAACAAAATGACACCAAAATGATAAAATTCCAATAAGGGTAAACGGAGATATGAATTTTTAAATTGTTTTTAAAAAAATAGTGTCAAAAGGTGCAAAGCACAAACCACGGGCAACTGGTCACGCTAGACCACAACAAATTCTAATAATCAGGCCAACCACAGTTGATCGGCAGTCAGATACAAGGACTGGGTTTGTTCCAGCCAATGAGATATCTTCTTCTCTTATAAACAGTTCTAAATGCTGATTGGTCAGCATGTGTTTGTCGGCATCGGAGGCAAAAGGCTGAAGCTGAAGTAGTGCTCAACGGCGATGGGTTGCAGGAAGACAGGGTTTAGATGTAGTTGACGATGAATGCAGGAAGACTCCAAGCAGGAGAAATTCACGATTTGTGCCAAAAATGGCCTCGATGCTCATCAGGTGACAGTCAGTGATAGTTCTTGTGAAGTGGTTAGAAGTCGGTCTTTGACACTCTCTGGAGCTCAGGATTACCTCAGCAGAGCAAGGCTGCAGGCTGGAGCCGGTGAATGGTTCAACAACGTTGGATGCAGCTTTGACTACGAGACTGAAATGGTAGTTGCAGAAAATCTAATTCCACTGACAATGCACCCTCAGTGGATCATCTAAGAGTTAGGTCCTAGTCCTACGTCAGTTCTCTAGAAGAAAAGTTGCCAAAAAACTTTCAAGTCCCCACTTTTAAGGCTAGGCAGGAGAAGTTACACTCTGACACCAGCCAAGGATTTCAGGACTTCTGGAACAGCACTTGGTGGTCAGGACTCACTTCAACAGAAGCCATCAGCAGGGCCCAGGGAAGGTCCAGTTGAAATTGATCAGCTGGGCTCTTTCAGGGAAGTAAATGTCTTGCAGCTTCTGCGTCCTTGTAGCATAACATGAGATCAGTCAACTGACTCTTGGAGGCTACTTAATCTCCATGGAAGTAAATAGGAGCAGGTCCAACACTTAGGGTCTCCTCACAGGTGTTGAAAAGCAGATGCAGTCCTTCGGCTCTCTTCCACAGGTTCAGTAGTGTTCCAAAGAGGGGATTCAGCAGTGAGACATTTATGCCTAGCACTAGCCTGTGGGCAGGGGTGACACCTAATCCTCAATAACAAATATGTAAAATGTTCCCATGGGTAACATACCCACTTTGCAACAGTTACTGTGTGTCATACTGCAAATAATCCCACAGGGTAGCTCTCTTCCTACATCCAACATAACAGAACCTTTCTTCCTCTGTACTGAGCTCCTGTGCCCACATTAGAGGTGTGGACAGGGAAATAAACAACGCCCTTTTCTGTGGCTCCTCTCCCACTAGCACTGGTGCCTGACTGGCTAGGGTGACAAAGGAATGGGGCAGGCTCAGGTGTTAGCTAAATTTGCCAGAGATAGGGCAGGCATTCTTTGAAGCTCAGAAAAAGACTGGGCAAAATCTCCAGGCCTTTCTGTTCAAGGAAGAAAGATACCTCCCCACACCCAAAACCTTTTGTCCAATGTCTGGGAGTAATTTACATCTCACTCCAGTGGAGCTATAAAGGTTCAGATGACAACTGGACAATGGCAGGAGAGTCTTTCGGTTTTGGGCAGAAAACAGATTACTTTCTGAAAGTGTCTATTCCTTGATAGTGATATAAAATCCGACTTTGCCTTTAAATTTGATTTTCAATTACTATTAAAATGAGTCATTGAACCATTTTTCTGGCTAACACAAAACTGAGTTTAGCACTTATTAAATGTAATAGTGTAAACCAGCGTTAGCCTATGGGAGAGCCAGCCCTGGCACAGTGGAAAACCACTTTGGACCAGGCCAGGGCCTGCAAAACATGAAACATACATGTCCGACTTTTAAATACCATACACCCTGCCCATGGGCATTTAGGGCCTAGTTGGGGGTGAACTAAGTTTAAGGTTAGGCCTGTCAAAAGGTTTATTTTGACAGGTGAAAATGGCAGTTTTAAAACAGCACCAGCAGGCTGTAGTGGCAGTGCTGGAGACATGTTTTATCTTGTCACTTTACTGGTGGCACTCGTGGTGCTGTCCACTAGTGATGCTAAACCGACAACCCCTAGGTACACAGGGTATCGATTACTAGGGACGTATAGGCAAATTAAATGTGGCAATCAGGGATTTAGCCAATTTGACATGTTTTAGGGGTCAGGGCACATTCACCAAGTCCTGGTTAGCAGAGTCCCAGTCCACAGAGTAAAAACAAATCCAGCAGCATCGGTCCAAAAAAATGAGGGTAGTTGTAAAAAATGGGGAATTTTCCTACAATGTTGAAAACCAATTACTGCACATTCATCACATTTTACTGCAGCTGTCATCAGTTCATGAGAATGCTTACTTACCTTATTTTCTGCTTGGAACCTGTACATAATTAGTAAATATATTTCTATGCAACCTGCTATAGTTTTGTGCTTGTTGTGAACATTTAAAATGTTCAGTAGCATATTTGAATCTTAATGCATGACATTTCTAGAGATACTAAGGTTAACCTGCTGCATCTGACAACATTGATTGCTATGGTAACAGCTAACACATCATTACATAAGCAAGATGAAATAATGTATTTGCAAATTAGCTAACAATCCATCCGACCTACTTTAGCACAGTATCCTAGGGGGCTTGCTGTCTTGTCAGTTTGTATTGGTCTTCCCTTGTCTTTTGGGACACTCAAGTTTTAAGCTGGCTGACAGATCTGGGTCTTTAACCCTTATTTTTTCTTTTAGCATTTGGTGTCATTATTCTAGTTTGCCACTGTAGTTCCACTACCACCATGTGTACTAGAAGTATAGAGCCACATATATAGTATTCGTTTGAAACGTATTTACATACCATCTTGCATATTGAATGAAGTAGAACTTACATACTTTCACAGTTCTGCATGCACCTTCAAGAACCCTCTGAATTAAAGGCTAATAAACGTTAATATAGAACGAGTAATTCTGATTCTTGCATACCCTACTAGTTTTAACTTAATGCTAATCATCTCTGAATTACGTGTTGGTCCTGGAAAAAAGCACACTGTACTCGTACATTATGTTATGAAAGCTTTAGATTTTTTCATAATATTAAATGTCTATTGCAGATTGTGCTCCCATGTATGTGGCTGTGTACTTGACGCTGTTAGGGCAAGAACAGAGCTATTTAAATGGCGGTTTAACCAGTCAGTCAGTCAGTCAATTTACTCTATTCGATTCTTATAATATAAGATCATAAAAGTACAGATGAATACAAGTTAATACATCAATGCAAGGACAAAAATTATATACATATTAGTTTAGAAATAGTAAGATCAGAATTATAACATTCACAATTAGAAGACAATTATTAAAAACAATTTAAAATTCATTCTCTGGTATTATACAGTCGCCTTATCTTCCATGATTGAGTTAAAAAAGACGCCACTGAGAAGCAAACCGTAGGATTAGGCAAGGATTGTAAAAAGAAATTGCTACACGACATTGTTTAAAATTAAATTTGCGCATCAGGGGCAGGATAAATCTTTTGCGAGGTTTCATGTTAAATTTGCAAAAGAAAAAAATATGTAAATTTTATTGTGCAGAGACACCATCACAGGGACAAACTGGTAGTTCATTTATAGAATAAATTCCAACAGGATGTGCCAGCATACAGGGAATAAAATTCAAACGGAATCTGATTAAAAGGAATCTATGGCGTGAATTTGTCACCGTAAATAGATATGACTGTGTCCCTTCCTGAACCTTCGGGCCTTCAAGGTATGATTTTACTGATACCTTTGTGCAATTTACTTGCAATCTAGCGTCTGCCCTTTGGTTAAGAAAACTGAATTTTATCTCCCGTTTTGAAATGCTCTTGCAGTCCCTGGGGGCAACAAAAAGCCGCTCTAAGCCTAAGGAGGAGAGAGTGGATTTAATATACGAAATCCATGGAATCCTATGGACATTTTCCATGGGTAAACAGTCTTCAATTAGCTTTTGGGTAATGTGGATAGATTCCCTTCCTGAGTGGAGATTGAGAGGAGGGAAGTAGGGGGTACTCTTGTCGTGTGCTACTCTGCTTATGCCCTCACACACCCCGAAGGATGTCATGCTTCATCATTGGGCTTTTGCTCCTCGTCGGGCCGGCGCTGCAATGCCCTATAGGTCCCCCGAAGGGTCTCTTTTTCGGAGATCTTTTGATGAAGCTGTATGGGTGAGTGGGTGTAAGTGGCAGTGAAGTCCTAGAAAGTGTATTAAAAAATGGCTGGAGGGAGAGTGATTAATTTTTAATAAAGTGACCCCTCTGTCATTATTAAAACAAAGTGTATGGAGCTGCTTTAAGGGGTATTATGTCCCTTGGTAGCTGGGTGATTATATGTCCCTAGTGGGCATAGGTTATGGTCAACATGTTTCGCGCTTCAGTGGTCTCAGGGGGAGATCCAGGGCGCTTCGTCAGGACCGAATAAGAAATTTATATCTACAGTGGCCCAAAAATGTTGGTGCCCCCGGATAAATGAAAGGAGTAGAGATTCCCTTAGAAGGTAGGGTAAGATCCCATGAGATCAGGGAGGGTCACTTGAGAGGGTTCTCTCGGTGCATCTGGGCTGTGTCACCTGTGTGCCTCCTGTGTGCCTCTCGCTGTCTCCGCCGGAAATTTTCGGGCCACTGTAGATATAAATTTCTTATTCGGTCCTGACGAAGCGCCCTGGATCTCCCCCTGAGACCACTGAAGCGTGAAACACTAGGGACATATAATCACCCAGCTACCAAGGGACATAATACCCCTTAAAGCAGCTCCATACACTTTGTTTTAATAATGACAGAGGGATCACTTTATTAAAAATTAATCACTCTCCCTCCAGCCATTTTTTAATACACTTTCTAGGACTTCACTGCCACTTACACCCACTCACCCATACAGCTTCATCAAAAGATCTCCGAAAAAGAGACCCTTCGGGGGACCCATAGGGCATTGCAGCGCCGGCCCGACGAGGAGCAAAAGCCCAATGATGAAGCATGACATCCTTTGGGGTGTGTGAGGGCATCAAGATGAGGACACCCTGCCTCCCACAAGCAGAGTAGCACACGACAAGAGTACCCCCTACTTCCCTCCTCTCCATCTCCACTCAGGAACGGTGACTCCCTTTGGTATAAGTTTAATTTCGGGAGCACGGGTCACCGGATCTTTTAGAATAGCTCCTAGAGTCCCCCTCTTTTGATAAATAGGATAGATTCCCTTCTCCAAACAGAGTGCCACAAGATATTTGGAGCCAAAGAGATTATATCAGACACATATGGAACATCAATTCTGTATGGTCAATGAAGTTGGAGCAGCTTACGGGGAGGCCCATTAGTTTTTTCCAGAAAGTGTCCTCTATCACTTGGAGGGCAGACGGGTTGGTGTAACCCCATATGCCTGCCCCGTAAGTTGCTACCGACACTGATTTAGCTGCATAGTCCTTTTTTACCATATCGATAGGTTTCACCCCCAATTTTTTGCTAAATGAATGAAGAGCGATATTACTTCTCTCAAATGATAACCCCTAGTAGCAAGCATATGGGACCATGATAGTAGCCTGTCAAATGTTACACCTAAGTAAGAAAAGGTATCGGTATGGGCTATTTTTTTCCCAGATATATAGAAACTCAGGACCTTCCTGTCCTTCCGGCCAGTGATTAAAATGAAAGACTTTGCCTCGTTGGTTTTAAGCCCTAAGTTTTGCATGTAGGTTACATAAATGTCTAGTAACTTTTGGCAGGGCGAGGCCCATGCGGGACTTAACACCACATCGTCGGCATACAGGAGAATTGGGGTGCGAACGTTGTTAATTTTGGGAACGTCTGGTGTTGAGTCCGACAGGGGAGACTCAACCCTGTTAGTATAGATGGAAAAAAGAAATGGGGCGAGTACACAACCCTGCCGGACTCCCCTGATAATTGGAAATGCCCTAGTGCACTCCCCTTCTCTCCTGTATCTTACGCAGGCCATGGCAGATGAATAAAGCTGCCGAATGAAGTGTATAATAGCCCCATCTATGTCCATTTCCTCCATTATCCTCATTAGGTGTTTATGTGCCACGCAGTGAAACGCTGCGGACAGCAGGTCCATAAACGGCAAGTATAACCTACAAGATTTTACTTGTGAATACTTGGCGATTAATAGACTTAAATTGAGGCAATGGTCTTGGGTACCCATTCCCTTTTTAAAACCATATTGAACCGGGATCAAAACCTTATTTTTGGCTGCCCATTCCTCTGGTCGATTCAGTAAAACCCTACCCATAAGTTTAGCTGTGCTATCGAACAATGACATTGGCTTATAATTTTTGGCTTCGGATTTATCTCCCTTCTTATAGATTGGAATTAAAATTGACTTCTTCCATGAGTCCGGTGGGCCCACCTTTGCGACTGCATTAAAAACATTTGTCAGCACAGGACCCCATAAATCTGGCTGATCGATGAAGAAATCTATAGGGGTGCAATCCGGTCCTGGCGCTTTGTTAATGGAGCACTGGGTAAGAGCTTCTCTGATCTCGTGATAGTCAAAACTCAATGGGAGTTCAGTGGGAGGGACCATGGGTACATTCTGTGATATCACACGTTCCGCGTTAGGATCAAATATGCGGGAAAAATATACAACCCATGATTCCTCTTCCACATGACAATCCAATGTGAGTGCTGATGGTGGTTTGAGGAAAGGGGCATTAATAGTACTCCAAAAATCCTTATAGTTTTGGGAAATTGCTGCTAGGTGAGTTGTTCCCATGCTTCTTCCTTTAAGGTTTTGATTCTATTCTTCCTGGCCTCATTATATTGGGAGCGAAGGTGCTTTACTAGGGTCGTATCTCTAGGTGTTGATCCCAGGGCCTGATGCAGAGCTGTTAAGGACTTGGTGCACGATTGGTCAAACCATCTTGGCCCTGATGTTTTGGCAATCGTTTTTTTCCTGGATAAATGGTGCCTAACCTCCATTAGTATAGACTCAAATGCCAAGGTTACTTGTGTTGGATTGGATGCCAATTCTAGGCATGTTAGAATATCACTTTGGCTCTTTGTGATTATTTTCGGAACAAGAGATGATTTATCTACTAAGGCCCATTTTAAGGTTATCCCATTGGTTTTTGTTATCATGGGTTTAATGTGCCTTACCTGATCCGAATGGGTTCCTGCCCAATTCAGTTTACCAGTGATGGCGGTGTGATCACTAAAATTTAAATAATTAATCTCACAATTAGAGATATGTTTTTTAAGGGGTTCTGCTATAATTATGTAATCAATTGTGGTGCCCTGAGTGGGTAGGCCAAACGTTTTTTGCAACATACCAGAAGAAATTTCAACCGGGTTACAGATCTCTAAATTGTTAATCTCTAGAAGTCTATTCAGAGCTTCCCGTACTGATTTTGGTTAAAATGATGTAAAGGATCACATTCATCATCAGTAAAACCACATGCTGCTTAATTTGATAGCTGACAGCAATGTGCATTAAAATCACCCAGCCACAATATTTTTGGAGTATTTTTTATAGTGCTAGAACAATTATTGATATCTACCTCCAGCTGATCTACAACCTTTTTCATGTCTCCTGTAAAATTGTTATTATAGAAATTAACTAAAACGATAGTGTCTTCATCTGGACCTTTTAAAAATAGTTAGTGATAAAAGGGGAAACATTATAGTATAACACGACTTCCATTCGTAATGTATTTCTAAGTAAAGTTAAGATATCTCCCCTAGCTCTTCCTGATCTTGATGGAAGGGCAGCAGTGTGAAAGGAACGATAACCGTCCAGATTAATCTGTTCGGTCTCCCAGGTTTCCTGAAAACAGATCAGGTCATACATGGTTCCAAAATGTATCCAATCTGGATTAAATATTTTACTGCTCAGACCGGCAATATTCCATGACATGAATGTAATTAGTTTGGGCTGATCATATGTTTTGGTTGCAGGCATATAAGTTCCAGTAGCCCGTATGGAGGGATTTTGAACAGGTGTAGGAACGCTCCTGTTCGATTGATGTCAATCGCAAGCCTCTAAGTCTGTTAATACATCGAATCTATTATATGTGGGAAGGGGGGCGGGGAACAGGCCCAGATAGTATTGGGGAGTCTTAAACAGAGGGAAGGGTTTAACCAAAATTGTGCTTGAAAAATGGCTGCATTATTCAGTTAGAAGCAGAGCATTATGAGGTTAAACCACAAAAAAATATGTCTCTTGCAGTAGGAAGAATTTAGGCTGGCCAAAATACACTATTGGGCAGTCACCTGCAGATGTGCAAATCTTAATTGTGGTCTGCCTGATTGGGAGTGTATCCCCTTTTTCATCAAGGTGTGTTCATTTTTCACGAAGGGATGATGCGTTACTTGCTCACCCCATGAGCGAATTTCACTTATGTCAAGTCAGAGTTCCAGTATGTAAAAGTGCAAGTCTAAAAGGGCTCGGTTTTCACTGCTGTTTGCCTAACAATTCCAAATGTCAATATACCTCGTGGGATGTATGATCATTGTTGCAATACAGGTTCTTCAGCTTTAAGGTCAGACATATGGATTTTGACTCAGTTGCCTCAGGGGCAGAATCCTGCTGTTACCAGGAACAGAGGCCCACATGCATCAAAGTCAGGAATTGCGATTCCTTAATAGCGATTATTAAGGAATTGCTATTAAAGAGTCGCAATTCCCTATGCATGTAGGTTTCGCAAAAAAAAATGTGATTCCTACATATTCCTTAATAGCGAATCGCAATTTGTGATTCGCTATTAAGGAATGCCTTCCCATTCATTCCTATGGGCCTAAAGGCCCATAGGAATGAAAGGGAAGACATTCACAATTTGCGATTACAAAAAAGGTGATCGCAAATTGCGAATGCAATTTTAAGGGTGATAGGGGGCCAAAAGGCCACCCTGATTCACCCCCCAAACTGTCATGTGTGCACATGTGGCACACACACATGCCCTTAGGGCATGTGTGTGCGTCACATGGCTCTCAGAAAAATGCAATTTCTATAATTTTTCTAAGGAATAGCAACTTACCACGAACTTGAAGTTGGTGGTAATTTGCCATTCCTTAGTGCAAAGTCGCAATCCCAGATTGCTTCTTGCATTGCATTTAAGGAATCGCAAATTGAGATTTCCTAAATGCATTCGCAAAATAGTTAATTGGCTTGATGCATTCCAAATGGCAAAATACCGGTCGCAAAGGGTCAAATCTGCCCATTTGCGACCGGTATTGTGCTTGATGCATGTGGCCCAGAATTATTATGGGCTTTTTTATTTCCTTTGCCTGGCAGATTTTAGAACATTGGATCACAGCCAGTCCTTTCAGATTGCATTCTGTATAGAAGAAAGCATTAAAAGTGAAATTTATACGCAGAAACAAAAAATATCGGTGTGGAATTTCCTTGCTATTTAGCCACAGAATTCAGCAGACATTTCCATCTGCAGTTCGGTTTTGCAGCTGCTGACAAGCCACCAGTCCTTCAAATTACTCATTGCAGTAAATCTCTAACCAGACTCTGGAAGGGAGACCGTCCTATGCATTTAACCAGCTAAAAATAGCCCAACTCTCAGAAACTCCTAAATATATATAAATGGGTTACATGTCCAACAATGGCAATAGACGGCTGTGAAGAGCAGATGTCATTGACAAGGATAAAGAAGGTAAGAATTTTAAGTGGATTTTGGATAGATGTGTTCTCCAGGAGCACAACTTTTTCACAGCGGAGAAGAAACTTTTCATAACTTTGCATTTGTAAACTTTCACCATGTGTACTTCAACACTTGCCATGTGGACAATCAAATGAAGTATGCATTGTGAAGAATGAGTTTACCTGGAAATCTAAAATTTGTGTATATTTGATTACTATCCACACAGAGATTTTATAGGGCTCTGAAGCTATGTAAATCTCTGGAAATTATAGCATTAGCTTGTGATGTGAATATTCAAAGATTTTGTGACTCGTGTCCTAGCACTAGCAAACACACAGAAACATATCTGTTTTATCATCTATTCCTCTCCAGTCAGACATTGAATGTGGTTCATTTTGTTTTACATTGTGTTTTATGCAAGCATTTTTTTGGCTATTTGGGGTAGTTTGCGCTTAGGCCCTTGTAACTTTTTGACCACATAAGGTATCCACGTCAAATTTATGTCCTTTTCTTCTAACATAATAGGGATTTTAAAGGTGCCCAGGGTTTGTTGATTCCCCTGGAGGGGACCCAGAAATTAGCCAAAATACAGCTAAATATTGGTTTTTTGGGGAAAAATCAGAAAAACGTACTGCAGATGAAAGTGTCTGTTTTTTTCCCTGCAATTGGTATCAACAAAGGGTTTGTGGTGCTGAAATCACCATTTCCCCTGCTGTTAGGAACAGACAGACTTTTTTCAGAAAACCAAACTTTTTTACACAGTTTTGGCATTTTACTGGGACATAGGCTATTTTTGCTATTTTTTTAGCTTTCAACCTCCTTCCAGTTAATGCTAGAAATGGGTATGAAAGCAATAATGGATACTGGATAGCTATACATTTCAGAAAAGTAGGCAAAATTCTTAATTCAGCAAGGGGTCATTTGTGTAGATCCTTCAAGGTTTTTTTTATATAGAAACTAACAGTTAAATATTGGAAAAAGTGAAAATGAGTTGAATAAAACAGCAATTTGTGCCAACATTTTCACCTGTAACTTCTTCTAAGTATGACATATTTTTTAAAGCAATATACCGTTACATCCGCTGGACCCTTCTGGTTGTGGGGATATATTGGACTTGTAGGTTCACCAAGAACCAGACGAACCCAGAGCCAATAACTGAGCAGCATCTTGCAATGTTTTTTTATTGTGTACCGGGTATATAGCAATTAATTTAGGAAAATATAAACAGTGAAAAATCGGTATGAAAGACACCTATGTATTTCTGAAATGGGAACAATATATAGAGTTTAGAAACAGTAGCTATTTTCACATCTCCGAAATTGTGGGTACCCATACTAGCATGTGAATTATAGGACATTTTGAAAGTGACTTCTTTTTTACACATTGTCTTACATTTGGAAGGCAGAAATGCATCGAAAGTCAATAGGTAATAACAGTTGCTGTACAATTCTGTGTTCCCCTAAGTCTCCCGATAAAAATGGTACCTCACTTGTGTGGGTAGGCCTAGTGCCCAGAACAGGAAACGGCCCAAAACTCAACGTGGACACACCATATTTTTACAGTGAAAACTGACACCTTTTTTGCAAAGGGCCTAGCTGTAGATTTTGAGCCCTAGCTCTGCCGGGACCTAGGGAAACCTAGCAAACCTATACATTTTTGAAAAACAGACACCCAGGGGAATCCAGGATGGGATGACTTGTTTGGCTCTCTCCAGGGTCTGTTAACCAGAATCCCTTGCAAACCTCAAACTTTGTAAAAAAAATAAAAAAATTCTCACATTTCTGTGATGGAAAGTTCTAGAATCTGCGTGGATCCACAAAATTCCACCCACCCCGCATTCCCCAAAGCTCTTTCAAAAAGAATGGTACCTCACTTGTGTGGGTAGGCCTAGTGCCCGCAACAGGAACCGGCCCAAAACGCAACTTGGACACACCACATTTTTACAGTGAAAACTGACCCTTTTTTTGAAAAGTGCCTAGCTGTGGATTTTGAACCCTAGCTCTGCCAGCACCTAGGGAAACCTATACATTTTTGAAAACTAGACACCCAGGGGAATCCAGGATGGGGTGACTTGTCTGGCTCTCACTAGGGTCTGTTACCCAGAATCCCTTGCAAACATCAAACTTTGTCAAACAAAAACACATTTTCCTCACATTTCTGTGATGGAAAGTTCTGGAATCTGCATGGATCCACAAAATTCCACCCACCCCACATTCCCCAAAGTCTTCCGATAAAAATGGTACCTCACTTGTGTGGGCAGGCCTAGTGCCCGCAACAGGAAACGGCCCAAAACGCAACATGGACACACCCCATTTTTACAGTGAAAACTGACTCTTTTTTTGTAAAGTGCCTAGCTGTGGATTTTGAACCCTAGCTCTGCCAGCACCTAGGGAAACCTAGCAAACCTATACGTTTTTGAAAACTAGACACCCAGGGGAATCCAGGAGGGGGTGACTTGTGTGGCTCTAACCAGATTCTATTACCCAGAATCCCTTGCAAACCTCAAACTTTGTAAAAAAAAAAAAACATTTTCCCAACATTTCTGTGATGGAAAGTTCTGGAATCTGTGTGGATCCACAAAACTCCACCCACCCAGCAATCTCCAAAGTTTTCCGATAAAAATAGTACCTTACTCGTGTTGGTGGGCCAAGTGCCGACGGCAGGGAAGGGCCCAAAACGTATTGTGGAGACATCACATTTACCTATCACAAAACGACGTGGTTTTGCAAGGGGGTTCACCTGTGTTTTTGGCCCCGGGCTCGGCGACCATCTAGGGAAACTTACCAAACCCACACATTTCTGAAAACTAGACACCCAGGGGGAGTCCATTGAGGTATGGCTTGCGTGGGCCCCCAACGTTTTCCTACCCAGAATCTCCCACAAACCTCAAATTTAGCAGAAAAAAACACTTTTTTTCTCAAATTTGTGTGTGGGAAAGCTGTGGGATCACCAGGCTGACACAAATTTCTTACCACCCAGCGTTCCCCCAGGTCTCCCAATAAAAATTGTACCTCTTCGTGTGGGTGGCCCAAGTACCCAAGACAGGCAAGGGCCCAAAACGTATTGAGGAGACATCAAAATTACCTATCACAAAACGACCTGGTTTTACAAGGGGGGGTCACCTGGGTTTTTGGCCCCGGGCTTCGCGGCCATCTAGGGAAACCTACCAAACCCACACATTTCTGGATACTAGACACCCAGGGGAGTCCAGGGAGGAATAGCTTGCGTGGACCCCTCAACGTTTTCTTACCCAGAATCCCCTGTAAACCTCAAATTTAGCTAAAAAATCACTTTTTTTCTCAAATTTCTGGGTGGGAAAGTTATGGGATCACCGGGCTGACACAAATTTCCTACCACCCAGCGTTCCACCCGGTCTCCCGATAAAAATGGTACCTCAATCGTGTGCGTGGCCCAAGTACCCACGACAGGCAAGGGCCCAAAACGTATTGAGGAGACATCAAAATCACCTGTCACAAAATGACCTGGTTTTGCAAGGGGGGTCCCCTGGGTTTTTGGCCCCGGGCTCGGCGACCATCTAGGAAAGCCTACCAAACCCACACATTTCTAAAAACTAGACACCAAGGGGAGTCCAGGGAGGAATGGCTTGCGTGGACCCCCCAACGTTTTCCTACCCAGAATCCCCTGCAAGCCTCAAATTTAGCTGAAAAAATCACTTTTTTCTCAAATTTCTGTGTGAGAAAGTTGTGGGATCACTGTGCTGACACAAATTTCCTACCCCACAGCGTTCCACTCGGTCTCCTGATAAAAACTTTACCTCACTCATGTGGGTGGACCAAGTACCCGCGACAGGCAAGGGCCCAAAACTTATTGAGGAGACATCAAAATTACCTATCACAAAACAAGGGGGGCACCTGGGTTTTTGGCCCCGGGCTCGCCGACCATCTAGGGAAACTAACCAAACCCACACATTTCTGAAAACTAGAAACCCGGGATAGTCCAGCGATGTATGGCTTGCGTGGATCCCCCAAAGTTTCCCTACTTAGAATCCCCTGCAAACCTCACATTTTGCTGAAAAACCACATTTTCCACATATTTGTGTGTGGGATCACGGCGCCGGCACAAATGTCCTACCACACAGCGTTCCCCTCAGTCTCCCGAGTAAAGTGCCCAGGGGGTGCAGAAATACTGATTATGCCCAAATTTACCATGGGGGGGGGGCAAGGGGCCGCGTCCCCCTCCCTGGTGCCTAATAGGTGGATCCCTGCTTGGGGATCACCCTCCTGGGGTGATCCCCAAGCAGGGATCCACTGGGGAGGGGTACCACTGGAAAGGGGAGATTCTCCCCTTTCCAAGGATACCACTCCTGACTTCTACGTGCTCAGGGGGCTGAGATAGCCCCCTGAGCATGTAGAACGTGAAACTGAAATGAACCTATAGGCTCGTTTCGGTTTCTGTGCAATGAGGTTAGAGCGACGTGCGCGCTGATCTTCATTCCAAAGAAACAAAAGAGACAGCCTCAGGAGCTGGGGAAGCCCTCCCCCAGCTCCCGAGGCTGTCGGGGGGAAAGGGAAATCCCTCTGGTGCGGCACCAGAAGGATTTCCCCTGCCATGTGCGAGGTCAGCCGGGAGCCGTCTTGTGCACACGAGCACCGTAGCGCAGGACGGCTCCTGGCCGTCCTGCGCATGGAAGGGGTTAATGGATGGGCATCTCAATTTGTACCTTTCCGTTTCTTGGCTGAATTCATTTGATAAAATTGTAAATAAAGTACATTACAAAAGCAATGGACCTACTAGAGGACAGTGACGTACAGATAAACCAATACATATATAATAAGTGATGTATATATGCTAGAATGTCTTTACTCCCTAAATAGATCTATGTAGCATTCCTTGCACATCACTCCCATGGGGTAGCAGGCTACACGTTTTCAAATTCGCTTCATTGCCTTGCCGGAGGTATTCTGTGCAATATAAATAGTGTAACACAATACACCCTCCATCTTGCAAAAATCATTCTTGAATACATTTTCAAGTAAACCAAATATGTTAGCATCCAATTAAATCAGGTGAACAACAGCCTAAGACAATACTACTTCTAGGAACTATAGAGGATGGACTGTAACATGCAGTATTCTGTACCAGCCTTGGAGAAATCTCTCCTGATACTATTGTCATTTCAACCTGGGAAAAATTCCAACTGCACTGCCCAAGATCCTCTTCTTATTCTTTTTTTTTAACATATTTGCTTGGATCTCTCCTATTGTTTGTAAATTTCAATTGCACATGTGTCGAATGTACACAAATGCATGATACATTTGGAAAAATACCACCTATCCATTGCCGGAGTCTTGCTCATATGTGGCCAGTCCAGTCAATGGGTATATTGACCAAAATGGGCTCACCTTTATTTTGCCACAAACAGGGTCTTATTCTTCGGGGTGAAGATGCTGGTGTGAAGGTGGGACCTGGAGAAAGGGATCCACATCGAATTATGATAGAAAGAACAGGAAAGGGGGGGAGTACCACACAGGTTTAGGTTTAGCCACAGCATGCTAAATTTAAAATGGCCAATGCAGCTTCTACTGGTGTATGTTTTTCCGATGGGGGGTCAGCACTAGATGACACTGGGGGTATTCAATATTTAATACCTGTTCTTCTACTAGCTACTTCTCTGTTTTTTATTTTTGTGATCTGACAAATGCATTATTAGATCTATTTTTCATCCAGGTTGTAATTCAATAAATAACTACATCCAAGGAGATGGAAGTAAGGCATAAGAGCTCCAAACAATCGGCCTAGTGGAATCTGCTAGCATGTGTTAGCTCTAAAGGAAGAGCTGGTAAAGAACTCTTCTGGCTAAGTTGTATCAATAAAGTCATTGAAGATGCCTGTCTTGGACTTTGTGTCTGCAAGTAACTACAGAGGGTAACTAGTTTCTATTGAATGGCATATGGAAAATATTTGTTCTCTTTTGAAAGAAACAAGAAATGTGGTGGAATTTTTTGTATGAGAGAGTGCTTTTTATAAGGAAAGCCTCCCACCATCACTGTAGGTATTAGACAGCAGGAACGTAAATCTTGCATTTCTGTAGTGACTTAATTTTGCTGCAAAATCTGAGGGGCCGATTCCGATTCGGGCCGGAAAACATACCGACGGACTCGGTACGGGAATATTGTCCGACCGACACGTACCGGCGCTGCCCGACCTGGGTAGTACGATGAAATGCATGTGAATCACGACTGACTCATACGGAACACAAGCCGAACGACCGAACCGGACGGAAACAAGCTAGCCGGCCGGGAAACCACGCAAACCGAACCGACCGACACGCACAAGGAATGAACCCGAACGAAACGTACCCGCGAACTCCGACCCGCGCAGTACGATGTAATGCGTGGAAAACCAGACGGAGTCGCACGGAGCTCAAGCCGTACGACCGACACGCATACAAAAGCCAGCCGAAGCAAGCCAATACTCGGCGACCGACGAGTACGCCGCACAATAAACCTAGCAGAAACACAGCGTGAACGACTCGGAGAAGCTCGCACGAGACAACTGCAGCGACCTACTCGGTCAGAAGAACGTCTCCTACAGGCACAAAAAATACAAAGGAAAAAATACAAAAAAAGGGGCCAAACAAGCAATGACAAAGTCAATAAATACAGGGGGAAAAAACATGGAACAAGGACACACCCCCAACTCCACCTATATAAAGGCCACAAATCCCTACCATGATCCTTTGCAAATTCAACTGACCAGCCAGCACAGAACACCATCAGACAGCAACCACAGACACACTCACAGCTCATCCATCACACAAGCCACACACCATTAGCACCTCAACAAATAGCACCCTCACATACACCCAGCAAAACCTACACTCACACACCCTCACTTGCACACACACACACATCAATCACCACCACCACCCATCACCATGCCCCCAAAGAAGAATCCAAAGTTCCTAGACAGTGAATTGGAAGTCCTGGTAGATGAGATCGTCAGGGTAGAGCCACAGTTGTTTGGTACATTGGTCCAACAGACCCCCATGTCGCAGAAAACCAAGATGTGGGAGAGGATCGTCGACAGGGTGAACGCACAATCACCATGTTTGCGCACAAAGGAAGACATCCAGAACAGGTGGTATGATGTGGGCAGGAGGGTCAGGGACCTACTAAAGAAGGATTACATCGTGAGTCAGCGCACCGGCAGTGGCCCTCCTGCCAAACCACTATACCTCAGGCCCTGGGAGGAGAAGGTGCGGGCCATCCTACCACCAGTGAGCGTATATGGACTATCAAACATCCCAGAGCCTGGTGAGTACACAACTAATATAACCAATATTGTGTGACAATACCCACACATCACTGTCAAGGGGATAGTCAAACCATGCACCCTTAGCAAATCCACAGCAACCAAAAGATAATCACCCCAAGATTTGTCTGTCAGTCAGATAAACACAATACATGCCATCTCATAGTGATATGTAACTGTGTCATGATATGTACAAACCTAACTACAAATACAGCAAGGCAGTGGCACAAATATAACCAACAAACATAGTTAGATATTTTGCCACCACTAGAACACCACCTCACAGGGAAGCTCACTGAAAGGAAGGAATTCTGTGTATGCTGGTGAAGTCAGTGTAGCCAATAGCATGATGGGAGTTGTAGTCACAGATATTGGTCACCCTCACAATTGGCCCATCAACACCACCCTGAACCATGCTCACATCACAGGGAGTGGAAAAGAAATGACAAGATGGCTGAAACTGGGTACTGCTGTGGGGAGCACAAGGCCCTGCTGGGAACTGTACAACAACCAACAGCAGGACACCACTGACTGACATCTTGAAAGACAACTTGCACTCCCTGCAATGGAAGCACGTTCCATGGTGGGATATCTGGCTGGGTGGGAAGGATGACTGACAGCTCTGACCATAGTCACCACCAGCTTTTCTCACACACCCCCTTTACACAAACTCCACACAACTCACCTGGGAGAATGCAATGCCTCACACTCTAATTAAATATTCCAAAAAGAACAACCACACTGGGTTATGCCGTGTAAAGCACAGGGACACTTTTGGGACTTGTAGCCAAACAAACGCCAGGACAACACTCTCAGCCATCCTGTCAGCACAGGCACACTACCCTACAGGGAAGCAGAGTCAAAAGGAAGGAAGTATGGGCATGCTGGGAAGGGGGGTGTAGGCAATAGCATGATGGGAGTGGTAGTCACAGCTCAACATCCCCCACCCGCATGGCCCAGCAAGCTCACACTGAAGCATGCACACCTCACAGGGAGTGAAAAGCCAATTCAAAGATGTCTGACACTGGCCTCAGCTGTGGGGAGCACAAGGCCCTGCTGGGAACTGTGCACCAAACAAACAGCAGGACACCACTGTCAGCCATCTTGCCATTGCTGTCACACTCACACACAGTGAAGTCCACTCAAAAGGAAGGAAGTATGGGCATGCTGGGAAGGGGGGTGTAGGCAATAGCATGATGGGAGTTGTAGTCACAGATATTGGTCACCCTCACAATTGGCCCATCAACACCACTCTGAACCATGCTCACATCACAGGGAGTGGAAAAGAACTGACAAGATGGCTGAAACTGGGTACTGCTGTGGGGAGCACAAGGCCCTGCTGGGAACTGTGCAACAACCAACAGCAGGACACCACTGACTGACATCTTGAAAGACAACTTGCACTCCCTGCAATGGAAGCACGTTCCATGGTGGGATATCTGGCTGGGTGGGAAGGAGGACTGACAGCTCTGACCATAGTCACCACCAGCTTTTCTCACACACCCCCTTAACACAAACTCCACACAACTCACCTGGGAGAATGCAATACCTCACACTCTAATTAAATATCCCACAAAGAACAACCACACTGGGTTATGCCGTGTGAAGCACAGGGACACTTTTGGGACTTGTAGCCAAACAAACGCCAGGACAACACTCTCAGCAATCCTGACAGCACAGGCACACTACCCTACAGGGAAGCATAGTCAAAAGGAAGGAAGTATGGGCATGCTGGGAAGGGGAGTGTAGGCAATAGCATGATGGGAGTGGTAGTCACAGCTCAACATCCCCCACCCGTATGGCCCAGCAAGCTCACACTGAAGCATGCACACCTCACAGGGAGTGAAAAGCCAATTCAAAGATGTCTGACACTGGCCTCAGCTGTGGGGAGCACAAGGCCCTGCTGGGAACTGTGCACCAACAAACAGCAGGACACCACTGTCAGCCATCTTGCCATTGCTGTCACACTCACACACAGTGAAGTCCACTCAAAAGGAAGGAAGTATGGGCATGCTGGGAAGGGGGGTGTAGGCAATAGCATGATGGGAGTTGTAGTCACAAATATTGGTCACCCTCACAATTGGCCCATCAACACCACTCTGAACCATGCTCACATCACAGGGAGTGGAAAAGAACTGACAAGATGGCTGAAACTGGGTACTGCTGTGGGGAGCACAAGGCCCTGCTGGGAACTGTGCAACAACCAACAGCAGGACACCTCTGACTGACATCCTGAGAGTCAACCTGAACCCACTGCAAGTGTGGCATGCTTCATGGTGGGACAACTGGGCTGCGGGGATAAGGAGGTCCGGATGTCAACCAGATACCACCAATGCTGGTCATGCACACACCTCAACATCCACATAGAAATGCATCAGGTTGGCAGGACAATGAGCCACACCAATATCAACCTCTGACTGTGACAACTTAGGACAATGCAATGTACAGGCCCACATCCAGAGGTACAGTCACAACTGTCATGTGTTTGAACCAGTGATGCCTGCAGAAACATAACATACATTGTGTGTCTCTTCCAAAAACAGGTGATGATGGGGACACAGCAGCAGATGAGGAGGAGTCCCTGTCCCAGGCTCTGGGGGACCCTGATCTCTCTGGTGTGGAACAGCCTCTGCCCTCATCGGATGGCGAAGACCAACCTGGCACCTCCGGTGGGAGTCATCATGCAGCACCAGCAGGACCCCCATCTGCACCCCCTGCACCTATTCCTCCAACATCTGCCAACACACAGACCACCCCTGCCGACACAGACAGACCAAGGACACTCAATGACAACAGCACAGGGACCACAGCCCACCGTGAAGCAACGGACAACAACCCCAGTACCAACCTCCAAGGGGGCCGAGGGTCACCTGTGCGTGCCACGGCAGCTCCCGCACGTGTGTCCAGGGGTGGTGGTAGGGGTGGTAGGCAGAGGTTGCTGTTTGCAGAGGGGTCTGGACTGCAGGATGACCCACAACTGGCACGCATTGCTGAGGCGTACCAGAATAGCACCGGAGAGGTCAGCCAGGTAGTGGGGATCCTCAAGGACATTCAACAGCAGCAGGCTGCCCATCATGCCCGCTTGGACTCCCACATGTCCCGTGTGGAGACACACATGTCCCGTGTGGAGACACACATGTCTGGCATGGAGTCCAAGTGGGACACATTGGAAGAACTGACAGCGGTGCAGAGGGACATATTGACATGCCTCCGCCAGATTAGCACCAAACTGTCCACACCTCCCTGTGTGCCCACAACATCTGGTGCCCCAACAACTGCAACTGTCACAGGGAGGGAGGATGACTCTGGTGGAGAGTCCTCTGCACCGCAGCGGCCTGCACGTGAGGGTCCCCCCAGAAAGAAGAGGGGTCGTCCGAGGAAGGACAACTGAGAGGCCGATGGCCAGGTACATCCCCCAGGAACCCAACACCTGTTCTGGAAATTCTCCTTTGTGTGCAAACTGTTCACCCTGTCGAATGCAACACAACTCTCCAACATGAACATGGGGAGTTTAAGTGGGACTAATGTATCAGATGACTGTGGACTTCCAACTCATCTGGGAACTTTGGATTACAATACAAATGTACAGCACCCACCATCCTGTGCACTATCCTCACACATGTATGTAATAAACTCACTAATACACCATACTTGCCTCTGTTGTGATTCCAACGTTGTTATTGTCACGGAGATGATGATCTACTAAATGACACCGTGCATGCTAACTGCCACAGCAAGTTCAACACCGTCATGTGAGTCATGGCGACGTGACACATATGAGGGAGACACACCACTAGGGCTACACAACACATAGACACCAGGGCCATTGGACTCATCGCCTACACTGATGTTGCCAGGAAATACAGTGGAATGCACAGACACCACACCTATTCAGAGTCTGTGTTAACTAGCCCACAGGTGCAGTAAGCAAATGTCAGTCAGATGTGTGACCACAGACAATGCACATCCCAAAGTGAAGCACAGGTTTATTACACATTTGTAACATGTTGTTTCCACTACAAATGCAAGGTAATCCCACGTGGCAGTGGCCACACAGTCAAAAAGTGCAGAAGATATAAAGTCCAGGGGTGTGTGGCACATCACCTGTAGGGAAACAACTGCTGCCACCCTGAAAGCTGAATCATGGTGTCGGGGGATCCAAGTAGACCAAACAACTCTGTAAGCACCCTGTGAAGGACAGACATGATACACAGTCAAAAGCACTGAAGAACAGGACAGAACTGCAATACTCATGCCCAATACATGTCACAAGATACCTACACAAAACCAAGTTAGCATGTCAACACTGTTGGGGAGTACAGACTACCTGTAAGGACACATCGCTGCACGCATCCAGTCAAGTAGCACATGGCCACACTCAAACAGCACCAGAGCACCACCCACACATATCATGCAAACTCACATCATTGACATGACAACTCTCTGGATACTCACATTCAGCTGAAGAAGTTGGTGATGAGCTGTGTGCGGACATCACCATCATCATCTTCATCACTGGCATCGTGGCCCAGGCCAGGATCCTCCACAGGTGGCGGATGTTGGTCATCATCATCCAGGATGAGAGGCAACTCCTTCCGCACTGCCAGGTTGTGTAGCATGCAGCAGACGATGACAATCTTGCACACCTTTGCTGGGGCATATGGGAGGGCCCCTCCTGTCTTGTCCAGGCAGTGGAAGCGGCTCTTCAGGAGACCAAATGTCCGCTCGATCACTCTCCTGGTCCGACCATGTGCCTCATTGTAGCGCATCTGGGCTGGTGTCACAGGGTTCCTGAGGGGTGTCAGCAACCGCGGCATGTTGTGGTATCCGGAGTCACCTACAGACAGACAATTGCACATTAGCTGAGTTGGAAAAGAGGGTGGAATACAACATAGCAGAACACACACAATGGTACAAAGTCAGTACACACCGACAAGCCAGGCACGCTGGTTCTGCATCTGTGACATCATCCTCGGGATGCGACTACTCCTCATCACGTAGGCATCGTGTGCCGAACCAGGGAAATGGGCACACACATGTGAGATGCTCATATCTGCAAGACATACCACCAGAGCATTGATCGAATGATAATGTTTCCTGTTCCTGTATGCCTGCTCATGTGCCTGTGGTGGTACCAAAGCCACATGTGTCCCATCAATGGAACCAATGACATGTGGCATCCTCCCCAGGGCATAGAAGTCACTCTTGAAGTCAGTGAGTTGTTGACGTTTAGGGAAATAGATGTACTGGTTCAGGCATCTCAACATTGCCTCCAAAACATCGCATAGCACACGGCTGAACATAGACTGTGACATCCCACCAGCAGACGCCACAGTGTGTTGAAAGGTACCGGTGGCAAAGAAGTGTAGGGCTGCCATCACCTTCACCTTGGGGGTCAGCGCTGTAGGGTACGGCTGGCCAGGTTGCAAATGTGGGGCCAAGCGCACTGCCAAATCCTCAATCAGCTGCCTGGTGAAGCGGTACCGTCGGATGCAGTCACGTTCCACCATCGTTGCAAGGTCAGGGAATGGTCTATGGACAGCTGGTGCCCTGCAGTGCATAGGTGAAGAAAGAAAGATTGTCAGTCACCCCACATATGTGGCATTGACCATACTCAATATCACATGATACATCATTACGAGACACAAGTACCTGATGTGTGTGCCGTTCTGTATGGACAGATATGGCATCTACATGGCCAACATCTAACATCACAGTTCAACATGTGTTGACAACAAGTTCCAGATTGTGCAATGGGAAATCATTAGGCTGTGTCACAGTACCCATTTACTGCTGTCACGTTCCAAACACACACCACAGTGACATGTCTGGACAGATGCGCCACAGGCATCACAGCTCATTGACAGGTAGATTCCCAGGGACCCTGTATTGCCACATGGACACTGGCATGACATGGCGTATCATGTACACGTCAGAAAAACAAACATGACTCCCACAGGTAGTGGCCCCTGTTGCCTCCGCAGGACAGACATGGATGTCTGTGACACACACACGCACAACATCAAAGTCCATGCACAAACAACGTGGATGTGGAGACTGTCTCCCATTGTGCACATGGAATCAGAGACATCGGAAACACAACATGCACACAGACTGTGGAGGGCCATCACTATTGTGGCAATGGGTCACCCTGTGACGTACATACCTTCCCACATGGGACTCTGGGGGTATGTGACATGACATACACATACACAACCTGGAAATGTGACCATGCCACATGCTCTGAAATGAACAGTTGCACATCACAGTGGTCATGTGCACAACACACAAAGGATCCTGTCCCCATGAACACTTGCACAGCCTGGGAGTGGCTGCCCCCAAGTGCCACCCCAAAAACCACATGTTGACCCCATACACAGAAAAGGTAATGCAGCCTTACATGCCTTAGGATACAGTGTGGACAGGCTGTGGTGTTGTAGGTGTGCCCCTGAGTCCCTGGCGAGTATATGTGGCTGGCATACGTTCACCAGTGACAAGCATGGTGACATATGTGAGTACCTGTACAGGGACGCGTTGTACAGCAATGGACCGATCGGTGCGCACGCATTGGCCATTGCATATGATGTGAGCGGGTACGCGTTGTTTCCCGGAATACGCGTTGTACAGCAATGGACCGATCGGTGCGCACGCATTGGCCATTGCATTTGATGTGAGCGGGTACGCGTTGTACAGCAATGGACCGATCGGTGCGCACGCATTGGCCATTGCATTTGATGTGAGCGGGTATGCGTTGTACAGCAATGGACCGATCGGTGCGCACGCATTGGCCATTGCATATGATGTGAGCGGGTACGCGTTGTACAGCAATGGACCGATCGGTGCGCACGCATTGGCCATTGCATATGATGTGAGCGGGTACGCGTTGTTTCCCGGAATACGCGTTGTACAGCAATGGACCGATCGGTGCGCACGCATTGGCCATTGCATATGATGTGAGCGGGTACGCGTTGTACAACAATGGACCGATCGGTGCGCACGCATTGGCCATTGCATTTGATGTGAGCGGGTACGCGTTGTACAGCAATGGACCGATCGGTGCGCACGCATTGGCCATTGCATTTGATGTGAGCAGTGCACGCGTCGTACAGCAATGGACCGATCGGTGCGCACGCATTGGCCATTGCATTTGATGTAGCGGGGACGCGTTGTACAGCAATGGACCGATCGGTGCGCACGCATTGGCCATTGCATATGATGTGGCGAGTACAGCGTTGTTTCCCGAATACGCGTTGTACAGCAATGGACCGATCGGTGCGCACGCATTGGCCATTGCATATGATGTGAGCGAGTACGGCGTTGTTTCCCGGAATACGCGTTGTAGAGCAATGGACCGATCGGTGCACACGCATTGGCCATTGCATATGATGTGAGCGGGTACGCGTTGTTTCCTGGAATACGCGTTGTACAGCAATGGACCGATCGGTGCGCACGCATTGGCCATTGCATATGATGTGAGCGGGTATGCGTTGTACAGCAATGGACCGATCGGTGCGCACTCATTGGCCATTGCATTTGATGTGGCGAGTGCAGCGTTGTACAGCAATGGACCGATCGAGTGCGCACGCATTGGCCATTGCATATGATGTGGCGAGTACGCTTTGTTTCCCGGAATACGCGTTGTACAGCAATGGGTCGATCGGTGCACACGCATTGGCCATTGCATATGATGTGAGCGGGTACGCGTTGTACAGCAATGGACCGATCGGTGCGCACGCATTGGCCATTGCATTTGATGTGAGCGAGTACGCGTTGTACAGCAATGGACCGATCGATGCGCTACGCATTGGCCATTGCATTTGATGTGGCGGATGCGCGTTGTACAGCAATGGACCGATCGGTGCGCACGCATTGGCCATTGCATTTGATGTGAGCGAGTACGCGTTGTACAGCAATGGACCGATCGGTGCGCACGCATTGGCCATTGTATATGATGTGGCGGGTACTGCGTTGTTTCCCGGAATACGCGTTGTACAGCAATGGACCAATCGATCGCGCACATTAGCCATTGCATACGATGTGAGCGGGTACGGCGTTGTTTCCTGGAATACGCGTTGTACAGCAATGGACCAATCGGTGCGCACGCATTAGCCATTGCATTTGATGTGGCGGATACGCGTTGTACAGCAATGGACCGATCGGTGCGCACGCATTAGCCATTGCATTTGATGTGGCGAGTACGCGTTGTACAGCAATGGACGATCGGTGCGCACGCATTGGCCATTGCATTTGATGTGGCCGAGTGCGCGTTGTACAGCAATGGACGATCGGTGCGCACGCATTGGCCATTGCATATGATGTGAGCGAGTGCGCGTTGTTTCCCGGAATATGCGTTGTACAGCAATGGACCGATCGGTGCGCTACGCATTGGCCATTGCATTTGATGTAGCGGGTACGCGTTGTACAACAATGGACCGATCGGTGCGCACGCATTGGCCATTGCATTTGATGTCAACGAGTACGCGTTGTACAGCAATGGACGATCGGTCGCGTACGCATTGGCCATTGCATTTGATGTGGCTGAGTGCGCGTTGTACAGCAATGGACCGATCGGTGCGCACGCATTGGCCATTGCATTTGATGTGGCGGGGACGCGTTGTACAGCAATGGACCGATCGGTGCGCACGCATTGGCCATTGCATATGATGTGAGCGGGTACGCGTTGTTTCCCTGAATACGCGTTGTACAGCATTGGACCGATCGGTGCGCACGCATTGGCCATTGCATATGATGTGAGCGGGTATGCGTTGTTTCCCGGAATACGCGTTGTAGAGCAATGGACCGATCGGTGCGCACGCATTGGCCATTGCATATGATGTGAGCGGGTACGCGTTGTTTCCCGGAATACGCGTTGTACAGCAATGGACCGATCGGTGCGCACGCATTGGCCATTGCATATGATGTGAGCGGGTATGCGTTGTACAGCAATGGACCGATCGGTGCGCACTCATTGGCCATTGCATTTGATGTGAGCGGAGTACGCGTTGTACAGCAATGGACCGATCGGTGCGCTACGCATTAGCCATTGCATATGATGTGAGCGGATGCAGCGTTGTTTCCCAGAATACGCGTTGTACAGCAATAGGTCGATCGGTGCACACGCATTGGCCATTGCATATGATGTGAGCGGGTACGCATTGTACAGCAATGGACCGATCGGTGCGCACGCATTGGCCATTGCATTTGATGTGAGCGGGTACGCGTTGTACAGCAATGGACCGATCGGTGCGCACGCATTGGCCATTGCATTTGATGTGAGTGGGTACGCGTTGTACAGCAATGGACCGATCGGTGCGCACGCATTGGCCATTGCATTTGATGTGAGCGGGTACGCATTGTACAGCAATGGACCGATCGGTGCGCACGCATTGGCCATTGCATATGATGTGAGCGGGTACGCGTTGTTTCCCGGAATACGCGTTGTACAGCAATGGACCAATCGGTGCGCACACATTGGCCATTGCATATGATGTGAGCGGGTACGCGTTGTTTCCCGGAATACGCGTTGTACAGCAATGGACCGATCGGTGCGCACGCATTGGCCATTGCATTTGATGTGAGCGAGTGCGCGTTGTACAGCAATGGACCGATCGGTGCGCACGCATTGGCCATTGCATTTGATGTGAGCGGGTACGCGTTGTACAGCAATGGACCGATCGGTGCGCACGCATTGGCCATTGCATTTGATGTGAGCGGAGTACGCGTTGTACAGCAATGGACCGATCGGTGCGCACGCATTGGCCATTGCATATGATGTGAGCGGGTACGCGTTGTTTCCCGGAATACGCGTTGTACAGCAATGGACCGATCGGTGCGCACGCATTGGCCATTGCATTTGATGTCAACGGGTACGCGTTGTACAGCAATGGACCGATCGGTGCGCACGCATTGGCCATTGCATTTGATGTCAACGGGTATGCATTGTAATTTGAAATACGCGTTGTACAGCAATGGTCCGATCGGTGCGCACGCATTGGCTAGGGCCTTGCATTGCAACGGACGCGTTTTCGAATCTGTAACGAGTCTGATGCAGTGAATTCAGTTCGCCAGCCACAACAATGTTGCAAATTCATGGGTGTCATGAAGTTTAACTTTTGAAGGATGCAGTGGGCGTGTATAAGTGGTGCAATTCCATGGATTGGCCAGATTCAGAAGATGCAAACGAGTTGGACCTATCACTTTGGACACATGGGACAGTATCTGCCTCTGCAGCACACATATAATGCTGGCTGTTCCCCTGAGAGCTCACTTGCCTGCACTACATGCTCCAGGATGACATCTACCACCAACACTGCTGCTGTCTCTGCATCCTCTGGCTACTGCAATGGCACGTACTGTGGAGAGAGCCCCAGCCTTCAGCACTGAGGAAAACCAGGCCCTGCTGGACAGCCTCCTTCCACAGTACAGCAAGCTGTATGGGAAACCAGGGGAGCAGGTGAGTGTGCTGTCCACTGCCTTACTAAATGTGCATGTTGTCTGACTAGCAAGACTTCCAGTGTGCACACCACTGGCTAGCATGCTCACTGAGTAGTTCTCACACCCCAAAGTGTGTAGTTACATGCACTGAACAGGTATAGTGCAGTAACAGTGCATTCCAACAAGGTTTTACTTCCCAGGCAATGATACCATTTAGTAACTGCTGGTAAACTGTTCATAGCCATAGTTGCACTGCCTGTGTACATCATGTGCCCCTGTGATTGAGACATGTATATCCAACTGTGTGATGCACGGATATGTTGCATGTGTAGTAATGGCCTTTTTCACTTTGTCATCCTCACAGGTTGATGCCCACCAGAAGCAGGAGATCTGGCTGACCATCGTCCGGGCAGTAAGATCCGTGGGGGACTACAAGCGCCGGATCCGCAACTGCCAGAAGAGGTGGCAGGACCTTCGGGGCTGGACCCGGAGGATCGCAAGGGTCCAGCTGAAGCTGTCGCCTCCTCGCAGGAGGGGCGGACACCGGACCCTGACCCCCACATGCTCCGGATCCTGGCGGTGGTCTTCCCTGACCTGGATGGGCAGCTGAAGGCCAGACAGCAGCAAGGAGGGGGTGAGTCCATGACTGCACTGTGAACTTTGTCTGACATGCTATGTGCCCTCCTCTGGCCTGGTTAAACCTCCACAGTACATCAGTCTTGTGGTCCAGGACCCATGTCCCTCAATTGTGACATGCCCACTGCTCATCTGATACCCAGGTGTGGCCCTTACAGTCTGGAAATTGTGTCACTTGGGTACTGTGTCCTTGCATTTTGCTTAGCTCAGGGTGGGGGCCAGCATTTGTTACCGTACCTTTGTGGTGGGCTTCATGGGTGGGTCAATTGCTTACACAATGCCTGAGTTCTGACATGTAATCTGCGTGTAACTTTGATATGTGTTCCAATTGCTGATCTGACTCACCACATGTGCCTGGGGTATTTGGCACACCCCCATGCTGCGGGTGGGAACAATGTTTGGGCCTCAGGAGTATGTATATCAAGTGTGTCACACATGCTTAGCCACATGCCTACTGTCCAGGGCTCATCCCTCTTTCACGTGGAGCAGGACAGTCATGCCTACTCCAGGGCATACAATACACTCTGTACTCCCACTCCCGTGTATCAGCTGACACGTTGTGCTCAGTGAAATGTTCCCTCAGGTGTCTGCCTCTGTGTCATTGTGCTGTGGCTTCGTTGTCAGGACTACTGGGCTGTTTATCGGTTATGGCTCAGCATGCCATCTGAGATGTGACCATGAGAGACGATACTTGGGTGACATATAGGTGTTTGATCACTTGACTGTGCAGACTGGTGCATGCGACTGAGAAGTTCAGGCAGCTGTTTTTCATTCACAGCAGACTGTGAGGTGCTCAGGTTCAGAGAGTTGTGTTTCATGTCTCCCATATGTCCAATTGGTATGACGTGGACAAATACGAGTTCAGATGATGTGGTTTGGGGGGATGGACATGTGCACTTGTCAGCTACAGAACTTGCATTCCCCATGACCTAGGATTGTGACACAGTGCAGACTGTTGTTGGCTGGCTGCCCTGCCCATGTGACTGGAGACAGTGATGTATGACTTTGCAGGCATGCATGTGCCATGGCATTAAACTTCCTAAGAGTGATCCTGCAGGGGAGTGACATGTGCAACATGCACCCCATTGTGGCATTGACTATGAGGACATGGGTGCATCATGGTGTCTGGTGCTGGTATGCATCACATGCATTTCAAATTAGACTCTGGCCATCCCTTCATCCGGACACCTGTACTGACTCAGGGGCAAGAGATGTGATGTGTGCATGTTCACATACTTCACCGTGTTCCCTGCAATGTCCAACAACTGGGTAGGTGGTGCATGTGTCCACACTGGGGTATTACCATCCGGCAGGCACCAGACAGATGGGTGCAAGCTGTTTGAGGGTAAATGGGTGGTCACACCCTTCTGCTTACCGGCTCATGAGAGCACGACCCGCACTCTGCTCGTTCACTTGAAAAGAAGGAACAACGGTGTGAAATACAGTGGCACTTTGTTAAGCAATTCAGTAACACCGAGAACTGTTCATTTGATGCTGCTCGTCAACACATGAGCAGGATGAAAATGAAAGCATCAACAATATTACAAATCATATTTTAAGTGAAGCACAAAGATCTATGTAACTATCTATCAGTGAGCTACAGCCTATGGGGCAAGTCTTAAAAGAGGGATCATGAATAGGCAAGCGCCTAGAAGGCAAATCTTAAATAAGAGAGCAAGAACCATCCAAGGCTACACAGTTTAAGCTAGGATAAATGCAATGATTTGGGTGTGGATGAGCTAAATTAGAGAGGCTGACAAAGGCAAAAGGCTAGCAATCAGAAAAGAGCATTACCACCTTGATAGTAGAATTTCGAGGCCCAAGATCAGGAGAACGGCCGACCATGAACCCTCCCCATGCAATGCACTGGTATGAAGAGTTCAGGGCATGGACATGGGTGCAAAGCTTTTATATGGCTTAATGCAGAACTCCTACCCACAGTTGACGTGGGCCCTGACGTGGGTCCTTGACCACACGCTTACAGTAACTGTGGAAAGTTTTTGAAGAACAGAGAAGTGGTATCATGGTGAAAACAGGGGCTTTTAGCAGGTGGTCGGTGCTCTTGACCGCAAACATAAGAAAAAGATAACTTTTACCGTAAGATGCTCAGAATTTGAGAATTTTATATATTATTTCTCTGTCACGTAGCCGCCTTTTCAGTTTCAGTGGAGCAAGCGTTGAAAGTTTCATAAGTTAAAATTTTGCAAACATTGCTTGTGAAAGAGCAAGATGTACCAGCAGAGTGTCACATACGTGTGGGCTAACCTTATTCTTGTGACTGTGGATATTTACAAGGGGGGCTGGTGCCGCGGTGGATGGCACAGGTCCCTGCTGTCAGGTCAGAAAGGCCTACAAGATTTGTTGTATTAGAAAAATGATAGCATGAGGCAGTGGCCTCTTGGGCCTACATGTGTGTGTGCATCTAAGGAGGTGGGTTTGGGCCTAAGTGTATGTATCTAAGGGGGTGTGGACCACTGTGACAGGTACTAAAAGGCTAAAAGAAAAATGGACAGCTTAGGTCATCTATCAGGGCCTGACTGGTGGGGCCTATATGGGAGTGCCATGTTTCATGGGCAGAGCAGAAAGGTACATAGGTCTGTGTTATATGGTAGAACAGAACCCTACTACAAAGGCCAGGAGGGGTGTGAGTGCCATGGTTGACCATCAGACTGACAATTGGCTTCTCCTAATCTGTGTGAGCACTTTTGGCAATGTTCAACTAAGGATGCCAGGGCTTGCTCTGTAATGTGCTGTACTTACTGTGGTGTGTGCGGTCAGTGCAGGTGACTGATGTTTGTCTGTTTCCCTAATTGTTTGCAGATACATCCACGGCCACAGGAGGGGACAGCTCCACGGACCAGGAGGAGCTGCAGAGCCAGGCTGGGTCAGCAGCCGATGAGTGGTCGGAGGGACCCAGTGGCACGGAGGGCGAGGGGAGCCACACCGAGGAGTCCTCAGCACCATCCACCTCAGCTGAGGACCACAGCAGCTCGGAGGATGACTCCCTTGTGGAGGCGGGTGTCAGCAGCCACCACACCCCAGCTAGTATGGCTGGCCCCGCCACCACCACCACCACCTGCCCTCCCATTGGCTCCCATTCCAGAGGTCCGTGGAGGCTCCCGTGTTCGGGAGCGTGTCTCCTTCGTGCCAGGCACCGCACCCCCTGCCCCTGTGTCCCCTGCTGCCCTGAGTGAGGAGTCTGTGTACTTACTTCGCCAGCTCCATGTAGGGCAGACAGCTATGCTGAGTGTCCTCCATGCACACACCACTCTGTTGACACAGCTGGTGTCGTTCATGGAGGGCATCTCATCTGGCATGTCTGCCCTACAGAGGAGCAATAAGTCCATGGACTCCTCCCTGACGGCAGCAGTGTCCCTCCTCCAACAGTCCCTCACCCCTCCTACCTCTGCCCCATCCACACTTCCTGGCACCCTACCTGTCCCAAGCACATGCACACCTGCACAATCACCCAAACACACAGACACAAGCAGCACAGAAACACCCAAAACAAAGGCAAAACGTGCACGCAAGCATCCTCAGGGGACTGATACCACACCCACAGGGGATGGGGAACAGACACACACACAGGCATCCACAGTCACGCCGCAGTCCTCCAAATCCTCTCCCTCCAAGACCCCTTCCCTTGCCTCACCTGCAACCCCACCTAAACAGCAGCTCTTCCTCTGTGACCTCGGCCTCTTCCCCTCCGATCCAGCTGATCCAGCATACAGGGGGAAGAGGAAGTCCACCCACACAGAGGGAGTGCCCCTCACCCCCGGACACCCTCCCCCAGGCACGGACAGACTAAGGCCCCCACACGCAAGTCCCCCGGTCCCGGAAGAGCAAGACCCCGCCACCGCCCTGCAGCTCAACCACACAGTCTCCTTCCTCCATCCCTCAGGCCCCCACAACACTGGTTCCCCCACCACACCCTGCCCCAGGTTCCCCCACCCACAGATACACCATCTCCAAAATGATCCGGCCTTCTCCACCTACCACTTGCTCTTCCAGCCTCACACCCCCCGCTGCACATGTTTGTGCCACTGGTGTGGAGACCGTGTCCTCCTCCTCTGTCCTGCCCACCTTACCTGAACCCCATTCTACTCCCCTGGAGATAGGCACTGCAGTGGAGTCCACTACCACCCCGTCTGACTTGGGCACTGCAGTGGGGAACCTGTCCACTCCATCTGGCCGGACCACTGCAGTCGTGCCGGCACCCACACCATCTGACTCATGCCCCCAGTTGTGCCGGCACACACCATGTCAGACACCTCCACTGCAGTTGTCAGTGACTCTCCAGCACCAGCCACCCCTTCCCTGCCTCCTTCTGGTGAGCCCTGATCCTGTCCCTGCGGTGCCTGGCCTGCCCCCCGTATGCCCCTCCGAGGGGAATGTCCCTGCTCCGTATCAGTGCAGGCAAGCAGAGGGTGACATCTGCCACTGTCACCCTGTTCGGACTGAACTGTTGGACTGGCCATTGGCCTTTGTATTTTTGCAGGACTTTCATATTTCACACACATATGCTGAATAAAGCTCCTTTCTGTTCTCTGGTGGTTTAGTTTCAGATGTACATGATGTTGATGATGCTAACCATGCCCTTGCTGCAGTGATGGTGATTTTTGATATCATGAAAATGAAGTGTTACTGTGCAGGACCCCATGTGGTCCAGGGGGAATGTGTCCTATCCTGGTGTGTAGCCATGTCATCCTTTGCAGCAATATGAGGGTGTCATGTTTTCAATATTTGCCAATGTGATTTCCTACATTTATTTGCAATATCACATCTGTGGCTTACACCCCTGCACATCAGTTGTGCTTGCCATTGTTCAATTTGTCTGTTTCCCTGACCGTGTGACCATCTCCACTGGACATGCAAGTTTGGGCATCAATGGGGAAGGACTCATCTGTGTTATCAGTGCAACTTGCTATACATGTGTGTTGGATCTGTGCAGATGATTTCGGTGACACTCCCATGACCAGGCTGATGTGACGAGAGCCTTCATTTTGTGCTAATTGTTGACTGAGTGACCAAGTGTACTGCTGACATGATAGAGCCCTGCAGAGACAACGTATGGCACAGCTTTCCTTACACAGGAGTGGAGTCCCCTCATGGCAGTGTGTAATTCCGTGACATTGCCTGAGCCCAAGGTGTGTGTTGTGTGAGCATGTCTGTGTGTGTTCACTTCCATTCTGCAACACAGGCTGGGATCCCTAGTGATGTTCCTGTTTGTGATGCTTTCTGAGTTGACCTATGTTCCCCCAAATCTTCGCACTGGGTTCTCTGGGATGTGGGTGCATGGCACATTACTGGTCATCAGGGTGTCATCCATAGGTGTGTTTGCTGTCAGGGCTGAGTTTGTGGGCAAACGCAGATGAGACACAGTCAGGATTCCCCTTGGCACTTGTTGGTTACACAAGTCATGTAATTTACAGTTTGTGTTAGCTTTCAGTGATTGTGACACGTTGTGTGTGTGACTGCTGCCACTACTCTGGGTCAGAGCTGCAATGTTGGAAGTTGTCTATGTGTGTTCTTTGTGGGTGACCTTGACTTCTTCATTGGTGTGTGACTGTGTCCGGGATCACATTGATTGTGGTGGATTTCACGTCATGCCCATGTACGGCGTACTGTGCAGTGTGTCTGACATTCACGAGTCTTGTTGACTGGCCATGTGTGATGGGTTTCTGCACCTTAGTTCCCACCACCACCCCTGGGATTGTCATGGGTGCATGTGCAATGTCACCAGTCCATGTGAGCTTCACAGCTGCACATTGGTGTAGATCAAGGTGTGTGGTGTTGAGTGTGTGCAAATGAGAGTTGTTGCACGGCTAGACTCCTACCTCCATGTTGGCCTTGGCTGACAGGCCGTGCTGATTGATTTGTGCTTGTGTAGGTGTGATGGTAGTTTGTAGCTCAGGACACATGACTGTGGTTCACAGTGTGAACGACATCTAGCTTTGTCATCACAGTGGGATTATCATGCAGGCCAGGGTCACCACAATTTGGGGTCCCTGGGGGTAGTGCTGTGGTGGGTCTGTCTCTTGCTGTGTTATTTGCTGTTCCTACAAGCTTGTGTGACATGTGTAATTTGGGCTCCCTCTCATCTAACAATGCCTGATTGCCCACATACGGGAATCCGATCCATGAGTTACTTTTGTGTGGCACTGTACACACATCTGTGTAATTGTGATTCAGGCCTCCTCATGTGTTGTGTGGTTGCCTGGGGACACTGGCACCCCCATCACCTGTTGTGTTTGATATGCAGTGTGAGGCTGCCTGTTTGTGTTTGTGCATCTGCACCACTGCATTGGCATATCTTTGTGTGCCATTGGCTGTATGTTGTTTGGTGGGTTTCCCCTGCTGTCCCTGGGACTCCTAGGTCATCAGTCAGCACAATGATCATGGTTTGTATGTCCCATTGCTGCCATGGTATGGTATTTGTTCACCTGACATCTACAGTCTCCACAGGATATCTACATTTGTGTGTCCATTGGTGCAGATATGTGGGGCTGCATTATGATGGTCACTTCTGTCATTGTGTTATTGACGAATGTTGACAATGTCAGCCCCCATGGGTGATGTTTGTCTGCACATGGCCAAAGGTATATCTTATTTGCACTGCACTGTTTGCCTCACCCAATGTATGTTGCGATGGGACACAAGCACTACTATGCCACAGATGTGTTTGTTGTTCTGTGACCAGGAATCATCCATGCTGTTTGGCATTTTCAGCTTTTCCCATGACAACACTTACCTTTTGGTCACTGTGGTGATGGGGCTTTAAACCCCATTGCCACAATGTTCAAAATGTGCTTCAGTATGGACCCCACACTTACCTTTTGGTCACTGTGGTGATGGGGGTTTAGACCCCATTGCCACAATGTTCAAAATGTGCTTCAGCTATGGACCCCAGACTTACCTTTTGGTCACTGTGATGATGGGGTGATATACCCCATTGCCACAGTGGTCATGGTCTGCTTGCATTGTGGAGGCCACACACATTTATGTGTGACACATGTGATAGTGGGTCACATTGTATGCTCAATGTCATGTTCAGTGTTGTAGGCATTTGAAACAGACTACACACGCTTGTCATGGTGTTGGTGGGATGTATTTTCAGACATTCCTGATTTGTTGGAGTATGCTGGTTGTGTCATGCATTTCCCGTCCTATGTGTAGGGGTGGTGTGGGTGGTAGGCATCCATCCCCCTATGAGTGGGGATGGTGTTAGTGGTAGGCATCCATCCCCCTATGAGTGGGGATGGTAGTAGTGACAGGCATCCAGGCCCCCATGAGTAGGGGTGGTGGTAGTGGTAGGCATCCACCCCCCTATGAGTGGGGATGGTAGTAGAGACAGGCATCCATCCCCCTATGAGTGGGGATGGTGGTAGTGGTAGGCATCCATCCCCCTATGAGTGGGGATGGTAGTAGTGGTAGGCATCCATCCCCCTATGAGTGGGGATGGTAGTAGTGACAGGCATCCAGGCCCCCCTGAGTAGGGGTGGTGGTAGTGGTAGGCATCCATCCCCCTATGAGTGGGGATGGTAGTAGTGACAGGCATCCAGGCCCCCCTGAGTAGGAGTGGTGGTAGTGGTAGGCATCCAGGCCCCCCTGAGTAGGGGTGGTGTAGTGGTAGGCATCCATCCCCCTATGAGTGGGGATGGTAGTAGTGACAGGCATCCAGGCCCCCCTGAGTAGGGGTGGTGGTAGTGGTAGGCATCCAGCCCCCTATGGGTGTGTATGGCATTGGTGGTAGCCATCCCGCCCCTATGGTTCTGCTGTTGCTAGTGTACGTAATGTCTGCATCCCTATGTGTGTATGACATATGTTGGGTACGTGTCGTTTCTTTGTGTAGTGGGTGTTTGACTTACCGTCTTCGCCGTACGCGTCCGTACCGGTCCCGGTAATAGATGTAGAGTATTGGTAGGACCTGCGCGATGGGATTCATGGTTTGTTCGTCTCGTTCGGGTTTCTCGTGGCTTGGACTCGTACTCATCGCTGGCTTGTTCGTCTCGTAGCCGTGGATCGTCTTGTGGCGTGAATCGGAGCTTATGTGCAGCTCTCCCGGATGCTCTGACGTGCCGGACGTAGCTACGGGTTCGGCGCGTACGGAGTGCGCATCATACTAGTCCGGCCGGAAGGTGCTGTGTATTTGGTTCCGTGCGACTCGATTCGGCGTTTACGGATCCGGCTCGGGCGGGGAACAGGAGCTGAAATGGGTGAGTACGGCTCGCTCGGAATCTGGGCTGTTATGCGCATCGTACTTGCTCGTTCGGACGACTGTTCGAATCGGTCGGGAAACACGCATTCGGCTGGGTTTTTTTCCAGACGGATAGTGTTAGGTGCGCTTCCGACCCGAATCGGAATCGACCCCTGAGTGTTTGTGTAGGAATTATTTTATTACTGGTTGATTTTTCCTATGAAAACTTTGGTAAAGGAACATAATTGTTCCCACTTGTAAAAATGTGAAGAGAACCATATTTAAACTGTGAGAGGGCCTGATTTTAAACCAAACACAGTTTTATCCAACGACATGAATGCAAGGTTGATTGGCCCTGTCCTAATTGACTTGCTTTGAAGGCTCGTGTTTGACCAAGGGCAGGGCTCTCAGTATATGTGTTTTGCTTTAGAGAACTCAACAATGATTCAGGTTGGAAGCTAAGAACAGTTTTTAAACCACATATATGTCTCTAAGTGAAAAGGAAAGCTCCATCACAGTGGCAATTCCACCCTCTCATACAACATAGAATGTTAAAATGTAGCTACATGGGATGCATATGACCCGATTACTCTTATGGAAGTGATGCAGCCCGATTTTAAAAATCATAATACATGACACATTTATTGGCCGAAGACAAAAAAAGCTGAAAGTACACTTAGCACACGTTAGACACAGTCACAAATAAAACTGAGACTAATGTAGTAGAAGAACCGTAAAAATGTTCTTTAAAACGTGAGATGGAGAAAGCACACTGATAAAGTACTAATACATATAAATGAGTTGTACTAATGGATTTCTAATGCACATGTTGCTTATTAAAGTATATTGATGACATTTTGATGTTAAGTGAAGTGGCCTAGTGTTTTGATGCTTTCTGTCAGAATGCACCAGTTAGAAAAGTTGGTGCAAAAACATGTAGAAGTGAAGTACAAGCTTGAAACTTTGCATAGTAATACTAGAGCTTCTATAGTTTATGAAAAATGCAAAAAAAATTCTAATATGATTTTAGAAAGATATGCACTTATATGAATGTTGAGAAAATTGTGGTAGTAGGGTATTTCTAACGTTAGCTATTTTCATGCAATGATGTTTGGTGAAGTTTGATATAATTCACTATTTGAATTGATTTAATAACATCATATTTGATGTTGATTTAGAACTCATTTAATTTAAACGTGTAATGCTGACTTAAAGGCTTTTTCAAAAAAGCTTTTTCTCTGGTGCTGACCTTTCCCTTGACTTAATGCAATACCAGATTTACAACTAGTGAAATGTTGCTTATTTGTTCTGTACATGTACAGATCTTGACATTCCTGAATTTTCCTTCAATGTTCACTGTGAAATATTCCTGTGAGAAAAAGACTTCAGCAATTTGCTATGGGTGGTTTCTTTGTATCTCCTTACACAGATGTTAGGCCTATGTGGACTACCAAACCTCTCGTTTTTCATGACTAGCAGGGGAAGCAGCTCACTGTTTCAAGTGTCCTAGGTGACATTATGAAACTATGGAAATGTGATATTCTTTCAATGGTGGTGTGATGCTGCGCCACTGGAAATTTCTAGAGACTCTATAAAAGAAACCCAATAGGAGGGGCAACACCATACTTTTTCTTTTCCCCGTGCAAGAGGATGCTATGCTGATCGTTTTTTGAGAACTTTCTCTTACTTTGTACTGCCTTGCAGATCTTACTATAAGTAGCTGATGGACTGAAACTTTCCTTGCCAAATCATTTCCATTTTTCATTTCTTCATTTCCTTGTTCTTTGATAATGGACTCGCCCTTAATGGACATAAAATTTGAAACATTTCCCCTTCTTCATAGGATTTGAGCTGTTAGGTAATGAACTGTTCCTTGTGCCTTAAAGGTAGTGGAACTCAGTAAAACGATTCTGATAAAACTGTCCTGTAGTTCCTACAAATCTATATCGGATCTGCGCATTTAGACAACATAAAATAAGGGATTGGTGTCCAGACTGATTTCAGACACCCCCAAAGAATATGTTAGCCTTTAGACCAGCTAGCTCACAGGGCCACTATAAACCCCCTAGACTTACCAAGGAGCAAGTAGTTTCTGGCAACTATCAAACATGACAACCCTTGATCCTTCAGGGATTGTGGAAACAGTACAGTACCTTTCGTTCAGTCACTAGTGCTCATTTGGTCTCAGGGAGATACACAGAATAAACGGTTTGGGATGTTTTCAATAAACATTTATTGAACCAGCGTCACTCTAGTATAAACATGTTTGCTGCGACAATCAGTAGACAGAAACAGATGTATACGATTACAAGCACCAACAGAGTAAATAAAAGGTAGAATTCTACCATGGTGCTAAAACAGTGAATATATGCAGGCATATTGATAAATGGCAGTGATCAAGCGTACTCCTAAGATGCTATCCCTATCTAAGTGTACCTAAATGTACCTAGCATCTATGTGGGTGTAAAGCCAAGAATCCCCTAGGAAAGAGCCAACCCTATTACCTGATGGGAGAGAACAAAGGATCCCTTCTTGGTCTTAAGTTGGACACCCCACAAGGGATGTCAGACCACTGCGTGCCTGAGTTTCTGCTGTCAGGAATCTCAGAATCTTATGTCAGCATGCAATCTTCTCCTCTGGTTGCCCAGTGAAGATGTGGTTCTTTTATACCCGAAAGGTACCCTCAGGGGTTCTACCTAGATGTGTAATGGTACTGTGGGCCTGTCATCCAAGGATGACAATAGCAGTGACTTTTGTATAGAGTTATTATACAGAAGATGGTAATCCTGCTGTGTATGTCCTAGGCAGGGGATCAAGATATGATACTGAGAATCCTCATGCACAATAAATGAGGCAGGTTTAGCAGAAAACCACACAACATTTATTCGGCACATAACTAGGTAAAAGGTCAGCGCCAGATCTGTTATGTAGAGCAAGGTAGGACAAATGTAGGTAAAAGGTAATGCAGCTACCTAGGCCTATATTGGGATACATTGGGGCTCATAACAAAACGATTCGATAAAGCCTGCTTAAATGCTTGGTGCTATTATACAAACTGTGATATTCTTAACCAAAATTCTTAAGAAAATGCTTGTGGCAATGAACTTTGATTCTTTAATACAATAACCAAATTTATCAAATATCTGCCCGAGTCTATTATTGAGTCCTGTTGGTTCTTCCATTCAACTGTGCTGTTTAAATGTAATGTAGGGAAAATCAGCGAGCACTGACAGAACATCAGTTGTTACTTCTTCTTTAGTTTTGTGTTGCGGTAGCAGAGCTTTTGGTCTGCATAATTCTATCTCGATCAAACTTCTTCAGGAGGTTGGATCTTCCCATCTCTATTCTTTATTTTTACAGTATGGTTTTAAGAGTGGTGTACCTAAATCTGGGCTCAAATTCGTCAGTTGGCTGTCAATTAATGGTCCTCATTGTACAGCTAATGTGGTGTTGTTAATTTCCAGCCCTCCTATCAGCTGAGAAAGATTTGTCAGAGGATCATTGCGTCTGTGGTAAATGGAAACACTGCGATTGTCTAATCGTAAAGGGCGTAGTATGGTTAGAGTAAAATACAATGCTTGCCACGCTTGCGCTGCAACAAATTTGGTAGGAGAGCTATGTTTCTGCCTAGTAAAATCAGATTTTATGGTGCCAAAAATAGTTTTTACTCAAGTCCTAAGAGTACAACATTTTTTTGGGGCAAAGAGAAGGATTGATTGAGTGCTGCTTGGCCATAACTCTGGATAGAGTTGACAAGTAGTGGCAAAGGAGTGTTAGTATTAATCGGGATGCGTGTTGCTATCGCTTTTGCTTAAGATTGCAATTTTTTTGAATGGCTGTGTGTTATTTAGTGGAGTGAAGTGGTTAAAGTCTACATAATTTTGGTGCTTTGTGCAAAACTGAAGTTGTAAACGGGTCTGTTGTGGTCTAAGATCTTAAGATATTTACCTACGGGTTGTCTCAGTGTAGAAGACACTGAGTAAGTTGTCTGTTGTTTTGTGGTTTGGTCGTGAGATGTCATCGGCAACACCTTGGTAAGGGTTCTCTTTGTGTGTTCGATATAAATGATTTGTACAGTTGATCTCAGGTGCAGAGGGAACAGCCATATCAATTAAGGGTGAAATTCAGCTGGTCGAGGTTTCATTTGCAGCGAAGGAGTATAGAAAAGTTTAGTTACCTTGTGAGTGTGAATATCCTTTAGTGGAGTAGACAGTTTATTTGTTGCTTGCATTGTATTGTTGTTTTGCTTAGAGAAAAATGCACAGGAGAAGATTGTAAAGGAGGGTGAGGTGCTGCGAAGAGCAAGATTGAACTCACTGTGTGCCACGCTGTGATTGGTCAGTTGGTGTAAAGCTGTGTAAGGATTTGTTGACTAAGTCATTGGTTGAGGATGCCAAACAGGTGAATTGTGTTAGAATAACATTTCCAGGATTTACAGAAATCATTTGTGAATATAGACTTGATTAAAAATTAAATGTTTTAAGGCATTGCAGAAGCTAGTAAAAAGGAATGAGATTATATATGCTAAAGCAAATGTAGAAGCACCACCTGAGGGTTCGCCAAGATACATTGTCATGATGGACAAAGGATGACAAACATGTTTGTAGCTCGAATTTTGGCATAAAGTCACTAGGCCAGATGAGACTTTACAGTTCCCTCATTATGTAACATTTAATTAGAGGATTTTAGAGAATCTTAGAAAAGAATGTACAAAATGAAAGATCCTGTGAAAGCTACTGTAATTGAGGCTTTAAATACCTGGGTGCATATTGCTCATCTGAAAGACAAAGAGAGATACCAAGGAAGTTATAGGAGAACTATGGATCATTCCGCCGAAGCTAGATTGGATGCACAGCAGAAAATGTGGAGAGCAAATGTAATACACGGAACATGTTTTTATCCGGTGTTAGAGCTTGAGGAAGATGCAAAGGGCAAGAGAAAGGAGCAAAAGAAGCATTTAGAGACAGACAAAACTGATTGAGAGACAGAAGGAGAAGAGAGTGACATAGATGAAGAACTTTTGAATGATTTATTGATGAATTGCCCACTACCTTACAATGAGACACCGAGTAGAGACCTGATACAGAAGGTTACACCTTAGCAACCTAATTCTCCTATAATGCCTGAAGTAGCAAAGGAATCAATGCTTTCTACCGTGAGCGGGGGTACAGAAATATCAAACCCTATGAACCTGAATGATTCAAGTTCTCCAGACGCTTTAACTGTTCCAGCCACTATTGGACCTGTTGTGCCCCTTTACAAGTTAATCAATCAATCATGGTTTGTGGAGCACACTTCTCACCCATGAGGGTTTCAAGACACTGGGGGAGGGGTTGTGAGCAGCTCCATTGGTCATTCGAAGAGCCAGGTCTTGAGGTCCTTTTTTAACTGGTGCAGTGTCGGGCTTCATCGGATGTGAAGGGGGAGAACGTTCCAGGTCTTGGCTGTGAGGTAGGAGAAGGATCTGCCACCTGCTCTGGCCCTGTGGAAATGAGGGACGGTGGCTAGGGCGAGGTCGGCTGAGCTGAGGTTTCTCTTGGGGGTGTGGAAGGAGATTCATTTATTGAGGTATTGGGGCCCGGTGTCGTGGAGGGCTTTGTAGGCGTGTGTGAGCAGTTTGAAGGTTATTCTTTTTCGGAGGGGAGCCAGTGCAGGTCGCAGAGGTGTTGGGTGATGTGATCATATCGTGGGATGTCGAGGATAAGTCGTCTGGCTGTGGTGTTCTGGGTGGCCTGGATTTACGGAGGAGTTTTTTGTTGATTCTGGCATAGAGACCATTTCCGTAGTCCAGTCTATTGGTGATGAGTGCGTGGGTGACGGTCTTCGTGGAGTCGGGGGGATCCACTTGAAAGTCTTGCGAAGTATCCAGAGGGTGTTGAAGCATGTGGAGGAAACGGCGTTGATCTGGCTGTTCATGGTGAGTGAAGAGTCGAGTATGATGCCGAGGTTGCGTGCGTGGTCCATTGAGGTGGGTGGGTTTCTGAGGGCTGGGGCCACCAGGTGTTGTTCCATGCGGAGGGGGTGGAGCCGAGGATGAGGACTTCTGTTTTCTCTGAGTTGAGCTTCAGGCAGCTGTTGCTCATCCAGGTTGCGACGTCTTTCATCGATTCTTGGAAATTGGGCCTGGTGATGTTGGGTTCCGTGGTGAGGGAGTGGATGAGCGGGGTGTCATCGGCGTAGGAGACGATGTTGAGCCCATGGTTTCTGATGATGGTTGTGCGGGGGCATGTGGATGTTGAAGAGTGTGGGGCTGAGGGAGGATCCTTGGGGTACTCTGCATCTGATCTTTGTCGGTTCTGAGAGGAAGGGCGGAAGTCTTATTCTCTGTGTACTGTCTGAGAGGAAAGATCTATCCAGTCTAAGGCTGTTCCTTGGATGCTAGCGTCATGGAGCCTTGTGGCTAGTGTGCGGTGGGAGATGGTGTCAAAGGCTGCTGAAAGGTCCAGGAGGATGAGGACTGCTGTGTGGCCATGGTTGAGGAGGGCGGGGATGTCGTCAGCGGCGGCTATGAGGGCGGTCTCCGGGCTGTGGTTGCTACGGAATCTGGATTGAGAGGTGTCTGGGTGTTGACGGCCTTTTTAATGACTTTGGTGGCAAAAGGGAGCAGTGAGATGGGCATGAAGTTCTTCAGGTCCTTCGGGTCTGCAGAGGGCTTCTTTAGGAGGAGGTTGACTTCGGCATGTTTCTAGTCATCTGGGAATGTGGCAGTCTTGAGGGAGCAGCTGATAGTTTGGCATAGTTCGGGTGCGATGGCAGTGGCGACCCTGTGGAAGATGAGCAGCGGGCAGGGGTCAGTAGGTGCTCTGGAGTGGATGCTCTTCATTGTCTTTACGGTGTCTTCTGTGGTGAGAGGGGTCCAGGTGAGGAGGGACTGTTGGATGGCGTCGCTGGGGGTGGGAGTTGAGGCGGTGCCGTGGTCTTAGTCATCGAAGTTTGTCATAGATCGTCTTGATCTTGAGGTGAAAGAAGGAGCTGAGTTTGTGGCAGAGGTCTTGGGAGGGAGGGACATCGCTTGTTTCGGTGTTGAGTCTGGTAAATTCTTGTATGATGGTGAAGAGTTCCTTGGAATTATGGGCGTTGGAGAGAATTCTGTCTTGGATGAAGTTTCTCTTTGTTGATTTGATGAGTTGGTGGTGTGCCGTGGTGGTTGGTTTGCAGGCGGAGTGTGCTTTTGGGGATTTGCTGTTTCTCCACTTCTTCTCCAGTCATCGGGCAGGAGTGCCTGGATTCTCGGAGGTCCATGGTGAACCAGTTGGCTTTTTTTTTGTGTCATCTCGTGGTGTTTTGGAAGGGGGTGAGAGTCTTGGCGCAGTTGGCAATCCATTGGTGGAGGTTGCTTGTCACTGTGTTGGCGTCCGTCGTATTTGGGGGAGGAGTGCAGGTGAGGGCAGAGGTCATGTGTTCTTCTGAGACTTTGTTCCAGCTTCTGTGTGGGGGCGGAGCGTGCATTTGTGTGCAGTGGGTTTCGAGAAGGAGAAATGGATTCAATGGTGGTCTGTCCAGAGCGGTTCTGTGGTGTGGCTGAAGCAAATATTGTTTCCTCCGTCGAAGATGGGGTCGAGTGTGTGTCCTGCTGTGTGAGTGGGGCTGGAGACAAGTTGCTTCAGTCCTATGTTGGTGATGTTCTCCAGGAGGGGAGTGGTATTGAGTTTGCTGTGCTTGTCTAGGGGAAGTTCAGGTCTCCGAGTAGAAACCATAATAAAAATGCCATTAAAGAAATATTGTTTAATAATGTGTACTAAATAAACGTATAACATATAAATATACAACAAAATATTAATTCATACATTATAAATAATGCATATTTATTCTATTTTCATAATTTATTCATTTTAAGTCATTGCAAATATAAAAATTTAAAAATGTTCCAACAGTGGGCCGATTACGATGTCAGTCAGAATGCAACAGACAGCCTTTCGATGACGATCCAACCAACAACTTCCCATTCAGCCTGACCGCCGAAAATATTAAGTCATGCATTATAAAAAATGCATATCTATTTAATTTTAATAATTGATTCATTTTAAGTCATTGCAAATATAAAAATTTTAAAATGTTCCAACAGTGGGCCGATTATGATGTCAGTCAGAATGCAACAGACGGCCTGTCGGTGACGATCCAACCGACAACTTCCCATGCAGCCTGACCGCTGCATTATGTTGCGGCGATCGGAGGCAGGGGGTGCAGGGACGGACCACTGCCTATCTGACAGGCTCAAGGAGCCCATCAGGGCAGCGGGTATGAAGTAATCCCCTACAATAGGGCATGCCTGCTAAGACACCGCCGTAGGGATTACCAAGCACGACCACCATTGAAAAGCTGTCAGAAAAGGACTTTGGAGGCCACTAGCATGGCCCTCATTCCTCTGTGGCCGCTGCTAAGAGGTCTGGGGGGCACCTGGGGTGACCCCCCAAACATTGATACCCTACGTGTCAGGCACCACATGATACCTGGCTCATGGTGCATGTACGTTTGTAAACATCCATTTTCCTAATTCGGGTTTTGCAGCGTCCCTTTTCCGCCCACTGCACAATCCGCATTAGAAAAATTGATGTTTACGACCGTCTCATGGGCAGTCACATCCAAATGTGTCGGATGGATCCGCCAACTATTAGACGGTCAGTTTCCATTCCGACACCACGCCAGTAAGACTCTTGTCAGACCGGCATCATAATTAGGGCCAATGTATTTACAAAGACACTATAAATTTCAACATACATGAAAAATCCATAAAAATATTCTACAATTTCAAAAATATTGACTATAAAAATATTAAGTATAACAATGTTTATAAAACAAAATTTATAGATATTTGACATTATTAGATATAAATTTGATACATTAGAATTTTTGCAAACGTATCTATCATTCAAATAATTATTTTAATATTTACATCAAATTAATTACACTCTGCTCTATAAGAAGTAAGCCATTGTTCATGCTTCAGATTTTCAGGGTGCAGTTATACCAGGCTGAATTTTTCCATCTGGAAAATTTGGCATGCCAAATTGACTTGGAAATGGCCTGCAGTTGAGCCCTACCACAGACCCCTTGTCCATCTGCCAGACAACATTCTCCCATTCCCCCTTCCTTCCACATTGACTCCTCGCACACAGTTATCACCCTCTCAGAGCAGGTGGTAAATGTGTAAGCCCCATAGATTTGCGGGATTCTGTGTTCATGCATATGTATGTTTGAGTTACTTGCATAATGAGAACCTAGATAAAAGGCAATAAACCGATATACTGGGTCAAATTCAAGGATGCAATCAATGAGACATTGGAGAGATAGTTTATGGGTACAACAGTGTATTGTGATGTAATTTTCTTTAAAGAAGTGTGTCTTCAACTCTTTGCTAAATTAAAGTAGTATTGATATGGTCCTGATAAATGTGTGGGGAGCAGAGTCTTCATTAGTTAAAGGTTTTCAGAGAACCATACAAATTGCAATGAATATGTTTTGTTCTATTGTTGCCTATTTATTTAAAAAAAAAAATATATATATATATATATATATCTCTCTTTGATGAATATCTAATCTGTGCGTCCCCTTTATACAGTTGTCATTATGCATTCATAGTCATAAAATTCGATAATAGACTGTGCACAACTCATCCTTTAAGTACTGATATCATAAAATATTATATCATAGGTGTTGGTCTTCTGAAAATGATCATCAGTATACAAGAGTTACAAAAAACCACTACAGCCACTACTGCCAACGGCCATGTTTCACTGCTGTGAGTCATTTTCTCAGAGCTAGAGAATAGTACCACCAATAATTAATAATTCAATGGTTCACAGGCTTTCAATGATGTTGCCATCTAGATCTGATATTCGACAAATGGTATTCACTGGTGATATATCAAATGTCACCTCTCAAGTTTTATGGTTTGAGACTTATGCATAAAAAGAATTGTTCTTTTGGCTAAATCGTGTATCCATCGCAAAAAAATAATGTAGTCCAAAACCCTTACTTGTGCTCAATTGTTTTCCAAAATCAATGGAAGGTTACACATCAAGATTACTACTATCTTAATGTTCTTGCCCTTTGAAGACATTATTTCTTTGTGATGGATATGTGATTTGGTTAACTTTCCATTTGGTGAATCACCAGTAAATATCTATTGTTGAATATATTTTGTGATATCAATGCTTATAGGATGTATAAATCCCCATTACAGCCACAGGGCTACTGAGGTGTAGCCTGGGAGACGAGCCCCTCGAAAGTTGTACCCAAGTCTGCAGGATCCTGGAGAGTTATCAGAGTGCAGTTTGGTCTCCCGGCATTGAAGTTACTGTACGTTAAAGAAAAACGCTGGCTTTGCTGTCCAGTAGACCAGTGGCAATTTGTTTTGTGCTGGGTTTCACCCGGACTTCAAAGGATGTCGGCCCCTGAGTCCAAAGTTGCTCCCCCCATGTTGTGGACCAAGGAGTGGCCACAGAAAGACCCCCTACAGTGGCTCAGCATCCTCAGCATCTTTGAGCATTTTCAGCATCATGCATCCCTTGGATCAGGAACACTCCATTGACTTCTGGAAAAGTTCACCCACCCGACCTGGAAATGGACTGTAGACTGCTTAAGTCAACAGGTATTGGTCCAACTGGACCTGATTGGTCCCTGGTACTGGCTGGCCTGATATGGAGAATGTTACTGGCTCCATAGCGGAGTTGCTTCCCACAAGAGTGCCATATAGCTGTTTTCAAGTTGCTTGTTGTGAATAACCCTAAACCACAAGTTGGGGCAGAATACAAAGATAAATCTATTTCATCGAGTGAAAAGCAGTGATTTATTGTTCCTTTGAAAATTCACATCTCTGGACCACTTCTCCGGACCACTCCTGTCAACGTTTTTTTGGCATGTCTTTTTAAAGATAAAAATATAACATATTTTTATACATTGGTGTCGGATTTTTATTGTGTCGCATTTTCTCCTTATTCAACTGTTTTGCTATTTCTTAATGCTTTGCACTTGTTACTTTGATAAAGCCTGACTGCTCTGACCCACAACTACTCAGGACTGAGCTACAGTTTTACAAACAAACCAGACTGGTTCTGAAATGGGTTTGTATCATTATTACACAGTGAGGTTGCCCAACCACAACATTTAATATTCCACTTTTCCTCACAGGCTCAACGTAAAGGTTGAAGATGACGTACCCCTGTAGAACTCTGCAGGTGATAGGAATCTCCTCCAGGACTGAAACCTGGTACATAGTTATTCTCCATTCTGTAGGGTTAACTGGTAATAGGGCCAAATAGGTGCAGAGAATATTTCCTTTTAGCCACATGGCATCTCTGCACGTATTTCTTCCTAACCTGTAATTAGGTAAGAGTGGTTTAAATCAACCTGCAGAATGTTTCTTGTATTTGAGTTATAGGTAAGCTAGAGAATCACATGCTTGTGTGGAAAGAAATATTTAAATTATGCCTTAAACAATGGAACTAGACCAGTCAGAGAGATTGGAATGTATATTTTCTTGCTCTATCCTTTTTTAATCACTCGGTTACTAACTCACTTAGGGCCTGATTATGACTATTGCTGCTGCAACAAATGATGGACGGAATGCTGAATAAATCAAAAATTCACCCACAGTCAAGAGATCTGGGTTAAATCCATTGTTCTTTTGCTCACTATTCTACCCCAGTTTGGACCCAGCCATATGCAAATCAGTCTTGCCCCTGCTCCTCATGGGAACAGTCTAGCCTGAACTGCCAAGCCGTCAGGTCCTCCCTGGTCCGTAAACAAGCATCCTGGGACCGGTTTCGGGGCCTCACCCCTCATCAGCCAGGCTAGCTTGAATCCAGTGGCACAGTGAGCAAGGGACCCACGTCTCGGCTCACCCATCCCACTTTGGGCAAAAATTGCTGCAGCAACAAATGATGGACGGAATGCTGAATAAATCAAACATTCACCCCCAGTCAAAAGATCTGGGTTAAATCCATCATTTTTTTGCTCACTACGCCACCCCACTTTGGACCCAGGGATATGCAAATGAGTCTTGACCCACCACCCCACCAGCGATTCGACCCCTGCATTTCAACTTGGGCTTTTGGAACACCATGGGACTCCTGCAACTGCCATGGATCAGAGATCTTGAGGCAGAAATATGCTTGGCGGTACCGCTGTGGCACCGCCAAGCATATTACGAGTTTCCTCTTCACCACCGTTTTCATGGGGGTGAGCCCACCATGAAAACTGTGGCCGAGAGGAAACAAAAGGGGCCCTACAGGGTCACCTGTTGCCTCAGGGGAATGTGGTGCATGCAGGGGGGCACATGTTATACCCCTGTGTGTATGCACCTGAGTTCCTTTACGGCATGGACTGCAGAGTCCATGGTGGGCAGGAACTGCCTTTGACACATTGCGGTGCCCTTTTTCAGAGGCACCGCCTTGGGACTGCCAAAGAAACAGCCACCAGACATGAGAAAACTCATAATCTGGTGGGCGGTGCCCTAAATCACTCATATCCTGCCCTGATCTTTTCGTTCAATATACAAGGCGAGAATTTCAATGTGTGTACCATGAATCACCCACCAGCATGCATCAGTATACAAATACGAAATAGCACATCATACAATTGTCAATTAATTTTTGCACTCAGTTGTACACCATGTTGTCGTGATTTTATTTAAGATTTTGATACTGTCACACGGTTTTATTAGAGACGATATAAAATAGTGCAAAAATGACTATGGTGTCAATTTCATAGAACCATTTTGATGTTATGTTATGTTATATATATGTTATGTTATATAGCTTATAAAGCGCACAGCTGCTCCAGCAAAGGGGCGTCCCGGCGCTAATGACAGTCAAAAAGGAGAGGGACACCAAAAGGCATAGGAACCTACAGTAGAGGGAAAAGATGAGTCTTGGTGGCCTTACGGAATGCCAAGTAATTGTTTAGGCTACGAATGGACAGTGGGAGAGAGTTCCAAAGTTTGGCCGCCAGTGTGTGCAGAAAGCACGTCACCCAGCCCGTGCTCTCCTCACCCTCGGAACCACCGCCAAGTTTTGGCCCATCGAACGAAGTTGGCGGGGGGGGGGGGGGGGTAGGGCGAGAGCAGGCAGATGTTATAAAGATGTTTATATAATAAATGCACAAGAATGCTCTCGGCAAGAAAATCAGATGTAAGTTGTTGTAAAAGGCAACAGAACGCCCATTCTGAAACTGATGGAGAGGAATGAGGGATGGGGTTTTCAGAAGTAAGAAAAATGCGCTGTAAAATCATATAAAGGAGTGCGTTTTGTGGAATTCTGACAAAACTGAATAGGGTTTGAGGTCTCTAAAGTCGAAATAATTTGAGTATGAGAGATGTCCTTGCCAAAATATTAGGGCTGCTCCAATTTCTAATTTTGAAAAATGATACTTCCTTAAGGCAACACAATTATTTGAATCATAACAATTCTCCGGAACATCTATCACAGTATAATTTGTCTTGCTGCTTATGAAAGGCTAATCCCAATAGGTCCAAAGTGAGTCTTGTAAGGAGTAAAGATAGCGATGTTATATATGTAAGTGTATTTTACATCTTTGTCCAAATCAATTCTAATATTGACACCGTAACCGCCTAGGTAAAAAGGACAATATTAAATAACGTACATTATTTGAACATTTATTTTCCAGTCCTACTTATTTTTCAGTTTACTTCTGATCCACGTCCTGCTGTTGCAGTATGTTATTTATTAATCTATGTAGAACCGAAATGGAGAACATTGACCCTTCACAACAATGATAAAAAAGCATAGCACAAAACAAATTGTATAAAAACACAATACATCTCAAGAGCGTGCAATGCAGTTTACTTCGACAGACCTCAGTGTTTTTCAAGGGACACACTGGGATATGAGAGGGCAGATTTACAAACTTTTCAGACAACGCAGCGCAGCATCTAAAAAATTCAATATTTTCCTTAATATGAGTACAATCTCATACTCAATATATGTTTTTAAATATAGGAATGTCGTAACGTAGAAAAAGGTACAATTGAGAACGTTTGCTTTAATATTGCTATACATGGCACACGTGGTATATGGTTAGTATTCATGAATTTCATGACTGTTAATTCTTTATGTTTCATGACATTTTTTCACTTAGATACAACAACGGCACTTGATTAGGCAACTAGTGTGTTTTAAAACCCTAATGTTAATCTGAAAAGTAATTACACTTACCAACTGCATTTGTACTATAAGTTGTACCCATGGGTCTTTAGACACTGTATGAATGATTTCTTTATTTCATTTGAAAACCTGATGATTAGATTCAAATTAAAACAAAGGCTAAGCCAAATATATAGTTAGGCCTAAAATGTGTTGAAATCAAATGAAGTCGATTAGGAACATTTGAAGTCAAACTAATCAGATGAGGCTTTGATAGGGGTGCTATAAGCAGAGCATGGCATTCCCATGATGGAGGCATTGTAAACAAGCATTGGCAATGCCAATCGGTCTCGCCATATTGATGAGTTTAGTGTTGTCGTTTTTAATAAAGAGCATTATTATAATGTTAATCTATGCTAACCTGCCTATTTGGTCACATTAGACTTACTCCAGCTCCTTCTGCCTAGCTGCTCCCCAAAAAGCATGCAACCTTTGATACAAACACAATAACTGTAAATGCAGATTAAGAGAAAAGCACCAAACCGGACTTGCCTATCAAAGAACAAACAAGCAGCAAGTTCCAAACTCTAGCACTCTGCAGCCACAGAAGTCCTAAATAAACGCCTACACCCACTGCTTAATTTGTAAAACATAAAGTGCTGGGGCTAAAAGCAAAACTTTAAAAATGACCAAAAACACGTCAAAAACGCGAGGACAAAGTAGACTCTAAATACTTATTCCCTTGAATGAATTGTCTTCAAACTATTTACAATTAAATAACCAGACTTGCATATTAAAAATCAAACTAGCAGCAAATGCCATGTGTTACTCTCCGGCACTCTGCAGCCACATAGGTCCCAAATAAAGGCCTACACCCAGTGCTTAATTTGTAAAACATGAAGTGCTGAGGCTAAAAGCAAAGCAGAAACTGCCACGTTCTACTCTGCAGCACTCTGCAGCCACATAAGTCCCAAATAAAGGCCTTGCTAAAAGCAAAACTTAAAAAATGCACAAAAACACTTCAAAAACGCCATAACACTTCTATAGCGACACAAACACAATAAATGTAAATTCAGCTGAAAAGAAAACTCCTAAACCGGACCTGCCTATCCAAAATCAAACAAGAACCAAGTTCCATGCTGCAGTACTAGCAGCAACTACCACGTTCTACTCTCCAGCACTCTGCAGCCACATAAGTCCCAAATAAAGGCATACACCCAGTGCTTAATTTGTAAAACCTGAAGTGCCGGGGCTAAAATCAAAACTCTAAAAGTGCCCAAAAACACGTCCAAAAATGCAATAAGAAACTACACTCAAAATACTCCTTCCTTTAAATAAATTGTCTTCAAACTATTCACAATTAAATAAGCAGACTTGCTTATGAAAAATCAATCATACAGCAACTGCCACGTTTTACTGCCCTTTTATTTACATAGGTAAAACATCACAGGAAATCAGGCAGCGAATAACCCAACATCGTTCTAGGATTAAGAACAAAGGGGCATATTATCAAGCGGCAGCGATAATTATCGCTGGCCGCTCTTAGCGAGATTTTTTTTATCGCCGGCTATCGCTGGCAATTATCGCCATGCTATCGCTGTATTAACAACGCATAGCGCAATGGCGATAATTTCCAGCGATAGCGGTGTTTTCCATGGAACATCGCTGGTTTTCCAGCGATGTTCCATGGAAAGCGATGATAACCTTGCTGATACGACCCTGTGGTCGTATCAGCATAATCCACCCCCATTGTTAGGTATAGGTAAGTCTGCATTTTTGCAGGCGTTAGTTTTAGCGAAAACGCGGTTTACGCCAAAACTGACGTCTGCAAAAATGCGTGGAACTTCCTTGTTAATATCGCGATGTACATTTCGCGATATTTAACTAGGTAGTCCGTCAGGGGTATGCCCAGTGACGCCCACTTTGCATCTCATTAGAGATGCGAAGTTAGGCATGCTGGAAGCGGGCGCTAAGTCAAGGAAACACGCGCTAGGCGTGTCCTTGATGATATTGCGATAAAATTATCGCCGCTTTTTGCCCGAAAACGGACGCTAAAGCGGCGATAATTTTATCACGGCCCCTTGATAATATGCCCCAAAGTACCTAACGCACCTCTTGTTGCTCACTTCCAACAACTCAATCATTCGGAAAAAGACTTACGTTGGACCGTACTTAGTGTAATTAAATCGAACCCCAGGACACTACTTCAAAGAGAAGCCTACTTAATTATGCGCTTTAACACTGCCTCATTCGGACTGAATGAAATGTCCGAGATAAATAGACTTTGATGTTCCTGCGTTGTGTTCCTCACGTTTATAAATCACTTTTGACACAACCCCTCATCGCTCTGCAATGTGTTACCAAACTTCAACTACCAGCATCCCAAGCGCTAGAAACGCAATTGAGTCTATAAGTCAGGCCTGATCTGAATCAGCTACCAAATCCGCATCGCAGAGATGCCGGCGATGCGAAGGCTGTGAGGGACGCTGTCACAAAAGAAGCTACTGCACACAGGCAAGAATACATAACGCGCGCTCTATCTGCATACTGTCCTAAACCAGGTGTAACACATTAGCGCTCATGTACGAATCGTTTTTTGATCTATACACGATTCGTCCCAACGAAATAGGAACAACAAAAAACGTGCTCCTCGCCGCATGCAGAGCCCATTACTGAAGCAAACACAAGTGAGTCACGTTCATTATCCAATTTGAAATGCGCGCCGACATTACTCTGATGCTAGCAATGCACGCGCCTATATAACTCCAAACCTTGTATCAAACAGGTTGGTTTCAACAGCCAGAGTATTGAACAACTTCCCTCCCACAGAGACGCGTAATATACAGATAAAAAGTGAGTTTTCATTACTATTCACTACTGCTATTTTGATGCTAGTAACACACGCGCCTACATAATTCCAAACCTTGTATTAAATAGGTTGGCCCGAACAGTACGAGTCTCGAGAAGCTTCTCTCCCACCGAGACGCCTGCTAAAAAACAGACATAAAGTGAGCTCTCATTAATTCCTGCTACAATTGCCACTTTAAAAGCATGTATAGAATGGGTCATTGATTTTCATTTTCATCATGCAGGTTTCCATTGCTTCAGATCACACACACGCCAGCCGGCGCTACACCACGCATACATGAGGCAAGTCAAAATTTGACAAGGCACAGATTGTGTTCACGAGCGCGTTTCCATGCGCCGCATTTTAGCTCCTCTGAAGTCGTATGTGGTGTTTTAATGGAGTGTACCTATAAGTAAGCTGTATGAGTCACAGCTTAGTAAAGCCTCCAACTGTTCTCTACTTTTTTCAGAAGTTCCATTGTTTAACGCAGTCCTAAGTGCCATTAATCGGTAGCCATCACCGTGCTCATCGCCTTCGCACGAATGGTAAGAATACACCCCTTAGTGTGATTAAGGCGGTTGTATGATTATACAACGCATGCATTCACATCGCATGCTATTAGATCGCGGTTTTTACCACGCAAGTCGTTACAACGACTTTCGTTGGAGGGCGCTGGACTTAGGAGTAGTTACATTTACTATTCCAACTCCAGCCTGCGTACAGTAGGGAAGGTGTTGGATAGTAAATTAAACTATTCCTTGTCCTATAAGCGCCCTCCAGCGCAAGTCGTTGTAACGACTTGCGTTGTAAAGACCACTATCTAATGGCATGCGATGTAATGCATGCGTAGTAAAGGTTGTTTCCCGATTAAGGCAAGTAGGGTTATTACAGATCGGGGACATATATCTGATATACATTTCGTATTTTTGACATATGTTTTAGTGCTCGACCAAGTCCTGGTCCTGAGGAGAACCCCAAAGAAAATTAGGGTTCAGAAACGCGTCGACCCGACCCAGCTAGTCGCAATTTCCATTGATCCACAGAATAACACAGTGTAACACAGTGTGCAAACAGGGCAATTAGCCTGGTGCGATTGCATGTTTTGACTAGCTGTCCATGGCAGGCTGCAGCTTTAAAAATTGTAAATAGCATGTCCGCCATTGTTTCTTTCATAATTTAAGGACTGGTCATTTGTGCAATGTCATGTTTTGTCACTTTATTGGTTATGTAATTGTCAAATGTCAAATGTGTTGTTATTCTTGATGTTTTGTTGAACTATTCTACTGACTGTTCTTCTTTGTTTGACATGATTTGAAATGTTGACTGCGCATGTTCAAAAATAAATGAACAAGGAAGGTGTAATAAAGACACCCAAACCACTCTAGTCGTCAAAGTGGTTTCTGCTTTAATGTATTAAACTAAATTTGCACCCCAAACACCTTTTTGTTCAAAATGTTTTACTCTCCAGCACTCTGCAGTCACACAGTTCCCAAATAAAGGCCTACACAGCCAGTGCTTAATTTGTAAAACATGAAGTGCCGGGCTAAATGCAAAATTTCTAAAAATGCCCAAAAGCACATCAAAAATGCGATGTCAAAGTAGAGTCTAAATCCTCATTCCCTTGAATGAATTGCCTTCAAACTATTTGCAATTAAATTAGAAATTACTCACTTCTATAGCAACAACCTTAAAACCTGGCTATTTGGTCACATTAGTCTTTCTCCAGCTCCATCTGCCTGGATGCTTCTTGAAAAGCTTGCAACCTTTGATACACACACAATAAGTGTAAATGCAGATTAAGAGAAAAGCACCAAACCGGACTTGCCTATTAAAGAACAAACAAGCAGCAAGTTCCAAGCTCTAGCACTCTGCAGCCATTTATGTCCTAAATAAAAGCCTACACCCACTGCTTAATTTGTAAAACATAACGTGCCGGGGCTAAAAGCAAAACATGTCAAAAACGCGATGAAAAAGTAGACTCTAAATACTTATTCCCAAGAATGAATTGTCTTCAACCTATTTGCAATTAAATAACCAGACTTGCATATTAAAAATCAAACAGGCAGCAAATGCCACGTTTTACTCTTCAGCACTCTGCAGCCGCATAGGTCCCAAATAACAGCCTACACCCAGTGCTTAATTTATAAAACATGAAGTGCCGGGGCTAAAAGCAAAGCAGCAACTGCCACGTTCTACTCTGCAGCACTCTGCAGCCACATAAGTCCAATCAAAAATCAAACAAGCAGCAACTACAACGTTTACATTTCCAGCACTCTGCAGCCACATAAGTCACAAATAAAGACCTACACCCAGTGCTTGATTTGTAAAACATGAAGTGCCAGGGCTAAAAGCAAACTTTTAAAAATGCCCAAAAACACGATTAAAAACTATACTCTTAATACTCCTTCACTTGAATGAATTATTGCCAAACTATTGGCAATTAAATAAAAACTTACTCCCCTTTGTAGCGACACAAACACAATTAGTGTAAATTCAGCTGAAGAGAAAACCCCCAAACCAGACCTGCTTATGCAAAATCAAACAAGCTGCAAGTTCCACGCTTCAATACTCTATATAAGTCCCAAATAAAAGCCTACAATGCTTAATTTGTAAAATCTAAAGTGCCAGGGCTGAAAGCAAAATACAGGTTTGAGACATATATTACTTTGGTTCTATCAAAACTTAATAAGATACTAGTATCAGCAGTTTTCAAGAATCTCGCCAAGCTTCAACTCGAGTAATTCATTAAAAAATGTGTACCACTTTTGACACAAAGACCTACCACCCCTACATATTAAAAAATACCCTGAACTGAAGCACATTATATATTATTTTGGAATAGTAGTAATATAAAAGATATACAGTGTTAATATCACAAACTAAACTACGTCATCTCTACCACAAAAAGCTACATTTAACAGAAAAGTATTTCAAATGCACGATGGAGGTTGACTTAATTAAACAGAGATGGCTGTAAAATAAACCAGGTATGGGAACACATGGAGAGAAATATTGCCTTTCAGCAGGAAATGGTATAGTCCAAAGCTCTGTTTTTAATATAAAATCAGGGCCTTCGGTGGTCATAGCACTGAATATACAAGATTTGAAAAAAGTATTATTTTCTACGGGTGCTCGTGGGAGACAATTTCTATAGACTGGAATCTAGAGTATGCTAAAGTGATTTTGGTATTTTACTGACCTCTGCTGGTCGTTTTCCATCGAGAAAGTTAAATAGAGGCAGTTGACAGAAAAATAAAAAATAGAAAGTCCCTAAGCAGAAAGCGATTCTGGTATTTTACTGACCTCTACTGGTCTTTTTCTATCAAGACAGTTAAATAGAGGCAGTTGAATAGAAAAAAAAGTCCCTAAGCGGAATCAGACAAGTCCTAGGGCTGATCTCTAGAGCCCACAAAGTACATACACTTATAAGTATATACTAACGTATATACAAGAGGTCTCGAATGCTTGACCTAAAAACGACCTTAAAACATATTACTTGATAGCAGTTGATAAAATTGCTTATGAAAAGAAAGTAAAAATCTGCACTAATCATGCCTACTGGTTAATGATGAATTAGTTGAAGTTACATTAATAATCATAGACTTGGATCTTCAGGAAGATATTAATGAGATGGGGGATCCTCGATAAAATTAGGAACATGTATAAAATCAATTACAGGTAGGTTTATATGGCTGAGAATTTTTTCACCTGGCCCCCTCAATTGGCTGGGCAGTGTAGTAGAATGTGCACAGTTAGCCATTCAGTGTGTGTGAGACCTGTCAACTATAGGGTGCTCTTCCCCAAAACGTTTTATCTACTCTGCTCCTGTTGCTGACATTCGTTTTTGCTGGCTTTAGGACTATGTGCACTTTACCACTCCTGACCAGTGCTAATGTTTTGTGCTCACTCCTTAAAACATGGTAAATTTGGCCTACACCTGATTGGCACATTTAATTTAATTATACATCCTAATAAAGTGGTACAACATGTACTAGGGCCTGTAAATTAAATGATAGTAGTGAGCCTGCAGCAATTACTTTGCCATCCACTTAAGTATCCCCTTAACATGTCTCAGGCCTGCCATTGCAGCCTTTATGCAGTATTAAACTGCCAATTCGACCTGGCAAGATAAACCACTTGCCAAGTCTAAAACTCCCTTTTTAGTACATATGTCACCACTAGCATAGGCCCTAACCTGGCCATAGTACAGGATGAATTGTATTTAAAAGAGATTGACATGTTTATTTGATTTGATATTTTCTAAAGCGCTCAAATGCCCTGAGGCGTCTTGGCACTGCTTACACCACAAACTATTGCTGAGAAGTAATGGCCTATAAAAGATTTCCAAAGAGCCAGGTTTTCAATAGTTTCCTAAAGGAGGTTAAATTGGGACTGTTTTTTTAAGTTTAAAGGTAGGGTGTTCCATAGTTCATAGTGCTATGAAACTCCTCCCTCCCCAATGTGCTCTCTTAACTCTGAGGATCACCAAAAGATTGTCAGTGGATGATCGAAGGTTTCTTTTTGGAATGTAACAAATGAATTTTTTTTTAAGTAGTCTGGACCTACCTTATGCAGTGCTTTATCGGCTAGACAAAGGGATTTAAATTTGATTCTGTTGGCAACTGGAAGCCAATGAAGTATGACTAGACCTTGCGAAGCTGACTGATGCTTGAGAATATCCAAGAGCAGCAGGGCTACTGCATTCTGTAAGGCCTGCAATTTCTGTGAGAGTCCCTTTTGTATGTTCAAACATAGTGCATTGCCATAGTCCAATCTGGACAAGGCGCAGACACAACTGTTTTTTGCAGATCCCTAGGGATGAAGGGCCGTATTTTTCTAATTGGTCTTAAAATAAAAAACACTGCTGAAGTTAAAACCATTGACCTGTTCCTTAAAGGGCAATTGGTCATCGAAAATAATCCCTAGGTTCTTCACCTTTTTCACTGGTGAAGGAAGAGAACCCAGCTCATTCACCCACCAACTGGACGACCAAAAATCAGGATCATTGCCCAGTAAAAGCACCTCAGTTTTCCTTGAGTTCAACTTTAAACAGTTGGTTTTCATCCATTTATTAATCTGAGTCATGCATTGATTTCTTTTACATTGCTGAACACTGAAACAATTAACTGTGGGTCATCAGCATATGAGACAGCTGAAAAACTAAAGGACCTAATAAGCCTGGCTAGCGGTACTACATTTAAGTTAAACAAAGTAGGGCTCAAAGATGAGCCCTGTGGTACTCCGCATGTCAGCCTAAACTGTTCAGAGGAGTATGCTCCCAAATGCACATATTGGAATCGATCTGCTACAAAAGATTTAAGAAGTTTAAGAGCTTGGTCTGTAATTCCAGATCCTGAGAGTCGGTTAGCAAGAATGTTATGATCCACCATATCGAAGGCCGTTGAGAGATCTAAAAGTATCAGCACAGCCTTCCCATCCGAATCTAGGATGCCTCTTAATTCTTCGGAAGCCATAATAAGGGCTGTTTCCGTGCTGTGTGCTACTCGAAACCCGAATTGTGTTGGATCCAGTAATTCATTGTTTTTTATAAAGTGGTTAGCTGAGTATTCAGTGCTTTTTCTAAGACCTTTGCTGGAAATGGCAACCTGGAATTAGGTCTATAGCTACTGGGTTTCTGCATATCCAGATTTGCTTTTTTTAGCAGAGGAAGTATAGAGGCCATCTTCCAATTCTCCAGAAAATGGCCTGTAACAATAATTTCATTAGGTCAGAAATAAATTCCCTTTCAATAATTTCATTGATCAAATTAGTCATCTGCTCGCTGATAATTTTTGGTGCCAGGTGAACTATTCTGGGTGGGCATGGATCTAGCGGTGAACCAGAAGTAGTTGAGAGTACTAGCTTATATACCTGTTTTAAACTCGGAGGGGAAAAGATATCCCATCCTTTAATGTCTGGGCAACTTTCGAGAGTTGCTTGATCTGCTGTATAATTAAGACTCTTGTTGACAAAAGAATTAAATACATCTTCCACTTTTCCCTTAAAGAACTTAGCTAAGACATTGCAAAAGATCTGGCCACCATTATTGCATATGGGTTCTGGTGTTTTTGCTAAACTTTTCACTGTGCGGAATAGCTCTCTATTTGAATTTTTGGCTTGAGCTATCTTTTCAGTTTAATTCCTCATTTTCTCTTCCAAAATATTTTTTTTATAATCTATTACAACTTGTGAGTACTTCTCCCAGTCAACAAGATAGGATTTGGATCTCCACTCTCCTTCTTTCCTTCTGCAAAGCTCTTTTTGCAGTCTAAGCTTGTCTGTGAACCACAGATCTGAAGGGCTTTTTCGTTGTTGGGTAATCAATTTAATGGGGGCTAGGGAGTCAACCGTGGCCTTAATCCAAGAGGAGTAGGAGTACTTTTTGAAAGTAGGCAATTTCTTTTCCTAAGCCTGTGCCTGCAGTCTGTGTCATGGGTCACATGACTATGATTCGCATGGCAGTTGGCCTTTGTGTATTCCTCCCAGACAGCGACACAAGGGGGGACAAGATCTGGCAGGATGGGTCATCCTCTCATGATGGGAGGGGCGGAGCTGTGCACATCCCCACTTACATTTCAAAGTAGCCACTGCAGCACACTCACAAAGGACTTCACACTAGCCTTTTTACACCCCAGACATCCTGGGACCAGGGCAGGGATGAAGGAAATTACAGAAACATCTGTGGGGAGCTCTTTTCACTTCAAAGCTGGCACCAGGTATAAAAGTAAGACCCTCAGACCCACTCTTCACTTCACTCTTGGACCTGCTCTCTGAAGGCCTGCCCTGCCCTTCAGGGGACTGCTCTGAAGGTTCAAGGCAGGCTTCCAGCAGCAAAGGACTGCCCTGCTGTTTGAACCCAGGACTGCCAGAGTGACTTCAATAGCTCTGGTAGCTCTTAAACCTACTGCTTCAAGAGCTGATAGCTGCACCTAGACCCTGCCTGGAGTGAGGCCTGCCCTCCAAGTGGTGCCCACCCAGTCCTGGGCCATTGAAAGGGGTGGTAAAGGTGCCCAAAAAGCCTAAAACTAAAACTTGGGAACATTTTTAGTCAAAGAGTGCCTGAGAACCAAAAGGAGACTAGGACCTACCCGCTCGCCAATCTGTCCAAAGGGAATGGACAGTTGGCCTGACTTTGCGGTAGCTCCCGATATGTTCTCTGCAGCAGCAAATCCTGTTCAGCAGCTCATTGCACAAGGAATATCTGACCTCATGTAGTCCTTGTTGGCTACAACCTGTAGCTTTGCCTCGCTAAGGATTTTCTGCTTCAAAAAAGAGACTGAGGGCCTGATTTATATCTTGATGGTACTACCATGGTCCCACTGCAGCAGCAGTTCCAAGTAGTCCGTCCTGCTGATGGCAGTCACCAGCTGTATTTAGATGTTGTGGCAATAGGCAGGTTCCGGCCGCAGCAGAGGTCTTCTCTATTGTCCATCAGGCCAGCGGGCTTGTGCCGAGCCAATCTAGATGTTCTAGTTGTGCTGGTGGTGTCCTGGCAGTGGAGTGCTGATGGAGTGAGGCCCTGCTGGTGTGGAGACAGATAAGTACTTATTTTCCTTATCTCACAGCACATATATGTTGTGAATGTGTCATAATGTATATGTAGGCAATGTTTAATGCCCATTTCTTACATATAACATAGCACACCAACAACATACAAACACTATTGTATGTACACCCACAACTAGCACAACACCCACACCCAACACCACCACCAAAGATATATTTTTTTATGTTTCATTACAGGTGTGTACATTTTACCACGATAATTGGTAAGAACTACATTCATGCATGACACAAAAAATATGCATGTAAGCGCAATGTGAAAATACACGAGGAGAAAGCAAATGTTGCCGCATAATTCATAGTGCGACAAGTGACACAGAAGCCTACCTTAGATACAGGTGACAACGGGGTGGCTTAGCTTCATGGTGAAGTGGTGGCAGCACAGGAAGGACCTGGACTATGGGGTTCAAGATGGAAATGGAAGTGGGAACTGGAAAAAAGATAAGTATTCACCTCTTTTTTGTTGTTTCACCAACCTGAGCATGGAGGCTTCCCTGCCACAGTTGGCTACACGGAAAGACACTTTGAAATCGGGATGGTGGGAATCTCTGCGGGACTCCCTCTGACAGCCGCTTCTGCCTCTGATGCCGTTGATGGGGGATGAAACATTCTGGCACAGGCGGCGGGACTGCAACGGTCTTCCATCCGAGGACCTAGCAACATCTAAATGTGCCGGAAGACCACTGAAAAAGCAGTGGTGGGACGAGTGCCGCCAACATCTAAATCAAGCCTTAAGTCGGAAAATAAAAATCTTCACCGTGACTTCATCCAGTGTCTCCTTGATGATGACACCTTCTCCTCCGCCACAGCTGGCTGCATTGCCCCAACAAACTTTACCTTCTCAGACACTTTTCTTCAAACATTATTTTACGTCTGAGGGTAAGCCGAGGCGGGCCTAATCCACCTTGTGTATTGAAACCATGCTCCATTGCAGTTGGCTATAACTTTCGACTTTACCCCAGTCTCACACAAACATATGGTGCTAGATTTTACTAAAAACTTTAAAAACTCAACGCCAGTCTTAGTGATAGGGTTTTCGTTGTTTTGGTGTCAAGTTATTTATTATATTTTACAAAAAAAATCTAAATTGGTGTGGGATTTTTCTTGAATCTTGTTTTTACTTTGTTACTGTTTCAGTGCTGCATAAATACTTTACAAATTGCCTCTAAGTTAGGCCTTACTGCTTTTGTGCCAAGATACCAGACGGCTACGCACAGGTTATTTAGTAACTTTTTGTGGTTCACCCTGACAGGAATCGTAGTTGTTGCTTGAGAAGGGTTCATATCCCCCTCAACCGAAACCCAATTTCTAACAGTGTGTATGGTCTTCCTGGGAGTATAAACGAGAATAATATTGGGATATCGGATTTTTCATCATTCCCCATCACTTTGGGGTCCCACAGTATTACTTGTTCTTGCTTTTGTGATTAAATGCATTATCTATGACCGTTTCAGAAGGTCTTTCGAAATTGGAGGGTTTAGAGGAGTCTCCATACTCAAAAGTGTCCAGGCTAAAATATCAATGGTTGTTTGTAAGTAGATTGTGAAAATATGTTTACTGAAAATAACTCCTTCTAACTTTTTTTTCTTTACTCACTCTAAAAGGTTCATCTACTGTGCCAATCTGAGAAGTATCAACCACCTAGAGGTGGCGACCTGTATTCAAGTACCCAATCGGAGCAGGCTTACATTACAGTAAGTGGGGCTAAACAAAGAGCTCCAAGATATAAGCCAGACTGACAGGATCAAATGGGATAGCAGGTCGAATCTAGTGGCAGTTTTCTGACAATAATCTCTCTTTACTTTTGGATACACTGGTTGTAACCCTTAGCCTCAAAGGGATATTATAGCTCAGGAAGATTCCTACATCTAATTGCAGACTGTCATTTTGTCTATAAAGACCATCATTGTGCTTTAATTACAAGTAAAATACTGTGATATAAACTGGATCTATTTTGGCGGAACTTATATTCAAGGAAAGTGTAGTGCATTGTCCTATTAGTGATGGAAACAGTACACTATAATTTTGTTCAGAGTAAGATTATTTGCCACTGTAAAACTTATATTGCATTGACAAAAACTGTGTTGCAAGCCCCATTAAGTCTTGGTTAAAAAAAGGGATCCTGAACTAAGCTTGAATGCTAAATGTGAAGTAATTGTCAAATGAACATACTACAGAAATTTCAGAAACTGCTGTAAGATTGATTTTTCATGTGGAAAACATTGGCCTATGTAAGACAAACTTAACACTTTACTTTGACTACCTTTTCAGAGCCAGATACATTTTAAAATCCTAAATCCACTGTATAATATGAAAAAACAGGCCCTCAAAATAATCAAGGGACACTACAAACAACTGGAACAGAAATGGAGAACCATCAAAGGGGAAGTGGAAAAAGACACCTTCAAAGCTGCCTAGAGAAGGTACCACCAGCCCATCTGAGAAACCAAGAGGAAGGCCCTAGTTGAACTAATAAATGCCAGCTCCAACAACAGCAAAGAAATCTTCACAATAATCTAAGACTGCACCACACACACAGCTGTCACTGGATACAATACCCCATCACAAGATCTGTGCAACAACCTCTTGAACTTCTTCTGCAGCAAAATTGCAACCATATACATCCACTTCCTGCCTGAAAATGGACCCCTTGGTCCTATCCAGAATCTCAAAGTGAGGAAGGAAGTCAACACAATCACCACATGGGAACCCATTAGCAAAGAGGAAACCATAACATTCGTGAAGACCATTCACTCCGGGGCCCTGACTGACCACTTCCCCTACCATGTCTTTGACAAAGAAGAAATCCCTATCAGACATACCCCCACCCCTATACTCAACACCTTCATCAGTACAGTCACCTTCCCAGAACCATGGAAACACGCACCCATCAACGCCCTCCTAAAGTAACCCTCCGCTGAATCCCCCATAACTCGCCAATTCCCAACTGATGTCTCTCCTCCCTACCCAGCCAAAGTCCTGGAAAACGTCATCAACAAGCTCCTCTCTAACCACATCGCCAACCACCAGCTTCTCAACACCACGCATTCAGGATTCAGACACAACCACAGCACAGAAAGCACCCCTATTGCAGCAAAAAATGACATCCAGGAAAAACTGCAGCCCTCATCCTCCTCTTAGATCCATCATCAACCATTGAAATGCTCCCCATCCTAATCCAATGACTCCATGAAGCAGGCTTCCAGGGGCTCGCCCCTTAAACGCATCTCTTAATTCCTCACTGGAAGAACCCAAACTGTCAACATATCTCCCATGCCTCCGAAGCACGAGATCTTATTTGCAGAGTCCCGAAGAGCTCCTTGCTTAGCCCAACACTTTTCAACATCTACATGACCACCTCTGGCCAATGTCATACAAGCTCACAACATAAATATCTGATATTATGCTGACAACACCAAACTGATGCTGTCCCTCTCTGACTAAACACCCAACACCAGGAACAAGTTCACCATATGACAGAAGTAGCCATCTGGATGAAATTTCATTGATTCAAATTAAACTTGGACAACACCAAGGTGGTAGTCTTTTAGAAGAATGCCTCATCATGAGAGTCTCCCTAGTGGCCCATAGACCTTAGACCCACAACCATACCCTGCTTGCATGCGAGAAACCTCAGAATCATCATAGACAACAAACTAGACATAACCGCCCATGTCAACTCATTGGTCTTGGTCTGCTTCAACACACTAAGGATGTTGAAGAAAATCTTCAAGCGGCTACCAGACAACACCAAGGAAACAATCACCCAAGCCCTCATCACCAGCAGACTAAACTAAGGAAACACCCTGTCTGCAGGGATTACCAACAAGCTCAATAAACAATGTGGACGTACCCAGTACCTGGATAAATACCACTGGGGGCTCACAGTGCAGGGGAACCTTCAGGTTCTTTAAAAGACCCCTCACACACCAACCTAGTTGGTGTCATGCTTCATCATCGGGGTCCCAACCAGGCGGCCGAGTGCCGCCCGGTTGTGCTACAACGCCTGGTTACAGCGGAGCTGGTGTGGTGTGAAAGTGTGATGAAGTGTGGTGCTAGATTAAGAATACCTCCGGGAATCCTTGCCTAGATGTTCAAAAAATTGTTTAATTATGGCGGCCCGGGGTTTAGATAAAAACGGAGAGTAGACAACCATAAGAGGGTAATTAATCTCTTTTGTCAAGAAAGATGGTCTACATGTTTCAGCCCCAGAAGTAAATATGGAGGGGGCTTTCTTCAGGACCAGAGGTGAAGACTGTGAATACAAAGTGAGTGGCAAAAATCAAGCCACGTGTCAATGAGTAATCACAACCCACGCGCTAAGGTGGGAAGGAATAAAATGATGGTCGGCGGGTTGCGACTTAGACATAGAAACCTGTAAATAAGGAAAGAGACAGACAAGACATATATAACAAAGACACAAGCAAGCATAAAATGCAATCTTTCTGTGTAAATGTGCCTGTCAGAATTTGCTTAGAAGGCACTGTAGTGAGTCCATATGGTAACCGAGTGTCTAAAGGTGCCTATGAAACAAGCGCATATGACCAACTACACGGTACTGTGAAAAAATGCAGGTACAGGAAAAATTAAAATGAAGCGTGCTCATACTGCATGCTGAGAAAAAATCTAAAAGGAGCCCAAAGGGGCCCCTCGTGTGTGCGAATAAGGAGAATTCACCGTTATATTGAGAGCATAGCTGGACTGGCTATTGGGCTAGACCTGTAAATACGCCCTGTGATATGGGAAACATCAAGTGCAACTAAACATGCATTAACATGAAGGCATATTTACACTTGGTTTCAATGGTGGCAGCTGATCGGGCCCGGGAGGGGGACCGGCATTCCCAACACCTGGGAATGTGGCGAGAAACAAAGGGATAAAAGAGGGGGAGGGGGGGAGGTTTGGAGAAAGTAGGTTAGGGAAGTTAGAAACCAACAATCGGTATCGAAATGGCAGCGGGCTCGAATGACGAGCCGGAGGAGCCAAGGAGTGCTTGGCAACATGACGTGGTCTGACTTACTAGTGGGAGGCGGTGTACCCTCGGTGCACCTAAGTTAGGCTCCGTGGGTCCCGGCTGCTCAAATGTGGAGCCGCTGCTGGTGCGGATGTAGAGAACCGGAGCTCGCTGAGTGCCGGGAAACTGGAAGACTAGTGCGTGAAATGCAGCAACCCGCACGCATGCGCGGACGCCATATCGGGTATGAAGAAAAACTTCGAGTCAGAGACACGGAGGATAAAATGACATGAGATGGGCTAATATAGAGGGTGGCGGACAGGCAAAAGACTAAGCTGGCTGGGGGGACAGGGAAGGGTCACAACGGAAATGGAAGGGGCTAATTAAAAATGGGAATGGGAAATGATAAGCGACTGAGCGAGTAGCCAGAAAGCAAGGTCTGGTAGGTCCTCGTTATGAGGCAAAGGTGGGATACAAAGAGTACCCTGTGACAGAGAAGAGAGATGAAAGAAAGGGAGGAAAAGGGGGGGGGAGGGGAAGGGAGAGAGGGGGGGAAGGAAAGAAAGAGAGAGAGGGGAGGGGGGGAGGAAAAAAAAAAAAAGGGGAAGAAAAGGGGGGGAGGGCAGAAGATGAAGAGGGAAGAAAAAGGGGGGAAAAGAGCTGAAATAGGAAAGTGGAACAATGGGGAAGCAGAGGAATGGGGAGGTCTGAAGAGTATCTGATTAGGACACTGCATGAACTCGCAGAGCTCAGGATGATCTAAGGGAGTTCCACGGAATGTTATCGTTCAGGCCCCGGAGATGACTTGACAGACGGTAGATCCACCGTTGTTCTTTTTCGAGGAGGCGGCTTTCAATGTTAGGAGTGGTGGGGTCCAAGGTTTCAATAATGACCCACCTCATGTCATTGGGCGTATGGCCAACTTCCAAAAAGTGGTTGGTCATTCTGGTAGTATTCTTTTTGCAGCGGATTGTGCTGCGATGTTCGCAGATCCGAGTTTTTACCTTTTGGTTTGTCATGCCGATGTATATAAGACCGCAAGGACAAATGATGCGGTATATAACATGGGCAGTATTGCAATTGGTATGCTTCCTGATAGTCCATATTTTCTCAGGTTCCAATGACAACGTTTTGGTCGTTTCGGTAAGGTGGCACACACTGCAGTTGCCACAGGGGAAGTGGCCAACCACGGCGGGCAGGCCCCATAGGTTCTGGATGGTATTAGTAGAGCGTGTGTTTTTTTTTGGTCTGGTGGAGACTAGGCAGTCTTTCAATGACCATGATTTTTTGTATGACAACATAGGTTTGTCCCACTGTAGCTTGCCGGTTTGTAATATGCTCCAATTCTTCTTGATTATTTTGGACACTGTATCGGCAGCTGAATTGTGCGTAATCACACATGTGAGAGGGACTGTTTTGTCCACGTGCTCAATGGTCTCCAGAAGAGTTTCTCGGTTCTGGTTACGGGCACGTTTTTTGGCTCTTTCCGTGATTTTTTTAGGGTACCCACGAAGCAGAAGTTTAGTACTTAGATCGTTAGCTTGTTCCTTGTAATCGTGGACCTCACTACAATTTCTACGTTAGCGCAGAAATTGTCCATATGGGAGATTCTCCCTTAGTGTTCTAGAATGAAAGCTAGAAAAGTGTAGTAGTGAATTGCGTGCAGTAGGTTTGAAGTGAGTCTTACTTTTAAGGAAACCATTGTGTGTTTCGATGTCTAGATCGAGGAATGTAGTTTTTTGTCTGCTGATGTTGTGTGTGAATTTTAGATTGACATCACAGGTATTAATCCATTCACAGAACCTGAATAGGGAGTCTGCCTCTCCTTGCCATATAAGGAGAATATCGTCGATGTACCGTTTGTAGAAGGCCATCTGTGGAATGAGTGGTTTATTTTGAGAAAAAAGATAAGTCATCTCAAAATTGTGGACATACAGTCCCGCAACACTTGGGGCAAAAACGCTGCCCATAGAAGTTCCGTATTTCTGTAGGTACAGGGTCCCTTCGAATTCGAAGTAATTGTCCTTCAGTGCGAGGGATGCACAATCCAGAATAAATTGTTTGGGTGTTTGGTGTTGCCAAGTCGTACGGTTCAATGCTTGCTTGAGTACAGCCAGAGTATCATCTTGCGGAAGGCTGGTGTAAAGGCTTTCTACATCTAGGGTCACCAGGAAAGAGGTTTCGGGATCAAAAGGTTGGTTCTCCAAAAGTCTCAGGAGGTCCTTGGTGTCTTTGAGATATGTGTTGGTAGCCTGGACCAGCGGCTGTAGGAAGAAATCACAAAACCTGGATAGAGGTTCCAATAAAGAACCAATACCCGAAACAATCGGACGGCCTGGTGGTGGTCTGATGCTCTTATGTATCTTGGGAACTGTGTAAAAGTAAGGGATCTTGCCTTCAGTGGTGGTAAGGAACTGTGACTCCTGTTTAGAAATTTGGCCAGAGTTTTCTGCTTCAATAACAAGATCATGGATTCTGGTTCTGAGGGTCATGGTGGGATCCTCGGTTAGTTTTTGGTAATTCTTAGTGTCATCCAGAAGGCGTGCACATTCTTTGCGATAATCTTCTGTGTTCATAATGACTATCCCTCCGCCCTTGTCTGCGGGTTTTATGATGATATTCGGGTTATTTTTAAGAGATGTCAATGCTTGGCGTTCTTTATTGCTGATGTTTTGGAAGACATGATCATTAGGAAGAGCCTCTATCTCCTTGAAAACCGCCTGTTCGTACACCAACAGTTCTGGAGGGATAGTGCTGGGAAGGGGCATAAAGGTGGATTTGATTTTAAAATTAGTATCCCCTTTGGACCCCGACTCCTCAGTCTCCGTGAGGTTTTCAAAAAAGGCCTTCAGTTTGAGTTTGCGGAAGAATCCTGCAAGTTCACAGTGAAGAAGGAACTTGTCTAGTTTTGCAGTGGGGGCGAATCCGAGTCCTTTGTTGAGAATGTTGTGTTCGGCGGGGCTCAGGGCATGTGCAGAGAGATTGGTGACCAAGTCAGTCTGGGAGGTCTGAATAGTCCGGGTGGTATGGGGCTCGGTCCTTGTGGTCATATCTTCTTCTTGCACTTGGTCTGTGTGTACGTTTGTTAGTCGTCTACCCGCTCGGTCAGTCTGGTTCATTTTGAGCTCGGTCCTGGTTGTGGTACCTTGGTCATACTCCTGGTCAAGGCGCCTGTTTGTTGCTCGTCTTCCCACTCGATATGTTGCTGTCTCCGCCTTCTGCCTCGTCCCCGTTGGCTTCCTCCTAAAAAATGGAACCCTTGCTTCTGGTTCATGTATGTGAATGGAGGAGGCGGTGGCGGTGGGGGTCCGAAGGGTGGATTCCATCCATACATGTAGTGTGGATTGGTGTGTGGGTATGGCACCTGGTACTGTGGAAGGAGTCCAGGGGGTGGTGGTTGCGCCCAAGGTTGGCGCCAATTGTTGTATCTGCCTCTCCCCGTTGTCTTTGGCGGTGGCTACCTGAACTGGAGCCACTACTAGCTGAGGAGTCGTCATCTGTGGATCCATCCGAGGTGTCTGAACGTTTGGTGGGTTTGAAATCTGATTCTGCATAAGGATATGTTTTGGAATAAGAGAATTTTTTCAAGTCTTTTTGGAATTGCTTGATTTTGTCTTGAGTAAGTCCTTCCTTATACTCATTGATTTCTTTGTTGGTTTCATCCAATTTTTTCTTAAATGCCGTCATCGTGGTCTTGAAATGAGCCTCTGTAGCTTGAATCTCAATGAGTATGGCATCCGAGAGTCTCTTGGCAGTTTGGATAATGAGAACTAGCCAATCACGGGTGCACCGCCACGCAATTTTGGCCCAGCCCTTACGGAAGGTCGCATCTTCAAGGAAGATGCGAGGACCGTTGGTAACTATAAGGCCTCTGGGTGCCGTGTTGTTGCGGAGGTACTCTGTGAGTATGACTCCGTGTAGGATGGTGCGAATCCTGTTTCTCTTTTTTTCATTTAGACTGTCCCAATCAGCTGTTTGGGCGATAGAGGAGGAGATATTAAAGTCCGCCAGTAAAGGTGGGTCTGCCAGAATGGAGGAGACATCATCCTCCGTAAAGCACAGACCCGGATTTTCTGCCATTGTGTCACTCCTAGACTACAAAATTATACCAAGAGATGGAAAGGAACAGTAGCTCTCGCAGCTGTGCGCTGCTGAATATATATTGACAACAAATGTGAGAGCAAGGAGTCAGAGGGGGTTACGTCCTTCTCCCCAGAATATAGTCAATAAACAATGTGGACATACCCAGTACCTGGATAAATACCACTGGGGGCTCACAGTGCAGGGGAACCTTCAGGTTCTTTAAAAGACCCCTCACACACCAACCTAGTTGGTGTCATGCTTCATCATCGGGGTCCCAACCAGGCGGCCGAGTGCCACCCGGTTGTGCTACAACGCCTTGTTACAGCGGAGCTGGTGTGGTGTGAAAGTGTGATGAAGTGTGGTGCTAGATTAAGAATACCTCCGGGAATCCTTGCCTAGATGTTCAAAAAATTGTTTAATTATGGCGGCCCGGGGTATAGATAAAAACGGAGAGTAGACAACCATAAGAGGGTAATTAATCTCTGTTGTCAAGAAAGATGGTCTACATGTTTCAGCCCCAGAAGTAAATATGGAGGGGGCTTTCTTCAGGACCAGAGGTGAAGACTGTGAATACAAAGTGAGTGGCAGAAATCAAGCCACGTGTCAATGAGTAATCACAACCCACGCGCTAAGGTGGGAAGGAATAAAATGATGGTCGCGGGTTGCGACTTAGACATAGAAACCTGTAAATAAGGAAAGAGACAGACAAGACATATATAACAAAGACACGAGCAAGCATAAAATGCAATCTTTCTGTGTAAATGTGCCTGTCAGAATTTGCTTAGAAGGCACTATAGTGAGTCCATATGGTAACCGCGTGTCTAAAGGTGCCTATGAAACAAGCGCATATGACCAACTACACGGTACTGTGAAAAAATGCAGGTACAGGAAAAATTAAAATGAAGCGTGCTCATACTGCATGCTGAGAAAAAATCAAAAAGGAGCCCAAAGGGGCCCCTTGTGTGTGCGAATAAGGAGAATTCACCGTTATATTGAGAGCATAGCTGGAATGGCTATTGGGCTAGACCTGTAAATACGCCCTGTGATATGGGAAACATCAAGTGCAACTAAACATGCATTAACATGAAGGCATATTTACACTCGGTTTCAATGGTGGCAGCTGATCGGGCCCGGGAGGGGGACCGGCATTCCCAACACCTGGGAATGTGGCGAGAAACAAAGGGATAAAAAGAGGGGGAGGGGGGGAGGTTTGGTAAAAGTAGGTTAGGGAAGTTAGAAACCAACAATCGGTATCGAAATGGCAGCGGCCTCGAATGACGAGCCGGAGGAGCCAAGGAGTGCTTGGCAACACGACGTGGTCTGACTTACTAGTGGGAGGCGGTGTACCCTCGGTGCACCTAAGTTAGGCTCCGTGGGCCCCGGCTGCTCAAATGTGGAGCCGCTGCTGTTGCGGATGTAGAGAACCGGAGCTCGCTGAGTGCCGGGAAACTGGAAGACTAGTGCGTGAAAAGCGGCAACCCGCACGCATGCGTGGACGCCATATCGGGTATGAAGAAAAACTTCGAGTCAGAGACACGGAGGATAAAATGACATGAGATGGGCTAATATAGAGGGTGGCGGACAGGCAAAGGACTAAGCTGGCTGGGGGGACAGGGAAGGGTCACAACGGAAATGGAAGGGGCTAATTAAAAATGGGAATGGGAAATGATAAGCGACTGAGCGAGTAGCCAGAAAGCAAGGTCTGGTAGGTCCTCGTTATGAGGCAAAGGTGGGATACAAAGAGTACCCTGTGACAGAGAAGAGAGATGAAAGAAAAGGAGGAAAAGGGGGAGGGGAAGGGAGAGAGGGAGTGGGAAGGAAAGAAAGAGAGAGAGGGAAGGGGGAGGAGGGGAAAAAAAAAAGGGGAAGAAAAGGGGGGGGGAAGGGGGGGTAGGGGGGCAGAAGATGAAGAGGGAAGAAAAAGGGGGCAAAAGAGCTGAAATAGGAAAGTGGAACAATGGGGAAGCAGAGGAATGGGGAGGTCTGAAGAGTATCTGATTAGGACACTGCATGAACTCGCAGAGCTCAGGATGATCTAAGGGAGTTCCACGGAATGTTATCGTTCAGGCCCCGGAGATGACTTGACAGACGGTAGATCCACCGTTGTTCTTTTTCGAGGAGGCGGCTTTCAATGTTAGGAGTGGTGGGGTCCAAGGTTTCAATAATGACCCACCTCATGTCATTGTGCGTATGGCCGACTTCCAAAAAGTGGTTGGTCATTCTGGTAGTATTCTTTTTGCAGCGGATTGTGCTGCGATGTTCGCAGATCCGAGTTTTTACTTTTTGGTTTGTCATGCCGATGTATATAAGACCGCAAGGACAAATGATGCGGTATATAACATGGGCAGTATTGCAATTGGTATGCTTCCTGATAGTCCATATTTTCTCAGGTTCCAATGACAACGTTTTGGTCGTTTCGGTAAGGTGGCACACGCTGCAGTTGCCACAGGGGAAGTGGCCAACCACGGCGGGCAGGCCCCATAGGTTCTGGATGGTATTAGTAGAGCGTGTGGTTTTTTTTGGTCTGGTGGAGACTAGGCAGTCTTTCAATGACCATGATTTTTTGTATGACAACATAGGTTTGTCCCACTGTAGCTTGCCCGTTTGTAATATGCTCCAATTCTTCTTGATTATTTTGGACACTGTATCGGCAGCTGAAGTGTGCGTAATCACACATGTGAGAGGGACTGTTTTGTCCACGTGCTCAATGGTCTCCAGAAGAGTTTCTCGGTTCTGGTTACGGGCACGTTTTTTGGCTCTTTCCGTGATTTTTTTAGGGTACCCACGAAGCAGAAGTTTAGTACTTAGATCGTTAGCTTGTTCCTTGTAATCGTGGACCTCACTACAATTTCTACGTAAGCGCAGAAATTGTCCATATGGGAGATTCTCCCTTAGTGTTCTAGAATGAAAGCTAGAAAAGTGTAGTAGTGAATTGCGTGCAGTAGGTTTGAAGTGAGTCTTACTTTTAAGGAAACCATTGTGTGTTTCGATGTCTAGATCGAGGAATGTAGTTTTTTGTCTGCTGATGTTGTGTGTGAATTTTAGATTGACATCACAGGTATTAATCCATTCACAGAACCTGAATAGGAGTCTGCCTCTCCTTGCCATATAAGGAGAATATCGTCGATGTACCGTTTGTAGAAGGCCATCTGTGGAATGAGTGGTTTATTTTGAGAAAAAGATAAGTCATCTCAAAATTGTGGACATACAGTCCCGCAACACTTGGGGCAAAACGCTGCCCATAGAAGTTCCGTATTTCTGTAGGTACAAGGTCCCTTCGAATTCGAAGTAATTGTCCTTCAGTGCGAGGGATGCACAATCCAGAATAAATTGTTTGGGTGTTTGGTGTTGCCAAGTCGTACGGTTCAATGCTTGCTTGAGTACAGCCAGAGTATCATCTTGCGGAAGGCTGGTGTAAAGGCTTTCTACATCTAGGGTCACCAGGAAAGAGGTTTCGGGATCAAAAGGTTGGTTCTCCAAAAGTCTCAGGAGGTCCTTGGTGTCTTTGAGATATGTGTTGGTAGCCTGGACCAGCGGCTGTAGGAAGAAATCACAAAACCTGGATAGAGGTTCCAATAAAGAACCAATACCCGAAACAATCGGACGGCCTGGTGGTGGTCTGATGCTCTTATGTATCTTGGGAACTGTGTAAAAGTAAGGGATCTTGCCTTCAGTGGTGGTAAGGAACTGTGACTCCTGTTTAGAAATTTGGCCAGAGTTTTCTGCTTCAATAACAAGATTATGGATTCTGGTTCTGAGGGTCATGGTGGGATCCTCGGTTAGTTTTTGGTAATTCTTAGTGTCATCCAGAAGGCGTGCACATTCTTTGCGATAATCTTCTGTGTTCATAATGACTATCCCTCCGCCCTTGTCTGCGGGTTTTATGATGATATTCGGGTTATTTTTAAGAGATGTCAATGCTTGGCGTTCTTTATTGCTGATGTTTTGGAAGACATGATCATTAGGAAGAGCCTCTATCTCCTTGAAAACCGCCTGTTCATACACCAACAGTTCTGGAGGGATAGTGCTGGGAGGGGGCATAAAGGTGGATTTGATTTTAAAATTAGTATCCCCTTTGGACCCCGACTCCTCAGTCTCCGTGAGGTTTTCAAAAAGGCCTTCAGTTTGAGTTTGCGGAAGAATCCTGCAAGTTCACAGTGAAGAAGGAACTTGTCTAGTTTTGCAGTGGGGGCGAATCCGAGTCCTTTGTTGAGAATGTTGTGTTCGGCGGGGCTCAGGGCATGTGCAGAGAGATTGGTGACCAAGTCAGTCTGGGAGGTCTGAATAGTCCGGGTGGTATGGGGCTCGGTCCTTGTGGTCATATCTTCTTCTTGCACTTGGTCTGTGTGTACGTTTGTTAGTCGTCTACCCGCTCGGTCAGTCTGGTTCATTTTGAGCTCGGTCCTGGTTGTGGTTCCTTGGTCATACTCCTGGTCAAGGCGCCTGTTTGTTGCTCGTCTTCCCACTCGATATGTTGCTGTCTCCGCCTTCTGCCTCGTCCCCGTTGGCTTCCTCCTAAAAAATGGAACCCTTGCTTCTGGTTCATGTATGTGAATGGAGGAGGCGGTGGCGGTGGGGGTCCGAAGGGTGGATTCCATCCATACATGTAGTGTGGATTGGTGTGTGGGTATGGCACCTGGTACTGTGGATGGAGTCCAGGGGGTGGTGGTTGCGCCCAAGGTTGGCGCCAATTGTTGTATCTGCCTCTCCCCCGTTGTCTTTGGCAGTGGCTACCTGAACTGGAGCCACTACTAGCTGAGGAGTCGTCATCTGTGGATCCATCCGAGGTGTCTGAACGTTTGGTGGGTTTGAAATCTGATTCTGCATAAGGATATGTTTTGGAATAAGAGAATTTTTTCAAGTCTTTTTGGAATTGCTTGATTTTGTCTTGAGTAAGTCCTTCCTTATACTCATTGATTTCTTTGTTGGTTTCATCCAATTTTTTCTTAAATGCCATCATCGTGGTCTTGAAATGAGCCTCTGTAGCTTGAATCTCAATGAGTATGGCACCCGAGAGTCTCTTGGCAGTTTGGATAATGAGAACTAGCCAATCACGGGTGCACCGCCACGCAATTTGGGCCCAGGCCTTACGGAAGGTCGCATCTTCAAGGAAGATGCGAGGAGCGTTGGTAACTATAAGGCCTCTGGGTGCCGTGTTGTTGCGGAGGTACTCTGTGAGTATGACTCCGTGTAGGATGGTGCAAATCCTGTTTCTCTTTTTTTCATTTAGACTGTCCCAATCAGCTGTTTGGGCGATAGAGGAGGAGATCATAAAGTCCGCCAGTAAAGGTGGGTCTGCCAGAATGGAGGAGACATCATCCTCCGTAAAGCACAGACCCGGATTTTCTGCCATTGTGTCACTCCTGGACTACAAAATTATACCAAGAGATGGAAAGGAACAGTAGCTCTCGCAGCTGTGCGCTGCTGAATATATATTGACAACGAAATGTGAGAGCAAGGAGTCAGAGGGGGTTACGTCCTTCTCCCCAGAATATAGTCAATAAACAATGTGGACGTACCCAGTACCTGGATAAATACCACTGGGGGCTCACAGTGCAGGGGAACCTTCAGGTTCTTTAAAAGACCCCTCACACACCAACCTAGTTGGTGTCATGCTTCATCATCGGGGTCCCAACCAGGCGGCCGAGTGCCGCCCGGTTGTGCTACAACACCTGGTTACAGCGGAGCTGGTGTGGTGTGAAAGTGTGATGAAGTGTGGTGCTAGATTAAGAATACCTCCGGGAATCCTTGCCTAGATGTTCAAAAAATTGTTTAATTATGGCGGCCCGGGGTATAGATAAATATGGAGGGGGCTTTCTTCAGGACCAGAGGTGAAGACTGTGAATACAAAGTGAGTGGCAAAAATCAAGCCCCCCCCTTTTCCTCCTTTTCTTTCATCTCTCTTCTCTGTCACAGGGTACTCTTTGTATCCCACCTTTGCCTCATAACGAGGACCTACCAGACCTTGCTTTCTGGCTACTCGCTCAGTCGCTTATCATTTCCCATTCCCATTTTTAATTATCCCCTTCCATTTCCGTTGTGACCCTTCCCTGTCCCCCCAGCCAGCTTAGTCCTTTGCCTGTCCGCCACCCTCTATATTAGCCCATCTCATGTCATTTTATCCTCCGTGTCTCTGACTCAAAGTTTTTCTTCATACCCGATATGGCGTCCGCGCATGCGTGCGGGTTGCCGCATTTCACGCACTAGTCTTCCAGTTTCCCGGCACTCAGCGAGCTCCCGTTCTCTACATCCGCCTAACTTAGGTGCACCGAGGGTACACCGACTCCCACTAGTAAGTCAGACCACGTCGTGTTGCCAAGCACTCCTTGGCTCCTCCGGCTCGTCATTCGAGCCCGCTGCCATTTCGATACCGATTGTTGGTTTCTAACTTCCCTAACCTACTTTCTCCAAACCTCCCCCCCCTCCCCCTCTTTTTATCCCTTTGTTTCTCGCCACATTCCCAGGTGTTGGGAATGCCGGTCCCCCTCCCGGGCCCGATCAGCTGCCACCATTGAAACCGAGTGTAAATATGCCTTCATGTTAATGCATGTTTAGTTGCACTTGATGTTTCCCATATCAAAGGGCGTATTTACAGGTCTAGCCCAATAGCCAGTCCAGCTATGCTCTCAATATAACGGTGAATTCTCCTTATTCGCACACACGAGGGGCCCCTTTGGGCTCCTTTTTGATTTTTTCTCAGTATGCAGTATGAGCACGCTTCATTTTAATTTTTCCTGTACCTGCATTTTTTCACAGTACCGTGTAGTTGGTCATATGCGCTTGTTTCATAGGCACCTTTAGACACGCGGTTACCATATGGACTCACTACAGTGCCTTCTAAGCAAATTCTGACAGGCACATTTACACAGAAAGATTGCATTTTATGCTTACTTGTGTCTTTGTTATATATGTCTTGTCTGTCTCTTTCCTTATTTACAGGTTTCTATGTCTAAGTCGCAACCCGCGACCATCATTTTATTCCTTCCCACCTTAGCGCGTGGGTTGTGATTACTCATTGACACGTGGCTTGATTTTTGCCACTCACTTTGTATTCACAGTCTTCACCTCTGGTCCTGAAGAAAGCCCCCTCCATATTTACTTCTGGGGCTGAAACATGTAGACCATCTTTCTTGACAACAGAGATTAATTACCCTCTTATGGTTGTCTACTCTCCGTTTTTATCTATACCCCGGGCCGCCATAATTAAACAATTTTTTTAACATCTAGGCAAGGATTCCCGGAGGTATTCTTAATCTAGCACCACACTTCATCACACTTTCACACCACACCAGCTCCGCTGTAACAAGGCGTTGTAGCACAACCGGGTGGCACTCGGCCGCCTGGTTGGGACCCCGATGATGAAGCATGACACCAACTAGGTTGGTGTGTGAGGGGTCTTTTAAAGAACCTGAAGGTTCCCCTGCACTGTGAGCCCCCAGTGGTATTTATCCAGGTACTGCGTACGTCCACATTGTTTATTGACTATATTCTGGGGAGAAGGACGTAACCCCCTCTGACTCCTTGCTCTCACATTTGTTGTCAATATATTACCAACAAGCTCACAAGAAGACTACACACAGTCCAAATCTCAGCAGCCAGACTAGTCCTCAACCTCCCATGCCGAGCTCACATCAAACCACGCCTTAGCAAACATCACCGGCTCCTGATACACAAGTGCACACACTTTAAATTCCTCACTCACATCTACAAAGCTCTCCACGACTCTGACTCTGCCTACCTGAACAACTGCATTCACTTCCAACAACCGTCCAGACAACACCTCAGCCCTGCTGGTCTCTCACGCGCACACACCTCCTGCATACACAAAAACAGAGCAGGGGGCTGTGCATTCTTGTAAATGAGCTTTAAAGCTTGGAACGACTTCCCAAAATACATCAGAGCTTCCTCCTCTCTTCTTCACTTTTGCAAGAAGCTGAAGACCTGGCTTTTCAAGTAAGCCTCCATGGCTGAATATTGTGCTGTAAAAACACAGACAACATAACAAAACACAACACAAGAACATAACCTAATGTAACATAACATAACATAGAATTATGATGCAGGAAGTCCAGCAATCAAGACTTTGGACCTGATTTAGATCTTGGCGGTCCGACCACCAGTCTGCCACGGTGGTGCTCCTAAGAACTCTGCTAAGCCTACGGCACTCCTCCTGTCGTATTTAGATGCTGCAGGTGTATACAAGACACTGCCGCTGTAGTGGTCTTTTGCCTAGCTCCCAGCAATTTGCTGAGCTGGCTGTCTTGTGCCGAACCAATTTAGATGTTCCCGATGGGCAGGAAGTCTGTGAGCGGCGGTCCCTTGACGGAGTGAGGATTTAGGGGTGTACAGTCATGTAAGTGGTATTTATATGTAAAGATAAATTACATATATGTTGTGTATGAGTCCATAAGCGCATGTATGTAATGCGTAGTGACCATATTTCACACATTCTACATTGCACAGACACAACATACACACACCATTCATTGTACACCTGCACAAACCACAAACCCCTACCTTTGATTCCATCAAAACGGGGTGTTGGTCTGTCACGGTCATGGAGCAGCAGGACAGGGGGGACCTGGACTACGGCATACAGGACAAAATCACTGCTGGAACACCGAAAATAGGTGAGTAATCACTCTTTTTCTCCTCATTCTGCCGTCCCGAAGTAGGAGGGATTCTAACCGGAATTGCCTTTGAAACAGGCCACATCCACGTGTGGACAGCGGGAAACCCAGCTAGACTAGCGCTGCCACCTGCTGCAGCCCATGCCACCACGGGGACAGGGAGCTCAGAACCGGCAGAGTCAGCAGGACTGTGGTGGTCTTCTTGCCCATTGTCAGACAACATCTAAATTGTGGCCGGGAAGACCACTGAAAAAGCAGCAGTAGAGCCAATACAGCCAAGATCTAAATCAGGCCCTTTGACATTTTCCCAGATATACATCTGAGATCCTGGTACTTCACTATGACCCTAAATTATGTGGTAGTTTTCCTTGAATATTAAGAAAAGCACACCTTTAGTGACCTTTTGAAAATTGAACTACTGATATTCTGGTCCTTTTACTTCTGGTCACCAATTGCCTACTGTGTACAAATCTGTTAACTTCTCCAATGGAATTCATGAGCATGCATAATAATAATTTTTCTATTAGACAAATTCTGTAGGCAGATATGTCCATGAATTGTTGCATTATTTAAAGCAACCTAGACATTTGAAATAAGAGTACAATGCTGTTCTGTGAGAACCCAGGTTTTGTTTGCAGTGTCCCCCCACTTTTTGCCCTCATTTTGACTACTAGATGCTGGTTTTCTGACCCTGACTGTGCCCTGGGCTCTGCTAACCAGACCCAGGGCATGTGCTCTGATTAAAAGTACATGGTAATTAGGTATAATTGTAATTGGTACTAAAAACCTACCTGTAAGTTCCTAGTATATGGTACGGCATTTAGGTCTAGAGGCCCAGTAGATTTAAAGCACTTAAATGTGCACTACTGTGGTAGTAAACGACACAAAATTAAATTTGTGTGTCTTTTGCTTCCTTGCCTGAAGTGCGCCGGGTATGTCCAGAAGTGGTTCCAGGGCTCACTGTGCCACTGGATTCAAGCTATCCTGGCTGATATGGGGGGAAACCCCAAAACCGGTCCAAGGATGCTTGTTTCCGGTCCAGGGAGGACCTAGCTTGACATTTTGGGCTGGACTGTTCCCATGAGGCACAGGGTCAAGACTGATTTGCATATGGCCAGGACTAAACTGGGGTGGCATGGTGAGCAAAAGAATGATGGATTTAACCCAGATCTCTTGACTGGGGGTGAATGTATTGATTTGCTCTGCATTCCGCCCATCAATTGTGTGTCTTTTGCTTCCTCGCCCTAAGTGCACCGGGTATGCCCAGACGTGGGTCCCGGGCTCACTGTGCCACTCAATTCAAGCTATCCTGGCTGATGAGGGGTGAAACCCCAAAATCGGTCCTAGGATGCTTGTTTCCGGTCCAGGGAGGACCTGGCTTGACATTTCGGGCTGGACTCTTCCGAAGAGGCACAGGGTCAAGATTGATTTGCATATGGACAGGTCTAAACTGGGGTGGCTTGGTGAGCAAAAGAATGATGGATTTAACCCAGATCTCTTGACTGGGGGTGAATGTTTTGATTTGCTCTGCATTCCGTCCATCAATTGTGTGTCTTTCACTACTGTGGTAGTGCCTGCTGTCATTTTAAAACCCAGCCCTGCAGGCTGCTTTTAACCTTAAATGGTATGCAAATTCGACTTTGGAATTAAAGGTGCTTCCGAAGTGTTAAACTAACTTATTTTTATATGAAAGTCACCCCTAAGGTGTCCTCTAAGTAACCGCAGGGGTAGGGTGCCTTGTAACTATAAGCAGGGGCATTATAAAAGATGGTTTATAAGGCCTGGTGAAGGACAAACTGCCAAGAAAAGAAGATATAGAACTTTCTTCTCTTTCGACCAAAATCTAGACTTCCAGCTGCCCTCTCTTGATTAGCCAGCCTCTGCCAGGCTGAACCAAGCTTCCTTAATGAGGTCTGGAGTGGCCTGCTAGGGAGACAAATGATTTCCTGTGGCTGGAGAACTGCAGCTACAGAAGCAAAAGGCAGGATGGGGGTGGAGTGGCCAAACTGGTCTTCACAGGGAGAACTGGGGTGGCAAAGTGAGCTAAGTGAGCTAAAGAAGGATGATGGATTCAACCCAGATCTGTGACTGGGGGTGAGTGTCTGAAAAGTTCCAGTGCTCCGTCCATCATCTCCTTGCGTTTGCTTTGTTCACCACAAGTTGGCAGGGTATGCCCAGACGTGGGTCCCTTGCTCACTTTCCCACTGGATTCAAGCTAGCCTGGCTGAAGAGGGGTGTTACCTAGAAACCGGTCCCAGGATGCTTGTTTCCGGTCCAGGGAAGATATGGCTTGGCAGTTCGGGCTGGACTGTTCCCATGCGGCATAGGACCAAGACTGAATTGCATATAGCAGTGTATGAACTGGGTGGCAAAGTGAACTAAAGACTGATGATGGATTCAACCCAGATCTGTGACTGGGGGTGAGTGTCTGAAAAGTTTCAGTGCTCCGTCCATCATCTCCTTGTGTTTGCTTCACAGGGAGAATGACATATTAGGATAGCACAGGCTCTCCCCCACATCCTGCACCCCCAGCCACACAGGACCCCCTGTAATTAGATTAGTAAAGTTCCTGGAAAGGGATCTGTAGAGAATCTTAGCCACACCATTGGGTTGGCTAATCAAGATCTAACCCTTCAGGAGAAAGTTTCTCCATATTAGAATTAGGAAGAATAGTACTTTCTGGGACAAGAATATGCCACACTGGAGGAAGTGGTCATATTTGAGGGTGGCACCCTGCATTCACTTTGTCAGGGGTGTCCCCCTGCTTGACGCCAAAGAACACTGAATAAATATGGGAGAGTTACCAACCAACTCCGATATACTGCCTGAAACAACAAGGAGAAGGACTGCCATGCTGGAACCCTGATCTGCACCAAAACTCTGTACCCACTCTGAAGGACTGCACCTGCTGCACAATCTGGTACTACAGTCCTAAGGACTTTGCCTGGCTTCACAAAATATAAAGTAGTGGCCTCCCTGCAAGCTACAGGTTAACAGAGCCCACCTGCATCATCTCCAACAAGAAGTCTCCATCCTGGAGTAAATCTAGTGGACTTTTATGGATTTGGCCAGTTGCCTTGTGGCAGTTGTAGTTCCCACATCCCAAGGACCATCTCAGAGCTTCTAGACCCTTGGATTGGTGGTTTGGATACCTTGAACCCACAAGAGGAACTTCAAGAAGAAGTTCCAGACGTTTGGAGACATGTGGAGCAATGTTTGTAAAAAGCTTCATAAATTAACCAGGTACATTGTGGGAGTTGTAGTCCCAGACCCCAAGAGGCAAACCATAGCATCTGAACCCTTGGCTGGTGCTGTGGGCCACTTTCCTGCAAGAAGAAACAGTTCTGGAAGTTACTGTAAAAGTGTTACATCGTGGGTGGCCTAAAATCTAAACTTTGTCATATTCCAACGCGACCTTTTTTAACCCTTTTTTTAACCCTTTGAGCTCTTTTTGCTTCTAATCACTAGTTTTACTTTTAATCTTTAAAAAAGCATATCTCTGGTTCCCTACATTGGATTTTTGCTGTATTAGTCTCTATTTGTTCATAAAGATATAGCCCATCTTAATAAATTGATGTTTGATTTTTTTGTGTGAATTGTGTCTTACTTATTTAATGTATTGGTGTTTTTAAATGCTTTACACACCTATCTCCTAAGTTAAGCCTGCCTTCTCATTGCCAGCTACCAAGGGTTGAGCAAGGGAATAATTTATTCAGACCTCGACTGAACTTTTTATTGTGTTTGTGGCATTATTATTAGTGGTAGGTCCCTACTTATCACTACTAATGGATCACTTTCCAACATTTTCATATTGATACAATTAAACACCTCTCTTCTGCTTGTTCACACCTAGATTTTAGAACAAGCACAAACACTCTTCACTCACTCACACTGTAATCCACTCAATCTCATATTAGTCTCAGACCTTATTACTTACTCATGGTGGATATGTCTTACTGCTGCAATTTTATTATTAAAACTTATAAGACAATTTAATATTTTTTGTCCTACTGGTTATCAGAAACAATCCAAGCAGGACTCTTTCATGGCAATCAAAAATTGCTTTACTTTAATTTCAATGTAAATAACAAAAGGAGTAATTCCAAGTTACTGCATTGAATGAAAGCAAAGGAGTAACACCTAGTTTTTAAAAGAACCCTCACTCACCAACCTAGTTGGTGACATGCATCATCATAGGGTTCCCACCCGAGTGGCCGAATGCCACCTGGGTGTGCTACGATGCCTGATTACAGCGGAGCAGGTTATTTTGTAGTGCAGGGTGAGTGATCAGTGACTAAGTGATATCAAATTGCCTTTACTAGTCCTAAAATATGTTTATGCTGGAATAATAAGGCAAGATTAAAATAAAGGAGGATGTCCTGTCTGGTTTAATTGGCCATTGACATCCATAAGTGTGTTAAGTGCTAAAGACAGGTCTACATGTTTCAGCTCCCACGTGCAAAGTTGCAAGGCTTTCTTCAGGACCAGTGTAGGCACAAGGGTGTGCACTCGCTAAGTTGCACCCGTCCCTGTGTCGATTCAACCGCACGCTTACGGTTAAACTCTCAGCATTGTCGGAAAGAGAATGAATTAGAATATGGGAAGTAGTAAGATCCTACCCCATGGATCCTAACTGGGGGTGTTGGTCTGTAGTCACACTTACGCCAAGACCAAACGCCCACTTCTGAAACCTGGCAATTTCCCAGTTCAGGATCCCAGAGGTTACTTTAATTTCATACATGGTGAACAATGCATTCATTATATTTTCTTACATCACACTAATATTTTGAATTTTTCTATTTCGCACTATGATGAAGCACCAAAAATTAGATACAGAGTGGTTGTTTCTCGGGTGGATTTTACTTATTACTCCTTATTTTTCACATACATCAATAATAACAATGTACAACAAAACATGTTTTAATTCCACCACTTGAGTACAGCATTACATCATTCTGTCCTGGGGTACAATAGGACTGATCTATGTTTTTTTTTTTTTTAAATAAGACTGTAAGATTTTTTTTATCCACTGTTTTGTTCTAAATTAAGTGTTTCACATGAAGGGTCTCCAATGCATTTCAGCTCTTCAATCAGCTAAATTCTGGATATGTCAGATTCAATTGTTATGTCCTAGTCTGGTTCCAATTCAACTGATCGGTAATATAAAACAACTGGCTGAAACATGTTGACCACACGGGATATTGGAGCCATAAATTATCTCCAGTAATATCTGCTTCTCAGTTTTTAAGGCTGCCAAGGGCCCACTATTAAAATGGTTCTTTGAGCATCTGGGACCCTTTGGATAGTTTTCTTTTAACTCACACACTTTGCACTTTCACTGCACACTCATTGCACACAACCTGCTCCGCTGTAATCAGGAGTTGAAGCACACCCAAGGTGCACTCGGGGCCTTGGGTGGGACCCGATGATGAAGCATGCCACCAACTAGGTTGGTGGGTGAGGGTCTTCCTAAAACAAAAAACAAATGTTTTTCCATTTACAAACATACACATGGAGCTTCTACTCTGTAGCTAGTTCCCATTGATCTTTGTATATGGTAGACTGCCTTCCCTAAATGTGTCCAGCTCAGGGACAAGGTCAGAACATGTCTGGTTTAAGTATCTGGAGCAGTCATTGCCCAATCCGTTGAAGATGCCCTGCAAAACTGCTTTCAATGTTCCTGGCCTTGCATGGAAAATCTGATAATAGAAATTGAGAAAATGGAATCTTCATACTAGGGGGCCCATTATGATGTCGGTTGCAAAGGCTCCGAAAGGCATTCAGTTTGTCCGAATCCGATTCAGAAGCCTTGTTTCCGACTGACTTGGAAACATTAATGACCGATCGATGATGATGGTCGAAAACCGTTTGGACTGTCCGAATCGGTTCCGACTCGTGTCTAAACGGCATTCGGAGACACCGAGTTGGTCGGAGCCGACTCGTACGTCTCTACGGGCCGCGTTTCCGACCGAGCGATTACGATGTCGGATTCGGACAGCCGTTCCGAATCGGTTTGTCCGACACGGATCGGCTGTTGGAATCTGACTTTGGGGGCCCTCTTCACCCGGAGACCTCCGTTTGTGGCCCGTGGGGGTACCCATGGGACCCCCCTTTCCAACCATGCACAGTGTGGCAGGTACCATGGGGTGCCCGCCACAGGGTGCAAGGTTTTCTGCGCCCACCCCTTTTTTAAATGGGAGCCTGTGTAGTCGGTCGGAACACAGGCTCCCATTGAAGTCAATAGGAGTCTGACCGAACGGTGTTCAGAAGCGTCATAATCGGTCGGTCGGACTCCCCGAACCAGAGTCTGTGGGAAACCATTCCAAAACCGAGTCGGTCAGAATGCTTACCGACCCACATCGTAACCGCCCCTATGTCTTGTTTAACTGATCCAAAATCCAACTGGATTGAAGCTCAATGTATGCTTTGAGGAGGCTGAAATATTTTTTGTAGGTTACTGGCTGTAATTTATCCAGCATGGGTTCCAGTTTTCAAGGAAAGCCTTGTTGGCCATTGGATATAGTTGGTATTAATGTGGCCTCAATTACTCTTGTCATGGCCTAGGGCGATGGGCTATACAGTTTTGGGTTTAATTTATACAGGGCAAATATTACACTTCGTACTTTCTTGTCGGTTCACTGACAAAATATCGACTAGTAAAACATCGACCTACAAAAATATCAAGACAAAAATATTGACTATGAAAATCTCAACTACCTATACTTAAAAAGATAAGTGCAAAAATATCGGGAAAAATATCATTTACAATAATATAGTTGTATTAATGATCAATTTTTAAATATATACAAATTAAAATATAAGAAATATATTAAATACTAACAATACTTTATTAAAAATAAAATATATTTAATACATATTTTAACACATATACACATATAACAAATAAACGTACTTTCTAAAAAGTTAAACAGACATACATATATACATATATCGTAACATATATCTATTTAAAAACTATAATTAAATTAATATTTAAAAATTATATTATAATTTTTAAAAATCCAATAATATATACATATACACATACACACAACAGAAGCATAAACGAATGGAAACAGACAACGTCATCCCAACAGAGGAAACGCTGTACTCAGGGATTACATTGGGGCCTCCGACTGTCCGACGGGCTTCTTGAGCCCATTGGAATCCAGCCGGAATGACTGGCTGGTTTCAATTCCGACTGCCTACATTGTTATTAGGCGGTCGGAATTGAAACCGGAGATGTCGGTTGGAAAGCCTCTGACCTGCGGTCGGAGGCTTTCCGACTGACATCATAATCGGCCCCAAAATATTTCAAAAACAAACCACTTTAATTAAAATAAAAAAGTAAACATCATACATTTTTTACAATTCAATAAAAAATATTTACATCATAAAAAATTATAAACATTGTTCTTCTAAATAAATAAAAACATAATTATATAAATTAAAACAATATAAAATACATTATTTAAAATTAAGACATATAAATTTCCCACTAAAGTTGAAACAAAAATAAACATTCTTATACCAATAATACATAAAATTGACTGCCCCATCTCACAGAACACAACAGTAATAACATTGTTACATCACACAAAAGTAAAATGTACTACTCTCATTACAATAAATACTAAATTAGATAAAATATTATATTGCAGAGTACTACAATTTACTATTACCACTATCATTAATACAACACTAGTAACAATTTTAGTTTGCAGAGAAATAAAATGTAGTATTCCCACTCCAATAACTGCAACGGTAGGGAAAGTGTTGGATTGCTGAGGGATAAAACCTAATATTCCCACTCCAGTCAGTGAAACAGTAGGGAACATGTTGGATTGTGGAGGGGTACAATGTACTATTCCCACTCCAGTCAGTGCAACAGTAGGGAAAGTGTTGGATTGCGGTGGGGTAACATTTTATACTCCAACTCCAGTCAGTGCAACAGTAGGGAAAGTGCTGGATTGTGGATGGGCAAAATTTACTATTCCCACATCAGTCAGTAAAACAGTAGAGAAAGTGTTGGATTGCGGAAGGAAAAACTTTAATATTCCCACTGCAGTGAGTACTACATTAGAAACCAGCAAAGTCTCTACAAAGCAATAAAATAATTTAAAAAACAAAATAACAAATTGAAATATAAATATTTATAAAACAAATATATTTCATGAAAACATTTTTTTTAAAAGTACATATTATAATTTTAAATACATATCATAAATGGTTACAAACATTATTAAAAATTCAATCCAAAAATAACTGTCATATAAAAAAAATTCTTTACATTTATAACATACATTTTATTTAGTTACCTCCCAACATATACCCCTAAGCAACATACACCCAACACTTAAAACATAACTTTAAAAAGGTAATTATTTACATTATTAACATAAATATCTATCAACAAACTAATTATTAATAATTAAAAATGTATTATTATTTAATTAAATTATATTATTTCTCAACCTGTACCCCTATAAACCTCACAACCCAAATATAAAATTGAAATTAAAAAAGATATTTACACTATCAACATAATTAATTATCAATTAAATCATTAATATTAATTAACAATTAATTATTAATTATATAAAATTAAATTACTCCCCACCATAAACCCCTATAAACACCACAGCCCACACATGAAATTTACATTTAAAAAAATTAGATACACTATCAACATAATTAAATATTAATTAAATAGTTAATATTTACATAATTTTCTTTAAACACGGCAGTTCATATCTCTCAACCCCCCAGGACCCTTTTCTCTCCTATACTTACCCATTCCATAGCTTTTGCTAAACCTTTCATTGCCTCCTCAAATTCCCATATAGATATTATTTCACAAACTCCTATTTGGTACAATCAGTACCTAAAACTAAATAATAGTTATTTCATGGAAACAATGGATTAACAAAGGCATTATAAACATTGAACATATACTTACTGATGGCTCTCTTATGGACTTTTCTGAGATTCAAAAAAAATATGACATCCTTTCATCATGCCACTCATTATATACATTTTAAGACTTCTCTTCTTCTTCTACTCTCTCAGGACTCCTCTTCGGTCCCACGCAGTCAGCCTCTCTCTCTCTCACATTGGATCTCTCCTCTCATGTTAAAGCATCTGGTATTTACAGGATTTTGTCTCGTCTCACCGATTTGAGAACAAAATCCAAGGTGGAGCTCATGTGAAAGAGGGATATTCATCAGGAGTTCTCTTTCCAGACATGGAGCTCCATATGGGCTAAGATTCATACCTCCTCTCGCTCAGAAAGTACAACACAAACTTTATATTATTTTTATAATAAGCTTTTCATGACCCCTGAGGACCTTCATAAGTTCCAGCTGACTAATAATACAAAATGCTGGTCCTGTTCTCATGATAAAAGTGACTTTTTACATATGTTTTTTTTTTTGTCCCTTGGTTAAAAAGCTGTGGATGCTCATTTGGGAGAAGCTGAACGACATTTTGTCCACGACTTTCTCTTTTGATATTTTCACATTTTTTTAGAAGGCTCTTCCCCCGTATGGTTCTCTCAGGGGAGTGTAGTACAGTTTATTGATTTGATAATAGCTATTGCCCTACAGATTATCATGACGAATTGGAAAGATACCACTAAAATTACTTTTACTGGCTGGTGGAATCTTTTATGTCACAATCATAGACTGGATCGTGCACATGCTACTTCTATTCCTTTAATGATTAAAAAATATTTTTTATGGTCACCACTTACTTCATTCTTATCCAGGCAAGCTGTTCTGTCCACGTCTAAGGTTACCAGTTATGAACCTCCATAAATGGTGGAATTTTTTTTATAGGTTAATACCGTTATTACTGCAATGCTGTTATGTTTATTATATGCTTTCCTCTTTTTCTTTTCCTTCCTTCTTTCTTCTCTGAGTCTCTTTTTCTTCTCTTAAAACTCTTAAAATGCATATAGTTATGTAAATTGCTTATATCTTTCAATTCGGGTTCTGGTTTATGAAACTTGTTTGAATATTGTGTATATTCTGTATTTTTCCATATACCCTCAATAAAGCATTCTAAACTAAATAATTAATATTAATTAAAAAATAATCATTAATTTATTATAATAAAATTACTTCCCACCCTGTACCACTATAAACCCACAACCCGCTATGGTACTAAAAAATTAAAAAAATTACTTAAATTAAATTTTATAACTAGTCAAAATTGTACAAATGCATTAAAAAACATAAACAATAATTGTACAAATAAATTACATCATATACATTTAACCCTTTCCATGCTCATGACGGAATGGTTCCATCAAGAGAAACGGTGGGCGTGCTCATGACGGAACCGTTCCGTCATGGCACCCACCCATGGGGGAAGTGCTAGCGCTACCCCATGGGCAGCCCATCCACCCCCCCAAACAGGGATGGCAGCAGAAGAGTTTCCGCTGCCACCCCCAACCCTCCCTCGGCAATCCCATGAAGTCAGTACGCACAGCGTGTGCCGGCGTCTTCAGCAGGCCCCGAACGCGCTGGAAGCCATTTGCTTCCAGGCGTCCAAGAGGATCAGGTAGGTGTTTACTGCTCCCGGTGGAGTTTCTCTGTGCATCGAGGGATCGGGGGAGAGGAAAGAGAGTGGAAAGAGTTTTTCCTCTCCCCTGATGTTTCTGTACAGGGCAAGGGTCGCTTCCAATGGGGGATTTAATTTGTATCTATTTTCTGCCCCGCCCCCTGTGATAGATAATATTTGATGTCTCCACAATAAGTTTTGTGCCCTTTCCTGCCGTGGGTACTTGGCCCACCCGCACAAGTGAGGTACCATTTTTATTGGGAGACCTGGGGAAATGCTGGGTGGTAGGAAATTTGTGTCAGCCCAGTGATTTCACAACTTTTCCACACAGAAATGTCCAAAACATTAGAATTTTCAGCTAAATTTGAGGTTTGCAGGGGATTCTGTGTAGGAAAGCGTTGGGGGACCCATGCAAGCCATACCTCCCTGTAATCCACCAGCTGTCTAGTTTTCAGAAATCTCTGGTTTAGGTAGGTTTCCCTAGATGGTCGCTGAGCCCGGGACCAAAAACGCAGGTGACCCCCTCGCAAAACCTGGTCATATTGTGATCGGTAATTTTGATTGTCTCCACAATACGTTTTGGGCCCTTTCCTACCACGGGTATTTGGCCCACACACACAATTGAGTTACCATTTGTATTGGGAGACTTGGGGAAATGCTGGGTGGGTGGAAGTTTGTTGCTGCCCGCAGGAACCAGAAATGTGAGAGAAATTTGTTTTTTTGACAATGTTTGAGGTTTACAAAGGATTTTGGGTAACACAACCTGGTGAGAGCCACACAAATCTCCCCATCATGGATTAACCTGGATGTCTAGTTTTCAAAGATGTGTAGGTTTGCTAGGTTTCCTTAGGTGCCCGAAGAGCTAGGGTCCAAAATCCACAGCTAGGCACATTATGAAAAAAGGGTAATTTTTCCCTGGAAAAATGTGATGTGTCTACGTTGTGTTTTGGGCCGTTTCCTGTCGCAAATACTAGGCCTGCCCACGCAAGTGAGGTACCATTTTTATAGTGAGACTTTGGGGAATGCTGGGTGTGTGGAGGTTGATGGCTCCCCACAGGTTCCAGACTTTCCATCACATATATGTGAGGAAAATGTGTTTTTTTGCAAAGTTTGAGGTTTGCAAGGGATTCTGGGTAACAGAACCTGGCGAAAGCCACACAAGCCACCACATCCTGGATTTCCATGGATGTCTAGTTTTCAAAATATATAGGTTTGCTAGATTTTCTTGGGTGTGTGCAGAGCTAGTGTCTAAAATCCACAGCTAGACACATTGCGAAAAAAGGGTCAGTTTTCACCGGAAAAATGTGATGTGTCCACATTGCGTTTTGGACCGTTTCCTGTCACGGGTACTAGGCCTACCTACACAAGTGAGGCACCATTTTTATCGGGAGACGTTGGTGAATGCTGGGTGGGTGGAAGTTTGTGGCTTCCTGCAGATTGCAGAACTTTCCATCACAGAAATGTGAGGAAAATGTAGTTTTATTTTTACAAAGTTTGAGGTTTGCAAAGGATTCTGGGTAACAGAACCTGGTGAGAGCCACACAAGTCATCCCATCTTGGATTCCCCTGGTTGTCTAGTTTTTGAAAATATATAGTTTTTCTAGTTTTCCCTAGGTGCTGGATGAGCTATGGTCCAAAGTCTACAGCTAGGCACATTGCAAGAAAAGGGTCAGTTTTCACTGGATAAATGTGATGTGTCCACGTTGTGTGTTGGGCTGTTTCCTGTCACAGGCACTAGGCCTACCCACACAAGTGAGGCACCATTTTTATTGGGAGACTTAGGGGAACATAGAATAGTGGAACAAGTGTTATTACCAATTGACTTTCTTTGCATTTCTGCCTTTCAAATGTAAGACAATTTGTAAAAACAAAATCATTTTGAAAAATGACCTCTAATTCACATGCTTGTATGGGTACCCAGAATTTTGAAGATGTGCAAATAACCACTGCTTATAAACTCTTTATTTTGTTCCCATTTCGGAAATAGATAGGTTTCCTTGGTACCTATTTTTCACTCTTTATATTTTACCAAATGATTGGCTATATACCAGGTACACAATGAAAAACCATTGCAAGATGCAGTTCAGTTACTGCCTCTGGATTCCTCTGGTTCTTAGTGAACCTACAAGTGCTACATATCCCCACAACCAGAATGGCACAGCAGATGTAACGTTATATTGCTTTAAAAAATCTGCCATACTTAGAAGAAGTTACAGGTGAAAACGTTAGCAGAAATGGCTGTTTTTTCCAACTCAATTTCAATATTCTTTATTTCCAACTGTTAGTTTCTATAACAAAACCTTGAAAGATCTACACAAATGACCCCTTGCTGAATTCCGAATTTTGTCTCCTTTTCAGAAATGTATAGCTTTCTGGGGTCCATTATTGCTTTTATACCCAATTCTACCACTAACTGGAAAGAGGTTGAAAGCTAAAAACAAATAGCAAAAATAGGCTATGTCCCAGTAAAATGCCAAAACTGTGCAGAAAGTTTTGGTTTTCTGACAAAACTCTGCCTGTCCCTGGAAGTTGAGAAAATGTTGATTTCAGCACCACAAACCCTTTGTTGAAACCATTTGCAGGGAAAAAACTAAATGCTTTCTTCTGCAGCGCTTTTTTCCCATTTCCCCCCCAAAAAATCGTTGTTTTTTGGCTAATTTGTGGCTCCCCTACAGCGGAATCCACAAACCCTGAGTACCTTTAGAATCCTCAGGGTGTTGGAAAAAAAGCACGCAAATTTGACGTGGATACCTTTTGTGGACAAAAAGTAAAAGGGGCCCGAGTGCAAACTACCTCGAATAGCCAAAAAAAGGCTTAGCACGGTGGAGGGGGAAGGGGGGGCTGGCAGCATGGGGTTAAAATATACACTAAAATACATAACAATAATTAAAAATCAATATTATAAACCAGTATATTATTGTAATCAAAATGAAGAACCTCGATATTTAAAAAATTTATATTACTTACCTTAAAATTGATATTCTTGACAATGATATTCTTGCTGATGATATTTCCATGTTACAATATTTTTGACTCTATATTTGTGCAAGTTTATATTTGCAACTCGATATTTTGTCTCATCACCTTCTTTTCCAGAGCCTTTACGTGTGTGTATGAGGTGCTATTATCAAATAGCCAAACACCACATTTGTACGTTTTGAAGTATTCTAATGTGGGGGGACACATTTTCCAAACTTTCTTTGCATTCTACCTGAGCTTCCCAAAGACCTTGAGTTTTGTTTTAGGTTTGCCACCGGCCAATTTTTTATATTGTATTTGTGCGGTTCATAGAGGGATTGCTAGAGGCCTATTGTTGTTTGATCCAGGATGACTAGATTGTCAGTGTATTGTAATATATGGATTTTGTGTGAGCCGATCTTCTGAGGAATGACTTAGCTTCTGCAAATGCGGTCCCTAAGTCTGCTGTATATAAGTTAAACAGCCCTGTTTGATGCCCCTAGTTGTATATACTTCCTGCGATACCCTATTCCCTTGGCCGAGTTTAACTTGCACCCATGTATCTGAATAGAGTGAGATGACTGATTTTAGAAGGGTTTCTGGATACCCCAATCTGACAGTTGCCTTCATAATGTGTATCTGTCCACCCCATCAAAAACCACAGTGAATTCCACAAAGCACATACGTAGTGGAGGTTAGTTGGTGCTGGACGCTCTGCATGCAAGTACAACAGCAATATCAATTGTCTAGGCACTTTGCCTGAATCTTGCTGGAAGTAGTGTATTACATTTCTTTCTTCCACCCAATCTTCCAGTTCCTTTGGCAGAACTCTTGCTTAAGCTTTGGCCTCAACGTCCAGGAGAGCTATCAAGTAGTAATCGACCGGGTCTTTAGTGTCCCTTTTTTATTCATGGGGTGTAAATTGACCCAAGCCATGAGTCAGAAACGTCAGCAGACATGTAACAGAGGCGTGAAATGCTCGGCCCAGAAGTCGGTGCCAAATTTGAATAAGGAGCTAGGTAGGCCATTTAGGCCAGGGGCTCCACTTTCTCGAATTGACTGAATTGCTTTTTTCATGAATTTTATAGTAATTTGCTCTTCTGTTATACTAGGTGTTGCTATGGTCTTGGGGAGGTGCGTTATGTCTGTAGCAGTCGTTACTTCTGTGCTGTGTAAATCTTTTTGGTGGCATGCAATTGCTTTTTTATACACTGTGAATTGTAGATTATTAACAAAATGCCAGAACTTCGATTGATTCCAGTTCCCCATCAATGTATCCAATTTTAACCATTGACCTTCCTGGTATTTTTATCTTAGATTCCCAAAGATATTCCCTGTGTAACAATCTTTTTCCAGTCCGGGTTAAATTCACAATTCCATTTGTTTTATCTTTCTTAAGTATCCTGTTCCGTTTCTTAAGTTCTGCTTTAGATCTTTTAAGGTTGAAATTATACCGGGGCTCTTTGTCCTCTGAACCCCAAATGGAGGTTTGCTTGCTTACTTATTTGTATCCCTTAGTTCCATTACCCGCTAAGGATCATTGAATAAAGTTGATTACGCCTGACCATCTTGCAGTCAGTTCCCTGTGATTTTTGGGATTTAGTAGGGTTAATACGTATGATAAGATGCTTTGCCAATGTTTGAACCGCTCATTTGTAGTATTACACCATTGTATTCTTTTGACCACTTTACACTTTTTGTCACTATCTTAAGAGCCAATTGTTGGTTGGATTAATCCTACTTTGCGTTTGAAATCAAAACGGGCCACTAACGGGAAGTGATCGCGTTCTTTACGCTCGGGAATAGCTGTTTTCATACAGCATGTAGTGAGGAGACTGGACGCAAAGATGTAATCTAGGGTGGACCATGTGGCGGCTGGTAGGAGACGGGGTGGGATAAGGTGAGGGGGAATAAAGAAAAAAGAAAAACGTACCTGCTGGTGCCGTCAGAAGTCGCCACAACTCCTTTGCAGATCAGGAACCAGGAACAGGAAGCACCCAGGCTTCCAGACTCCCCTGACCAATCAACACGCTGCTGATAGCAGCGTTGTGATTGGTCTGAGCATTGTGGTGCAGTGCTCAGAGAGAGAGTGGAAGCCTGGGCATGTTCTCAACCCAGGCTGTAATGCCGCCTGGGTGGAGAACATGCAAATTCCAAATAACTGATTGGCCGGCCTGAGAGGGCCGGCCAAACAGTCATGTGCACTTTAGGTGCAGCAGAAGCAGCCACTCCTCTTCCCTGTGATGTGGGGAGCACAGCCCCACCCCGCCCTAACCAGGCGCTGCAACAACTGCAAAAGAAAAAATAAAATGATAATAACGCTCTATTATTATCATTTTACTTTTTCTTTTGCACTGCTTTAAAGAAGTGGGGCAATGAACCTTTGCCTTAGCGGAGGAGCCGCTGCTGTGTAGACTCCCTTTTGTGCTTGCTTAATTTTGGTTTGCTACTGATATACCTTTCCTGGACGGAGAGCAGACCTACTTTGTCTACCAATTATGTATGTTTTTGTGATGGTCTTTTGTTTTTTACATCTTTAATAAAGAAAATGGTAACATTGGCATAAAAATAAAAAAGCTAGTATATACTAAGTTTAAAGGGGGCTTTAGGTTTTGAAATTAACAAATTTGTTTGAAATTAATCGTAAATTGTATTGCAAATTAAAAATGTTCTGGTGGAAGTACAAACATAATACAAAGATGAGTGACAAAAGGGAAACATGATTATGGTAAATAGCAATAAGGTAGACATGCAAACGTAACATCAATGACTTGATAACATAATACCAATAAACAGTCTTCTAGGGTGAACTGCATGAAAGTGAACAAGAGCTAATGAACCCTAAATGCTGCTGTACAATTCCAGTTTGTAACTGATGAAGAAAGAAGTTATTTCAAAAAAGAAACAAGCATACATTGTATTTGTTTGTTTATTTATCTATTTAGAAGCTTTACTACAACATGTAAGAGTTCCCAACCTGCCCAAAATTGCTAGTTGATAGTGATAGCAGTGGCAAAAAAGTATTGTTGTATAGGTTACACCACCAAGCATTATTACATGTAGGATTAGAGTGGTGAGATATCGTCTTTGGGTCCAACTCTTTTAAAGAAAGCATTATGATTATAAAACATGGCACTCTTTGCTGAAGTCATTAGGAGTGTTCTACCTTTGTCAGAGGGGCCCTCCTTTAAATGGGAGGACTAACTGTAATAATGTAGGGGGTATTGTTTGATCAGCAGGTTCTTGAGTTTTATTTGCAATAGTTCACAGTAGGATATTACTCCGATCTGGAGGGGGGCGGTGTTCCAGACTTTGGAAGCACCTCCAGAGAAAGACTGTTCAATTAAATTAGACTTCTTCATCATTGAGGATCCTGAGGAGGAGTGATTTGTAGTTTTTTCATCAGTGTTGACATCCCAAGAACCATAATGTACTTGCTACATAGCTTGGTGTGCCTTTGTGTATTTCCCTGTAAGTGATGCACACTCTGAGAGAGCTGATTATTAGTTGTGGTGGATGGTAGTCACTATCGCTATTCTTGTAATGTGCTCTAAAGGTTTCAGTAATATACACCTGAGCTCAACTACTGGTAGCTATGTCAGGGAGCAGACAGGTTTAACTTAAGAACATGTTTAAAGCATTTAGAAGTACCAAAATAGTTAGAAAGTAAAAAACTCAATAACATCCTACTCAAATTTATAAAAATGGAGAATAGTTTATTGAACAAAATAACACCAAAATGACAAAATATCCGAAAGGGGAACTGCAGATATGGCTTTTTAAAGTTTTAAATAATAATTGCACCAAAAAGCAACCACAGTCCTCTGGTTGCATTTGAGCAGTACCTAGGTGCAATTTAAGGCAGACTGTGATGGAACATGGATTGGCTACAGAAACCAGGTTTATGCCAGTCGTATGCTTTACTTACTGAGTTAGCCTTTGAAATGGAAGCCCAAAATGCACAATCGGCCAAGACTGTGGGCTGTGGCTCAGAAGGGCTCCACAAGATCAGATAGATGTTGGACAAAGCCCTGGCGACACCATTGACTACTGGTGGGAAAGCTCATAGCAAAGAAACTCAAAAGTCATGCACAAGGGAGGTCCCTCCCCACACAGATAATTTTGGCGCCTTTTCCCGGTAAAGATTTCTACGTTTGACTTAGTCACTTTTTTTGAGCTTGGAATTCTTTGAGCAGGTGCAGCCTGAATATTTGGGCCAGTGGCAACACACCTTCATCAGATAAACTTGTCAGGGTTGTTCCAGTCCTCCGGAGGTCTTTGCAGCCCAAAAAATCTAAGTCCCAGGATGTTAGGAGGAGCATACTTGCACACAGCCAAGGGTCTCAGCACCTCAGGAAAAGCACCCCGGGGTTACGATTCACTCCAGCAGAAGCCACTAGCAGGGTCCAAAGCAGGTCCAATTGACACAGGTCAACTGGACTCTGTGAAAAGGGCTTCTAGTAGCTTCTTGTGTTCCTGTAGCTTAACATGAGGTCAGCCATCTTACTCTTGGACTATGCATCTTTGTCATGGGTACAAGTGGAAGCAGGTCTAACCTTTAGGTCTCCTCAGAGGTCTCAACAGCAGATTCAGTCCTTCTTCTGTGTTCCACTGGTCTAGAAGTTTTCTAAAGAAGATGCCAAGGGGTGCACCTTTATGCCTGGCACCAGACTTATGGTGGGGATGACTCCTGGTCCCTCCTTGACCAATAGGAAAAAGTTCCCCATGGTAACCCTACCCACCTTTGCATCAGTTCCTGTGTGCCCTACGGCAAACAATCCCACAGTGCCCCTTTCTACCTATGTCCAACATGCCACAACCTTTCTTTTCCTGAGCAGAACTCCTGTGTCACCCTAGAGACATAGCAAGGGACATGAGCAACAACTCTCCTTTGAAGTCACTCAAAACCGGTTCTGGGGGCAGCTCCTCTCCCACTGGGATTGGTGCCTGTCTTACTAGAGAGACACAGGAGGGGACAGGCTCAGTTGTTGACTACATCTGCCTGTGACAGGGTAGGCCTTGTTGAAGGTAATTAGCTTGAATGGTACAGCCCAGATGATTGCCCTCTCTGAGGAAGAGAACACGTTCCCACGCCTCCCCATACTCAAGGCCTTTGTTGCAGCTCTGGGAGCAAGTTTGCACCTCATCAAAGGGGCTGTTCAGCTCCTGAGTGATAGTTGGAAGCTCATGGTAACAGGCTTTTAAAGGCTTTAGTTTGGTAAAATGTGACTTTTAAAAAGCACCTTTGGTAAAATATTTAGTACAAATCTTACTTTACCAGTGAACTAGGTGTAATATAATATCCTAATGCTTTCCTATGGAACAATTAAATCTGCAACAGTGAATGTAGCTTTTAGGGGCCTTGTCTTTGTAAGGGATCTTATATTAAACCTTTATATGTCCTACTTGTAAATGCCATGCACCCTGCTTTATTAGGATTTAAGGCCTGCTTTGGGGTGATTTAATAATTTTTAAAAGGAAAGCTAAGGTGAGTCAAAAGGTTTTTTTTGTGAGGTTGGATTTGCAGTTTTAAAACTACACAGACAGGCTACAGTGGTGCTGCAGTCCACTAGTGATATTTAACGTACAGACCCTGGGAACACTTTGCACTATGTACTAGGGACATATAGGTACATTAAAAATGGCAATTAGGAGTATACCAATTCAACATGTTTTTAGGGTCAGAGCTAATACACTGGGCACTGGACAGCAGGGTCCCAGGGGGCAGTGTCTAAAAACCAGCATAACATTTCAGCCAGAAATGGAAGTTACCACACAAAAGGGGTATTTTCTCACACATACAAGCTTGAATCTATACCTTAGTTCGACTAGAACCTAGCTCAGGTCTGTTCTAGATAGAAATATGTGTAGCCTGGCTGCTGTGCATAAAGGGTTGCTTTGAGGAGGGCCAGATTAACTATATGGTTTCATACCGGTATGAAGTTACCATATTCCAGTCTAGACAACTCTTGGTTTGGACTACCTGTTTGAAATTGTAATCTCTGGTAAATAGTTTTATCCCTTTAAGCATTTATAGATGTAATTGTGTGCCTTCTGAAATATTGTTGATGTGTGCTTGTAGAGTCAGGTTTTTGTCCAGGATGATGTGTAGATAGTGCACAATGATTTGGCTGATATCTAGCATGGTTTTTTATGAAAAACAAGAATGTATCGATGTTTTGCAGTTTTGGGGCGAGACAAGAAGTAATTCTGTTTTTATAGGTTGAGTTTTGAGGGTGTGGACAGAAGCCCAGGAGTGTATCTCATTGAGAAATCTGATGACCTTTGGGGAGGAAATATTTAGGTATAGTTGCATGTTATCTGCATTGAAGTTGTACTTGATGCTTCATTGTCCTAGGATATGGGCTAGTGGTTCCATGTAAATGTAGGATAGTGTGGGTGAGATAATTGAGCCTTGTGACACTTCTTGGTGGGTTGAAGGTTCAGAGAGGAAGTTGTTGATTTTGATTTGTTGAGTACAGTTTTCTAGACAATATGAGAATCCCTTGAGGAATTAGCCCATCTGCTCTTTTAGAATTTACCAAAAAGTGTTGCTGTTCACGATGTAGAATGTACGAGTGGGCAATACTCATGTAAATTGCTGTAGCGTAATCATGTCAAATTACAGCAAATTATACAAGATTAGTGCTATTCTCTTATCCCAAAATGCACCTTTGCATTCACAATTAATGTGAGGGTGCATTTTGCACTAAGAAAATAGCACTAAGAGCAACAGGATCTGAATAGCAGTCGCCAGCAGTTGCTTGTGCTTGTTAGGTGTGTTGTTATTGTGCTCTTGCTGTAGTATTTTGGTGGAAAATTACTCATACTTACGTGAACAGGCATAATCACAAAATGTTTGGTAATTTCGCAAAATGCTATATTTCTGAAATTACTCCAGCATAATTAAAAATTCACATGGACCTAGTTGAAAGCCATTGACAGATTTAGGAGGCTGAAAAGGCAGGATTCTCCTTCATCTAAGGTCTGGAAGACATCATCAATTATTTTTTAGATTGCCATTGCTGTACTACATCCCTTTCTTGAGCCAAATTGGAAGTTGTCCTGCAGTTTTGTTTCAGCAAGAGATAAAGCTGTGATATAATTCAGCTTTCCAACATGTTATCCAAAAAGGGAAGGTTTGTTACAGGGCAGAGCTGTTTGGGTCTTCTGGATCCACTCTTTTTTTTAGGAGAGGTGGTACTTGTCAAACTTTTAGTTAGTCTGGGCTGTTCCTTGTGCAAAAGGCGGGCTTATGATATTTCACGAGAATGGTAATATCAACTCTTTTATTTCTATCAGGTTTCCCAAAAGTGTGATGATGGGGGGGCGTGGCCAACAGCTGGCGAAGATGGCCGCTTGCTATCGCGGCTCCGGCACCAGCAACTCTAATCCCTAAACAATCCAGTCTTTAATCCGGCTACAGGAACGAAAATTCCCTGTGCGCGAGTCCTGTGCGGTGGCAGGGAGCGGCACCGGCCATTTTGAGCAAGAACGGTGGTGGGAGGAGCAGCCACGTCGTCACAGCCTGCAAAGGCAGGGAAGCCATGGACTTGAGTATTCTGGTGCCCGGACGTGAATAGGTGGGTCCGGGCATGCAGTTTGCAGTAGTCCCGCACTGGTGACGGAGCGCGCTGACTTCCGTCAGGGTCGGCCCTGCTTGCTGGACTATACGCGTGTGCACATGTGTAGACGCCTGGAGGCTGGTGCGCTCGCCGTCGGTGCCGGCGGCGCTTCTGTTGTCCCCCCTTTTTCCCCGCGGGGCACGGGACTCGAAGTGGACTTCACAGGGCGGGGTCGGCCCTCAAGTCCTTAACTCTGCCAGCGGACCAATGCGCCTGGAGCTGCCACCGTGAAATACTAACAAGGTGGAGGCGCTGCGTGCTTTATCCCTTGCCCTCCCGGCGGCTTTGACCCCGAGTCCTCCCCTGGCTGGGGGCTTCACCCTGGGGTCCATCCGGTGGAATGTATGATGGTACAACGCGTACCATCACAACGCGGTATGTTACATCGCGGTATTGACAACGCAAGTCGTTACATCGACTTGCGTTGCAGGGCGCTGGACTTAGGAATAGTGTGAATTACTATTCCAACTCCAGTCTACGTACAGTAGGGAAGGTGTTGGAATAGTAATTCACACTATTCTTTAGTCTAGAGCACCCTCCAGTGCAAGTCGATGTAACGACTTGCGTTGTCAAAACCACGATGTAACCATACCACGATGTAATGGTTGCGTGGTAAAGGATGTTTCCCATCCGGTGGGATCGAGGTGCGGGGTGACCCACGATTGCTTGTTTGGAGTTGCTGGGGTGACCCGGGGAACAGAGAAACAACACCAGGTTTGGGTGACCTGATCAGAAGAAACACGCATTGCACTGCTGGAAAGTGGCGGAGCGCCATCGAGGTGGACACGGTGCAGTGACGATGGTCCGCGCTTGGGGAGTTAGTGCGGGCCTGGAGGAAGGCACCGGAGTCCGAAGGGGAAGGGTGCTGCCTACCTGGGCTCCCAACAACTAGTGCCCTTGCACTGGAGTAACTTTTGTTATTGCCCACTTGGCCCACATAAGAGTTGGTACTTTAGCAATTTATCTCTACTCCTGACTCAAAAGCGCTCCAGCGGGACACCGTGGTTTGGCGGGGAGGAAACAGACAGGCCACGTGGTCTTTACTACGGTAGGCGGCGGTGAGTACCCCTTGGCCGCAGACTCCGCGGATTTAGTCCCAGAATGGCTACGATCAAAGGAAGTCACAATGCGCATCAACAAAAAATTGACAAATTCGCATTACAGAAGACGCAAGAGGGGGGCAACCACCTCTAAGTTTGGAACACAACACCCAACAAAAGGCGAGTGAGCAGGAACTACCCACGCTCCAGGACGTCCTGGCGGCCATCAGTGGTGTACGTACTTCACTTCAGGGTCGTATTGATTCAGTCGCCACAGACATATCTCTCCTCAGAGCAGATCTACGTAAAATGGACTCCCAGGTGAAGGAGGTTGAGGACGCCATGCAAGAACTTGTCGCCGACACATCCACTTTGAAAAAACAAGTCGCTGATCTACAACAACAGACTGAGTCCCTTGTGACCCAATTGGACGACTATGAAGGAAGGTCGTGGCGTAATAACGTTCGTATCTTGGGGGTGCCGGAGAGAGCTGAGGGGCCAGCGGTGGACCTCTTCATGGAGGATTTGGTGGTCAAGCACTTACAGCCTAAATACCTCTCCAACTACTTCTCTATTGAGAGAGCCCACCATATCCCGGGGGGTAGGCCCAGGCTGGGGGCGCCCCCGTGACCTATCCTGGCGAGAGTGTTCAACTTTCGAGTTCGGGACCATATTTTCCAGACGGCTCGGTATGCCCACCCCTCAAATTTGAGAAAAGCACGATCACGTTTTTCCCAGACTTCACCGCCAAAGTTACTGAAACAAAGATGTTCCTTTCTCGAGGTAATAAATGCTCTCAGGGAGCGAGAACTCAAATATGCTATGGTATTTACTGCGAAACTGCGTGTAGAGGCAGAGGGAAAAAGCTGTTTCTTCACGGATCCCGTGGCCGCAGTGGACTGGCTCGATTGCTGGCGGAGAGTAGGCGAGAAAGGAAGACCGGAGCGACAAGAACATTAAGAGCCAAAGAAGCTGAACGATTAGAACCTGTACGTGATTTGGTAGACCTACACATGGCAGGTGGTTCCTGGAACCACCCAGGTAACCTGTACTCTGACTTGACTTGTTGATCACCACCATGAGGTACATACTGTGCCACCTCACCAACGGTGGGGCGGGCTGGGAGATCGGTATGGACCTGTCTACATATTAAGTTTCAATATTGCCCGGCCACTGGTGGAGATGGAGTGGGACTGCCTCGTGGAACTGAAGAGCCGCTATCCGGGATCACGATGAGTACATTTCACTGTATATACTGTCTCCAGTAGCCTACAAATATGGCCATTCCGGTAAGGGATGGGAGGGACGGGTTGAGCCTACGTTTCCTCCATTTCAGGGTTGGGAGGGCAACGGGCACTCTGCACTGTTGGGGAAGCGGGTCACTGGATTCCGTTATGCAGGGAGGCAGGGAGGGGGGTGGTGGGTGTTCTGGGAAATAGGGTTGGTAGTTTAGTTTGTAGTTTTAGTTTAGCTAGCAGCGTAACACCAATAGCAGGTCAAAGGTGACGTTTAATTCTCTTCCCTGGGTGTTTGGCGACCTCACAATTGTGTATGGGGAATGTTTCTTTTGTCTGCTCTCGCAAAACATTGTGGGGTTGCTTTATCAGCAAATATACAACACGAGCCCTTGCAAACCAAATTATTACTGTAACTCCGGGGGTAAAGGTGCTGTGCTCCAGATACACATGGCCCGCACTCGCGTTACCATTAATGGTGTCAAGCGCGGAATTTAGGTTCCTTACGTGGAACGTAAATGGGCTTGGGGACAAATTGAAGCAAGGGATCGTCCTCCAATACCTAAAGAGACAGGCTCCCGATATGGCCCTTCTGCAAGAAACCCCCCTGATTGGTAATACGTGTAAAGCCCTAAACAGATGGGGTTATCAATTGATTGCACACGTGGGGTTCTCCTCAGGCTCTCATGGGACAGGGATACTCCTGCGGAGAAATTGCCCCTATATGGTTAAGAAAACATGGACAGACGAACAGGGCAGTTTTGTGGCGGTGTCTGGTTCCTGGGAGGGGAAAATACATAACGTGCTTTTGGTTTATGTCCACCCCGTGTTGCGACACACTACCCTGCAAGACCTTAGTAAATTTATCCTCGACCTCCCAATCGGCACGTTAGTGATTGGGGGAGAATTTAACCTCACAGTAGACGGTTCACTAGATCAACTGCCCCCACATAGAGATCCTGTTTCTGGGTCTCAATTAGCTGAATTCCTCTTGGCTCTTGGCCTGGTGGACATTTGGCGACAACTTAACCCCACGACCACACAATTCACTTTCCATTCCGGGGCCCACAATAGCCAATCGCGAATAGATTACATTTTCACACATGCCGAAGACCTACCCGAATTTAGTGAGGCTTGCTGCCTCGCTCGTGGAATTTCGGATCACTCTCCTATCTTGACCAAGATGATGGTGGGGCCCCAACCCAGGTGCCTGACTCTGACTATAAATCCTTGGGCACTCAAAATACCTCACATTAAGACAACGTTAATCAAAGATACTGAATTATATTTTAAAGAAAACGTTGACTCGGTCACTCCTGCCCAAATCCTTTAGGGCGCTTTTGGGGCAGTTATAAAGGGAAGAGCCCTCGCCATAATGGTAGGCCACAAGAGGGAATTGACAAAACGTATAGCCCAACTTGAGGTAGACATACTATGGGGGAAAAAACATTGGCGCAGACCCCTGACCATGTTGCACAGCAACTATTGGCAGTTACGATACTGGATTATAAACAGCTCCTCACAGAGGCGGCTAGGGCAAAACAAAAGTCAATCTGCCACAGGATCTATGAGCGTGGGGAGAGAACAGGCAAGCTATTAGCATGGCTGGAAAAAAGAGAGCAATAATAAAGAAGGGTTCACCAATTACAAGGGCCTACCGGGGAAGAAGTCACTGATCCCCGACAGATAGCAGAGACATTTGCCACTTACTTTGACTCGGTTTATACATCTGCTGTGACAGTCTCGCCACAGGCAGCGCGGGAGCTTCTCGCCACTATTAAAGTCACTTGTCTATCACAGGAGGACAGTGACTCACTTGAGGGGGAACCTACAGAGGAAGAAATCCAGCAAGCCATTTGTGATATCCGCTCGGGCAAGGCTATGGGTCCCAACGGACTCCCAATTGAGCTCTTTAAGTCAATGGCTTCCAAGTTAACTCCTTATCTCTGCCAGATGTATCTAGAAAGTTACGAGAGAGGGAGGCTGCCAGAGAAGATCCGGCTAGCCTCAATTGTGGTTATCCACAAACCGGGCAAACCAACTAATGACTGCAAGGCATATAGACCTATTTCTCTTCTTACGGCAGAAGCTAAGGGCCAGATGTATCAAGCTTTTACCGTTCGCAAACGGGCCAGTTCGCAGAATTGGCCCGTTTGCAAACGGTAAAAAGCCTTTTGAGATGTATCATCTCAAAAGGCATTCGCAAAATAGGGAATCACAATTTTTGCGATTACCTTTTTTGCAAATGCATTTAGGGAATCGCAATTTTTGCGATTACCTATTTTGCGAATGCATTTAGGGAATCACAATTTGCGATTGCTTAAATGCAATGCTGGAAGCAAAAATATTTTGTGACCTGGTTTTAAGGAATCGCAAATTACCACCAACTTCAAGTTAGTGGTAATTTGCAAATTCCTAGAAAAATTCACTTTTTTGCATTTTTCTAGGTGCCATGTGGCGCACATACATGCCCTTAGGGCATGTATGTGCACCACATGTGCACACATGCATATTTCAGGGGTGCAACAGGGTGTCCTTTTGGCCCCCTTGCACCATTGTAATTGCATGCGCAATTTGCGAGTACCTATTGGGTACTCGCAAATTGCGCATGCAATTCCCATTCATTCCTATGGGCCTCTAGGCCCATAGAAATGAATGGGAAGCCATTCCTTATTTGCGAGTCACAAATAAGGAATGCGTAGGAATCGCAATTTTATTTGCGAAACCTACATACATTGCATTTTGCATGTCCATAATAGCGAATCGGTCAAATTTGCTATTAAGGACTCGCAAAATACAATGTTGATACATCTGGCCCTAAGATCCTTGCGAAGCTGTTGGCCAATAGACTTATCCCTCCGATCACTGGGCTGATACACCCTCACCAGTCAGGCTTCATGCCTGGCCGGAACACCGCCTTGAACCTAAGACGCCTACATGGGGTGCTGGGGCATCTGCATACGATTAGGGAAGGCGTGGCCCTGTTGTCTCTTGATGCCAAAATGGCCTTTGATACCATCGAATTGAATTATATGTTTGCGATTCTGGAATGAATGGGCTTCGGGCCTACGTTTATAAAATGGATCAAACTATTGTACACCAGCCCGACTGCCCAAGTAGTGGTGGACCAGCATATTTCCAGACAATTTCAGTTGGGCTGGGGAACTCGACAGGGGTGCCCCCTATCGCCCCTAATATTTGCTTTAGTGCTGGAACCTCTGGCAGTCTGGGGGAGAGGGAACCCTCTGATCCGTGGACTCAAATGGACCGAGAATCGCGAAGATAGAATATCGCTCTATGCGGACAATATACTGTTATATATGGTCTCTCCAGCGTCTACCCTTCATCGTATCCTCCACATTTTCCGCATATTTGGTACGAACTCTGAGTACACAATAAATTGGTCCTAGTCACAACTATACCCACTGCAGGGCCCGGCGCCGCGTGTACCAAGGGAATATGAGATCCCCGTGGCACCAGAGGGCTTTCGGTACTTAGAAATCTATATAAAGACAGACCCTACCCATTTTTATGAAACAAACTTGCAAGGGTCCTTGACGCACTTTCGCGCTGACGTAACACATTGGCGTTCCCGCCCTCCGACCCTTCTGGGACGAGCAGCCCTTTTTAAAATGTTGGCTTTGCCTCGCTTTCTCTATGCTTTGCAAAACACTCCCTTTAAGATCCCCGACTCCTATTTTTCCAGTATAGATAGTGCCGTACGCACCTTGCTGTGGGATGGACGGGCACCGCGAATTGCGATGCAGAAACTATCAGCGGGTAGGTATGACGGGGGAACTGCACTACCTGACCTTAGGTCATACTATCAGGCATCTCAACTGGTGGTGCTTAACCGCTGGGCTTATGGGGATCGGGGGGACCCGAGTTTCCGCACTGACTGGTGGCTCATGGGGAAAGGCGGATACAATAAAGCACTATACACAAACCTCAGGAAATCGGGCCTCACTGGACTGGCAGCACGCACCATTGAAGCTTGGCATGCGGTCAATAAAAAATTGGGCTGGCATAGCAAAATCACACGTGCTACCCCACTCTGGGAACCCGAGCAACTGGGACGCTTGAGCGCTTGCCATGGTTTCGATAAATGGGACCTGATTGGTATCTCGACGGTGGGGGACATGTGGAATTCCAAGGGGCTGGCCACCTTTGCTGATCTGCAGAAAGAATATGACCTTGCACATTCCGAAATATTTAGATATCTGCAGATTTGCCATGCACTTAATTCAGCAGTACCTGGGGGTGGTCCACTTTCTGAGGCTTCCCCATTAGAGGACAGGTTGATACTCGACCCCATGGTCAAGAAGGCCATATCCCTTACATATAAAAAATTAATAAATAACCGCCCAGATCTTTTAACGTGCTTGCGGCATCACTGGGAGGCGGATGTGGGTGAGCTGGAGGAGGATGATTGGCGAGACGCCTTGGCCTCTCCCAAGGAGGTGGCCATCCCCATGAGATTTCGACTGATTGAACTCAAGACCCTGCACCGCGTCTACCTTGCTGCGGGGGTATTGGTTAAGATGGGCAGGAGGGCTGATCCCTATTGCCTCAGGCGGTGTCATTGGGAGGGGACTTTCTTCCACATTATCTGGGAGTGTCCAGTTGCCCAAACATATTGGAAAGTTGTCACTGAGCAAATTTAGAGAGCCGGGGGGAAGAAAGTGACGGCTACCCCAAAACTATGCCTGCTAAATATATGGGAGGCCACAGACTTCACCCAGACTGAGAGATCATGGGTTTCATTGGGGTAGGCCCTGGCAAAACAGAATATCGCACAAAAATGGGGTGTGGGGGAAATGCCAACTGTCAGAGATTGGAGCTGCTGATAAGGATAGAGCCATGGTTGCTCTAGAAAGATGCTTTTAAGCACAGAGGGTGCCCCAAAAAATGGGATCGTAAATGGGCCACGTGGAATACATACAGGGATGAAATATGCCTGTCTCCTATGGTGGAATTACGAGGCAGTTAGGTTAGATGGCAGGGCTCATTAAACGCCGTGGAAGGGACGCTGGAATGAAGAATCATTGTTGTATCAATATATGTAAAATAACCTGTGTTGATTTTGCATTTGATGGTATGTTATTGATAAATTGCATTGCTGTGCTTTTTGTTATTTTGCTGAATAATGAGTTTATAAAAAAAAAGTGTGATGATGGCATTTTTGGGTGATTATCTATTTTGGGCCAGTCTGTGATTTCTATGAAAGTTGGCCAGTTTATCTCTGTTTTCTGGGCTAGCCCTTTAATGCATTCGTTACAGGAATTATTTTCCAGAGAGGCCATTCTTTTTTATCTTTTCCCTGAAGGAACTGTAAAAGTCCATACAATTTTTCTTTTAAAGGCTTTCTTTACTATTTCAAATAGTTTCTTTGGTTGATTTTTGGCATGTTCTATTTTTGCCTTTATAGAGATGGCTTTTGTTTCTAACATGTAGATTAACCTGGCTGAATGACATGTGGTCTGGGTCCTTGTCGGGATTTTACCACCTACTACATTCTATGGTATGGAGGGCTTTTCTTTCATCATTCAATTCTTTTGAAAACCACATTACTCTGTGTTCACAGTTGTCAGAGATAGTTGTTGTCAAGATTTGAACATACGAGAGGCACAGAGGTGTATTTCTGGTTGCCCAACTACAGGGTAGGATGTAGTTGCATCATTTGACCTAGCTTTCTGTGAAGTATTATAATAGCTGTTTAGTGAAAGTAGAGCTGTTCATGGGGGAGGGAAAGCTAAATGAAGTGCTGATTGGTCGAGTTTGAGTCAGTCGATTTTAGCTCTATTGCCAGACTTCCAAATGACTGGAATTGGCTTTATGATATGGTCCTGCATCTCTACTAGCCGGTTGTCATTCAAAATGATGTTAATGGACTTCCAATAAAGGTTTTGACACTATTACTGCTTCGATAAATCGCTGTTTCTGAAAGACATTGAAATACTTTAACAAGGAGAATTTTTTAAAAGTTAATCATTGAGGGTTCCAGACCAAGGTCTCTTACTAAAACGAATGATAATATTTCCAGGAGAGCCTTCCAAACTTTGTCAGACCCTTTATAATCTAACGGCATGTGAGATACTCACCTGAGGTACTCTGCATCTAAAACAAATAGGGGCTTTCTTTCAATCCAAGTTCTGATATCTTTTAAGGTGACCAATATCTGTGTATAACAACTGTTTACTGTGTGTCCACAGTGCAATATTCAGTGTAAGATTTGAAAATTATCCTCCAGTGTTCAACCAAACGTCTTTAATTTCAGTTCAAGTTTATTTTCCCAATCACTTGCAGATTAATATGCACGTTTTCATCAGAAATATGACACGAGTGACAGTGTTGCAAGCTTCTACAGTGTGGATCTTAATTAAATACATTAACAGGTTTATTACATTAGGCCATGCCACAGTAATTCCCAAACTCATTTATAGGCATCATGTAGAGCTTATGTAATACAGTGAAGCCAAACTGAATGACTTTGAGCATATTGACCACTAAGATGAAGGGCAGTTTGTAACCATTAGGGCTAGTAAATATTCTTGACCTTAAATCTTGGTTCAAAATTATTCCAGATTGATGATTGCGCATATCATCATCGTTTCACATCAAATTTCCACTAATGTGAGACATGTTTAGATGTGAAAATTCAATAAAGTGTATTAGGCAAGCCTCAACTCTTGATTTATAGTTTGTGGACGGTACTCCATCCATCAGGGTGGTGGAGAAAATAATGTCTGCCACCCTGACAGACTACCTTTTGTCAAATTAAGAGATGACCGCCTGCCCAGCAGTCATCTCTATTCATTGAAAGGAACCGTCACAGAGGCGGTTCCTTTCAATCTACAAAACGTTTGGTGGATGGGTGCTGTTGGATTTGTCGGCTGTTCACCAAACTTTTCCAACAGTTTTTGTTTTTCTGAAACAAACTGCAAAAGAGGAAGTTTGATTCTGCAAAACAAAACTCCTACACACTGAGAGTTTTCCCTTATCATTTGGGGGTCACTGCCTTTTCCTCCCTCTCACCGCCATGTTTTTCCTTGTGGTGATGGACAGGAAAAAAATACATTACACCATCCACTCTTCAATAGATAGGAAGTGTATTGTCCTTCCTCTGATGGCCCCTAGTTCGTCAGGCCATTGGAGGAAGGTTTCTGTCGACAATGTCAAAGGGGTTCCAGTACATTTTAAATCTAAAAATTGTTATCACAATAAACCAGTTGATCCTAAGGCAAAATGTTCAAGGGAGGAGGTATGTCGAGTTAAAGGGAGATGAAGAACTAGTCAGTCAGAAAAAGGTGCACATAGTGACATTAATGCATGAAGGGTTGCAGCAATTGGTTTCTGCCCTTTCAATCCCCCTGGACCTTTCTCTTCCTGATTACCCGGTTTTTGATTTTTTTTTACTGTGAGTGAATCTGACTACCTAAGGCTCACTCAAGGTAACATTTGTGGAAATAGACTGATAGTGCAAACCGACAGTGTCGGCCATTGAGAATAAGGCCTGTGTTGTGCAGCTAGAGTAAGAGGCCTTGGGTTGATTACACACAAACACGTGAGCAAACATGTGTGCACTTGTGTTCAGTCTGAGGGGGAAATTCATATGTTGGTGTGTGGAGGTTAAGCCCATCAGAGCAATGGAGTAAATTACTCCTTCTCCCTGATGCAGTCCCCGCCCACCAAATTTAGTAATGACCACCAAGCCAGTGGTCATTTCTTAAGCAATGGCAGGAACCAGTGTCACAATGGTTCCTGTCAATGCTTTTTTAAGTTTGGCGCACGGTTCCATCAACATGGCAGAGTCAACTATCAAACTTATTTTTTTTATTTTCAAAAAGAAAATCAAGAAATGGGATTTTCTTTTTGAAAATAAAAAATGTCCCCCTCTCCATGTGATTTATTTCCCATGGGGAGGGTGAAATTAGACAGTTTTCACTGCTCCTTACTACCAAGGTTTTCCTGATGGTGACGGACAGTGAAAAATGACCTGTTTTGGTTTGTTGGCCAAATTAAATTAGGTGGGCAGACATAGAGGTAAACCTTCAATGGCCCTTACTTCTTTGGGCCGTCGGAGGGGTTTACGATGGCAGAGATGGAGTAGTCTCTGCCGTGGTTACACCAAAGTTCCACTTGCAATTAAATCGGGTGGACAGACCATTATTGTGGCAGTAAGGTTACTGCGTTGCTGTTGCAACGAAGTATCCTTATTGCCAACATGTAATTCAGCCCCTAAGTGTGCGAGACTGCCATCTAGCTCAGCCTGGTATCTGTGCCCACATAGCCTGTCACAGACGCTACCCTTCAGGGGTTGGTGCTTTCTTGGTGTAGACCCTTCATTGTGAGGTGACGTACATGGTGTATATATAGTATACATCTGTAGTGATTACTGAAAAGGCTGTGTGCTCACTGCATTATACCTTGTGGGTGAAATCTGTGCCACAGCACAGTTTCACCCTACTTAGGACTAGATATGCTGGTCAGGTATCAATTTTAGGGTAAATAGGTACCCCAGTGGAAATCCAAAGTCACTTTTGTGATATCCTTATGGCACTTTGAGAATTGTCCTATTTCCCTAGCTCAGCTCATGATCAGTACCAGGTCTTTGTCCCCCCCTACTCTGTCAAGTTAATTACTCTGCAGGAAGTTCAAAGCCCCCCCACCCAACCAGAATTGAGGTATTTGAAAGTGCTTGGCTCAGTTTATAGGAAAGATAATAGCAGGGAGAAAATCTGCCCAAGTTTATTAGTTCTTCGCATTGCATCTGTCCTCAGCAAGACCACAGAAACAAAAGAGGAAGACCGGACACCTGGAGCTAAACCCAACAGGGGATCCCATTTGAAGTTTTGATGGGAAAGAATTAGGCAGTTGTGCCAGTTAGGTATTTTTCATATCCTCACAATGCACAGTGTCGTCATCAATGATGACACAAACATGTGAGCAAACATGTGTGCACTTGTGTTCAGTCTGAGGGGGAAATTCATATGTTGGTGTGTGGAGGTTAAGCCCATCAGAGCAATGGAGTAAATTACTCCTTCTCCCTGATGCAGTCCCTGCCCACCAAATTTAGTAATGACCACCAAGCCAGTGGTCATTTCTTAAGCATTGGCAGGAACCAGTGTCACAATGGTTCCTGTCAATGCTTTTTTAAGTTTGGCGCACGGTTCCATCAACATGGCAGAGCCATCTATCAAACTTATTTTTTTTATTTTCAAAAAGAAAATCAAGAAATGGGATTTTCTTTTTGAAAATAAAAAATGTCCCCCTCCATGTGATTTATTTCCCATGGGGAGGGTGAAATTAGACAGTTTTCACTGCTCCTTACTACCAAGGCTTTCCTGATGGTGACGGACAGTGAAAAATGACCTGTTTTGGTTTGTTGGCCAAATTAAATTAGGTGGGCAGACATAGAGGTAAACCTTCAATGGCCCTTACTTCTTTGGGCCATCGGAGGGGTTTACGATGGCAGAGATGGAGTAGTCTCCGCCGTGGTTACACCAAAGTTCCACTTGCAATTAAATCGGGTGGACAGACCATTATTATGGTGGCAGTAAGGTTTCTGCGTTGCTGTTGCAACAAAGTATCCTTATTGCAGATGTCATCAGTGATATTATCAATGATGTCACAGAACATATCATGAGTGATGTAAGATGCAAGACCATAAGCAGTGCTTGGCGAGGGTGCCAGTTATAGTTATTTCAGTTAAATATAAATGTAATTTTTTTTATTTGGAATTTTATATTTACACTGACTTTAATCTAACTTTAACATCACTTTAACCTTTGGTTTTGTCAGTTAATTTCTAAGGTATGTAAATTAAGATATTATTACCACACCTGACTATAATGTAACTTTTACCAGTATTTTCAGTGAATTTCAGTTTTTTCATTTAACTTGTCAGTTTTTTAACATATTATAAGAATTTATTGCCATTCATAACTAAGCCAACTCACCGATGCAACCCCACCTTTGGCTGTGGGCACCATGAGGTTACCAGCATTGCCTAACCTCTGTTCAAGCCCTGCACCCACCCCACCCCCTTCAGATGGTCAAAGCCCCCACCCAGACACAGCAAGTTGGCCACAGGGCCTAGCCTGCCCCAAGAGAGACCCACCGTACTTACATTTTTAGTAAATTGTTTTTTGATCTTGCTGGAGTAAGGGGGTCACTCAGGCTTCCACAAGAGTCCTGTGGGATTGCAGCAAAAATGTTTCTAGGGGATCAGGCCACCTACCCTGCCCCCTTATACCTTTTTTTACATTTTAAGGACACTGGGACTGAGTCACAATATTTATCTTCATGTTGCAGCCAGGCAATCGGAGCGCGAGCTCCCACAGGACTAGCAGGAGCTTCTCGCTCTCATGGGGGCAGGGCAGCTAATGGGGAAAAAGCCTCCTAAGCCAATCATATTGCTCTACTATTTGAAGTTGCATGCTTGTGTGAAACCCACAAACAGAACTGTCCAGATATCTATACATTTTAACCTAAATTTCTCAAAAACCACTCAATGGATATACACAAAATTACAAAAACTGTGCCCCTCCCCCACCGTATCATGGCTGGGTCCCGGGGGATCACACAGACCTCCTTCCCCATTAAGTTGTGGCCGGGCCATGGGCAATAGAGTTCCCTGGACTGTTCTGGCCCTGATGCTCATGTCACAGGAATTAATCCTTAACAGGAAGCACTTACAAACATAAACATAGCAAGTGTCCCCCATTAAAGCTCCACTTCTGTAAAGGACATATGATCCTAACTCCTGGACTTGGTGAAGGGAAAGCAAGTGTGTTTTCTCAGCAATTCCATACTGAAAAATGATCTGAAATCCTTTGTGTAGGTGACTGCATTGTTGATCTATTGTGGCGCAATCTGTATGTGACTGTGGTGCGTGGGCTCTTTGTAGTCCTGTCCTGTTGAGAGCAGAGTCAATGGTTCTCCCTTTAAATAGCTAGGAGTATGCAAATGTGGAAATCTCTTGGATGCTTCCCTGTTCGGCCACATCTACCTTAGTAGTATCCAAATGTCTTCCTGCCTTTTGCCAGGATGATTGACAGCTTAACAAGTGGCCACCCCAGCTTGTTACCCACTGATTTTGGTTAGGAGTTATTGATGCCAGGCAATATAAGGACATATCCACCAAATAAAAAAGCACTTACTTCATATAGTTAAGAGGAAGGACCCTTGTTTGGTGGAGATTTACATCTTCGTAGTCTTGTCTTCTCTATAGGAGAATTAATGTTATCACATATTTCTGGATAAAGACGCACCAGGAACAATCACATTGCCAAAATGCACACAAGGTCACTGGTGACATTTCCTTGTGCTCCATTATGCAGCTGTAGTGTGGAATAAGTACTGGACATTTACCCAAGGAGGTAGCACTTAGGAATTAACCAGTAGAAAGAACTCAACTTGGCTGTATATTTTGTGCAAAATGTGGACTCTTGTTATACCCACACACAGATGCACTCAGACACTCAAGCACCCACTCACATACCCATACAGCCACTCACACTGCTACTCACAGACCCATTCAGACACTCATGCACCCACTCCAAGCCCACTCAGACAGGTATACCCAGTCAAAGACACACTCAGACACTCATGTACCCACTCAGAGACCCATAGAGCCACTCATACAGCCTTACACAGGCCCACTCAAAGACTCACACACCCACTCACAGACCCACTCAGAGACTAACGCACCCACTCCACACCCACTCACAGACCCACTCAGAGACTAACGCACCCACTCACAGACCCACTCAGACACTCATGCACTCACTCACAGACTGACTCACACACTCTTGGAGGCACTCACAAACCCACTCAGACACTCCCACACCTACTCATGAACCCACTGAGACACTCTATCAGACACTCATGCACGTACTCAGACTCTGACACACCCACTCAGACAATCATGTACATACTCACACACCCAGTGAGACACTTATGCAGCCACTCCTAGACCCATCCAGACACTCACACACACATCCATTGAGACAATAATTTACTCACACTACACTCTCAAAGATTACAGGGGACAGTTAAGAAATAAACCTTCTAAAAAACCCTCAGAAATTCACTTTAAAGAAAAACCAAAGATTACAGGGACATTATAGTTAGAAAGCAACATTAAAAAACCTTAGAAATTCACTGTAAACAACAAAGGTTTCAGGGACGGTATAGTTAGGCTCACATTTCACTTGTACAAAACCAGTGAAATTCAGCAGTTATAGTTAGCTGAGCTAACTATAATTTACGCCCCGCACTGCACTGCTTATGCCCTTACATATTGCATCACCCATGACATGGTTAGTGACATCACTGATTACATCACTGATGAGATCTCAAATGACATCACTGATGACCTCATCAAAGAAACACACCCACTCACACCCCTATAAAACCTCTCATGCACCCACTCACACACCCACACAACCACTCGCATACCCGTTCACAGACTCTTACAAGTACTCACTCACCCATACAGCTACTCACACAACCAGTCACTTAATGTTATACCTGGCCCTTTTTGCAAGTTTATTCCCAAACTTTTTGCCTCCTATTTTTCTGACCCTGTTTTTGTTGGTGTTAGGACTCTGGCCACATTACCACTGCTGATCGGTGCTAAAGTGCATATGCTCTCTGTGTAAATTGTGATTGGTTATCCATGATTGGCATAAGTGATTACTGGTAAGTCCCTAGTAATGTGCACTGTGTGTACCCAGGGCCTGTAAATCAAATGCTACTAGTGGACCTGCAGCATTGATTGAACAACCCACACAAGTAGCCTTTCAAATATGACTCAGATCTGCCACTGCAGTGTCTGCTCGTGCAGTTTCTAGCTGCCAAGTTGACCTGGCAAGTTTTCCCACTTGCCAGTCCCTAACCTTCCCTTTTCTTACAAGTAAGACACCCCTAAGGTAGGCCCCCAGGATCCCCATGGGCAGGGTGCAGTGTATGTGAAAGGTAGGACATATACATGTGTGTGTTACATGTCCTGATAGTGAAATATTGTGCATTTTGTTTTTCACTATTGAAAGGCTGTCTGTCCCATAGGTTAACATCAGAGTTGCCTTGTAACATCTTACAAGTGCAACTTTCAATTGGGATAGGATGGAGAAATTTAGTGTAGGCTCTCTGAACTCAAAATTTAAGAACACACCATTTAGTAAAGGTGGTTTTTAAATTGTGTGTTTGAAAATGACACTTTTAGAAAGTTGGCATTTTCTTGTTCAAAGTTAAACATCCTGTGTGCCTCTGCCTGTTTGTGTATTTACTGTCTGGTATTTGAGTGGCAGGGGCTGGGGATGGGCATTCACTCAAGACAGTCACAAGGGGGGTTGAGGTGTGTCCTGCCTTTCCTGGGTCACTCATAGCCAGGCTGAAAAGACCTTTCTGCATTTAGAGTGGTGGGAGGAGTTTTCATTAGCACCTGGATAGGCTGTGTCTCCCTGCACAATGCGGTCTCCACCTCCTGTAGTCAAGCTGGACCATGGAGGACAGAACTGGTTTGGACTGAGCTCAAAGACCCTTGCCACAATGAGAACAAAGAGAAAGTGGGGTATAAGTATTGGACCTAAACCCAGACCGTCAGACCACTTCTGGAAACCAAGAAGACCCTGCCAAGAAGAAAAGTGGCAGAGCTGCCAGGAGGAGTACTGCCCCTTCGCTGTGTTGTTGCTTTGTTGTGTTGGCCTGCAGTTGCTGCTTCTGTCTGTGGGCAGAAGAAAAGGACTGATACTTTTTGCCCTGCTGTGGCATCCTAATTGAAAGAAGATCTCCAAGGGCATGTGTGTGCTTGCCTCCTGTTGTTGAAGACTCGGGGACAACAACGTATTCCCTGTGCTCTCATCTTGAAAATCTACCGAGCACTCTGCTGAGCCTGCCTTTCCCACCTGCCGCAAGCACATCGAGGCACTGTGCAAACTTGTGCTTTGCAGGAAGCTGATGGACTGTGAAAAGATTCCCACTTGTCAGCGTGGCCCAACGCACTGAAGAGCACTGAGCGAGTCCCACACATTGCCTGGTAACCGCTGAAGCCGAGTGTGCACACTCCAAGCATCGCTGTATGATGAGCCGGCCCAGCCCCGCCTGCCTCACCTTTCTGGAAGATGCGGAACGTCTGGGGCAGCCCGTAAGGGGAGCGAGATGCAATCGTCAACCCCGACCGCCAAGAGGGTTGACCGCGGTATGACTGACCCAGCGGCCTTGAACACAGATCCCTGGTTGGGGAGCAAGTCGTGTCACTTCCTGTGAGCAAGAGGCCAGAGACCTGCCTCTGGTCGTGTCACCGGACCTCAGGGCACGGTACCCATGGGACCCCTCATCCACAGAACATACGGGAAGAAGGAACCCTGTGGCTCCTGCGGTACTTCCAAAGGGAAGCAGCCCCCAGGAGTTGTGGGGTTGCTGTCATGGTCAGGAGACTACATAGCAGACAGCAGTGAAGGAACTGGCACCATTGCACCGGTCCCTCTGTGACTACCTCCTTTCCCTCAAACAGCTTTCTTTCATTTTATCGGACCCCTTTGGTAAATGACAATTGTTTCCTTTTTTTCTTGTACTGTGTATGTTGAATTATTATCATTTTGGTCTTGTCATAATTAGATAAATATTACGTATTTTTCTAAACTGGCATGATGTCTCTTCTGTTGTGTTTTCACTGGGTTAATGTGCGTTTGGGTAAAAATACTTTACACATTGCATTTGGGATAAGCCTGTCTGCTCATGCTAAGCTACCAAGGGGGTGAGCAGGGGTTATCTGAAGTGAGTAATCCCATTAACCTGACTGGAAGGAGGGGTCCCTACTTGGACGAGGTGTATATCTCTGCCAACTAGAGACCCAGTTTCTAATACTGACCCATACAGCTACTCACACACCCACTCATTTACCTATACAGCCACTCACACACTTACTCACTCCTCCATACAGCCTTTCAATACAGCCACTCTCTTGCCCATACAGCCACTCACACACTCATTCTCCAAAACAGTCACTCACACACCAACATGCTTAACCAAACAACCACTCAAACAGCCACTCACTCACCCATACAGCCACTCATACATGCACTCACCCATCCATTGAGCCACTCACACAGCCACTCTGTCACTGATACAGCCATTCACACACACACTCACCCACCCATGCAGCCACACACACAGCCACTCACTCATACAGCCTCTCGCACACCCACTTATTCACCATATATAGCCACTCACACACCCACGCACACACCCATACAGCCACTCACACACAGATTTAGACACTCACACACCCACTCATATGACATATCTTAGACATAGTACCACTCATTAGTAGCACAGAAAGAATGATTTAACTCAGGCAGTAACTTAGTATATATCTTTAAATCTCAGAAACATTTTTGAATCTCTTACACTCAGTGGATGATGTCCTCAGCGATGTCATTTGAGATGTTATCAGTGATATCATGAGTGATGTAATATGTGAGGTCAAAAGCAGTGCATTGCGGGGGTATAAGTGGTGAATTTCACTAATTTTGCACAAGTGAAATGTGAGCCTAACTATAACGTCCCTGTAACCTTTGCTTTTTTCAGTGAAGTAATCCGTTTTTTTAAATGTTATTTCCTAACTATAACGTCCCTATAACCTTTGTTTTTTTCAGCGTATATATATATATATATTATCTACTGGCGGTCGCCAGTAGATAGTTATAGTTAGGACCTATTTTCCATAGGAAATCCGCAACATTCTATTTGAAATAACTTTGACGCCGGTTGACGAATCTTCGCAACATTTTCAAAACTCGTGGGGCGCTCCGGTCCACTCCTATCCTGAAAGTCTCGGGGTGATTCGTCAAGTGGGGGCCGAGGAAAAAATGGGGGTCCCAAAACGTGTTTTCCCCATGCAATTTTCCATAGGAACCTTTCATCGCAGCTACAGCCCGAACTGCTAAACGGAATTACACCAAATTTGGGAAAAAGGTAGCCCTTGGTTCAGAGTCGTGCCTTTTGGTTAAATGGTATAAATCCGTTCAGTAGTTCCTGAGAAATTTGAAAAAGAAAACACATATATATCTGGGCGGAGCCTAACCACACGTCATCGTGAGATCTGATTGGCTGTCAGCACTTCATCCTGGAATTGCTGGCAGCCATCTTGGGACCAATATAAATGATAGTACCCCATTGAAATGCATTGTAGTGAATCAAAGATTTTGAGGGTTACCAAAAGGAGAACTATAAAGGGTGATAACAGACTTTAGTTACATTAGAATTAATTTGTTGATGGTACCATACTAATTTCAGGAATTGTGGTGTGTTCTAAGGTGATTTTACCCTGTGAAAAACCTTCTGCTGGGATATCATGAATCATGTTTGAGAGAAAACTATTTTCACATGCTTGTTCCATATAGTTTTGGAAGGTGCTTCAGAAGCTAAAATGAGAGCATATTTTCTGTAAATTCACATTATCTTTCTCAGTCATGTGAGAATGAAGTCTGACATTCTCAGTAAAACATGTACATCCAACAAGGGCAGAGACTGTCAGTTGATTCCTTTGTGTTCTACTGCAGCTTCCCAGAGTGTTCTAAAGAACAACTAGAGTGCTAACAGCCTTACTTATGACAAAAGTATGGCACACCTGAAGCCATCTTGATTGGAATAAACTGGTAACACTTAAAACATTTAATTTAAAAAGGAACAAAATGATGGGGTTCATTTTGTCATAGAAATTATGGTTAGTGCTTTAGAAAGAAAAATTAGGACATGTTTCAAGTGTGATCTCAAATATCTTCCTGTTATATTTCAACAGGAGCAGCCTGTCAGTTGATGCCTTTGTGTTCTACTGCAGCTTGCCAGAGTGTTCTAAAGAACAACTAGAGCGCTAACAGTCTTAATTATGACAAAATTATGGCACACCTGAAGCCATCTTGATTGGAATAAACTGGTAACTCTTAAAACATTTAATTTAAAAAGGAACAAAATGAGGGGGTTCATTTTGTCATAGAAATTATGGTTAGTGCTGTAGAAAGAAAAAGTAGGATTTCAAGTGTGATCTCAAATATCTTCCTGTTATATTTCAACAGGAGCAGCCTGTCAGTTGATGCCTTTGTGTTCTACTGCAGCTTCCCAGAGTGTTCTAAAGAACAACTAGAGCGCTAACAGTCTTACTTATGACAAAAGTATGGCACACCTGAAGCCATCTTGATTGGAATAAACTGGTAACACTTAAAACATTTAATTTACAAAGGAACAAAATGAGGTGGTTCATTTTGCCATAGAAATTATGGTTAGTGCTGCAGAAAGAAAATTTAGGGCATGTTTTAAGTGAGATCTCAAATCCTCTTCTATTTCATTAGAACATTCTGACATGCAGACTGAAACAATCACTTTCAATACCAGCAGTAGACTTCCAGTTAACTCCCTGGTGAGCAGTAGCTTTACTACAGTGATCTAATGAACAACTAGAGTGCTAACATTCTGAATTTATGGCAAATGTGTGACACATATGAATGCCTTCTTGATGGAATCAAAGTAAAAAACTGAAAGCATTTCCTACTGAGGAGACTGCAGTAAATGACGAAATTAGGAAACTTCATAACAAATAAGTCTCCCAAGATGGCCACCAGAGAAAAAAGAGCCCAAATGTAGCACAAATATCACCCAGATGTAGCCCACATATAGCCCAATGACAGAAGTGTGCAAAACACTTTTTATTTTTAGTTTTTCTGCAGTTTTATATAGTGCAAACTGGTCAGGTATTGGAGCGTTACATCTTACTTGGACCCCTTATTGCGTGTTTTGCACGAAGTACATGAGATTGATCTTGCGAAACATTGAACTTTACGATTCTGTTAACCTGAAGTTGCTCTGAACCGGGCTTTGTAACACCCGTTTTTACCTACTGGTTTTAATTAATTCTCACTGTATAGTATTAGGAAAGAGGATTTACTGTTTTTATGTACACTTTTATGATCTATGTTTCTAAATCAGATCAAATAAAGTTTAATGAATTCTATGGCAGGACGGAGGCGAGGATTATGCATATCTTTCCTCACTTTATTTGCATAGCAGTTCAAAGAAAACGTAACACAACAATCATTAAACAAGACTACACAACCCATGAACCATTAGGGGGTAGTCTCCAAGGCAACTATAGTCCAATCATATCACAGTCCATCGTATATAATATCGTGACGTCCCTTCCGCTTCCTCTTTCTTCACTGCTCGTCAGTTAAGTGCATTCCTTACATTCTTGGCTTAATCTGACGTTGTTGCTGTTTGTATAGCGGTTTCTTGTGCACGTTATTAGCATTATTGCCTTGGTATTGTTTCATATTCCCTGGGCAGCAGGCTCTTGCCCGAGTGCGTTCTCCGCCTCGCAGTTTCTCCTGCTGTGTGCTCTGCGCGCGGTGAGATCCTGTCAGGCGCGTCTCGTCCGAGCGAGGCAGCTCCGTCGAGCGCTCCCGCTGGTCTTTTCGCACGTTTGGGAATCCGGTCACTCCTTTAGTGTCTGCTTGATTCCCGACCAACCCTTGCCTAATTTTGACACCGCTACGCGGTGATTTCCCCACACGGCCACGTTAGTGACCAGCGCCACCTGGCGGTGGTAATTGGTATTGCGCCTCAGTCTATTCTTATAACAGCTTCGGGGAAAGCCCAGCTGTTGGAGCACCGGCGAGGGGGCTGTCTTAAGGATTTTAAGGGCATTTGTTCTGTGCTCACACCCTCTGCTATCATGTCTTCTCCAGAAGACCATTTTTACTCCTCCTACCAGGAAGTGGAGGAGGAATGGCCCCCCAACTTCTCCCTCCAGCAGTGGACCAAGCCCTCTCTCTGGCTATTTCTAGGGCGCTGGCTCCTCTTAGGGATCAGGTTGATAAGCTGGCGAAAAGCATCCCTGGGGTGTTCAGTGACCCAGATCTGGTGGTGGCGGGTCCAAGTAGTTCCCAGATGGGGAATAAAAGGGCAGGTAAGCATAACGCGGGGCACTTGGAAGGATTTGATAAACTTACGGAGACCTTCCTCAAGAGTGCGCGAACGCTAAAACATGCACCCTGCTGGGAGGAGGAGGGGCCCGGAGAAAATTGCCACACTGTCACCACTATTGTAGACCCCGACGGCGGGTTTCCCTTAGAGGGAGAGGGTCTATCGGAGGACGATTTCTCCTCCGATGAGGATAAGGACTCAGGGCGTCCCTGGCGTCCAGAGTCCCACTCCTCTCAGTCCCCGGTTGGGGACGGGGTCCACTCGGACATGTTCGAGCCTACCCAAATTTACCATCCTAGGTCGGCAGAGTGGACACCTGATGCCAAAGTGGCAGAGTATGTGGTGGGGAAAATCCATCAACCCCTTGAAAGGGAGGTCAGGAATAGGATGAGGGGAGAATGCCCCAGGCCCTCACTGAAGTGGAAGGTGGCACACACGCCTGAAATTGATGAGAAACTATGTACCTTTTTCTCCAAGTATATGAGGGATCCCAAGAAAGGAATTTGTAGGTCTTGGACGTGGTAGGGCCCGTGACCCAAATTATTCAATTGACGGAGCGTTCCAAAGAGTCAGGGTCCCCTTTGTCCACGGATATTGTGGCTGGTTGGGCGCACTACCCTAAACCCTAAAACACTACCCCCTCCACTACCCAAACACCACTGCACTACCCTAAACCCTAAAACACTACCCCCAGCACGACACCCTACACTACCCAAACATAACTGCACTACCCTAAACCCTAAAACACTACCACCAGCATGACTCCCTACACTACCCAAACACCACTGCACTACCTTAAACCCTAAAACACTACCCCCAGCACGACTCCCTACACTACCCAAACACCACTGCACTACACTAAACCCTAAATATACCCCCAGCATGACCTCCCACACTACACAAACACCACTACACTACCCTAAACCCTAAAACACTACCCCCAGCACGACCCCCTACACTACCCAAACACCACTGCACTACCCTAAACCCTAAAACACTAACCCCAGCATGACCCCCTACACTACCCAAACACCACTGCACTACCCTAAACCCTAAAACACTACCCCCAGCATGACACCCTACACTACCCAAACATAACTGCACTACCCTAAACCCTAAAACACTACCCACAGCATGACCCCCTTCACTACACAAACACCACTGCACTGCCCTAAACCCTAAAACACTACCCCAGCACTACCCCCTACACTACCCAAACACCACTGCACTAACATAAACCCTAAAACACTACCCCCAGCACAACCCCCTACACTACACAAACACCACTGCACTACCCTAAACCCTAAAACACTACCCCCAGCACGACTCCCTACACTACCCAAACACCACTGCACTACCCTAAACCCTAAATCTACCCCCAGCACGACCCCTACACTACCCAAACACCACTGCACTACCCTAAACCATAAAACACTACCCCCAGCATGACCCCCTATACTACACAAACACCACTGCACTACCCTAAACCCTAAAACACTACCACCAGCATGACCCCTACACTACTCAAACACCACTGCACTACCCTAAACCCTAAAACACTACCCCAGCATGACCCCCTACACTACCCATACACCACTGCACTACCCTAAACCCTAAAACACTACCCCAGCATGACCCCCTACACTACTGCACTACCCTAAACCCTAAAACACTACCCCCAGCACGACCTCCTACACTACCCAAACACCACTGCACTACCCTAAACCCTAAAACACTACCCCCAGCACAACCCCCTACACCACCCAAGCACTACTGCACTACCCTAAACCCTAGAAAAGAAACCCCCACCCCATGCCCAATCCCCCTTACCTCTCACTCCTCATGGTTCCTGCTTCACGTCATCTCTGAGGGGCTGTGCACGTCGTTGTGAGGAAACAGAACAGCCTCTGTTTCCTTACAACGACATGGATCGTCTACATGTTTTTTAGAACGCATGGTCATTTACCATACATACCTTTACAACAAAATTCATTGTAAAGGCATGCGTGGTAAATGACCATGCGTTCTAAAAAATGGGTAGTAATGACTCGTGATGTACAACGCATGCGTGGTAATGCATGCGTTGTAATGGTATCGCAAAGTAAAAAGTCGTTGTAACGGCTGTTTACCGATCGAAGCTGGCCCCTGTTCTTCAGTGAGACGTTTATTTGATTAATTAGGAGGAAGGAATGTGTTTTTTTTTACCGAAAAGTGCATTGCCGGCTGTTGTATTGTGAAAGTGTCCATGTGGCCTGGTTTCACTTCCGGTGAGAGAGTGGAAGAGTCTGTTTGGATCTAAAGGAGTTCTGTTGTTGGACGGGGCCGGCGCAACATGTCATCAGAAAACATAGCTAATGGAAAGCGTCCTCCCTGAAGTGTGGAGCAGTGCCATGAGAGGTCAACGAGTGTGCGTCCCACCGCAGTATGACCGTACCACGTAACCCATGTGCCGCCTCCAGGGTACGGGAGGCAGAAACGGCATCGCAGGTCCTCTTGAAGACCGTTGTAGCACTAATTCTACATTTTGGTACTAGGGCATTTTAACTTCGTTGTTCCTGCCAGATACAAAGAGAAGATCCTGTGTTATTCAGTGCCCTCGTTACCTTTTTTGTGGGTTGTGGTGCTTGTCACTTCGCTGCCCCGCCGGTGCACACGACTGGGCACCCCACCTCGTGTGCCATCTGCAGGGCCTCTGCCCTCGGATCACTGGTTTCGGTTTCTGGAGTGACAACATAAACAGTTGCTCCCAAAGGACTAGCCTGAACACTTAGGTGAATATCCCCTGCACCAGCATTCCACGGAAATTCTTTCCTAGCTCTCCCACGTCAACGAGCACGGCTCCGCTCGCGACACCGTATGACATCATCGGAGCCATAAGAGGACCTCGTCGGCGTGCTGACGTCAGTTCCACCCATTTTTTCCGTGCCACTGAGGCAAACAGGGGACCGAGACATTTTCACATGTATACATAGTATAATAAATATATATATATTCACTGAAAAAACCATAGGTTTCAGGCACGTTATAGTTAGAAATTAGCATTTAAAAAACCTTAGAAATTCACTGAAAAAACCATAGGTTTCAGGCACGTTATAGTTAGTTGGACATTTCACTCGTACAAAACCATAGAAATTCCCCCGTTATAGTTAGTTCAGCTAACTATAGCTCGGGCGCCCGCAATGCACTGCTGATGACGTCACATATTACATCACTCATGACATGGTCAGTGACATCACTCATGACATCACTGATGACATCTCAAATGACATCACTGATGACATCACTGATGACATCATCCAGTGAATGTGTTTTTCTGAAAATTAAATATGTTTTATATATGTATATCTCAAGGTCGATGGAAGAATAAATGGGTATATAAGTGTCTAAATGGATAACTTTTTTTTGTAAAATTGATTGTATGACTAAGTGTATCTTAGTGAATACATGGGTTAGTGAGTAATGTTAAATATGAAAATATCTGTATCAGTCTCTGATGCATGGCTGCATGGGTTGGTGAGTAGCTACATGAGTGTCTATATGGGTTATTAGTTGGTTTTTTGAGTATCAGTATGAGTGTCTGAGTGTCTGTAAGGTTCGGTGGGGGGTATTACTTAGTGCATAGATGCATGAATGAGTGACTCACTGTTTGTATGTGTTGAAGACAGCACGTGTGCAGGACTGTATAGGTGGATGAGTATGTGTATGGGTGTGTTAGTGAGTGAATGACTGTCTCAATAGTGTCTTTATGAGTAACTACATATGTTTTAAACAAGTATATGTGAGTATTGGTGTATATAAGTGAGTATATGTGAGAGTGAGAGATTGGAAGAGTTCCTGTACAAATAAGTAGGTGTTTCTATAAGTGATTGTTTAAGAGAGTAAGTATGTGTAAGTTTCTGTAGAAGTAAGTGTGGTAGTGTGTGTATAACTGTATATGCAAGTAAATGGATGTTCGATACTTTGTTTGCATGTGTGACTATGTGTGTGAGTAACTCTATGGATGAGTGGCGGTGTGTAACAGGATGTATAGGTGTATGAGTACATATGATGAGTGAGTACATGTATGAGTGACTGTATAGGGACTGTTGGTGAATGAGTGGATGTGTGTGTAGATCTTGGAATTACTGAATAGGTGTGTTGTAACTGGTATTGGTATGTCCATTGTTTTGAACATGTTAGTTTGTATTTTTGAGTGTGTGTATCAAAGGTTATATTAGGGTGAGAGGAGGTCTGCCACTCAATCACAAGGATGATGTCATCAGTGATGTCATTTGAGATATCATCAGTGATGTCATGTGTGATGTAATATGTGACGTCATCAGCAGTGCATTGCGGGCGCGCGAGTTATAGTAAGCTGAACTAACTATAACGGGGGAATTTCTATGGTTTTGTACGAGTGAAATGTCCAACTAACTATAACGCCCCTGAAACCTAATGGTTTTTTCAGTGAATTTCTAAGGTTTTTTAAATGCTAATTTCTAACTATAACGTGCCTGAAACCTATGGTTTTTTCAGTGAATATATATATATATATACAAAATATTTTCCCCTCTATCTAGAGAAAACCTGCACTCGAATCTTGGGGTTCACTTTCTTTATTGACCAACAGCACTTGTGTAAATAAAACTGGAATGCGTTTCGGCTGTAGACACAGCCTTTGTCAACCATAAAATGCACTCATTTTTTCTTTTAAACTCTTTCAACAGGTGTAACCAATTGCATAAACATGAAAGAATCACTTTTGTAGTCTTTTATCTTTCGGGTTTGTAGTTCCCAATATTCACATCGCAGCAATCACTTGTAGAAAAGTAAGTTAAAACACAATTTTGGTTTTTGCATGTTTCTAGAAATGTTTGATTTTTTGTAACATGAAGAACATTCACATCAGCTCTTTGTTAGCATCATGTGCACTTTAATTAACTTTCTAGAATCTTTTAAAGTGTCACAGATCGTAGAGCCTTTCACGATCCATTTTCAAGTTAGCCATATATATATATGGTGCCTCTTGGTAGGGGCCCAATTAACAGAAGATCCTCTTTTGATCACCTCCAGGCTCGGAAATACACACTCCGAGGTCACAATAACTCCAATATCGATGAGAGAATAATCTTTAGTTTATTCATGTGAACATTCCAAATCTCAACCCAACACGTTTCTGCATTACCACACCTTGCTCTCATGGGTGGGTAATTTCAGTTACTGGCAGCATTTTGAAGTGCAAAATACAACCACATAGAAATCGGGTGTAATGCATTCCTCCTAGCATGTATAATGATCGGCCACCTTGGAACGTATAGTGATTACATACAATTGATACAAATGCACAGTATTTCGGTCATTCACATAAATACAAATATTAGTACTGTACATGCCCATTGCGGGCATGTCATGTTTAATAATGCAATTATGCAGTCATCACTTGTGAACTAATACATTTTCATAGGGGAAGTACCCACAACGTTCGACAATACGTGCCGATCATGGTCTATCTGATCAGTACGAAAATGTGTCAGCCAACTCTGTTTAGATACTAGACATACCGTGCACTGCAAGGTTCATGCTGAGTAATGCCATTAATAAATCACAGAAAGCTGTAGTGACATTTTTATATATATATATATCATCCCCTCAATACCTACGTGCATAAATTAGTGTACATATAACAGATAAGTCTCCTCTTTGCTGAGTGTATGTATAAAGTGATAATGTGGACCTAAATGAGGAACCTTCTCCTAACAATTGAGCTCCAGTTGGCATGTGTTCCTTGGTCACTGACTGCCACAATAAGATGGACAGTGCCAACATACTAAAGATCTCAATATTGTGAGAGCTGTGTGTATTCCATGGACCTAAGTTTCCACCCTCATAATGTCCATTAGCATAAAAATGAACATGTATGATAAAAACATATATGAAACAGTTTAAAAAATCAAATATAAACATGAATTGAATTATTCATGAAAATTCAATATATCAATAATTATATAGCCCACCAGGTACCTCCAGTAAGCCCCACAAAGCTGGATTGCTGAGAGTGGTCCGAGGCCACGCCCCCTTTTTACACCACTCTGCAAACGCACCTCCTGGTGCACTGCTGCTCGGGGGAAGAAGTCCACTTGTGTCCTGAGGTCCTCAGGACACAAGAGGACCTCATCGCCCCACCAGCAGTGCACCAAGAGGCGCGTTTGCAGAGTGGTGTAAAAAGGGGCATGGCCTCGGACCACCTCTCAGCAATCCCACTGTGTGGGGCTTACTTGGAGGTACCTGGTGGGCTAGTTGGCCCCCAGGGACCCTCCGGAATCAAAGGGACTTAATCCCCCAACCCAGAACGCGCCAGGGGTCACGTTTGCAGAGGGGTGCATGGAGGGGAGGGGCCTCCGGCGAGATGCTGGCTTTTCTTTTTGCATTTTTAGAAGGGGGGCTGTGTGGCCCCCCTTCTTTTAGTATTTTTTGGGCCCTGGGGACCCCATCCTTCAGAGCCTGACCCAATTATTATTATTTTTTTAAACAGGAAGGGGGCTGCGTGGCCCCCCTCCTGAGACCGATTTCGGCCCCGGGGACCCCATCCCCCGGGGCATGGCCTCATTTATTTTATATTTTTTAATTTATTTGTAGGGAAGGGGGGCCGCGTGGCCCCCCTTCCCTTGGCCATTTTTGGCCCTGGGGACCCCATCCCCCGGGGGTTGACCATTTATTTTTTATCATTAATTTTGGAAGAGGGACCGCGTGGCCCTCCTTCCCTGGGCCTCTCTTGGCCACAGGGACCCCATCCCCCGGGGCCTGGCCTTATTTATTTATTTATTTTAATTACAAAAGGGAGGGGGGCCGGGTGGCCCCCTCCCCTGGGCCACTTCTGGCCCTGGGGACCCCATCCCCCGGGGCAGCCCTCAAGTTGGGGACTGTGGGGGGAGCCCCAATGCCCTCACGGTCCCAGCCGGCTCCCCGCCTCCTGCGGGAGCCGGCATTGCTCTTGGGCAAGGGGAGCTCCTAACATGCAGCTCCCCTTGCCCAAAAGCAATTCTACTTCGCTTCATGGAAGCGAGAGCAGGTTTCCTGCTCTCGCTCCCATGAAGTGAAGCAGAGTTTGCTATGGAAGGGCGGGAGCTGTGCTCCAGCCCTGCCATAGCAAACAGCAATGTCCCGGGGGTGGGCACCCCGGGACATTGCAGTAGCCGGCCCTGGGGGGTGGCGGTACCCAGGGCAATCGAGGGCTCCAGGAGGGGGGCCGCGCGGCCCCCTCCCTACATTTGCACAGCCCCAGGGAGGTGGTGGTCCCTGGGGCAGTGTGGGGGGGCTCGAGCCCCTCCACACTTTGTTTTTACAAGTAGCCCCGGGGAGGTGGTGGTACCCGGGGCTGCGGGGGGGCCACAAGCCCCCCCGCATTTTAATCATGTAGCCCCGGGCAGGGGGGGGCCCGCGAGGCCCCCAGGCTTGAAATAACAATGCTCCGTGGAGGTGGCGGTCCCCGGGGCAACATGGGGGGGAAGGAGCCTCCCCACAAATTTTAAATAAAAAGCCCTGCTAATTAATTGCGCAGTGCCCCCGGGACCTAGCCCCCGGGGGCTTATAGAAAATGAAGTGCGGGAGCCCGCGCTTCATTTAAAAAAAAAATTCAGCCGGATTTGCACACCCAGCGTGAATTCGGCCGATTTCTTTTTAAAAAATGCTTTTTTTGGCCCTGGGGGTCCTTGTGGGACCCCCTGAGCAGGCCTAGTGGGTCAGGGTGTTTCGACCATGCCCCCTTTTCTTGTTTTTTTAATGTTTTTTTAACTGTTTTCCTGTGACTTGGTTACCGAGTCACAAGATGGCTGCCAACACACTCTGGATTGGAGTGTTGGCAGCCAATCAGAATTAAGCTCGTGCTCGGGAGGATTCGCGGCTCCTCCTAGGTGCTCAGATATCGATATTTTTATTTTTTTAATTTCTCAGGAACTACTGAACAGATTTACACCATTTAAAAAAAGGTCGCTTTTGAACCAAGAGCTACCTTTTTGCCAAATTTGGTGCAATTCCGTTCAGCAGGTCGGGCTGTAACCTGTTCCAAAAATTCCTATAGAAATTAACATGGGGAAAACACGTTTTGGGGCCCCCTTTTTTCTCTGCCCCCGCTTGACGAATCATCCCAAAACTTTCAAGACAGGAGTTGACCTGAGCGCCCCATTAGTTTTGAACATTTCGTGAAGATTCGTCAAACGGCGCCAAAGATATTGGCAAAAGAAAAACCGCTTTTCCTACGGAAACTAGGTCCTAACTATAACTGCCTAATGGCGACCGCCAGTAGGTTATATATATATATATATATATATATATATATATATATATATATATATATATATATATATATATATCTATTGGCGGTCGCCAGTAGATAGTTATAGTTACAACCTATTATCCATAGGAAATCCGCAACATTCTATTTGAAATAACTCTCTTGCCGGTTGACGTATCTTTGCAAAATTTTCAAACTTTGTGGGCGCTCCGGTCCGCTCCTACCCTGAAAGTCTCGGGGGATTCGTCAAGCGGGGCCGAGAAAAAGGGGGTCCCAAAACGTGTTTTCCCCATGCAATTTTCCATAGGAAACTTTAGACACGGCTACAGCCCGAACTGCTGAACGGAATTACACCAAATTTGGCAAAGAGGTAGTTCTTGGTTCAGAAAGAACCCTTTTGTTAAATGGTGTAAATCCGTTCAGTAGTTGCTGAGAAAATCAAAAGTAAAAGTATATATATATCTATGGCCGCGTCGGATTCGCGCACCCTCCCGATCACGAGCTGCATGCTAATTGGCTGTCAACACTCCAAATCAGGAAGTGTTGGCAGCCATTTTGTCCCTCGGTAGAACCGAGGGACAGAAACAAGTGCGCAAAGCGCACAAAGGGCTCAGGGTAGAAACACCCTGACCCCCTAGGTCTGCTCAGGGGGTCCCACAAGGACCCCCTGGACAAAAAATTATTATTATTTTTTTTTTTAAATCGGCAGGATGCGCTCAGGGTGCGCGAATCCTGCCGGAAAAAAAAAAAATCGAAGCGCGGTCTCCCGCGCTTCGATAGGTAATTGGCCCCCGGGTGGCCCACGTCCCGGGGGCAGGCTGCGGGGGGGGTAATTTTATGTGTGGGGGCCTCTAAGGGCCCCCCAAGCCCCGGGGACCCCCACCCCCCGGGGCTTTATGTATAATGGTGCGGGCGGGCTCTGAGCCCCCCCGCAGCCCCGGGGACCACCACCTCCCCGGGGCTTCTTTTTTTATTTTTGAAAAACCTGTGTGGGGGCTCCAGCCCCCCACACGCCCGGGACCACCACCTCCCGGGGCACTAAGAAAAATTACAATGGGGGTCCTCCCGGGGGCTTTCAAAATGTAAGGAGGGGGGCCGCGCGGCCCCCCTCCTGGAGCCTGTGGTGGCCCTGGGGACCGCCACCCCCCAGGGCCGGCTCCTGCAGTGTCCCGGGGTGCCTACCCCAGGGACACTGCTGTTTGCAATGACAGGACGGGAGCCTCGCGGCTCCCGTCCCTGTCATTGCAAACTGCTTTGGATATTGGAAGAGAGAGCAGGAAACCTGCTCTCTCTTCCAATATCCAAGCTGATTGCTTTTCCACATGGGGAGCAGCATGTTAGCTGCTCCCCATGTGTAAAGCAATGCCGGCTCCCGTAGGACACGGGGAGCCGGCGGGACTGTGGGGGTTTGGGGACCCCCACAGTCCCCAACGAGAGGCCAGACCCCGGGGGATGGGGTCCCCGGGGCCATAAGTGGCCACGGAGGGGGCCACGCAGCCCCCTCCCCAAAAGTAAAAAAAGTTAAAAAAAAAAAAAAGTGCAAGGCCGGCCCCGGGGATGGGGTCCCCGGGGCCTTAAATGGCCTGAGGAGGTGGGCCACGCAGCCCCCCTCCAAATAAAAAAAAGAGGCCATGCCCCGGGGATGGGGTCCCCGGGGCCAATACAGGCCCAGGGAAGGGGGCCACGCGGCCCCCTTCCCGTTTTTTTTTTTTAATTTTAATTTAAAAAAAGGGGTAAGGCCGTGGGGGATGGGGTCCCCAGGGCCTAAAAATAGGAAAAAGGAAGGGGGGCCACACAGCCCACCTTCAGGGAAAAAAACAAAAAAAAAAAACGATCGGGCCCGCAGGCCCCGCCCCTTCCTTCACCACTCTGCAAACGCGCCTCCTGGCGCGTTTGCAGAGGGGAACGAATCCCCTTGAATACTGGGGTCCCTGGGGCCAACTAGCCCACCAGGAACCTCCAGTATGCGCCAGGGGCTGCCTTGCAGAGAGGTGTACAGAGGCCACGCCCCTTTTTACACCTCTCTGCAACGCAGCTCTGTGGCGCTTTTGGAGGTATATGGTGGGCTAGTTGCACCCCAGGGACCCTCAGGATTCAAGGGGAGTTAATCCCCCGACTTAAAACGCGCCACGGGGCGCGTTTGCACAGTGGTGAAGGGAGGGGCGGGGCTTCAGGTGACATGTGTGCAAACAGGCCCCGTGGCGCGTTTTAAGATGGGGAATTAAATCCCCTTCAATCCTGAGGGTCCCTGGGGCCAACTAGCCCAACAGGTACGTCCAGAAAGCGCCACAGAGCTGCGTTGCAGAGAGGTGTAAAAGGGGTGTGGCCTCTGTACATGTCTCTGCAACGCAGCCCCTGGCGCATACTGGAGGTTCCTGGTGGGCTAGTTGGCCCGTAGGGACCCTCATGATTCAAGGGGACTTAATCCCCCAACTTAAAACGCGCCACGGGGCGCGTTTGCACAGATGTCACCTCAGGCCCCGCCCTCCCTTCACCATTGTGCAAATATTCCTCTAAAATCAGCCGAAATACGAATTCTGATTTACTCACCTGTTATCAGGAGAGACCTCAGTGCTGCATCTTTCAGCCCAGTACTAATCCTGAAAAGTAATTTTAACCGTACTTACCAGTAACTTGAATTTCCTTCCATAGGCTAACATTGACTGGTTTCACTTGGAAATTCTTCTAAGTGTGGAGTTTTGGAACTATAAAATATTCCTCTAAAATCAGCCGAAATACGAATTCCGATTTACTCACCTGTTATCAGGAGAGACCTCAGTGCTGCATCTTTCAGCCCAGTACTGATCCTCAAAAGTAATTTTAACCGTACTTACCAGTAACTTGAATTTCCTTCCATAGGATATAATTGCCTGCTTTTTGCTGAAAAAGTTTCTAAGTGTTGATTTTTGAAACATACAAATATTCCTCTAAAATCAGCCGAAATACGAATTCCAATTTACTCACCTGTTATCAGGAGAGACCTCAGTGCTGCATCTTTCAGCCCAGTACTGATCCTCAAAAGTAATTTTAACCGTACTTACCAGTAACTTGAATTTCCTTCCATAGGATATCATTGCCTGCTTTTTGCTGAAAAAGTTTCTAAGTGTTGATTTTTGAAACATACAAATATTCCTCTAAAATCAGCCGAAATACGAATTTCGATTTACTCACCTGTTATCAGGAGAGACCTCAGTGCTGCATCTTTCAGCCCAGTACTGGTCCTGAAAAGTAATTTTAACCGTACTTACCAGTAACTTATATTTTCTTCCATAGCAATCCATTGCCTGGTTTTCAGCAGAAAAGTTTCAAAGTGTCGATTTTCACAAACTACAAATATTCCTTAAAAATCGCCTGTATGACTTAAACGCATTCTTTCAACTGTTTACAGGAGATGCACCAGTGCTGTATCTTTCAGCCCAGTACTGGTCCTGAAAAGTAATTTTAACCGTACTTACCAGTAACTTGAATTTCCTTCCATAGGCTAACATTGACTGGTTTCACTTGGAAATTCTTCTAAGTGTGGAGTTTTGGAACTTTAAAATATTCCTCTAAAATCAGCCGAAATACGAATTCCGATTTACTCACCTGTTATCAGGAGAGACCTCAGTGCTGCATCTTTCAGCCCAGTACTGATCCTCAAAAGTAATTTTAACCGTACTTACCAGTAACTTGAATTTCCTTCCATAGGCTAACATTGACTGGTTTCACTTGGAAATTCTTCTAAGTGTGGAGTTTTGGAACTTTAAAATATTCCTCTAAAATCAGCCGAAATACGAATTCCGATTTACTCACCTGTTATCAGGAGAGACCTCAGTGCTGCATCTTTCAGCCCAGTACTGATCCTCAAAAGTAATTTTAACCGTACTTACCAGTAACTTGAATTTCCTTCCATAGGATATCATTGCCTGCTTTTTGCTGAAAAAGTTTCTAAGTGTTGATTTTTGAAACATACACATATTCCTCTAAAATCAGCCGAAATACGAATTTCGATTTACTCACCTGTTATCAGGAGAGACCTCAGTGCTGCATCTTTCAGCCCAGTACTGGTCCTGAAAAGTAATTTTAACCGTACTTACCAGTAACTTATATTTTCTTCCATAGCAATCCATTGCCTGGTTTTCAGCAGAAAAGTTTCAAAGTGTCGATTTTCACAAACTACAAATATTCCTTAAAAATCGCCTGTATGACTTAAACGCATTCTTTCAACTGTTTACAGGAGATGCACCAGTGCTGGATCCAGGATCCAACACTGAGTAAGAAAAAGTAACGATAACAGTTTTTACCTGCTAAGTGAATTTCCTTCCATAGGATAACATTGGTGATTCTATGAGAAAAAGTTTCTAAGTGTCAACTTTTAAAATACAATAATATTCCTTAAAAATCACGACTGTAACCAAAACGCTTTTACTCAACTGTTTACAGGAGATGTACCAGGACTGAATCTAGGATCCAGTCCTGTGGTTAGAAAAGTAATCCATAAAGTAACTAATTGCATTTAACTAGAAATTCACATTGAGCTGAATGTTGCATTGTGTTTGAAAATGTGGTGCCCATTGCAACAACTGTAACTACTGTACTTAAAAGTCTATTGCCTATGTGCAAAGTATTTAAACTAAAGTAATTCATTCTGAGAAAGTATTTTTTGTAATGTAATGTATAATGTAATTACAATGTAATTTAAAAAATAAAATATGTAAAAAAAAAATCTAAAAATGTAATAAATCAGTATGAAAAAAATTAATATAACAATTAATACATTTAAAAATTGTCATTTACAAAACTTTTGAAATTCACTGAAAAAAACGTAGGTTTCAGACATGTTATAGTTAGGAATTAGCATTTAAAAAACCTTTGAAATTCACTGAAAAAACCATAGGTTTCAGATAAGTTATAGTTAGAAATTAGCATTTAAAAAACCTTTGAAATTCACTGAAAAAAGCATAGGTTTTAGGGACAGTTATAGTTAGTTGGACATTGCACTCGTACAAAACCCGTGAAATTCCCCCGTTATAGTTAGTTCAGCTAACTATAACTCGCGCCCCCACAATGCACTGCTGATGACGTCACATATTACATCACTCATGACATGGTCAGTGACATCACTGATGACATCACTGATGACATCTCAAATGACATCACTGATGACATCATCCACGTGATAATCTGATGCACCTCCTCACACCCTAATATAACCTTTGATACACCCAATCTAAATTACAGACTGCCATTCGCAAAACCATAGACACTCCAACACCAATAACTACATACCCACTCACTGATTCTTAGGTCTACACACACACATCCACTCACTCACCCGTACAGTCACTCATACTTATGGTCACTCAGTACAGGACAATCATATGCACTCTTACTCCTATATAGACACTCAAACACCGCCACTCATCCATAGAGGTACTCACACACCTAGTCAGTCATGCAAATAATTAAACACACTGCCATTTACTCACCTATACAGTTATACACACACCAGCTCACTTAATCATACAAATACTAGCACATTGTTACGCTCTTATACAATCACTGATACAAGCACACACTCATCCATACAGCCACTATCACAATCACTCACTCTCGCTTATAGCTATTTATATACTCCAATACACATATATACTGCCTTTCACATTTGTAGTTACTCACACATGTACCACTGGGACATACATTCACTCACTAACACACTCTTACACACACTTACCCACCCATACAGTCTATCACAGATGCACTCTTGAAACCATCCACCCAGTGAATCACCCACTCACACATCTATGCACAGTCGCACACACCCCATCCACACAAACACTCAGGCACCCATACAGATACTCAGACAACAAATCAATAACTCTTATAGACACTCATGTAGCTATTCACAAACCCATGCAGCCACTTACACAGCAACAGACAGATACAGACATTAACCCAGTTTAGTCACTAACCCATGCATTCAGTAAGATACGTTTAATCACTCACTTATAGAATTAGTCACGCACCTACTAAATCATCCATACACACACTTATACACCCACTCATTCTTCAATACGCCTTTCCCTATATATATTAAAAATATTTAAACTTTACAGAAACACACAGTCACTGGATGATGTCATCAGTGATGTCATTTGAGATGTCATCAGTGATGTCATCAGTGATGTCACTGACCATGTCATGAGTGATGTAATATGTGACGTCATCAGCAGTGCATTGCGGGCGCGAGTTATAGTTAGCTGAACTAACTATAACGGGGGAATTTCACGGGTTTTGTACGAGTGCAATGTCCAACTAACTATAACTGTCCCTAAAACCTATGGTTTCTTCAGTGAATATATATATATATATATATATATATATAAAGAACTCCGTCTCCAACTTCCAAATTGCTCCAGGAAAGACGAACACGGACCCAAAAGTAAAGTGCAGGGTTCTTTATTAAATCCAAATACACCGCACCACCGCCATGACGCGTTTCGGCCTTCAAGATATATATATAGATATGATATCTGTTAACATAGGATATTTGAAATAGATTTCAAAAACACTTACTAAATATAATAGAGTAAGTTTTAGTACGCAAATTATAAATTCAAATTGGGAATTGAGGGTGTCCACCCATTAGATATCTCCCCACAATATTAAGATATGATGGGCCATTGCTGTAGTTCATCAACCAGCCACTTAGCCATCAGGCTGTCATTGTTTATTGACCCCCTCTCCTATGTTGTGACGACTCCTCTAATGTATACGGACAATATGGCACTTAGCTGTCATTGTTATCTCATGTGCACAGATAGCATAAATTGCCCAGGTCACCACTACACTTTGAAGGTTAACGGACTATCGTTATCGCCATTATAAACAAATGGTATTCTGGTAAATCTGACATTCTGATATGGTTTACTTCTTTGAATTTTGTCCGTTTGTTGAAATATACTATATGATATACTATATGATATATGATGATGATCCATGAACTCTTAAATGTTATTTGTAAATAGTGCTATTAGCACGTGATTTTAATGTACGGAACTACAAGGTCATGAATGTGTCCTTGTCGGCGGGGTGAGACGGCTCGTAAGGTAAAATAAAGGACTCATTAACCGCGAGCAAAACTCATCCAGAGTCAAAACGCATTGGTGTTGGCCATTGTTCTGATAAAATTGTGTAGCTAGGAAAAATTGGATTGCAGCGGCATCTATTTTTGCCCCCTCCCTTTTAAGATTCAAAAATGAAGAAAGGCCAAGCCCCGGGGGATGGGGTCCCCGGGGCCGTAATCCGCCTCAGGAGGGGGGCCTCGCTCCCCTCCCTTTTTAAATTTAAACAAAAAAATGGCTCAGGCCCCAGGGGATGGGGTCCCCGGGGCCCAAAAGGTTCTAGGGAAGGAGGACCACACAGCCCCCCTCCCTAAAATAAAAAAAGAAACCGGAACACACCGGAGGCCTTGCCCCCTCCCTGTACCACTCTGCAAACGCACCTCCTGGCGCACTCTGCGTTATATGATTAAGTCCCCATCACTGCTGAGGGTCCCTGCGGGCCAGCTAGGCATGCCAGGAGGCGCATTTGCAGAGTGGTGGAGAAAGGGGGCGTGGCCTGTGTCCACATCTCAGCAATCCCACTGTGTGGGGCTTACTGGAGGTAACAGGTAGGCTAGTTGGCCCCTAAGGACCCCCCGCAGCGAAGGGGACTTCAATCCCCATCCAAAAGCGCACAAGGGAGCGCATTTGCAGAGTGGTGGGCGTCGCCTGCTATGAGAACTTAGCAATCCTGCTCTGTGGGACTTACTGGAGGTAATAGACTGGGTAGTTGGCCGTAAAGGATGCCCTTGGGGGCCAACTACCCCTCCTGTTACCTCCAGTAAGTCCCATACAGTGGGATTGCTAAGAAGTCTTCGAAGGCCACGACCCCCTTTCTCCACCACTCTGCAAACGCACCTCCTGGCACACTACTGGTTGGGCGATGAAGTCCACTTTATTCCTGAGGAACTTTGGGGGCCAAGAAGCCTTCCTGGGACCTCCTACAAGTCCTATGCAGCAGAATTCCTGAGCGCTGGTCGAAGGCCCAGCCCCCTTTCTCCACCACTCTGCAAACACGACTACTAGTTAAAGAAGCATTTGGAATGTAATAGGTCTTGCAGTTGCGAAAGTTACGGCTATTGGCGATGTAAATGTAAAAGTTTTTTACTAATGTTTTTGAGAGTGGAGTGGATGTACGATGTGTGCAGTGGAATTATGCGGTATGTTGTGCAGTGAAATTATGTGGATAGAAAGTATGTGGTATTTAGTGTATAGGAATTATGTAGAGTGAGATTGTGTTATGGAGAGTAATTATGTGGTATGGTAGTCTGTGTTGTGGAGTGGTAAAATAACACAAGAAAGAGGTAAGAGGATAAATCCCTGGTCACCCTCCTACAAGCTATAGATCCACACAACATGGACCAGGGACTGACAGGATCATAAATCGTGAAGGGTAATCAATAGAGGGGGTAGAAAGGTCTAGAGAAGGGCACAAGCAGTGTGTGTAAAATTGCCCTCACACACAGCAAGCTGTGTCATGCTTCATCATAGGGCCTGCTAAACACACCTCCGCGCTAGCCAACGCTGGAGGTGGAGCAATAGGGAGGGGGAAACAAACAAACACACAACATAACAAGTGAACAAATTGTGTGGGATTTAGAAGGTGAAAAAATGTGGCAGAGAAAAATTTAAAAAGCTGGTAACAGTGTGTCCCTACTCTATCTTTAATGGTGGGTACACTGTCCAGACACAAACCATGGTCCTCGACGGACCGGTGGGTGGTGGTAATGGACATGTTTCAGCCGAATGAAAATACTACCTCGGCTTTCTTCAGGACTTTCACCTGAACAATCCCAACAAGGATAAAATCCCTACCTCCTTAAAAATCCAAGGGTAAAGGAAAAAACAGGCACCTTGTTTTAGTGCGCACTCTGGTACAGGGAGTGGAGCCCCTTGCTCTCAATGAGGAACCTGTAAAGGATAAAATCAAGAAACAAGCACAAAGAGAAGTAAGGTGCAGAGTGCAAAAGTGCTGTGCCCCACCTCATAACCCAAACAATCAATGTGAGAGGTGGCCCCCCCTAAAATAACACATCTATACAAGATCCCTGATAGTGTAAAGTGCCCAAAAACACGTAGATATATCATGATCCTTAATACGTCTAGCCAAATCGGCAAAGAACGAGTAGCACTACCCCTATAGAGTACTCAGTGGTTGTGCCCTGATGAATTAATCTTAAAAACATGTTAAAAAAGTAGATAAAGTGAAGGTATAGTTAAGCGTCTAAGTCCAACGCAATAAACTCCCCATGACTGTATCTAAAATAGAAACAGAGATTTCCTACGATAGAAAATACCATCCATCCAGTTCCATTGCAAGGGGCTTACCGAGTTTATTATAAAGTCAAACTCGAACTGGCGGGGGGGTGCAAGTAGCTCCCTGTTGTCACACTCTATATTTCGACAAGGGAAAATACAAAAAGAAAGGGTTCTAAAAATGCAGGTAAACTAAAATCACAGAGGGAAAAAACAGGAAAATCTTGTGCGTGGTAGCGGGAATCACTGGTCAAACACACAAGCCCTCCGAGACAATGTTTTGAGTCCCATTAGTTCCAGAAGGCGCAATTGGGTCATAAGAACCTGCACACTAACCCACTCAATCCCACTTACTTCATCAAGGTGAGCTAGTATCCGCCATCTATACACGCTCCCAACACCGTGTAGAGTGATTCATGGGCGTTCTAAACGTCATTACATAGGCAGTGAGGGAGAGACGTCCATCACGCACACGCATTAGCGCGGAGTGCGTACAACTACTAAAACGTCACCCTTCCGGCCATGTTGGAGATAGCAAGTGACGAATAAACACACCTGTAAAACGCTATTAGGAGTCAGAAAAAAGAATATGAGGTCAGCACTGCGAGAAAGATAGTACAACCATGAGGGAGGTTGATGTGCTCTCGTGAACTACCTAAAAGGTAATTTAACCTTGACAAGTTCAAAAACGGGCATACTAGAACATAATGCATGTCATATGACCCTCCAAACAAAACCAACTCGTCCCCACTCACTTCATCAAGGTGAGCTAGTATCCATCATCTCAGCACATTCCCAACACCGTGTAGAATGTTACATGGGCGTTCCAACCGTCACTACATAGGCAGTAAGGGAGACGTCCACTACGTACACGTGTTAGCGCGGGGTGCGTACAACGACTACAACGTCACCCTCACGGTCATGTTGGAAATAGCAAGCGACAAATAAATACAGCCGTGGAACGCTATTAGGAGTCAGAGAAAGGGAAAAGCTCAACACTAAAAACAGGACGGTATATCGAGGACAGATATTCAATGGATACTTAGAAATTTAGGCTGTTCCAGGGAATATCATCATTCAGGCCGCTCACATGACTGCGTAGCCTGTAAACCCATCGTTGTTCCCTCATGAAAAGCACTCTCTCTGGTTTGCTCTGCGTCCTGTCAATAAAGGGCTTGTCAATGACAGTCCAGAAAAAATCATCTGCCGAATGATTTTTTTCTTTGAAGTGTGTGGGAAGTCGACTCACAGATCTCTGGCATCTAAAGGTAGACCTGTGTTCCATTATTCTAACCTTTACCTTCCTCGTGGTCATACCTATGTAAATAAGCTCACATGCACATTTGATCAAGTAAATAACATACATGGAGTTACAATTTGTATGTTTTCTTTGTTCCCACGGATGGGGGAGCCCAATGTCAATGGTTTTGGTATTCGCGGTCAGATGACATACATCACAGGACCCACATCTCGTGTGACCAATAACAGGTGGTAAAAGAAGTCCAGGTCGACTAGCCCGGGCCGCGATGTTAATACTCTGAAATTGGGGCCTGGGTCTAGTATGAACTAGGAGATCCCTGATGTTATTGCTCCTTTTATAGGAAAACAATGGTTTATCCAGGTTTACCCCATTGGAATTCAGGATTCGCCAATGTCGTGTGATGATTTTCTGGATATGATTGGAGGCTGTGTTAAAAGTAGTAACACAGATAGGTCTGACAGTAGATGGTTTAGTGACTGTTTCTAACAGAGCCTCACGGTTACAATTGGCAGCTCTCTTGTTAGCTCTCTTAACAATCATGCGGGATAGTTCCTCCGAATCAGTTTATTATGTAAAGCCCGGGATTCTGATCTAAAATCATCTATGTCAGAACAATTCCGGCGGAGACGCAGGAACTGTCCCACGGGGAGATTCTCCCTTAGGGATCTGGGATGAAAACTGTTAAATGATAGTAGACTGTTTCTATCGGTGGTTTTGTGAAACATTTTAGTCTCAAGGCCGCCCCGATGAGGAAAGATGGTCAGGTCGAGGAAAGGTAGACTCTCTTTTGTAATGGTGGAGGTGAACAGCAACAATGAATTCCGGCTATTAAGCCATATCATAAAGTCATCAATAGATTGTCTGTCCCCCTTCCAGGTGAGGAGGACGTCGTCAATATAACGACGCCACATTTTTACAATGTTAATCCAGATGTTGTTGGGAGCATAAATATACTGGTCCTCAAAAGCTGACATATAGAGCCCTGCCAAACTGGGGGCGAAAACACTCCCCATGGATGTACCATGCGACTGCAGATAGTATGTGCCCTGAAACTCAAAATAGTTTTTGGTAAGGGCAATTTCTGCCAAGTTCAGAATGAAAGGTCTGGGTGTGGTATATATCCAATCTTCCGAGTAGATAATCTCTTCCACCACCCTCAGGGTTTCCAACTGGGGAATGTTAGTATACAAAGACTCTAAGTCCAGACCCACCAAAAATTCACTCTCCGGATCAAAGGGTAAGTCTTTAAGCAGGTTAAGGACTTCTGTAGTATCCTTAAGATAAGCACGCCTAGACTGTACAATGGGTTTGAGGAAAAAATCGCAAAACTGCGATAAAGGTTCCAACAGAGAACCCATACCCGACACTATAGGTCTTCCCGGTGGTGGACGTGTGGGTTTGTGCACTTTGGGGAGAGTGTAAAAGTAAGGGGTCACAGGTTCGTGTTGGCAAAGAAAAGCCCCTTCTTTGTCGGTGATCCAATCATTTTGTACGGCTTCTTCCACCACTGAGGTAATCTCTCTTCTTAGTGTTTCAGTGGGATCTTCTCTCAGAATAGTGTAATTTCTTCTATCAGCCAGCAGTCTCAGACATTCTGTCTCGTAGGCGGTTTTGTCGAGTACCACAATTGCACCACCCTTATCAGCTGGCTTAATAACCAACTCCTCGTTGTTTCTCAATTCTTCAAGGGCTTTGGTTTCAATACTCGAGAGATTCTTGTAAGTGGAGCGATGTAGGGCAACCCAAGATTCCACCTCGTTAACAACTGCTTGTTCAAAAGCCTCAACCTCCACTGGGAGACCACCCAGTGCAGGGGTGAATTTGGATTTTGGTCTGAAATCAGTATCCCCTTCAGAGATAGGACGCTCCTCTTGGTGACCAAAGAAAATCCGAAGTCTGATGTTCCGGAAAAAGGATGCTAATTCCTGGCGAATTTTGAAAATATCAGGTAGGTGAGTCGGGACAAAACCCAAGCCTTTATTCAGGAGTGATAACTGGGTGTCCGTGAGAATAGTGTCAGAGAGATTCATTACCAGGGAAGTCAGTCCCTGCTCGTACTCGGGGATTGATCCCTTCCCATACTCCTGGTTACCCTCTGTTCCAAGTCTTCCCACTGGACTCCCCCTAGGGCTCCCTTCTGTTTTCCTCGGCCTCGGCCTCTCCCTAAAAAAGGTTGTGGTATTTGGGGAAAGAGTTGTGTGGGACCACCCTGCATCCCTTGAAATTGTTGTTGGTGGGCCAGCCAAAGTTGTTATTGGGAAAGTTGGGATACAGAGGGTTAAATTGAGGGCGGTTAAAGGGTCCCCCATAGAAACCCCTGCCTCGTCCTCTCCTTCTGGGTTTCCTGACATAATCACTATCCTCACTCCCGGAACTAGACCCTGATCTATCGGAGGTCCTATTGTCCCTAACCTGGCCCCTTTTCATATCTTCCATTTTCTTAGTCACATAGTCATCTGTGATATAGGGATACACTTTTTGTCTAGAGAACTTTTTCAGATCTTTCTGTAATTTGTCTACTTTAGATCTTAAAAGGTAATCTTTGTATTCCCCAATTTCTGTGTTAGTTTCCTCTAGTTTCTTTTTGAAAGTGGCCAGAATGATACTCGTTTTAATTCCCTGCTCATTCGCCTGGATTTTAATGTACAGGGCATCGGCAGTCCTTTTAGCCGTGTTTATAATTAGGATTAGCCAATCCCTGGTGCATTTCCAGGCAATGAGAGACCAATCTTTTCGAAAAATGGGGTCATCCAGGAAGATTAGAGGTTCGTTAGAAACAAGGAGGCCTCTAGGGGCTGCATTGCCCCTAAGGTAGTCCGTTAAGATTGCCCCATGCAGTATGGTTTTAACATGAGACTTTTTAAGTTCTAAAAGAGTGTCCCAACCTTCCCCTTGCGTAAGGACCTGGTTGATAGAGGTATCTCCTAAAAGTGAAGGGCCTGCGAGGATATCTGCCGCCGCATCATCCCCGTAAGCTAGTCCCTGTTCTGTTGCCATAATTCCTCAACACAGAAATTCGTGTGGGAAAACCCAAGTAGGTGTCAAACAGACAGGGATCGTAATAAAATCGTCCTCTGCGGCTCAGCGGCCGCTCGCAGCAAAATAACACAAGAAAGAGGTAAGAGAATAAATCCCTGGTCACCCTCCTACAAGCTATAGATCCACACAACATGGACCAGGGACTGACAGGATCATAAATCGTGAAGGGTAATCAATAGAGGGGGTAGAAAGGTCTAGAGAAGGGCACAAGCAGTGTGTGTAAAATTGCCCTCACACACAGCAAGCTGTGTCATGCTTCATCATAGGGCCTGCTAAACACACCTCCGCGCTAGCCAACGCTGGAGGTGGAGCAATAGGGAGGGGGAAACAAACAAACACACAACATAACAAGTGAACAAATTGTGTGGGATTTAGAAGGTGAAAAAATGTGGCAGAGAAAATTTTTAAAAGCTGGTAACAGTGTGTCCCTACTCTATCTTTAATGGTGGGTACACTGTCCAGACACAAACCATGGTCCTCGACGGACCGGTGGGTGGTGGTAATGGCTACTAGTGAAGAGAGCCCTACCCCCCCACTCTGCTAAAATGTCGACATGTTTCAGCCGAATGAAAATACTACCTCGGCTTTCTTCAGGACTTTCACCTGAACAATCCCAACAAGGATAAAATCCCTACCTCCTTAAAAATCCAAGGGTAAAGGAAAAAACAGGCACCTTGTTTTAGTGCGCACTCTGGTACAGGGAGTGGAGCCCCTTGCTCTCAATGAGGAACCTGTAAAGGATAAAATCAAGAAACAAGCACAAAGAGAAGTAAGGTGCAGAGTGCAAAAGTGCTGTGCCCCACCTCATAACCCAAACAATCAATGTGAGAGGTGGCCCCCCCTAAAAAAACACATCTATACAAGATCCCTGATAGTGTAAAGTGCCCAAAAACACGTAGATATATCATGATCCTTAATACGTCTAGCCAAATCGGCAAAGAACGAGTAGCACTACCCCTATAGAGTACTCGGTGGTTGTGCCCTGATGAATTAATCTTAAAAACATGTTAAAAAAGTAGATAAAGTGAAGGTATAGTTAAGCGTCTAAGTCCAACGCAATAAACTCCCCATGACTGTATCTAAAATAGAAACAGAGATTTCCTACGATAGAAAATACCATCCATCCAGTTCCATTGCAAGGGTCTTACCGAGTTTATTATAAAGTCAAACTCGAACTGGCGGGGGGGGGGAGTGGTAACCTCGGGTTTAGTCTTCCTCATTTCCATAGAAGCTAAAATATAAACTCAATGAGACAAAAAAAAGAAGGAACCACTGAGGAGCACTTCTGGACCTAGTTGGAGGTATGATTAGAGCCACTGGAATTACGCTACTGTTCGGGTGCACCTATTTTCGCATTATTAGACATTTCCCGCATTTCCCACCTAATCCATCATCTGCTGCATAATCTGCAGATTTGAACAAAAAAAACTTTATTTCTAGCTCAAACGGCTCAAATGTTACCAAAAATGCAGCGACAAGTGTTACAGCATGGTGGAAGGCCCTTTGCAAACCTGGAATGGTCACCTGTTACTTATTGCATCTTCCGCTTTCTGTACCTCCCTTCTTTCTGCACCTCTCTTGCTTCTTTCTGCACCTCTCTTCCTTCTTTCTTCTGCACCTCTCTTGCCTCTTTCTGCACCTCTGTTGCTTCTTTCTGCACGCCTCTTCCATCTTTATGTACCTATCTTGCCTGTTTCTGCACCCCTGTTCCTTCTTTCTGCATCTCTCCTGCCTGTTTCTGCACCTCTCTTGCCTCTTTCTGTACTTCTCTTGCCTCTTTCTGCACCACCTCTGTTGCTTCTTTCTGCACCCCTCTTGCCTCTTTCTGTACCCCTGTTCCCTCTTTCTGCACGTCTCTTCCCTCTTTCTGTACTTCTCTTCCCTCTTTCTGCACCCCTCTTGCCTCTTTCTGCACCCCTCTTGCCTCTTTCTACACCTCACTTGCCTCTTTCTGCACCTCTCTTTCTTCTTTCTGCAACTCTCTTGCCTCTTTCTCCACCTCTCTTGCCTCTTTCTGCACCTGTCTTGCCTCTTTCTGCATCTCACTTGCCTCTTTCTGCACTTCTCTTCCTTTTCTCTGCACCTTTCTTGTTTCTTTCTGCAACTCTTTTGTCTGTTTCAGCCCTTCTCTTGCCTCTTTCTGCACTTCTTTTGTCTGTTTCTGCAACACTCTTGTCTTTCATCACTTCTCTTGCTTCTTTCTGCACCTCTGTTGCTTCTTTCTGCACCTCTCTTGCCTCTTTCTGCACTCCTCTTCCCTCTTTCTGCACCTCTCTTGTCTTATTCTGCACCCCTGTTCCATCTTTCTGCACCTCTCTTGCCTCTTTCTGCACCTCTCTTGCCTCTTTCTGCACCTCTGTTGGTTCTTTCTGCACTTCTCTTGCCTCTTTCTGCACCCCTCTTACCTCTTTCTGCACCTCTGGTGGTTCTTTCTGCACTTCTCTTGCTTCTTCTTACACCTCTCTTGCTTTTTTCTGCACCCCTCTTGCCTCTTTCTGCACCTCTCTTGCCTCTTTCTGCACCTCTCTTGCCTCTTTCTGCACCCCTGTTCCCTCTTTCTGCAGTTCTCTTGCCTCTTTCTGCACCTCTGTTGGTTCTTTCTGCACTCCTCTTGCTTCTTTCGGCACCTCTCTTGCAAATTTCTGCACCCCTCTTGCCTCTTTCTGCACCCCTCTTCAATATTTCTGTCCCTCTCTTGCCTCTGTCTGCACCTCTGTTGCTTCCTTCTGCACTTCTCTTGCCTCTTTCTGTACCCCTCTTGCCTCCGTCTGCACCTTTGTTGTTTCTTTTTGCACTGTTCTTGCTTCTTTCTGTACCTCTCTTGCAAATTTCTGCAGACCTCATGCCTCTTTCTGCTCCCCTCTTGCCTCCTTCTGCTCCTCAGTTGGTTCTTTCTGCACTGCTCTTGCTTCTTTCTGCACCTCTTTTGCCTGTTTCTGCAACTCTCTTGCCTCTTTCTGTACTTCTCTTGCCTCCTTCTGCACCTCTGTTGCCTCCTTCTGCACCTCTGTTGCTTCTCTCTGCACTTCTCTTGCCTATTTCTGCACCCCGCTTGCCTCTTTCTGCACCTCTTTTGCGTCTTTCTGCACTTCGTTTGCTTCTTTCTGCACTTCTGCTGCTTCTTTCTGCACCCCTCTTGCCTCGTTCTGCACCTCTCTTGCCTCTTTCTGCACCCCTGTTCCCTTTTTCTGTACCTCTCTTGCCTGTTTCTGCAACTCTCTTCTTTCTGCAGTTCTCTTGCCTCCTTCTGCACCTCTGTTGCTTCTTTCCGCACTGCTCTTGCTTCTTTCTGGACCTCTCATGCAAATTTCAGCACCCCTCTTGCCTCCTTCGGCACCTCTGTTGGTTCTTTCTGCACTGCTCTTGCTTCTTTCTGGACCTCCTTTGCCTGTTTCTGCAACTCTCGTGCCTCTTTCTGCAGTTCTCTTGCCTCCTTCTGCACCTCTATTGCTTCTGCACCCCTCTTGCCTCTTTCTGCACCTCTGCTGGTTCTTTCTGCACTGCTCTTGCTTCTTTCTGTACCTCTTGCAAATTGTTGCACCCCTCTTGCCTCTTACTGCACCCCTCTTCCCTCTTTCTGTGCCTCTCTTGCTTCTGTTTGCACCCCTCTTGCCTCTTTCTCCACCTCTTTTGCTTCTTTCTGCACTTCTTGTGCCTCTTTCTGCACCCCTCCTGCCTCTTTCTGCACCTCTGTTGGTTCTTTCTGCACTGCTCTTGCTTCGTTCTGCACCTCTCTTGTAAATTTCTGCACCCCTCTTGTAAATTTCTGCACCCCTCATGCCTCTTTCTTTACTACTCTTCCGTCTTTCTGCACCTCTCTTGCCCTTGTCTGATCCCCTGTTCCCTCTTTCTGCACCTCTTTTGCCTGTTTTTGCAACTCTCTTGCTTCTTTCTGAACTTCTCTCACCTCTTTCTGTACTCAAATGGGAAGTGCAAGCTGTCAAGTTTAAAGGCCTGCGTGCTCTCGTGACTGAGGTATATGTCTACTTGTACATGTATTCTTAAATGTGTTTTTTATCTGAAGATGGTAGCTTAAAAAGCGGGTAGCTTCTCCTATAGGTGGTCAAATCTTCTCAGTTCTGCTCTGTCATTCGGTTGCACAGGCAGATATGTCTTATGTATATATCTGTTATAGAGCCCCTCACATATACTATTGAATACCCATGTGCCTTGTATTGTGAGCAGAAAGAAATGCATACACCTTTTTGTACACAAATTTACAGAGTATGCTGTTTGAAACATAGGCATTCAAGTATTTGTATGTTTATTTACATTTAACATGTCACTAGGTAAAAGCATAGACACGCATGCATACCTTCACAAACTTGGTCAGACTTACAACAATGATATGCTTAGGATTGCTGTTTTATATTTGGTAGGCCTAACATTCTGAGCAGTTGATTAATAGTGAACCTTCAAGAGGAAAGTGAGGTTTAAGACATCTTGGTAGAAGGATTAGTGATTAGGCCACTTTGTATGAGTCTGTGGAAAGGTACAGTTGAAGTAGCCATCTTTCTGCACCTCTGTTGCTTCTTTCTGCACTTCTCTTGCTTCTTTCTGTACCTTTCTTCCTCTTTATGTACATGTTCTACCTATGTAGGCATAGTTAGAAATTAGCATTTAAAAAACCTTTGAAATTCACAGAAAAAAACACAGGTTTCACGGACGTTATAGTTAGAAATTAGCATTTAAAAAACCTTTGAAATTCACTGAAAAAACCATAGGTTTCAGGGATGTTATAGTTAGAAATTAGCATTTAAAAATCCTTTGAAATTCACTGAAAAAACCACAGGTTTCAGGCACATTATAGTTAGTTGGACATTTCACTCGTACAAAACCAGAGAAAATCAGCCGTTATAGATAATTGAGCTAACTATAACTCGTGCCCCCGCAATGCACTGCTGATGACGTCACATATTACATCACTCATGACATGGTCAATGACATCACTGATGACATCTCAAATGCCACCGTGCCATTTGCTGTAGAACTGCCAAAGCTGTGGTGCACCTGCCGTGCCTATTAGGGGTTTAATCCTTTTTGGGCGGGCAGTGCTGTGGCGGTCTCATGGCGGTTGCCTGTTAGGCTCATAGGAGAGTGTAACATGCAGTCCACCGCCTTGACAGTGCCTGCAGCACATTCTGGCGTGATGTGGCATGCCACATCATGCAGGAACATGGGTGTAATTCCAGGGGGCACAACATGTGCCCCCTGCATGCACCCCCTGTCCCAGGACAGCATGGGTGGCCTGTTAGGGCCACCTAAGTTGCCTCTTTGCCACCCTTTTCATGGCGGGCTCACCGCCATGAAATGGGCGGTGGACAGGAAACTCAGAATATGCTCGGCGGTGCCACAGTGGCACTGCCAGCATATTCCTGCACCTGACCGCTATGCAACCACTGCGGGATCCTTCAGCCCTGGAGTACGCAGTGGTCCTGTTGCGGTCTGACCACCTCACTCGTAATACTGCAGGTGGGCCCGCAGTGTGGCAGTGGTCGGACCACCACCACAAGTATGGCGATACTATGGACCGTCATACTCACAATGAGGCCCTTATTATTCAGTAGTGTGTATGCATAAATAGTATGTTTCCTTTTTATAAGAAAAACACTGGCTGGACAATGGTTCGCTGAGTGTCGTTGTTGTGTACTTGTAAGCTGGGGGTAATAGCCCACTCCACCTTCCCTGAGTAAGCTTTGAACTGCTCTGCTTCGCTACCCTGAGAGAGTCAAGTGCCTCAATAGAGTACTTCGTTACCAGTAAAGAGAAAGTTGCAAACGTATTACTTGTGAATGACTCATATCTTTCGCAACAAATGACCCAGTTCCTTAAGGTTTTGTTTAAAAAAAAATGTGCACAGTTTTTTTCCTGAAAATTGTCAGCTTTCTTCATGTCTGGTGTCTTCCGGTAGAAAGTTCCCAGAAAGAGAAGGACACACACCCACAAATGAATTTTGTGCACCTTGACTTAAAATTATTGTCTTGCTTTCAAGTCGAAGAGAATTTGTGTTTTTGAGATATTTTCAGAGATAAGTACTAAAGAGTGTAGGTGGTAGGATTGGCTTAACTTCAAGTTTTGGGAGTTACACAGGCTGTTTCAAATCGTATCCTAGCCTTCAGGGTTTGCCAATGTAGATCCCTCAAAATGGAGGAGATACGGTCAAATTTCTTGGAGTTTCTTGCTAGGTGAGCAGCCAATGGAGGATAGTATTTAGTGGTACCAATGATGTCTTTGCAGGTCCTGTAAGGAGGGCATGCCATAATCCATCTTTGAGGTGACAGTGGCTTGCATGGTTAATCTGCAATATTTGTATGAGGCCCTTAAGGATTGTAGTGCTGCCTGGACCAATCTGGAGGAGTGATCAATTTGGGGCTTCATGCACAAATGCGAATCTATCCAGAAATCTAGCGATTTCACTTCTTTCTTTTGAATGGGTGTGAAACCTTTAGAAGTTATTTGTTAGCCAGACGGTGTCAAATGTTTGGTTATATATGTCTGCTGAGTAACGTAAACTCAATCTTCTTCTGGATTACATATTAGATAATATAGTGATGTACATTTTGGAACTGCTTCCAGAAAGCTTTTTATGGAGACACATTACTGAATTATGTGACTTTCATGTATTGTTTGGATCATCTGTGTATTGATGAGTGTGGAGTGGTTTTTCGTAAAGACTGAAAAGTGTAGGGTCCAGGATTGACCCTTATGAGATTCCATATGGGCAAGGGACTATTTTGGATTTGTGATCATTCTTCGTCACTAATTGCATTATGTTTTTAGATATGACGCATACCAGGGGCATACTGTTCCAAAGTAACCCATGTAATTAGTGAGGCAGTCGCTACTAGTTGATAATGTCAAAGGCCCCTGTTAGATCCGGGAAGCATGATTTCCTATTATCGAACATGCAGTGTATGTCATTGTCTATTTTGACTGCAGAGGTTTCTGTGCTCAACTCTTTGCTGAAACTGGATTGATTGTCATAAAGCATTAACAATTGGGCACCTGGGGCGTATTATGTATAGTCATTGTTTGTGCCTGGCGCACCTTTTAAAAGGTGTGATGGGCACAAACAATGACAATGCGCCCCATAATGGTGAATGCGCTGCCCCCAGGGCAGTGCATTCATGTGAAAACACGGAGCAGCTGCTTGAAGCCACTCCGTGTTTTCACAGTGCAGGCGGCAACCCGCCTGAACTTTTAAAAGGGATTAGAGATCCCCTTGCAGGCGGGTGCAGTCAGTGACGGCCCAGGGATGACCTGGCTTGGCAGTTCGGGCTGGACTGTTCCCATGAGGCACAGGGTCAAGACTGATTTGCATATAGCTGGGTCTGAACTGGGGTGGCGAAGTGAGCTAAAGAACGATGATGAATTCAACCCAGATCTGTGACTGGGGCTCAGTGTCTGAAAAGTTTCAGCACTCCGTCCATCATCTTCTTGTGTTTGCTTTGTTTGCCCTGAGTTGGCAGACTATGCCCAGAAGTGGGTCCCTTGCTCACTTTGCCACTGGATTCAAGCTATCCTGGCTGATGAGGGGTGTTACCCCGAAACCGGCCCCAGGATGCTTGTTTCCAGTCCAGGGAAGACCTGGCTTGGCAGTTCGGGCTGGACTGTTCCCATGAGGCACAGGGTCAAGACTGATTTGCATATAGCTGGGTCTGAACTGGGGTGGCAAAGTGAGCTAAAAAACGATGATGGATTCAACCCAGATCTGTGACTGGGCGTGAGTGTCTGAAAAGTTTCAGCTCTCTGTCCATCATCTCCTTGTGCTTGCTTTATTTACAAGGCGGCATTAAGCCACATTAAGTGGCTTAACGCCGCCTAGTAAATAAGGCGAAGCCCCTATCGCCATAGGAACGTCATAAAAAGTTACGTTCCTGTGGCGATAGGGGCTTCCAACTATGCCACTTTGTGTTTAAATATTTGTAAATTACATTATTTGATTTACTTTGCAACAGTTTTAAGGTTTCATCATAGAGTTTTTTTGATGTTGTTATAAAGAATTTACTTTCAACCTTGACAGCATCCCCATGTGCTTGGTCTAAGTCGTGGAGGCCATGGAGGACATTTTGCATCATAGACCCAGAACCTAGTATCCCGGTCAATAGGGAACATATGTTCTGTCATCATTCCTATTGGTACATATTTCTTAGTAAGTCACAGATCTCCAAAAAAGTATCATAAGCAATGCACCCATTAGTACTGCTGCCATTGGTTGTGCACTAATTGTTTTACGGTGCCTATAATGTCTTGGACAACTGTCAATTACATTCTTGCCTACACCGAAACTTTTAAAACTTTCTTTCGGAATATACTTGCCTGGGCTTTGCAAGCTGAGATTACCACTCACCTTTCCATTACTGTATGTGCTAACAGAAGTGATGTTGGATCTCATTCTTAAGGGTTCTGTTTATATTACTTTTTCTTGCACCTTAGATTTTCTTTGTGCTTTATTGCCAAACGTTCTTTCCTCCTTTTACGGAGGTAGGGTTTCCTACACAGGAAAAACATGTATTTCCTGTAGATCAAAAAGGTAAAGAATCCAGTGCAGTTCTACTGTTCCGCAAATCTACTGGTCCTATGCGTACAAAACTGCAGAAGTCACAACTTTTGAAGCTTGCTGTTATTTTTTAATCAGACCAGCCTTCAATTTTCACTCAATTATGTATGTTTTTCTGTGTGAATTGGTCCCAAGTTAACTATTCCACCGGTCTTGCCCAGTAAAATTAGTCATTGTATGAACGTAGATCATTTGTGTGTATGTGGTGCTCTACGGACAATAAAAGATGTTGCAACTGGAATCTGTTTATTTACTAAAGTAGATTCAGTGCTTTTTGTAGCATATACTTGTGATAAAAGATAAACATTCATTATTATTGATTATTAAGCATGGCACACCAGCTTTCCAAGGTTAGATGTGTTGGCATTGCCATTGTTTGTTTAATTTGCCAGCTGTTTTCTAAAGCTATTTGCCTGCTTGCCAGTGTTGTGCAACTCTGAAAGCTGAGTTTCAATATTTGCAGTCTTTTATGTTTTTGAAATATTAACTAAATAAAGATTCGTTGACTGACTGACTGACAACTGAGCTTGCGTCATTAAGAGGAAAACCTGGCAGAACGGAATTTCTTTCTCTTGTAGTCTTCATGTAGAGTTGATCAAAACTGCTGTAATGGTTAGTAAAATTGAGTAAGAGAGTTATGGTTATAAAAAGAGGAACGTTTATTTTGAATAAATAAATCACCAGCACGCTGCAAGCTGTTCAGATTATTCTATTATTGCAGCAAACGTACTTTACGCACCTATGACCTCATACGGTTGTAAGATGATAACTGCATACAGCAGCAAGATATTTTCTAGAGAAAGCGTAGGAGCGATCTCTAGGGCGTATATTAAAGGCAAAAGTATTGCAGGTCGTTTATAGCGTCTAAGTAGTCACAGAAGGATACACTTTTTAAAATTCATATTATGGACCTAGAGGTAACTTGGCAACAGTAGCAGAGCACAATTGTATTATCTAATACAAACAAATACCTTTCCAGCAAACTGCTGAAGTCGTGGTGCACGACACCGCCGATGATTGATAACTGTGCTCTGAAGGTGTTTATTGGGACAAAAAACAAATGTATTATTCCGTTTTCATACGCACATCTGAGTAGTTAAAAGCACTCATTACCGATGTTGCATTTTGAAATTCCAAAATAGCCATTGGTATGGCACATCTGTGCAACCTTTTTCCATTGCTCCAGAGACAAATGCAGCTGTCATCTTTCACTCGACATGGAAAGAGCCTAGTGCGAAGAAAGTCAAAATGCTGGCACCATATTTTTCCTAAATTTTGCTTGCAGTTACTAAGGCTAAATATTGAGAAACCACAAAAAAGAATAGAAAAATAAACGTATGTTCCAATCGTATTTTTAATTATATGCACTACTGATCTCTGATCACAAATTCTTTGTCTTGCATTTCTCCATGTGCGATCCGAAATATAAATGAAAACACCTTCAGAAACTTACTCTCCAAGGTACCACACACATAGGTCTATCTATCTATCTATCTATCTATCTATCTATCTATCTATCTATCTAACTATCTATCTATCTATCTAGCTATCTATCTATCTATCTATCTAGATTACAGCAGATTATCCTTATGAAGGAGAAGTCAAGTTCTGACCTCTATTCTTCCTTTTTCTACTTGCTTTTCACCTTTATTTTGCCATTCTGCTCATTGCTGATGTTTATTCTGCTTCTTGCTGCTCATTTCTGACCATATATTCTGCCTCTTTCTGCTAATTTCTCACCTTTATCTTGCCTCTTTCTGCTAATTTCTGGCCTTTAATTTTCCTTTCTGCTAATTTCTGACCTTTATTCTGCCTCATTCTACTAGTTTCTGATCGATATTTTGCCTCTTTCTCTTCTTTTTCCCCAGAACCGCGGTGAGAACCTCAAGGCCCCCAGGTCCGAGCTGGCTCCCCGCCTCCTGCGGGAGCCAGCATTGCTGCTGCACACAGAGAGCTGCTGGAAATGCAGTTCCCTGCATCAGTGCTTAATTTGTAAAATATGAAGTGCAGGTGCTCAAATGTTTGTTGGAGGCCACACCTACTTGTCTCTTGCTCCACCCACTTCCTCCACAGGCTCCACCCACTTACACTATTAGATCCGAGTCCTCGCCCATCTCTTGCTCCGTCATCTCTCTCTCGGTATCTGACCTCGTCCTCACCCCTCTTTACCTCCATCTCTCTTTGCTTCCTTCCAACCCTTCCTCCCTACCCTCTTCTAAGTTATTCTTCACCTCACCTCCCTCTTGCTGCCATACTTCTGTACATCCAACATGTCAGCTGACTCACCCAGCCGCACCGCAAGTTTCTGCACATTAATAATGAACCCAACAAAGTGTGTGAATCGGATCTACAGAGTCTAAATATTTGATAGAATCGAGCATAGCTTGTATTTGAGAAGTATTAAAATTATCAAGCCACAGTGCAGAGAAAAAATTAAAAAGATTAAAAGTTTATTTTCCTCAGGGGAATCTCCTTTCCACATAGCTTCGTTGAAACACTTGCAGCTCACAGGTTAGTGACTTCTGCAAATGTAATAATTTTAGGTCATTGTCTGCCTAATATACATTCTCTCCTGGTAACTGTGACACATTTTTACATTGATTACCTGGCTTGAATGCCACTGTGTTGGCATCACAGGTCTTTCGATTTGAGCTGCCACTATGCAGATCTAAGTAACTGCTGCAGTAGAAGTAGTGGTGCAACACAAAAAGTTGGGGTTTCCATCAAGATTTACCAAGTAGCCTCTAAAATTTAAATTTTGTTATTAGCCACCTCTCAGACATACCAACGCCTTGGGCTCAGAGGGGGCTCCAGGATGGATGACACTTGCCCTGAACACCAGGTGCTGAAGTGGCGTGGATTGTCCTAGCTCTATACATAAATATCATGGTTGACAGTTAAAACTCTACACCTAATTTTTGTGGTAGGTAGCCACGGTCTATGATTTATATCAGAGCTGTCTGAAGTACAAGGATGACCAATTGCAGTGCTTAATTTGTGCCGGTGCTTTCCAGTGCTTAGCACCGGCACTTATTGATCAGGGCCGGGTCTACCCCACGCTGCAACTCTGGACGTCATATGGCATTGTGGCGCTCGTAGGAAGTATATAAATTACCTCACTGACTCACTCGGCGCAAACAGTGTTGTGTTGGCACTGGCAGACTGGCGGTGTTGCGTTCGTCTCCGAGGCCGAGTCCCCGTGAAGCAGTAGTGCGGTGAAGTCAGTGTGTTGTGGCAGTGGCTGTGAGAGCCATTAAAAATATTCACATCGATCGGCATTATAATGCTATTATATTATTCATCAGACCGCATCGACTCGAACCATAATTTATTTATTCTTCCGTTTTCAAATCCAATATGATTCATTCACAACATTCAACTATTACTGACTGGTGACGATGCAGCATTGCGAATTCTGTCTTAGTTAGGCGGCAGCCAGCAGCCATTAGTTCAGTGTTGCACTGTAGGCGGGACACTGATTGGGCTTAATTTGGGCTTGATTTGGTTCGGCGGGGGTAGGGCTGTGCGGCAGGCAGTGTGCGTAGATTTTTTTTTAAATGCCACGCCCCGGCACACCCGCACTCCGCCACGAGACATCAGCAAGCGGTAACTGGTAGTTAGCCTGAAGAGTGACGATGTCGAATCAGGGCAGGCCAGGCAGCAGGCCCATCGCAGTTATCAATTAAAATTAATAAAGTCAGACAGCCACTGCCCACCACCACCTAACCGTAAGTGTAGCAACCAATGCTGCTTTTTTTTTTTCTTGAGCGTGGCCGTGGTGGGTGGTGTGTTGTGTGACGTGATGGTCACGGTCACCATGGTAGCTCCGGCTCCCACTCCAGATGAAGAATCGATGATTGCACAGGGCCCCAGCCTCTGGTATATCTATGTGCAGTAGAACAGGCGCTGCTGACCTTAGCCGCTGACAAGTGTGGCAGAGTGACTCAGAGTAAAGTGTGTGTGTACGCAGCAGTACTGGTGTGCAGCACAGCACAGAAAAATCGATTCATTTAACTGAATTAACTCAGGGTGGTTGGGAGCAGCCTGTGTCGACGTCAGCACAGGGTTAAATTACCCCAGTGTAGTGAACCACAGCCTAGTCCGGCGAGGGTTCAATTATGTACTTAAAAATGCGCTAAACCAGTAAAGAAAGAAAAAGAGCTTGTAGCCCTCTTCTAGAACATTTATCATGATAGGGCCGGGGTTAAGGTCCGGCACGGCCCCTGCGCTTCTTAAGTTCCAGCCTTCTCCTAGCCCGAGCAGTCAGTGGCATTGTACTTGCAGTGCACACGGTGACAGGGTGTTTTGGGGGGAAAGCAGGTGGTGGGCATAGAAGCAACATGGGGGGCACACGAGGGCAAACTGGTGACCTGGCTTGGATCGTCACTCCGTGGTTCACTTTACAGTTCACTTCAGTTCATACGTATATGAACGAAGTGAAGTGAACTGTAAAGTGAACCACGGAGTGAGGAGTTCAAGGCGAAGGCCTGCCCTGAGCAATCATGCCTCACAGCTCGCATTGCTCTCTCGCCTGTATGCCTCTCACCCCCTCCCAGTTCCATATTTCTCTCTTTCTCACCTGTTTGCTTTACTCCCCCCACATTCCGTGCTCCACTTTGCTCTCCCTCGTTTGCCTCGCAGCCCCTGTTTATCCACACACAGCACTAGACAAGGTTGATCAGCGTCACCCTCCATTTCAAAATCATATATCAGGTCTATAATATGGCCAGCCTGTATAGAGATGTAGGCTGTATAATGACACAGCTATCTCACATGACTCAAGTTGCACCTCAATGACAAGCCCCAAAAAGGCTTAAAACCGTCCAGGCCAAGTTCTATTTTGGATCATTAACACATTGGTATGACACCTTTAACCATTATTATTTTCCTTAACAGGGTGATGCAGAACTCAGACACATAACTGTTGTGGCCATCCACAGCAGAGCCAGTCCTTGGGCCAGTACAAGCAGTCAATAAGAAGCCAATACGAAATAGACGATTTGCAACACATATGAAGTAAATTTTTCGTAGCGTTCATTGCCACTTCAGCTATTTTTTGTTCCCATGTTTCCCTTTTTCAGTATTCACTGCAGACCTTCCTTCATGATAGTGTGCACCTCGATATGTCCTATTAACTCTTAGGTTGTTCAGTGCCTTGGTCCAGAGTCCTAAACATAAAACTTCTTACTCCGAATGATAAAGGGTCTACTAAAATATATGCATCATTAAAAACAGTCCAAATAAGATTTCATTTTATCAAGCATTATTTAAACTTGGGTGCCCTTGGCATATCGATGTCCTGTGAAAGAAGCCTTTGTCACCCAATGTGAGGATTTTTAGATAAATAACACTTTCCCCCCTCTCTGCTGGGCTTACTTGAATGATGCTTCAAATACATTTCTGAAATGCCTCATTTATAAAAACGGCCTCAATTAAAAACAAATCAATGTCATTAAGGGCATTGTACTTGCACGCAGTGCTCGGCGCCAGGGGCTGCGAGGCAAACGAGGGAGAGCAAAGTGGAGCACGGAATGTGGGGGGAGGAAAGCAAACAGGTGAGAAAGAGAGAAATATGGAACTGGGAGGGGGTGAGAGGCATACATGCGAGAGAGAAATGCGGGCTGTGAGGCATGATTGCTCAGGGCAGGCCTTCGCCTTGAACTCGTCACTCCGTGGTTCACTTTACAGTTCACTTCACTTCGTTCATATACGTATGAACTGAAGTGAACTGTAAAGTGAACCACGGAGTGACGATCCAAGCCAGGTCACCCGTTTGCCCTCGTGTGCCCCCCATGTTGCTTCTATGCCCACCACCTGCTTTCCCCCCAAAACACCCTGTCACCGTGTGCACTGCAAGTACAATGCCACTGACTGCTCGGGCTAGGAGAAGGCTGGAACTTAAGAAGCGCAGGGGCCGGGCCGGGCCTTAACCCCGGCCCTATCATGATAAATGTTCTAGAAGAGGACTACAAGCTCTTTTTCTTTCTTTACTGGTTCAGCGCATTTTTAAGTACATGATTGAACCCTCGCTGGACAAGGCTGTGGTTCACTACACTGGGGTAATTTAACCCTGTGCTGACGTCAACACAGGCTGCTCCCAACCACCCTGAGTTAATTCAGTTAAATGAATCGATTTGTCTGTGCTGTGCTGCACACCAGTACTGCTGCGCACACACACACACGTTACTCTGAGTCACTCTGCCACACTTGTCAGCGGCTAAGGTCAGCAGCGCCTGTTCTACTGCACATAGATATACCAGAGGCCGGGGCCCTGTGCAATCATCGATTCTTCATCTGGAGCGGGAGCCGGAGCTACCATGGTGACCGTGACCATCACGTCACACAACACACCACCCACCACGGCCACGCTCAAGAAAAAAAAAAAACAGCATTGGTTGCTACACTTACAGTTAGGTGGTGGTGGGCAGTGGCTGTCTGCCTTTATTAATTTTAATTAATAACTGCGATGGGCCTGCTGCCTGGCCTGCACTGATTTGACGTCGTCACTCTTCAGGCTAACCACAAGTTACCGCTTGCTGATGTCTCGTGGCGGGGTGCGGGTGTGCCGGGGCGTGGCATTTAAAAACAAATCTACACACACTGCCTGCCACACAGCCCTACCCCAGCCGAACCAAATCAAGCCCAAATTGAGCCCAATCAGTGTCCCGCCTACAGTGCAACACTGAACTAATGGCTGCTGGCTGCCGCCTAACTAAGGCAAATTCGCAATGCGCATCGTCACCAGTCAGTAATAGTTGAATGTTGTGAATGAATCATATTGGATTTGAAAACGGAAGAATAAATAAATTATGGTTCGAGTCGTACGGTCTGATGAATAATATAATAGCATTATAATGCCGATCGATGTGAATATTTTTAATGGCTCTCACAGCCACTGCCACAACACACTGACTTCACCGCAGTACTGCTTCACGGGGACTCTGCCTCGGGAGACGAATGAACACCGCCAGTCTGCCAGTGCCAACACAACACTGTTTGCGCCGAGTGAGTCAGTGAGGTAATTTGATATACTTCCTACTCGCGCCACAATGCCATATGACGTCCAGAGTTGCAGCGTGGGGTAGACCCGGCCCTGATCAATATGTGCCGGTGCTAAGCACCGGAAAGCACCGGCACAAATTAAGCACTGCCCTGCATGCAGGAGCAATAGTTGCATCTCTTTCCATGTCCGCGGGCAGGGATACTAAGCTTCCAACAAGCAGGAGCACTTTCACAGCTCCCGCTTGCTGTAAAAGCTCCCACCAAGTAAGAGAAAACAGCTGCACCCCAGGGGTGGGCACCCCAGGACATAGCAGGAGCCGGCCCTGGGGGATGGTGAGCCCCAGGGACATATATATTGTTCCAGGATGGGGCTGCACAGCCTCCCTCCTTTGAATTTTCACTGGCCAGCCCAGGGGAGGGGTTGTTTCCTGGGGCCGTATATGGCCCGGGAGGGAGGCCGCGTGGCCTCACTCCCACTTTAAAATCTTATTTTGGCCCCAGGGAGGTGGTGGTTCCCGGGGATTGGGGGGTCCGTATGGCACCCTGCACTGTTATTCAATTAGCCCCAGTGAGGTGGTGGTCCCCGGGGGTTGAAACAGCCCAGGAAGGCTGTCCATGTTGCATCCTCCATTAATTAAATTAAGCCCAGGGGAGGTGGTGGTCCCCAGAGCTCATTTGAATCCATGGAGGGGGGGGTCCACTCGACTCCCTCATTAATTATTCATAAGCCCCGGAGAGGTGGGTGGTCCCTGGGGCTCAAAAAGTCTCATGATGGGAGTCCAGTGTCCCCCCTTCCGTTTTTAACCCTTTCTATGCTCATGACAGAGCGGTTACGTCATGAGCTACGGTGGGCGGGTGCTCATGACGGAACCGCTTCGTCATGGCACCCTAGATGGCCGCCAAGCCCAGGACCAAAAACTCATGGGACCCCCTTTCAAAGCAGATAGTTTTGTGATAGGTAGTTTTGAAGTCTCCACAGTATGATTTGGGCAATTTCCTATTGCAGCCACTATTCCTACCCACACAAGTGAGGTACCATTTTTATCGGGAGACCTGGGGGAACGCTGGGTGGTAGGAAATTTGTGTCAGCCCAGTGATCCTACAACTTTCCCACACAGAAATTTGAGAAAAATTTGATTTTGTCAGCAAAATTTGAGGTTTGCAGGGGATTCTAGGTAGGGAAACGTTGTGGGATCCACGCAAGCCATACCTCACTGTCTAGTTTTCAGAAATGTGTGGGTTTGGTAGTTTCCCAAGATGGCCGCCGAGCCCGGGGCCAAAAATCCAGGTGACCCCCCCCTTGCAAAACCAGGTTGTTTTGTGATAGGTAATTTTGATGTCTCCTCAATATGTTTTGGGCCCTTGCCTGTCGTGGATACTTGACCCACCCACGCGAGTGAGGAACCATTTTTATCGAGAAACCTGGGGGAACGCTGGGTGGTAGGAAATTTGTTGATCCATTTGATTTTGTTAAGCTACATTTGAGGTTTGCAGGGGATTCTGGGTAGGAAAACGTTGCGGGTCCACGCAAGCCATACCTCGTTGGACTCCCCAGGGTGTCTAGTTTTTAGAAATGTGTGGGTTTGGTAGGTTTCCCAAGATGGCCGCCGAGCCTGGGACCAAAAACTCATGGGACCCCCCTTGCAAAACCAGGTTGTTTTTGTGAAAGGTAGTTTTGATAACTCCTCAATACGTTTTGGGCCATTGTCTGTTGCGGGTACTTGACCCACCCACACAAGTGAGGTACCATTTTTCTCAGAAGACTTTGGGAAATGTGGGATGGGTGGAATTTTGTGGATCCACGCAGATTCCAGAACTTTCCACCACAGAAATGTGAGGAAAATGTGTTTTTTTTTGACAAATTGTGAGGTTTGCAAGGGATTCTGGGTAACAGAACCTGGTGAGAGCCAAACAAGTAACCCCATCCTGAATTCCCCTGGGTGTCCAGTTTTCAAAAATGTATAGGTTTGCTAGGGTTCCCTAGGTGCCGGCAGAGCTAGGGTTCAAAATCTACAGCTAGGCACTTTTCAAAAAAAGGGTCAGTTTTCACTGTGAAAATGTGGTGTGTCCACGTTACGTTTTGGTCCATTTCCTGTCGCGGGCACTAGGCCTACCCACACAAGTGAGGTACCATTTTTCCCTGAAGACTTTGGGGAATGCATGGTGGGTGGAATTTTGTGGATCCACACAGATTCCAGAACTTTCCACCTCAGAAATGTGAGGAATTGTTTTTTTTGTTTTTTTCAAATTTTGAGGTTTGCAAAGGGATTCTGGGTAATAGAACCTGGTGAGAGCCAGACAAGTCACCCCATCCTGGATTCCCCTGGATGTCTAGTTTTCAAAAATATACAGGTTTGCTAGGTTTCCCTAGGTGCCGGCAGAGCTAGGGTTCAAAATCTACAGCTAGGCACTTTGCAAAAAAAGGGTCCGTTTTCACTGTGCAAATGTGGTGTGTCCACGTTGCATTTTGGGCCATTTCCTGTCGCGGGCACTAGGCCAACCCACACAAGTGAGTACCCCTTTATTTGACCCCTCCATTTTTCTCGACCTCCACTTGATTGATCACCTGTAACCTTTGTTTTTTTCAATGAATTTCTAGGTGTTTTTAAATTCTATTTCCTAACTATAATGTCCCTGTAACCTTTGTTTTTTTTAGTGAATTTATAAGGTTCTTAAAATGTTCTTTCCTAACTTTAAACTGCAACCTTTGAGAGTGAGTGTGTAAGTGAGTGCAAGCGTGCCTTAGTCGGTGTGGGGGTGAGTGTGTGAGTGTTTCACTGGGTGTGTGAGTGGGTACATGAGTATCTGAGTGGGTCGGTGAGTGGGTGTGTGAATGTCTGAGCGAGTGCACGAGTGTCTGAGTCGGTCTGTGAGTAAGTGTGAGAGTGTCTGAGTGACTTTGCAAGTGCCTCCATGAGTGTGTCAGACAGTGTGTGAGTGAGTGCATGACTGTGTCTAAGTAGGCATGTGACTGGGTGCATGAGTGCCTGAGTAGGTTCTGCCTGTTTGCTGCTCTATTTCGGACTTTTGTCTCCTCACTTCTGACCTTTATTTTGCCTTTTTCTGCTCATTTCTGACCTATATTGTGCCTCTTTTTGCTCATTTATGAACTTTGTTTTGCCTCCTTCTGCTTGTTTCTGACATTTATTTTGCCTCTTTCTGCTCATTTCAGACCTCTATTTTGCCTCTTTCTGCTGGTTTCTAACCTGTACTTTGCCTCTTTCTGCTAATTTCTGATCTCTATTTTGCCTTTCTGCTTTTTTATCATCTCTATTTTGCTCTTTCTGCTAATGTCTGACCTTTTTTTTCCCTCTTTCTGCTCGTTTATGTCCTGTTACTTTGCCTCTTTCTCCTTGTTTCTGACCTTTATTTTACCTTTCTGCTTGTTTCTGACCTCTATTCTGTCTCTTGCTTCTCATTTCTGACCTCTATTTTGCCTTTTCTGCACACTTTTTACCTTTATTCTGCATTTTTCTGTTCGTTTCTCACCCTTATCCTGCCTCTTTTTGCTCATTGTTGACCTTTATTCTGCCTCTTTCTGCTTGTTTCTGACCTTCATTTTGCCGCTTGCTCCTGGTTTCTGACCATTATTTTGCCATATTGTGAGAGGGTTTCCAGTAATGAATTGTTGCCTAATATAGTTGGCCACGATTACAGGATTCGCAGATTATCCTTTTCCTGCCCTCTTCCACTATTAGATCCGATTCAATGAAAGAAGACCCTGTGCCACCCTATCTGGCTTCAAGACACACTGCACATCGCTTACAAGGTCCACAAAACCATATTTTACAGCTTACAAATACAGCCAGCTGTAATTGCTCTGTTGAAAGGTTCCTCAGCCTGCTGCTCTACAAGTAAATATAATTTGCAAATCTTCATACAGCAACGTAGTAATGTTATGTCATGTTGTGTTAAATATACTAAAACAGTTCTCACCTCTCAGTTCCACAACACTGTTGGAATTGTAAAGACAACATCAAACAGCAAGGAAACAAACAGGTTTTAATGGATTTCCTGAGTTTCAGCAAAGAGGTTTTCAGAATGAAGTGGGCCACAATTCCAAAACATAGCCGCAGCTGCCCATGAAGCACAATCTCCTATCCCATCCTGACATTCCTCGATTATGACACTTGAAGAAGGCCATATTAGCTGACCTCAGTGACATTCAAGAAACATACCACTTAAATTAGTTGAAAGTGCAGTCAGGTGACCATTGGTATATGGGCTGACATACACTTATTCCTGTTACATTCGCATTAAGTATATACATCAGTGTATAGGGGTACACTACCTGAGCTTTGAGTAATAACTAGAAAAAGTAAACAGAACTGCTATGGAGAAGGATATATTTACCTCAAGTTTGCTCACTTCACATAAGGAATTGGACATGGGCTGTTGTCCTGGACTCACACGGCAGACTTTGACTAGGATGGCGCTGGACCAAAAATTTTAAAGCTGACTCCATCCCTTTCTATTTTACTGAGTGACTACCACAAACACTTGGGTTTTAAAATGTACCTTCTGAGCCTCATCGTCCCTTCAACAACTGGAATTTGATGTGTTTCCCATCCCATCTTTGAATGAGGGATGGACTCTCCCCTTAATTCCTTAACATCGTCTTAACAACAGTTTTGATCTGAGTGCATTAGTTCACTGGAATCTTCTAACTTTGGCATCAAACATATTGTTACCCGAGGTTTGTAGGAACGCCCACAGTAACCCCACACACATGTTTTTACATTGTATATAACTTGCATCCCTGCTCTTGTAGGGAAAACAATTTCACAAATATGTTTGAATTGGAGCTTGGACCATGGTGTTCGAAGAGTAATTCTTCTTATGAGATCACATTTGCTGCCTTTGAGAGTCATAATGTGTGCACGGGAAAATGTAAAAAGTAAGACCGCATTTGTGATTTGTGTAAAGAGGGTGTTCAAGATTTGGACCATGTCCTATTTGTATGTCTGACGTTACATGTTGCACGAATGTTTTTTACCTGTATCCACTTTTTAGCAGAATTGGTATGTTTACCATGGAAATGGCACGCTTGTTTTTAATTTTGTCACAATATGAAATGGAATGTTTTAGAATGTTTACATTTTCCTTAAGTTTTTTATCTGTATATTGACTATATGTATTTATATGCGTTTGAACTATGCAAGTTTTATGAAATGTGTCTGTGAGCTATGTTAGGCTCATATCTTGTATGATAAAATCAAATAACTCAACTTGCATCCGTGTATTTAAAAACAGCATTTCGTCTGTCTGCTCCTCAAAAAACACATTTTTATGGATTTTTATATTGTAGGCAAAGTGATGACCCACACCTCTATACTGTCACAATACATACACATTTGGTAATGTCCCTCTTATGTCAGGGACGCTGCCTGTCTCCCTCAACCACTTGAGGACATGGCTAATGTCTGCACACTGGTACTTAGGGTAGGTTTACCTCTGCCTCCTGTTCTTAAACTGTGTCTCCTCTGAGGAGATTACAATAAAAGCTAACTGTGATATACGATGCTTTGCAGGGACGGTGTACCTATTAATCACCCTGCAGTACTAAAGAGCCCCCGACTATACCTTCAATCCATCACCTTCAGGTCTTTACAAACTTGTTATTCATTCTTGGGAGGGAGGGGGGCAAGCCAAACCGAGACCCATTTTGTGTGTGAAAAAGGCTGCTTTATTGAAACAGGTGCATATTACAAAATAACCAACTGCCTTACAAAACTAAAACCTCGCTATACATCGAATAACTCACCCCTGATCCCCCCACCCCTACAATCCCCTCAAAATTTCCCCCACCCTGCCATTAACATAACAACAACATTACACAGTATTGCAGTTAAAACATTTCCCTCCAATGAACCCCCATTCCCTACCTGCCTTCCTGCAACTGTAACTGACAAACGTCTATCCTGAAACTTAGACTACCTGCCTACCCTTTCCCTGCCCCTGCTCACAAACTTCCAATACTTAACCAAAAACCTCTGCCAACCCTGGCCAACTTTTCAAAACCTCGCAAGCACCTGTTCCAAGCGACAACATCCATAAGATCCCTTATGCACCTGTCTCCACAAACCTGGCCTAAAACCAGGAAAACCCCACGGACTCCACACCGATAAATTCCTTAAAAAAGAGGGATGGGAGGGCGGGGCCACAAAATACTACTAGCTACCCTGCTGCCAGCCACCAGGTCACCAAAACCTAAAATGGTGGCTGGCAATACCCCTCATGACAATTTATATGCCTTGGGCTACTTGGGCTATAATTGGGCTATGCCCCGAAAGCCCAAAGACACAAAATGGCCAGCCCGGCAAGCCCAAACCCCTCCCAAACTGCCCGGGGGGCAGACCTCACTTTGCTCAGCTGCCCCCAAACCCCCCTTGGGAGAAAGGGGGGCAAGTCAAACCGAGACCCATTTTGTGTGTGAAAAAGGCTGCTTTATTGAAACAGGTGCATATTACAAAATAACCAACTGGCAACTGCCTTACAAAACTAAAACCTCGCTATACATCGATTAACTGACCCCAAATCCCCCCCGCCCCTACGATCCCCTCAAACTTCCCCCACCCTGGCATTAACATAACAACAACATTACACAGTATTGCAGTTAAAACTTTTCCCTTCAATGAACCCCCATTCCCTACCTGCCTTCCTGCAACTGTAACTAACAAATGTCTATCCTGAAACTTAGACTACCTGCCTACCCTTTCCCTGCCCCAGCTCACAAACTTCCAATAATTAACCAAACACCTCTGCCAACCCAGGCCAACTTTTCAAAACCCCACCAACCAGGAAAAAGGGGGGACGGCAACTACTGTCTAGCCCCTTGTTTCTGCCCCCCCACCTTCCCTGAAGGCCTCTCACTTTCTTGAATGGCTCAGAACATTTAAGGTCCTGGCCAACACCTCCCTAATCTCCAAAAGGTAAAGGCCCATGCCCAGCCTTGACAGGTGGACCCCGTCCCCTCTAAAACATTCCACCAAGTCAAAACGAATGTCCCTATGCACAATCCTGCCAAAACCCAATTCCCTGCAAAACTGAGACATTTCCGCATTAAGTTTCCTCCTAGCCCTGTCTACTGCTCCTGGGTTAACTGCCCCCGCCAAACCCGGCGGGGCACAAACTCGGTCCATACCACAAAACATACTGCCCACTGTTGTTTGATCAGTGCTAGGTCCCTCTTCATACTTCTCATCAGTACTATGCCCTTCTCCCTGCACAAATCGTTTTCACTCAGGTGTATGACCAAAATGTCCAGACACCTACCCCCAACCAATAAACCATTAAGGCACGGACTCAGTTCCTTCCACAACACGCCCCATTTCCCCTTCCATAACACTTTAAACAATTTGTCATTAAAATCTAGATTCTGTCCAAAATAACTCTTCCGTGCTTGAACTTGAGCCCACTTCACGAAGGAGTGCCCCACTACCCAGATTGACATTTCCACTGAAATGGGGTCAGTCACCAAACCTGAAACGAGAAAAACTGCGTGAACTTATGCAATGTTAATAACCGCGCTAATTACCTTATCCCTGTTGCGCAGGTAGCGCCTATAACAATCCAAGGACCACCTCCCCAGGCACATGATATCTCCCTGCCCTCACCCCCTATTGCTTGCATCAGATGCTGCCCCAATCCGGAAAGAGTGTGTCCCAAAACCCCCACCGTCGATGCCTATTACTTTTAATGCCTCCCGCAGCACCGCCAGCAGCTGAAAAGTTGTGACTCTTTTCCCGGTTGCATGCTTCAAAACTGACTCCCCGATACCTTTGGATGCTGCGCGCCAACGAAATCCCCACCTGCATGGACAAGTAAGCATAGGCAATGGTGCCTGCAATGACACCCATTTCCCCATGCACCTCTGATCAGTCTTGGACTTTTTTAACCATATATTTATCCCCGCATTGCGTGAGACCATATCTTCCCACCTGATCCCCCCACCTTTCTTATCCCCCAGCAACTCTGACACTCTAACTGCACCAAAAAACATCCACACCATCAATGTGGAAAACAGGCATGTCTCAAAACCATCCGTGCAGATTTTTGGCAATATCTGAATCACCCTGCCCAGCAGCTGCCACGACAGAGGTCTCCTGACTGGATTCAACTGGCCACGCTCCCTGGCCCACACTTCTAACATTCTTGTTCCCAATTCACCTGCCAACGGCGAGTAGCCCCATAGCAGTTTCCCCATGAACGCAATTCCCGCTAGCTCTCCTTCAATCGAAACCATGGATAAGCCTTTCTCAATTATATCCAGAATAAACTGAATAACATCTTCCCCTCGCGGAACCTTATTAAAGCGCCGCTGGGCGCCCGACAGCAGAAACTCTTTCCATGCTAGATTATAGGCTATCCTAGTAGACTTTGCCAGCGACCCTACCACCAGTTGTAGCATCCTGTGTTGCCTACGTACCACAACTGCTGCGGCATGGGCATCGGGATCCTGTCGGCATCCTTGGCTAACCCACGGAATCTCCCCCACTGCGAATGACACAAAGCATCCTCTATGTCATTGTCCACACCTGGGACGTGCAGTGCTCTAAAAGCTATATCATGGCGCAAACAACCTAAAACAAACACCCTCAACAACTTCAGCACCTGTTCGTCCCTTGCTGACTGGCGGTTCACAATCTCTACAACCGCTATGTTGTCCACCCTAAAAGTCACCTTCCTATGCGTGAGCTGTCCACCCCACAATGTCACTGCCACAACTAAGGGGAAAAACTCCAGAAATGCAATGCTCCTACCCCCTTCCCTCCATTCTGCAGGCCACTTCTCAGCACACCACCTCCCTTGACAAAAAATGCCAAAACCTTTGCTGCCTGCCGCATCTGAAAATATCTGCTCATCCCATATTAGATCCTTTTCCCTTGCAAGCGGTATGCCATTAAAAGACTTCAGAAAAACTTGCCACATTCTCAAATCTTCTTTAACGCCTGCAGAAAGTTGCACATGATGATGAGGCAACCTGTTCCCTGACAGTGCCCTTCCTAGTCTCCTGAAAAAGGTTCTCCCTACTCTCACCACCCTACATGCAAAATTGAGATGCCCCAACAAGGCCTGTATCTCTTTGACCATCACTTTTTCCTGAGACAGCATGGCATTGAGCAATTCTAACATTTTGTCCCTCTTATCCTCCGGCAAACGGGCTTGCATTTTCTTGGAGTCCATTTCAATTCCTAGAAAAGACAGTGCCGTGCTAGGGCCCATCATCTTTTCTGATGCCAACGGCACCCCTAGCTCCTCCTTCAGCTCTTTGAAGTTTTCCAGGGCCACCTGGCACTTTGTGGAGCCAGAGGTGCCCACAAAGAAGAAATCATCCAAGTAATGGGTCACTAACGTGTGCCCCGTCCTTTTGGAAAACAACCACTGCAGAAAGGTGCTAAAGCACTCAAACAATGCGCAGGACATAGAACAGGCCATCGGTAATGCCTTGTCCAGGTACCATATACCATTGAAATGGATACCCAGAAGATCCTAATCATCTGGATGGACTGGAAGCAAACGGAAAGCCGAATTTGTGTTGCATTCTGCCATTTCCCTTTTTTCTTCTTTCTTTATTAATGCATTTTGTATGATAGTTTACAAGACAATTAACGTTCATTGTCACAGGGAACCAGAAAAGAAAAATAAAGAAAGAAAAAACCACAATTATGTATTTCTCCCCCCCCTTTTAACCCTTTTAGCCCTCCCTGGTTGACCCTTCCCACCCACCCACCCATCTCCCACCCTACCTACCCCAGGGGAGTTGGCCTCGCTCTATTAACCTTAGTTTAAATTCTAGATTAATTTCCTCTTTATAGTTTACTCATTCTTCTCTATCCATCAAGTCAATGATGCCCAGATTTTTAGGCCTTTCGTTCGAGAGCGTATTCCCCTTCTTGCATAGATAGCTTTTTCCAGATTGTAGTTTGCTAAGAAATGAGAGAGCCATTGCTGGAACACGGGGGGATCAGGATCTAGCCATGCGGATGCGATACATAAACGGAGGATCGCCATACCGATGAGCACCAGTTCTTCTCCGATCTTCCCCTGCATGTCCTGGGCTACCCCAAGTCCTGTCAAGATCGGAGAGAGGAAGCAGTCTATTCCTAGTGTCTCCTTAAAAATTTTGGTAATCTCTTGCTTTAGTTTAGTAAGCGCGTCACAAGAAGCAAAGATGTGAATCAGATCTGCCTGAAATAATGCACACCGGGGGCATAAGGTTCCTCTCCCCGTCCCCCATTTGGCGATCCTTTTCGGGGTATAATATAGCGAGAAACAGGTTTTGTTGTATTGGACCTGGAGCCGGGCCGGGATTAAGATATTCTGTGCCAATTTGACTGAGTGAAAGAATAGGTTTTCCGTGACTCCAGTCTCCACTTTCCACTTTAATGCCTGATCATCCATATCATCTTTCATTAAAGAATTAAATAGATTATAGACTACTCGAATAGATAGATCTCTGTTCCTTCTCAATTTATCAATTATATCGTTCTTAGCAAATCCTATTGGCCCCCCTCCTTTCTTGTTTAGAAAATCTCTAATTTGAAGATATTTATAAAAATCCCTCCGATCTAACTCAAACCATTCTTTAAGATTTTCAAAAGAGGTCAGACTTGTTGGAGAGTAAAAAGCGCCAAGCTTAGTAAGCCCCAGCTTTTGATTATTGGGCCTTTAAAACTTTCTGGCAAGTTGGGGTTATTGCCAAGTGGTGTGTAGTAGTTGTGCCGAGCTAATCCGATCAATTTTCGAAATGACTTCCAGATTCTATGCCCCCTTGGAGTGTTTTAAAGTGAATTTTCTTGTAGTGGTTGTCATTTAAAAATCGCCAGACCCATCCCCACGCATCCACCCCCATTATGAGTTCTAGGGGGGTCAGTACTTCTTCTATCGGTCTATCTTTTGGCTTCTCTCGTATAAGGACTAAATTATATAGTAGTGTAGTGGCCCAATAAGAGAGTCTTATATTTGGTAAAGCCAGTCCTCCCCTTTCTCTAGGTAAAGAGAGATATTTATATGCCCTTCTTGGCTTAGCGTATGCCCAGATGAATCAGGAAAATAAATCTTCAATTTTTTTTAAGACAATCAGTTGTAAATTCCAACGGGATTGCACGCAAAAGATATAGAAACTTAGGAAAAAATAGCATTTTAATGATGTTACATCTGCCGATGATAGACAAATGTAAATTATGCAGTCTCACCAGGTCCGGTTTAGTTTTGGCTATTAATGGCACTATATTATCTTTAATGATATTGTCGGTATTTGCAGATATGTCAATGCCTAAATATGTTGCATTTTTAACAGCTCGTGTATCATTGATCGTTAAGTTCTTATTGCCCACGATTTGCGTTTTGCTATTGTTGAGGGAATACCCCGAGAGTGTCCCAAATCTCGCCGCTTTTTCTTCGATTTTGACTATAGCAGTTTCGGGGTCGGGAGTCACAAGAGCAATATCACCGGCATATGCCAAAACTTTGGTTTCCCAGCCATGCGTTACGATGGGGCTGATAGCCTGGTTATTTTCCAATTGGCGTAAGAAAGGGTCGATAGAGATTGTGAATAAAAGCGGTGAGCTTGGGCATCCCTGCCGGGTACCTCTTGTTATTTTAAAAGTATCTGTGAGTGCTCTGTTAACAAATAGCTTTGCAGTTGGATGAAAGTAAAGCATTTTGAAAGCCTGCAAGAGTCCTTGTCCAATTCCGACCTTTGACAGGGTCTCCCATAAGAAAGGCCAGGAAACCCTGTCAAAGGCCTTTTCTGCATCTAGCAAGATTAGTGCCATTGGATCCATGGAGGTGTTTGTGGCATCCAAAAGTGAAATAACCCTTCTTATATGATCCATCGTCCCCCGCCCTGGGATAAACCCATGCTGCCGGATAGAGATGACCTTATGAATTACAGAAGCCAAGCGAGTAGCGAGGATTTTAGCGTAGATCTTACTATCGCTATTGATTAATGTTATAGGGCGGTATGAGCCGGGTTCGCATGATATTTTATGTTTTTTAAGAAAGACTACAATTTTAGCCTGTGACCAGGACTGAGGTGGTCTTTTACCCTTGAATACATGCATGAATAGCTGTGTCATACAGTCTTTAAGCTGTGACGAGAATTTCTTATAAAATTCAAGAGGTATGCTATCTAGACCAGTGGCCTTGCCGTTGGGGAGACTGTTTGTACATAATAATATCTCGATCCATTGTGGGAGTTCATCCAGCTGTAGCCGATCTTCCTGAGAGAATTGTTCCGTTGGAATCGAGTTAAGATATACCGCAGCATCTCCCATATTCCCTGATGAATCCTCTCGATATAGCTCTTGATAGTATGTACAGAAAACATTTCGGATTCCATCTGGGTCTGTGATCATCCCAAGCTCGGGATCTTTAATTTCTTGTATTAAATTCCGAGTCGCTTTTTGTCTAGCTACCTGCTCACTACACTCGTACTCTTTCTCCAGCCAAACTGTAAGTTTATCCATGGCACTTTTTGCTACTATCTCCATAATCGCTGACTTAGCAGCTGTCACTTTTGCCTGTGCTTCTCTGGGGTCGCCCCCAGTCTGGAGCACTGTAATCAGTTCCTCTTCTGCACCAGCCAGTCTGCTTTCTATATCGTATGTCAAAGAGCATTTTTTTTTGTTCAGAGATAGCGAAAATCTGAGGGTCTCCACCCGTATTCCAGCTTTTAACGTGTCCCATACAACTTCGATTTGTACACTCCCTAAATTCTCCATAAGAAACTGAGGGATCCACTCCTTCATATGGTCACAGTATTCTTCATTGACAAGGAGAGCTTGTTCAAAACTCCATGTAATACCACCCCCAGCTTTTGGTGCTTTCCCCTTAATCTCTACAGTTAGAGGATTGTGATCAGCTTATATCCGTGGGGTTTTCTCAATAGAGCAATCATGAAGAAGGGAGTGAGACACTAATATAAAGTTTAATCTTGCTTGTTTATTGTGCGGAAAAGAAAAATAAGTAAAACTAGGGTCAGAAGGGTTCTGCCAGTTAAAAAGATCGCAGAGCGCATGCTCTAAGCATAATGTCCTTAATGCCCGAAACACTTTTGGTTTTCTACCATTATATACCCAGCCAGTTTCTAAACTTAGTTTCTTATCAGCAGGTATATTTATGTTAAAATCCCCGCAAATAATTATAGGGAGTGGCCAAGCAGCCAGTTCATTGTTTATATGGTCAAACACTGCTGGATCATTTAAGGTGCTACCATAAATCAAGCATATAGTGAGTACATCCCTGTTATTCTTGCGGCATTCAGTTATTACCCATCTCCCTAACTGATCCACTGATGTACGCCTGAATTGCAACCCCGCGTGTCCGTGTATTTTGTGTCATTGCTCCCACCAATGTGTACCCAAGTGTTTTTAATAAGTGCAATTGAGCCCTTTCAATGTGAGTTTCCTGCATACAGATAATGTCGGCCTTCATTAAGCGAAGCCCAGCTGCCGTATTCTGTCTTTTTTTTAGGATCATTTATCATTGAGGATCATTTTAGGATCAAATATTAATCGTGGCTATGCGTAGCTTACTCATCTAATACAAGTGAAAGAAGACAGAGAAAGAGGAACAAATACCTGTGAAATCTGCAGAATTCGCGCATGCACAACTCTTTATTGAAGTCCCAACATGACCCCCCTACCCCTGTCTGCCCCTGTCTGCCCCCTTCCAGTATTACCCACCCCTCCCCGGGTGGGTTTTCCCTGAAAGGGCGGTACACAATCAGGAGCCCACTGGCTGTGAAGATAGTCTTCCCCTCTCTGGACGCCCCCATAGTGTGCTGCCACAAATCCGTGTCCAGTTCCTTCCATTTTGCCTCGGTATCCCAGGCCATGCAGGCCCGGAATTCCTCATCGTATTGTGCCCACGCATAACCCCCCCTTGTAATCTGCGCTTTCCGGATGACGTCCATATATATGAATAGCGTTACGCAGCGTTCCGGAAATTATGTGCAGTAAACACTGGCATAAATCAAGAAAGCAGCCGTCCAGTTTTCTATGGTCAGAGGAACCCTCGGCCGCTTGGCCAGCTCATATTCCTCTTCCTTAGACCCTTCTTTTGCGTGCACTTCCCTGTGCAATAGCTTCAGTATTTCAACGTATTCCCCTTTCCAGATGCGTTCCTTAGTCGCCAGCATCAAATGCGCCCCCAACTGCTTGGTCACTCCCATATAAGGGAGCTGCTTAATCTTCAACTCTTTACTTTCCAGTTTGTCTTCTTTATCCGCGCTGGCCTCCTCCCCTGTCTCGGCCTTCTCTGCGCCCTCGCTAATCACTTGCTTGGCCTTATCATTCTTACCTTCATTTTCAGTGCCTACCCCTATGTCTAAAACATACTTGCCCTTGCGCAACCTACCCTCTTCCCGCCCTAGATCAGCCTCCCCTCCCGTCCCAATAGAGACCATCACTGGCCTACCCCTCTTTCCTTTTGCCTCACCTGGCTCTAAGGAGGGTGCCCGTGTTGCTGCAGTTTGCCTTGCCGGTGGCCCCGTGGTCGATCCAGACCTGGTTGGCCTCCCCGCAGGTTCTGACGCCCTTCTTGAAACCTGAAAAACACTCCGAGAGACATTACTCTGTTCCCCTCTACCCCTTCTATGTAATCTCTCAACTCGCCCTCCTCAAGGCTTTCCTTATCGAAATCTAACTCCGCACGCCCTTCCCGCGTCTCCACTTGGTGACCCCAAATGGGCCCACGACTCCGAGCCTCAGGGGGCACCGACTGCACCCACCGGTACATCACCGACTCTTTCGACTGCATCCTCTTGCTGATTTTCTGCCCTGCAAACCGCTGTGGTCCGTCGGGTGTTGGGGTCAGCGAGACTGCTCGGGGCCTACATGTGCTGGCCGCGCCGGGATCCCCCGATGGTAACGGGTACGCCGCGCAAGGCTCCACCCTCCCTTCTCCTCTCGCCAGTAAGCCACACCCAGCTCTGCCAAGTCTGTACCTTGACGTAGGTCCTCCCCCTGCAAAATAAATGATTGGTCTGGTGTGCTGGGCCTCTGATACTCATCCCCTATCTCCCTTCCCCTCTTCCTATTTACCCCCAAGGGGCTCTCTGCCCACCGGCATCCTACCTTAACTACATCATCCATTTCCCGGTCACTCAGACCCCCTCCTCACCCTCACTCCATTCCAGCCCGACTGCGTCTATAAATGACTGGGCCTGGTCGTCAACTGCCCCCTGGGCCCCCCCACTATGCCTCATACTGCCCCCCTTGGTGCCCCCTCTGTTCCCTCTTTTCTGATTTATACCCTTACCCTCCAGACCTGCTGACCCTCCCTGCGCCAGATATGCATCCACTTGCCCCAACCTACTGAGGCCCCTCACCTCCTCATTCCAGGAGGTGAAAATATCCAACCCCTCCCAGGCATGGCTACCCCCAGCCGGCTCCCAATCCCCTGGAATTTCCTCTTCTTCCCCCCCATACTTGAGTTGGGACATGGCCCTGCTCCCACTCACTGCAGCTTCCTCCCCACCCAACTCCCCAGGCACATTTTCTCCCCCCATAGCATCAAAGCCCTCCCCCTGCTGGTCCCACCCAAGGGTTGCCCCCTCCCTGAACAAAGAAAAGCCCTCACCCTTAACTGCAGCTTCCCTGCATCCCAGAGGCTCTCTGGGCTCATGCTGCTGCCAGTCCTCAGTTCCCCGCCCCCTACCCAAAGGCTCCATTCCCTCTAAAACCTTCCCTCCCTCTTCTCTACAGCCTCCCGCCCCTCCCTTCCTGCTGCTGCAGGGGTCTCGGCCTCATACGGCCCCAGCCCCAGAGCAGGCAAGGCCTCTATAAAGGCCCCAGTGGAGCGAGCATCAGACGGGCTCCTTCGGCCCCCGCGGGCCCTGCCCCCACGCACCTTCGCTGGAGCCTTGGAACGCGCATGAGGCTCCGGCGCGCCGGGCGACAACGGGGCCACTCGCCGAGCATAAGAGCGACCCCTACCACTCACCGCCTTCACTTTCACCCGCTTGGGGGATATGCAGGCCGCAATGGCGGCCGCCATCCCCGCAGAAGCTCACCGAGGAGGGCGCGAAGCACCAGCAGCCGCCGGCAATAGAAGGTCCAGATGGCCCGCCTCACTCAGCAGGTGAGCCGCTTCGAGCACTCGATAATCCTGCATGATTATGCCTAAACTCACCAACCTACTGCTAACTTGACAAAATTAACTGCCAAAAAATACTACTAGCTACCCTGCTGCCAGCCACCAGGTCACCAAAACCTAAAATGGTGGGTGGCAATACCCCTCATGACAATGTATATGCCTTGGGCTACTTGGGCTATAAGTGGGCTATGCCCCGAAAGCCCAAAACCACAAAATGGCCGGCCTGGCAAGCCCAAACCCCTCCCAAACTGCCCAAAGGGCAGACCTCACTTCGCTCGGCTGCCCCCCAAACTCCCCTTGTCCGCGTCTCCCGTGGGAGGATGAGGCGCGTGTGGGTGACGTGGCTCGAGCTGTGAGCTCGTGTTGTTCTCTGTAATGATGTCGTCTTAGAACACTGCCTCATACTTAGGGAAGGAAGAGGTGAGGCCTGTCTGGGAAACAGCATTAAATGGATTCATTCAAGTGGCTGATGTGGGAATATTAACAAAAAGCCTATGCATTCACCCCTGGCATCGGTGTGAGCACAGTGGGTCGTGCGCCACTGCTGCCGCACTAGCAGATGATTAGAGGGAGGGACAGGGGGCTGCCTGCCTATTGTTTACCTCAACGTGTTGTCTAGACAACAGCCCAACAGTTGTGTAAGAGCAGTGAACTCCACTCACACCACTCTTACGAAAGATCCGCATGCCTCAGTGGGGAGTTGTGGGAAGGGGGAGCTCAGAGGAATTAAAAAATAATCCTTGTTCTGGGGAGAACTGGCCCAGAGACACTGAAGTTTGCTAAGTGCTGACACATGTCCATCCCTCCTGGATTCTGCTGCTGGTTACTACGGAGGCTGAGGGTGGACACAATGAGAGAACACTGAAGCAGTGATCGCAGTACATTACAAAAAAGTGCATAAAAAATGGTGGTAGTAGCAGCGGCACTCGATTTTTAAAAATAAAAACGGCGCTCATAGGGATTAACAACATGGACCATACCGGAAAACTTTAAACAAAGCACGTACCATTAAAGGAAGCACATTTGCTTTAAAACATGCAAAACTTACATATGCTTCAAAGCAGTTGATTCACCACCCCTAAAACACATCTCTCCAAAATCCCGTGGCAAGCCAAACTCACAAAAGAGTCCATCGATATCAACATAAATGCACGTAGGAGAAACAAAACATGTGGAAGGGCCATTCGCCATGGGCGGAAACAAAAACAACAAAGGCGGGACAATTGGGACAGTTTCACTATCTAAAAGACATGGAGTTTAAAAGACACACAAAGGCACCCATTAAAAGTGAGGGACGTGCGAGGGGCATGATGAAACCCCACATAGTAGATACATGTCTCGGTTTAAGACAGCGCATGAGCCCCATCTATGCCCGAGACCTAAAAAGTAGTCTTTTATCAACTGCTATTGTCTGTAGTGTATCATTCCACATTCAATAGTGTTTCCATTACAATGGCATTACACATTCATGTATTTATTTCATACATGCATTTTAGACAGAAAGCTATTTTTTGGTATTTTTTCATGTTTTTTAATGTTTTTTGTGCGAGTCTGACTTTAATATTGCTGCCTAATTTGTTTTTTATTAACACATTTATTTATTTTCCATGCATAAGTAATTAAATGATGCTTGTTGACTAAAACCGATAAATAACATAAATCGGACAGATTAAAACGAGCAGTTACTTTATTGAATATGGCGTTGGATACATCTAAGCATGTGCATAGATGGGAACGCTGTCATTACATTGCGCTACCATTACAACGCAGTCGTTACAATGACCACGTTGTTAGTACGCAATGCATTTACATCATTACAACGACTTGCACTAGGGGGCACTGAGGTTTTGGAAATTAATTCCAACACCTTCCCTACTGTTGCGCAAACTGGAGTAGGAATAGTAATTAATACTATTCCCAAGTCCAGCGCGCCCCCTAGTGCAAGTTGTTGTAATGAATTGCGATGTAAATGCATCGCGTACTAACAACGCGGTCGTTGTAACGACCGCGTTGTAATGGTAGCGCGATGTAATGACAGCGTTGTAAACACTGTTTCCCATCTATGCACGTGCTTCGATGTATCCAGCAAAAGCACGCAATGTAATACATCGCGATGTAATGAGCCAAATTCACATAGATCGTTCAAAGCAACGAACAAACATAAACTGCAGCCTAGTCTCCGGGTTAAAATGAACAAATGCCCCACTGAATGAAATGCTCTTAGCACATGTATAGAACATTCACAACTAGGAGCTCGGAAAGTCTGAGGCACAAACTCCGGTGTAGCCCCAGCTGTGCCTATGTTCCTACGATGTCATATTGTCATTTACAAGCTACAGGCTATGAAGTTCTTGTAATGCCATGCCGACTTAAGCTATAAAGTGCGTGCAGTGCGAGTGCAAACAGCAGGTAGCTATGATCTTTGAAAGCCCGCCCCGACCACGTATACAAATGGCGTTACTTCCTCTTCAGGTGGTAAAGTACTTATAGTGATGTGCAAAATACAGACTGTAATGTGCAAACAAACAGTGCGAGCAAGCAAGTAGTTAAAATCTGCAAAGGCCCAACTTAATACTATGAAGTAGTTGCACGCACAAATGATGTTACGTCCACTGGGAGAGGAAGCACATATCGTCTTTTTTTGTTTAAGGGCCAAGCCCAAATTGTCCCGTCAGTCTCAAGAGATCCCAGCCCCTCATCTCAAATGTTCTCCTCGTTATTGTGTCTCACAGTGATTCCAGATTCTGACTTAATCTCAGTGATCTTTGGTCTCCTCCGCTGCAAATACACCCTCCACCTGCCCTTTCCATCCCTTCCCCAGTCTGTCCTGTTGTCATTACACACTGTCCCCCACTTCCTTCTCCCCAGGTCTTTCCAGCTGCCCCTACAAACTGTCCCAGTCCTGCCACTTTCCAGGTTCTTCTGCTGTCGTACACATAGCCCCACCCCTTCCTTCATCCTTCTGTCCCTCCACTGCATGTACACACAGCCCATTCCTCAACATGCCTTCCCATTCTCTCCCATTTCCAGGTCAAACTACACCATCCCATCCACCCACAGCTTCCCCTGCTGACAGTACATACTAAACCCATCCTGTCCTCCCTGGTCTCTCTCACTGCCCATTCACACTGCCTCTACCCATCCTTCCTCCTCTGGAACATACTCCAGCATTAATTAAATGTTCTGCACAAATAATATTTCACCAAAATATTGCAGAAAAAAGAATGCAAAACAAAAGTTTTGTATCAAAAATATCAACTCAAGAATATCACGCGATAAAATATAGAAGGTAAGAATATAGTTTTTTAGGTATCTATTAATGTTTTTTGTAAATATCACTGTACATTATAGTTTTCTTTAATATATTGTATAAACTATTTTTTATGAATTCAATACATATTAATTAATGTAATATAAGTTATTAGTGTTTGTTTAGTGTGTAATTGGTAATGTAAAATGTAATATGTTAAATTTAATTAGTAATTTTTTATTTAGTAGCAGGCTGTTGGGTTTGTAGAGGATTAGGATGGGAAGTTGTTTATAATATAAAATAATATTTGTCATGGTTAGTTATTTTTTATGTTGGTTAAATTATTAATTGCTAATTATGTAAATAATTTAGTTAATGTATTGCTATTTTAATTACTTGTTGATTTTAAATGAATGCTAATTAGTTGATCAGATTACTTAATTACAACATTATGAAAATGAGCATTCTATGTTTTATTTGTTTCCATTGCATTGTTTTATTTGATAATTAATTTAAACATAATAATAATATTTAAGTTTAGTTTTGTATTGTTTGGGTAATAGGGAGGGGCATGAATTTATTTTCATAATTTTGCTTTAATAGATTTTTTTATTTTAAATATGTTTAAAAATTGGTATTAAGTTTTATATTAATATGGTTTAGGAGGCTTAGGAGTGGAATAGTAAATCTAACCCCTCCAAAGTCCAGAACTTTCCCTGCTTTTACTTACGTTGAAGTTTGAATAGTAAATTTGACCCCTCCAACATCCTAGATATTCCCTACTGGTGCCCAGATTGGAGTAGGAATAGTATATCTAACCCTAACCTCCAAAGTCCAGCACTTTCCCTGTTGGTGTTGATGTCACTACTTAGCTGTAATACATTTTTACAGTCGATTTGAGGCATAACATTCTTATGAGAAGCAAACCCTTAATTTAAAACTCTACTTGCAATAAGAAACAGCAGGACTGCCTTTATTAGGATGTGGCATCTGCATATGCATTGAATAAAGAATACTGCATTATCAAATACTGTGATAGATGTCTAAACAATTATTCCATTTAAGGGGCATTTGATAAATATCTTTCATATTTAAATGCAATTTTGGAGAATATGTAACTCCCTATACAGTTTAAATGCATCAACTCTGTTGTTCCGTTTAGCCAGTATGTCAATGTGTCTTTCTGAGCGTTATCACACACTCTCTTGTACATAGCTGTCAAAGGAGTTGCCTATTTGTTTCAGTCTTTCTCTACTATTACGTCTGTGTCTATATTTCTGCATCTACTTCCAAAATACTTACATTCTGCATCAGTCTCTGTGTCGCTTTCTCTGCATCCATTTCACTGTGCTGTATCCCATTGTCTCTGAGTGGGCTTTTCCACCTTTATATCTATGGTTCTCCCTATATATGCATTCAACTCTGCCAGATCGTGCGTCATTTATCTCTAAACACCACACTCTCCTTCTAAGGACCTGTCTTCTTCTGTACACCTATCTCTGCACATCTCTATGTTTTCCTCAGTCTACAATTGAAAGGGCTTGGTTCTCTGACCTTGCGTTCCTGAGTTTATTTATGGGATATGTCTCTCTCAACCACTCTATGCGCATTCATTTGTCTTTAAAATATCTACACCCTTGTCACAATGACGGCGTTCCCTACACTTCAACATAGTGGTCTGCCGGACTGATTTAAACCCTTCTATGCAAAGGACGTAATGTTTATGACCTCGGCAGTGGTGCTCCTGTGCGGAGGATGTAACCATTATTCCTGGCACCCGCCGACAGGGAAAGCACTGACACCCCCCATGGACCACCCACCTGCATGGCCCCACCGGGGATGGCACTGGAAATGCTTCCGCTGCTATCCCCAACCTCCCTGGCAATCTGATGACGTCGGCATGCTTACGGCACACCAACGTCATTATATGCGGCCAGGGATATGCTGTAACCATTTGCTTCCAGCTCGACCCAAGAGAGGACATTTTTCAGGTACGTCCTTCTCCTCGGGGTTGGTAGGGTGAAAACAAGCACAGGAGGAAAGGAAAGACTTTTTCCTTTTCTCCTGTGCCTGTTTTGAATGGATTCCTGCTCCACAATCACTGGTGAGGCCGGCTATTGTGGAGCAGGATCCCATCCTAGCAGCGGCCAGCACAGGGAAACGCAGTGGGGCGGTTGCGCCGGCGGGGTGGGATGGAGGATAGTCGAAAGACGATGGAATAGGTATAATTAAATAAATAAATAACACCTATTCTGTCGGCTCCCCCCTGCCGTACCTTGCCCCGCCCTACCGCCCCAGCCCCCCACCGCGCTTACCTGTGCTGTCTGCCACTGATCCATCCACTGGACCACCAGGGATTTTTTATTGTGTGTGTAAGGAAGCGACCCCTTAGGCAAGGGTCACTTCCCGGGGAATCACAGGGATTCAATTTTGCTGCATTTTGGGATTGCTCCCCAGGGCAATGGTCTCTGTCCTGGGGGCAACATATTTTTTCCGTGTTTTGGCCCTTGCTGGGGCTGTTTTTTCAGCTGATCCAGCCCCCAGGAGGGGGGTCGAAATCCACTAGAAGCCAGGGATTTATTGTGTATAATGATTACGGGGAGTTATCCCTTGGGCAAGGGTTGCTCTCCTTTTGGGGGTTATTATTTTGGCCGTTTCTACCCTCCTTGGGACAGATTGGCCTTATATTTTTAGGACCCTCTGCCCCAAGGGCGCAGAAGCCTCTAGACCACCAGGGATTATTTGTAAGTGGCGCATGATGCTTTGGGGAGCGGCCCCTTGGGCAAGGGTTGCTCCCCTTTTGGGGCTGAATGTTTTGGTGATTTTCTGCCCCCCCACCTCCCCCCCTCTGGTGGCATATCAGTCACATTTGTAGGTCCATCTGCCCCAAAGAGTGGCAGAAGCCACTAGACCACCAGGGAAAGTTTGTGTGTGAAAGTTAGTTCGGATGATGGTCTCTATGTATGGGCGTTTGGCTGCCTGTGTGTGGATTGGCGCTTGGCAGGGGTTGGTGTGTCGCTGGCATTTGGATGGTGCTGGGCAGTGTTTGATAATGTTAACTGTTATTTTTTGTCATCATTTGTGATCATAATGGTTTAATCTCCTTTTTATTTTAGTGCAGAGCTTTCGTTTTACTTTGGTGTAACTTGTGCTTGCGGTTTCGGCACTGGTAGATCTGCAGTTTGTGTAGGTGCAAGTGTTTAGTAAGGAAAAGTTTCTTATGCTGTTTACTCCAAATGAGTATCAATGACCTGCATGAATGTGTTTTTTGGATATGCTGTAATAATAGCCACGAGATCACTCTGATTGTGACTGTCTTTTTAAGGTTTGGCCTGTTCTTGATCACTTTGTAGATTTATTTTCAGAGATCTATGTGCCAGGGAAAGAAATAGCTGTGGATAAGTCTTTGGTCCTGTTCAAGGGCAGATTGGTTTTTAGGCAGTACATTCCTAGCCAGAGGGCACGTTATGGAATTAGAATGTATATGCTGTCTGAGAGGAGTACTGGATATGTCTATAATTTCAAGGTCTAGACCGGTAGGGTTTCCAGTATTGACGCCTTGTATGTCTGCCCACTTCTGGAGTTACAGAGAAAATTGTATGGGAACTTGGTAGATGACTTTTTAACAAAGGTCATCATTTATACATAGATAACTTTTACACTGGTGTGTAATTGTTCAGGGAATTGTTTTAAGTGGACACTGTTGTTTGTGGCACAATCTGCTCAAACCATAAAGGTTACCCAAAAGAGCTTGTTCATAAAAAACTTGAGAAGGGACAGTGCAGTGCCTTGCGTATCGATGAACTTCTAGCTCTGAAATTTTCTGACAGGAGAAATGTCTATATGCTGACAACCATCCATCCATGATGAAAGTACTTCACCCATGACTGGGGTCAGGTTGCAGAGGTACATAAACCTGTGTGCATTTTAGACAACAATAAGCGCATGGGTGGTCTAGGCAGAGTACATCAGAGGTTGGAACCTTACACTGCTGTTTATAAGGCTTACATTTGGTATAAGAAATTGGCTATCCATTTTTTCCTTTTAGCAACATTCAATGCTTTTGTTGTATTTAAGGGTTGTTCTCCAGAGTCAAAGATGACATTTGTTCAGTTTCAGAAATCTCTGATAGGCAGCCTTATTGTAGTGGAACAGGCAAGAGTTACTATAGAAGCAATGGTAGAGAATGTGGCTAGATTGAAAGATCACCACTTTGCTGATCACATTCCTCCCACAGTAAAAAAAAAATGTTCCGGCTAAGTAATGTAGAATCTGTGCCTGAAGAGGTATGCCCCTATTGTCATTCTAAGCCTCAACTGATTGTGCCTACATGTTTTAAATTGTACCACATGGATCAGAGATTTTGGTTGCAACCGTGAGCATAAAAGTAAACTAACCTGTCTGTATCAGTTTATATTCTGTGTTCAGATTTCATGGTTGACATTAGTGTGATGTATGTAGTTAGAGCTGTTGTGTTTGAAATTATAGTTTTGTATCTTTTGCCAATTGGTTTGTGTTTTTTTTTGTATAAAAAATGGGATGGTGGTGTGTGTGGACTAGTGCTTGGCTGGCGATGTGTGAGGACTTGCATTTGTCTGGGGGTGTGCGTGGAGTGGCATTTGGTTGGTGGTGTGCTTGGTGTGGCTCTTGACTGGCAGTGTGCATGGAGTTGCGCTTGGATGGTTGTGTGCTTGGACTGGCGCTTGGCTGGCAGTGTGCTTGGAGTGTCACTTGGCTGGCAGTGTGCATGGACTGATGCTTGGCTGGCAGTGTGTGAGTAGTGACTTGCTGCTGGTCACTACACACACTGTTAGCCAAGCATCAGTGCACACACTCCATCAACAGCGAGCCAGTATGGTTGCTGTGTCAGTTATGTGGGTGTATGAAAGTGATGGACCCTTGCATGGCGCTGCCTGTTGATGTGAGTGTCGTAATATGCTGAGCCCGTGGCTGGTGGTGTGAATGGTCTTGTGTGTATCATGTATGAAAGGTGTGTGAATGGCCTTTAAAGAGGTTGGTGCCTTGCCGCTGCTTTACAGCTTATGAGCTGTGAGTGTTTGGTTCAGGTTTTCGACCTTTCAAATATTAACAGTACATTTCATTTTTGTGAAATCTCTTGTTAATAAAATTTTACGCTATGAACCTTCACTCACCCTCATGCCAAATCCAACAAGTGTGTGTGTGTACTTGAGGAATAGATGAGTGTGAAGTAATATCTGTCTTTCCCTTGTTACTACATTGTTGATGGGAGTGTTGTAATGTGCTGGGCCCGCGGATGGAGGCGTGAGTGGTCTTGTGTGTGTCACGTATGAAAGGTGTGTGAATGACCTGTAAAGCGGTTGGTGCCTTGACATGGATTCGCAGCTCACAAGCTGTGAGTCATTGGTTCAGTTTTTGGAACTTTCAGTTATTAACAGTGCATTTCATTTTTGTGAAATCTCTTGTTAAAAAATATACATTTTGAACCTTTCACTCATCCTATGCCAAATCCAACAAATACGTGTGTGTACTTGAGGAATAGATGGATGGGCAGTAATATTTAAATTGTTTGTCTTTCACTGCCAAGGTGTACATTGTCTCTAGGGAAAATATACCAATCTAGTTATTTTTGTAAACTAAAAACCCAGGGTAGTACAGGGTGATGTCTCTCTTGGATCCCAGCACGTTTTCTTACCCACAATGCCCTGAGAACCTCAAAATGTGACCAAAGTCACCCATATTCCTTGCATTACTGTGCCATTTCTTCCAGAATCAGAAAGAAACCACAAATGTCCTGCCACCCAGTGTTCCCCCAGGTCTCCCAATAAAAATGCTACCTCACTTGTTTGGGTTGGCCAAGTGCCCATGACAGGGAAAGGCCCAAAAAGTATTGTGGAGATTATCTATCACAAAACAAAATAGTTTTCCAAGGGAGTTACCTGTGTTTTTGGTCCCGGACTCAGCGGCCATCTAGGGGAACCTATCAAACCCAGACATTTCTGAAAACTAGACACCTGGGGGAGTCCAGGGAGATGTGGAATACATGGACCCCCGCTATTTTCTCACCCAGAATCCCCTGCAAACCTTAAATTTATCTAAAAAAAAATCACATTTCCCTCACATTTATGTGTGGGTAAGTTGTGGGATCAGCGAGCTGACACAAATTTCTTACCAGCCAGCATTTCCATAGGTCTCCCGATATAAATGGTACCTCACTTGTAAGGGTAAGCCAAGTGCCTGCGACAGGGAAGGAACCAAAACATGTTGTGGAGACATCAAAATTATCTATCACAAAACAAGCTGGTTTCGCAAGGGGGGCACCTAAGTTTTTGGTCCCAGGCTCAGTGGCTATCTATTGAAACCTACCAAACCCAGACACTTCTGAAAACTAGACACCCAGGGAAGTTCAGGGATGTGTGGCTTGCATGGATCTCTGAACGTTTTCTTGCCCAGAACTCCCTTTAAACCTCAAATTTAGCAAACAAAATCACATTTTCTTCACATTTCTGTGTGTGATCATTGCACTGGCACAAATTTCCTGCCACCAAGTGTTCCCCTCGGTCTCCCCAGTAAAATGACACCTCACTTGTGTGGGTGGATAAGTGCCTGTGACAGGGAAGGGCCAAAAATGTGTAGAGATTGAGCGCATATCGCAGCTAGTTGATAAGCACGATTTATTTTATACGTTTTTAGACTGACTCTGCTTTGGGCACCCACACAAGTGGTATCATTTTACTTGGGAGATGGAAGGGAATGCTGGGTGGTAGGAAATCTGAGCCTGAGCATTGATCCTATGCAGAAATGTCAGGAAAATGTGTTTTTTTTAGCTAAATTTGACGTTTGCATGGGATTCTGGGTAAGAAAACTTTGGGGATTTGCACAAGCCACACATACCCGGACTCCCTTTTGTGCTGAGTTTTCAAAAATGTCTGGGTTTGGTAGGTTTCCTTAGATGGCCCCTGAGCCCAGGACAAAAAACGCAGGTGCCTCGTTTTGTGATAGATAATTTTGATGTCCCTACAATACATTTTGAGCCCTTACCTGTGGCAGGCACGTGGCCCACCCACACAAGTGAGATACCATTTTTACTGGGAGACCTGAGGGAATGCTGGGTGGCAGGAAATTTCTGTCGGCCTTATGATCCCATAAAATGTGATTTCTTTTTTTTAGCTAAATTTAAGGTGTTTAGGGGATTCTGGTTAAGAAAATGGTGGGGGATCCATGCAAGAAACTCCTCCCTGGACTCCCCCGGGTGTCTAGTTTTCAGAAATGTATTGATTTGGTAGGTTTCCTGTTGAAAAATCATCTTGTGCTCTGTTTACCCCCATTTGTTTGCTGACTGGTACTGGTGGTAGCTGAATCTGACTGTCCCTGGGCTCTGCCTAACCAGGGCCAGTGCTATGGTGAAAACACAGTGAAAACACACACACACATTAGGGTACACTATGTGTTAGGGTGCCCCTGTGATTGGCATGACCTACCCCATAAGTCTCTAATACATATGAGGGCAAGGGTTTTAAAACTACCTTTATGTCCCTAGTATATATTGGGGCATTGCAGGTTAGAGGCCAGCAGCCATTTCTACACTTGTATGTGTGCACTGCTGAGAGCCTGATGTCATTTTATAAGCAGCCCTGTTTTGCAGCACTGCTTTTAAATGTAAATTGTGCCCACACTCGACTTTGATGGTAGGGGCACTTAAAAATTGATTACTACAATATTTTGGCATATTAGGTACCCCCAGGGTCTTTCCTAGGTGTCCCAGGGGTAGGGAGGTCAGGTACTCATAAGGAGGGCCCTTATAAAAGAGGTTTTATATTCCCTGGTGATAGAGAAATTGCATATTTAACTGCCCCCATTGTAGTGCTTCCCAAATCGACTTTTGTGCTAGGAGCATTGCGGAGTGAGGATCTACACTATGGGGCCAATTAAGATGTCGTTAGGAATGCATTCCCACCGAAACGAGTTAGGAATGCTTTCCGAATGATTCGTATTCAGGGAGTCCACCCGACCGATTGCAATGTGTCCGGATGCTTGCGGACTCGCTTCGGTCGGTCGGACTCCTATTGGCTTCAATGGGAGCCTGTGATCCGAACGAGAACACAGGGTCCCATTGGAAAAAAGGGTGGGCGGGGAAAACCTTGCACTCTGTGGCGTGCACCCCATGGTGCCTGCCACATTGTGCATGGTTGGGAAGAGGGGTCCCTTGGGGACACCCATGGGCCACTTACAGTCGCCAACGGGCCCCCAAAGACCGATTCCGAAAGCCATTTTGTCTCAGTCAAACCGATTCAGAACGGCTGTCTGAATTGGTCATCGTACTTGCTTGTGCAGAAAGGATCGCTATTGGGCTGTACGATTCGGCTCCGAATGACTTGGGCTGGCTGAATACCATTCGGAACTGATTCGGACAGCCCGGGCGGCTTCCTTCTCTTCGTACTGGGTCGTCCAGAAAGGTGACCGATTAGGTAGGAAACAAGGGTTCCGAATCGGATTCGACAATTCCGAATCCCATCCTGAGCCCTTCCTAATGACATTGTAATCAGCCCCATAATGTGCATATTCAGGACCCCTAAAGTCTCCCCTAGGTGTCCCAGGGGTGGGGGGTCATGTAGCTATAAGCAGGGCCCTTAGACAGATGTTTTATATGCCCTGGTGTTAGAGAAAGTGCACATTTCATTTCCCCAATGTAGATCCCCTGCCACATAGGTTAACATGGACCCTTGCGAAGAATTCACAAAGTGTATCATTCAAGGACTTAGGAGAATGGTATTGATAAATCCAGCAATATGCTATTGTTGAATTTATCCTAAAGTATACAGAAAAAAAGTTATAAGACGTTCTTGTCTGTAAGCCACAATTCTGCCTTTCTGTGCTCCCCTCTGATTGGTCAGAGTTAAGAGGATTAGCCAGGCTGCTTTGATGAAGTGATAAGTGGCTCACCCAGTGAGTGGCTATCTCTTGGAATAGAGATCTACTGCACAGAAATGCCAGAGCAGGGGGTAGGGGTCGTAAACCATGGAGTTTCAAAGGGGGAAAGGAAAGGCAGAGAATACCAGGTCCATCTTCCCCCCAGCCCTCTGACACAGCCAGATGCAAGCTTAAGGCAGTAATTTGCAGATGGTAGGGGAAGGGAGCTATGGAAATGGGTCATATTGAAGGTTGGTTTAATTAGTTCTTGCTCCTCTGCTGCAAGTTCAGCCATATTGAATTTTGGAGAAATAGTGTTTTCTGAGAGAAGATTATGCCACACTTTGATTCAGTGGAATGCTCTGGGGTGATGCCCCGCACCTCATTGGATAGGAATGTTCTCCTGCTTGACCCCAGAGACCACTGAATAAATATTTGAGAGGTGCAGAGCATCTCAGATCTGCTGCTTGAAACTAAGAGAAGAAGAAGGCTTCCCAAGCAGGAAACTTGATTTGCACCACCAGGCCCAGCATTCTGACTTACTGTGCCTGCTGCATCATCTTGGACTACAGCCCTCTGGATGTACCTTGCTTCAAGAAGAATAAAGAGTGGACTCCCTGCAAGCTACAGGTTAACAGAGGTCACCTGGACCATCACCATCAATAATCCTAGGCCTGGAGTGGTCCAGCGGATTTGTAAGGGTTTTGTCCAAGTGGATTGTGGGAACTGAATTCCCAAACCTTTAAGGACCATCTTGGAGATTCCAGACTCTTTGATTGTGTTTTGGACACTTTGAGACCCCCAAAAGAACTTCAGGAAGAAGTTCCAGAAGGTTGGAGCAACTTTGGAAAAAAACTCCAGAGGAGGACAGGCTCAACCTCGAGAGACAAGCCGACGAACTTCAACTGCAAGCCGGCCTGCCCTGCTGGTTCATCCCACTGAAAAGCTCCGGAGGTCCAACTAATAGAGTTTGACTGGGAGCTCCCTGAATAGCAAGCCAGAGAGCCTTCAACAAACCCGGACTGGTAAAGAGCATCCAGGGACCCCGTAAGAAAAAGCTCCAGGAACGATTCTAAGTCCGAAGGTAAATTCTTGTCCGGGGCCTACTGCGAGGGGTGAGCGTGGGAATGATTTATTAAGACCTATTCTGAGCCATAGACTGTGTTAGTGGCCTAATTTCCAGTGGTAGATGCACATTTACCCCTACTAATAACCCACTTTCCAACCTTTGGTGTTTAACTGCGCGGATGAGGACTTGTGTTTAAAAGTACACCTTTCAGTGAAGTGAATTAAGATTATAAAAATCCTCTACATTATTTTAGGACAAAACTTTTGAGTTGTGAATTTTTGGAATTTGGACTAAAATGATTTTTAATCCATTGTCTTGATTTTTCCAAAATTGTCCTAAGTCTCATTGCTAGTTGTTGTGATCAAAAACTAGGGATACCATGGAGCTAGACCTAGCTAAATGGACTAAACTCAAAATGGCTGAGCTTAGGGTATAGTGTAGGCTTAGGAGGCTGCCTGTCTCCAACAAGATTAGGAAGGCAGGGTTGCTTAAGTGCCTGAAGGCATGGGCTGGGTTAGCTGAAGAGATTTAAGGGAGATGGAGGCTGACCCCCCAACATCACCCAGGAGGAAGGTAAGGATGATGCCTCCTCCATTGTTTCCTTTGTTAGCTATGCATTTCCAGATGTTGGGAGGAGGGCAGGGTCCCCCACTCAGGAACCACCCTTGTCCCTTGCGGAGAGGCAGCTTGAGGCCCTGCTAGCTTCCATTGCCTCAGAGAGGGAGAAACTGGAATTAGCTAAGGAATAGTGGGAGGAGAAGGCAAAATAAAATGGTGAAGAGGTAACGTCCAAGGCTGGTGGATTTGACCACAAGCTTCCCAAGGGTATAGTACCCAGGTACACAGAGGGGGATGACATTGATAAGTGGCTAGCAACCTTTGAGAGGGCCCTTAGGATGAGTAGGGTCCACTCTAAGTATTGGGGTGTACTCCTGTGGTAGTTGATTCCAGTAGCAGGGAAGGATAGGCTCCTTAACCTGACAGGGGATGATGGAGAGTACTACCAGCAGATGAAGTCATGCTTGGTCAAGAGATTTGGTCTGACTACAAAGCAGTAACGGGTGAAGGTTTTTTTTTTTTTTACGTTATTTACCATTTTCGTAATAATTACATTCAGTACATGGTTACTTACTGTTTTGCAATTTAAAATGGCAAGAATTTGACAGAAAAAAAACAATTTACATACATAGCAATCCCTGTCCTTCATCCGACCCAGCTCAATCTCATGACCGCATATACTTCTAATCTTTGTAATTGCAAACATCGACTCTCTCCCAAGCTAAGACCTTCCACCAGTGAATCGCATCTCTCCATCTCAATTTAGCCAACAACATTTGAAAACATGTAACCTGGGTTAATTTTACTGTTCGTATTTTACCCCACTCCCGTGGGACAATCCCATTCAGTTGTTGTGAGACGGGGGCAGCATTCGCTTCAAGCAGATAACCCCTGAGAGGACCCCAGACATCTTTTGGCCGAAACGCCGGGGGCTGGGTAATAGCATAGAGCTCACTGTTTGTATTGCAATATGTTAGGCTGTGAAGCCAGGCTTTTACTGTAGGGGAGGATCTGCAGCCCCATTTAAGAGCTATCTCCCTTTTCGCAAGCAGCAAAGCAATTGCCGTGAATTTGCATACCCCCTTTGGGAACTCAAACACATACCCCAACAGCGCGGTCTCAGGTGTGGGCTCTACCTCTATGTTTATCATCTTTGCTATTTTGCTGTACACCGATTGCCAATATGCCCCAATTTTAACGCAGTTCCAGACAAGGTGCGCAAAGCCAGCATGTGGTGCACGCACTTATGTGGTATGTGGTCTGCCAGGGTCAATGGTGTGCATTTTCTCCGGGGACATATAAACTCTCCACAGAAATTTGAAGTGTATTAATTTATGCCGACTGTTTAGGGAGACTTATTTAATTTGTGTGCAGCAGAACGCCCTGTGCGAGTCCTGAATAGGATGCCCTAAATCTCGCACCCACACCTCCCTGATCCCACCATCTCTGCTGGGAACTAGTGTCATGCATGCGCTGTACATCTTAGAAATTAAGTGTTCTCCCCCGGGGTTTGCAATCACTGTGGTCAACGGGGTGAACGATGCTGGCTCCAAAGGGACCCCAGAGACCCCCGCTCTTAGTGCACAGCAGTCCCGGTTGAGGATAAAATGATCCATAAATGTTGCCTCACTTAATCTCCCATCATCAGTGCTAGAAAAGACATGACCCCCCGTGAAAAGGTCCCCAATTTTACTTATTGAGTACTTGGTGAGTGTGCGCTGCACAAGTTTCTCTTCCATAATGGGGTTCCACGGGTTATTCAAAATCAGGATCTCGGGAAAATATAAAGTAGGTGCTCTAGTGACCCGCACTAACTTCTGCCAAGCCCAACTGGTAGTAGACACAGTTTGGATATCCCGGGGGTCCCTTGGGAGCCCAAACGGAAGCACCGTATTCAGGGAGGCGGGCAGCACCAAGTCAGCCTCGGGTCTAGTGTAAGGAACCCGCGCATCAGGATGGTACCAGGAGTGTGCGAAGCTGCACTGTGCTACCAAATAATATATCTGAAAATTAGGGACACCGAATCCCCCTCTGTCGTAGGGCAGGGTCATAGCATCCCAACTGACCCTGGGTCTTCCACCGCCCCAAACCAGCCTGATAAGATGAGAGCGCAATGTGAGAAAAAATATTTTTGGAAGCGGGATGGGGATGTTATTAACTAAATATAAAAACTTAGGGAGTACAATCATTTTAATCAATGCCACCTGGCCCGCCAGCGAGAGGGGGAGTCTTAACCGTCTTTCCACTTGTAGCTCTAACTTATGCATAGCAGGGCCATAATTCAATCAGAGAATTTGTTCTATGTCTTTGTGGATATGAATTCCCAAATATTTCGTCGACTCCTCACACCACTCAAGAGGGAATTCACAATTCCATTTCGCGGTGCATGGAGTAAGGGGGAATATTTCTGATTTACCCCAGTTTATGCCCAGGCCAGAGTAACCGCCAAATCGTATAATCTCCCTAATGAGAGGTTCAAGATTCTGCTTGGGGGCGCGCACATAGAGAATCATATCATCCGCGTAGAGGGAAATAAGAAGAGGGCCCATTTTAAACTGAAGTCCTCTATGCAGATGTCGTTCTTGGAAGTGTCTAACCAGAGGGTACATAGCTAGAATGAAAAGCAAAGGGGAAAGTGGGCCTCCCTGCCTGGTGCCGCGGGTGAGCTTAAATGAACGCGATAATATGCCGTTCAAGCGAAGCCGAGTAGTTGGGGCATTATAGAGTAGAGCTGTGAGGTCAACAAAACCTCTTGGCATGCCCATCCTCCTCATTACTGCTAGGAAGAAAGGCCACTCCAAGGAGTCGAAGGCCTTCTCTGTATCAAGAAGGATTGCCGCTGCCGGAACCTCAGTCGAGATTCTATGTATCACAGCGAACAGCGTCCTCAAATTGAGGGCGGTCGATCTATGGGGGACAAATCCCGACTGGGCCGGGGAAATTATGCGGTCTAGTACTAAAGCCAACCTTAGCGCTATCATTTTGGCCAAGATTTTATAGTTGAGGTTTAGGAGGGAAAGAGGTCTGTACGACCCACAAGCTAGCAGATCCTTCCCGGGTTTAGGAAGTAGTATTATTACCGCTTCTCGCAAAGTGAGGGGCAACTCCTTGTGCTCAAGGGCCTCGTTGTAAACCTCAAGGAGGCGTGGTGCCAGCAAGTCCTTGTAGACCTTGTAGAAGTCACCTGTAAAGCCATCCAGTCAGGGGGCAGTCGAGCCTTTCATAGCATCTATAGCACTGATGATCTCCTCTGCGGAAAATGGTTCCGCGAGGAACTCTTGCATGAATTTCTCAAGCCAGACCATGGCGATCTCTTCCAAATACTCTTCCTGTTATGATATAGTATGTGTCACCCGAGACACATATAACTTGGTATATTACGATAAAAATGTGTCCCGTATTTCTGGGGTGCTAGTGAGAGTTTGGCCTGTAGAGGATCGAATTTTGGTGATACAAGATCGCCCAGGCGAGGGTCGTAAAAGTTGTGCCAGTGTACGGCCCAGTCTGTCACCCTCCCCATAGCGGCGGGCGATTCCATATTTAGTTAGAAAATTAGTTTCCCTTTCAGCGGCCTCCCTGAATTCCTCCAAAAGGGTCAGGCGTAGACCACACCGGGCCGGATCAGGATCAACGATCTGTTCTTTATCTAACGTCTCCAATTTCTGCTCAATACGGACTATCGTGGCCCTGAGATCCCTCAGTACCCCCGCATGCTTAGAGATGCAAACTCCACGCGTGTAGGCCTTAAAGGCCTCCCAAAGTGTGGCCCAAGAGTTGACAGATCCAGTATTTAGCTCAAAATATTCCTCTATTGCTGAGCGAAGCTCTGATTTAAATAGTTCATCCAGCAAGGCCCGCCCTGGAAATCTCCACTGCCTGTCACTGCCCTCCGGTCTAGGAACACGAACCTTTAACACCACCGGGGAATGGTCCGAGTACGTTCTGGGGAGTAGCTGAGAAGATTTATACCAATTAGATAAATTGGGGGAGATCAACCTATAATCTAACCTGGTCCACGTATCGTATTGAGCAGAGTAGTGAGAGTATGCAGGTTCTACCGGGTTGCGCTGTCTCCAAATATCAACCAAACCTACTGAGACACACAGGTCTACTAGTGCTCGGCGCGCACGCAGCTTAGTGTCTGGGGAGGTGAAAGAACTGTCAAGCGTTAGGTCTAATAATGAATTAAAGTCACATCCCATGCATACGTACTCCGCGTCAAGTTGCAAACTTTGTGCATGCAAACCATGGAAGTACTCTGGGCTGTCAATATTAGGGGCGTATATACACACTAATGCTATGCGATGACCCTTTAGCTGACCTACTACCATGGTGTAGCGCCCTTCATTATCATTGTGTGTTTTGTATGGCTGAAAGGGGAGCCATTTGTGTATTAATATTGTGGTGCCCCTCGCGTAAGTGCTGTGATTTGCGAAATATCGATGCGGGCCCCAACTAGTAGCAAAGGTGCTGACATCTTTTCTGGGCAAATGGGTTTCTTGAAGAAATGCAATGTCGATCCCATGTCGCTGTAAGTAATGTAGTATATGCTTCCCTTTTCTAACATTATTGCGCCCCCTGACGTTCCAGGTGATGAGCGACAAGTCAGAAAAAGTGGACAGTCTATCAAAACCTGACATTTATACAAAAAAACATTTGTTGCTGTTGTGCGTCACAGCTAGCCCTAATCGTTGTACAGTGAGTAATCTGAAATGTAAACAAAAGTAGCCATAGGTTGCGAACCACCCATCCCTGCGAAGCCCTTCGCAGGGAACAACACCGTAGAATAGACAATCATATGCATCAAGTAAACATCCCAACGATTCAAGAAGGAGATGAACAAAATACATTACAATCGTATGACACATTTAACGTGCTAAACACACAAGGAGTGGCAACGCCACGCCAGTAACCCAACTTTGCAGTTATTTATATTGACTAATAAGCATCCTATCTCAATACAAGAGCAAACCATACTGAAATGATCCATGTTCACCCGGAGCATATTGCCCAGGTTATTCAGAGGAAAAAAGTTCCACGCTGGCCGCCGAGCCACTGTGAGAGGGAGAAGCCCTGGATGTGTCTTTACTCTTTTGGCTGCCACTGCCTTTATAGTCTCTACAAAACTCCTGAGCTGCTGTGGGGGTGTCGAAAATCCGGGATCTGCCCTCGACGTCCACCCGAAGTCGCGCTGGGTATAACATACAATATCTGAGTCCCAGATTCCGGAGAGTCGCCTTGACTCCATTGTGTTTGCGTATTGCCTCCTGTACCATTGCTGTAAAGTCAGGGAACAAGGCCAACGCAGATCCCTGCCAGGATAGAGCACCCTGCTCTCTCGCCAGGCGGAGCGCCGTGTCCCGAAAGTTTAGGAGGCGCACAATTATGGGCCTCGGTAGACAGCCTGGGTTAGGGCGGGGACCCAAGGACCGATGTGGGCGTTCAATAATAAATCCAGAAGTGAAGGCGTCCCTGCCAAATATGTTCGCCAGCAGAGTTTCAACAAACAGATCCATTCGGCTGGTATTGGCAGACTCAGGAACTCCTAGGATGCGAATGTTGTTGCCCTGCTGCACACTTCCAAATCCTAATTTTTTATGGCTACCTCCTTAAGGATCTTTTCAATGCGGTCCAGGCGCTTAACGGACTGGGCCCCTACGTCTTCAAGGTCACACACCCCACCTTCCACTGTGTCCAGGCGCTTGTCGTGCACCTCTAGTTTGGCACCCAGACTGTGTAGGCATTTTTCCAGGGTGTCAAACCGACCATCCAAAGCCCTGAAGCCAGCCCTCATCTCCTGCAGTAGCGTGTTCGAGCCTGTGGGAGGGTCGCCCATGGAGGCCGTGTCTGAGCCCCCCTCAGCCATACTGTTGCCCGCCTCTGGCGTTTTCTCTGTGGTTTTACTAAACTGCAGTAGCCGTTGATTAGGGTCCTTACGACCCATATCGCACTGCAAATGCTCGCTGGATTGCAACATCCATCGCGGGCGGGCTGCGCTATACGATGCTCTGGTCTGATCAATACAATGCTGTAACTGAGAAAAAAAACAGGGAATCTAGGGGCCACTTTCGCCAGGTGTTAGTTCTCTACAGCCCACAAAAGTCCAACAAGCACACTGGACCGCCTCATATGCTGCAGGTACATCCGCCGGCAGGAGCTTGCTGTAAAGGCTACAATGAAACCTCTGCGCCTCTCATGGGAACTTTCCTTCTATTACTATCAATGTCCCATGCTTAATAATGCCCAGGAGTAGGAGTTTTGGCTTAGTTCCATCTAAGCACAGGTGCTGTGTCATTCAGGATTGTGCCGCTCCTCGGCCTTTATGCCAATTTATGCAAGCTATTTTTTATACTGCATAGGCGGGGGACTTAAAGCCTTGGTATTCCCCCCCGGCCAGCCCGATCAGCCGGCTGGCTGTCCCCCAGGCTCTCCAGCGGCCCCTATCGCCGCGGGCCTCGGGGAGCAAATCGGGCCGGTCGCGCTCACCACAGCAGCGCAAGCCGGTTGCAGCGAGTGACGGAAGAGGGGGGGGCAAATAGCGGTCTCGTTCACCTCGCCCGCGGCGGGAGATGGATTACACCGCTTCTTCAGGGCTGCAAATCTGGAATTTCCCCAGACGGAAGTTAGCGATCTGCGCGGCCTTCTTCCAGGCCTTCCACCGTCGCAGCAGCCAGCTCTGCCCATGCACATTTGCCGGCCTCGGATCGGGCCACAGACGGCTCCCCGGCATAACCGCAACATCTGCCACTTGGGCACCTGCCCCGCCGATGGTTTAATGTGGCATTAGTTCGGATAGGATGAAGTTGTTGGGCTTGTCTGGCGGAGCTTCAGCGCTGCACGGCCATCTTGGGTGGCAGCCTGGCCACGCCCTCTAAAGGGTGAAGTTCAAAGACATCCAGAAAGTGTGTGAAAGTCTTGGGTAGACTTAGTGGGCGTCTCAGTGAAGGCGCTAGAAGGCTGGATTGTTGGTAACAAAGTTGACACAGATGAGGGATTGTATAATTTGTTGTTGAAAGAACATATTTTGACTCCTTGTGCTGAAGAGAAGTTACTACAGTACCTATTGGACTCTAAGCTGACACACCTCAGAGAGTTGGGGGAAGCAGCTGATGACTGGGTGAGAACCCGGGTTTCCAGTCAGCACCAGGGGGGGGGGCCAGAAGGAAGGAGGGCAGGTCCCTCCCCAGGGAAAAGACCAGGGGAAAGAAGGTCAAAAATAGAAGGAGTCCTTGAAAAAGACTCACAAAAACTTGAAAAGGAGGGGGTTTCCCCAGCCAACCCAAATTCAAAGGGAGGGTATATCAAGGAAGGAATGGTAAAGGTGGTTAAGTGCTTTGACTGGAATCAGCAAGGACACAAGAAGGGAGATGCTGTCTGCACAAAAAAAACCCCACTAGTGGGCCATCCCCAGGAATTGCTAGATTACGTGTGGGGATGGAGAGTGCCCCAAAGAGGGGTAGGCAAGTGGCAAAGGCAACCTTAATGTCCCTCGGTGGGGTGAATATTGCAACCCTGGCTGCCTTATATCCAAAGATGGATAAGCACAGGCATAGGCCTCAAGTGAATGGGACTGAGGTGAAGCTCTAAGAGACACAGGGGCTAGTTGTGACTATGGTCCTAAATACCCTGGTGCCTCAAGAGAGATTGCTAGCTGACCTTTGCAGGCAGCAGTACCAAACTGCATCCTATGGCTATGGTGGATTTCGAATGGGAAGATGTGACAGGCCCTATGAAAGTAGCTGTGTCTCCTCTACTCCCAGTCCCATGTTTACTGGGCAATGATCTCGAAGCATCTGAGTGGTCAGAGGTGGAGGGAGGGTTCCATATGAGAATATTGGAGCTCCCTGAATAGGTATGTGCTGTGACAAGGTCACAGACTATACAGAAGGGAAAGGCTGGAGGCCTGGACCCTGGAACAAGATGCCAAGCATCCAAGAACAAGGGTACTCAGTCTGGTGAGCCAGCACAGGGGACTCCAGAGGTGCAGGAGGAATCTGACCCTGATGGGGAGGATCAGGCCTCTGAGGAAGGGACTCTATCCCTGTTAGAGCTGTCAGATCTGGCAGAACTGACAGGAGCAGGTAGACCCTCAAGGGAGGAGGAGACTGTTCCACCCTTGTGAGCTTGATGCAGATTGCCGTCAAGCAAGAGGAAGGAGATGATGGTGGATTTCACAGAATCTACTGTGAAGATGGACTGCTTTATACTGTGGTCAGAAACTTCAAGGAAGGGGCCACCAGGAGGTTCATCCTGGCCTTGGGTCATGATATCCCCTTGGCAGGACATTTGGGACAGACTAAGACTTGGAAATGGTTGGTGAACCATTTCTACTGGCCCCATATGTCTGAAAAGGTTAAGGAGTTTTGAAGCTCCTGTGTCACTGAAGGAAGTGGCCCTTAGGGGCCACCCGGGTTACTTACAACCACCTGCTAGGCCTTCCCAAGAAATGAAGTCGGTCAGACAGTAGAGAATACAAACATACCTTTATTAGTAATACTCTGCAGAGGAGTCCAATATGACCTGCACCCTAAGATGTCTGCCGAGGGGACTGGCTCCCTAACGGCCTGCAATACCTAATCATCCCTCCAAGAACCTCCAACCATGCCTACAGTGGAAAGTTACCGGCCTGAGCCGAACATGAACAATGAAGGCACAGGAGGATGGGCTACCACCCGCCAGATGGGCACATGTTATCTGTGATTCGAGGTCAACGCGCTGAGTCTCAGCGTCTCCCAACGTGGGAGCAGAACTAAACACTTGGATAGGTATGCGAGGGCAGAATGGCCTATTCATTAGTAAGTCGGAAAACAGCCTTGAACAGGAGAGAAAAAATAATAACTAAATACAGTATTCTGCAGAGGCAAGCAGTACGAATAATGAGGCCTAGTTCGGACACAGCCTAATAGGGATTTAGAAATACAAACTGTAGTCACACTTGCTAACTAAAGCTTGCACGTTGCAGGGATAACTCAGTGGGTTGCATAATGTAAATACAAATGGCATCTATTTAGCCACACACTGCTAACCTAATGTAGCATGATACGAGTGCATAGCAGGATTGGGCTGTTCAAATCTAACAGACCCTCCTTTTAGCAGTGGTGGCTAAATGCTTTATTAGACTATCCGGTATGGTCTTTACAACTCTAAGTGGGGAGAAAGAAAATGCATAGTCACTCAAATTGCAAAGGGAAACAAGGCAGCACAGGTATATCAAAATCTCTTTAGTATTCAACTTTTCATTTTTTAGCTAGGGGGCATTCTGATTACCTTTGTAAACATGCATATAATCTTCTGGATGTAAGGTACCCTCCTTTCCATCTGATCTAGGTGTATACCCCTGGTGTACTACTATATACTCCAACACTGAGTCATAATCAGACTATATCAAAACTATTCAAATGTTCATTATTAAGCAGGGAAACTATAAGAGACGTGTTGACCTAAAAGATATCTACATCAATGCTCATCAACCCTTCTAAAACATGATCTTAGCGTTTGTATTGCATGGATGTCCTTTCCTTAGCAGTTAATGTACCTACGCAGTAAATGCAACAAACTGGGAGACAGTGCATACAAGGGTCTATTTGTCGTATCACATATTTTACATTATAACTGAGGATAGGCGCAATACGTAGATGAGGCAGCAAATACAGTGGGGATACAAAAACGAACTGTCATACTATCATGACAGGCCTCTACCTAATATACACATTCTTTTGTAGGGCGTGAATCACTAAATGCATTATCAAGGACTGGAGAACGGAATTGAAGGTACACCAATCTGAACAACTGTATTATCATGTTGTGTCCTCCGGTGCTCCCCTGTGCGAGGAGCCAAAGTAATAAACATGTTCACAAGAGAAACTGGTGCTGTATGAACTTGGGAATGCACAGGATACTTTTCATTCAGGGAGTAGGCTATTCCTAACACTATCATTAGCACAATAACAACTATGGATGCAACTTGTACTTTCTATGTACTGACCCTGCTCTGAACAGGGAGGTGCAAAAGGGCTGTTTTCCTCGTCAATTGGGGAACCAAACGGATACATGGTGATTGGGAGAGAAATGAAACACAATGGAATTGGTGGCCAGGGAACAAGAGGATGGGCAAAACTCTTCTTTCCAGTGTATTTCAAAGAGTCATCACTGGTAGGCTCCTATTTTCATCTAGCGTGGGCACTATTGAGCACCGGCAGTGGAGCTGTGCGTCGAGCTCGGATCCAGATTCCACGTTGCAGGGCAAGGAATTTCTCTCTCTAGAATCACAGTCCTTTTGCCCCATTTGTTGACTGTCCAAACAATGCACCAAACTCTTTTTCTACACTCTATCTCTGGTACCTTAGACCGGGTACCCGCACCCTATTCTTCATCCATGAAGTCCATCCCTACTAACCCTATTATACCTTGGTGCATTGTTCCTCCGTCGGGCGTACATTGTACCATACACAAAGGGGTCAAAGGAAGAAGGGAGTCAGACTCAAGAGGGACCAAGGGGCAGAGACTCAAACACAAGTGAGCCCACAGACTAGGCTCAATGGGCTAGGACTCGAGCACAGGTGGACCAACAGGCTGGGGCTTCTGGATAGCCCCTCTCTGTGTTATTTTTCAGTGGTACTGCCTCGTCCAGCACCTCTTTGCTCTGCAGCTTCGCCTCAGTCGTATTCATAGATGCTCCATAACAAGCAGCCAGGCTGTGCATCACGTCCGACCCCTCTCTCTTTCTTTGTGAATGCAGGGCGTCCCGGACCTATTAGCAAGTATAATATGAACTTTTAGTTAACTAGCAAGGATAAAACTTTATATAATTTATTTTTTTCTCTCCCAACACCAAGTAATGGGGTAAGCCTTAATTCATTTACTAAGCTCTGAAAGAACAATTCAGACATACTTTAGATCGTTGCATCTGTCCATTCCTATATTATTCGTCTGAAGAACCTCAAAAAGGGAAATGTGTGGTGCAAAATTATTGGGGGGCATACAGGTACCCTTCCTAGTAATGTGCATCATGTGCACCATACAGTACACAGGCTAAGCAATGTCTCATCCTGACAATGTGCCTTACTTTCAACGTAGACCTCTTTATTTCCAGTGCCCACCCAGCAGGGCCTACTACAAACATTCTCTTATTTCATGTTAATCATTTTCTGCAAACGCATTATTCCTACCCACATCATCTGTTGCAACCCAGTTACTCATGCTAACTAATAAAGGATATGTGATGTCTCTACAACTGAATGTAGCGTTGCAGTATCATGAGCAATAATGGTGGTGCCACCTGGGTATTCAAACGAAAGCCACCGACATATAGTTCCCCTTAAGGATCAAATAAGGGAACATCAGTCTAGTCTACCCGTCCTTTCATCTCCATCTCAATTCCAATTCCATCAATTTACAGAAAGGAGGGGCAGTAACATGGCTGACTTCAAGGTGACACACTTTGAATCATGACAATTTTTCTGAACCGTACTTTGTTATAGCCAGTTAGACGTGCACTGGTGAGGTGCTGTGTCTCTATTTATTCAAGGGCATGTTCACAGCATGGAGTACCATATCTGTGAAATTAGTGGCTAAGGCGAGTCCAATTGATTGTCTTATGGAGACAGCCACCGTCATAACCGTTCCTAGACAGCATCAAAGACAGAAAGCGCGCACGACAAGTCGTCTTGTGTACTTACAACACAAAACAGCATACAACAATATATGTACCAAGGACAGACACCAAAGAAAGAAAATAAAGAACGCAGTTTCAAGTGTTAGGCATTCAGAGTTAAGGCTCATGCACCCCATACACCTCATTTAATGTGTTACTTACCCAAGTCACCCAAGGACCTAATCTCCTACCCCCTTCGACAGTAGGTGACCTAAGCAGGTGACCTCCTGTCGACAATACTTATCCCTTTCAAAAACAGACTCCCTAGTCATCCAAAGCTAAATACAAGGACAATTCGTTAGAAATGGGGGTCTCTAGTTGGCAGAGGTAGGTACCTCTGTCCAAACAGGGACCCTTCCCTCCAGTCAGAGTAAGGGGGATACATACTTTAGATAATCCCTACTCACCCCCCTTAGTAGCTTGGCACGAGCAGACAAGCTCATCCGAAAGGCAATGTGCAAAGCATTTGTACCAACACTCACAGTAACACTGCAAAGACACCACAAAAGGACACTACACCAAATATGCATCCTCTTCCTCTGTCATACTGAAGCATGACAATCAACCAACAAAAAGACAGAAACGCACAGAGAAGTTGAACAAGAAACACATACACTGCACCCTGCCTAGGGTGGAACCTTGGGTCTACCATAGGGGTGTCCTTTGCACAAACTGCACACAGGCACTGCGGTGGCAGGCCTGAGGCATCTTTTCCGGGCCACTCAGGTGGGTGGCACAATCAGCGCTGCAAGCCTACTAGTAGCAAGTTATTTACCAGCCCTGGCACAACCAGTGCACTTCACTAGGAATCTACTAATAAAACAAATATGCCAACCAAGGAGGACCAGGCACAATATCAATTTACACAAAAAGCACTTGCACTGTGACACTGATCAGCAGTGGCAAAATGCCCAAAGCATCTGAACCAGCAAAAACAAAATCCAGCACAGCATCAAAAACATAGGAGGTAGTGGCAAAAAGTCAGGTAAAACCACTTCAAGGATGCCATGTCTAACACCATACAACTGTACTGCCCTACAACTTTGCTGTGTCTAAAACGATGAGCAAGTAACTACCTTGTATTTTTAAACTTTTTTATAGATGCCCTGACTTTCACCATCCAATGTTATCCCAGACAAGGACCTATTATATATATTCTATAAGCAATACTGCCAAATAATGCGCTTTAGATCAGCGACAGAAAAATATTGAGCAGCAGAAGAAGCATAATAATAGCCAGAGCAGCAGACAACTGGAGGGCCACATTTTTATTTTTCCTTTGAACTGCACACAGGTCAGTCACAAATTGCAAACGCAATCAAAATCAAAATAGTGGGACTATTACAATGTACTAGCCTTCTCCTCACCAACACCTGTCTCAACCAAATCCGGGATCATACACAACAAGGCTCGAGAAATCTGTAGGAATCCCAGCTCTACATCGCCTGTTGCCCACAAAGTGGGTGGCACATCCGCAAAACTCGGGGGGAGGGGGGGGAGAAACAAACACTACTCTCTACTTACATTAAGGCCCATCATCAGACATTCACCTGCCTGAGAGCAGTGATAATAGGATGCCAAACCCATCACATGCTCACCACAACTAGGCATTAACTGAAATTAAAAATTCACAATAAAAAAAAAGGACCAATATTCTGAGCAAGAGAGCGCAAAACATTAACTAATGCATCTGAAAAACCCACCAATACACGCATAGCACTGTACTATGTTAAATACATAACAGAAAGAAACAATATTGACCAAATACTTCCCAATATCTACAACCAAGTCGCTATTGCAAAAACACAATAAAAATGAAACTGCAAATAAACAATCAAATTCCTCTTTTAAGACACAAATCCTGTCCACTAAAATCTGAATAACACCTTCACTCTCTCATCTTCCCTCTGACAGCAACAACCAGAACAGCCTGAACGTCACAGCAGGAATAGAAACAGCAGAAAGAAACGAACAACTGAATGTTTAAAGCAAAAAAATCAGAGGGATATTTGCAAATTGACGTTTCTGAAAACAATGCTACGGCTGTCTCCTGCTGGGCCCCTCTAAACTGTACATACGCATTTTAACTCACTTTTCATTCCCTGCAAACAATTTTTCTGAGCAAACCCTCTCTGTACCATCATATTTTTTTTTTAAACTCTTTCTACTTCATTCCTTGTCTAGCACTATAGTACCCTTCATTCTTCAGAATAACATCTATCAACTTTCTTTGAAAACAAACTAATATTTACCGTATGTGCACCTTAGTCTGATCAGAGAACATTAATCCAATAACCAACTGAGTCACAAAGAATCTCATGCCACCGGCTCCAGGACATTCTATCCCACAGTGTTGTGGAAACTCTAGATACACTCTTTCACAAAACTCATGAACCAATTCTTTTAGCTCCTGTGTTGTTCTTTTAATCTGTAACCAATTAACATCCTTGCTGGCACTCTGCCCTAGGAAAGTCTGCGCTGCGCATCACTGCCTGCCTGTGTCAGGAGCTAGGCATGGCTCCCACCTTCCTTTTTGGCTTCACGTTACTCTCCCCCCAGCGTGAGCCCCTCCTTGGGAATTCCTTCCTTATCTCCCCGAAGGCCATAGCAAGCCTGCCACACACTGAATTCACAAGCTAGGTTTTTCAACTTTAAAAATCCCTTTTATTCAGCATAAAGACACACTGCCTGGAGTGCTTGAAACACTTTTTCCAAATTAAATACATGTTCTATTGTGGGCAAATCCAAATGAAACACACCCACTCAAATCAATCATACGTTAACTTCTGAGCGTTGCACCAAATTTCTACGTGCCAATTTCAGAATGCAGTTCGTGTCTGAAGCTGGAAAGCTCCAAGTACTGACACATTGCTCCCTTTTTCCCTTTCCAGAACTCCTGCCCTCCCTTTCATGGAGAGACCAAACACATTCAGCGCTACTGAATTACGAGCTTGTATTTCACCTCTCCTTACTGCATCTTTAGAATGCGTGTCTGTTCAGCATAAATATACATTACCTTGAATCGTCTCAACACTGTTTTCCATTTAAATGCGCACCCCTTCCTTACATTTTTCTCATGTTGTACTCTACCTATGTCAAAACAAATGTACATTCTTGCTAGTATTTCTGATCAAACCAAGTTTTTATTTATTTATTATTTTTTCCATTCTTCAAAATTTAAAGTGTCGTCAGGAGGCGCCAGCTAACCTCCTTCCAATGGGCATCTATAGAGCAACACCGACAGCAAGAGACCAAATTAAGCTCATTCCAGACATTTTCAAGAAAGGGTCCAAATGCATTATTTTGCCTGGCAAAGGAATTACAAGTACTTTTTCCCAAAGACGGTCCTCAGATCGTGTCAGACAAAAAACCCCACACAACACAGCTTGCTGAGGCAAGGCATCCTTACCTCCACACAAACAGCACAGTCGCTACTCACTCAAACAAGCATTTCACAAGCACCACCACCGACGTCGGTCCACAAACCCCATAGCACCCAAACACAACAATCAAACCACAAGTCAGCCCGGAGACTGCATCAGAACAAAACAGTCCAAAGATTGCACCAAGATAAGAAGACAGTCCGGAGGCTGTACCAAGTTCAAGAAGACAGTCCGGAGACTGTACCAAGTTCAAGAAGACAGGCTCGTGCCCCAGACCTTTTCAAGCATTGACCAAATTACCAGTTGGCCTGACAGAGTGTTCGCGAACAGTCCCGGACCTTTTCAAGCGCGGGCCAAATTTCCAGTTGGTCTGCTAAACTGCTCACAAGCACTCTGTGTCTTTCCCAAGGGTCCGCTGACCCACCAAGTTCAAGACAAGACAGCCCGAAGACCGTACCAAGACACAGCCTGTCGGCTCGTGCCATTCAAGCAAGGCAGTCCGAAAACTGCACCAAGACAGTCTGGAGACTGTACCAGGACACAGTCCGTAGGCTTGTGCCGTTCAAGAATGGCGCCATTTTTCCAAGAATCAAATCACTCACCTGGTGCACACAGGTCGTGTGAAGTTATTCTCCACTGCCGACTCTTCGGACCAAACGGTCAACTCCAAGGTTTCGCCTTCTCAGGACCCCTGCCGGATACCACTAGAAGAGGAAACGCCCGATCAGATGGGCAGGGCAGCTGCGAGAACCAAGCTCGATCTTGTGGTGTACCCCGACCTGCCCGACTGACCAGACGCAACCCCGACCCTACAACCCGATTACGGGTGAGCTGGATCACCTTGCGGGGTCCCTGTTCGGGCACCAACTGAAGGAAGTGGCCCTTAGGGGCCACCCGGGTTACTTACAACCACCTGCTAGGCCTTCCCAAGAAATGAAGAGTCGGTCAGACAGTAGAGAATACAAACATACCTTTATTAGTAATACTCTGCAGAGGAGTCCAGTCTGACCTGCACCCTAAGATGTCTGCCGAGGAGATTGGCTCCCCAACGGCCTGCAATACCTAATCATCCCTCCAAGAACCTCCAAGCATACCCACAGTGGAAAGTTACCGGCCTGAGCCGAACATGAACAATGAAGGCACAGGAGGATGGGCTACCACCCGCCAGATGGGCACATGTTATCTGTGATTCGAGGTCACCGCGCTGAGTCTCAGCGTCTCCCAACATGGGAGCAGAACTACACACTTGGATAGGTATGCGAGGGCAAAATGGCCTATTCATTAGTAAGTCGGAAAACAGCCTTGAACAGGAGAGAAAAAATAATAAACTAAATATAGTATTCTGCTGAGGCAAGCAGTACGAATAATGAGGCCTAGTTCGGACACAGCCTAGTAGGGATTACGAAATACAAACTGGAGTCACACTTGCTAACTAAAGCTTGCACGTTGCAGGGATAACTCAGTTGGTTGCATAACATAAATACAAATGGCATCTATTTAGCCACACACTGCTAACCTAATGTAGCATGATACGAGTGCATAGCAGGAATGGGATTTTCAAATCTAACAGACCCTCCGTTTAGCAGTGATGGCTAAATGCTTTATTAGTTTATCCGGTAGGGTCTTTACAACTCTAAGTGGGGAGAAAGAAAATGCATAGTCACTCAAATTGCAAAGGGAAACAAGGCAGCACAGGTATATCAAAATCACTTCAGTATTCAACTTTTCATTTTGTAGCTAGGGGGCATTCTGATTACATTCGTAAACATGCATATAATCTTCTGGATGTAAGGTAAATGAAATGAAATTTGTACTTGTAAAGCGCACTTATACCCCCAAAGGGGTGTCCCGGCGCTGTACGCATACCGCTGTGGAACCCTTCCTGGCTTTTCCCTGTGAAATGTCCACTCCTGGGCACCCCCAAGGTGAAGCCAGGCATCCCAGCGCTGTTGGGGCCGTTGTGGAGATTAAGCAAGCTATTGCCCAGAGTTGCAGAGTGGGACCCATGATTAGAATAGGCACCGAGGCGAGAATTATCAGGTCCGAGGAAATTGAGCCCAAGACCCGCCGAGGCGGGAATTGAACCCTGGTCCCGGGGCAGATCTCTGCATCAGGGTCTGCCGCTCTAACCATTGAGCCACACTTCTCCTCCTTTCCATCTGATCTAGGTGTATACCCCTGGTGTACTACTATATACTCCAACACTGCGTCATAATCAGACCATATCAAAACTATTCAAATGTTCATTATTAAGCAGGGAAACTATAAGAGACGTGTTGACCTAAAAGATATCTACATCAATGCTCATCAACCCTTCTATCTCCTTCTAAAACATGATCTTAGCATTTGTATTGCATGGATGTCCTTTCCTTAGCAGTTAATGTACCTATGCAGTAAATGCAACAAACTGGGAGACAGTGCATACAAGGGTCTATTTGTCGTATCACATATTTTACATTATAACTGAGGATAGGCGCAATACGTAGATGAGGCAGCAAACACAGTGGGGATACGAAAACGAACTGTCATACTAACTATCATGACAGGCCTCTGCCTAATATACACATTCTTTTGTAGGGCGTGAATCACTAAATGCATTATCGAGGACTGGAGAACGGAATTGAAGGTACACCAATCTGAACAACTGTATTATCATGTTGTGTCCTCCGGTGCTACCCTGTGCGAGGAGCCAAAGTAATAAACATGTTCACAAGAGAAACTGGTGCTGTATGAACTTGGGAATGCACAGGATACTTTTCATTCAGGGAGTAGGATATTCCTAACACTATTATTAGCACCATAACAACTATGGATGCAACTTGTACTTTCTATGTACTGACCCTGCTCTGAACAGGGAGGTGCAAAAGGGCTGTTTTCCTCGTCAATTAGGGAACCAAACGGATACATGGTGATTGGGAGAGAAATGCAACACAATGGAATTGGTGGCCAGGGAACAAGAGGATGGGCAAAACTCTTCTTTCCAGTGTCTTTCAAGGAGCCATCACTGGTAGGCTCCTATTGTTCATCTAGCGTAGGCGCTATTGAGCACCGGTGGTGAGGCTGTGCGTCTAGCTCGGATCCAGATCCCACGTTGCAGGGCAAGGTATTTCTCTCTCTAGAATCACAGTCCCTTTGCCCCGTTTGTTGACTGTCCAAACAATGCACCAAACTGTCTTCCTCCACTCTATCTCTGGTACCTTAGACAGGGTACCCGCACCCTATTCTTCATCCATGAAGTCCATCCCTACTAACCCTATTCTACCTTGGTGCATTGTTCCTCCGTCGGGCGTACATTGTACCTTACACAAAGGGGTCAAAGGAAGAAGGGAGTCAGACTCAAGAGGGACCAAGGGGCAGAGACTCAAACACAAGCGAGCCCACAGACTAGGCTCAAAGGGCTAGGACTCGAGCAGAGGTGGACCAAGAGGCTGGGGCTCCTGGATAGCCCCTCTCTGTGTTGTTTTTCGGTGGTACTGCCTCGTCCAGCACCTCTTTGCTCTGCAGCTTCGCCTCAGTCGTATTCATAGATGCTCCATAACAAGCAGCCAGGCTGTGCATCACGTCTGACCCCTCTCTCTCTCTTTGTGACTGCAGGGCGTCCCGGACCTATTAGCGAGTATAATATGAACGTTTAGTTAACTGGCAAGGATAAAACTTTATATAATTTATTTTTTTCTCTCCCAACACCAAGTAATGGGTTAAGCCTTAATTTACTTACTAAGCTCTGAAAGAACAATTCAGACATACTTTGGATCATTGCATCTGTCCATTCCTATGTTATTCGTCTGAAGAACCTCAAAAAGGGAAATGTGTGGTGCAAAATTATTGGGGGGCATAGAGGTACCCTTCCTAGTAATGTGCATCATGTGCACCATACAGTACACGGGCTAAGCAATGTCTCATCCTGACAATGTGCCTTACTTTCAACTTAGACCTCTTTATTTCCAGTGCCCACCCAGCAGGGCCTACTACAAACATTCTCTTATTTCATGTTAATCATTTTCTGCAAACGCAGTATTCCTACCCACATCATCTGTTGCAACCCAGTTACTCATGCTAACTAATAAAGGATATGTAATGTCTCTACAACTGTATGTAGCGTTGCAGTATCATGAGCAATAATGGTGGTGCCACCTGGGTATTCAAACGAAAGCCACCGACATATAGTTCCCCTTAAGGATCAAATAAGGGAACATCAGTCTAGTCTACCCGTCCTTTCATCTCCATCTCAATTCCAATTCCATCAATTTACAGAAAGGAGGGGCAGTAACACGGCTGACTTCAAGGTGACACACTTTTAATCATGACAATTTTTACGAACCGTACTTTGTTATAGCCAGTTAGACGTGCACTGGTGAGGTGCTGTGTCTCTATTTATTCAAGGGCATGTTCACAGCATGGAGTACCATATCTGTGAAATTAGTGGCTAAGGCGAGTTCAACTGATTGTCTTATGGAGACAGCCACCGTCATAACCGTTCCTAGAACGCTCGGGAGGGCTCTTATGGTAGCGTCAAAGACAGAAAGCGCGCACGAAAAGCCGTCTTGTGTACTTACAACACAAACCAGCACACAAAAATATATTTACCAAGCACAGACACCAAAGAAAGAAAAAAAAAGAACGCAGTTTCAAGTGTTAGGCATTCAGAATTAAGGCTCATGCACCCCATACACCTCATTTAATGTGTTAGTTACCCAAGTCACCCAATAAGCTAATCTCCTACCCCCCTTCGACAGTAGGTGACCTAAGCAGGTGACCTCCTGTTGACAATATTTACCCCTTTTAAAAACAGACTCCCTAGTCATCCAAAGCTAAACGCAAGGACAATTCGTTAGAAATGGGGGTCTCTAGTTGGCAGAGGTAGGTACCTCTGTCCAAACAGGGACCCTTCCCTCCAGTCAGGGTAAGGGGGGTACACACTTTAGATAACCCCTACTCACCCCCCTTAGTAGCTTGGCACGAGCAGACAAGCTCATCCGAAAGGCAATGTGCAAAGCATTTGTACCAACACTCATAGTAACACTGCAAAGACACCACAAAAGGACACTACACCAAATGTGCATCCTCTTCCTCTGTCATACTGAAGCATGACAATCAACCCACAAAAAGACAGAAACGCACAGAGAAGTTGAACAAGAAACACATACAATGCACCCTGCCTAGGGTGGAACCTTGGGTCTACCATAGGAGTGTCCTATGTACAAACTGCACACAGGCACTGCGGTGGCAGGCCTGAGGCATCTTTTCCGGGCCACTCATGTGGGTGGCACAATCAGCGATGCAAGCCTACTAGTAGCAAGTTATTTACCAGCCCTGGCACAACCAGTGCACTTCACTAGGAATCTACTAATAAAACAAATATGCCAACCAAGGAGGACCAGGCACAATATCAATTTACACAAAAAGCACTTGCACTGTGACACTGATCAGCAGTGGCAAAATGCCTAAAGCATCTGAACCAGCAAAAACGAAATCCAGCACAGCATCAAAAACATAGGAGGTAGTGGCAAAAAGTCAGGTAAAACCACTTCAAGGATGCCATGTCTAACACCATGCAACTGTACTGCCCTACAACTTTGCTGTGTCTAAAACGATGAGCAAGTAACTACCTTGTATTTTTAAACTTTTTTATAGATGCCCTGACTTTCTGCATGGTCCTAAAAGGTGCAGCAGAGCCTATATCTTTTACCATCCAATGTTATCCCAGACAAGAACCTATTATATATATTCTATAAGCAATACTGCCAAATAATGCGCTTTAGATCAGCGACAGAAAAATATTGAGCAGCAGAAAAAACATAATAATAGCCAGAGCAGCAGACAACTGGAGGGCCACATTTTTATTTTTCCTTTGAACTGCACACAGGTCAGTCACAAATTGCAAACGCAATTAAAATCAAAATAGTGGGACTATTACAATGTACTAGCCTTCTCCTCACCAACACATGTCTCAACCAAATCCGGGATCATACACAACAAGGCTCGTGAAATCTGTAGGAATCCCAGCTCTACATCGCCTGTTGCCCACAAAGTGGGTGGCACATCTGCAAAACTCGGGGGGGAAACAAACACTACTCTCTACTTACATTAAGGCCCATCATCAGACATTCACCTGCCTGAGAGCAGTGATAATAGGATGCCAAACCCATCACATGCTCACCACAACTAGGCATTAACTGAAATGAAAAATTCACAATAAAAAAAGGACCAATATTCTGAGCAAGAGAGCGCAAAACATTAACTAATGCGTCTGAAACACCCACCAATATACGCATAGCACTGTACTATGTTAAATACATAACAGAAAGAAACAATATTGACCAATTAATTCCCAATATCTACAACCAAGTCGCTATTGCAAAAACAGAATAAAAACAAAACTGCAAATAAACAATCAAATTCCTCTTTTAAGACACAAATCCTGTCCACTAAAATCTGAATAACACCTTCACTCTCTCATCTTCCCTCTGACAGCAACAACCAGAACAGCCTGAACGTCACAGCAAGAATAGAAACAGCAGAAAGAAACGAACAACTGAATGTTTAAAGCAAAAAAATCAGAGGGATATTTGCAAATTGACGGTTCTGAAAACAATGCTACGGCTGTCTCCTGCTGGGCCCCTCTAAACTGTACATACGCATTTTAACTCACTTTTCATTCCCTGCAAACAATTTTTCCAATCAAACCCTCTCTGTACCATCATCTTTTTTTTTTTTAAACTTTCTACTTCATTCCTTGTCTAGCACTATAGTACCCTTCATCCTTCAGAATACCATCTATCAACTTTCTTTGAAAACAAACCAATATTTACCGTACGTGCACCTTAGTCTGATCAGAGAACATTAATCCAATAACCAACTGAGTCACAAAGAATCTCATGCCACCGGCTCCAGGACATTCTATCCCACAGTGTTGTGGAAACTCTAGATACACTCTCACAAAACTCATGAACCAATTCATTTAGCTCCTGTGTTGTTCTTTTAATCTGTACCCAATTAACATCCTTGCTGGCACTCTGCCCTAGGAAAGTCCGCGCTGCGCATCTCTGCCTGCCTGTGTCAGGAGCTAGGCATAGCTCCCACCTTCCTTTTTGGCTTCACAGAACTCTCTCTCCAGCAGGAGCCCCCTCCTTGGGAATTCCTTCCTTATCTCCCTGAAGGCCATAGCAAGCCTGCCACACACTGAATTCACAAGCTAGGTTTTTCAACTTTAAAAATCCCTTTTATTCAGCATAAAGACACACTGCCTGGAGTGCTTGAAACACCTTTTCCAAATTAAATACATGTTCTATTGTGGGCAAATCCAAATGAAATACACCCACTCAAATCAATCATACGTTAACTTCTGAGCATTGCACCGAATTTCTACGTGCCAATTTCAGAATGCAGTTCGTGTCTGAAGCTGGAAAGCTCTAAGTACTGACACATTGCTCCCTTTTTCCCTTTCCAGAACTCCTGCCCTCCCTTTCATGGAGAGACCGAACACATTCAGCGCTACTGAATTACGAGCATGTATTTCACCTCTCCTTACTGCATCTTTAGAATGCGTGTCTGTTCAGCATAAATATACATTACCTTGAATCGTCTCAACACTGTTTTCCATTTAAATGCGCACCCCTTCCTTACATTTTTCTCATGTTGTACTCTTCCTGTGTCAAAACAAATGTTCATTCTTGCTAGTATTTCTGATCAAACCAAGTTTTTATTTATTTATTATTTTTTCCATTCTTCAAAATTTAAAGTGTCGTCAGGAGGTGCCAGCTAACCTCCTTCTAATGGGCATCTGCAGAGCAACACCGACAACAAGAGACCAAATTAAGCTCATTCCAGACATTTTCAAGAAAGGGTCCAAATGCATTATTTTGCCTGGCAAAGGAATTACAAGTACTTTTTTCCAAAGACGGTCCTCAGACCGTGTCAGACAAAAAACCCCACACAACACAGCTTGCTGAGGCAAGGCATCCTTACCTCCACACAAACAGCACAGTCGCTACTCACTCAAACAAGCATTTCACAAGCACCACCACCGACATCAGTCCACAAACCTCATAGCACCCAAACACAACAATCAAACCACAAGTCAGCCCGGAGACTGCATCAGAACAAAACAGTCCAAAGATTGCACCAAGGCAAGAAGACAGTCCGGAGACTGTAGCAAGTTCAAGAAGACAGTCCGGAGACTGTACCAAGTTCAAGAAGACAGGCTCGTGCCCCAGACCTTTTCAAGCATTGACCAAATTACCAGTTGGCCTGGCAGAGTGTTCGCGAACCGTCCCGGACCTTTTCAAGCACGGGCCAAATTTCCAGTTGGTCTGGTAAACTGCTCAAAGGCACTCTCTGTCTTTTCCAAGGGTCCGCAGACCCACCAAGTTCAAGACAAGACAGCCCGAAGACCGTACCAAGACACAGCCCGTCGGCTCGTGCCATTCAAGCAAGGCAGTCCAAAAATTGCACCAAGACAGTCCGGAGACTGTACCAAGACACAGTCCGTAGGCTCGTGCTGTTCAAGAATGGCGCCATTTTTCCAAGAATCAAATCACTCACCTGGTGCACACAGGTCGAGTCAAGTTATTCTCCACTGCCGACTCTTCGGGCCAAGCGGTCAACTCCTTCTCAGGACCCCAGCCGGATACCACTAGAAGAGGAAGCGCCCGATCAGACGGGCGGGGCAGCTTCGAGAACCAAGCTCGATTGTGTGGGGTACCCCGATCCGCCCGACCAGATGCAACCCCGACCCTACAACCCGATTACGGGTGAGCTGGATCACCTTGCGGGGTCCCTGTTTGGGCGCCAACTGAAGGAAGTGGCCCTTAGGGGCCACCCGGGTTACTTACAACCACCTGCTAGGCCTTCCCAAGAAATGAAGTCGGTCAGACAGTAGAGAATACAAACATACCTTTATTAGTAATACTCTGCAGAGGAGTCCAATCTGACCTGTACCCTAAGATGTCTGCCGAGGGGACTGGCTCCCCAGCAGCCTGCAATACCTAATCATCCCTCCAAGAACCTCCAACTACGCCCACAGTGGAAAGTTACCGGCCTGAGCCGAACATGAACAATAAAGGCACAGGAGGATGGGCTACCACCCGCCAGATGTGCACATGTTATCTGTGATTCGAGGTCACCGCGCTCAGTCTCAGCGTCTCCCAACATGGGAGCAGAACTACACACTTGGATAGGTATGCGAGGGCAGAATGGCCTATTCATTAGTAAGTCAAAAAACAGCCTTGAACAGGAGAGAAAAAATAATAACTAAATACAGTATTCTGCTGAGGCAAGCAGTACAAATAATGAGGCCTAGTTCGGACACAGCCTAATAGGGATTCCGAAATACAAAATGGAGTCATACTTGCTAACTAAAGCTTGCACGTTGCAGGGATAACTCAGTGGGTTGCATAACGTAAATACAAATGGCATCTATTTAGCCACACACTGCTAACCTAATGTAGCATGATACGAGTGCATAGCAGGAATGGGATTTTCAAATCTAACATCACCTGTCAGGCCAGTGGCAAGGCAGGGGGTAAGTCAAGTCAAAGGCTCCCTTGATACCACGGCCAGTAGTTGGGACTCCCTTTGAGAGGGTGGGGGTGGACATTGACTGTCCCTTGGACCCACCTACTGCTTAAGGGGATAGATATATCTTGGTGGTAGTAAACCATACAACAAGGTACCCTGATGCGATACCTCTCAGGACAATAGCTGCTCCTGTAGTTGCTAGGGCACTGCTTGGTGTGTTCACCAGAGTGGGTTGTCCAAAAGAGGTTGTGTCAGATAGGAGTTCAAACTTCCTGTCCAGCTATCTGAGAGTGATGTGGGATGAATGTGGTGTTAACAACAAGTTTACCACGAAATATCACCCACAGACTAATGGTCTGGTGAAGAGGTTCAACAAGACCCTGAAGGGCATGATCAATGGGTTGTCTGACAAACTCGGGAGGAGATAGAATGTTCTCCCCAATGTCTACTGCTTGCCTACATGGAGATTCCACAAAATATGTTGGTTTCAGTCCCTTTGAGCTGCTGTTTGGGCACCCAGTGAGAGTGCCATTGTACCTGCTGAGAGAGTCTTTGAAGAAGCTTCTCAAAGAAGCAAAGGACAATGTGCTGGACTGTGTGCTAGGCCTAAGATCTCAAATGGCAGAGTACATGTACAAGGCAAGCAGGAAACTGGAGGCCAGCCAATAGCTCATAACACTCTGGTATGATCAGAAGGCTACTATACCTGAGTATACTCCAGGACAGTTGGTGTGGGTGTTGAAGCCTGTGGCTCCCAGAGCCCTCTATGACAAGTAGAGGGGGCCTATCCAATGACTGAAAAGAAGGGCGAGGTTACCTATCTGGTCGATCTTGGCACCCCCAGAAACCCTGATAGGGTCCTGCATGTGAGTAGATTGAAATTTCACCATGACAGGGCAGATATGACCATGTTACTGGTCACAGTTGAGAGAGTGTAGGAAATGACTGAGCCAGTGTCTGACCTCCTCTTCAACAATGTGCAAGATGGGTGGAGGGAGTGGTACTCTCTCCCAAATTGATTGACCAGCCTCACAGAGACTGAATGTAGGTGCTAGTGCAGTTTGCTGGCCTGTTCTCTTTGACCCCAGGCATCAGTGAGTGGTATCTGCACCACATTGACACTGGTGACAGCCCACTTGTCAAAAATAAACTATACAGGTTGTCTGGCCATATCAGAGCCAGCATCAAGGCTGAGGTAGCTAAGATGCTGGAGTTAGGGGTAATTGATTCTTCTGACAGTCCATGGGCCAGCCCAGTGGTGATGGTGCCCAAACCTAATCCCGAAGGGGGCCAAAGGAGTTAAGGTTCTGTGTGGACTACAGAGGACTCAATGAAGTGACAAAGACTGATGCTCACCCTATCCCTAGAGCTGATGAGCTCATTGACAGGTTAAGGGCTGCTAAGTACCTGAGGACATTTGATTTGACTTCAGGCAGATTGCCCTCACAGATGGAGCAAAGAAAGAGGTCAGCATTCTCCACACCAGAGGGGCATTATCAGTTCAAGGTAATGCCCTTTGGCTTAAAGAATGCCCCTGCCACCTTCCAAAGGTTGGTGAACAGGGTCCTGTCTGGGTTGGAGCAGTTCAGTGCAGAATATCTGGATGATACAGCTGTAAACAGATCTACCTGGGGTGGTTACACTTAAGCCACCTGAGGGAAAAACTTTAGGCCATGCAGCAGGCAGGCCTGAATATGATGGCAAATAAGTGTCAAATAGGGCAGAGTTCTGTTGTGTACCTGGGCCACCTGGTGGGTAGAGGACATGTACAGCCTCTCCAATCCAAAATAGTCTGAATTTTGGCTTTCCCAGACACAGGTCATGGCATTCCTTGGTCTGACTGGGTACTATGGAAGGTTTGTTCTGAATTATGGAACCATTGTGTCTCCCCTGACAGAAAAGACTTCTAAGAAGAGGCCCAAGAAATTGGGTTGGACCCCAGAGTATCAGAAGGCTTTTGACACTCTGAAAGCTGCTGTGTGTTCAGCACCAGTGTTCATGGCCCCCTGACTGCACAAAGGAATTTGTGTTTCAGACAGATGCTTCAGAACAAGGGATTGGGGCAGTGTTGTCACAGGTAAATGAGGCGGACCTTGATCAGCCAGTTGCCTTCATTAGCAGGCGACTTGTTCCCAGAGAGCAGAGGTGTAGTGCCTTTAAGAGAGGTGCTTGCTGTGGTTTGGTCCCTGAAAAAGCTGAGACCATATTTGTTTGGAACTCACTTTCGTGTTCAAACTGACCACAGGCCTCTCAGATGGATCATGCAGATGAGAGGGGAGAATCCCAAGCAATTGAGGTGGTCCATTTCCCAATAGGGAATGGACTTCACAGTGGAACACAGACCTGGGGTTGCCAATGCCAATGTGGATGGACTTTCCAGGTTTTTCCACTTAGCTGATGAGGACTACCAGGGTGTAGGTTAGTAACACATCACCTTTCGTTGGGGGAGTGGCTATGTTGTAAAGTCATCCTGTGCCTGAGCCCTAGACTGTGTTAGTTACCTTATTGGCAGTGGTAGATGCACGTTTACCACTACTAAAAACCCACTTTCTAACATTTCTCAAGATAGCCACCGAGCCCGGGACCAAAAATGTGGGTAACTCCCTTTGCAAAACCAGGTCGTTTTGTGATGGATAATTTTGAAGGATCCACAATAAGTTTTGGGTCATTTCCTATTGTTGGCACTAGGCCTACCCACACAAGTGAGGCACCATTTTTATTGGGAGACTTGGAGTAATGCTGGGTGGGTGGAAGTGTGTGGCTCCCTGCAGATTCCAGAACTTTCCATCACAGAAATGTGAGGAAAATGTATTTTAGTTGCAAAGTTTGAGGTTTTCAAGGGATTCTGGGCCTAGTGAAAGCCACTCTAGTCACCCCATCCTGGATTCCCCTGCATGTCTAGTTTTAACAAATGTACAGGTTTGCTAGGTTTCCCCAGGTGTCGCCTGAGCTAGGGCCCAAAATCCACAGCTAGGCACATTGCAAAAAAGGGGCAGTTTTCAGTGGAAAAATGTGATGTGTCCACACTGCGTTTTGGCTCGATTCCTGTTGCGGGTAGTGGGCCTACCCACACAAGTGAGGTACCATTTGTATTGGGAGACTTAGGGGAACGCTTGGTGGGTGGAAGTGTGTGGCTCCCCACAGATTCCAGAACTTCCCATCACAGAAATGTGAGGAAAATGTGTTTTCTTTACCAAGGTTTGAGGTTTGCAAAGGATTCTGGGTAACATAATGTAGTGAGAGCCACATAATTCACCTTATCCTGGATTCCCCGGGTATGTAGTTTTTGAATTTGTACAGGTTTGCTAAGTTTCCCTAGCTGCCGGCTGAGCTAGGGCCCAAAATCCACAGCTAGGCACATTGCAAACAAAGTGTTGGTTTTCAGTTAAAAAAATGTGATGTGTCCACATTGCGCTTTGGGCCGTTTCCTGTCACGGGCAGTAGGCCTACCCACATAAGTGAGGTGCCATTTTTATCAGGAGATTTGGGGGAATGCTGGGTGGGTGGGAGTTTGTGGCTTCCCACCAGTGGTCGAGGTGGGGGAAAAATAGTAGGGGAACTGTGGGGGGAGAATCAGAGGTCGGGAATAAGTCGAGGATGGGATCAGTGGGCGGAGTCTGAGGTGTGGGCAGAATGCGCAAAACATTCAATTTTTTTCTATTTGTTTGCCATTTCACTGACCCATTACAGCTTATTATGTTATTTATTTCAACCTATGGCTACACATGATTATTTAAGGTTTAATATGAGTTCTTGACATTAAAATACATTCACATAGTGGGATAGGTTTCCAATCACAGAATGTACCAAATACTCTTAAAAGTGGAAGCACAAGTCATTTGTCTCCGAGGCATGCAGCTTCTGTCATCAACACTTCTCCCTTTTTCCACAAGAGCAGTTCAAACATGAATGGCAAAATATTGTAGTTTGCAAATGTTTTCCACATAGTTTTGGCTCCGCCATATTTGCCACATTACACAACATCTGCTGCATACTCTGACAATTTTAACAAATAAATAGTTTCTAGCTCAAACGGATCAAACGTTACTAAAAAATGTGACTTGTGTTGCTGCGAAGTAGACGGCCCTTTGCAAATGTTGACTGATCACCTTTCTCACTGATGCATTTGTATGTTACACTGGTATTAATAAGGCAAAATCTTTCCAGAGACTGTTAGCATGTGTAAAAATGTCAAAATAATAAAGTAACAGAAAATATACTGCATTAGGCTGCAGCCTTTTTTGCTGCATAATTTAGTCAACACTGTGGCATAATTTTGTCTCCTTTGCTGCATAATTCCAGTGCCTTCAAAGCAGGCAGCACATGTTAAAAGTGCTTGTGCATGAAGCAGAGAGACTGTGAAGGTTGCAAACTTAGTTTGATGTGCGTGCAAATCCTGCATTGCAGATCCCTGGTGAGTTGCAGATACTACTGCTGAAACAATGCCAAAGGAGGTACCAATGGGGGAGGCGGACTGGCCTCAAAGGCAGGGCCGGCTTTAGCGCTGGTGGTGCCCTGTGCAGCAATGTTTGTTGGTGCCCCTCAATGACCACCTCCACGATGCATTCCCTCACTACCACCCTTCAACAGTGCCCCTCAAGTCACCATAACCACACTCTCTCTCAGATGCATTTAATTTGATTTACAGCACCCTCATACCAGTGTAGGCTGTCAGAGCACTTTACATAACACACATTACACAGAGACAATCAATTATACATGTGTAAATTACAGGAAATGTTACACTACAAGGTGTTGTAGTCACATGACCACCATACTAGTAGGAAGAATAGTTTAATAGTGATTGATCTGGAGAAACACAAACTCAGAATATAAAACATAATACCATGGTTGGGAGTTCTCTTTAATTATCAGAATTGATTCCTATCTAAATGAACACTTTTTGTAACATTAGGATAATCTAAGACTGGGGGAAAAAACCATGACGCTCTAATTTATACCTTGCAGTTTCCATGCAGCTCTTAGATGACATTTAATAGCTCACTGTTCTATATTAGGATTTTAACTTATAAACTGCAAGTAACAAAAGGATCTTTCTACCAAAAATAGTAACCCACAGACCTATTTACATTATGATCACTTTGAGATCTGTATGGTGCATGTTCTCTGCAGCAGGTACATTAACCCTCTACGCTACCTTTCCATGAGTCAAAACGTCCACTAGGCAAAACTCTGATCTACCTTTAGGAAGAACATTAATCACCAGATTATCATGACATTTTTATTGTTGCTGATGCCCCCACCCAACGTCAGAGCCCGGTGCAGTCTCACCTACTGCACCGTACTAGAGTCAGCCCTTCTCAAGGGTCCTGTGAACTCAGTGACAGAGTCACTGTCGCTCTAGGGTGTGCTGTTTCATAGGCCTGTCCGCAAGACTGGAGGTGAACTTCACCATGGATTGTGGTGGACAAGCCTTCATGGTTAACCAACACTTGCCACCGCTAGGGTCCACCTGCTGGTGCTAAGACACTAGGGCTTCTAAGGTCTTGCGGGCCTTCTAAGATCTAGCTGGGCCTTCTAAGGTCTAGCATAGGAATGTGCTCCCTAAGGAGAGTGGTCTGGGAGCCTGGTCATGAAGGCTGAACCTGGTTCCCCAGTTCCAGATTCGGCAGCTCTGACCATAGTGCCACATCCTCTCCCCGACTGAACACCAAACTGCCCCACTGAGAGAAACTTGCACTGCTTTCAACTACAACCCAATTGTGTCCGCCTATAAGAACCTGAATGTGACTCTATTCAAATTACGCTCTAGACAAGAGCAATAGGCTGCCTAAAAAAAAAAATAACAACATCCTAGAAAAAGCAAACACTCATAGGAAATGCAAGATTAAGTAAAGCATGTGAAATGTAAGCAGGAACAACATGGTTAACTTAACGCTTTTACACTCACTATTCAGAATTCGTTAGTGGTTTTACCTAAAAAGTTAAGGGCATTATTACAGGGTCTGGAAGGGACCTATTTATAATATACATTGCTTATATCCTAACAAAACGGGAATGCAAAATTAAGTAAAGCATGTGAAATGTAACTAGGAACAACATGGTTACCTTAACACTTTTACACTCAGTATTCAGAAATCAGAGAGTGATTTTACCTCAAAATTAAGGACATGACTACAGGGTCTGGAAGGGACCTATTTCAATATCCATTGCTTATATCCTTACATAACGTATGCAGTATGGTTTAAAAAGGCAACATCCGTGAACACAGAGCCACGGTACACATTTTGTTTTCCAATCCACCCATCAATCAGCATTGCAGTACCTCCAGTATTGGTGCACTTCCCCAACCCAGGGAAAGCAATGCTGTTCACAGAAAGACAAGAAAACAAAAGTAAGAAAACAAAAGTAGCGCCTCCTTGGAAAACTCTGTAAAGTGGCGCTAATGTGTTTGGGTGTGAATAAAATCAATCTGGCCACTTTGCGACCACTCTGTCTTGCTTTATTTAGTTATTTATTTTTCATATTTTGAACCTTTTATTCACCAGGCTTCACTTTGGAATAGAAAAAGGTCAGAAAAGATGACATTTCTTTTTTGTATCCATTTAACAAGGGAACAAATAAACGAAAGGAGGAAAGAGAGGGTGAGAACCGTTTCTTGAAGTCACGGTTTTCAGTAAGTGTGGCGGAACGAGACCGAAAGAGAGGGAAGAAAGGGAAGAAAGAGGGGGGCAGCTTCCAGCGGCAGAGCAGCAGAAGTGGGCACTGTCCTTGTCTCTCTGGGCAAGAAGGAAAAGACACAGTCCTTTTCCTTCTCTGCCCACCCTGCAAGTACTTGAACGGCCAGCACGAATGCAGATCCTTATCTATAGGCCTTTGCTATTTCTGCCGTCCTGGGATGCATGTTTAAAATAAAAAAGTAGGGGAACGGAATCTATTAAATTAAAGAAGCAGGGGCATGCCATGCCCTGCAGATTCCGCCCACTTTGACCACTGCTCCTCACAGTTTCAAGAGCATTCCATTACAGAAATGTGTAGAAAATGTATTATATTTGACAATTTGTGATGTTTGCAAGGGATTCTGGGTAACAGAACCTGGTGAGAGCCACACACGTCACCCCATCCTGGATTTCCCTGGATGTCTAGTTTTCAAAAGTATTCTGGTTTGCCAGGTTTCCCTAGATTACGGCTGAGCTAGGGCCCAAAATCCAAAGCTAAGCACATTGCAAAAAAAAAAGGGTCAGTTTTCAGTGGAAAACTGTGATGTTTCCATTTTTTGGGCCGTTTCCTGTCACGGGCACTAGGCCTACGCACACAAGTGAGGTACCATTTTTATCAGGAGACTTTGTTGCATGCTGGGTGAGTGAAAGTTTATGGCTCCCTGCAGAATCCAGAACTTTCCATCACAGAAATATGAGGAAAATGTATTTTTTTCAATAATGTTTGCAAGGGATTCTGGGTAAAAGAACCTGGTTAGAGCCACACAAGTATCTCCATTGTGAATTCCACTGGGTGTCTAGTTTAAAAAAAATTACAGGTTTTCTAGGTTTCCCTAGGTGCCGACTGAGTTGGGCCCAAAATCCACAGCTAGGCACATTGCAAAAAAAAAACTTTCAGTTTTCAATGGAAAAATGTGATGTGTCCACGTTGCGTTTTGGGCCATTTCCTTTCACGGGCGTTAGGACTAGCCACACAAGTGAGGTACCATTTTTATCGGGAGACATAGAGGAACGCTGGGTAGGTAGAAATCTGTGGCTCCTTACAGATTCCAGAACTTTCCATCACAGAAATGTGAGGAAACTGTTTTTTTTTTTAGAAATGTTTAGGTTTGCAAGTGATTCTGGGTAACATCACCTGGTGAGACCCACAGAAGTCACCCCATCCTGGATTCCCCTGGGTGTCTAGCTTTAAAAAATGTAGATTCCTGGAGGCTTTTTCACCCCACTCTAAGAATTTTCTTTTTACTCTGCTCCTCACCATTCAAAAACTTGAATTGACTATATCTTTCTCAGCAACAATTTGACTCAGCACCTAATTCATTTGGAAATTGGTTCCATCTTGATTTCGGACCATGCCCCAGTCTGTACTGATCTAGATATTCTCCTGGATATTCCTCCCAAATCTCACTGGAGGTTCAAAAAAAACGTACTATCTGACAAGGTTTTCCTCAGTTCATTTGAAGCTTATGTGCATGACTTCTTTGTGCTTATTTGACACAGGAGAGACCTCTTTTCAATTTGTTTTGGATGCTTTCAAAGCTGTTTCCAGAGGATTTATTATTAATTTCGTCTCCAACAAAAGGAAAGCTATGGAGAAGGAATCAGCCTCCATCCTATCTAATATAAAGCAATTAGAACACAAGTATTACACTTCTAGAAACAACAAAGCAGATCCGGACGCCGCAGTAGCTGCAAAGATTCAGTTCAACAAATCAACCACAGACAAAGCATGTGGTACGCTTTTAAAAATGAATGCTAGATACTATGGCAGCAAAAAATAAATGTATGCTCTGTTGCCCAACTATTTGAAAAGCAGGAAAAATAAATCATCCATAAAATCAATAACCAATCAATCGTGTAATCACCTGTTTCGGGATATGGGCATAGCAAGTTGCTTTGCTTATTACTACCAAGCACTGTACACTCCTGAATGTACGCCTCCTAAGGAATCTATTACATCATTCTCTTCTCACCCCACAATACAAAAGCCCACACATCCTGAATTGATTTCTTTCAAACAATCATTATGCATACGCATTACACAGCTATTAAATGGCTTGCTATGGGTAAAGCACCGGGTCCAGATGTCTTCCCAATCAAAGTTTATCAGCACTTCTCCAAATTATTGTTTCCCAAATTATTTAAAAAACAGAATCATTTTCTCTCAAAGGAATATTCCTCAGGTTCCTTTACAAATGCTATGGTTTGTCTCATCCCCAAAAAAGACAGCAAATTATCCCAATGTAAAAACTACCATCCCATCTCTTTGATTAATACTGATTGTAGCATTTTTGCTAAAGCATTAGCTCCTCGTCTTAATGATCTCATGCCCGATCTAGTAGACATTGAACAATCAGGCTTTGCTACAAATAGGCACATAGTAGATAACTCGCATATTTTTCTGAATATTCTAAGCAAAGCCCCCAAACATTAGCATTCCATAGCAGTGATACCTTTAGATGCACAAAAAGCTTTCAATAGAGTTCATTGGCTATTCCTTATGCACGCACTTGGATGGCTCGGGTTTTGCCCTCGATTTCTACAGCTAATCTCCTTCCTATATTCCTATCCCCATTTTTATGGTTAACAGAGTACGTTCCCCATACTTACCTCTTCATAGAGACACAAGGCAGTGTTGCCCTTTATCGTCCTTATTATTCATTCTTGCCCTGAAGACTTTTTTGCATCAACTTAAACATTCCACTGATATTTCTAGTTTTCATTACAGCGACATACACATTAAATTTATTGCATATGTGGATGATATTCTTCCTTATATCTCCAAGCCAGAATCTTTTCTTCCACATTTCTTTATTGAGCTAAAAGCATATTTGGAGGTGTCTGGCTACAAACTTAATGCAGAATAGTCTAGGTGATGCCTTTGAATAAATTCTGTTACAAAATCTACTTCACTGGAATGGGCTTATCTTGGAACCCTGACAAAATAAAATGCCTAGGGGTTTGGTATTGTAATAATCTCAGAGATACCTTAAAAGCAAGTATGGATATTCTTTTCTCTAAAACCACTAATCTTACACAGGGCTGGTCACCACTCTTTCTGTCTTCAAGGGGTCACCTTGATGCAATTAAAATGATGGGCCTCATCACAGTGGCTGAAGGCCTGCCACCGACAGGATGGCGGCTTTTCGGCCATCTTACCAGGAATTTCCATCCGCAATATAACAATGGCATTTTGTTGGGTGGTGGTCAGAAACACCAACCGCCACGGTCCCAACAGGAGGTCTGTATCTGACCGCCTGTTGGACCTCCCTGTAATCCCAGAATTGCGGCGGTGCCTGTCAGGCACGGCCGCAGGGATTACAACAGCCCTTTCCGCCGGTCGTTCTGCAATGGTCAACCCGCAGCAAAACGGCAGGTGGAAACGGATTTGGGGGCCTGTAGCAGGCCCCCTAACTTCTTGGGCCTGAGACATAGGCCCTGGGGGCACCTATGTTGCCCCCCTACATATCCCTACACCATGTGGTATGGACCGCATGGTGCCTGCTACGTAGTGCAGGGATATATGTGGGGTGACCGTTTTGGCTTGCTTCGGTTGCCGCGGAGCGCAGCACCCGCCACAATGCAAAACATAGGCAATGCGACTGCCACAGTGGCGGTCACATCCTAATTTGCCCTGTGGGACCGCCACGTTGTAGGCAGGCGGTCCCAAATACGATTGGATGGCGGATGGACGAAAGTCCGTCCGCCATCCTAATAACCCACGATGTTACTCCCTATCATTAATTTTTATCCTATTGTGTTACCTATTAAAGTTCCTGGGAAATTATTTACAGCTATTGATAAGCTAATAGCTTGCTTTCTCTGGAATGGGGAATCTCTTCAAATCTCACTTCACAGCCTCAGGTGTCTAAGTGTTTAGCGGGGTTAATTTCCCTGATTTTTCTAATTGCCACAACGCGTTTGGTATTTCACTTATTTCACATTCTTGCTAATTATTCAAGCCATATTTGGCAGCCCACCCAACTTCATATGAGTATTTTGTTCAAAGTCCCATTTGGTATAACAAACTGCTCTCAAAAAATGCCAATGCGCACTTCAGGTGTGTGTGGTACAGCATAGGTTTAATTAACAATCTCTCAACTGCTATATCATAACAACGTTGTAATTCCTTTTGAGTATCTTTCCTTATCCTTTAACCTACCACCTAAATGTCTGAAACAATATAAGCTTTTGGATCCTATGCTTTCAACTACACGCCGTTCCTTCTCATCCACTCCTACAGTGGATCATGGCCCACAGAGATTCCCTATCTCTGTTACCATCCACTCCAAAGCTGCTCTTATCTACCGAACATTCAAAACACTCCAACAGACAGACACAAATTCAACATTAAACTCACTTGGGAATTAGGCTCACAACCCAGCTGGTCCACTACCCCATGGGAAAAAATATGGGAGAAAAATCACAACAATGCATGCCCTGCTAATCTCACTCAAACACTATACTATTTTTACAATAGACCTTATTATACCCAAACACATCTCTTCAAATTGAAATTGCTCAAAACTGATAATTGTTGGCATTGTAACACAAATTCTGGCTCATACCTCCACCTTTTTTTCCTGTGTTCCAAGCTCTCTCAATTCTGGGATCAAGTGTGGGAAGTGTTATCAGCTCTCCACTTTCAACATCTGATTTATTTCTAGGTGGTTTAAGTAATCTCTGGTCTCATAACAGACTGAATGGCAAATTAGTAGATCTTATGATCGCCTCTACCCAGAAATCTACCAAAACTATCACTCTCCACCAGTAGTAAAATTTGTTATGTCATAACCATCGTCTTGTTGCCGGGATTCTGTTTGGAAACAGAACTATGCCTGGGATCACAGGAAGTCAGAATGTAAGGACTGAGTCACCTTACCACATCAGTACCTATGGGCCCAAATCCGACTTGTTCATAGTGCCTTACAGGTCTCCCTAACATTCCAAGAGTAACAGGTAATTTGGCAACTCAGAACACAATTCTCTAGTCCCCAGGGGAACTGTGGAAGCAGATAATCACCTTTCATTCTCTAACTCATTCATGTCCATATTAAACAAAGAGAGACAGGAGGAAAGTTTAAAATATTTATTTAAACTACCGCTGTTTATAGAAGCAAGTGTGCTGCAATTAGAAAACATATACAACTGAGCATAGTAATTAGCATTACAAGCAAACTCAATACAATGAAAAGCTCTATCATGATAACCGATATGTGTGTCTAAGGCTACCCTCACTATAAGCGAGCACAAAACAGTATCAATTATCTCTGGGTATAGCGCCAGACTCCATACCTGGTATATTGTAGTTAGGTGGTCTGGATCGTAGGTGTAAACTCAGTTTCCACCAGGCTGGTGCTCCCATTCCAAGACCTTTACATTCTGTATGAATCCTCCTCTCTGTTTTTCAAAGGGTACGTCTTGGTTTATATGATAGGAAGTGCTGTGTTGGAAAACAGCAGCTGCCCTTTTGTTGTGTCTATATCTTAGGAGATGTTGCTTTACTGAGCACAGAAAAACAGGGCAAAAAGCTGTTTTATCTTCTACAAATGTTCAAACTGAATCCCACCAGAAGAGCTGAATAACAATAATATCATGTGCAGCATATTTCTAAAATAATATAGTGGCACAAAAATAAATGTGCTACAAGTGTCTGTGCAAAACAAATGTAGGCTACAATGTGCAGTTAGGATAAAAAAAGGAATGCTACAGTGGGCATAAGTAGGAACTCACTGCACCCCCTCCTAGGTTGGGAAAGGTATTTAGTGACTAACTAAACAAAGTAAATATGGGCACAAGCCAAGCATAGTCAAAACAATGCGACCAAATAAGTCATGAGAACAACAAAAATAATTTTTTATAGTAATATAAAAAATAAAACATGACATGATAATTTGGAAAATAGAGGCCACATTTACAGTGAGCCAGAGGCACCTAGAGTTTTTTCCACATATTCAATGGTAAGTAAATCCAGAACGAATTCAGTCTCTACAGACGATGACTCCGTAGTCGCTCACTGTAAAAGTTCCAAAGCACAGATATGATCCTCGGTATCAGCCAATGCTGAGGAAGTAACCTGATGCCCTGCATCCCTGCTATGAAAGCCAGAGTTTGATAATCCTGGTGCTAAAGCACCCATTTTCCCTGGTGGGAGTGGCACATACCCTGCCTCTTGAAGCAGCCGTAAGTTCATGAAACAACTCCGAAAATGGGTAGTTATAGGACTCATCAACAGGTTCATGTCCACAGGAGCGAGCACTTGCAAGGTTAGGCATACATCCAGTGCCCATTTGAAAGGGCACAACAGGCAATGGAACACAGGCAGAATGCAGGTAAATCAGGTAAGTCAGAATAACAAAGATCATGAGGCGTTGAGTTCGTGGAGCAAGGGGATTCCAAAGAATTGTCGCATGCACTCACGTCACAGCTAGACCAGTGGTAGTTCCAGTGGGCTTTGTAATGGAACATCCATGGTGGAGGAACCAAAATGGGATCAAAGTGCCAGAAGGTAGGAATTCCACTTAAGGGATGCCTCGGAACTCAGTGGAAAGAGGGGAATGAAGAAATGTTGGTATTACTACAAACATCTTTTGGGAGGAACTGACCAGGCCAGTTCCAATGACATTTTATAAAGTATGCAATTCCAGCTGCATTGGACACATTCAAAATGCAGTGTATTAATTCACCAAAATGTACTGGGAGATTACTATTTTAACAAGGACGGTATTTTACTGGATGTACTTGCAACTTGCAATTCAAAAGTTTCTCAGGCAGATGTTAATGCCATGTCCTTTGAAACAATAGTGCTTTGAGTCACTTAGCTTGTTAAAATCTGCCTTCAGAGTTGTACTGGAAAGCCAGAACTAGCTATCATAACCCCCTTTAGGGGGAGGAAAGAGCATGTTATTACAGCAAGTCCCTATCTGGGAGACTGATAAAATATATGGGATCCTGGCCTTCATTTTGCAACAGTCCTGATCGTATAACATTAAATAGCTTCCATTTGAAAGGACTGTAATAAGGGGAAGAATACTGGGACTCATATTCCTTTTTAGGAAACAGGCCAAATTAGAAACTGACACATTACATGCACCATGTATGGTCACGTGCTTATAAACAAGTGATTGTCCAACAGAAGAGTCTCATTCCTTTCCAGTAAGGAATACCTCCTTGTTCGCTTGTTCACAATGATAAGAAAGTGAGAGTGACCATAACTCGTGAATGAAGCTGTCTCTGAGGGGCTCATATCTACCGACAGGGAAATGTATCATGCAAGCTGTGAACTGAAATGTTGAAATTGGCAAAGATGTTACTACATGTATTAACCACACATCGGAAGGTCCTTCTGCTATAGTAATTGGGAGCTGATGATTTGTTTTTGCATACGCGTTAAGTTGAAAGGTAATTATATCTGGCTGAAATGAAGATAATGCCATGTTACACAATCATTTTTAAGGGGCTGAAGTTCCCAGCTAAACTGCATGATAGATCTAAGCTGATTTTGCCCATGGTACAGTGAAGACATGTCACTTTGCATGATATCAATAACAGATGACACAATGTTATTCAGATTGTAAATGTGAGAAGACAGTGTATTAATACTATTATCAACAACAGCAAGCACTTATCTAAATTACCTTGATCAATTTGTCTTAAACATGTAGTAGCTTTCATTTGTGACAATTTCCAAATGTCATTATATGTGGCATAAATACATCTTTTTGAATGTGGACCAGTTCATTGAGGTCCAAAATATACTTAAAAAGAGAAATACAAATATATTGAAAAAATATAGTTTTCAATAATATTATTGTATTAAATATCGATTGTAAAGTATATATAAATTAAAATAAAGTAATAAAAATAAAATATATTAAATACTAACATTAATTGAATAAAAATTAATTATGTTTAATGTATATTGTAACAAATATAAGAAATAAACTTACTTTAAAAAAGTTAAGCACACACACACACATATATATATATATATATATATATATAACATATATCTAGTTAAAAAAGGATTATACATCTAATATTTTTAAATTATATAATTATTTAAAAAATATTAAATAATATAATAATATAACAAATATATATTGTTATTGGTATAAACATACCAATAACATAAAATATTCTAATTTAATAAATGTATTATATAGATAAAATCATTACTAATTATAAAAAATATTATTTTAAATAAACAAAACATAATGATATAAATGAAAACACTATACAATACATTATTAAATATTAAAATTAAAACATTTAAAATACACACTGCAATTTATACAAAAATAGACAATTTCTTATACTAATAATATATACAATTTACTACTCCAACCTCACACACCACAACAGTAATAAAATTCTTACATCACACAAAGGTAAAATTTACTACTGTCTCTATAATAAATACAAAATTAGATATAATATTGTATTGCAGAACACTACATTTAAGACAACACTAGGAAACATTTTACATTACAGAAAGATCAAATTTATTGTTCCACTCTAATAAGTGCAAAAGTAGGGAAAGTGTTGGATTGTGGAGCGGTCAAATTTACTATCCCCACTCCACTGAGTGTAACAGTAGGGTAAGTGTTGGATAGCTGACGGGTAAAATTTGCCATTTCGACTCCAATAAGTGCAAAAGTGAAGGGTAAATGTTACTATTTCCACTACTCCAATGAGTGCAAAAGTAGGGAAAGTGTTGGCTTGCTGAGGCTTAAAATTTAATGTTCCCACTCCAGCCAGAGCAACAGTAGAGAAAGTGTTGGATTGCAGAGGGGCAAAATGTGCTATTCCTAGTCCAGTCAGTGCAACAGTAGGGAAAGTGTTGGATTGAGGAAGGAGACAAATTAATATTCCCACTGAAGTCAGTACTACATTAGAAACAAACAAACTCTCTGCAAAACAATAAAATTATATATATATATATATATATATATATATATATATATATATATATATATTATCTACTGGCGGTCGCCAGTAGATAGTTATAGTTAGGACCTATTTTCCATAGGAAATCCGCAACATTCTATTTGAAATTACGTTGGCGCCGGTTGACGAATCTTCGCGAAAGCTTCCAACTTGTTGGGGCGCTCCGGTCCGCTCCTATCCTGAAAGTCTCGGGGTGATACGTCAAGCGGGGGCCGAGAAAAAAGGGGGGTCCCAAAACGCGTTTTCCCCATTCATTTTTCCATAGGAACCGTTTATCGCGGCTACAGCTTGAACTGCTGAACGGAATTACACCAAATTTGGCAAAGAGGTAGCCCTTGGTTCAGTGTCGTGCCTTTTGCTTAAATGGTGTAAATCCGTTCAGTAGTTCCTGAGAAAATCAAAAGTAAAGTCACATATATATCTATGGCCGAGTAGGGTCCGCGTACCCTCCCGATCACAAGCTGCATGCTAATTGGCTGTCAACACTCCAAATCAGGAAGTGTTGGCAGCCATTTTATCCCTCGGTAGAACCGAGGGACAGAAACAAGTGCACAAAGCGCAAAAAGGGGGCAGGGTAGAAACACCCTGACCCCTAGGTCTGCTCAGGGGTCCCACAAGGACCCCCTGGGCAGAAAAAACATTTTTTTTTTAATCGGTGGGATGCGCTTAGGGTGCGCGGATCCCGCCGAGAAAAAAAAAAGAAACAAGTGCGCAAAACGCACAAAGGGGGCAGGGTAGAAACACCCTGACCCCCTAGGTCTGCTCAGGGGGTCCCACAAGCACCCCCTGGGCAGAAAAAAGCATTTTTTAAGAAAATAAATCGGCGGGATGCACTTAGGGTGAGCGAATCCTGCCGAAAAAAAAACCGCGCTTCTTTGTTAATTGGCCCCCGGGTGGGCCAAGTCCCGGGGCATGCGGGGGGGTTGTTTATAATATGTGGGGGGGCCTCTAAGGCCCCCCCAAGCCCCGGGGACCGCCACCCCCCGGGGCTTTAAAAATAAATGGTGCGGGAGGGCTCTCGGCCCTCCCGCAGCCCCGGGGACCGCCACCCCCCGGGGCTTCTTTTTTAAAAATTAATACTATCGGTGTGGGGGGGCTCAAGCCCCCCCACACACCTCGGGGACCGCCACCTCCCCGGGGCACTAACAAAATAAATGTGGGGGTCTGTTTCGGACCCCCGGAGCCCCGGGGACCACCACCTCCCCGGGGCATTAAAGACATGGGAGGGGGGCCGCGCGGCCCCCCTCCTGGAGCCTGTGGTGGCCCTGGGGATCGCCACCCCCCAGGGCCGGCTCCTGCAGTGTCCCGGGGTGCCCACCCTCGGGACACTGCTGTTTGCAATGGCAGGGCGGGAGCCTCGCGGCTCCCGTCCTGCCATTGCAAACTGCTTTGCTTCATTGAAGCGAGAGCAGGGAAACCTGCTCTCGCTTCAATGAAGCAAAGCAGAATTGCTTTCCATAAGGGAGCTGCAAGTCAGCAGCTCCCTTATTGAAAGCAATGCCGGCTCCTGTAGGACGCGGGGAGCCGGCGGGACTGTGGGGGATTGGGGACCCCCACAGTCCCCAACCAGAGGCCAGGCCCCGGGGAATGGGGTCCCCTGGGCCATTAGTGGCCTGGGAGGGGGGCTACGCAGCCCCCCTCCCCATAAAGAAAATTAAAAAAAAAAAACGTTAAGGCCGGCCCCGGGGGATGGGGTCCCCGGGCCCTTAAATGGCCTGAGGAGGGCCACGCAGCCCCCCTCCAAAAATATAAATTTAAAAAAAACAGTGGGCATGCCGTTTTGTTTAAAAAAAAAAAAAAAAGTAAGAAAATCATCAGGCCCCGGGGGATGGGGTCCCCGGGGCCAAAAGTGGCCAAGGGAATGGGGGCCACGCAGCCCCCCTCCCATACAAAAAAAAAAAAAGACCGGCATTGTGCCGGAGGCCCCGCCCCCTCTCTGCATCAGTCTGCAAACGCGCCCCCTGGCGCGTTTGCAGATGGGGAACGAATTCCCCTTGAATACTGGGGGTCCTGGGGGCCAACTAGCCCACCAGGAACCTCCAGTATGCGCCAGGGGCTGCGTTGCAGAGAGGTGTACAGAGGCCATGCCCCTTTTACACCTCTCTGCAACGCAGCTCTGTGGTGCTTTTTGGAGGTACATGGTGGGCTAGTTGGACTCCAGGGACCCTCAGGATTCAAGGGGACTTAATCCCCCAACTTAAAACGCGCCACGGGGTGCGTTTGCACAGTGGTGAAGGGAGGGGGCGGGGCTTCAGGTGACATGTGTGCAAACAGGCCCCGTGGCGCGTTTTAAGATGGGGAATTAAATCATCTGCAATCCTGAGGGTCCCTGTGGGCCAACTAGCCCACCAGGTACCTCCAGTAAGCGCCACGGAGCTGCGTTGCAGAGTGTTGTAAAAAGGGGCATGGCCTCTGTACACCTCTCTGCAACGCAGCCCCCTGGCGCATACTGGAGGTTCCTGGTGGGCTAGTTGGCCCCTAGGGACCCTCAGGATTGAGGAGGATTTAATTCTCCAACTTAAAACGCGCCACAGGGCGTGTTTGCAGACATGTCACCTCAGGCCCCACCCCCTTCCTTCACCATTGTGCAAATATTCCTCTAAAATCAGCCGAACTACGAATTCCGATTTACTCACCTGTTATCAGGAGAGAGCGCAGTGCTGCATCTTTGAGCCCAGTACTGATCCTGAAAAGTAATTTTAACCATACTTACCAGTAATTTGACTTTCCTTCCATAGGCTAACATTGACTGGTTTCACTTGAAAATTCTTCGAAGTGTGGAGTTTTGGAACTTTATAATATTCCTCTAAAATCAACCGAACTACGAATTCCGATTTACTCACCTGTTATCAGCAGACACCACAGTGCTGCATCTTTGAGCCCAGTACTAATCCTGAAAAGTAATTTTAACCGTACTTACCAGTAACTTGAATTTCCTTCCATAGGATTTCATTGCCTGCTTTTTGCTGAAAAAGTTTCTAAGTGTCGATTTTTGAAACATACAAATATTCCTCTAAAATCAGCAGAACTACGAATTCCGATTTACTCACCTGTTATCAGGAGAGACCTCAGACCTGCATCTTTGAGCCCAGTACTGATCCTGAAAAGTAATTCTAACCGTACTTACCAGTAACTTGAATTTCCTTCCATAGGCTAACATTGACTGGTTTCACTTGGAAATTCTTCCAAGTGTGGAGTTTTGTAACTTTATAATATTCCTCTAAAATCAGCCGAACTACGAATTCCAATTTACTCACCTGTTATCAGGAGAGACCTCAGTGCTGCATCTTTGAGCCCAGTACTGATCCTGAAAAGTAATTCTAACCGTATTTACCTGTAACTTGTATTTCCTTCCATAGGAATCCATTGTCTGGTTTTCAGCAGAAAAGTTTCAAAGTGTCGATTTTCACAAACTACAAATATTCCTTAAAAATCGCCTGTATGACTTAAACGCATTCTTTCAACTGTTTACAGGAGATGTACCAGTGCTGGATCCAGGATCCACCACTGAGTAAGAAAAAGTAACGATAACACTACTTACCTGCTAAGTGAATTTCCTCCCATAGGATAACATTGGTGATTCTATGTGAAAAAGTTTCTAAGTGTCAACTTTTAAAATACAATAATATTCCTTAAAAATCACTACTGTAACCAAAACGCTTTTACTCAACTGTTTACAGGAGATGTCCCATGACTGAATCTAGGATCCAGTCTTGTGGTTAGAAAAGTAATCCATAAAGTAACTACTTGCATTTAACTTGAAATTCACATTGAGCTCAATGTTGCATTGTGTTTGAAATTGTGTTGCCCATTGCAACAACTGTAACTACTGTACTTAAAAGTCTATTGCCTATTTGCAAAGTATTTAAACTAAAGTAATTCATTCTGAGAAAGTATATTTTGTAATGTAATGTATAATGTAATTACAATGTAATTTAAAAAATAAAATATCTAAAAATAAATAGTTTAAAAAAATGTAGTAAATCAGTATCAAAAAAATAAATATAACAATTAATACATTTAAAAATTGTCATTTACAAAACCTTTGAAATTCACTGAAAAAAACCATAGATTTCAGACATGTTATAATTAAGAATTAGCATTTAAAAAACCTTTGAAATTCACTGAAAAAACCATAGGTTTCAGGCACGTTATAGTTAGAAATTAGCATTTAAAAAACCTTACAAATTCACTGAAAAAACATAGGTTTTAGGGACAGTTATAGGTAGTTGGACATTGCACTCGTACAAAACCCGTGAAATTCCCCTGTTATAGTTAGTTCAGGTAACTATAGCTCGCGCCCCCGCAATGCACTGCTGATGACGTCACATATTACATCACTCATGACATGGTCAGTGACATCACTGATGACATCACTGATGACATCTCAAATGACATCACTGATGACATCATCCAGTGACTGTGTGTTTCTGTAAAGTTTAAATATGTTTAATATATATAGGGAAAGGCGTATTGAAGAATGAGTGGGTGTATAAGTGTCTGAATGGATGATTTAGTAGGTGCATGACTGACTCTAAGTGAGTGATTAAACGTATCTTACTGAATGCATGGGTTAGTGACTAAACTGTGTGAATGTCTGTATCCGTCTGTCTGTTGGTGTGTAAGCGGCTGCATGGGTTTGTGAATAGCTACATGAGTGTCTACATGGGTTATTGATTGGTTGTCTGAGTATCTGTATGGGTGCCTGAGTGTTTGTGTGGGTGGGGTGTGTGTGACTCTGTGCATAGATGTGTGAGTGGGTGATTTACTGGGTGCATAGTTTCAAGTGTGCATCTGTGAAGGGCTGTATGGGTGGGTGAGTGTGAGTATAGGTTTGTTGGTGAGTGAATGTATATCTCAGTGGTACATGTGTGAGTAACTACATATGTGAAAGGCAGTATATATGTGTGTTGGAGTATTTAAATGGCTATAAGTGAGAGTGTGTGACTGTGAGAGTGGCTGTATGGATGAGTGTGTGCTTGTATCAGTGATTGTATAAGAGCGTAAGAATGTGCTAGTATTTGTATGAGTAAGTGAGCTTGTGTGTGTATAACTGTATAGGTGAGTAAATGGGAGTGTGATTAATTATTTGCATGACTGACTAGGTATGTGAGTACCTCTATGGATGAGTGGCGGTGTGTGAGTGTCTATATAGGTGTATGAGTGCATATGATAGTCCTGTACTGAGTGACCGTAAGTATGAGTGACTGTACGGGTGAGTGAGTGGATGTGTGTGTAGACCTAAGAATCAGTGAGTGGGTATGTAGTTATTGGTGTTGGAGTGTCTATGGTTTTGAGAATGGCAGTCTGTAATTTAGAGTGGGTGTATGAAAGGTTATATTAGGGTGTGTGAAAATGCATGAAATTATCACATGGATGATGTCATCAGTGATGTCATTTGAGATGTCATCAGTGATGTCATCAGTGATGTCACTGACCATTTCATGAGTGATGTAATATGTGACGTCATCAGCAGTGCATTGCGGGGGCGCGAGTTATAGTTACCTGAACTAACTATAACGGGGGAATTTCACGGGTTTTGTACGAGTGCAATGTCCAACTAACTATAACTGTCCCTAAAACCTATGGTTTTTTCAGTGAATATATATATATATATATATATATATTATCTACTGGCGGTCGCCAGTAGATAGTTATAGTTACAACCTATTATCCATAGGAAATCCGCGACATTCTATTTGAAATAACTCTCTTGCCGGTTGACGTATCTTCGCGAAATTTTCAAACTTCGTGGGGCGCTCCGGTCCGCTCCTACCCTGAAAGTCTCGGGGTGATACGTCAAGCGGGGGCCGAGAAAAAGGGGGGTCCCAAAACGCGTTTTCCCCATGCATTTTCCCATAGGAAACTTTAGACACGGCTACAGCCCGAACTGCTGAACGGAATTACACCAAATTTGGCAAAGAGGTAGTTCTTGGTTCAGAAAGAACCCTTTTTGTTAAATGGTGTAAATCCGTTCAGTAGTTGCTGAGAAAATCATAAAGTAAAAGTACATATATATCTATGGGCACGGAGGATTCGCGCACCCTCCCGATCACGAGCTGCATGTTAATTGGCTGTCAGCTGGCTGTCAACATTCCGATTCAGGAAATGTTGGCAGCCATTTTGTCCCTCGGTAGAACCGAGGGACAGAAACAAGTGCGCAAAGCGCACAAAGGGGGAGGGTAGAAACACCCTGACCCCCTAGGTTTGCTCAGGGGTCCCACAAGGACCCCCTGGGCAAAAAAATATATATTTTTTTTTTTAAATCGGCAGGATGCGCTCAGGGAGCGCGAACCCTGCCGAAAAAAATCGAAGCGCGGTCTCCCGCGCTCGATAGTTAATTGGCCCTCGGGTGGCCCAAGTCCCGGGGGCATGCTGGGGGGTTAATTTTATGTGTGGGGGGCCTCTAAGGGCCCCCAAGCCCCGGGGACCACCACCCCCGGGGCTTTATGTACAATGGTGCGGGAGGGCTCTGAGCCCTCCGCAGCCCCGGGGACCACCACCTCCCCGGGGCTTCTTTTTTTTATTAAAAACCTGTGTGGGGGGCTCCAGCCCCCACACGCCCGAGGACCACCACCTCCCCGGGGCACTAAGAAAAATTACAATGGGGGTCCGTTTTGGACTCCCAGAGCCCCGGGGACCACCACCTCCCCGGGGCTGTGCACTGAATGGGAGGGGGCCGCGCGGCCCCCTCCTGGAGCCCTTGATGGCCCTGGGGACCACCACCCCCAGGGCCGGCTCCTGCAGTGTCCCGGGGTGCCTACCCCGGGACACTGCTGTTTGCAATGACAGGACGGGAGCCTCGCGGCTCCCGTCCTGTCATTGCAAACTTGCTTTGGATATTATATATATAATATCCAAAGCCGATTGCTTTTCCACATGGGGAGCAGCATGTCAGCTGCTCCCCATGTGGAACAGCAATGCCGGCTCCCAAGGGACGGGGGGAGCCGGCGGGACTGTGGGGGGATTGGGGACCCCCCACAGTCCCCAACGAGAGGGCCAGCCCCGGGGGATGGGGTCCCCGGGGCAAGTAGTGGCCCGGCGGCCCCCCTCCCCAAAAAAAAAAATTTTTTTTTAAAAACGATCGGGCCCGCAGGCCCCGCCCCCTTCCTTCACCACTCTGCAAACGCGCCCCCTGGCGCGTTTGCAGAGGGGAACGATTCCCCTTGAATACTGGGGGTCCCTGGGGGCCAACTAGCCCACCAGGAACCTCCAGTATGCCCCAGGGAGCTGCCTTGCAGAGAGGTGTACAGAGGCCACGCCCCTTTTACACCTCTCTGCAACGCAGCTCTATGGCGCTTTTGGAGGTATATGGTGGGCTAGTTGGACTCCGGGGACCCTCAGGATTCAAGGGGACTTAATCCCCCAACTTAAAACGCGCCACGGGCGCGTTTGCACAGTGGTGAAGGGAGGGCGGGGCTTGAGGTGACATGTGTGCAAACAGGCCCCATGGTGCGTTTTAAGATGGGGAATTAAATCCCCTTCAATCCTGAGGGTCCCTGGGGGCCAACTAGCCCAACAGGTACATCCAGAAAGCGCCACAGAGCTGCGTTGCAGAGAGGTGTAAAAGGGTGTGGCCTCTCTACACGTCTCTGCAACGCAGCCTCTGGCGCATATTGGAGGTTCCTGGTGGTCTAGTTGGCCCCTAGGGACCCTCAGGATTCAAGGGAACTTAATCCCCCAACTTAAAACGCGCCACGGGGCGCGTTTGCAAAGATGTCACCTCAGGCCCCGCCCCTCCCTTCACCATTGTGCAAATATTCCTCTAAAATCAGCCGAAATAGGAATTCCGATTTACTCACCTGTTATAAGGAGAGACCTCAGTGCTGTATCTTTCAGCCCAGTACTGGTCCTGAAAAGTAATTTTAACCGTACTTACCGGTAACTTGAATTTCCTTCATAGGCTAACATTGACTGGTTTCACTTGGAAATTCTTCTAAGTGTGGAGTTTTGGAACTTTAAAATATTCCTCTAAAATCAGCCGAAATACGAATTCCGATTTACTCACCTGTTATCAGGAGAGACCTCAGTGCTGCATCTTTCAGCCCAGTACTGATTCTCAAAAGTAATTTTAACCGTACTTACCGGTAATTTGAATTTCCTTCATAGGCTAACAATGACTGGTTTCACTTGGAAATTCTTCTAAGTGTGGAGTTTTGGAACTTTAAAATATTCCTCTAAAATCAGCCGAAATACGAATTCCGATTTACTCACCTGTTATCAGGAGAGACCTCAGTGCTGCATCTTTCAGCCCAGTACTGATCCTGAAAAGTAATTTTAACCGTACTTACCGGTAACTTGAATTTCCTTCATAGGCTAACATTGACTGGTTTCACTTGGAAATTCTTCTAAGTGTGGAGTTTTGGAACTTTAAAATATTCCTCTAAAATCAGCCGAAATACGAATTCCGATTTACTCACCTGTTATCAGGAGAGACCTCAGTGCTGCATCTTTCAGCCCAGTACTGATCCTCAAAAGTAATTTTAACCGTACTTACCGGTAATTTGAATTTCCTTCATAGGCTAACATTGACTGGTTTCACTTGGAAATTCTTCTAAGTGTGGAGTTTTGGAACTTTAAAATATTCCTCTAAAATCAGCCGAAATACGAATTCCGATTTACTCACCTGTTATCAGGAGAGACCTCAGTGCTGCATCTTTCAGCCCAGTACTGATCCTGAAAAGTAATTTTAACTGTACTTACCGGTAACTTGAATTTCCTTCATAGGCTAACATTGACTGGTTTCACTTGGAAATTCTTCTAAGTGTGGAGTTTTGGAACTTTAAAATATTCCTCTAAAATCAGCCGAAATACGAATTCCGATTTACTCACCTGTTATCAGGAGAGACCTCAGTGCTGCATCTTTCAGCCCAGTACTGATCCTGAAAAGTAATTTTAACCGTACTTACCTGTAACTTGAATTTCCTTCATAGGCTAACATTGACTGGTTTCACTTGGAAATTCTTCTAAGTGTGGAGTTTTGGAACTTTAAAATATTCCTCTAAAATCAGCCGAAATACGAATTCCGATTTACTCACCTGTTATCAGGAGAGACCTCAGTGCTGCATCTTTCAGCCCAGTACTGATCCTGAAAAGTAATTTTAACCGTACTTACCGGTAACTTGAATTTCCTTCATAGGCTAACATTGACTGGTTTCACTTGGAAATTCTTCTAAGTGTTGATTTTTGAAACATACAAATATTCCTCTAAAATCAGCCGAAATCCGAATTCTGATTTACTCACCTGTTATCAGGAGAGACCTCAGTGCTGCATCTTTCAGCCCAGTACTGGTCCTGAAAAGTAATTTTAACCGTACTTACCAGTAACTTGAATTTCCTTCCATAGGCTAACATTGACTGGTTTCACTTGGAAATTCTTCTAAGTGTGGAGTTTTGGAACTTTAAAATATTCCTCTAAAATCAGCCGAAATACGAATTCCGATTTACTCACCTGTTATCAGGAGAGACCTCAGTGCTGCATGTTTCAGCCCAGTACTGATCCTCAAAAGTAATTTTAACCGTACTTACCGGTAACTTGAATTTCCTTCATAGGCTAACATTGACTGGTTTTCAGCAAAAAAGTTTCAAAGTGTTGATTTTCACAAACTACAAATATTCCTTAAAAATCGCCTGTATGACTTAAACGCATTCTTTCAACTGTTTACAGGAGATGCACCAGTGCTGGATCCAGGATCCAACACTGAGTAAGAAAAAGTAACGATAACAGTTTTTACCTGCTAAGTGAATTTCCTTCCATAGGATAACATTGCTGATTCTATGAGAAAAAGTTTCAAAGTGTCAACTTTTAAAATACAATAATATTCCTTAAAAATCACGACTGTAACCAAAACGCTTTTACTCAACTGTTTACAGGAGATGTACCAGGACTGAATCTAGGATCCAGTCCTGTGGTTACAAAAGTAATCCATAAAGTAACTAATTGCATTTAACTAGAAATTCACATTGAGCTGAATGTTGCATTGTGTTTGAAAATGTGTTGCCCATTGCAACAACTGTAACTACTGTACTTAAAAGTCTATTGCCTATCTGCAAAGTATTTAAACTAAAGTAATTCATTCTGAGAAAGTATTTTTTGTAATGTAATGTATAATGTAATTACAATGTAATTTGACAAATAAAATATGTAAAAAAAAATTGTTTCTAAAAATGTAGTAAATCAGTATGAAAAAAATTAATATAACAATTAATACATTTAAAAATTGTCATTTACAAAACCTTTGAAATTCACTGAAAAAACCGTAGGTTTCAGGCACGTTATAGTTAGAAATTAGCATTTAAAAAACCTTTGAAATTCACTGAAAAAACCATAGGTTTCAGACACGTTATAGTTACAAATTAGCATTTAAAAAACCTTTGAAATTTACTGAAAAAACCATAGGTTTCAGACACGTTATAGTTACAAATTAGCATTTAAAAAACCTTTGAAATTCACTGAAAAAACCATAGGTTTTAGGGACAGTTATAGTTACTTGGATATTGCACTCGTACAAAACCCGTGAAATTCCCCCGTTATAGTTAGTTCAGCTAACTATAACTCGCGCCCGCAATGCACTGCTGATGACGTCACATATTACATCACTCATGACATGGTCAGTGACATCACTGATGACATCACTGATGACATCTCAAATGACATCACTGATGACATCATCCACGTGATAATCTGATGCACCTCCTCACACCCTAATATAATCTTTGATACAACCACTCTAAATTACAGACTGCCATTCGCAAAACCATAGACACTCCAACACCAATAACTACATACCCACTCACTGATTCTTAGGTCTACACACACACATCCACTCACTCACCCGTACAGTCACTCATACTTACGGTCACTCAGTACAGGACTATCATATGCACTCTTACTCCTATATAGACACTCAAACAACGCCACTCATCCATAGAGATACTCACACACCTAGTCAGTCATGCAAATAATTAAACACACTGCCATTTACTCACCTATACAGTTATACACACACCAGCTCACTTACTCATACAAATAGTAGCACATTGTTACGCTCTTATACAATCACTGATACAAGCACACAATCATCCATACAGCCACTATCACAATCACTCACTCTTGCTTATAGCTATTTATATACTCCAACACACATATATACTGCCTTTCACATATGTAGTTACTCACACATGTACCACTGGGACATACATTCACTCACTAACACACTCTTACACACACTTACCCACCCATACAGTCTATCACAGATGCACTCTTGAAACCATCCACCCAGTGAATCACCCACTCACACATCTATGCACAGAGTTGCACACACCCCTCCCACACAAACACTCAGGCACCCATACAGATACTCAGACAAGCATTCAATAACTCATATAGAAAATCATTTAGCTATTCACAAACACATGCAGCCACTTACACAGCAACAGACAGACGGATACAGACATACACCCAGTTTAGTCACTAACCCATGCATTCAGTAAGATACGTTAAATCACTCACTTATAGAGTCAGTCACGCACCTACTAAATCATCCATACAGACACTTAGACACCCACTCATTCTTCAATACGTCTTTTCCTATATATTTTAAAAATATTTAAACTTTACAGAAACACACAGTCACTGGATGATGTCATCAGTGATGTCATTTGAGATGTCATCAGTGATGTCATCAGTGATGTCACTGACCATGTCATGAGTGATGTAATATGTGACGTCATCAGCAGTGCATTGCGGGGCGCGAGTTATAGTTAGCTGAACTAACTATAACGGGGGAATTTCACGGGTTTTGTACGAGTGCAATGTCCAAGTAACTATAACTGTCCCTAAAACCTATGGTTTTTTCAGTGAATATATATATATATATATATATCGCAAAGCGGAATTCGTGAAGGAATCCACACGAGCCCACTCGGTCGGTTTCAGCAGTTTATTCGGTTACAGCAAACAAGGACGACGCGTTTCGACCACGTCCGTGATCTTGGTCACATGACCACCGCCTCCATTACATCATTTTTAAAGGTACGTGCGTTTTTTTTTATAAAAAAACATGAACATAGAAGAAATGTTAAGGTACATGTTTAGTAGTATAACTCAAAAGGGAAAACAGACGCAGCTGTTTGCATATATTAACCCCTTCGTTGCTCATGACGAGCTCAGCTCGTCATGCTGCGCGGTCAGCGTGTGCGCATGACGAGCTCAGCTCGTCACGACCACGCCCGCAATCGGTATGTCCAGCACCTGGGCGGAATTCCGATCGCGGCGAAGGTGTTAAGTACATATATTCTGGCAAGTTTTAAATCTTGAAAAAGTATGGATTGAGTAATTGTAACATAGTGACTTTCTAGTTACGTGTAAACTCAATATCATTGCTTTATGCAGCAGGAGAAATTAAAGGGTCTAGTGCCCTGTTTGCTAATCATTACAGTGACTAGAGGATAATCCTTGTGGCTATGATCAACACTGTTCTTTCGTGACAGTAGAGGTGTAGTACCAGGTAAGTGCTAAAGGTGACTAGGAGTAGGATAGGAGGTCCTTCACTCTCCAGTGCTCCTATTTTCTATCGCGAACGTGTGATTCAGGGTGTTTCTCAGCCTCACATTCTGTAAATTAGACAAGATATAAAATATATATATATATATATATATATATATATAATAACACAAATATATTTCATACAAATTATTCAAAATAAATACATATTATAATGCTAAATATATATCATACATAATTAAAAACATTATTAGAATTTAACTGCAAACATAATTTTCATATAAAATACATTTTATTATTCAAAAGGTATCTATTAACAAAAACAAATTTAATAAATAATTTTTATTTTAATTACCACCCACATATACCCCTCCAAAACGTACAAGCAACACCTAAAATTAACTTTAAAAAGCTAATTATTTACACTATTAACATAAGAATTTATCAAACTAATTATCAATAAATAAAATTACTTGTTATCTAATTAAATGTAATAATATACCTCCATAAAATATACAACACACTCCTAAAATTAGTTAAGCAATTAACATAATACATTCTAATTTTCATAATTATTACCAAATAAAAAAATAATTCTAACCTAATTATTATTTTATTTACTTCCTACCATATGCTACAACTAAACCCAAACCCACACCTGAAAGTTTAGTTAAAAACTGTAATTGCACTATTAACTGTAAATTAAATAATCAGTATTAGAAAAAAGCATATTAATATTAATTACTTACAATTAATTTACTTCCTACCCTGTACCCCTATAAACCCCACAACCCACACCTTTAACAATTAAATAATTAATATTAATTGACAAGTAATTCTTAATAAATTACAATTAAATTACTTCCCTCACTGTACCCCTATGAACCCCACAACCTGCACACAAAATTTATATTTAAAAAATATTGAACACAACGTAATTATTTATCAATTAAATAATTAATCTTAAATAACAATCAATTATTAAATAATTAAAATTAAAATACTTCCCACCCTGTACCCCTATAAACCCCACAAATCACACATAAAATTAAAATTCAAACAAATTAATCACGCTATTAACAGAATTAATTATTGATTAAGAAAATAATAGTAATTAAAAATTAATTATTATTATTAAATTACATCCCACTCAGTGCCCCTAAACACCCACAACCTGCGACGGTACTAAAAATAACAAAAATACTTGAAATTAAATGTTATCACTACTAAAAATGCATTAAAAAACAGAAACAATAATTCTAGAAAAAAATAACATCAAACACATACCAAAATACATACACAAGAATTCAAAAACAATACTATAAACAACTACATTTTTGTAATCAATATTAATGATTTCGATATTTTAAAAATCAATATGACTTACCTTAAAATCGATATTCTTGACAACGATATTCTTGCTGAAGGTATTTCCATGTCACTATATATATATATATTTTTTTTAAATTCTTTTTATTAACATTGCTCATGTTCAAGTACAGTACACAGCGGCAGTTCATAATACAGTCACAGGGATCACAGTTCGTCATATATTTTGCATGCATGGAAGTACATATGAGTAATTGCAACAATCTTCTATCCCAACCCATCTTGTACGGCTCGGAACCTTTGCCAGGGACCCCACACCTTCCTCCATTTGTTCACACAGCCCCGGGACCTATAGACCATTTCCTCCGCCCTCTGACACCAATCCAAGACACAGAGCCACTGATCCCATGAGGGAGGCGCCTGCGCACCCCAGCACCTGGCGATATTGCTTTTAGCCACCCCTGCTGCCAGCCCCAACCAAATCTCGTTATGGCGTGTCCAGTCTGTGGCTCCTTTAATCATGAGCAAGAGCCACTTAGGCTCCAGTGGGACCGGGGACCTCACCACCCCCTCCATCGTTTGCGTCACCCTGGTCCAAAACGGAATTATGAGTGGGCAATCCCATAGAATGTGATAGAACGAGCCCTCCCCTTGACAGCCCCTCACACACAAGGGCGATAGGGTCCTACCCCAGGAGAACAGGTGGGTGCGGGGATAATAGACCCTGTGAAGTATTTTTAACTGCACCAGGCGGAATCGCGGCCGGATCGCCACTTCACGTGGGCTCTGCAGGGCGTCCTGCCAGTCGTCGTCGTCTAGCGTCCCAATGTCTCCCTCCCATCTCGCCCGCAGGGGACCAAGGGGGTCCGGCATATTATTAATAAGTTTTCGGTAGATCGTTGACGTGGGTTTCGTTAGAATGGGGTCGAGAAGGAGCCTGTCCTCCATAGGGGAGTACTCCGGGATGGAAGTGCCAGCACGGATGTGGGCTCGCAGTGCATGTACAAGGCGCAGATAATGGTATTGTTGGGAATCATTAAGTTGGTATTCTTTTTTTAGAGCCGCAAAGGGAACCGGGGCCCCTCCCTTCCACACATCACCAAGATACTCGATGCCGATCAGTTTCCACCCCCTATAGCCTGATAGTCCCGCCACCTCCTTTAGCTGGTCGCCCGTCCAAAGCGGGGTCTGTCCCGTCAGGGTGTTCGTCCAGCCCAAGAATTTATTGGCCTCCCTCCAGCAGTGGAGCACCACCTCAGTATGCGCGGGCAGATCACGACCCTGCCTGCGGGAGTAGAGATATGGCTCGCAGGTTCCCCCAATCATAGCGTACCTATCCATTCTATAAGCCGGCTCCGAGGACGGCGCGTAAACCCAGTCGTTGACCACCTGCAACTGCGCTGCCCAGTAGTAGAGCTGAACGTCCGGGAGGGCCAGCCCCCGTCGTACACCCCCCTCTTAAGTTTCTGCAGTGCAATCCTCGGGTTGCCGCCGTCCCAGAGTAGCGTCCGCAACTCCCGGGAGATCCGCTTGAATGTCGCCATCGGGACCAGGTACGGTGTGTTTTGGAGAATATATAGCAGTCGTGGCAGCGCCAGCATTTTAAGGAGCGCCGCGCGCCCCATCAAGGACAAGGGCAGAGACCTCCAATGTCCAACATCCACCCCCAGCCTCATCAGCTGAGGCTCCAGATTACGGGCAAAGAACTCCTCTGTGTCTCTGGTGACGTACACTCCCAAGTACCGGAATCCAGCGGTCTCTAGCGATGCTGGGCAATCCCGCGGGATGCGAGGAGGCGGACCCGACAGGGGATAAACCACCGACTTGGCCCAATTGATCGAGTAGCCAGAATAGCTACCGAAAAGGGCGAAGAGGTGGAGAGCCCGCGCCATTGAATGGTAGGGTCTGGCCATATACAGGACAATATCGTCAGCGTATAAAGAAATACGCTCCTCCCATTCATCCGTGAGTGCCAGGCCCCAAAAAGCCCTATCTCTTCTGATCCAATGGGCGAGCGGCTCTAGAGCCACAGCAAACAGGAGCGGGGACAGGGGGCAGCCCTGCCTAGTGCCCCTATACAGGGCGAAAGCCCGGGACATCACCCCATTGACCCTCACCCTTGCCATCGGCTGCGTGTACAGGAGCCTCACCCAGCTACCGAACACTGGGCCCAAGCCCAGTCTATTCAGCACCATAAATAAGTATGGCCATTCGATGCTATCGAAGGCCATTGAGGCGTCCAGCGCCATCAATGCCGTCTGCGCATTTCCCACGTCCTTAGTCATGTGCAAAATACCATAGAGCCTCCGAAGGTTGTGCCGAGTGCTCCTGTGGGGCATAAAACCCGACTGGTCCACATGCACGAGGTCGGGCAGTACGGATAGCAGCCTTGTCGCTAAGGCCTTGGCCAGTACCTTCGCCTCCACGTTCAGGAGGGAGATAGGCTGATAGGACGAGCAGCAGTCCGCTGGTTTCCCGGCCTTATGAATAACCACAATCGTGGCCTCTCTCTGGTCGGGCGGAAGCACGCCCACCTCCCGTGCCTCAAGGAGCATGCGTCGCATGGGCTCCAGTACCACACTCGCCTGTTTCTTAAAAATTTCAACCGGGAGTCCGTTGGGTCCCTGCGCCTTGCCGGCCTGGAGGGCATTGAGGGCCTCTCCCAGCTCTGCTCCCGTGAGGTCCGCATCCAGACGCTCAGTTTGCTCCTGAGATAGCGTAGGCAACGCAAAGTCTCGCAGGAATTCCTCGCAGTCTCTCTCAGTTCTAGTGCACACTGGGGTATATACTCCTTCATAATAGGACGCAAAAGCCTCCGCAATGGTCGCGCTCGTGGAGGCCAGGGCCCCAGAGCCATCCCGCACCTCCATAACCCAAGAACGCTCCCTGTCACGACGCTCCAGCCACGCAAGAAGCTTCATACTCTTGTCCCCTGCGTCATATATCCGATGCTGCGTGGCGAGGGAGTAGGCGCGTGCCTCACCCTCCGCTAATGAGCGAAGTTCCCTGTGTTTCATGGCCAGAACATGGTTGCGCTCCGGCGAGGGCGACGCACTGGCCTCTCGCTCCAGAGACTCAATTTCACGCTCCAACTGTTGAATCTGCAGCGATTCGTCTTTCTTCTGGGCACCGATCAAAGCCTGGGCCTGTCCCCTCAGGATCGCCTTGTATGCCTCCCACAACGTTAGCTGGGAGGTGACTGACCCCTGATTCTCGGAGAAATAATTTTCGGAGCCCTCTCGAAGCCTATCAGTAATCGAAGTGTCTTTTAACCGCCATGGATCTATTCGCGGGAATGCGGCCCTGTCTACCACCGTCCCCCTAAGGAGAACACCCACCGGTGAGTGGTCCGATATGCTGCGCGCCATAATACACGGGTCCACAAAATCTCCCAACTGATCCCCCCGCGTGAAAATATGGTCCAACCTCGAGAAGGAGCCATGTCTGGCCGAATAAAAGGTGTAGAGTCTACGGGCTGGGAACCGTGTTCGCCATATATCGCAAAGACCCATTGCACCCGTGAAGCCCCGCAGGCCCATCTCCCCTCCGCTGGCCCGTCTGTCGCCGGACCGATCCAATTCGACGGTCATTACCGCGTTAGTGTCACCCCCCAGGACCAAAGTGCCGTTGGGGAGATTCGCCAAGTGTGTCCCCAATTTCTTGTAGAGTGTAGCATGCAGGCCGGGCGGGATATAACATGAGCATAGGAGCACCGTACGTCCTTCCCATCTCACCGCCACCGCCGCGAAGCATCCCGCGTCTTCTGTCCAGGAATTCAATACGGTCACTGGCAGGCTCCTGCGGACTAGTATTCCCACCCCCCTTGAGCCGGACGTGAATCCAGAGTGGGCTACCATCTTGTACCCGAACCTATCTAAGGCTCTGCAATTATTACCCCGGAGGTGGGTTTCCTGCAAGAGCACCACATCTGGGGAATGGCGTTTCAGGTGCTGCAATACCAACGTTCTCTTAATCTTGTTGCCCATCCCATTGACATTCCATGTCCATATTTTGATCTTAGCCTGATCCCCCATCCCCACTGCGAGTCCACAACCTCGACGGATTTCCACCCTGCCACTGCGTAGTGCCCCCACAATACAACAGCATTGAAAGAAGTATATTGACATGAGCTAAACTTAAACTTCCCATCAACCCCATCCCACCCCCCATTCCGCCCCCCTCCCTGCCTCCCTGCTAAGTGGGCCCCCAACCCCCCACCTTAAAAACTTGCAGAGTGCCTGTCGCCCAAATAATCCCATTTCAACTAAATGAGGGAACGTAAGCCCACAACTCGCAGAAACTGGCACAACTGACTGTCGGATTCCCACCCCTTATGCGAAAAACTAGCACACACCCTCCCCCCTCCCCCAAACCCCAGCGGGCCAACGCCTAGAACCCTTTGGACGAGCAGTCCACATCGGCCAGCGCGGCTACTTACGGTCTCGGAGATGTTCAAAATGTTTATATGTCACTATATTTTTGACTTGATATTTCTGCAAGTCAATATTTCCAACTCCATATTTTGTCTCAACACTCGCGGAGAATCAGGACCTAATAAGCAGTCAGACAGGTCCATGTCTTTCAACTGGAGGGAAAGATGTTGTTTTACTGCAGACAGTGTAGAATGTTCCAACCATTGTTGACGCAATTTCCCCACCGACAAGGGGCCCGATTCCGATCTCGCTAGGAAAGCCCTCCGTACGACTCGGATCCGGAGGGCTTTCCAAGCGAGACGTGCTCCGGGAGTCCGAACGAGCGAGTACAATGTTACCGTATGCTTACGGACTCGGTTCGCTTGGACTCACATTGAACTCTATGGGAGCCCATGTACAGATGCGTACACAGGCTCCCATAGCAGAAAATGGGTGGGTGGGGAAAAACGTACACCCTGTGGTGGGCACTCCATGGTGCCCGCCACACTGTGTATGCCTGGATCGGGGGACCCATGGGCATACCCCTTTGACAGATTCAGAGGGTCCCGGGTGAAGAGGGGCCTGCTACGGCCCCCCAAAATATGCTTCCAACAGTTGTTTCGTCTTGCTGAGACCGAGGTGAAGTGGCTGTCCGAATCGTGCATCATACTCGCTCGGTCGGAATATGGCTCCGTAGCGCGGCATGATTTGGCTACGAACGAGTCGTACGGACAGGTTCGGGACCCGGAAACAATTCGGTCAGCCTGTACGTGATCTTCGCATCGTACTTGGTCGTTCAGACCTGTGTACGATTTAGTCTTAAACAAGGGCTACGAATCGGATCTGGGAAAGCCAAATCTGATTCGGAGGCCTTCCGAACGCCATCGGAATCGGGCCCTAGGTGGTGACAATACCTGAGCGTTGAGATTGGGAATAATGAGTGTTGGGTCTGCGAGCCTTAAATCCCAGTGTAGAATTAAAAAAACGAGCATGACAGCTATTTGTGTCCACTGCCGACAATAACCATCCATGAGGACCTGAGAGTGTCATACTATTGAGCTGTCCTTCAGTGTAATCTATCAAATGTTACCAATTTTCAAATAATGCAATGGAAGGAATGTCCGGTGCAGTCATGTCTTTAATTTTAGCCAATCCCAGACTCGTAGTCTGCTGCACTGTATCATTCAGAAAAATAATTTGTTTTGGAATTAAAAAGGCTTGAAATAAGGTGTCTGTACCCTGAATTTGCAAAACCAAAAGGGGATGATGGACGGTTGCAATGTTCAACACTCCGTCCATCATCCCCTTTAGTTTTGCTTTGTACCTTGAACTTGCCAGGATTTACTACCCCAAATAGATTTAATTTCAATGTTAGCCTTCCAATAATCATAGCCTTTCACAGCTAATTGTGTGACAAATGGGTCTCTATATATCAGCTTAGTATGTGTAAGCATATATTGTTTGATGGTGTAGGGACCAGTTTAAAATAAAAGGACTTGGATCTAACAAGTCATAGCCTGAAAGATATGTGACTTTATCTCTGTATGTTTTTAAGCTCCCTTGTGGGGGAGTCAGACAATGTTCCCATTGTATATAATTAAAAAGTGAGCATTGAACATTTGCTCTATGTAAAGAGTCATGTCCATAAAGATGGTAACATAACATTTCACCATATTTAGCAGAATTAAGGTACTGATCCTCATATTTGAAAACAGTATATTCCGGCTCCGAGAGCATGAAATTATACAGTTTCACATTACAATCATCAGAATGTAACCCAGATACAATTACATCACCCACGGAAATCCTAAACACTTATGCTATCTGTAGGATCTCCATAGGTCTGAATACCACGAATGGCACTTTATCCTAAACAATTTCATCAGTTACTGGAAAAGCTGAAATGCTCATGAGGGACAAGTCTCTTTTTAGTTTATAGGAAGAAGAATGATGTGTTATCTACCAGTTCTGTGGTAGAGTGTTCTGGAAGATAATGGCCTTTAATCAGCAATAAAAAAACAGTCGCAAATTCAATCCAAAGGAATACTAAAACCAAGGAAAGTGTTAGCCAAACATATATCCAAGGAGGGACAAGGTAAGTGCATTTCAGCCATAAAAAGAAGACACAAGCTCTTGAAGGTGGAGTGTCTACAACAGAGGAAAGGTCAAAAGAGTCAGATGAAAAATCATCTGCTCCCATGAAATAACCAGAAGCTGTTTGCCAAATGACAGCAGCCAGAGATGCATTCAAAGAACCAGTAAAATCCAAAAGAGGTGGATCTGTATAAACAACATCTGCTGCAGAAGACACAGTGATAAGTACAGTACTCACTTCAGATGTGTTGGTGGCTGTTGTAGTGAAAGCAGGTAGTAGTTAAAGTGCATTCTCCACCACCACCTCAGCTGGGGGGAAACAGTTTTGATGTTGCTCACTGGCTGCATTGGAATATCCTATGTGGTACCAAGAGGAGTTAGGGAACTACCAAGGATGCCTTGTGGTCTAGTGTTTAGTATCGGACACATGATGCAACTTGATGTGATCGATGGAGAAAAAACTATTATCTTTAGAACCAAGCAGAGCTGACAATGTGTTAGATCTTGTACCTTGAACACCAAGTACTGGCACAGGTGCATGGTATGATGGGCCAAACTCCTTTCACACCGCAATCTTCTCCCGCACAAGATCCCCAAACATTGGAATCCAGCCGGAAAGTTCTGGTTTCTATTTAATTTCTGCAGAGGTCACCATCTTCAACTGCTCAGTGGATTGAGCATCACTGAACTTTTGTAGGTCTTGTAAGACAGCACAAAAATCATTTACGTCAAAGGTCATGGCAGCTGTCACAATGTCTGGGCTGTCAAGGTCTGGAATGCACATTTTGATGCCAAAGAGGACCTCGTATGGGGTCTGACCACCTAGAGAACTTCTAGGGAGATTATTAAGTGCTACCTGAACCCCACATTGGTGGTGGTTCCAACTACGCCCTGTACCTAATACTCTAGCTGTTAAGAACTGCTTTAATTCAAGGTTCATCCTCTCCACATCAGAATTGACCTCGGGCCGATATGGAGAAGAATAAAACACCTCTACACCCAGGAAGCCATAGTATCCCTATCCACTTTCAAGGCAAAAGCAGGGGCCCTGGTCTGAGTGGAATGGAGTGTATACATTTGTCCCAATAAAGACTTTCAAGTCTTTAATAACAGTGCAAGTGTCAGTCGAATGCTGTGGCCAAACCCAGGGGAATCCTGAGCGAGAATCAACTGCAACTAGGATGAATTTAAATGCAGTATCCAAAATAGGAGGACCACAATGGTCTAAATAAATGGAGCCAAAAGGTTTGTTGGAGATTAACAGGTATGTCTGCGGTGGATGAACCACAGTGAAAGCTTTAATTTGTTGACAAATGTGACAACAAAGGACATATTTTTGGGCCTGTTGATATAAACTTTGCTGCCAATAACTTTGCTGTAGCAACAAAATTGTGGGTGCCACACCTGCATAAGCAACACTTTTATGTGCAGCTATTTATACAGCTAGTCTACGGTCTTGGTTGGGAATCAAACGGTCACCTACCCCTGGAATTGTTACAAAGGGAATATTTTGTTCACTTAGCTGGTATGTATATTTAGATGGAAAGCCCTTAGGTAAGAGGGTGCCGTCTCTGTTAGCATTAACGGCAGCTAAGATATCTCTATTTATTCTCCTTTTAGAATGAGTAATTGCAGCAACAATAACACTCACAACTGCAAATTTGGCCCCTTCATCAGCCAGAAAATTCCCTGCAACATGTGCTCCCACACATTGATAAATCAACGTATGAATAACATGAGTCAGTGGCAACCTATCTTTAAGGTCTGCCACTTTTACCCAAAGCGTGTTACGCTTCATTGTGTTGCCTTTAGAATCTTTTAATCCATTTTGATGTCAATAATGTAAATTATCATTAAATGACTGGATACAGTAAAACTAATCACACATTATAAGTGTGGGGACTTTAGGATCCTTATGTTCTAGTGCAAGAAACAAAGCTTTTACTTCAGCCAACTGTGCAGCACAGTCACCTAAGGACTGATAGCGAGTTTTTTGTGGATGTAATTTGCTGTCCAATAGCACACCAACAACAGTGGTGCATGCCGCTGAATATTGCTGTTTAGAGTCGATGTCAGGCTGAGCTGAACTATCAGTATAAATAATGCATTTATACTGTTCAAGAGGTAAAACTCTGCTGGGCATGGGATAGACATGATCATATTGTAGAAATTCTTGTGTCTGTAAAGACAGGTCAAAGACTATGGGGCCGATTCCGATCTCGGCCGGAAGCTCACCGAACGGGATTTGCCCGGGAAAAATACGAGCCGTGCGCGTTTTTACCGACCGACTCGTACAGCCATCCGAACGAGCTAGTACGATGCGAATGTACGCGTTGATTCCGACCGACTCGTTTCCGGGTCTGAACCGCTCCGACCGACCCGTACGGACACGGCTCGCACCACGCAATGGAGACGTTATCCGACCGAGCAAGTACGATGCGCGCTTCGAACAGCCCGACCGACTCGTACCGTCCGGCTCCAAAGAGCTGTCGGAGCCGGACTTCAGGGGTCCGTGTCGGACCCCCCTTCACCCGTAGCCTTGCGAGTCGCACACAGGGGGGACCCATGGGTCCCCCCTACACATGCATGTACGGTGTGGGTTGCACCGACGCATACCCGCTGTAGGGGGCGCCCTTGTTCGCGACGTACCCATTCAGTCAATGGAAGCCCGTGTACGCGTCGTACGACCGGCTCCCATTGACTTCTATGGGAATCCGACCGAATTGAGTCCGGCAGCATGCGGCCGCATCGTACTCGTTCAGTCGGGCTGCAGGAGTCCGGTTCGGTCGGAAATCCCTCCGGGTCTGGCTCGGTCGGAGAGATTTCCGTCCCGGATCGGAATCGGCCCCAAAGTGTACATCAACAGCTGTTAAGGAATGCTAGCTTTTGTGACAGCCTGTAAGGCCGGCACAAGAGTAATGACAATGATGCCTTTCGCCTGTGTAAGTGGTCCCTCTTTAAGAATTTTAAGAGCCATCTGCACTGCACTCAGTATTTTTTCAGTGGATGCACAGCACATTTTTGCTGGGGAATATAAATGTGATTTATATGCAATTGGCACTGTCTCACCTTCATTAAAGATAAAATAGGTAAATCCAATGGTGCCCACTTTGACATGGATGACTAGGTTAGTGGTATTCACTAAATTATCGAGGAGCAGAAATATCGAGATTCAAATATTTTGATGCACAAATTTCGTGTGGAAAATATAGTTGACAATAATATAGGGGCTGATTACGAGCCGTGGTGGCCCAGCAGTGGTGGTCACTCTCGTGCCAATTACAACTTCCAAAGTAGTACTGGCAGTGGGCCTCTGGCTGCACCAGGAAACAGTCATTGTGGGGGCGCGAGTTATAGTTAGCTATAACTGCTGAATTTCTCTGGATTTGTGTGAGTGAAAAGCCAGCATAACTATAACGTCCCTGTAACCTTTGTTTTTTTTTGTCAATTTGTATGTTTTCATGTTCACGGTCGGCTTGTGCGACCACTGTGAGTCGCTGGCGTTTAGACAGAGAAGCCGCTTCCCCTTTAATGTTAGGCTGAATAATTGTGGACACCAGCGAAAATTTCCCATGAGTTTCAGCCCCAAACCCAGGGCAGCAGCTGCCATGTTCTCATTCTGTACTTGTTTTAACACCTCCGGCAAAGCTGACAAAAATGGTGCACCATGACTTATGGTATTTACAGTGGCAAAGACCGTGCCCCAAGTGTTACAGTCTCCTATAGCGGGAACCATTCCGTGGGGAAGCATATAATCAATATTCTGTGCTTCTCTTGTGGTCCCATAGGGGGAATCGTAGCTTCAATTTTGTCAATTTTTTGGGCTATCCAAAACGTAATTTCCTCAAGATTAGTGGGAGTTTTGCCCATTACTGAATGAACAATTACAGGACTTACCGTAGGTACTGTAGGCAACTGGGCTTGCCATGGCAGGCCAGGCCTTACTGGCACAGCAACAAGATGCATGATACATATTGAGTTAAACGTCTATGGAGTTTAACTAGACTTGTGTATAATGGTTGTAGCTGTTGAGCAGTAAGATTTGAGATATCAGGGTTTGGTGTATTACCAGTGAATGCTGGCCAGGTCAACCTGTCATTATTAAGGGGACCCATGCATACCGCTGCAAGTACATATGGAAGGGTGCAGCATTACCAAGTGTGATGTTCCCAATGTGAAAGTAGTATTTCAGTGGGAACATATGCTCGGTATTCTGGTGAAACAACTGTGTATTCATCTAATTTATTGGTTTGAACATCCACAGCTGGAAGATTGACCCAAGAATAAAATTCTTCAAAGTGATAGCCATCGTGGGGTTAAACCGAGAAAATTAAATCACCACCTGCATTAGTAAGTCCATGGCATGTTACATGTGCATGGACAGCAGGTCTGCAATTGACTGCAATGGAAATTGGTGCTGGCGTAGCAATGAACAGAATAGAAATGGAAACCAAGTGGCAACACTTAATTGGGCTATCCTTTTAAAATCTCAAGCTTGAAAAACCAACAGAATTTGGGCTACTAAAATACTATGGAGGATTTATCCCCAACACTACAGACTTCTCCAGTGGTAGGTTTAAGGGGTGTTATGGACACACACAACTACCACTCAGGAGACCCCTGTAATAAGTAACTGACCATTGTTGGTAGTGCCATGTTGCAGGATTCTGTTTGGGAACAGAACTATGCCTGGGATCACAGAGCATCAGAATGTAGAGACTGAGTCACCATACCACACCTGCCCTCTTAACCTTCCCAGAGTAACAGGTAAATTGGCATCCTAAAATAACCCTGGGTGGAGTTCGCGGAGTTGCACTACGCGGAACACCGCAAAGTGCATAAAAAGCTCTGTTGCACTACGCAGAGCTCCGCGAGCAGCGGAGTATGATAGAAAAATGCTGTTCGCGGTGATTGCACAGTGCCGGATGCTTGTCCGCACTGCGCAATCATTGCGAACGGCACCATGCACAGTGCAAGCTTTCCTTTTCTGCCGCTCGAGTAGATTTTTACTCGAGCGGCAGCTTTCTCAACGCGAACGGGCAGTTTCTCAACGCGAGCGGTCGCGAGCATACGCGACCACTCGCAATGAGAAACCTGACCCCCCCGCGTTGAGAAATCTCGCCGGGATGTTGATTTTCCATGCTCGCGCTCGCCAACTTGATGTTGACGATCGCGAACGAGGAAAAATCTCGCCGGGAGGTTGATTTTCCTCGCTCGCGGTCGCCAACTTGACGTTGACGAACTCGAGCGAGGAAAAAAACTCTGCTACGTACCGCGAAGCGGAGTTTTTCGAAACTCCGCGATCTCCACGTAACGCGGAGTGCAGGAAACTCTGCAAACTCCGCAAGTGGAGCGGAGTTCACAGCCCAGGACTGACCTAGAACACAACTCTTTCGCCCCCCAAGGAACCATGGAAACAGATAATCACCTTTTGTTCTCTCACTCATGCATGTCCATAATAAACAAAGAAAGACACGAGGAAAGTTTTCAATATTTATTGAAACTACTGCTGTCTATTATGAAACAACTGCATTGCAATTAGAAAACATATGCAACTGAGCAGAGTAATTAGCATTACAAGCAAAGTGTATACAATAAAAAGCCCTATCAAGGTAACTGATATGTGTGTCTAAGCATATCCGCACTGAGTGAGCACAGAACAGCATCTGTTATCTCTGGGATTAGTGCCAGAGCCCATACCTGGTGTCTTGTAGTTAGGTGGCCCACATCGTTTGTGTAAACTCAATTTACACCAGGCTCTTGTGCCCGTTCCAAACCCTTTTCCTTCTGCATAAATCCTCCTCTCTGTTTTTCAAAGGGCACATCTCGGTTTATATGATAAGAAGTGCGGTGTTGGAAAACAGCAGCTGCCCTTTTGTTGTGTTTATATGATAGGAGATGTTGCTTTACAGAGCACAGAAAAACAGGGCACAATATTGTTTGACCTTGTACAAAATGTTCAGACTGAATTCCAGCAGAAGAGCTAAATAACAACCATAACATGTGCAGCCTATTTCTAAAATAATATTGTGGCACAAAAATAAAAGTTTTACATGTGGCTGTGCAAAGAAAATGTGGGCTACAACATGCAGTTAAGCTATAATAAGGGAAAACTACAGTGGGCCCAAGTAGGAACTCACTACAGTCTGGATCGGCACAATTTGCATTCTACTTTTCTATTAGTCAAGTGCGAAGCTTTGTGGGACCCACTTACAGACACTTATCCCTTCATGCATGTGATAAAGCTTCATTAATTGTCAAAATTATTGTATATTTTTTTATAAATATTACTCTCCATACCTAACATGTTCTTTTCTTTATATTCTCATTCTTGATCTGAATCCACAGTGTTAAGTTAGTTTTTACTATTGCATTTTTCTCTTTTGTTTCTCTTCTCCTTCTTCTTTTTCTTTTTTCTTTCCTCTTTACTAGCCTATATTCTCCTTGTCTAATTTTTCTCAGCATCTTCTCCCATTGACAAGTGTTTTAACACAAGCGTTGTTTAATTTAGTTTTTTTCATATAAGCTGTTGGAACATGTTGTATTATCTAACTTCTAAGTTTACAACTTATTACTTATAGATTGGCGTGTCAAAGTTATGTATAGTTTTCTTTCGTTCCCTTAATAAAAATGTTAAACTAAAAAATAGTTGATAATATTGGCTAAAGACGCATTACTGGACTGGTGGGAGGCTGACGTTTTACCAGTCGCACTGATTTTCTTTGTCTCTTTCCATCTTGTACTCTCTCTGTCTCTCACACTCTTCACCTCTCTCTCTGTTGTTCTTTCTCACATACACCCTCTCTCTCATTCCTATTAGTAAAAGCTGCAAGGTGTAGGATGCATAAGGGTTGGAGATTCTGGAGAATGAGACAGTAGAGTTTGTGAAATTCGGAACACTAGGCCACTACATTATGAGGGTATTCTGGTGTTAATCACTTTCTAGTTTCAAGATACTTCTGGGGCAAAAGTGTAGAACCAGTATTTAAGAGACCATCAAACATAGGGATGATGCCTGGCAATGTGTTGCTTGCTGTTTTGGTTCTCCATGTAATTCTAGTTCTCACTGTTACAGTACCCTCAGCCCCCGATTCTTGTTTTTATCCTAATCAGTTCTTTTGTGTTCCAAGTTCCTACTCTCTTCTCTACTATTGTCTGTATAGTTTCTGTGATACCTACCTTTCATGCTTGCTTCTTTGGCTATTGTATGGTCTGGTTTGCAGTGGCATACAGGGACCCTCTCCTGGTATCTTGGTGTGCAGAGGGCTCATCACAGCAACATCCGTCTCCGAAATTGGTAAGCTTAAGTCATGGCTGTACTACTACTATACTCCAACAAATTAGATCCTGTGCTCACATGTGGTTTCCTGCTACATTCCAGCTCATGTAGTAAATCCTCAAACATCTACTTGTAAGGCATTCATTACCTCTCCCGGCCCATGCTAGCAGTGCTTAATTTGACCCGGTAGTTTCTCGTGCTCGGCACTGGCACTTAATTGTCAGCACTGGCGCTTGTAATAGCCTGCCACAAGGTGGCGATGTCTAGATAATTTAGAGATGAACACAACAACAGTTAATTATTAATGCTATATTCATTAAAAATGACTATTATTTGCCACCCAAGCCATTCTTATAGCTTTGGGGGACTTAAATAATTTGAATTTTCACACTTGTAGGAGTGTGGGGGTTAGTAATTGTGTTGTTACTATCATTGGCAGCATAGCACAGTAACATGTGGTGGAACTGGCAGTGGCCTCCTGACGAGAGCCCTGTCACTTTTATTTTTTATTTTTTACAAATTAAGCACTGTGTGCTAGGTTCAGTTTGTAAGCGAACTCTAGTCCAGAGTTTCTCTCTCTCCCTTCCAAATCTGCTCCAAGACAGCTTTGCATGCACCTCATTGATTGTTCACATAGTAGCTCATGGAAGGCAAGGGCTTTTAGCAACTTGCACACCTGAAACCTGACACCTCGTTATCCTATAAATATTTTTCTTAGACCATCAGCCCGTGATGATCATCAACAGGAGCACGCAATCATGTGCAGAACAAGAGGGGCTTTTCCCAAAGTGTCAGCAAGGGTGACGTTGGTGCTTCAATGGACTCATGCCAAAAGAAAGAAATCACATATGAAACAGTCCCTTAGTGAACGTCTGCAGGGCACCAACACCATGTTATGTAGCTGTTCATTTTGTCCCCAATTGAATTGAATTGAATTGAATTTGAATTTGTAAGGCGCACAGCTACCAGAAGGGGTTTCCCGGCGCGGGCCAGATAGGAGAGCAGAGAACTAGCAGAAGGGTCTAAGTATTGAAGAACCAAGTCTTCAAGTTTTTACGGAATAGGCCATAGTCAGTTTCCTCACGTAGTGAGACCGGCAAAAAGTTCCACAAGGTAGGTCCTAAATAAGAGAAGGACTGGCCGCGCATGCGGAAGAGTTTGAATTTCGGGACCGAGAACCTCATCTGATGGGCAGAGCGCAGAAGCTGCAGAGGTTGGTAATGCTGTCCTTGCTTTTGTAAGTATATGGGGCCACTAAAGGTTTGATTTTGAACATGTAGCAGAGGGCTTTGAATTTTATACGATTCCCCACCGTCAGCCAATGAAGGCCACAAGAGAGTTAGTGACTGATGAAAATGTTGGCACCTGACACAATAATCTGGCAGCCGCGTTCTGTACCACTTGAAGTCTTTGTATTGAAGCTTTATTTGAGCCCAGGTACAGAACATTGCCGTAATCCAGCCTAGAGGTAACAAGGGCATGGACTACCGTTTTTTGTGCAGAAAGGGGAATCATCCATAGAATTGTTTTCAACCATTTTAGAATAGTAAAGCAAATGGCAGCAATCCTAGTGACTTGCTGATTCATAAAAAGATGATTGTCAATGATGAAACCCAAGTTCCGGACTTGGTGTACCGGCAAGGGCAGTGCACCCAATTCAGGGGGCCAATGCTGATGGCCCCACAGATCATGTTACCTCCCTAAAATCATAAGCTCAGTCTTTTCTCCGTTCAGTTTGAGCAAATTGTTTTGCATCCATGATGCAACTTTGCTCAGACCTGACTGAAGAGCTGAGGGGTCGGACCCCTTAACCGAGGAAAGGGAAACAATTATCTGGGTGTCGTCAGCATAGGAAAAAAGGGAGACACCAGCCTCTTCCACGACATCGGCCAAAGGACAGACATATACATTAAATAGCAAAGGGCTCAGCACTGACCCTTGAGGGACTCCATAAGGGGATGGATAGGAGGTAGAGTTTGCAATGGCGAGAAGAGCTGAACGGTTCGGTCAGCGAGAAAGGATCCAATCCACTGTAATGCTACTTCAGCTATGCCTGCCCCTTGCAAGGCTCTAAACAAGATGGCGTGAGACACTGTTTCGAATGCGGCGCTGAGGTCTAATAGGATAAGGGCCACAGTTTCCCCATCATCCAACTTGAGTCTTATCATTTCTGTAACTCCGAGAAGAGTTGATTCGGTGGAGAAACCAGCTCTGAAACCTGATTGCGAGGTGTGGAGAACACTCTGGGATTCCCATACGTGGTCAACTGTCCGTTTATATGCTTTTCCGGAATTTTGGAAAAGACCGGAAGCAGCGAAATGGGACGGAAATTGGATGGCTTAGTAGGGTCGGCATTGGCTTTCTTCAGGAGAAGGAGGACCATAGCATGTTTCCATTCCCGAGGGACAACGCCCTCCAACAAGGAGGCATTCAGGAGATCCATAAATATAGAGAGTATGGACACATCCAGTTGTTTGATCACATGAAAGGGGAGTACATCACGGGTGGACCCCGAATGCATGTTTGCCAATAAGTGGCCAAAGGAACTAGGTTCCAGGAGGGTCCAAGTTTCTAATCTATTAGAGGAGAGACTATTATTGAGTGGCCTTTGCCCAGCAGACTCCGGGGTGGAGGTGATGGCGGGCCCATCCTCCAGAAGTGGAGATTGAGGGTGCTTACTGAGCAATGCAGAGTGAATTGTTTCGACTTTATCATTAAAATAGAGTGCGAGTTATTCACACTGGGCGCCCGTGAGAGATAAGGGGAGTAGACTGAGTATATGCACCAGATAATTCTTTTACCACCTTAAAAAGTGTTTTGGAGCAATTTTGGGACTGAGAGAACACAGCACGAGTTACTTTGCAGAGGATGTGGTATTTCTTAAGGGCTTTTTTATAAGCCACTTTGTCTTCTTCATGATAATGTTTCCTCCAGGTTCTTTCAAGGGATTTACATTTAGATTTCTCAGTCCTCAACTCCTTTGAAAACCAAGGAGCGGATGGCAGTTGTCTTTTAGCGCGCTTGCTAGACAGAGGGAGGCAGCCATCTACTGCTTGAGTAATCCAATTATGGAATAAACCTAAGTCGGTGACAGTAAACTGTTCTGCCGCTGATTTACTGTCCAATAACAGTTTATTAAGAGCCGAAACATCCAGCTTCTCCTTTTTTGCTCGCCAACCAGGCCGGTTGCTGGCGGGGAAGAAGCCACTTTCAAAGAGAAAGCTACAGCAAAGTGATCAGACCAGCACAGGGGAAGCGCAGGGCCGCAACTAAGATCTGGAAGATTAGAAAAAATCGGATCTAACAAATGACCCGCAGTATGGGTTGGACCTGAATTGCATAGATGAATGTTCATAGCTTCTAGATCAGAAATGAGAGACCGACTCTTAGTACAATTAGGATCGTCTAAGTGTAAGTTCAGATCACCCAGAATGGTGACATTTGCGGCCTTCAGGATGTAAGGGGTTGCTTGATCAGCCAAAGAAAGTGCCCACGGCTCAGACGGGCCGGGAGGGCGATACAACAAATTTTCCTGAGAAAGTAAAATTGGGCTTGAGTGCCATTTTAAATAACAGTGCTTCACAGTCAGTGACACAGAAGTCATCAGTTTAACATGTAAGGGAGCTTTTATGAATAATTGCTATGCCGCCCCCAACTTCAACTTCCTGTCTTTCCGTATGATAGAGTAATTAGATGGAAGAGCTGCTGCCACATCAGGTCCTGAGCTTTCCTGTAACCAGGTTTCAGTTAAAAAGACAGCATCTGGTTGATTATTCATCAGGAAATCAAAAAGATCATTTTGATGTTTAGGCAGAGAGCGGCAGTTAACCTTGTTAAATGTATAATCCGTATAGGAAGGAAAAGTGTATTTAGGGGACGCCCTTTTAGGTGACTTTGCAGGGTAGGATTGTCCAGCTTCTCCACTAGTGTGCCTAGCCCTAGTATAAGGATTTTTGTTGAGAATGGACTCCTCAGGAAAAAACCGACAGTGCCGGCAGTAGGTGTGGAAGTCATCAGCTTTTAAAATATTGCATTTGGGGGAAAAGGCCTGGCGTAACTCGTATAGTTGTTTAGTGGTATAGACTAATCTACAAACCTTATTTGGTCCAGGGGTCGTGGCCGCTGGTCGTGGTCGGGCGCGGACAGGCGCAGACGGGCTTGCCTTTGGCACGTCCACTCCCGGGCCATTAAATAGGGCCGAAGCGTGACGCGGCGTAAAAACCACTAGAGTGCTAACCAGGTCGTCAGGCACACAAAAGTGGCCTCACCGATGACCGGAGCCTCGTGAATAAAGTGCAGTAGTCAGAAGCACATCAAATTCATTTCATTTAAACATAAAAATACATTAAATTAAAAAGTAGCGGAAAGCACAGTACGGAAGTTATCAGTAAGAGAGGAACTCCTATTGAGCCAATGCATCAGCAGAATTACAGAATAGTAAGAAACAATGTATTACATCAGCGTCACCTGAATTTACTAATTTAAAGCAAATATGAAGTGCAAGTCTATGATGAGACAGATCACAAACTGACAAATCACTCGCCAACAAGCCCCACATTCCACCATGACCACCAAAATTGAGTCTATTTCCAAGAAGGAGGAGGGGGGCGAGACATTTTATTTCGCAGCACAAATGTCAAAAGCGTTTACTGAAAAAGTGGTATGTTTTACAGTCTGCTCTGAAGAAGCAAATGCCACAAAATATTCCAGTTCTTTGGGGTCGGTCACAGTGCTCCAGATTATTATTACTGTTATTACTGTGCATTACAAATAGCGGTGGTACTTTTGGAGTTAGTATGTTAATAGTTTCAACATGTGGGTCCACATAAACTGTGACCCATTTGAATTAACAATGTTGCCTTTTCTGTCAATTGATGCTGTGTGCTGGAGATGAACTACCTTTCCCCTTTTATGAAGCATGAAACGTACAGGTCAATATTTGCAATTTGCTAGCCCCTTCAGAGTCTTAAATAAATCGCCGTTGCTCTTTCTCTAGTGTCGACTTTTAAATACATTTCGGGCTAAATTTACAGCTTGCTACCTTTCAAATATATTCTTACTGATGATGGCACCGTAAAAGTAGTTAATAGTGTGTGGGTTGGGGGAGCACTCCCTGATACTATTTGAATTTTTTTTTTTTTTGCTTTTCTAACACTGGTGCTTCACCACTGCTTGTGTTGACGGCACATGCAAATATGTAAGGAAAAAATTAACAGGAACCACGTCCTGATTGTGGTGAGCACAATTCACTGCGAACCTACAGTTCTAAACAGATTTTTCATTCTATACCAAATATGTTATATAATCCAAAATCAATGAACTCATCAAAACATGATATACATTAGGTTTTCTGTATTAATCACAACATTGATTAATGAGCTTCAATAAACAGATTTACACTTAGTGCCAACTTAATGACTGTAACAGTGCGTATTGTACATCAAGCATAGTTTCAATTCAAATTAAAAGTATACACAAAACACAAAATATCAAGTTCCAAATTCTATGGGAATTGCTGCTGACTTCCCATTGATGACAAGACCTGATGGCAAGCCCAATGCATTTCGGGACTTAATGTTCCCTTCTTCAGGGGCGGGTCTGTAATCAAGCAAATTATATGCACTGTAAAATGTAATCATTTATACATGGAGAATATACAGCCCCCAACATGTACCTAGTACGTAATCAAGATAGTGTGCAATTAACCCAACTTTAAATTCAGTTGTAAAAAAGAAGAAATGTCAATGACCAGAGGCCTTCAAGTGTGCGATGTGGAAAATCATATTGAGTGATACAACAAAAAAGAAACAACAATAATAAAAATCAAGAAAAAGAGATCAAGAGAAAAAAGAGAAAAGAAAGAAGAGAAAAAAGATCCCAACACCATGAGGTAACAAGAAATGCCTACACTATCTACTGATGAATGATAAACAATGAGAGTGGATGAAGGTTAAGAAAAGTGAAAAGTACCAGGAATCTAAAGTCACAAAACCACGTGAACTCATGGCTCACCTTGAAATATCTCTCAGTGACCCTGTTGGTTGCGTAAAAAACTAGCTGAAAAAGGGGAACATTGGAGAAACAGGGTAAAAAGTCTGGTGCGGAGAAATATAAATAACGAAAGTACACGTTAAATGGAAACTAACGCTCACCTCTATTCCAATTGTTGTGACCCAAAAGAAACCTCGAAATATGTGCGACTAGTGTTTCTTAGACGAAGACGGGATACAGTCGTCATAGACCCCAGGAATTAGCGCTGTGAAAATGAGTAAAACTATAACTACTAAGAACCTGTATTGCCTATCACAATTGAAACATGACATATAACAGCCTACCCTACTCTTACCGAGAAGCAACGAACATGGTGTCTTCCAAACAGCTATGCAGGCTGTGAGGAGGCGCAGGATAAATACGTGACTCTGGATAAACCGTGCGCATAGAAAGCGGACTGAAAAAATACCGGTCGAGCTATTATAAGTGATCTCACGGAACGTGATTGTGTGAAAAAACCAATAATGGAGCCAAAAATGAAAAATGCGTAGTAAATAAATTTAGCGTATACGGAATGTTCACTGTAACGCTAACTGCACATTACGACAAAATGACGGAACGAAAAAGTGATGTCCGAAAAAATAACTGAAACTGGAAGACGGACAAGTAGAATAATGCTAAAGGAAAAATGATGCCGATCGGTGAAAAAGAAGAAAAAGAGAAGAATCTCCATAGTTGAAAGTGTTAGTTTTATCATAAGATGAAAAATAGAAATGTGAAATTGAAAGCAGAAAATATGGTAAAAATGAAAATAAATAAAAAATGATGATGAACAAAATTAAACAGTAAGTGATACCTATGATGAATAAACCTGAAAGCACACTCTTAACAGAAAGGCATGTTATTCGTAAATGCATGTTAAAATACTAATGACAAACACCTTTATAGAAAACAACTCATATCCACCCTGTCATTGAGCCCTCTCGGAGCTTGAGCTTCTAGAAAATGTATCCAAAAGACTTCACGTTGCAGGAGTCTTTTCGGATTGTCAACCCCTTCACGTAGCTGAACTAATTCAATAATTTGACATCGTAGTTGGGAAATGGAATGTTTGGCCTCATGCCAATGTACAGCTACACTAGATGTTTTACTTTGTGTACGTATTGTGCTTTTGTGTTCAGTGAGTCTCACTTTAAGTTTACGTTGGGTTTTATCTACATAGGCTTTACCACACGGGCATTTTAAGTAATAGATAACATTTGTGGCATTGCAATCAGAGGAATGTTTTAATTTTATGTTTTTGCCAGAGCTAGGATGGGTTAAAGTATCCCCTACTACAATGTTATTGCAATGGATGCAATTAAAGCATTTCAGCGTGCCCTTATAATGTGTGTCATCTGTCATAATCTGCGGGCTTGAAATCAATTCTTGGAGATTCTTGCCTCTAGTGTAAGCAAATGTTGGTTTGTTGCTGAAAAGTCCATTGAAATCTGATTCATTCTGAAGTAGTTCCCATCTATTGTTGATGATCCGTTTAATTTGATACGAACATGTCGAATACTTTGATACGAAAGTCGGTGTTGTAGACTTCGTGACTGTTGACTTAGAAAACAGTGACATCTGATCTTTACCTTCAAGTCTAATGATGCTAGCCTGTAGGGTATCTTCAGAGTAACCTCTGTTGATGAATCTTTGTTTGTATTCAAGCAATTTTAATTTTGCCGTATCAGGATTTGAACATATTCTTTTTATTCTGGTGAACTGAGAAAATGGTAAATTGTTGATAAGACTTTTTGGATAAAACTAGTGAAATGTAATGTGCTGTTTCTGTCAGTGGGTTTCGTATACACCTGCGTTTGAAGACCTCCTGCTTTAACATCTTTAGTCACAAGAACGTCCAAGTAGTTAATCTGTTTTTGACTGATGGTGTAGGTGAATTGTATTCTTGGTATTCAACTGGCTTATCAAAAGCTCCAAATTCTTTTGTGATTTTGTCCAGATTAAAAATATGTCATCAATGTATCTGCAGTATTGTGCGATGCTCGATGTCCAGTCTGTATCACTTAAAATATGTTCCTCTTCAAATTTCGCCATAAAAATATTGGCGTATGCTGGTGCGCCGGAAAAACCCATAGAAGTTCCAGACAATTGGGCGTAATAGGATGTTTGCCATAAAAAATAGCTGTGATTCAAACAAAAATGTAAAAGCTTCAGCAGAAATACCTTGTCAACCTCGATGTCCTCCATTCTCAATAATGCCCATTCAACAGCCTCGAGACCTGCCTCATGTGGAATCGACGTGTATAAAGCTGTAACGTCTATTGTACACAGAATCCAGTGTTCTTGAATGTAAGGTTGTATGTTCTGTAGTTTGAGTAAAAAATCAATAGTATCCTTGGTGTACGTGCACCAGTTTTGAACGAATTTCTGAAGATAATAATCCAAAAATGTCCCCAATGGGTCAAAAAGAGACCCACACCCTGAAACTATCGGTCGAAATGGAGGATCATTTTGGTTCTTGTGGATTTTGGGAATCATGTATATCTTGGGTCTACGTAGATTGGAGGTGGTCAAATAAAGTTTTAATTGTGTTGCTACTAGACCCATATCTTCAGCTTCGTTGAGTATACCTTGAAGCATTCCTTGTAGTTTAACCGTGGGATCACTGTCAAGTAACAAATATGTAGTGTCATCAGACACATGCTCATTCACCTTGCCAACATAGTATGTGGTGTCCATAACAACGAGTGCTCCACCTTTGTCAGCAGGTTTCAACGTTAAAGAAGTGTTGCTTGCGATAGATCGAATAAGTCTCCTGTCGTGTTCATTCATGTTGTTGGTTTTCATCTTTTTATAGTTTAGTTTGGATAAATCCTTCATCACAATGTTTTCAAATGTGTCGAGCATCTTATGTGTAACTGGAGATTGGAAGCTGCTCTTGGGTTTGAAACGAATGGTGTTTTCATCTTGGTCATTAGATCCTTCAATAACATTGGTGAAATAATGTTTCAATCATAATTTTCGCATAAACTTGTAAAAAGCAACCTGAACCTCCAATTGGGTGCTTAAAGTTGTGGGAACATACAACATTCCCCTAATCAATACCTTGATTTGCTGTTTAATAGTGAAACTGTTGATATGTTGATTATCAAGCTTTGGTCTTGCTGCTGCGTAGAGTTTTTCCTCCCTTTTCCTCGCCTGGTTTTACGATTGGTTCTGTTGTTGGTATGTTTGATAACGGGGGATGCCCCAGATCTGGAACCTGTGACAAAAAAGACATAGAGGATGATGTGGGTATCTGAGCATTTCCTGTCTCTCCTGCTTGTGTGGACGGACTTGCAATTGTTAAAGTAGTTTTAACTATAGGTGGTCTATTAATAGCGGTATCTTGGTCTGTCGCCACACTTTCCTCAGATGATGTTGTGGTTTTTTTCTGGGTGAACCGTCTTCGTGTGTAAATTTCTGCCCATGTATACACCTCATTGAGCTTGTAGTCAATTGTATCCCTCCGATATTTTTGAATTTTGCCCTTTTGCAATTCTTTATTGTATTTGTCAAGTTTTTGGTTAATATCTTCTAAAGTATCTTTCCAAGAATCACTATCCAGCCGTTTTCTAATTCGCTCTTCAAGTTAAATATCTCTTCATCCAATTCGCGTATAGTTTTGGAGAGCTCTTCAATTATAAGTAATATTAAATCTAAAGAGCATTTATTGAGAATCGAAAACCATTTATCCATAAATGTTGCATTGAGATGAAATCTGAATAACATAGGTCTAATAGACAATCGAAGACCTCTTGGTATTCGTTTCGCTCTATGATATTGCACCAGGGTGGATGCGTGGAGTTTCTGGTTCAGGTGTCGACGTGTTAGATATTCAAGTTGTTTCAATTGTTGAGGAATGGACCCTCCATGTGGGTCAGATAATTTAACCTCCTGGATTAACAGTGCATATAATTTGCTTGATTACAGACCGGCCCCTGAAGAAGGGAACATTGCATTGGGCTTGCCATCAGGTCTTGTCATCAATGGGAAGTCAGCAGCAATTCCCATAGAATTTGGAAGTTGATATTTTGTGTTTTGTGTATACTTTTAATTTGAATTTAAACTATGCTTCATGTACAATACGCACTGTTACAGTCAGTAAGTTGGCACTAAGTGTAAATCTGTTTATTGAAGCTCATTAATCAATGTTGTGATTAATACAGAAAACCTAATGTATATCATGTTTTGATGAGTTCATTGATTTTGGATTATATAACATATTTGGTATAGAATGAAAAATCTGTTTAGAACTGTAGGTTCGCAGTGAAATGTGCTCACCACAATTAGGACGTGGTTCCTGTTAATATTTTCCTTACATATTTGCATGTGCCGTCAACACAAGCAGTGGTGAAGCACCAGTGTTAAAAAGTTTTTTTAAATTTCAAATAGTATCAGGGAGTGCTCCCCAACCCACACACTATTAATTGCATACCATTGACAATATTGGAGGAAGCACCCAAGAGCAAGCATTTGAATACACCAGCAGCAAAATGTCATTCGACTCTATTACGAATATTACTGATAATCGAGCTACTACTTTAGCTTACACCAATGAACAAGCTTCAGATATATATGCTTTAATCCAGGAGGTTAAATTATCTGACCCACATGGAGGGTCCATTCCTCAACAATTGAAACAACTTGAATATCTAACACGTCGACACCTGAACCAGAAACTCCACGCATCCACCCTGGTGCAATATCATAGAGCGAAACGAATACCAAGAGGTCTTCGATTGTCTATTAGACCTATGTTATTCAGATTTCATCTCAATGCAACATTTATGGATAAATGGTTTTCGATTCTCAATAAATGCTCTTTAGATTTAATATTACTTATAATTGAAGAGCTCTCCAAAACTATACGCGAATTGGATGAAGAGATATTTAACTTGAAGAGCGAATTAGAAAAACGGCTGGATAGTGATTCTTGGAAAGATACTTTAGAAGATATTAACCAAAAACTTGACAAATACAATAAAGAATTGCAAGAGGGCAAAATTCGAAAATATCGGAGGGATATAATTGACTACAAGCTCAATGAGGTGTATACATGGGCAGAAATTTACACACGAAGACGGTTCACCCAGAAAAAAACCACAACATCATCTGAGGAAAGTGTGGCGACAGACCAAGATACCGCTATTAATAGACCACCTATAGTTAAAACTACTTTAACAATTGCAAGTCCGTCCACACAACCAGGAGAGACAGGAAATGCTCAGATACCCACATCATCCTCTATGTCTTTTTTGTCACAGGTTCCAGATCTGGGGCATCCCCCGTTATCAAACATACCAACAACAGAACCAATCGTAAAACCAGGCGAGGAAAAGGGAGGAAAAACTCTACGCAGCAGCAAGACCAAAGCTTGATAATCAACATATCAACAGTTTCACTATCTAAACAGCAAATCAATGTATTGACTAGGGGAATGTCGTATGTTCCCACAACTTTAAGCACCCAATTGGAGGTTCAGGTTGCTTTTTACAAGTTTATGCGAAAATTACGATTGAAACATTATTTCACCAATGTTATTGAAGGATCTAATGACCAAGATGAAAACACCATTCGTTTCAAACCCAAGAGCAGCTTCCAATCTCCAGTTACACATAAGATGCTCGACACATTTGAAAACATTGTGATGAAGGATTTATCCAAACTAAACTATAAAAAGTTGAAAACCAACAACATGAATGAACACGACAGGAGACTTATTCGATCTATCGCAAGCAACACTTCTTTAACGTTGAAACCTGCTGACAAAGGTGGAGCACTCGTTGTTATGGACACCACATACTATGTTGGCAAGGTGAATGAGCATGTGTCTGATGACACTACATATTTGTTACTTGACAGTGATCCCACGGTTAAACTACAAGGAATGCTTCAAGGTATACTCAACGAAGCTGAAGATATGGGTCTAGTAGCAACACAATTAAAACTTTATTTGACCACCTCCAATCTACGTAGACCCAAGATACACATGATTCCCAAAATCCACAAGAACCAAAATGATCCTCCATTTCGACTGATAGTTTCAGGGTTTCTTTTTGACCCATTGGGGAAATTTTGGGATTATTATCTTCAGAAATTCGTTCAAAACTGGTGCACGTACACAAAGGATACTACTGATTTTTTACTCAAACTACAGAACATACAACCTTACATTCAAGAACACTGGATTCTGTGTACAATAGATGTTACAGCTTTATACACGTCGATTCCACATGAGGCAGGTCTCGAGGCTGTTGAATGGGCATTATTGAGAATGGAGGACATCGAGGTTGACAAGGTATTTCTGCTGAAGCTTTTACATTTTTGTTTGAATCACAGCTATTTTTTATGGCAAACATCTTATTACGGCCAATTGTCTGGAACTTCTATTGGTTTTTCCGGCGCACCAGCATACGCCAATATTTTAAAGGCGAAATTTGAAGAGGAACATATTTTAAGTGATACAGACTGGACATCGGGCATCGCACAATACTGCAGATACATTGATGACATATTTTTAATCTGGACAAAATCACAAAAGAATTTGGAGCTTTTGATAAGCCAGTTGAATACCAAGAATCCAAGAATACAATTCACCTACACCATCAGTCAAAAACAGATTAACTACTTGGACGTTCTTGTGACTAAAGATGTTAAAGCAGGAGGTCTTCAAACGCAGGTGTATACGAAACCCACTGACAGAAACAGCACATTACATTTCACTAGTTTTCATCCAAAAAGTCTTATCAACAATTTACCATTTTCTCAGTTCACCAGAATAAAAAGAATATGTTCAAATCCTGATACGGCAAAATTAAAATTGCTTGAATACAAACAAAGATTCATCAACAGAGGTTACCCTGAAGATACCCTACAGGCTAGCATCATTAGACTTGAAGGTAAAGATCGGATGTCACTGTTTTCTAAGTCAACAGTCACGAAGTCTACAACACCGACTTTCGTATCAAAGTATTCGACATGTTCGTATCAAATTAAACGGATCATCAACAATAGATGGGAACTACTTCAGAATGAATCAGATTTCAATGGACTTTTCAGCAACAAACCAACATTTGTTTACACTAGAGGCAAGAATCTCCAAGAATTGATTTCAAGCCCGCGGATTATGACAGATGACACACATTATAAGGGCACGCTGAAATGCTTTAATTGCATCCATTGCAATAACATTGTAGTAGGGGATACTTTAACCCATCCTAGCTCTGGCAAAAACATAAAATTAAAACATTCCTCTGATTGCAATGCCACAAATGTTATCTATTGCTTAAAATGCCCGTGTGGTAAAGCTTATGTAGGTAAAACCCAATGTAAACTTAAAGTGAGACTCACTGAACACAAAAGCACAATACGTACACAAAGTAAAACATCTAGTGTAGCTGTACATTGGCATGAGGCCCAACATACCATTTCCCAACTACGATGTCAAATTATTGAATTAGTTCAGCTACGTGAAGGGGTTGACAATCCGAAAAGACTCTTGCAACGTGAAGTCTTTTGGATACATTTTCTAGAAACTCAAGCTCCGAGAGGGCTCAATGACAGGGTGGATATGAGTTGTTTTCTATAAAGGTGTTTGTCATTAGTATTTTAACATGCATTTACGAATAACATGCCTTTCTGTTAAGAGTGTGCTTTCAGGTTTATTCATCATAGGTATCACTTACTGTTTAATTTTGTTCATCATCATTTTTTATTTATTTTCATTTTTACCATGTTTTCTGCTTTCAATTTCACATTTCTATTTTTCATCTTATGATAAAACTAACACTATCAACTATGGAGATTCTTCTCTTTTTCTTCTTTTTCACCGATCGGCATCATTTTTCCTTTAGCATTATTCTACTTGTCCGTCTTCCAGTTTCAGTTATTTTTTCGGACATCACTTTTTCGTTCCGTCATTTTGTCGTAATGTGCAGTTAGCGTTGCAGTGAACATTCCGTATACGCTAGATTTATTTACTACGCATTTTTCATTTTTGGCTCCATTATTGGTTTTTTCACACAATCACGTTCCGTGAGATCACTTATAATAGCTCGACTGGTATTTTTTCAGTCCGCTTTCTATGCGCACGGTTTATCCAGAGTCACGTATTTATCCTGCGCCTCCTCACAGCCTGCATGGCTGTTTGGAAGACACCATGTTCGTTGCTTCTCGGTAAGAGTAGGGTAGGCTGTTATATGTCATGTTTCAATTGTGATAGGCAATACAGGTTCTTAGTAGTTATAGTTTTACTCATTTTCACAGCGCTAATTCCTGGGGTCTATGACAACCGTATCCCGTCTTCGTCTAAGAAACACTAGTCGCACATTTTTCGAGGTTTCTTTTGGGTTACAACATTAGGAATAGAGGTGCGCGTTAGTTTCCATTTAACGTGTACTTTCATTATTTATATTTCTCCGCACCAGACTTTTTACCCTGTTTCTCCAATGTTCCCCTTTTTCAGATAGTTTTTTACGCAACCAACAGGGTCACTGAGAGATATTTCAAGGTGAGCCATGAGTTCACGTGGTTTTGTGACTTTAGATTCCAGGTACTTTTCACTTTTCTTAACCTTCATCCACTCTCATTGTTTATCATTCATCAGTAGATAGTGTAGGTATTTCTTGTTACCTCATGGTGTTGGGATCTTTTTTCTCTTCTTTCTTTTCTCTTCTTTCTCTTGATTTCTTTTTCTTAATTTTTATTATTGTTGTTTCTTTTTTGTTGTATCACTCAATATGATTTTCCACATCGCACACTTGGAGGCCTCTGGTCATTGACATTTCTTCTTTTTTACAACTGAATTTAAAGTTGGGTTAATTGCACACTATCTTGATTATGTACTAGGTACATGTTGGGGACTGTATATTCTCCATGTATAAATGATTACATTTTACAGTGCATATAATTTGCTTGATTACAGACCTGCCCCTGAAGAAGGGAACATTAAGTCCCGAAATGCATTGGGCTTGCCATCAGGTCTTGTCATCAATGGGAAGTCAGCAGCAATTCCCATAGAATTTGGAACTTGATATTTTGTGTTTTGTGTATACTTTTAATTTGAATTGAAACTATGCTTAATGTACAATACGCACTGTTACAGTCATTAAGTTGGCACTAAGTGTAAATCTGTTTATTGAAGCTCATTAATCAATGTTGTGATTAATATAGAAAACCTAATGTATATCATGTTTTGATGGTTTCATTGATTTTGGATTATATAACATATTTGGTATAGAATGAAAAATCTGTTTAGAACTGTAGGTTCGCAGTGAATTGTGCTCACCACAATCAGGACGTAGTTCCTGTTAATTTTTTCCTTTTTTTTTTACCGTAAAAGTAGTAACAGGTATTGAAACTGTTATTGATTTAATTTAATTGTACCTCCCTAAAGCGGAAGTCAGTTGGGAAGAGATTAGCACTAACCAACCTGATGAATTGTTTTTTATGCCTTTCTCTTGTGACTTTTTTTGCACACGAATTTCACTTGAGCATCACCATCGCTTATTCACATTGGTAGCAGCCCCCTTTTTCACTTAATCAAATAATGCATATATTGTATTCCAGGTATACAGTGATGAACTAGCAAATATATTTGGGTGGTATATGACTTTCAGCTATTAATTCAAATAGATTACAATTTATGCGGACTCGCATGTTGATGCTATTAACATAGTGACCCCGAACGAACCACTCTTGTTTGCATTAAATTCATGTACTTCAAGATCCTAGGGGTATTGGTGTGGTCCTGCATGTTAGTTTGTCATTATTTCTATGCAGCAACAAACCATACTTGATTTTAAGAAAATATTCTTCCACATTTTAGGGGTGCTGTAGGAGGTCAGTGGACTACGAATTTGCTCTGCCATCAAGCACTGAAAGCAACCCACTGACTAACAGCCCAGTGTTCCCTAATCCCACAGGGACTCTCAATATGTCATCTATGACCACTCCAGCTTTCCCACCATCTCCAGGATCAGCAGCATTGGTGAAAATGAGATATTTAGCTCTACCAGGGTAGGTATTATATTCAGACAAATGTGAAACAACTATCTACGACCAAACCAGCAAGTTCCACAACTCTTTTTCTAGACTTATACCAGCACAGCATGGTTAAGCTTAAATAACTGGTGTAGAAGTACTTTGAACTGATCCCATCAACACATTGCTGTGTGATGAGTATATGAGAACATGCTAACAGCGACATTCTGCTTTTCCATTTGTGTACATTGCGAAAAGAAGCTGTCAGGAATGGGGTTAATAATTTGGGAGGTGGTGCACTTACAAAATGAATAAATCTACTATATTTAGGGGAAACATAGTTCTAAGAGAATCTATACTCAGTTCCAAGTAGCTACGACAAAAGCAGCAAGCAATTCTCAGAGAAGTGTGTAAGTTCAAGCAGTACCAACAACTTTAAAGCAAAGAACATAACACAATAAAATTCCCAAAACAATTTAGAAAAACAGGAAAACAAAATAATGAGCAAAAAGACAGAAATGATTAAAATAGGTTGAGGGGAAATAGAGACATGAATTTTTAAAGTTTTAAAGAAAAGGGGAAAGTAAAGCAGCAAACAAAAATCACTGTCTGTGGTTGTGAGATCTAGATCTGAATTCAGACCGACCCAATGAAGAGGAAGTTAGATATAATAAGCAGCATATCCTGCTCAAAGTTTTTACCTTCCTAATAGTAAGTCAAAATTTTCGAGCAGGGCAAAGTCCAAGGCTGTGGCCAGTGAAGGATCACTCAAAGTCAGATATATCATTGAGCTCCCACTGAAGCTGTAGATTTTAGTACCAAAAGCTCTGAGTGGGTTAAACCTAGAATCCATATCCGCCATGGTTGCTTTGGGGTTGGGTAGATTTGCCACCTCACCCCAGTTCAAGGTTCTTCTTTTGATCTTAAACACGTCTTTCAAAGGCTGGAAGTTGTAGCTTGGTAGGGTTCCACAAACCCAGATTCCTTCTCTGTGAGTTCTAACTGAGCCAGTATTCAGCATGGCAAAAACCTCTGAGTGGGATGAATCTAGTTTCTTTTGCCACCTTGGATGTGATATTACTGGCCAAGCCTCAGGTCCTCGAAAGGTGAAAATAAAACTAGGTCCCCTTTTTCTCCATCAGCTGCAAAAATTATTTCTTGTCCGCCCTGTAGTCTCTAGCACCTCACGGCAGGGTTATAGGCGCTAGGCCTCTATCCACCCAATGTCTCCTATGGGGTTCAGTCCTCTGCTATTGCTTTTTGTGTCGCTGAAGAATGCAAACCAGAAGCCAACCACTTGACACTTGGCAAGCAGTTCTAGTCCCTGGGTGCCATCAGTGTTCAAGAGTCCATGAGCCCTTAAGTGAGAGTCAGGAGGCTCTTTCAACAGTAGGTCCTTCTTAGAATGGAGTCCTCCCAGGTCCAGGAATGTTCTGAGGAGGTAGTGGTTAAGGTGCCAGATTTATTCTGTGCACTAGCCAGTGATTGGAAAAATTCTGTGACCAAATTCTATTTCCTCACAATCCTCCACTTCCATTAGGAGCACTTCCTCTTTGCTTACTGTAAAATTACCCAAGAGCATATATTTCAATATGTCAGAAACCTTCTGCCAGCGTAAAGGCCTGTCTTTAGCTCCTTGGCCCCTTCCTCTATTTAGATGGACTCTGGCTGCCTGCGAGGCTCCTGTGGATGAATAGGATGAGACTTCCCTGGCATCTCCAAGTCAAGTGCTAAGGCTGTCCTTTGTTCTGCTGTTTGTGACCATCCCCAGACAGCTAATCCCTGCTAACTAGTCAGCAGTTACTACAAAAACTTTCCTTAATGAGCTTAGAGACAGACTATTGTCCTCTGAGCTAGAATTGTTAGCTCTCACAGCCAAGGATGTGGCTTACTGCCCACTGGGAGGCCCAATGACAAAACTGGTTATAGGCTAGGTTTGTCTCAGGAACCATAAAGTACAATTTTATCAAATTACTTTTCCATGGAAATTATCAAAAATCTACTGTCACCATATAATCAGATTTTGAAAGGAATTAATAATAAACTTTTCAGCTTTTTTCTAGCATTTTGCGGGATGAAGATAGAGGATAAAGATTTTAATCTTATCTAGGCCTGTTCAAGGTAAATATAACAACTCCTATGCAGCACAGTAAAATAGATTTTGGGTTTTATTTTATTGTGAGAGCATAATAACCCCAACATGAAGTGTTCCTTATTTTTATATTATTAGCACTACTCTGCCCTTTAGGCTTACAAACCACACTTTAGGCGTGACTTAAGAATGTACAGAAATAGACTTTTCCTATGTGGCAAAACAACTTTTCCCTGCCATGTGTCATTAGAGTGCACTTAAAATGCATCACAATCAGTGAAAAGTGGTGCCCTTGACAGACATATAGAGGGTCATTACGATGGCGGGCGGACAAAGTCCGCCACCGTAACGGAGAATGGGACCGTCCGCCATAGGAGCGGCGGTCCCGACATTGGGATTAGGATGCCACCGCCACGGTGGCGGTGGCATTCCGCATATATTGAATAGCGGCGGGCGGTGCTGTAAGCAGCACCCGCCACAATGCAATATATACAAGTTGTGCTTTTGCATGCACACCGTGACAGGCACCGTGCGGTGCCTGCCACCTTGTGCATGAAAATGCAGGGGGGTACCATAGGTACCCCCTGTCTGCACCCCCCATCCCCCAACATCTGGGGGGGCCCACAACAGGCCCCCAACAGCAAACACCGTATGCCTTTCCATGGCGGCGTTGCCGCCATGGAAAGGCTGCTCTCTGCCGCCATCCTAATATGGATGGCGGTGTCTAGCAGACACCGCCATAATATTAGGCCCCTTTACCGCCCGGTCCGCTGTCGGACCGGCCGAAAACCGGCGGACGGTCTTTCCGTCCGCCAGGGTCCCCCCGCCACCGTAATATGGCGGGGGGAACTGGCATGCAGGCGGTGAGAAATGGCGGGCGGATCGCCATCGCCATACGGGCGGTGGCGATCCGCCCGTCATTATAATGACCCCCATAGTTTGGTTGATTGTGAATACTGTAAATTCACACTGCAGCTTACACATGTCTTTTAGCTTCCATGGCATTAGTGCAATTACTGTGCAAACTTAAATGGTCTTTCAGGACTGTTAAATATACCAGTTGGTGGAAACTAATTTTACCAGCATAATTTTAGGGTGAGAACTCACACACTGAGGCAGGGAATAGCAGTATTCAGAACTCTTTAAAATTTCTGTTGGAAAAAAGATACCATGCAGGAAGATCTAAGAAAATTAAAATGCAATGAAAATTACATTGATGTTTCTAAGAGTAATGGCAATAGTTATGAGTTAAGCTACATCAAACTGCACTCAGAAGATTTCCTTATTTTCAACATTGCCTCTAAGTTTAGCCTGACTGCTTTGTGCCAGGTTACCAAAGAGTTACACACAGGTTAATTTAGTGATTTTTAGTGGTTCACCCTGACAAGGATTGTGGCTGCTGCTTAAGAAGGGCCCGCACCTCCCTAAAAAAAAAAACAATTTCTCACATTCTTGTTATGGTCTGTTGTTTGCTTTACGTGAGCCAACAAGTGCTGCTACATTCCCAGCAAAAAGCAGCACATGCCCTGGATGTTTCAGTGACAAGCAACTGTCTAACTTGGTAAATGTGTGCTTTTACAGCTCTTCAACTAGTTTATATACAAACAAGTCATCCCAAAACTGCAGCAGAAACGGTCTTTTAAGTTAGTGGTCTCAGGACTAGATCACAATACTTTTTTGACTGGATCTACTTTATGTCCTTGGTGGTAAGTTAAGGTGGTGCTTGCTTCAAATTCTTTTACCACCATAATATGAAAATAGCGTTCTGGAGATGATAATGTTTGACAGGAACATTTGTGCTTTGGCATTTTTTGTTTGGTAATTAATTGTTGTGATGTGTTTTGATGGTGCTGCAGTGTTTCTGTGCAGCATTATTACAATGTGAGTTTGTTGAGTTGTACTATGGTTGTTGTGTGGTGTTCTGTTTCAACTATTTTATTGTGCCTGGTAATGTTTTATTTGGCTTGTTTTTGTTGCTGTGTGTATGTTATTATTTTTATGTTATTTAGCTTACTAGGAATGTCACCAAATGTTGCTACTTTTTCTGGATCAAAGAAGAACATGCTTTAAAATTTCCAGTGATAAGCAACCATTCACCAATTGGGAAATAGCACTGCTCCAGGTCTTCAAATATTGAAGGCATTCCAAAATTGTGGTTGTGTTCTCAGTTGGCTGCCCCAATGCTCACTTTATGTGGCATGGTCCTCAATGGCAAAGCAACTAATCCTAAGTGCATCCCATCTGAAATACATTAGATCTGCACCTATTCATCAATTGGGCACTCATGCACCCTTAATATATTTGTATAAATGCAAACATATTGAGATGATAATGGCAGGACATACAATTAAATTACTCGATGATCTAATACATGAAGATCAGAATGTTTTTATTATGCAGATATATTTCTGACCAAAGGCAAATATTGTTTAATGCTATTAGTATAATGGAAAACAAGGTCAGCCTGCTATGTTTTGTAGTGGCAGAAGGACAAAAGGTTTTTGTATCTGATGAGTGGTAGCAGCTTTGGACAGTTCTTTTTTTTAAGTTTAAAAATGCTATATTGAAGAAAATTAAGGAACATGTGGTAATTACATCTAATAAAAGTAGACAACTGAAGGACAATCCAAGCAAATTTATGAACATGCAAAATGAATAATATAACTTTCTGATAATAGAGGGAAAATATATATATATGTATCAGAGTAGAACAAATTAAACATATCCTATAGCAATGGATTATGAACATAAGAAACTTGAATTGAAATGCTTAACTGTAGTGCTAAAACAAGTGCATTTTAATAATTTTATGAAAGAGAAAGGAAAGAGAAAATAAAGAAAGAAAAGGGGAGAGAGAAACAGGACAAAGATAATGGGGGAAAGAGGAAAGAAGAGGTGAAAATATAATGTACTATAAGGTTGAACAAGCAATTAGCTAATAACTATGTGGCACTATGAAGGGATAATAAATAAACCATTCTAATTTTAAGGAGGCTCGTAATTACAAACTTTAGATACGGATCGGATTGTGCATCTAGATAGAAATTAAGTAAGGGGTGACCATAATAAATCTTTTTTGAAAGAATAGAGATAGCATGGGCTCGATCTAAATGATGATGATGACACAACAGGTTCCACCATGCCATATATGAAATTTTAGATGTATCTTTCCAATTAGATGTGATTATTTGTATTGCTTCTGGATCTATGAATGTATTCATATTATCTTCCACGTTACACTTTAATGCCGTGAAGGTTTTTTATATATCAACAACACTCAAGTATTCCTTCATGCTTTCAGATATTGTTATATTGTTAAATAACTGTTTGTACGAAAAATGGTTTATGTAATAATTTTAATTCTTCAATAAACCTTTATTTGAACTTAAAAAGATGTGATTATTTGAAATGCTAAAGCAAATATCAAATCAACAATTTCCCAACCATCTGCTGAGTAGTCCAAAGGGGGGAGGAACCACCCAAAATGATGTGTATAACATCAAAGGGGAAACATACGGATAAAATGTTGTTCAATTTATCCCAAACTTGTAACCAGAACTTTTTAACAAGAAGGCATTCAAAAAACATGTGTAAATGATCACTATTATCATGAGCACAAGACCAACAATTAGTAGAAGTGGAGATTTTAAATTTATGTAAGCTTGTGGGAGTGATATATAATCTATTATAAAAATAATATAATGTTTGTGTTGTGTTTTCAGAGCAAGACGTGTTATGTATCTTGGACCATATCAATTTCCAAGTATGGGCTGAAAATTCTTGATGTGCTTCTGATTCCCATATGAGCTCTACTTTAGACTTTGTTGCCAATTTAGAGGAACCAAGCAATAATTTGTATATGTTGGAGGCTTTCAATTGAATGGAATAATCAATTGAGGAATAGCAGGATGCATGTTTGAAACTGTAGCAGGTTGTTGAGAAATATAGAGGAGAAGAAGAGGTTTAAGGCATTGAAAATGAGAGGCATATTTGGTAGATATGTGATATTTTCTTTGTATCTCAGAAAAGTCCAGCAAAGAGCCCTTAGAGAATATATGACCGATTACAATAATGCCCTTATTAATCCACTCTTTCCACCAAAGAACCCTATTATTTAATTTATTGTTTGTGTTATACCAAATTGGGGATTGTAAAATATTTTCAGAAGTGGAATTTGAGGAGGTAACCAAAGGTTTGGTAATAGCTATAGAATGGGTAAGTATTGGGGAAATAAAAACGTACAGTAAAGCCGTCAGGCCCAGGAGTTTTATCTTTGGGGAGTTGCTTTATAGCGTTTAATAGCTCTTGTTCAGATAGAGAAGTATCAAGGGAAGATAAGCCTACCTTATTATTAGGGTTTTTATTGATTGATTGAAAAAAAGTATCTAACTGATCAGTAGAGGGGATGATTCAGGGGTATATAAACTTGTATAATAATCCAAAAAGCAGTCTAAGATTTTTGAGTCATTTGTATGCTGGATCCCAGTAGAGTCTGTGATGGCAACAATCTTAGATTTCTGATTTTTAATTTTCAGGTAATTTGCCAAGGATTTACCTGCTTTATTACGACCTCCATACACTTTTGCATTGAAACGAAGAAGGGTATCACAGACATTGTCCCAAGATTGTTTGTTGTATTGCAATCTAGCCTTGATAAGTTTAGATAACGTATCATTGCCATTGGAGGAGAAGTATTCATGCTCCAAAATCTTAATCTGCTCTAAGAGTTGCTTGGAATCTTTAAGAAGTATTTTCTTTTATCTAGCCACAAAGTCTAATATAAAACCTCTTGCGGTTGCCTTAAAGGCATCCCAAACACTATTTATCTGTGTATCTGAAGGACGATTGTTTATTAAATATTCTTGTAAAAAAAACTGTGAATTGTTCTGTGAACTGTTGATCTAATAAAAGGGGGTTGTTAAATCTCCATCTACAATTAGGGGAAATGAGGTTGGGATAATTAAGATCTACAATAACGGGGGCGTGATCTGAGATGAGAATTGAACCTATCTCTGCATGTGTTTAAAATTGAAGTGTATGTTGGGTAAAAAATACATAATTTATTCTGGAGTAGGACCTGTGGACCGGGGAAAAGAGAGTGAGTTCTAAAACATCAGGGTGAGATGCTCTCCAGACGTCAACCAACCCTCTAGCGGATATGGCTTTCTGAAAGGTTCTATGCATTTTGGAGGGGACAAATTTGGTCTGTGAGCTGCGATCTAAAAATGGGTCCATAAGCTGGTTGCAATCACCACCAACTATCAGGTTTTCTGAAGCATGGGAAGACAACATTGAAGAAAAATCTGTCCAAAATAATAGGTCCACTCCGTTTGGCCCATATACATTACAAATCGTAAATTGTGTATTATTTATCTTCACATCTATCAGAAGCCACCTTCCAGCATCATACTTGAATTCGTTTAGCAATTGAATATTTAGCGACTTATGAAACAATATAAGAACGCCATTTTTGTTATGTACAGCGCGGGAACTAAAAACATTCCCAACCCATTGTCTCTTAATAGAATTTATATCTTGTTCTTTATGATGTGTTTCTTGTAATAAAGCAATTTGACAGTTCAATTTTGATAAGTGAGTCAAAACTCTTTGCTTTTTAACTGGATTGCGAAGACCTTTGACGGTCCATGACACACTACGTACATTACTCATGGGGAGAAATATAATGCAACCTAAAATAAATGCAAGATTTAGTCAACCAAAATGAAAATAGTAGATGGCAATACAAATCTGAATATACAAAAAACCCAGCAAATACAGAAGTGATTAAAAGTAAAAGAGTTGAGAAAACATGAAGAAAGAGATTAAAAAAAAGTGAGCCAAATATCTAACAAGCTTTCCAAGACTGATCCGGCAAGGTAGAGAATAATAGAAGACCACAGAAACAGATTTGAAAATAGAAAAAATCACTGTAATATATTGAAAAAAGAAGGGGAAAAAAAGAAGAAAAAAATTGAGATAAAAGTTGGGAAAAATTAATAATAAGAAAAAAAGGAGAACGTAATCTCCTCTGAAATACATATGTAAAAAAGATGACGAAAATCCAGAGGACTTTAGCCATAGTGAACACATAAAGAAAAGATAATAAAGATGAAAAGGGGGGACGAGAAGGACAGGCACCACTCCATTGAGCGAATCAGTGAATGAATAACTGAGATATTAACAAATAGTGGAGGAACAGTATTGATGAAAAGGAAGCTGAACGGATACAGCGCAAAGGGACTTACCCAACATTGGAAAGACAACGCAACCAAACAAAACATGGACGACGGAACTGATGCACGATGTGAAAAAAGACAACAACATCAGACAAGATACGAATGGGAACCTGCGAAATAAAGAAAGATAGAACAGTTAGGTTTTACTAAGTTCCATATCTTCTGTCTTGTGCATGTGAATAAAGTTCTTGAGCTCCGCAGGATCTTCGAAAGTGATTGTTCTGTCTTTATATGTTGCTTTGAAAAAACACAGATGGATAAGGCCGTAACAAGCATTCATAGATCTAAGTATAGGCCTGAGGTCTAGAAACTCTTTTTGACGATTGGCTGTGGGTTTTGAAACATCTTGACTGAAGAAGATTTTGTGACCAGACCAAAGCATCTGTTTAAGCTGTTACGCTGCGGCAAGAGCTGCCATTAAATCAGAATATAAAAGAAAGTATGCAATGATTCCTCGTGGTCTGTTTGTAACTGCTACGTTGAGAGGACCTATCCTGTGCACCCTCTGGATGTTGAGGTCTGCAGATTTCGGTATGCCAACTATTTGTGGAATATGAACCTTCAGAAAAGAAATCATGTCATTGCCTTCAGAACCCTCCGGTATACCATAGATTCTAAGGTTGTTACGTCTGTTTTGATTTTCTAAATCCTCAGTTGTTTTTTTCAGTTGAGCAATCTCTTTAGATAAAATATTCACTTTAGCTACAACGTCCTGTGCATCACTAATCCTTTGTTCGACGTCTGTGAGTCTTAGGTCCAGACCAGACCATTTTTCTTCGATTCTTTGAAGCGTCGCAGTGGTATCCGCCATGAATGGATGAATATTTCTTAGTTCATCAATAATATCCTCTAAGGTGAAAGGTAGAGGTGATTTGTTTGGAGAGGAAGGATCCTTTTTAATCCTTTTATTAGTATTGCCAACAGGCTCTTTGCGACCGTTTGCATTAGAACTGGAGGGACCTTGGGCTTTATTTTAATGCGCAGGATCCATTTTCGAAACTGACAGAGGTGATTCTGTGTATTAATTGAGGATCTCTCAGATAAAGATGTGACAGGATGATCCTCAATGGACAAAACTAGTCCAGAGAGAAACAATTAGGATGAGTGGTCGCAGTCAAAGAGAACCAAAATATCAACACAAGACAGAATAGGCTTGTTTCTGAGTGTATAAGAAAAGCTCTAGAATATAAGGAGAGTCAGAACTATGTAGCTAGTCCTTCAAATGTGGCGATAATAAGCCCTAACACTGAGGAGGCGTTGTGGCACGTTAATTCCTGAGGTGGTAACAATTACTTATCTCACAAAATGGCTGCCGAAGACTAGAACATTCCAGGAGTGGATGACGAAGTTCCACAAGCTGACAACCCAAATCAAATAAGGGTCTGACAAAAAACCTTTCCGCTCCAGGGGTTTATTAACAACCCCATGATACAACAATTTATTGAATACGCAGCACACTCCCAGTTGAGACACCTTTCTGCAGGAAAAAAAAGGAAAATTCTTCACCACCAGTTCAACACAGCATCCAAGTAATCAGGAAGGCAAAAAGTCATTCAGTGATGAGCAAACAATGAAAGTGCTCCCATCCTTCACCGATATTCCGTTTTTTATCTGTCAGGCAGGCATTGCATGCGCTCCAACCAACTGAGGTAAATGTGAGCTCCAAACTCACAAAATGGCGGCCGGGACACGGAGCGCCCTGGGAGCAGAGGAGAAAACATAAAACTAGACCTATTCAAGCTCCAAAAACTTGCCTCTCCACTCCTGGGAGCTTCCGACAATCATTCCCGTGCCCGGACCACCGCACAACATCGTTGAAGTGACCCTCCGAAATCAGCAGTGCTCTCGGTGTCGTGGAGGACTTCACGGAGCGGCTATCTTGTTTTGTCGCCGCCGTCAACTCCAGCTTTGGACAGTTCTAAGCAGGAATGGTTGGCAATGGAGTGTTATGCCAGAATACCAAAGCAGTGGATACGTTGTATTCATTCTTTTTCAGATTAATACATATTAGACAAGGCTGTCCCTTTTTACAGTTCTCTTTGATGTATAGTACATAAAGCTTCTAGCGTAGATGATACAGTAACCTCAAAAAATAGCTACCTTGTCGTGTTGCCTCTCAACTACATAACTTCTATATACAGAAAATATTTCTGGCTGATTAGAACATTTGAATGTTGGGAGCTCCATTGAAGACAATGGAGTGCTCTGAGCTTCTAATGGCTGATAGAAGGCCTGAGCATTAACATTCCAATGTCGTCCTTCACAGCTGTTGCTGTGAACAAAGGCCTTACGGATATCCCCTTAGGCTCCGTACGGCCTTTGTTTTATTTGTTAGAACCTTCTGCCCTTTAGTGACAAATGTTCTAATAGCCTTATATCCCTCCGTAGCTGGGCTATACTGGTATTAATGTCCTGCGCCCTTGTTAAAGGCCTGAGCCAAAGAGCGGACCTTTAATGGCCAGTATAGCCTGCTACGGCGGGCTATCAAGCTATAAGAGATAGCATGAAGCCCTGTTAGACACGTTGTTGAGGGATACATATGATTTTGGTTTAATTCCGGGTTTTAAAAGAAATTACAGAAAAAACATAGATAAGAACATTTAATCATATTGTTGCTTGTTAAATTTCAAATCAGGTAACTGGAGTTACAAGTCAATTATGGAACATAACATGGGAGGAAACAAGCTGGTGAAAAGATGGACTAGACTCCATGTTCCCTTTTGGGTAGAATCAGTACAGTGAAAATGGCTATACTCCACAAATTCCTGTTACTGTTTGATTTGTCACCATAACACTGTGCAGACAGTTCAGTTTTATTTTGATTGCAAATGTTTAGTAAGAGAATTTTGGGCTGAAGACCTACTTTTCTCCTAACTGGAGAATTATCAGAAAATCTTAAAAAGCAGGGGCTCAGTCTTGATTTATTACTATTTGTATTTTCAAGCTACCCAGACCAAGAATGTATAATGTTGTTGGGAACGTAATATGAGGAAAAACGACCATGCAATGATAGAACTTAAGCCATTTTGCACAATTTTCAGTTTTATGCAAGATGAGGACCATATAAAATGTAAATTTAGGAATCTGAATGGCTTGCTCATATAATGGATCAATGTAGGAATACTATTTAATACCCCTTATTTTCAGACTATCAGCATGTGTGTCAGAACTAAGCCCGGGCGGAGTTTGCGTAGCCGTGCTACGCAAACCTACGCGGAGCGGTAAAAAAACTTCACAACGCTACGCGGAGTTCCGCAAGCATGCAGAGTTGCTTGTTCCGCATGCTTGCGCATGCTCGTAAGACGTTTCTGATGTTCAGCAACGCGGATTGCGTGTTCGGGGGGAAATATCACACGAACTTCACCACGTGGACGCCAATGGGCGCGGCCATCTTGTTTTCTACTCTTTGCATGGTTCTGGGGCCTGTTTTTCATCCCTCTGCAATCTTTTCAATCCTTTGTTTCTTACACTGTTTTTCTAATCTTTTTTTATTTATTATCTATCCCTCTCTCTCCCTAAGTGTATATTTTGCGTTTTACTTCTACTTTTACTGCGTTTTTGTACTGTTTTTCTATTACTTGATTTTTTTTTTTTTTTACTTTCCTACTTCTTCTCCTGACTTTATTTCTTACTTCTACATTTTCTTTTCTGCCCCCGCCCCCTCAGAACCATGGTTAAGGCTAGCAAGAAGGGGAAGGTCAAGGCTAGTGCGGCCAAGAGCCGCCTTCCTTGCGGAAGACGGCACCTGGAAGGGGTGCAGCCCCGGGCCCTGTTCTCAGATGTGGAGGTGGCCGCCCTTGTTTTTTTTGTACAGTGCCACCTCCCCTTCACCTTGGCAGCAGGCAGCAGGCCTGGCTCTGGCTACGCTACCCAGGAGCGTCACCGCCGGTGGGTGAGGGTGCACTGAGCAGTATTTCGCTGCTCTGAGGTCCGGCGCACCCACAACCAGCTGACTCACCGGTGGTCCGACATCCTGGACCGGGAGCAGGACCTGCTGGACCTGCTAGGTGTTGAGGTCATGGGGCTTCGTGAGTAGCTAAATATAGTAGTATTGTGTTTTCTGTTCTGCGTTATTGCAAATATTATTTTTTTCTCAAATAGCAAGAATGCTGCTGCTTACATGCAGGTAAGTTTCGTTTAAAAATCTTATATTATGTGATTGTTATTCTTCTAGACACTAGACAGGTGCTCGGCTCTACTAATCTTACTTGAGTTGTTTATAACTTTGCGCTCGCTTGGGCTGATTATTTAAGAGAGTTAAGAGAACTTAAGTTAGGTAATGCTAGAGAGACTCCTTTACTTTGTCCTGTCACTAAGATAGTGGTGGTAGGTTGGTAGTTTAGTTACTTAGTATTAGTTGCTAATTTTTTAGCGGTCCGTGGCGTGACGCACCCTCCGTCACGTGCTGCTGACTCCAGTCCTTAGTAGAACCTTTTGTAGTTTGTTAGTGAGTGAGTAATATAGCAACTCATCAGCACATCAGCAGCAACCAACCAACAATTTGGTGTATGCAAAATGCATGCGTCCATCTATGCATTTTTGATGACTAAAATAAATGGAAATGCAGACTTAGTGAACAATTGGCCCGTCAAAGGGGGTTGATCCATTGATGATTTCGAATGAGATTGAAACTTAGAAGAAGCAAATATATTTTTGGGCAATTAATTTCCAATGTCTCTGGAATAAGCGGGCTAGGCCAGGTGGTACTTACAGGTTTAGGATTCTGGAATCGGAATGGAACACTGGATTAATAAATAATAACAAGACGGTCCGCGATACTACTACTAGTCGATCAGATTAGATAGGTCATTTTTATTGCAATTGTTGTTTCCTGTCCAAAAATGTTTTTAGAGCATTTTTAAAAATATGTTATTTGTTTCACACCAATCAATTTCTGTCTCTCTATTATATCTTACATGATCAGCATCCAGGGGAAAGAAGACGACGGGGTCGTCTGAGGCAGGAGCTGGAGATGCCTCCCAGGGCCAGGATCGCTCCTCTACCGAGGGCTCTGCTGCTGGCCCTTGTAAGTCCTCCTGTTGTTAATATTAAAAATTATATTACCCTAACTTTTACTGCACCTATTTTTTTCCGAACTATTATTTCCGTTCCCTAATTCTTTTTTTTACCAAATCTTCTTCGATCTATATGTTTCTAAATTCTTGTTATCCCTGCATTACCTACCTACTTAGTTATATTTTTTTCTAGTGTCTGTTTTTTTTTTTACATCAATCTAACTGCCTCTGACTCTGTACTACTATTAGTCTGTCTGTAGCTTGCCCAGTTGGCCACTCTATCATTTTAAAAAGTTTTAAAACTCAGATTCACCAAAAGCTCAAGCCACTGAGTCCAGTTGGGTTGGGTTGTCCGCTTCTCAATCTTGAGAGGCTTTTCGACAATTGCCACCAACAAAATGCCCAACCAGATATTTTACTATTTTTGATAGGATAGGACATACTACTGTCTACTCTACTCTAGTAACCGATTTGGTCTAGTGATGTATGTGGAATATGTATGTATTGTATTTTCTCAATGTTGCTAGTGAAAAATAAATAAATAGGGGGAGGCATATATGGCATCTAAAAAATGTGTAATGTTTTTTCTAGGCGTACCGACCACCAGTGCCAGGGCCAGCGGCGGGGCAGGCGTCGCCAGCCAGGAGGGAGCAGATGCGGCAGCTGCTGCAGGGATGGGTGAGCCAGCAGCAGTGGCGGGCGGTGGTAAGTTGTACTTATATTCCTTACTTATTGAGAATAGTTACACAGTCGCTGCAAGGGTGTACACACTGTACTGTTGAGAGAGACTAAGGGGTCGATTCCGATCCCGGTCGGAGGCGCACCTAATACCATTCGGTCGGGAAAAAAGCCAGGCGAATGCCTGTTTCCCGACCGATCCGCACATACGTCCGAACGAGCAAGTACGATGCGCACAACTGCCCAAATCCCGACCCAGTCGTACTCACCCAATACAGGTCCTGTACTCCGACCGAGGTGGATCCGGAAACGCAGAAACGAGTCGCACGGAAGCTAAAATGCAGCCCCGTCCGGCCGGACAAGTACGATGCGCTTTCCGTACGCGCCGAACCCGTCGCTACGCACGGCACGTTAAAGCATCCGGGCGAGGCGCACATAAGCTCCGATTCGCGCCACAAGACGATCCACGGCTACGAGACGAACACGCCAGCGACGAGGACGAGGCGAAGCAAAGAGAAAGACGAACGAGACGAACCAACCATGAATCCCATCGTGCCGATCCTACCAAGATTCTACATTTATTACCAGAACAGGCACGGACGCGTACGGCGCAGAAGGTAAGTCAGACACCAACCACAAAAACAAACTACACGTACCCGACATATCACACACACACAGAGGGATGCAGAAATACTTACACCAGCAACAGCAGCTCCATAGGGGCGGGATGGCCATCACCAATGCCACACATACACATAGGGGCCTGTATGCCCACCACCACTACCACCCCTACTCAGGGGGAGCCAGATGCCTGTCACTACTACCACCTCTACCCATGGGGGGCTGGATGCCCACCACCACTACCACCCCTACTCAGGGGGTGCCAGATGCCTGTCACTACTACCACTTCCACCCATGGGGGGCTGGATGCCCACAACCACTACCACCCCTACTCAGGGGGTGCCAGATGCCTGTCACTACTACTACCTCTACCCATGGGGGGCTGGATGCCTACCTCTACTACCACCCCTACCCAGGGGGGGCTGGATGCCTACCACTACTACCACCCCTACCCAGGGGGTGCTAGATGCCTACCACTACTACCACCCCTGCCCAGGGGGTGCTAGATGCCTACCACTACTACCACCCCTACCCAGGGGGGGCTGGATGCCTACCACTACTACCACCCCTACCCAGGGGGTGCTAGATGCCTACCACTACTACCACCCCTGCCCAGGGGGTGCTAGATGCCTACCACTACTACCACCCCTACCCATGGGGGGCTGGATGCCTACCACTACTACCACCCCTACCCAGGGGGTGCTAGATGCCTACCACTACTACCACCCCTGCCCAGGGGGTGATAGATGCCTACCACTACCACCACCCCTACCCAGGGGGTGCCAGATGCCTGTCACTACTACCACCTCTACCCATGGGGGGCTGGATGCCTGTCACTACTACCACTTCTACCCATGGGGGGCTGGATGCCCACCACCACTACCACCCCTACTCAGGGGGTGCCAGATGCCTGTCACTACTACCACCTCCACCCATGGGGGGCTGGATGCCCACAACCACTACCACCCCTACTCAGGGGGTGCCAGATGCCTGTCACTACTACCACCTCTACCCATGGGGGGCTGGATGCCTACCACTACTACCACCCCTACCCAGGGGGGGCTGGATGCCTACCACTACTACCACCCCTACCCAGGGGGTGCTAGATGCCTACCACTACTACCACCCCTGCCCAGGGGGTGATAGATGCCTACCACTACTACCACCCCTACCCAGGGGGTGCCAGATGCCTGTCACTACTACCACCTCTACCCATGGGGGGCTGGATGCCTGTCACTACTACCACCTCTACCCATGGGGGGCTGGATGCCCACCACCACTACCACCCCTACTCAGGGGGTGCCAGATGCCTGTCACTACTACCACCTCCACCCATGGGGGGCTGGATGCCCACAACCACTACCACCCCTACTCAGGGGGTGCCAGATGCCTGTCACTACTACCACCTCTACCCATGGGGGGCTGGATGCCTACCACTACTACCACCCCTACCCAGGGGGTGCTAGATGCCTACCACTACTACCACCCCTGCCCAGGGGGTGCTAGATGACTACCACTACTACCACCCCTACCCATGGGGTGCTAGATGCCTACCACTACTACCACCCCTACCCATGGGGGGCTGGATGCCTACCACTGCTACCACCCCTACCCAGGGGTTGCTAGATGCCTACCACTACTACCACCCCTACCCATGGGGGGCTGGATGCCTACCACTACTACCACCCCTACCCAGGGGGTGCTAGATGCCTACCACTACTACCACCCCTACCCATGGGGGGCTGGATGCCTACCACTACTACCACTCCTACCCATGGGGTGCTGGATGCCTACCACTACCACCACCACTACCCAGGGGGTGCTAGATGCCTACCACTACTACCACCCCTGCCCAGGGGGAGCTAGATGACTACCACTACTACCACCCCTACCCATGGGGTGCTAGATGCCTACCACTACTACCACCCCTACCCATGGGAGGCTGGATGCCTACCACTACTACCACCCCTACCCAGGGGGTGCTAGATGCCTACCACTACTACCACCCCTGCCCAGGGGGTGCTAGATGACTACCACTACTACCACCCCTACCCATGGGGTGCTAGATGCCTACCACTACTACCACCCCTACCCAGGGGGTGCCAGATGCCTGTCACTACTACCACCTCTACCCTTGGGGGGCTGGATGCCTGTCACTACTACCACATCTACCCATGGGGGGCTGGATGCCCACCACCACTACCACCCCTACTCAGGGGGGGCCAGATGCCTGTCACTACTACCACCTCCACCCATGGGGGGCTGGATGCCCACAACCACTACCACCCCTACTCAGGGGGAGCCAGATGCCTGTCACTACTACCACCTCTACCCTTGGGGGCTGGATGCCTACCACTACTACCACCCCTACCCAGGGGGTGCTAGATGCCTACCACTACTACCACCCCTGACCAGGGGGTGCTAGATGACTACCACCCCTACCCATGGGGTGCTAGATGCCTACCACTACTACCACCCCTACCCATGGGGGGCTGGATGCCTACCACTACTACCACCCCTACCCAGGGGGTGACAGATGCCTACCACTACTACCACCCCTACCCATGGGGGGCTGGATGCCTACCACTTCTACCACCCCTACCCAGGGGGTGCTAGATGCCTACCACTACTACCACCCCTACCCATGGGGGGCTGGATGCCTACCACTACTACCACCCCTACCCAGGGGGTGCTGGATGCCTACCACTACCACCACCCCTACCCAGGGGGTGCTAGATGCCTACCACTACTACCACCCCTGCCCAGGGGGTGCTAGATGACTACCACTACTACCACCCCTACCCATGGGGTGCTAGATGCCTACCACTACTACCACCCCTACCCATGGGGGGCTGGATGCCTACCACTACTACCACCCATACCCAGGGGGTGCTAGATGCCTACCACTACTACCACCCATACCCATGGGGGGCTGGATGCCTACCACTACTACCACCCCTACCCAGGGGTGCTGGATGCCTACCACTACCACCACCCCTACCCATGGGGGCTGGATGCCTACCACCAACACCACCCCCACTCATAGGATGGACAATGCATGACACAACCAGCACACTACAACCTAGGGAATGCAAGAAAAAGACATCCCCCAACACCATGACAAGCGTGTGTAGACTGTGTCAAATGCCTACAACACTGAACATGACTATGAACACACAATGTGACCCCCTATCACATGTGTCACACATAAATGTGTGTGGCCTCCACAATGCAAGCAGACCATGACCACTGTGGCAATGGGGTCCAACCCCCATCATCACAGTGACCAAAAGGTAAGTGTGGGGTCCATAGCTGAAGCACATTATGAACATTGTGACAATGGGGTCCAGCCCCCATCATCACAGTGACCAAAATATAAGTGTGGGGTCCATAGCTGAAGCACATTTTGAACATTGTGACAATGGGGTCCAACCCCCACCATCACAGCGACCAAAAGGTAAGTGTGGGGTCCATAGCTGAAGCACATTTTGAACATTGTGACAATGGGGTCCAACCCCCACCATCACAGTGACCAAAAGGTAAGTGTGGGGTCCATAGCTGAAGCACATTTTGAACATTGTGGCAATGGGGTCCAACCCCCATCTTCACAGTGACCAAAATGTAAGTGTGGGGTCCATAGCTGAAGCACATTTTGAACATTGTGACAATGGGGTCCAACCCCCACCATCACAATGACCAAAAGGTAAGTGTGGGGTCCATAGCTGAAGCACATTTTGAACATTGTGACAATGGGATCCAACCCCCACCATCACATTGACCAAAAGGTAAGTGTGGGGTCCATAGCTGAAGCACATTTTGAACATTGTGACAATGGGGTCCAACCCCCACCATCACAGTGACCAAAAGGTAAGTGTGGGGTCCATAGCTGAAGCACATTTTGAACATTGTGGCAATGGGGTCTAAGCCCCCATCATCACAGTGACCAAAAGGAAAGTGTTGACATTGAAAAAACTGCTACTGCCAAAATGCATGGTTGATTCCTGGTCACAGAACAACAAACACATCAGTGGCAAAGTAGTGCTTGTGTCCCATAGCAACATAGATTGGGGGAGGCAAACAGTGCAGTGCAAATAAGACATACCTTTGGCCATGTGCAGACAAACATCACCCATGGGGGCTGACACTGTCAACATTCATCAATGACACAATGACAGAAGTGACCATCATAATGCAGACCCACATATTTGCACCAATGGGCACACAAATGGAGATATCCTGTGGAGACTGTAGATGTGAGCTGAACAAATACCATACCATGGCAGCAATGGGACACACAAACAATGATCATAGTGCTGACTGATGACCTAGGAGTCCCAGGGACAGCAGGTGAAACCCACCAAACAACATACAGCCAATGGCACACTAAAGATATGCCAATGCAGTGGTGCAGATGCACAAACACAAACAGGCAGCCCCACACTGCACATCAAACACAACAGGTGAGGGGGGGGTGCCAGTGTCCCTCAGGCAACCTCACAACACATGATGAGGCCTGAATACCAATTACACTGATGCGCATACAGTGCCACGCAAAAGTAACTCATGGATCCAAATCCCCTATGTGGGCAATCAGGCATTGTTAGATGAGAGGGAGCACAAATCACACATGTCACACAAGCATGTAGGAACAGCAACTGACACAGCAAGACACAGACACACCACAGCACTACCCCCAGGGTCCCCACAATGTGTTGACCCTGGGCTGCATGACAATCCCACTGTGATGACAAAGCTAGATGTCGTTCACACTGTGAACCACAGTCATGTGTCCTGATCAACAAACTACCATCACACCTACACAAGCACAAATCAATCAGCACGGCCAGTAATCCAAGGCCAACATGGAGGCAGGGGTCTAGCCGGGCAACAACTCTCATCTGCACACACTCAACACCACACACCTCGACCTCCAACAATGTGCAGCAGTGAAGATCACATGCACTGGTGACATTGCACATGCACCCATGACAATCCCATGGGGGGGGTGGTAACTAAGGTGCAGAAACACATCACACATGGCCACTCAACAAGACTCCTGAATGTCTGACACACTGCACACTACGCTGTACATGGACATGATGGCAATACCACACCAACCAATGGGATCCCAGCCACAGTCCCACACCAATGAAGAAGCCAAGGTCACCCACAAAGAACACACATAGACAACTACCAACATTGCAGCCCTGACCCTGAGGAGTGCCAGCAGTCACACACACAACGTGTCACAATCACTGAAAGCTAACACAAACTGGAAATTACATGACAGGTGTAAACAACAAGTGCCAAGGGGAATCCTGACTGTGTCCCATCTGCGTTAGTCCACAAACTCAGCCCTGACAGCAAACACACCTATGGGTGACACCCTGATGACCAGTAATGTGCCATGCACCCACATCACAGAGAACCCAGGGAGAAAACTTTGGGGGAACATAGGTCAACTCAGCAAGCATCACAAACAGGAACATCACTAGGGATCCCAGCATGCACAGCAAAATGGAAGTGAACACACACAGACATGCTCACACAACACACACCTTGGGCTCAGGCAATGTCACAGGATTACTCACTGCCATGAGGGGACTCCACTCCTGTGTGAGGAAAGCTGTGCCATATGTCGCCTCAGTAGGGCTCCATCATGTCAGCAGAACACTTGGTCACACAGTCAACAATTAGCACGAAATGAAGGCTCCCGTCATATCAGCCTGGTCATGGGAGTGTCAACGAAATCATCAGCACAGATCCAACACACATGTATAGCAAGTTGCACTGACAACACAGATGAGTCCTTCCCCATTGATGCCCAAACTTGCATGTCCAGTGGAGATGGACACACGGTCAGGGAAGTAGACTAATTGAACAATGGCAAGCACAACAGATGTGCAGGGGTGTAAGCCACAGATGTGATATTGCAAATGTAAGTAGGAAATCCCATTGCCAAATATTAAAAACATGACACCCTCATATGCTGCTAAGGATGACATGGATACACTACAGGATAGGACACATTACCCGTGGACCACATGGGTTCCTGCACAGTAACACTTCATTTTCATGAGACCAAAAATCACCATCACTGCAGCAAGGGCACGGTTAGCATCATCAACATCATGTACATCAGAAGCAAAACCACTAGAGAACAGAAAGTAGCTTTATTCAGCATATGTGGGTCTAAAGTTAAAGTCCAGAAAAAATAGAAACAAAGGCCAATGGCCAGTCCATTCTGAAAGTCAAAACAGGGTGACAGTGGCAGATGTCACCCTATGCATGCCTGCACTGCTACACACCAGGGACAATCCCCTCGGAGGTGCATACAGGGGGGCAGGCCAGGCACCACAGGGACAGGATCAGGGCTCACCAGAAGGAGGAAGGGAAGGGGTGGTGGGTGCTGGAGAGCCACTGACAACTGCAGTGGAGGTGTCTGACATGGTGTGTGCCGGCACAACTGGGGGGCATGCCTCAGATGGTGTGGGTGCCGGCACGACTGCAGTGGGCCGGGTTCCCCACTGCAGTGCCCAAGTCAGACGGGGTGGTAGTGGACTCCACTGCAGTGCCTACCTCCAGGGGAGGAGAATGGGGTTCAGGTAAGGTGGGCAGGACAGAGGGGGAGGACACCGTCTCCACACCAGTGGCACAGACATGCGCAGCGGGGGGTGTGGTGCCGGAAGAGCAAGTGGCAGGGGGAGAAGGCCGGATCTTTTTGGGGATGGTGTATCTGTGGGTGGGGGAACCTGGGGCAGGGTGTGGTGGGGGCACCTGTGGAGTGGGGGCCTGAGGGATGGAGGAAGGAGACTTGGTGCTTGAGCTGCAGGGCGGCGGCGGGGTCTTGCTCTTCCGGGTCCTGGGGGACTTGCGGGTAGGGGCGTCAGTCGGTCTGCGCCTGGGGGAGGGTGTCCGGGGGCGAGGGACACTCCCCTCTGTGTGGGTGGGCTTCCTCTTCCCCCTGAATGCTGGATCAGCTGGATCGGAGGGGAAGAGGCCGAGGTCACTGAGGAAGACCCGCTGTGTCTTTGGGGTTGCAGGTGAGGCAAGGGAAGGGGCCTTGGAGGGAGAGGTAACTGAGGACTGCGCAGTGCTCGTGGATGCGTGTGTGTGTGCCTTGGCCCCATCTTCTGTGATTGTGGTTTCAGTACCGTGACTGTGCGTGCGTGTGGATTTTGGCGTGTGTGTCTGTGTGCTGCCTGTGTCTGTGCTGGTGTGTGCCTGTGCCGATGTGTGTGTGCTTGGGACAGGTAAGGTGCTGGGGAGTGTGGATGGGGCAGAGGTAGGAGGGGTGAGGGACTGCTGGAGGAGGGACACTGCTGCCGTCAGGGACGAGTCCATGGACCTATTGCCCCTCTGTAGGGCAGACATGCCCGATGAGATGCCCTCCATGAACGACACCAGCTGAGTCAACAGAGTGGTGTGTGCATGGAGGACACTCAGCATCGCTGTCTGCCCTGTCTGCCCTACATGGAGCTGGCGAAGGAGGTACACAGACTCCTCACTCAGGGCAGCAGGGGACACAGGGGCAGGGGGTGCGGTGCCTGGCACGAAGGAGACACGCTCCCGAACATGGGAGCCTCCACGGACTTCGGGAATGGGAGCCGATGGGAGGGCGGTGGTGGTGGTGGTGGTGGCGGGGACAGCAACACTAGCTGTGGTGTGGTGGCTGCTGACACCCGCCTCCACAAGGGAGTCATCCTCCGAGCTGCTGTGGTCCTCAGCTGAGGTGGATGGTGCTGAGGACTCCTCGGTGTGGCTCCCCTCGCCCTCCGTGCCACTGGGTCCCTCCCACCACTCCTCGGCTGCTGACCCAATCTGGCTCTGCGGCTCCTCCTGGTCCGTGGAGCTGTCCCCTCCTGTGGCCGTGGATGTATCTGCAAACAATAGGGAAACAGACAGACATCAGACACCTGCACCGAACGCACACACCACAGTAAGTACAGCACATTACAGAGCAAGCCCTGGCATCCTTAGTTGAACATTGCTAAAAGTGCCCAAACAGAGTAGGGGAAGCCAATTCTCAGTCTGATGGTCAACCATGGCACTCACATCTCTCCTGGCCTTGCACCCATCTGTCTGGTGTCTGTCGGATGGCAATACCCCAGTGTGGACACATGCACCACCTACACAGTAGTTGGACAGTGCAGAGAAGACGGTGAAGCATGTGAACATGCACACATCACAACTCTTGCCACTGAGTCAGTACAGGTGTCCGGATAAAGGGATGCCCAGAGTCAATTTTGAAATGCATGTGATGCATACCAGCAACAGACACCATGATGCACCCATGTCCTGATAGTCATTGCCACAATGGTGTGCATGTAGCACATGTCACTCCCCTGCAGGATCACTCATAGGAAGTTTCATGCCATGGCACAGGCATGCCTGCTAAGTCATACATCACTGTCTCCAGTCACATGGGCAGGGCAGCCAGACAACAACAGTCTGCACTGTCACTATAGTAGGTCATGGGGAATGCAAGTCCTGGAGCTGAACAAGTGCACATGTACATCCCCCACATACCACATCATCTGAACCCTTATCTGTCCACGTCATACCAATTGGACATATGGGAGACCTGTAACAGAACCCTCTGAACCTGAGCACCTCACAATCTGCTGAGAATGGGAAACAGCTGCCTGAACTTCACATTCACATACCCCAGTCTGCACGGTCAGGTGATCAAACACCTATGTGTCACACAAGTATCGTCTCCTATGTCACATCTCCGGTGGCATGCTGAGCCCCAAACGAGAAACACCCCTGACAACGAAGTCACAGCACACTGACATAGAGGCAGACACCTGAGGGGACATATCACTGAGCACAACATGTCAGGTGATACACGTGAGTGGGAGTACAGAGTGTATTGTATGGCCTGGAGTAGGCATGACTGTCCTGCCCCACATGAATGAGGGATGAGCCCTGGACAGTAGGCAGGTGGCTAAGTATGTGTGACACACGTAATATACACACTCCTGGGGCCCAAACATTGTACCCACCCGCAGCATGGGTGTATGCCAGATACCCCAGGCACATGTGGTGGATCAGCTCAGCAATTGGACCACATATCAAAGTAACACGCAGATTACATGTCAGAATACAGGCATTGTGTAAGCAATGGACCCACCCATGATGCCCACCACAGAGTTAGGGGAACAAATGCTGTCCCCCACCTTGAGCTGAGCAAAATGCAAGGACACAGTACCCAAGTGACACAATTCCCTGACTGTAAGGGCCACACCTGGGTATCAGATGAGGAGTGGGCAGTGCACAATTGAGGGACATGGGTCCTGGACCACATGACTGATGTACTGTGGAAGTTTAACCAGGCCAGAGGAGGGCACATAGCATGGCAGACAAAGTTCACAATGCAGTCATGGACTCACCCCCTCCTTGCTGCTCTCTGGCCTTCAGCTGCCCATCCAGATCAGGGAAGACCACCGCCAGGATCCTGAGCATGTGGGGGTCAGGGTCCGGTGTCCGCCCCTCCTGCGAGGAGGCGACAGCTTCAGCTGGACCCGTGCGATCATCCGGGTCCAGCCCCGAAGGTCGTGCCACCTCTTCTGGCAGTTGCGGATCCGGCGCTTGTAGACCCCCACGGATCTCACTGCCCGGACGATGGTCAGCCAAATCTGCTGCTTCTGGTAGGCATCAACCTGTGAGGATGACAAAGTGAAAATGCCATTACTACACATTCAACATATCCGTGCATTACACAGTTGGATATACATGTCTCAATCACAGGGGCACATGATGTACACAGGCAGTGCAATGATGGCTATGGACCGTTTGCCAGCAGTTACTACATGGAATCATTGCCTGGGTAGTAAAACCTTGTTTAAATGCACTGTCACTGCACTATACCTGTTCAGTGCATGTTACTACACACTATGGGGGTGACAACTACTCAGTGAGCCTGCTAGCCAGTGGCGTGCAGACTGTAAGTCTTGCTAGTCAGACAACATGCACATTTAGTAAGGCAGTGGACAGCACACTCACCTGCTCCCCTGCTTTCCCATACAGCTTGCTGTACTGTGGAAGGAGGCTGTCCAGCAGGGCCTGGTTCTCCTCAGTGCAGAAGGCTGGGGCTCTCTCCACAGTACGTGCCATTGCAGGATCCAGAGGGTGCAGGTACAGCAGCAGTGGTGGTGGCAGATGTCATCCTGGAGCATGTAGTGCAGGCAAGTGAGCTCTCAGGGGAACAGCCAGCATTATATGTGTGCTGCAGAGGCAGATACTGTCCCATGTGTCCAAAGTGATAGGTCCAAGTCGTTTGCATCTTCTGAATCTGACCAATCCATGGAATAGCAGCACTAATACACGCCCACAGCATCCTTCAAAAGTTCAACTTCATGACACCCATGGATTTGCAACATTGTTGTGGGTGACCAACTGAATTCACAGCATCAGACTCGTTAAAGATTTGAAAACGCGTCCGTTGCCAGGCCAGGCCATAGCCAATGTGTGCGCACCGATCGGTCCATTGCTGAACAACGCGTATTGCGCATACAACGCGTACCCGCTCACATTGAATGCAATGGGCCGGCCGGGAACACCGATCGGTCCATTGCTGTTCAACGCGTACCCGCTCACATTGAATGCAATGGGCCGGCCGGGAACACCGATCGGACCATTGCTGTTCAACACGTACCTGCGATACAACGCGTACCCGCTCACATTGAATGCAATGGGCCGGCCGGGAACACCGATCGGTCCATTGCTGTTCAACGCGTACCCGCTCACATTGAATGCAATGGGCCGGCCGGGAACACCGATCGGACCATTGCTGTTCAACGAGTACCCGCAATACTACGTGTACCCGCTCACATTGAATGCAATGGGCCGGCCGGGAACACCGATCGGACCATTGCTGTTCAACGTGTACCCGCTCACATTGAATGCAATGGGCCGGCCGGGAACACCGATCGGACCATTGCTGTTCAACGTGTACCCACGATACAACGCGTACCCGCTCACATTGAATGCAATGGGCCGGCCGGGTACACCGATCGGTCCATTGCTGTTCAACGCGTACCCGCTCACATTGAATGCAATGGGCCGGCCGGGAACACCGATCGGACCATTGCTGTTCAACGCGTACCCGTGATACAACGCGTACCCGCTCACATTGAATGCAATGGGCCGGCTGGGAACACCGATCGGTCCATTGCTGTTCAACGCGTACCCGCTCACATTGAATGCAATGGGCCGGCCGGGAACACCAATCGGACCATTGCTGTTCAACGCGTACCCGCGATACAACGCGTACCCGCTCACATTGAATGCAATGGGCCGGCCGGGAACACCGATCGGTCCATTTCTGTTCAACGTGTACCCGCTCACATTGAATGCAATGGGCCGGCCGGGAACACCGATCGGACCATTGCTGTTCAACGCTGCACCCGCGATACAACGCTGCACTCGCTCACATTGAATGCAATGGGCTGGCCGGGAACACCGATCGGACCATTGCTGTTCAACGCGTACTCGCGATACAACGCGTACCCGCTCACATTGAATGCAATGGGCCGGCCGGGAACACCGATCGGTCCATTGCTGTTCAACGCGTACCCGCTCACATTGAATGCAATGGGCCGGCCGGGAACACCGATCGGACCATTGCTGTTCAACGCGTACCCGCGATACAACGCGTACCCGCTCACATTGAATGCAATGGGCTGGCCGGGAACACCGATCGGACCATTGCTGTTCAACGCGTACCCGCTCACATTGAATGCAATGGGCCGGCCGGGAACACCGATCGGACCATTGCCGTTCAACGCGTACCCGCGATACAACGCGTACCCACTCACATTGAATGCAATGGGCCGGCCGGGAACACCGATCAGTCCATTGCTGTTCAACGCGTACCCGCTCACATTGAATGCAATGGGCCGGCCGGGAACACCGATCGGACCATTGCTGTTCAACGCGTACCCGCGATACAACGCGTACCCGCTCACACTGAATGCAATGGGCCGGCCGGGAACATCGATCGGTCCATTGCTGTACAACGCGTCCCTGGACAAGTCACTGGCATATGTCACCATGCCTGTCACAGGTGAACATATGCCAGCCACATATACTTCCCAGGGAGTGGGGGGCACACCTACAACACCACAGCCTGTCCACACTGTATCCTAAGGCATGTAAGGCTGCATTACCTATTCCGTGTATGGGGGTGAACATGTTGTTCTGTGGGTGTCACTTCGGGGCAGCCACTCCCAGGCTGTGCACGTGTTCATGGGGACAGGATCCTTGGTGTGGCGTGCACATGACCACTGTGATGTGCAAGTGTTCATTCCCGAGCATGTGGCATGGTCACATTTCACGGTGGTGTATGTGTATGTCATGTCACATACCCCCTGAGTCCCATGTGGGATGGTATGTACGTCCCAGGGTGACCCATTGGCACACTAGTGATGGTCCTCCACAGTCTGTGTGCATGTTGTGTTTACAATGTCTCTGATTCCATGTGCACAATGTGAGACAGTCTCCACATCCACGTTGTTTGTGCATGAACTTTGATGTTGTGCGTGTGTGTGTCACAGACGTCCATGTCTGTCCTGACGAGGCAACAGGGACCACTACCTGTGGGGGTCATGGTTGTTTTGCTGTGGTGTATTCATGATGCACCATGTCATGCCAGTGTCCATGTGGCAATACAGGGTCCCTGGGAATCTACCTGTCGATGAGCTGTGATGCCTGGGGCACATCTGTCCTCACATGTCACTGTGGTGTGTGTTTGGAATGTAGCAGCAGTACATGGGTACTGTGACACAGCCTAATGTTATCCCATAGCACAACCTGGGACTTGTTGAGGGAACATGTTGAACTGTGATGTTAGATGTTAGCCATGTAGGTGCCATACATGTCCTTACGGAACGGCACACGCATCATGTACTTGTGTCTCGTAATGGTGTATCGTGTGATATTGAGTCTGGTCTATGCCACATATGTGGGGTGACTGACAATCTTTCTTTCTTCACCTATGCACTGCAGGGCACCAGCTGTCCATCGGCCATTCCCTGACCTTGCAACAGTGGTTGAACGGGACTGCATCCGACGGTACCGCTTCACCAGGCCACTGATTGAGGAATTGGCGGTGCGGTTGGCCCCACATTTGCAACCTGGCCGGACATACCCCACAGCGCTGACCCCCAAGGTGAAGGTGATGGCAGCCCTACACTTCTTTGCCACCGGTACCTTTCAACACACTGTAGCGTCTGCTGGTGGGATCTCACAGACCATGTTCAGCCGTGTGCTCCGCGATGTTTTGGAGGCTATGTTGAGATACCTGAACCAGTACATCTATTTCCCTAGACTTCAACAACTCACTGACGTGAAGAATGACTTCTATGCCCTGGGGAGGATGCCGCATGTCATTGGCTCCATTGATGGGACACATGTGGCTTTGGTACCACCATAGGCCCAAGAGCAGGCATACAGGAACCGCAAGCACTACCATTCGGTCAATGCACTGGTGGTATGTCTTGCAGATATGAGCATCTCACACGTGTGTGCCCGTTTCCCCGGTTCTGCACACGATGCCTACGTGATGAGGAGTAGTCGCATCCCGAGGATGATGTCACAGATGCGGAACCAGCGTGCCTGGCTTGTTGGTGTGCACTGACTATGTACCATTGTGTGTGTTCTGCAATGTTGTGTTCCACCCTCTTTTCCAACTCAGCTAATGTGCAATTGTCTGTATGCAGGTGACTCCGGATACCCCAACATGCCGTTGTTGCTGACGCCCCTCAGGAACCCTGTGACACCAGCCCAGATGCGTTACAATGAGGCACATGGTCGGACCAGGAGAGTGATTGAGCGGACATTTGGTCTCCTGAAGAGCCGCTTCCGCTGCCTGGACAAGACAGGAGGGGCCCTCCCATATGCCCCAGCAAAGGTGTGCAACATTGTCATCGTCTGCTGCATGCTACACAACCTGGCTGTGTGGAAGGAGTTGCCTCTCATCCTGGATGACGATGATCAACATCCGCCACCTGTGGAGGATCCTGGACTGGACCACGATGCCAGTGATGATGATGATGATGATGATGGTGATGTCCGCACACAGCTCATCACCAACTTCTTCAGCTGAATGTGAGTATCCGGAGATGTCATGTCAATGATGTGAGTATGCATGATATGTGTTGGTGGTGCTCTGGTGCTGTTTGAGTGTGGCCATGTGCTACATGACTGTATGCGTGTAGCGATGTTTCCTTACAGGTAGTCTGTACTCCCCAACAGTGTTGACATGCTAACGTGGTTCTGGGTGGGTATCTTGTGACATGTATTGGGCATGAGTATTGCAGTTCTGTCCTGTTCTTCAGTGCTTTTGACTGTGTGTCATTTCTGTCCTTCACAGGGTACTTTCAGAGTTGTTTGGTCAACTGTGATCCCCCAACACCGTGATTGAACTTCCAGGGTGGTAGCTGTCGTATCCCTACAGGTGATGTGCGCCACACCCATGGACTTCCTTCCTTCTACACTTGTTGACTGTGTGCCCACTGCCAGGTGGGATTACCTTGCATCTGTAGTGGTTACAACATGTTGCAAATGTGTAATAAACCTGTGCTTCACTTTGTGATGTGCGTTGTCTGTGGTCACACATCTGACTGACATTTGCTTACTGCACCAGTGGGCTAGTTGACAAAGACTGTGAATAGGTGTTGTGTCTGTGCATTGCACCGTATTTCCTGCCAACATCAGTGTAGGCGATGAGTCAGGTGGCCTTGGTCTGTATATGTTGTGTAGCCCTGATGGTGTGTCTCCCTCATATGTGTCACGTTGCCATGACTCACATGCCTGTGTTGTACTTGCTGTGGCAGTTAGCATGCACAGTGTAATTTCGCAGGTCATCATCTCCATGACAGAAACCACATTTGAATCACAACAGAGGCAGGTATGGTGTATTAGTGTGTTTATTGTCATACATGTGTGAGTATGGTGCACAGGATGGTGGGTGCTGTACATTGTGATTGTAATCCAAAGTTCCTAGATGATTTGGAAGTCCTGGTAGCAGAAATGTCCTGAGTAAAGTCCACAGTCATCTGATACATTGGTCCAACTTGTACTCCCCATGTCATGTGGGGGAGTTGTGTTGCATTCAACAGGGTGTACAATTTGCGCACAAAGGTGATTATCCAGCACAGGTTTTGGCTTCCTGGTGGTTGCGCATGGCCATCGGCCTCTCAGTTGCCCTTCCTCGGATGACCCCTCTTCTTTGGGGGGGACCCTCAAGTGCAGGCTGCTGCGATGCAGGGGACTCTCCGCCAGAGTCATCCTCCCTCCCTGTGGCAGTTGCAGTTGTTTCAGCACCAGATGTTGTGGGCACACAGGGAGGTGTTGACATGTTGCTGCTCATCTGGCGGAGGCATTGTAATATGTCCCTATGCACCGCCGTCATCTCTTGCAGTGTGTCCCACTTGGACTCAATGCGGGACATGTGTAAGTCCAAGCGTGCATGATGGGAAGCCTGCTGCTGTCGTATGTCCCTGAGGATCCCCACTACCTGGCTGAACTCTCCGGTGCTGGTCTGGTACACATCGGCTATGCGTACCAGTTGTGGGTCATCATGCAGTCCAGACCCCTCTGCGAGCAGCGAACTATGTCTACCACCCCTCCCACCACCCCTGGCGACACATGCAGTACCTGAGGTGGCACGCACAGGTGATCCTGGGCCCCCTTGGGGGTTGTTGGTGGTGTTGGTGTCCATAGCCCCACGTTGGGCAGGGGTCCGTGTGCTGGTGGTGGTGGTGGTCCTTGGTCTGTCCGTGTCGGCAGGGGTGGTTTGTGTGTTGTCAGTCGTTGGAGGGGTGGGTGCAGGGGGTGCAGCTGGTGGTCCTGCTGGTGCTGCATGTTGACTCGCTCCGGAGGTGCCAGGTAGGTCTTTGTCATCCGAGGAGGGCAGAGGCTGTTCCACACCAGTGAGCTCCGTTTCCCCTGGATCCTGGGACAGGGACTCCTCAGTGTCTGCTGCTGTGTCCCCATCATCACCTGTTTTTGGGAGACACACACAATGTATGTTATGTTTCTGCAGGCATCAATGGTTGACACACCTGACAGTTGTGACTGTACCTCTGGATGCAGCCCTGTACATTGCATTGTCCTGAGTTGTCACAGTCAGAGGTTGATATTGGTGTAGCACATTGTCCTGCATACTTTGAGCATTTCAATTTGAATGTTGGGGTGAGTACATGGTTTGCATGGGTTGTATTTGGTTGACATCCGGCCCTCCTTCTCCCCCCAGCCCAGTTATCCCACCATGAAGCATGCCACCCTTGCAGTGGGTTCAGGTTGACTCTCAGGATGTCAGTGAGTGGTGTCCTGCTGTTGGTGGTGCCCAGTTCCCAGCAGGGCCTTGTGCTCCCCACAGCAGTACCCAGTGTCAGCCATCTTGTCAGTTCTTTTCCACTCCCTGTGATGTGCGCATGGTTCAGGTTGGTGTTGATGGGACAGTTGTGGTGGTGACCAATATCTGTGACTGCCACTCCCATCATGCTATTGCCTCCACCCCCTTCCCAGCATGCCCATACTTCCTTCCTATTGACTCTGCTTCCCTGTGGGGTTGTGTGCCTGTGCTGACAAGATGGCTGACAGTGTTATCCTGGGGTTCGTTTTGCTACAAGTCCCATGTGTGTCCCTGTGCTTCACACAGCATGACCCAGGGTTGTGGTTCTTTGTGGGATATTTGATTGGAGTGTGAGGCAATGCATTCTCCCAGGTGAGTTGTGTGGAGTTTGTGTTAGGGGGTGTGTGGGTGGAGCTGCTGGTGACTATGGTCAGTGCTGTGAGTCCTCCTTCCCACCCAGCCAGATATCCCACCATGGAACGTGCTTCCATTGCAGGGAGTGCAAGTTGTCTTTCAGGATGTCAGTCAGTGGTGTCCTGCTGTTGGTTGGTGCACAGTTCCCAGCAGGGCCTTGTGCTCCCCACAGCAGTAGCCAGTGTCAGCCATCTTGTCAATTCTTTTTCACTCCCTGTGATGTGCACATGGTTCAGGGTGGTGTTGATGGGACAGTTGTGAGGGTGAGCAATATCTGTGACTACCACTCCCATTATGCTATTGCCTCAACCCCCCTTCCCAGATGCCCATACTTCCTTCCTTTAGAGTGTACTTCACTGTGTGTGAGTGTGACAGCAATGGCAAGATGGCTGACAGTGGTGTCCTGCTGTTGGTTGGTGCCCAGTTCCCAGCAGGGCCTTGTGCTCCCCACAACATTGCACCAGTGTCAGACATCTTTGATGTGGCTTTTGACTCCCTGCGAGGTGTGCATGCTTGGGTGTGATCTTGCTGGGCCATGTGGGTGGGGGATGTTGGGCTGTGACTACCACTCCCATCATGCTTTTGCCTCCACCTCCTTCCCAGCATGCCCATGCTTCCTTCCTTTTGACTCTGCTTCCCTGTGGAGCTGTGTGCCTGTGCTGACAAGATGGCTGACAGTGTTGTCCTGGGGTTAGTTTTGCTACAAGTCCCATGTGTGTCCCTGTGCTTCACACAGCATGACCCAGGGTTGTGGTTCTTTGTGGGATATTTGATTTGTGTGTTTGAGGCAATGCATTCTCCCAGGTGAGTTGTGTGTAGTTTGTGTTAAGGGGGGGGGTGAAAAGCTGCTTGTAAATATGGTCTTAGGTGTCAGTCCTCCTACCCACCCAGCCAGATATCCCACCATGGAACGTGCTTCTATTGCAGGGAGTGCAAGTTGTCTTTCAGGATGTCAGTCAGTGGTGTCCTGCTGTTGGTTGGTGCACAGTTCCCAGCAGGGCCTTGTGCTCCCCACAGCAGTACCCAGTGTCAGCCATCTTGTCAGTTCTTTTCCACTCCCTGTGATGTGCACATGGTTCAGGGTGGTGTTGATGGGACAGTTGTGAGGGTGAGCAATATCTGTGACTACCACTCCCATCATGCTATTGCCTCCACCCCCTTCCCAGCATGCCCATACTTCCTTCCTTTTGAGTGTACTTCACTGTGTGTGAGTGTGACAGCAATGGCAAGATGGCTGACAGTGGTGTCCTGCTGTTGGTTGGTGCCCAGTTCCCAGCAGGGCCTTGTGCTCCCCAGAACATTGCACCAGTGTCAGACATCTTTGATGTGGCTTTTGACTCCCTGTGAGGTGTGCATGCTTGGGTGTGATCTTGCTGGGCCATGTGGGTGGGGTATGTTGGGCTGTGACTACCACTCCCATCATGCTTTTGCCTCCACCCCCCTTCCCAGCATGCCCATGCTTCCTTCCTTTTGACTCTGCTTCCCTGTGGGGTTGTGTGCCTGTGCTGACAAGATGGCTGACAGTGTTGTCCTGGGGTTAGTTTTGCTACAAGTCCCATGTGTGTCCCTGTGCTTCACACAGCATGACCCAGGGTTGTGGTTCTTTGTGGGATATTTGATTTGTGTGTTTGAGGCAATGCATTCTCCCAGGTGAGTTGTGTGTAGTTTGTGTTAAGGGGGGTGTGTGAAAAGCTGCTTGTAAATATGGTCTGAGGTGTCAGTCCTCCTACCCACCCAGCCAGATATCCCACCATGGAACGTGCTTCTATTGCAGGGAGTGCAAGTTGTCTTTCAGGATGTCAGTCAGTGGTGTCCTGCTGTTGGTTGGTGCACAGTTCCCAGCAGGGCCTTGTGCTCCCCACAGCAGTAGCCAGTGTCAGCCATCTTGTCAGTTGTTTTCCACTCCCTGTGATGTGCATATGGTTCAGGGTGGTGTTGATGGGACAGTTGTGAGGGTGAGCAATATATGTGACTACCACTCCCATCATGCTATTGCCTCCACCCCCCTTCCCAGCATGCCCATACTTCCTTCCTTTTGAATGTACTTCACTGTGTGTGAGTGTGACAGCAATGGCAAGATGGCTGACAGTGGTGTCCTGCTGTTGGTGGTGCCCAGTTCCCAGCAGGGCCTTGTGCTCCCCACAGCAGTGGCCAGTGTCAGCCATCTTGTCAGTTGTTTTCCACTCCCTGTGATGTGGGCATGGTTCATGGTGGTGTTGATGTGCGCATTGTGAGGGTGGGCAATATGTGTGACTACGAATCCCATGATGCTATTGGCTACACTTTCAGTGAGCTTCCCTATGAGGTGGTGTTCTAGTGTTGGCTACATATCTGACTGTGTTTGTTGGTTAGATTTGTGCCACTGCCTAGCTCTATTTGTTGTTGGGTTTGTACATGTCATGACACAGTTACATATCACTATGAGATGGCATGTATTGTGTTTATCTGACTGACATACACATTTTGGGATGATTCTGTTTTGGTTGCTGTGTATTTGCTAAGGGTGCATGGTTTGACTCTCCCCTTGACAGTGATGTGTGTGTATTGTTGCACAATATTGTATACATTTGTTGTGTACTCACGAGGCTCTGGGATGTTTTCTAGTCCATATAGGCTCACTGGTGGTAGGATGGCCCGTACCTTCTCCTCCCAGGGCCTGAGGTATACTGGTTTGGCAGTAGGGCCACTGCCGGTGTGTTGGCTCAAGAGGTAGTCCTTCTTCAACAGCTCCCTGACCCTCCTGCACACGTCATACCACCTGTTCTGGATGTCTCCCTTTGTGCGCAAACATGGTGATTGTGCGTTGACCCTGTCGACAATCCTCTCCCACATCTTGGTTTTCTGCGCCATGGGTGTCTGTTGGACCAGTGTACCAAACAGCTGTGGCTCTACCCTGAGGATCTCATCTACCAGGACTTCCAATTCACTATCTAGGAACTTATGATTCTTCTTTGGGGGCATGGTGATGGGTGGTGATGGTGAGTGATGTGTGTGTTGGTGTGCAAGTGAGGGTGTGTGAGTGTGTGTTTTGCTGGGTGTATGTGAGGGTGCTATTTGTTGAGGTGCTGCTGGTGTGTGGCTTGTGTGATGGATGAGCTGTGAGTGTGTGTGTGGTTGCTGTCTGTTGGTGTTGAGTGCTGGCAGGTAATTTGAATTTGCAAAGGATCATGGTAGGGATTTGTGTCCTTTATATGGGTGGAGTTGTGGGTGTGTCTTTGTTCCCTGTTTCCCCCCCAGTATTTATTGGCTTTGTAATTGCTTGTTTGGCCTTTTTTTTGTGTTTTTTACTTAGTTCTTTTTGTGCATGTAGGAGACGTTCTTCTGACCGAGTCGGACCCTGCAGTTGTCTCGTGCGAGCCTCTCAGATTCGTTCACGCTGTGTTTGTGCTGTTTTCTGTGCTGCGTACGCGTCGGTCGTGGTGTTTTGGGTTGCTTCGGCTCGCAGTTTTGTATGCGTGTCGGTCGTACGGCTTGGGCCTTGTGCGACTCGGTCGTGTTTTCCACGCGTTGCATCGTACTTGGCGGGTAGGAGTTCGCGGGTACGTTTCGTTCGGGATTCTTCCTGGTGCGTGTCGGTCGGTTCGATTCGCGTGGTTTTCCGGCCGGATAGCTGTTTTCCGCGCGGTTCGGTCGTTTGGCTTGTGTTCCGTATGCGTCGGTCGGATTTTGCACGCTTCTCATCATACTTTGCGGGTCGGGCTGCACCGGTATGTGTCGGTCGGAATGAATTCCGGCTCCGAGTCGGTCGGTACGTTTTCCGGCCTGAATCGGAATTGGCCCCTAAGTTGTTGTGAACAACGGTTGAAGAAGACACCCTTTACTTAGCATTAGCAATAGCATTAGCAATAGCATTAGCGGCGGGAGTTGAGTAACTAACGGCCTCTTCTATCTGACTTCAACTCAGCTGGGAAAGTTTTATGAAGAAGACTAAAAGTCATACGACCTTGATGGATGGGTTGAACGAAAAGGGAAAGAAGGATGGAAGGAGGAAGGACGGGCGACATGTAATATATGACTGGCAGAGAAGGATGCGTGGGATGTATAGGTGGCTGATAGGAATCGGATGCATGGGTGGTTGAAGGATGGGTGGAAGGTGAAAGAAAGGATGCCTGCCTGGGTGGGTGAAACTGTATGGGTGATAGGAAGAATCCTACGGGGGTTTCATGGGTCTTTTTATTTCTTTTTTTTTTGTCCTCATTCATCTCAGACCACTGTGGGCATACAAGCCGCCCATACCGTTACTCGATCTTAGGGAAGCGTAGGCTGTTGGATAGGGACCAGGAGGAAACGCCCCGCCTACCGGTACCACAGCAGGCTAGGATGACACTGACCCCAAGGTAGGGGGCACGGTCACTCTCACATTCGGTCCCGGTGACCCTGGCGACTGTTGATGTTGGCCGTGAGAGGAAACTGAGAATGCCCAACACAGTCAGGAGAGTTTTAAAGAGGCATATTCATAGGTCCCATTTTTTTTTTTAAATAAAGAAGGCTACCCAGTCTCGCAAAAGACTAAGCATTAGACCATTTTAATAAGAAGTCCCATAATGCTATCTTTTTCCTGCTCTGGGTTCTAACCAAATCCATCTTAGATGTCGCGAACAACGAGGACAACCACTCAGTGTTCAGAGGGGGTGCACATTCTTCCCATCTTTTACATGGCCCCCACCCCGGTGCTCTCTGGAGTTTTTAAAAGCATCCTGGAATGCGATAGTTGGAAGGCCCAAGCAATTGCAGATCCGGCAGTGCAAGTCCTCCCTTCTCCCTCCTGCATCTCAACTTCTTCCAGGCAATCCTGGTACCCCAGTATGCCCAAACGAATGAGTTGATTGCCTGCTGGAGCTTAACTATAGCCAGTTTGTCAAAGTTTAGTGGAATGAAATTGAAGAGGAAGGTGATTTTTGGGAGCACTACCATCTTTACCAGGTTAATCCTACCAAGAACGGTTAGGGGGAGATGAACCCAGGACTTCAAAAGTTTCTGACACTCCCTTGAAACAATTGCCAGGTTGGTCCCTGAAATCTTATCGATATCCTGAACTATTCTGACCCCCAGATACCTCATGTCGCGCTTGGTCTGATGCTGACACTCCCCCAAATTCCAAGTCATGACCTCGGTTTTTTCAGCATTTATCTCGTAGCCAGATATCTGCCCAAAATCTTGTGCCAGTTTTATAACAACTGGAAAGGCCATAGAGAGGTCCGAGGAGAGGATCAAAATATCGTCCGCGTACAGGGCCACCTTCCTCTTCCAAACCCCATGCTTGAATGGCAAAATGCTCGCCTCCTCTCTTAATCGTTGGGCAAATGGCTCAATATAGAGGTCGAAGAGGATGGGAGAAAGAGGGCAGCCCTGCCTAGTGCCCCTGGTGATTTTAAAGGATCTAGTCAGATTGCCATTAACCAGCAGTCAAGCTGACGGATCTTGATAAATCAGCTGAATGGCTCGGCGGAACTTCTCACCCAGGTTAAATTTCTCCAGAACTGCCGACAGATACACCCAATTGACCCTTTTGAAGGCCTTGCTGGCATCTAATGTCATTGCTGCGAGGGGGAGCAAATAGGTTGTGGCCAGGTCTATTGCACCAATGAAATCATAGGTGAGGTCAAATAAATTCCTGCCCTTAACAAAACCTTTTTGATGGGAGTGGAGCATGTCTCCCGCAATGGATCCCAAGCTGCCCGCCAGAATCCTGGCAAAGATTTTATAATCTGCGTTCAGCAGCGAGATGGGTCTATAAGACCCACAATTCGCTGGGTTCTTCCCTGCTTTCAAGATCAAAGTGATGGTAGCCTCTCCCCATGAGCCTGGCAGCTTTATGCCATTGGATAAGATCTCGTTAAAAAGCTGTGTCAAAATGAGAACTATCACCTCCCCCAAAGATCTATAAAGCTCTATTGGCAACCCATCCGGCCCAGCAGCTTTCCCCCCCTTACAAGCAAGAATGGCCTTTTTCACCTCTTCTTGTGAGATGTCCTGCTCTAGATCTTCCTGCTGAGTTAAATTAAGGGGGGTGAGCATGCTCCCACACAACCACTCCATGGCCTCAGTTTTATTCACCACCCTATCTTCTTGGTACAAATCCTAGATAAAATCAAAAAAGGCGCCCCCTATCTCCTCGTCTGTAGACAGGGCAGTAACCCCATCCGTGTTGTCAATTTGTTTAATCAGGTTACGCATCCTGTCTGACTTGGCCTTCCACACCAGCAGCTTGCCAGCACCTTCGCCATACTCAAAATGGGCAAGCTGACTCGCCTCCCATCTGCTTGTAACCCTAGTCTGGAGGATGGTGTCTAGCTGATCTTTTAATTCTCTTAGTTTGTCCAAATTTTCCTGCTGTTTCTCAGAGTCAACCCCCCTATTCAGGCCCAACTCTAATGCCTTCATCTCTGCTTCCTTGTGTGCCACCTCTTCTCTATATTGTCTGTTCCTAAAACATACCCTGCTCGTAATCATGCCCCTTAAAAAGGCCTTTAGGGAGTCCCAAACAACAGAGGTCACAGCCGATCCTAAATTAACATCCAAAAAGCACTCAGTCTGATGGGATAAGTACTTCATCTCCTCACTATCAAGAAGTAAAGTTCGATCAACCGTCCAAACTCTGGAATGCTGACCGTCTACCAGAACTAGATCCATCCATACCCCTGAATGGTCAGACAGATGAGGAGTCAAATAACCGATGTCCTTAACTTTACCCCTCAGGCTGTGACTAACCAAAATGTAGTTGATTCTCGACTTGTGGCCATATTTACTATTATGATATGAGACTCCTAACTGATGAGCCGATCTGTCTCTCCAGATGTCACAGAGTCCGGTCTGCGCCATCATAGATTGGAGATACATCTGGGATCTAGAAGGCGCCCTGGCTCTACTGTTTGCAGACTTGTCCAATTTAGGATTCAATACAATATTGAAATCCCCAGCCATAATTACCGGGTTTGGGTAATCCAATAGATTCGAAAAAATAGTTTTAAGAGAAGAGGGGTCATCCTGGTTTGGACCATAGTAGCCCAGTAAGGTAAGCAGAGAGCCCGAAATATTCGTCTTCAAAATGACCCACCTGCCACATGGGTCAACCAGAGAGTCTAAAATGCGGGCTTTTGCTTGTTTTTTAATTAATATAGCAACCCCCCTAATGTTGGCACTCTGGTTGGAACAGATCAAATGGTCCAGCAAATTTTGTTTTTTAAATATCTCGGTAATCTCTTCCTTCAGAAGGTGAGTTTCCTGAAGGAAAATGACCTGTGCGGGAGAATCCCTTATAGTGTAAGATTTTTACCCTTCTGGCTTTCACGCGCAGGCCAATAACATTCCAAGACAGGAACTGAATCATTTTCATGGGGGTTTAAACGCGAGATCTATGAATCGAATCAGGTAGCAGAGAGAGCCAACACCAGACCATTGACAACACAACTAGGGCAGTCTGAACAGACAATGAGGTAAATGAGGATTTTTTTTGTTTTTTACCCCTATGCTCCCCACCCCGTGCACCCTGACACCCCCCCTATGAACCCCTCCCTGGAGAACCCCCCCATTTACCTGGACAGATAGGAGTTCAGTTGCTGCACCCCGGGGCACCCCCCCTGTCTCTGTGTAAAGAGATAAAGACAAAAATGTAAGGTAAAGTTTGAGCTCGACCCTTGATTTCCACTGACTGATTATCGCCGTGTGTGTCTTTATGTAGTTATCGCTCTAATTCTATTTTGGAAGCCATAGGACCAAAGTGTGTATTTAAATATCCTACTGACGAAGTCCGCCCACATTGCTAACATAGATGAGTGCCACAGATGAGTGTCCAGCCACCCTTAAGACAGGCTCGCCAACTATACTTCGCCTTCCCCAAAACTTTCCAGTAGCTCATCAGCCTCTCGTAATGATCTGACATTATGCATTTTGTTCTTGTGCATAATTTTCAAAGTTGCTGGGAATTTAAGTTGGGCCACAGCACCGAGCGTTTTGATGTCGTCCAACTTCCTACCCAACTCCCATTGCCTATCAAGGGTAGCTCGGGCAAGATCAGAACGTATTTCAAATGAGAAGTCTCTGGCCTTCAATGATTTTCCCTTTAAGCCCATATTAAGGATCTTTTCCTTCAAGGAGTAGGTGTGGAAGTTTATGAGAATTTTCCTGGGCTTTGTTCTGTTGGGGTTCCTTCTGAAAGGGTCTCTATGGACCCTTTGGCTGTCTTTCCTCAGATCCTCCTCTGATTCCTCTATCTGCAATGTTTCTTTTAAGAGTGAAACCATGTAAGATTTAAGGTCGTCCCCCTCCCTCCCCTCCGGGACATTCAAAATACGAAGATTTCTTCTTCGGGAGTTGTTCTCTAACGTCTCCAGCTTATCCCGAAGGACCACCTCCTCCCTCTTGAGAGCTAGTATGTCAGCTTTTGCTGCTCCAAGATCATCCTTTAATTCTCCCACAGTGTTCTCCAATGTGTCAGTTCTTGTGTTTAGGAGGTCGATTCTCCTCTCCAATGACTCACAAAAGTTCCTGATCTCTCCTTGGTTAGCCTCCGACACTGAGAACCCCTTTTTAATGTCCTCCGAAAGGGTGGAAAAAAGAGCCTGCAGAGATGCTACTGAGGGCCCCCTTGTGTCATGATCTTTGGAGCCTTTATCCAGCTCTACGTCACACCTAACTTCCACACCTTGAGATTCCAAGGCCCTCTGCCCTTCAATGTCCTTTCCTTTTTCCGGGGCCCCTGTTGAACCACTTCCGATAGTTGAAATTAAAGTTGATACTGAAGGCAGGAGACCTCCCAAAGCCTCCATCCTCTCCAAACTGGGTCTTGATACAGGCGGACCTAGCGACCCCCTTCTAAGTACCTCGCCCTGTTTCACCACGTCAAGTACGATTGGTTGCACTTTAAAATATGACCTTAGTGAGGGGGTAATCCTGACTTTGTGGTCTGGGGGATTTAATTTAGCCCTCCCTGCCTTTATGCTCCTGCCTTTAACCTCACACCGCTGAAAGGTGAAGCAAATACTGTCTGTGTCTGCACCGGTGGCAATACCTACCCCCTGACTCGTAATCTGAACAAGGGGAGGGAGGGGACTCTTCCCACTACCCCCTATAACAGATCTTTCCTTACCAGGGGCCTGCTTGGTGCCTTTAACACCCAATTTTAATGGCCACCTTTCTTAGCTCCCTTAATTGGGAGCACGGTGCCTGGTATCCCATGGGGCAGTGGACTCACCTGTACAGCCTGGACCCCTTGTACCTGCTGCTGTTGCTGCGAGGGAGCCTGAATGGGAACGCCGCAACCTGAGTCCCGCTCCTCCTCAATCTCCGCTCCAGAGGCAGCCTTCTACAGGGTGGTATGGACTCGACCGGTGCTGCCGCTGCAGAAGCTGACCTGGAGGAGTCCGCGAGCCGCTGCTCTGCAGCCCCTCCTCAGCTCCAGGGCGGCCGCCACCCACCAGGACGAGGAAACAGAGACTGCGGGCACCGAGGCTCCAAGGCACATCCCTCGCGACAACGAAGCCAAGAAGAGAGGAAGGGAGAGGGAGTCAATCCGCACACTAAAAACACCTCCAACACGGGTAAGTCGGATCACAACTTCACCTACTCATTATGCACGGGACACAAGTGCCTCCGGGGAGCCAGCGGCTGCTCACGTAGCGGCCGCCATGTTCTCTGCCGGAAAAAAAATCGGGGGTTTCATGGGTCAAACTCAAAGGCAAGCAAGGAAGGACGCATGGGTGGTGGTTAAAAAATAAATTACAAATGTATGTTGCTGGTGAAAGGTTTGTTGAGAGATTATTTAAGAAGAATGATAGCCATGTTTACTTTAAATGGATGGATGTCTGGATGGTACAATCATCATAGCATAGGTGGAGACTGTCACTGGATGAAGACTATGTAAAAGAAAAATAAACCGTGCCAGAGTAGCAAAGCAAGGAGAATAGAATAAGATTTGAATTAAAAAATATAATGCTAGAAGAGCAATGCAATGATAAATGGAAAAATCGCTGGGAAGAGAAACAAGGACTGTTTTTTTTCAAGGTTCTTGATTCAAGGCTGTATTTCAGAATACTCCCTTGGCTCACAGTAGTTTGCAAGCACAGCATATATATTGTGTATGTATGTACCCATACCCACCCATTATCAAGCGCCTCCCTCCAACTCCGAGGCCCAATTCCTACCTATGTCATTTTAGACTGTGTCAGCCTGCCATGGGTGGCCTATCGGCTGCATGGCTACACGTCATCCTATATATAATGAATGGTCATTTGGATCAGATATCATCTGCCTTTTTGTAGTAGTCAGGGTGAAAGTTTAATTGAGCAGTTGCCATTGATGTAACAGAGTGTGGCCATAATAGAAAAATAAGATAATTGTGTAGTTGTAGACTACAGCTGCCCCACCTGCAGACAGTAGTAAATAAAAAAAACGTGAGTCTGTGGCATGAGTATGTCTGTCTAGGGCACAAGCTGACTGAGCTGGCATGCCTACAAGGTTAATTTAGCTAAACAAGAGAGAGAGAAGAGAAAGACTTGTCTTCTCCATAGTGCATAGTAGTTTTTCCTGAAACTCCCACAAATGTTAGAGGCCAAGGAAGTGGGAGGATACCACAAATAATATGTACTGTGCTTGCTAGTGCTACTGTGCCACTAGGTGTATAATTAATTTTGTGTTACTGTTTTGCTAAAAGTATTGGTTACAATTGTCTTTTTTCTTTCTTGATATAGCTACTCCTTCCCAACCAACCAGGAAGGAGTAAGCAGCCATGGCCCGGCGCAGGAAGCTGGAGGCCATCTGCACAGAATATTGGTGGCTGGTGGCTCTGGCAGAGGAGGAGGAGGAGGAGGAGGTGGCAGCAGCTGCAGCCTCCTCCAATGCCCCAGGCTCCAGCCAGTGGTACGGTGCCGCGGTCTGGCAGCCACCCACTGCACTTCATTGAACACTGCTGCCCCCCCTGTGAATGCAACAGCAGAGCATTCAAGAGCTGCATGCTCCTCCGGATGGTGCGCCTAGATGAGCGGATAAAGGAGGTCCTGGAGATTAGCCGGCTACTACGAGCCCGCCGCTAGAAGAACTCCGTCGCCTTGCCCCTTTTAAAAAAAAATTTGGGTGGTTGGTAATTGGGCGTTGGGGAAAAGTTGGGGTTTATATTTATTGACAATGGACTTTTGGAGTGGACATTGGATTGGACTCTTATCTTTGGACATTGGTTGGGGTTAGGGAGAGGGGTGGGGTATGTTATGTTATGTTATTTACATTTATATCGCGTGCAGATACTACAAGAGTTGTCCCGGCGCGAACCTTGAGAGATAGAAGGGGCCAGATTAATTGAAAAGGAATGTGTTCAGTTTTTTTTTTAAAAGAATGGGTCTTGAATGCTACAAAGGGCAAAAGGCAACGAGTTCCAGGCCAGCGATGATTTCAAAGCAAGTGAGCTGCCCCCCGTCCTCTGCAAGTGGAACCGAGGGACATTGGCCAAAAGTTGAGACGTAGAGCGGAGTAATCTTGGCGGAGTATAAAGGGAGAAACGTTTTTGAAGATAGATAGGTCCCAGGGCATGCAGAGCGCGATGAGCCATAACTAAGGATTTAAATTTCACCCGTCCTGCTACGGGCAGCCAGTGAAGTGCCCTCAGATGTTGTCTCACGCTGCTTCTGGCAGGAATGCCAAGAAGAAGCCTGGCTGCCGCGTTCTGAACCACCTGTAATCTGTTCAGCAGATAGCCCGGGGTGCCAACATAAAGAACTTTGGCACAGTCTATTCGAGATAGAATAAGGGCACGGGTGACCGTTTCCTTAGCAGCCCTAGGAAGGAGGGGAAGGAATTTCCTGAGAGTTTTTAGTAACCCAAAGCACATCCCAGCCAGCTTCTTAATCTGAGTCGAAAAGGTAAGGTTCTCTTCGAACCAGACCCCCAGAATTTTAACGGGTTGGCCTGTTGATACTTGCAAAGCAAAGTCGGACGGCCAGAGTGTTTCTCTAAACTGGGGAAAAAACTTTCCGAAGAGAAGGATTTCAGATTTCTCTTCATTGCATTTGAGTTGCGCGGAGGCCAGCCAATGAAAAACTGTAGTCAGGCATTTTTTTGCGGCATTGGTGGAGCCCTCATTTTTCCACCAGGTAAACAAAAGCTGAGTGTCATCAGCGTAAGCAATGATTTTTGCTCCCAAGTCCTCTGCCAGTCAGGTGGTGTTGTGGGTTTTTCCATTAGTTTATTTTGTTTGGGGAATAAATTGTTTATACTTATTTACATACGATGTAAACGTTTTGTGGGGGAGTTACTCTTTTACTTCACGCGGTTTCCTTTGCTGCTGCAGGGCCGCAGCCAGTTTTTGATTGAAATAATAAGCTGCCGATAGTGTAACTCACCAACAGATAGATGTGGTACCCTCACTTTTGACTTGTCCTACTAGTACTGTCAGTCTCTGTCCTAGTCTATGCAGTCTGGAACTGGACTCGGAAGGGTGTGGGTGTGTGAATTAATTTCCATATTATTAATTATCCCTCCCCCAAACTTCTTCTCTTACCTGTGATTGATGTTTATTTATACTTAGGCAAAGCGATGGCTGCATGGTGATGATGGTTTGGTTTCCCAAGATGCCATGGTGGTGGTGGTAGTAGTAGTAGACACTGACATTTGCAAGAAAGATAATGAGACAGTCAGTCACCTGAGGGAGACTCGGAACGAGTAGTAGAAGTACAGTAGCATTACACAAGAAGACTGGCATACAAGAAACCATGCTGATAAGCATTGCTAAAGTAAAATAAAACATAATGGTGGCAGGGATAGCCTAGTACAAGTTACAAACTAAAGTTGACTCAACCTATGAAGTGGACAAGCGTAACCTTTAGTGCTGGAAGGATGATGAATCCATGCTGGCAATTAATTATGATGGATTATGTTCCGCTGGAAAAGATATTTACTTGGGAATACTGAGCATGGGTGGGCAAGCAGAAGAAGATCCTCGCCCTGCTTTGAGTTAGTGTTGCTTTCACCACATCCGCCCCAGCAAGTGTGTGATCAATTATTGGTGTAAATTTAATTTAGTCACACCTCAATATAATTCACACAGCCCGGGGGAAGAGGGTTAGGGTTTGATGAATGGTTGGGAAGGGGGGTTTGAGGGAAAGGTTTGACAAAGACAAACACTGCACATGGACAACACATTCATTTTGGCAGACGACCATCATAAATCTGTTAAGGAAATGCATGCATGATGATGACTTGATGATGAGTAGCAGTAGACTAGTAGTACAGGGCAGCAGTATATTATTAATTATTATTATTAAGCAATTGCCTTGCCTGTCTGCCCCCAGAGAGACCCACGTTACATACATTTTATGTTCTGCTGTTGTATCGGGCTTCCTTGTAAGGCTAGCAAAGAAAATTAAACAATATCTGTAGGAGTCAAATAAAAGCAAACATAATAAACAACAACACACACAGTCGTAATGATTGAAGAGAAAAAATTAATCAAATGAATTGATGATACTATAACTATGTTATGGTCAAATTGGGAGTTGCATCTCGGCATTCCTCTTGGCCCTTCCTTCCATGGATGCTCCGTCGGTCAATCTTGGGTGCCTGCCGGATGCGGATTGGTAAGGTAAGTGTGAGTTGTTTTTCCCAGTATAGCACAGAGTAAAGGCTGGCCTGTAGGTGTAGATGGAAAAACAAAAGGGATATTGAAAATCAAGGAGAAAAGTAAAGTTAAACTGCATAAATTAAGGAGGAGTGCAGCAAGAAAACTTTCAGAGGCAGCATGGCTAAATAATGTCTACTCTGTTTCCAGCATTAACCTACAACAACACAACAGGAGCAGGCCCGCGGCACCCACCCAACCTCCACTTAGCTTAAAATATTTTGAGCCAGACTGCACTGAGCGAGCACACATACACAGCAACATAGCATTTTCCAAATTAAGTAACTAAATCAATGCACCGCTGTCAGTGATACCACTACACTCGTCTCCACCACTACACAGACATGCAGGTCTGGTGGTGGTGTTGTTTACCTTTTAGGCCACTTCACGAAACACCCTGTGTTATTCGTTCCATCAATCATCTCCGATCCTACTGACTGACTGCGAGTATGGTATGGTCATCATGGTGTCCAACTCTGTAGTGTACCAAGAAGGGAAACATTGACTTGAGTCACTTTTTTGTGTGTAAATTAAATACTAGTAGACATCATGCACAACAACGTAAACACCAATCACTCAGAGTCAGCGTCCAATGCATGCCATCATTTACCTGTTCTTACGGGGCAGTCCCTCTAGGCTCGGAAAGGAGGATAGTTATAGTCAGGTTCTTTCATGGAGGGACTCGACGAGGCAGACACACAACATTTCACATTTCTTGTACTATTCTCCATCCAATGTCTGGCTTGAGGGAAATGGATTTAGGGCGAGTCAGGAGGACAGGAGCAGGACTCGGAGGAGTGGACTTACTTCTTCACTGACTGCACACAGTTGCAACTCCAATCCGGCAATAAAAGAGTAAGACTGTGGTGATGGATTTGTTGTTGTGATTCGAACCAGAAAGACAGTGACACACACAAATAATAAAAGTAAATAATATACCTTAGCTGTATCTTTTTGGGGGGCTTTTTTGGGGCGTCAAAGCAAGAAAGAAAGTAACAAGTCAAAAACCTAGTTGTTGTCAGGGAAGTAGAGATCGTCCTCAAACTCTGGTGGTTCACCCAGAAGTAGGTCATCTAAAACACTACTCCCATGACCTAAGTCGCCATCATCATCATCTTCCTGCTGTGCTACCTTAGGTATGGTGTAATCCGGTGGTATAAAGTGCTGATTCATTTTGATCATGGTTAAACTCTCCATGTTTCGGGGTAAGAAACTGGTCCTTCTCACTGTCAGATCAGCACCAGCAGCACTGAAAACACGCTCAGAAGAGACACTTGCGAAAGGGCAATCCAAATAGTTTATTGCCAGCCGGCTGAGCACTGGCCATTGGCGCCTTTTCCCATACCTATACAGCAATGGGTTTTGATCAATGTAGACCTCTGTTGGGCCATCCAGATAGGCCTGGACCATCCGCTCAATGCTCAGTGGCGCTCCGCTTTACTTTGCCACTTTTGCCTTAGCCTCAGCACTGGACCTAACAAGCCCTTGCTGTAGAAACCATTCCTGTGCCGATTTTGGTGAGGCTAATGCTCCTGTTCTTGTGGATATTGTTCTTGGTGTTGTTGGTGGTTTTGGCTGCTGTGAGCCAACCGCACTGCCCTCAGGCTCTGAAGTTGAACTTGATGCCGGCTGCCCTGCTGTACTTGCTGTGCCCTGGAGTAGCGTGCCTCTAATTCCCGGCCGTTCTTTTTCTAAGCGACTGGCTTCCACAGCTATCCAACTTTTGTAGTTGGCAACATGCCCTTCTGAAAAAGGAATCAATGTGTTCGTACTGCTTTGTACCGTGGATCCAGAATTGTGGCACAAATGTAAAGGTTGAATGACACAATGCCACTTTGCACCCTTGTATTTTCAGATAAGCGAAGGGTTAAGCTCTCCACCAACTCATATGCTTCTTTTTTTTCCTCCACACCTGCGTACATTGCAGACACCCCCTTCAGCTGTTCCTGTAGCATGTGCAACAATGGGATATCTTGGCCCATAGTACAGTCCTCCTTGCTGACTTCACGTGTGAAGAGCTTGAAAGGAAGTAGCATCTCTATCAGGCATTTAACTAGGCCCCATTGGTCCCTCTCAATGATCATGCCTTTCACAGTAGAATACCCTCTTTGCATGACATATTCATTGATTGGTCTGTACTACTCAAAGAGACGTTCAGGCATGTAATAAGTTGAGTTCCAATGTGTTGGCACCTCCTGGATGAGTGCTTTAACTTTAACTGGCATTCTATGCTCACGTTAAATGATCCTCAGCTGCTTCCGGGCTTCAAAAGAATGGCTGAAATGTGTGCAGATTCTTCTGCAGGTGGTCAGTAAGTTGCTGACTCAGTCTTCTTTTTTCAGAAAGTCTTGAACAATGATGTTAATGCAGTGCGCCAAACACATGACCCTGAAATAGCCACCATCGGCCATGGCCTTAACTATATTACTGCCATTGTCCGTGGCAACAAAACCAATGTTAAGCCCTCTTGGTCGCAGCCATTCAAAGACCTTACTGTCAAAGTCTTCCAAAATGTTTGCAGCAGTATGAGATTTCTCCATGGCGAACATGGCTACAGTTGCATGTTTCGAGTGGCATTAAAAATCTCAGCAGTGTCAACAACACCTGCTGCAGATATCTTTTCTATAACCCCCACAAAAGAGATCTAGTGTGCAGTGATGCACATGTAATCAGTGGCTTGGCAACTGGTCCACATGTCTGTTGTCAGGTGGATAGTGTGAACAGCCCTCTGCTGCAAAGCTTGTCCATGCAATTCAAGCACATCATGAAGTAGTGCTGGAGCAGCAACTTTGGCGAAATAGGACGGGCTGGGAACCTTCCGTTTTGGGCAGATGGCTGTCACAAATTGAAGAAAACCCACCCCTTCCACAAAAGAAAACTAACATTTTAGCCAGCTTCGCGTTGTACAAACGTGCTGTTGGGTGGTTGCGTTCGTACTGCCCCTCTGACCTAAACATGCTGAGAATGGTAGCCTGGATTTTTTTTCCTTTCTGGTGCCACTGACGCAAGTGACGTCCTCACGCCAGATGTTGTTAGGCTCAACACACGTTTTTTCGTTGCGATACACTCTTGCCTGGGACCCCTTGGTTTCTCAGCCTGACTCTTAGTCTTGTGCCACTGTGATGTTGTTGATGAGGATGTGGGCGGTACCACTGCACTACTGGGGACAGGGCTACTTTGTGTACCAGAGAAAATGTCTCCCGCTTGTTCACCTTCCACTGTGATCGGGTCTTCTACTTCTTCATCCCCACCAACAATGGGTGCAGTTGTTTTGCCTCTAAGGTGCGCCTCCCACTGGATCAAGTGGTGTTTTTTCAGATGGGTTGTTTGGCCTCAGGTTCCATAGTTTGTACCAAGCTTACCCTGACTAACCCCTTGTCCACAAATGGAGCATATAGCAATGTTCACCTCCTTCCTGCTAGCCGAAAAGAAGTCCCAAACTGGGGAGGTCAACTTTCTGGCACTGCTGGTACCACTTTCAATGCGGTATTAACTGGTAGGTGTGCGTGACATTTGACTCTGCAGTACCTACTTCTACTGAGGTGGTTGTGGTGGATCTAGGTCACTGCCGGCGAAATATGGAAGCTGGAGGTGGTATCATCTGTGATGGTGGTATCTGTGCCACATCCCTCACTGCAATTTGGGATGGGGTAATGTCAGTCTCCACTGGTGCAGGACTAATGTCCATGATGTCTGGCTCGTCATCATCCTCCTCTTCTACATCTACCTCCATAACTCTAAGGCTTTCTGGAACCTTCCTTGTCCCTAGCCTTGTCTCGTGGCGTGTCTTACTCTCAGACCGAGGTGATTGCTTCCATGTGGCGTCTAGATAATCAGAAAGGGGGCTTGCAGAAGAAGTCGATGGACTAGTAAGTAAGTAAAAAATTTATTGTTTTTGATTAGTTAAAACCATTACAAAAATACATTCTGATCAAACTTTTTGGTTAAATTCCTTTCCGATCGATACTCTGTTAAAATGTTTATGTATCAAGACATGCATGAATAATATGAAAGTGCAGAGTGTCCATAGTTCGTTTTGCTCGAAGCCTCTGGAGTCTATACGCAGGTTACAGTACTGCTGATCCTTTGCTGAGATGCTACTTGAAGCAGGAACTTAACAAGCTTCCCATTTAGTTGTGGATCCCTTGGGTTAAAGCATGCGAGTACTGCTTGTCTCCGGGTACGTATGCCACGTTCATTAAAATGAGTTTTTAGGAGGCCTACCCTTTCTTCTTTTAGTTTGATGCAGGAGCATATTATATGTTCAATGTCCTCATTCCCAGCTCCGCATAGCCGGCACAAGTTCCCATAGTTCTTTCTCAGCCATGGTGGAAGAGGAGGTATGGCTGGCAGGATCCCTAACCTGTGTTTTAGAAAGGCTTCTTTAGACTTCCTGGAGTACCCCAGTTCAAAGTATGCCTGTGACCCAAATGATTTGTAGCTGCACAGAGTCATCCATGCATGGCTCCTGTGTGCAAAGGCGGCTTTATCTTCTGTAAGAGAAAGTTTCTTAATAACCTTATTTACGATGTGCTTAAAGTGCAAGTACGTTGTTGGGATTTCCCATAGTTCAGCTAGTCCTATGACGGCCAATGATTCCTCCAAGTATGCTTTAGCCGGCGAGGTGGATGCGCTGCACAGTTCCTGCCAGAGCTGGTGGTTCAATGTATTACTGGCGGAGTTCTTAATTTTGTGCCAGCACTTGATGTACGAGCCTCGCCTTGCGAGGAGTTGCTTCGTTAGACCAAGCTCGAGGCGAATCTGTGCTGGTGAGGTATGCTTTTGCCAAGGTAGTATCCAGCAGTAAAGCGTCCCTGCCTCTCAGTACCTCGCTGCCGTATGTAACTGATGATGGAATTTTTGCTTGCGCAACACGGAGAAGTGGGGCAAATGTTGGTCCTGTCAATTTTATTTTAAGTTACCTTAGCGTTGTCGCAATCGCCATTCCTTTCCTCTTGATGGCCTTAAGCTGGTTCGCGAATTGGCCCCCCTTGTCAACCATTACACCTAGGTACTTATACACATCACAGTTCGTAATTGCGGTTTTTCCAAGCGACCAAACATGGGACTGCTTTTTTCCATTAATTGTCAAAGTTTTAGTTTTGTCAATGTTAACTTCTAGATAGTTTTCATCAGCGTACCCATGCAGTGTGTTAAGTAGCCGTTGTAGACCTACTTGAGTATGGCTAGTTAGAACTACATCGTCCGCATAGGATATGCTGGAAATGGATTTTCCTCCTATTCGAGGGGCGTGCGCATTGCAAGCAGTGAGGGCTGTTGTCAAGTCTGCTGTATAGAGGTTAAAAAGAAAGGGTGCGAGAACGCACCCCTGCTTGAGGCCTTTAGTTGTTTGTATGCGCCTCAACAGGTGGGAGACGTTGCCGAGCTTAACCTGTATCCACGTGTTGGAGTGTAATTCTATTAGGAGATTCAGGAGGGACGAAGGAACCCCCCAGAGCGCCAATTTCCTCCAAAGGTTAGCTCGGTTGACGTTGTCGAACGCCGCCTTGAAATCCACCAAGCAAAAATGGAGAGTTTGTTTGGTTAAAATTGCTTTATCGAGGAGTAATGACATAGCTAAAAGATTGGTTGTTGTTCCTGTCTCTCTACAGAACCCCGTTTGGCTAGGGGGAATTATGTTTTGCTCTGTTGCCCATTCTTGTAGCTCTGTAAGTAGGTTCCCCGCAAAATATTTTGCTTCTACGTCCAATAATGCAATTAAACGGTAGTTTTTGGTAGGGTTTTGTCCCCCGCTTTATAAATTGGTGAAATGATGGAGCCCTTCCATGATGCGGGCAAACACCCAGACTGCCTAACAGAGCTAAAGATAGGAGCTAGGGTTTCTGACCAGTATTCTGGGTCTTGTTTAAAAAGAGCTGGTGGAATCCCATTTGGCCCGGGTGCTCCTTCTTTCCTCCCTTTACATATTTGTTCCCTGATCATGACGGCATCGATTTCAATTGTCTCGGCCTAGTCAATCATCACAGTTTGAAATTGGGGTGCTGGTTGGTCGTCCTTACTAGTATTAAATCCAGATACCTGATGATTGAAGTGACGTTCTAAAAAGGATGTCCAGTTGTTTTCTGTTATGTATGTTGTTAAACCACCATGTGCCGATTGTAGGAATTTATTTATCGTTTCCCAGAAACGTGCACTATTATTTCCTTTGGAGTCATAATGGAGTTTAGCCCAGAGTTCATTTTCTTGTGTTTTTCTTATATCCCATTTAAGTTTCCTAAGTTCGGCCTTGCTCTTGCGGAGCTGCTGGTGTAGGTCCGTGTCCCCCGGGCGTGACCTCAATGTCCTTAGTGATTTGTTTATGACTTTTTTAAGGCTTTTCAAGGTTGACCTTTATGCGCTCGTAGCCTTCTCTGCAATTGTTGGATCGGTGAGCAGGAAATGTCGGACTACAGATGAGTAGGAATTTGAAAACATGGCCGTGAAGGTTTCCCATATGTGAGTGTGATTTCCCGTGGGGTGGTTAAGCTCATTTAGTTGTTGTTTTGCTGCCAGGAGCACCTCCCTGGAATTCGCTATGGATGACTTGATTCTTTTAAGGCTTATTGTGTGGCATGCATGCATTCCAACTGGATTAGCGATTGATTTATCTGGTAGTGCATAAATTGAGATTTCCTGTGGCCGATGATCACTGTCCCCTTTGTCTCCTAGACAATAGCCTATTATGTGTTGGAAGAATGAGAGAGACACTAAGGTGTAGTCAATTGTAGAGGTAACATGGCCTGAGTGGAATGAGGCGGCCGGTGGGGAGTCAGCAACAAATCTGCCATTTAGCGCCCTTAGGCCGATGTTCTCCAGATCTTCTAGCAGCTCTGAGACGCCCTTAGATGTTCTTCCGTGGACGCTATGTGATTGAGTTGGAATGTTCCAGTAAAAAGACTGGGCTTGAATGTCTTCATTTGAGGTGGTACCTAATATATGTTGATTAAAGTCACCTGACAAAATGAAGTTTGGAGTAGTGTGTGTACTCATCAATTGATAAAGGTGTTCAATCAATGTTTTTGAGTCATGTTTTTTCTGTTTCGGATTTATGTATATATTAATTATCAATACCTCCTCCTTTTTTCCGCTAAGATTTAATTGAACCTTTGTGGTGTTTACAGCTGGGAGTAGAGGCGGTAATTCCCGTGCGCTATGAATTTTTGTTATTTTGATGTAAGTAGCCAGGCCGCCTGATAGACGGCCATAGTTGCTTTTCCTTAGGGAGGGAGTGTGGAAACAAGTATATCCCTCTACTTGCAGAGGCTCCTCTTGCCGTGTTTCCTGCAATAAAATGATGTCGAAGGTTTTTAAGTAGTCAAGAAATTCAGCGTCTGTGGCCTTGTTGTTTTGCCCGTTAATATTCCATGAGCATATCCTCAGGGGTAATGTACCTGAATTTCCGCGATGCCTCATTGCGTTTCTCTGTCACTGTGGGTGACCGGATGTATTAATAGTTCTAGTGATCCGAAGGTGGACAGGGGCAACTGCGGTGTTGGCTACTGTACTCGTTTGTATGTTTGATATCTGTTCTTTTTGTGGTGACCTTCCTCGGGCCCCCCTAAGTACAGACGAAGTTTTATTGCTTTTGCGAGTTGTTCCTTCTCTTGCTATATCAAGTAGAGGGAATGGGTATCCTGTATTATAAAACAAAGTGTATTGTATCCCCCAGGCTTTAAAGGTTTCCTGTTCTTCCAGGACTATATTTGCAATTTGGATGGTCCTCCAGGTGGCTTTGGTGGATTCCATTCCTTGTGGTTTGTCCAGCTTTACGAATTCTATTGAAAGAAGATCAGTAGAACGTATACCTTTTAGTGTTGGTATTGTGCCTAGGAGTTGAAGAATATTCCCTCTGTTCAAGATATCGAAGGGACCTTTCGATTCGTATTCTGGGGTGAAGATAGTAATGGCAGAGTTCCTGGTTTGGTTAATTGGAGGGTTTTTTCCAAAGATTGGCCCCAAGTGATATTCTGTGGTGAAGTTAGTGAGTTGCTGACTCGGTCCGATGGAGGTATCAGGAATTAGGGACTCTTGGTGCCTATGGCCTGAGCCACGATCTGAATTTAAGTTTCGTGTTACAGAGAGACCCACGGGCCCAATTGTAGTGGTCCTCGGCTCGTGAGGGGCTCCTTGGACTTCATTACAGGCTCTACTTGTGTTATCGTTTTTTTGATTTACTTCCCCTGATGCCTTAGTTGAATCCTGAAAGATCTTGTGAGCTGGCAGCTCAATTTGCAAGGTTGGTGTGTTGGGATTGGCGCCCAGTAGAAGTGGCACGTGTAAGGTTGAGGTTGATGCCAACTCCTGGTTTGGACGGTGGATAATAAAGGGCTCCCTCAACTCAATTGATTGTGATGTTCGGCTATTGGTGCTGTCGTCCTGTTTCGATTTAGCTTTCGTTTTTCTGTTGCCTTGAATGTCGGTTTGACCACTGGGTGATGTCCGGGCTGTCCCCAAAGGTGGTGTTTCCGCTTGTATTACATCCTTGTTTTCCATAGTGTAGGTTTCCTTTGGCTGATTGGACCTTCCCTCAACTTCGGGGACATGTGCGATAGCTGTTTGTACTTGCGCTTGCTGCTGTGATGTTTTTGTTGTAAATAGAGGGTAACATTTTGTGAGGCTCGGAGATGGTATTTTATTCCGACCTTTCCTCCTGAGCTGACGACGTTGCTTTGCGTTCTGCTTTCGTGTTTGCTCCTTGGATAACGGAGGGGTCCTAGTGGATGGGCTGCCCTCGTGACAGATCAGGGGATTGTTGCCAGAGTTTTTTTGGGCAACAGAATCCCTATTTGATGACCCATTGGGCACTGCTTTGTTTGAGTTTGCCCTTGATTTCTCTTGATTTGGGCCCTTTGGCAGGCCTACTATAAGAGTAGAAACAATTGAGGGGAGTGACGATAATTTGTCAATAATGGGACCACAACTGCAGTTCAATTTTGCTTCCTGCTGAGCTCTGCTGATTAAAAGGTTTAGTTGGCCTAGTTTGTCGTCTATTCCCCCCACAAAGAGGGCCAGAGTATCTAATAGTGTCAACTGCAGGTCCATTTTATCTGACTGGTAATGTAGTACATCAACCGTTCATTGCATTGTATTTAATAGGATGTCCCATGTATTCGATGCCTGTTTCCCAGTTTGAATTGATGAGCCTGAGGTCAAAGAAGGAGTTGGAGGGCTTTTTCGTGAGATTGAGTTGTTAATCGCTGTTTCTTGGTTGTTACCTTGTTTCACACCTTGATTTATACTGGTACAGGCTGTAGGCGGAAGCTGTTTTCCAGGAGTGTCCAATGCATAGGATGCTATTAGGTCCGCCCACTCCTGTGATCCCAGGTAGGAGAGGGGGTCCTGCCCACCTCCCCTAGAAACCGGGGAATCCGATAAACTTTTAGAAGACTCTTTGGAGATCTCGTGGTCGCCCACTGTTTCTGCTCCTGAGGAAGATTGGGCCGGTTTGATGGCCTCTCGATGTTGTGGCGGATCGTGTGGGGGTTTGTGGAGTTCTTTCTGAGGCGAGACTTTGGAGTGGTGTTCGGGTTCGGGAGAATAATTCAATTTGTGTCCAATTGGGTCCTCCTGCCCTAGGTTTGTGGCCTTGCCGTTCATTGATATAGACTCTTGTAAATTTTGTACTTCCGCTTTTTGAAGTTGGTTGAGACTGTTATGGCGTTACAGGTTGGGGTAGGGGTAGGCAAGGATCGACGAATGACGTGCTCCTCAGCTCGTGTTTCCACCTCCACCACCCCCTCTTGAGAGTCAGGTGGGCTGATGTTTCCAACTTCTTTCTGATGTTAGCGGAGGGACCGCCAATTGAGCCCCTAGATTTCCCACTGTAGCTTGTTCTATGACTGGTGTGGTCGGTGGTTGTGGGGGGAATAGGGGGAGGAGTGGATCTTGAAGGCCCAGAATTTTGCCACTGGAAGATAATATGGACGATGCTGGGTCCTTTAGAAATTGGAATTTTGACGAAATTTTTGGTTGGTATAAATGAGGTCGGTGATTTCCAGGGTTCTGTGCTAGGTTGCTGGGGACTTCTACTTCCCCCCCTTCTTCAGTGGCCGTTACCAAAGTTATTGTGCTTGGTTTTGTTTTTCCATTTTGTTTGGCTTTGCGCACCGTGACTACGGGCTGCCCCCTTTTCCTGTCCGACCTCATGGTTGAAATACTCTTGGTCCTCTAAAGAAGCCCTGCTATCCGCCCTGCTTTCTCACACTTGCCCCTTTATGTTGCGTTGCGTTGTGTTGCCAGAGAGCCCTTCCGAATCGAGTCAGGACAGGACAGGTCAGGTCTGTCAGGTCTGTCAGCTGCCAATGGAAGGGCAGTGGAATGGAAGGGCAGTTGATCTGTTCAATTTAACTCGGTCTGGTCTGGTCTGGTCTCTTCGAAATTGGGTTTGTCTGCTTTCTCAATGCTGTTTGTCCTATCACCAGTAGCTCTTGCTGCTCCTTCTGCTACTGCCAGGACGATGCTAGGACAATGGGCGGAGAGGGCAGAGGGCGAGGGGTGATGCCTGCTCTCACACTCCACCACCCCAACCACCCGGCTGCTTGCTAAGGAGGCAGTGGGGAGAGATGGAGAGCAGCAGGGCAGCAAGAGAAGCAAGGCAGCAAGGCGGGAGGTGGGATGCGGGAGAGGCCGACAGCTGGTACCTGAAGAGTGCCGGAAGCTGAGGAGGACCTCCCCAGCGGTGGACGCGAGGTCAGGCAAGGTTATGCAGACCACTCCTCATTGCCCCCCCTGCCCCATCAACCACCTTACCACAGTCGTGCCGCCTCTCACCGCAATTTTCCACAACTTTCAGGCTGGTGATGGCTGGTGACGGCTGGTGACGGCTGGTGATCAGCTGGAGTCCCACGGATCGGCTGGTGGTCTGCTAGTGTCCCGCCTCGCCTCACCCCAGCCTGAAACACCTCGTCAGCCCCGGCCCGGCGCCAGCCGATGTCAAGCCGCGGCAAGGATTAGTGACAGGGGGGTTTTGCAGCTCAGTCTGTGGTCCGTGATCCGCGGTTCCCTGGCGAGCTCCATGGGGAACTGCAGAGAAATCTTGGAGGTCTCAGGCAGCCCCTGCCTCCAACTAGAACTGGAGCCAGTGGAGTCTCCGTGTCCCCGTGTCTCACTCGCGGGAACTTTCGCCACTCCGTGAGCAGGGGGAGCGCCGGGGGACAGAGCGTGGGGGTGACACGCTGTGAGGTCGGCGGCAGGGTTGGCAGGAGCCACGGGAATCCACGGGAAGCTGGCAGCCTCACAGCGTCCTCCCCGCCTTGCCACATGCTCGCCGCTCACTACAGCTCGAAACTGCCGATAGCCTGCGGATCAGCACGAAGACCTGGGAGTGGAGTAGATGGGCAGATTGAACCCAATGGACTAACCCTCCTTTTCCTTGCTGGGGTCTGGAAGACAACGGATCTTCTGAAAGAGTGGCTTGCTCTTCTTCCCCTACTTCGGGAGGAGCAACTACTATTGGGGCGTCGGTTGTGGCTGTTGTTGCGGCTGTTGTTGCCCACTTAGCTGAGTCTCCTGGGTTGATTGGGTACTACTTTGTGATAAGTCAATTTCAAAATCACTCCTTGTCGGCATTGGACTAGTGATTAGACTGGCTGCCTCTGCGACAGATATAGGCTTGGGCCTAGGTTGGTGGGGTGGGTCTGTTGATGCAGGGGTGCTGCTCCCAGCTTGCTCCCCGGACGCCGCTGCTGCAGGCGCAATTTTTGCTTTCCCAAAAAGGGTTTGGGCAACATACCAGTCTTTGTAAGTGGCAGTGCCTTCTTCTCACTGGCAACTTTCTTGGTACTGGACCTGGTACCTTTCTTTGGGGCCATCTTCAAGATCTCAGCAGCACGCAGTGGCACAATTTGAAGAGATGTCTGTGGCACACGTCACGTGACGTCGTGCGCAGCAGGACTTCTGTCTGGCAGTACAATGGGTGATGTTGTCTCCTCCTCTTTTGTGCACCTAAAAGCAAAGAAGCAAGAAGAACATCAGTGAAACACAGCATTCATTGTTGTGGTTTAATTACTACTATCACAAACAAACAAATGTAATATATAACTTAGTGTGTGTGTGGTCACACTTGCTAGTGTTATTATTCAATTTTATTACCTCAGTTATTAAAAAAACAACAGTGTAGCCATTTGTGTGACTTTGACAACATCGGCTTTCATGGTGTACTGTGTACACTCAGGAAGGATAGGAACAACAACAAAAATACAAATGTAATGGAACCGGTTTGGCATTGTGCATCACGTGGGATGCAGCATTCAGGGAGCTGCAGCTGACAATGGATGGATGCAATAATAAGCCAAGAGGAACAAAGGAAAGACATGCAGGCCTATAGCAAAAGCACACTAACTACCACCACAAAATGGGCACCAGCCACATGGTCACTCACAACAAGCAGGAGGCCTTGAAAACAATGAACTCAAGCAGGCCTATATTATGGACACAGACTTTACAAAATGGCCCCTGGCCACACGGGGAGGCTCAGCCAAGGCAAATGCTGGCCCACTATTACAAACACACTCACACACTGGCCAGACAAAGGAGGCATGCTAAACAACACAGCTTTAATGCAACAATGCCAAAAACGGAAAACCACAGGGCTTAAAAAGGTTTGCAAGTTGCACAACAACCACACACATCCAACAAAGGCATTTATTTAACACACACAAAAAAAAGTGAAATACCAAAAAAAAAAACATTTTGCAATTTAATACAATGCCATCCATGCCCTAAATGATGTTTAAATTCAACAGACACCACAGAAACAGTTGTTTCATGCACCCATGAGTAGCTCTGGGCATACTGACTGAAAGGCCTATTGGCAGACTACTGGGCTAGTGAATTAAATAAATATTGCAAATTAATTTCAAAAGTTGCAGAAAATGTAGTGAACTGTGCAACATGTTTCCTTTATAAAAGATGAAAATTTACTTACAAAGAAACAACTAGGCCCTGCTGAAACTACAGGCCACCCACCACAATAAATAAAAATAAAAAACGATAAAAAGTACAAAAAATGTAGGTGCAATACCCCAATCAAGCAAACAACACCAATTTTCCAACTTACTTGTGAAACCTCAAATTCAAAAGTCCTCAAATCCAATGATATATGATGCAGCAGCCACAAAGAGTGATCCTGCCAGCTCCAAATCCAAATGAAAAGTGAACAGAAGATGGGCAAAGCACTGGGAGGAGCCTGCTGGACAGGAACAGGAAGTTGGAGACTCCGGGGCACTTCCTTCCTCTTCAAAAAAAAAAGTAAAAGGAGGAGCGCGCGCGGCGCCAAACAAGATGGCCGCCTAGCTCCGGAGCTCCGCGTCGCGGCGGAAATGTCGCGGTAAATTTCGCGGCAAAAAATTACCTTTAGACATCGAAATAGTGAGTTTCAGACATTGGAACCGTTCCTGAACACCCTCATATGCCTGATATGGGTGTCCTCTCTGTTTTTTGAGGTAAAACCTCTCTTTATTGCTCTGACTCCTCTGCGGCCGCCATTTTGGATTTCCCTGTGAGGCTTTCCTCGCATTTTACTTCAGTTGCTATGCTGCTTTCCTGATTTATGGGTGATACTTATTAATTTCTCTATCAATTTTTACCTGACCAGACATATTTTGAATTTTGGTGACAATAATGCTGTACTTTTGAACTGTTTGCGCATATACCTGTGGAGCCTACCTCACATACTGTGAGACATTTCATTTCCTCACTGGTGTTTTCCTCCTACTACACGTAGTTATTTCCTTCCCTGCTCTATGGGCAGGAGCAAGAAGCTATTACTTACACAGAAGAGATCTACTAATCAATCTCCAGTGTCAGTATCTTCTTCCTCTGCTCCTGTAATTAGGAATACTACCACTATGGCGCAATCCAGCTCTTCAAGGTCGACATCTGCGTCACCAGCGACAATTAAACCGCAGGCCTCATCTTCCGCTAACAAACGCCTCAAACAGGACCCTCCTTCTCCACCAAAGCCAGTTTCCCCGGTTTCTCTTGACACTATCTTTGAGGAAATTCGCGCTTTGCGCCCCTTTATCGAGGAGACTAATTCACGCCTACAGACTATGGACACCAAGTGGGCTTCTATGGACACTCGCATCTCCACAGTGGAACAGCAGGTTGATGAACTTCAAAGTGTCTCTACAAAACTAATTGTCCTTGAGAAGGAGGTCCTTTGGTTGAAGAAATCAGCGGAGGACTTGGAAAACAGAAATAGGCGCAACAACTTGCGCTTATACGGCCTTCCGGAAAACTTAGAAGGTGATGATCCAGTTCCCTTCTTTAACAACTTTCTCATAAAACTTCTGGACCTTCCTGCTTCTACAAATCTGAATATACAGAGAGCACACAGGCTAGGCCCTCGTTTGTCCTCTTCAGCTGCTCCCTCCAAGCCACGAGGTGTGATTTTTCTGTTTTTGAGGTTCACGGACTTGCTACTGGTTTTAAATGCAGCTAAGCATAAAAAACAACTTGTCTGGTCGGGTACTAAGTTATTTTTATCTCAGGATGTTTCCTCTGCAACGGCTAAACGGCGGAAAGAGTTTTTGGATCTCCGACCCCCTTTACGCATGCTTGGAGCCCGATATGGACTTTTTCACCCATGTTTATTCAAGGTTACCTATCAGAATAAAACTTCGACCTTTGAGGAGCCAGCAGAGCTGAAGAATTTCATCCAGTCACTTTCTACATCGTCGATGGATGTTTCTGGCCCTCTCTCTTCTTCGTCCTTTATACCTTGACTTTTTTCTCTACTGTTTTGGATTTACTCAGCTTGGTTTTACTCAATGTTTTTCATCTTTTAAGATTACTGTTCATAGTTATATTGTAACATTATGTTGTCTTATTTGGTTCTTCATCATTTCTTTTACATCCTTCTTTGTCTTATAGATACTCTTTTATCCTCTAACGCATCTTTCTCTCTGTTTCCTGTTTATCGCATATGTTCTCCGCTGTGACGCTCCCTCCCCGGTTAGTTGTGCCGTCTTCCTTGTGTCGCCACTCCTCGTATTCTCTCTTTGTCTTCCCCTAAAAGGTACGTATCACAGTCGTCAACCTCCTTGTTTTTTTCAATTTACATTCCCATTATTGCATTAGTGGTTGTCATGTACTGTCTTTTCTTACTGTCTTTTTCTCCACTTTTTCCTTTATTCAGTCCTTCTCCTTTTTCTTCTTCCCTTTTCCTTCCCTTTCCCCCTTTTCTCTAATGTTGTACTCATATTTGGATTGTGAGTTTAAGTACAGTATTTATTGCATCTCTATTAATATTACACGTTTTGTTGTTGTTGTTGATTCTCATATATTTTTGACGGTTCTACATTCAGAGTTATTTCTTGGAATGTGAAGGGTTTTATTAACCCTATTAAGAGGCAGAAAATTTTATCGCATCTTGCCTCTTATAACCCTGATCTGGTTTTTCTGCAAGAGACCCATTTGACAGACATTGAGGCTTTAAAATTGAAGAGGAGCTGGGTAGGATCAGTTTTATTCTCTCCCACTTCTAATAAGAAAAATGGTGTAATAATTCTATGTCATAAGAAATTAAATTGCAAAATTATTTCGCAAGAAATCGATACAGAAGGTAGATGGATATTAGCTAAGTTGTTAATTAATAATATTTCTTTGACCGTTTTTAATGTTTATGGCCCCACCCACCCTGATTGTTCCTTTTGGCCTATGATCACACAAAAATGTATTCAGTTTAGAGATGAAAATTTCATTTTAGGAGGTGACTGTAACCAAGTTGTTGACCCTTTCCTAGATCGCCAATCACAGACACGCTTTACACCCCATAGATCTCATAAACAATTTCTGGACACTATTTCCCAAACACATCTTGTTGACTCTTGGAGGCTCACTCACCCCGATTCTCTTGACTTTTCTTTTTCTCTCCCCCCACAACTCTCTCTCCCGCTTAGACTATATCTTTCTTTCTCAATCCTTATCTCAAAACTTGCTATCCTCTTCTATTGAACCTATCGTTATTTCTGACCACTCCCCAATCATAACTGAAATTGACCTACTTCCACCACATCCCAGGTCTTCCCGTTGGCGTTTCAACAACTCTCTTCTACTTGACCCTTTTTCTCTTCTTCTTTCACCACCTTTGCTGACGAATTTTTTGACATTAATAATGTCTCTACTTCCTCCCCTTATATAATTTGGGACTCCTTTAAGGCTACTGCAAGGGGTTTCATTATAGACTTCGTCTCAAAAAAGAAGAAACGTTTTCTCCATCAACATAAAGCCACCCTGGCCCACATCAAGGCTTTAGAACACAAATTCTATACCGCATCGGACAACGCAGTCCTTCCAGCCCTGATTCGCGCTAAATTGGCATTCAATAAAACTTCGACTGACAACGCTTCTTCCATACTTCTCCGCAGTAGTGCTCGGTATTATGGTGGTCGTAATAAAGTTGGAAAACTCCTAGCAAACTATCTTAAATCTCGTAAAGATCGTACGCTGATTGATTCTGTTTACTCTGCGGACGGCTCTCTTCTTCATAAGGATCAAGATATCCTTAACGAATTTAAATTGTTCTATGAAGATTTATACACCCCGGAGTCCCCTCCGTCTAGTTCCCTCATTCAATCCTATCTTGATGGAATACCATCTTCATCCAGTTCTCATCTAAATCTGTCTGGTCTTGAGGTTGACCTTACTCTAAATGAACTTTCCTCTGCTTTGTCCGTTCTAAAGAAAGGGAAAACGCCTGGCCCTGATGGTTTTTCTGTTGAATTCTACCTACATTTCTCTAACTTACTCCTTCCTAAGATTTTAAATCTCTTTCATTTCTTTTTCTCTCTGGCAAGACAGAAGGTACCTTTCAAGAAGCCACAATCTGCCTTATCCATAAAGAGGGACGAGATCCTATGTTTTGCAAAAATTATAGGCCGATCTCTTTGGTTAATGTCGATTACAAACTTTTTGCCAAGACACTTGCTTTACGTTTAGATCCTCTTTTACCTCATTTGGTTGGTAAGGAGCAATGTGGTTTTGTCAAAAGTAGGTTGACCTCTGATAATTCTCGTCTTTTTCTTAATGTTTTAAACAAAGTCCCCTCTCTTTCCACATCTTTAGCGGCCATTTCTGTTGATGCTGAAAAAGCATTTGACAGAGTAGATTGGTCATTTTTATTTACATCCTTGAAATGGCATGGATTTGGTCCCAAGTTTATTTCTCTTATATCTTTGTTATATTCAGCCCCCAGAGCGTCAGTACTAGTTAACGGTTGTGTCTCGTCCTACTTTCACCTCCAGCGTGGTGTCCGTCAGGGATGTCCTCTTTCCCCTCTTCTTTTTGTTCTTGCTCTTGAACCCTTTCTTTCCTCAATCCGCAACAATGCTTCTATTTCTGGTTTTTCGTACGGTGACCAACATTTAAAACTCTCTGCTTACGCAGACGACATCCTACTCTTTATTTCTGATCCTGACAAATCAATTCCCTCCTTATTACAAGAATTTGCTTCCTTTTCTCTTGTTTCTGGTTATAAAATTAATTCTGACAAAACAGAAATTCTTCCCCTCACTAAATTCTGTCTTCCTCATTCCTTTTCTTCCACTGGGTTTGCTTGGAATAGTTGCAAAATAAAATATCTAGGTATATGGTTCTCCAATTCTATTGCCTCTTCTATTAAATTAAATATGACTGCGACCCTGTCTCGGATTGACAAATTACTTTCCTCTTGGAATCCTCTCTTTCTTTCATGGTGGGGTCGGTTGGACTCAATCAAGATGATGATTACTCCTATTTTGCTTTATACTCTTTCTATGCTTCCTGTTCACATTCCCGCCTGCTATTTTAAACAAATCGATTCTCGTCTAACTAAATTTCTTTGGCAAAATAAAAAATCAAGGATTTCTCTCTCTTCTCTTCGTAGAACAAAATCTAATGGTGGTGTAAATTTTCCTAACTTTCGTTTATATCATAAGTCTTTTTGCCTTCGACAGGCCTCCAAGTGGCTCCTCTCTGACTACTCCCCCTTCACTCCCTTATGGCTTTCCATTGAGCGAGCCCTGTCATTACCGTTCTCTTTAAAGGAAGTCTTGGCCTTTTCTGCCAAGACTCCTCTTACCTCTCTCCCATTGTTTAAACATACCTGTTCTCTACTGAAACCTTTATTACATTCCAATCCTATCTCTAGAGAATCCTATTTAGAATCTCCTATTTGGCACAACTTCCTCATTACTATTAATGGTAGACCTATTTTTTGGCACTCTTGGAGATCACGGGGTATAGCCTGGGTCAGGGACCTTTTTGATGGTCTAACTCCTTGTTTATTTCCCCAGTTTCAATCCACTTTTCAATGTCCCCGCTCCTTTCTACAGAAATTTACTGCTCTAATGACGGTCATCCTTGATACTTTCTATTCTCTTCCTTCCTCACCCTTTCCCCCTGCCTCTCATTCTCTTCTCAAAATTCTTCTCTTAGCACCTAAAGCATCTCCTATATATAAATATTTCTCAGCTCCTAATCCAGAACGTATCAAAACCAAGTTGGAACTTACATGGGAATCTGACCTGGGGTGTGAATGGTCTATTATTTTTTGGGACAAACTTTGGTTGCGTTCTCTCAAAATCTCTCGTTCCGCTTCTCTTACTCAATCTATGTTCTTTCTCTATCATAGACTATATCACACTCCCACATCTATTGCTAAATTTTCTCACTCTACTAATACAAACTGTTGGACCTGTGGCTCCCCTAGTGCCGACCTTCTTCATCTTCTTTTTCTCTGTCCTTCAGTCTCCTCTTTTGGAAGAAGGTTTGGTCTTGTGTGTCTCGCCTATTTAATATCTCTATTCCCTATTCCCTTCCCCTACTCTTCTCTGGAAGTCTCTCTGATTCCATAGACCTTCTCTCTCATAAAAATGGTCTCTTTGACCTTATGCTCGCTTTGGCTTTCCAACACATTACTCTCAATTGGAAAACACTAACAAAACTCTCCATTCAACACTGGTGGAACAGCCTCTGTCATATGCATCGACTTGATATTGCTTTCGCTTCCTCTTGTAAACCTGTGCTCAATAGAGATCTCTTTTGGCTACCTCTTGTCACTTATTTAGATCATTTGGTATTAACTGATAATACTCGTTTAAATGCTGAAAATTTCAAGCCTCCTTGAACGTTTATTTTCTTCATTCCTTACCTTTTACAGTTCTTTGATCACCATGTACATTAAATTGATTAGTTTTATCTTTTTTATCCTGATGTAAGATGCAATTTTCTTAAATTTTAATTTATTAGCTTTGAAATGTTTACCTTCCTTTCCCCCCTTCTCCTTCCCTCCCCCTTATTCCCTCCCCCTTATTCCCTTCAAAATTTAAAATAGCTTTCTTTTCTTCTTTACATAAACCTCTTATTTGATAGGTTTTCTTTTCTCTCAGATTGCAGTAAATTTGTATTGTTGGTTTCTTGTTATTTGTACTACCTTTATTCGAAATAAAGCTTTTTAAACATGAAAAAAAAAGTAAAAAATGAAAAAGGACTCCTTGCACAAAAAAAGTACAGCTAAATGTCAATCTGAGAAGTTTTTTTAATCCAAATCATTTCGAGAAGGTTTTGATGCTTCTCGAGAGAGATTCTTTTCCAGATTGCAAATTCTGCGTGTTATGGATTGCGATCTTCACAAAACTTCCGCCGGAAGTCCGAAGGCGCGCCTGAATGACGTGTTGGATGGGAAATCTCGTTTGCGATTGCAGGCATCCCAGTATGTCGTTCCTGCATGTGCAAAAACGCATTTTAAGCACGCAAACTAAAAAAGAACTCCGCTCCGGTGTGGAGCGTGGAGTTTTTGGTAACTCCGCGTTCTACGCAGAACGCGGAGTTGCCAAAAATCCGCAAACTCTGCGAGAGGAGCAGAGTTTTACACCCAGGGTTAGTCAGAACTCCGTTCAGAGGGCCACTGGTCAAGCAGGAGCGTTTGGGCCCAACCATGGGCGTTTTACTCCCAACGTCGCAGGACCTGACCTAATATGGGTCCTGAGCAACTGAGCCAAGTACCCCTTCAGCACTTGACTTTCAGTGGTAGTGCAAGTCAAGCAGTCCAGGGCTTCTCAGGGTGGACGGGGGTAGATACAGGGGATTGAACACAGGCTCACAAGTCACAACTCATAGTATAGTCAACAGCAGTAATAAATGTTTGTCCAGTAAAATAATTTTTTTTAATGACAAAAATACTATTGATATACAAACATGTAGTGAAATATGGCATACACAAACAATACACACAGTCCGCTGAGGTTCTTTCTGCTTATTTTTATAGTCATCAATTGTATTTGAATAATATTTTTGTCTGACCCAAGAAAAACTCTTTTTGTACATAACTGGGTCTTTTTTAAAAGCTTCTGAAAGCTTTTGAAGCCTTTCAAAGCTTCTTTCGCAAATAATTATAATAATTTTATGTTCTCCTCCAATCCCCATCTAAATGACGGCTTTTGGTTGGAAATAACTTGGAGTATGTTTAAGGTGGTTACCAACAAATTTGGAGATCACAGGGTCATATTTTGAAATCACATCAATAACCACTTTAAAAAAAGCTGACATATAGGCTCAGCTGAATTCTGTTGTTTAAATATGTTTTTCCCTAATACACTTTAATCATGAAAAGTCTGTGCCACATCTGTACATGGAGGGACATGGGGCATCATCTGGACAGCATACAAGTAATACAAGATTAGTAGGTATGATAAAGACGTCAGCCAGGGAACAGAGGGAAGTTTTCTGGAGGTGAGGAAAAGCAACACTTTTAAGGTAAATGGAGGCTGGCTGAAGGAAGGCTTCTGAGGGTGAGAAAATGTTCTGAGGAAGATAGCCCCAAGGTGGATTAAGAATTCAGAAGGAAAGGACATGACTTGAGGAGAATGGCCACAGGCTGGATTAAAGTTTCTGAATGCAGGAAAGAAGGGTTGCCTTAAGCGATTAGGGCCTCAGTCTGTGATGATGAGCTCGTCCACACTCTAGTCCTCGTAGCTCCCATCGGGCAGGCACTGTCGGATGATAATTGGGATCTTCCGTGCTTTCAGCTCCTTCACGGCGATGATCAGTTGGTCCATTTCTCCACAATCACAGGAGAGCACAACCCCATCTGAAGGGCGTGTGTTCCCAGAACCCAAGCATGCTAGTACTTGATCATGTAGTTGGTTGTAATTCCCTTTGATGTGACCTGCTCTGCTTCTCTGGAGGGTAGGACCTCTACTCGTTCATGGTCTTCCTCCTCTGCATCATCGAAGTCATCAAGACCTTCACCCTCCTCAGCATCATCAAAATTATTGTCATCAAAGTTATCTACGTTATCAGACATCTCTCCATCTCTCTGATCCCTGGCACATGCTGAACTCTGCCTGAATCACACTTCTACACGTATGACTAGTCATATCAGAAATGTTGACTTTATTCCATTACCAACAAGCATGTCCTTTCTGGTGTGTAGGAACGTGAATTGCTTGAGTTAAATTAAGTGAGTACATTACTTCGAAGAATTCCCTGTCCTTGGATTTCACTTGTGCTTTACCTTCCAGTTCTAATTAAAATCACCAAGTATCAGTAAATGTGAGCAGTTATTGATTAAGGAGCCTGTTAATTCATAGAATTAAATCGTAAAGAAGGACATATAGCAAAGGTGTAGGTGAGCAAAACTGAACAATTATAAGAGTTATACTATAATTCCACCAAAAGTAATTGAGTATCTCTGATGTGCTTCACTAGTTGAACAGAGGAAATAATACTTTTCTCTCACAGTCATGGCTACCACGTCTCCCATTCTATAGTCTCGTCTATTCTATAAATCAATTTGAAAAGCTTATGGGATCGTCCAAAAAATATTCACAATTGAAGTTTTTGTTAATCACGTTTCTGATAATAGCAAAACATGAATATTATCACTAGTTAGGAGGCCAAACAATTCCACTTTATATTTAGCCAGAGAGTGCATGCTTAGATAGACAATATTCTTCTTAGTATCACCAGAGATGTTCAAGGACCTACTCACTACAGGTTTTGGCTGGGCAGGCAAGTCAATAAGAATGCCTGGTTATTTCAGTCGTCATTGTATATGTGTTTGTAATAGAGGGACAAAGGATTGTAAAGCCTAAAACTTGTCTGGGGAGTAACAACTAAATCCAGCATAATGGTTGGCTGTTCGAGTGTGGATCAGCACAGACTCGCTTGCTCGCTGCACGGGCCGCTGCACCTATGATCATAAATCAGGCAGGGACAGTGCCCATGCTCCGGGTGGTAGCTCTGTGGCAAGAGCTCAGCCCTCCTGAGCCTCGCACAGCCCCAATGTAAGCACACCATGAGCACTCTTGACTGGTCCCCGTTAAGTAAGTTTAAACAAACAAATAAAACCACTTACCTTGCGCTCGCTGCATCGCCTAGTCGGCGATGCAGCGGTGCAAGGTAAGTGGTTTTATTTGTTTTTTATTAAATTATTATTCTCCCGTCGTATGTCAACCAGGGCCGTACTGGCCGTAGCGGGCACCGGGCCTTTCCCCGGTGGGCCGCTAGGGTGGGGGTCGGTTTTGGGCACCTGGGGGGCCGGTTTTGTTACCGGGGGTCGGCAATATCTACCCCCTGTAACAAAATCGGCCGAAACCGGCCCTAGCAAACTGCTCGGCTGCACCCCCCCTCACCCCAGGGGGGGGGGGGCGGCCGAGCAGTTTGCCAGGGCCGGTTTTGGTTCCCAGTCCGGCCCTGATGTCGACTTACCCGACCCCCACCCCACCCTGCCCCACTGCCCCACCGCTCTTACCTGTGCCGATTGCTGTTGGAAGTATCTCCAAAGGACTGCCACTTGCCTCTGGTCCAGGTAACCTGGATCCTCTCCCTAGTGATGTCCTCTCACCCACCATGAGAGAACCTCAACTCAATTGCTCGCTTTTTTCTTGCCAACTAATCCACCTGTAAAATTCATTGCCCGTGCACATCTACAGTTTTCCCTGTATGACGTACAACATGGCTCTCTGTTAAGTCCAGCTTGTTTAATGTATATGCTCGCCCACCTCTTGCTAAAGTTATTGAGAGTCTTGCATGGTTATTTAGATTCATGGAGGAGGTAATGTGTGATAAGAATATTTGTGCCTCTGGGTTTTGCAGTATAGCAATTTGCTGTGGTAGTGGTGCATTGTGTTAGTTTTTTTAAATTTATGCTCTTTTATCACTTCCTGTTATTTTGGGGGTGTTGAGTGGTTGCACTGTGTTTTGTTGTGACTCGTTTTGCGTTGTGCCCTATAAAGTTTTTTGTTTTGTTGTCTTGTTTTGTGTTATGTTATCTTGTGTTCTGTTGGGCTTTTTAATCACGTTAGAGAGGTCAACAAACGTTGTTAAATTTCCAGCCAAACCTGGACGTCTTTAATGATCCAGTGGAAAATATCCATTAACCACTATCAAGGGTGGCAAAACTCTACAAACATTTGAGACATAAGTCAGACCAAAGTTGTTACAGAGACCTTTGCTAAATTAGCACTTCTAGTGCTCACTTCATGTGATATGCCCCTAACTTCCCCAAAGCTCACTTTACGTGATTCAACCCTTATGCCACAGAATAAGAAGTATGGTTTAGCTTTGAGCACACTGGAAAAAAATAACATAGCAACAATACGATTCGTGAACGAGAGAAGACTGTGGAAAAAACAGTGTAAGGTTAAATTTAACGCAAATTGCAGCAGAATAATAAAATCAACTGTAAAGCGAAGATGGATATAGTGAATGGAAAATAGGGCAGAAATTGATCATTATAAAAGTGCTTGACAATAAACTTTGGATGCCCTTAGGCAGAGTAAGAAAGAAAGTACATGGCACAAGAAGAGGTCTGTATTTAAAAAGGCAAAAGTTAAGGTAGTCACCCAAGCGCATCGCCATGGCATGTGTTTTTCTGAGATTGTGAAACTTCCTGACTGCAAAGTTGAGGTATTGAGACTAAGAATTAGAGGAAAAGGTCAGATAAGATGGCAAGGGACATGAATGCACTCGATATTTGAGGCAAAGAAGGAACCTTCATTATTAAACACTTATTCGAGGATAAATGTTGTTCATGCAAGAGTGCATGCATGACGGGGCAATGCTGACAAAATTAGAAAGCAATTAAAACAGAATAATATGTACTGTATTCGCTCACCCAAACTGCCCTGCTTCTTTTCACATATTCCAAGCGTTGCTATTCATAGGAATACCAAACAAGCATTGGCATAACCAATAGGTCTCGCTTTTGGGACCTTATAAGTATTTAGTTTTGCAGCACAATATCCTTGGTGCAACATCAGCTGTTGCATGGCTAAACCTTGTACCTTATAAGTGTTTAGCCATGCAACAGTTGATGTTGTTGCACCAACGATATTGTGCTGCATAACTAAATACTTATAAGGTCCCAAAAGCGAGACCTATTGGCATTGCCAATGCTTAGTCCAATGATAGTCCACCAAATGCAGATGTTATACACCTGCTGGCTACAGACAGGATATGGGTGGGATGTTTACGGTCAAGCCGCTTAAAATAAAGTGCGGCCTTGAAAAATAAACAGCCAGGTTCCCTCTTTTTTATATATTCCATGATTGTGGGCAGCTATGATGCAAATCTCAGAGCCCTTCCATAGCCACTGGTGATATTATTTTGCAAGTTTAGGAGCAACAAGCACTGACAAAGCCAATATGTTTTGCCTGTGCGAGAGCTATTGGCTTTGCCAATGTTTTTTAGATATGTTGCACAACAGCACCAACTTCTGTGCAACATAGCTTAAAGTCAAGAAAACAAAAAAGCAAAATGACTTGGCCAGCATTGACTGCGATATAGCACTTTTTTAAAGCCATGATACAAAGCAGCCCGTGCTGATGTGCGATATGGTAAAAAAAAGCGGGAGGAGAAGCAATACGTAGAAGTGGCGGGAAGGGAGTTGGGAGCAGGAACAATAGGAGAGTGGAAAAGCAAATGAGGGTGATGCTGGGAATAGAGGGAAAGAGCACCAGACGGGGCAGCAAGACAGAGAAGGGAAGGGTGGTAGGGGAAAGAAGCACCACACACAATGGTGAGTGACAGTGGGAAGAAGAAAAAGTACCTCAATCACAGTGCTAGCACTGGATAGGCACTAATTTAGTTGAATCAATCTGTGCTTGGACCATGCTCCACAAAAAGGAACGGAAATGATGCTTGGCCTGCGCTAGCCAATTAGGAGGCAGAAAAGAGGAGTGACACTGAAGTCAACAAATGGTAAGCAATGGGTGGGCTCCAAGCCCTTTATGGTAAACAATATGTCTCCCGAGCAAGAGCGCATGTAGAGGCTCAACCTAGAAATGGCCCTGTTTCAGAAACCCTAGACCCCTTGTCAAAGTTCAGGCTTAGCCTGCTTACCCGCCTGAGCCAGGGAACCTGACAAATTGTAACCCACAAACCTCTCACACATAACTGGAGGCTGATGTGTACAGTGCAACAATAATTGATGCGAGACGACAAAGTTATTTGTTGCGTTTTGAGTTCAGAAACTTTTCCCCATGGATGGACACATACAAGAAATGCAAACTATGTATTTACAAGGCTTTATAAAAAAATGAATGCCCTAATCTAGTGCAGATTATATTAGATGGAAATGTAAAAATAAACATATAGTGTCAATGAAAGCAGTGTATTAAAAAGAACTATAACAGTGTTCACGGTATTCATTAAATGTATGCGTTAAATATTTAAAGCAGTCTTTGGTAACCAACTCCTCCCCTCTAGCCCTTCTCTAAACATTCTTCGCACGAATGTGCCCATAGCAGCATTCCTTATCTAATATCAGAATTGTTTTCAGTTACCTTCTGTGCTTTTAGGAAAGTTGCTCTCTGTCTCTGTTATTGCATTTCTCAAGCTTAGAAATGTGCAGAAGTGGTCCCTGCTCTGGGGTGCCAATGTCCATCTCTGAAGTTTGCAGCACACAGCTTGCTCAAATCTCCCAAAGAAAGCTGGAGACTCCCTAAATATGTGTATGTACTAGACTTAAATCTCCTTTTCGGATTATCATGAAAGGGCCAGACCTCATGTTATATGATGTAAAATGCAAAAATTACCATATTAGTTCTGCTGCGCATTAACTAAAACACACAGCACATTATAAATCACATAATTACAAATATATTAGCAGTTGATGTGCTACAAAGCTATGATAAGGAAAATACTACATGATGTTAATTTGTGAGTTATACTAAATGAAGCACTTGTTTATAAATGAAAAATATGCATTCAAATTCTTGAATATATAAAATATAATGGAAGAACATAAGAAGAAAATGCCAAGTACATGTCACTGGCCTCCCAGATATAGGCCTCAAGCACCTGGAGTATCATCCTATTTAAAACATGATAGTAATCTTACTAGCAAATATTTTCATTAGTCACACATGCACATCCCTCCCTGACCACAATTTCCAATTCTTTCTTTTGTTCTCAAGTAAGGGGCTACCTACACCTACTTTCTGGCCAGATTCCTGCCCCTAAAAGCATACAAAAAGTAAATATGTTTTTGACTTCACCAGATTTCTATGTTCTTTTTGCATGAACGCATTGCTTACTTTTTTTTTTTTTTTTTTAAAGGTGCAGAACACCAAAATATTTCTAGGAACCCACCAGCGCTACCAAATTCCAGAGCTGCCTAGTCTTGATTCCATTTCATACCTCTTTTCCGATCACTCTATTCCTCTCCTTGGCTGACTAATGCCCTTTGTTATGTTTTTCTATTTTTCTCTACGTTCTCCTTTTCTCTTTTCTGCCTTTCTGTCTCTTGTTCTGGGCCAAAGTCTGAAGTTAAAAAATACAAGAGTGCCTGTTCAGAGCACCCGCAACCACAGACACAAAGTAAGGACTGGTTGAAGCAGGGTATATTAAGACAGAAACCTCTCATAGGCTATGATGCGCCACTTGTCCCCAAAATGCCAAAAATGATATCGACGATGCATGGATTTACACAGTGTTATTTATGCACACTTTTGTCCACTCTTCTTATATGGGTTCACCCGTGACTGTTTTGTCAGAGTTAAGGGAAAAAGTATTAGTGTATTTACGGTAAGGTTAGAATCGCCCAGGAGTTTACAGCCGTGATTTATTGCTGCTGTCATTTGGCAGCATCTTAACCACTCTATTCACAGGAGAAACTGATGCTTGCCGTATTTCAGTTTAAGTTATTATGCCTCAAAGGTAGAACGTGACATGAGCTGCAGCCATCCACTCCATCATCCAAGGGCTCGTGATTAATCCGAAGTAAGCCCGGTGGGTCGTATCATTTCACCATTCTGATTCTATGGTTTCCTACAGGACGTGTTCCCGGAATCGAGAAGCAGATGTATGGACTAGTCCTTTCTCGTGGACAGTGACGTGACTAAAATAGCGCTTATCTTTACTCCGGTGACGAATCTGATCGTTTTACGTGCACTACGTGGTACATTTTGGTTGCATCATTTTCCTGAGAGGTGAACAGAAGGGTCACTGTTTCCCTGCAGTCAATTAAATATGTACCACGTAAGAATCAGCTGCAACATTTGCAGTAGCGATGCAGGGGTGCCATGCACCCTGGTGCAAACAAGGAAATGACCTTTGCTGGTGGGATGGTAAATACAGGCATTATCAGGGTTCAATGGGCCCCCCAAGCTCTGGGCCCGGGTGGCACCGCACCTGCTGCACCAGTTGCAGCTACCTCTCTCAATATTTGATGTAATGGCATCAAGGCAGTAAATGGGCAGGAAACGCTGGCATTAAAAAGACATTAGAAATGACTCAGCGTTGCTTTTACTAGGCGTTGTTGACGTCAGATATAAATAATTCTGTGAGAAGCTGTTTGAGGCTGCATAAAGTCTCATTGTGCTCTTCCTTACAGGTTATTAAAATCTTCCCCTATTGATTTACAGCTTAAACTTTGTTATGGCGGTTCTGCTTTCCAAAGCAAACAGACGGACAGTAAAATGAGACCAGATTTACTCGTGTGATACAAAGTGGCTCAAACTGCAGTGTTGAGCAGCCTTCATGCCCAAAAGGATTTTTGCGAAGAAAGCGCGAAATGGACTTGCAGCACACACTGCATAACTACCAATAAATATATTCGAAGTCGGCGGAACTGGTTGGAAACGCACAGAAACCCCTCGGATTACTCTCAAAGCCCGATCAACTAAAATCAACAAAGTAGCTTTGCCTGGCTTTGAGGGAATACTAACGTAAAATGAACGAGTGAGCGCGGCAGCCTGGGCTTTTGAAAGCTGACCAGACGCTCGTGCGTCATGGCCTTTTCCCTGCGATTACCCGCACGGCCGGCATGTGTTTCCAATTATCGCGCCCGCGTCTGGGCACGATAATTGGAAACAGATGTCGCCCGTGCGGGTAACCGCAGGGAAAAGGCCATGACGCACGAGCGTCTGGTCAGCTTTGTAAAACCCCTAACATAAAGTCTTGCCAGAGCAGCGCTTGCGCGCTACTCGAGGCTCGACCTAAAAAGGGCCATGAGCTGGTGTGCGAGTTTGAGTAGAGAACACCTCAGGGCCGTTTTCTAAGCGCCCTCTTCTGTAGACCATAAACTATGCTTTTGAGGAGCCAGAAGCTGCCTTATGCCCTGGCCTTGTAAATCGTGGAGTAACACACCAAACGCAAAAGGAGCTGTGATGTTCCTTGGGGCTTATGGTGTTCCCATTGCAGTCTGCTCACTGCAGTCTGTTGTGTCCTGCTGGACACGTTCTAGTGTCTCAGCAGACACAGAGTTTGTTAACCACTCCCTTGGGGGAGTGGGCACACATGCACTCCACACCCATCCATCACAGGCGTCACGAGTGACGTGAGCCTGTTAATACAAGGGCGCAGGTGCACGTGCTCGTGGCCAGTTAACTAACCACATACCTGGTGTCCTTGTGATTTCAGCAACATGTGGGCCTAGGGCCCACGACACAACAATGGCGACAAGGACGGGTCTTAACCCACGTGCGAACCAGCAACCGCCTCGCAGGTCCTTGGGGAGGAAAGTAAGTGCCACATACAGTGCTGCCACTAGCGTTTGTCTGGGAAGAAGACGGCGAGCAGAACCCCTGCCTGATGCGGAGCGGTGAACTATACAGTGCCAGAGAGATACGTGGCGGGTTGGTGAGTGGCACCCCTAGCCTGCGCATGTGGGTGAACGGTGGTGAGGCATCCCGCTAGCAAGGGATGAGTCCGGACAGTTCCTGCCTGCATCACCCTGCTGCCCGACACCAGGACCGAGCCAGTGGTGCCACGCGACCTCACCTCTCACGGCGCAGTGCACCGGCAGAGCCTCAACTGCCTGTGCTGTAAGCGGTTAGCACAGCGACTTTGCCAACAATGAAAGCCATGAACTGAGGCTGCACTGGCCCCGATTAAGCCCCTGTGGCCGCTCTGAGGACCAGGAGGTTTGTGCCGCATGTAAGGAGTGCCCTGACTCCAGTCACAGAGCGGCGAGAAAGCCAGTAGCCCTGCAACCCACCTGGCTGGAAGCGCACCACGAGGTTCATGGGGACATGACACAGTCCGCAAGGGAACCAGAGGTACGTTCCCCTACCTGCGGAGGTGCCCATCAGCGGCACTGCCTGCCGCCATCTGCCGGGGAAGGAAGCGCTCTCCCAATGAAGTGCACTCTGTCCCCCCAGCAAGGCCTCAGCAAAGAATCAGCTGGCAATGAATGCCAATGGGAGAGCGTGTGGCCTGGAAGGGTCCTCTAATGAGGCCAGCCTCGACGAGGCATAATAGAGGCTGCCCCATCCCTGTCAGCATTCGCCTCCTTACCTGCTCGTGAGTAGGCACTCATCGCTTCGTGCTGCCGGCCCGCAGCCACCTATGCTCCTGGCGGGGCCCGCGTCTCTCTCATCTGCACAGCTGCACCATCAATAGTCTCGAAGCCCGCAACACTGGGAAAAGGCTCTTGGGGCCTTGTGAAGCATTGCGGTGCCACCTGGTGGTTAATAGGCCACACTGCACTCGGCCAGGGAGACTGCTGTTGGACCACAAGTACTGGTGCAGCATATACCAGCGCTACACGTCCTGAAGCCCAGGAGAGCCCCGCGACCACGCCTCTGGTAGTGCACCACACCACATTAACTCATCAGCTACAAACGGGGGCATCCACAGCTCTCCATCACTCTTATTCAATGGAGACTGGGGCTGTGAAGGACAGGTGTTGACTGCACCCTGCGCCCCCTGTCGAGATGGTGTGCCTCTAACAGCAGCCCTGCTTACACAAACAAGGAAAATTGATGTTCATGCCAGGAACCTGCTGCCCCACAACGATCATGCATGAAGCAGTACCAATGGGGCTCCCACCTTTGAAGGAGACAAGCTGCTGAGCCGCCTGGCATCAGTGTGAGCCAGTCACAACTCTCAAGCAGGAGAGCACCCAAGGGCCAGGAACAGCTCCCTGCCCACATGTCAACAGAGACAGTAACAGAAAGTGCTACACTCCTCTTTCACACCTGCCCCACATGTTTGCATTGATGGGAGCAGTCTCTCCCAGGACAAAGACAGTCAGCAATGGGGGAGACGAGCATCATGTACCCCCTGTTGGCAGGCAGCCACCTCAGCAGGATAGGTACATCCAAGGTAGTGAAGCCAAGGGCAGCCACAGCAACAAAGTCTAAGCAAAGGCAGTACCCAAGAGGAGGACAACTAGGAGAGCAGCCTGAACCTTTGAACCACCAGCGGCAGCGCCTGTGAAGAGCAGCACAGCCTGCAGCGTCAGCAAGGCTGCCCCAACCTCCCAGAGTCAGCAAGAATGTTTAATCGGAGACTGTCAAAGCCAACAGGTACTGTTGCCACAGTGGACGGGCAGAAATACGCAAAAGGCCCCAGCGCAGCATCAAGAACTGCACGGCAGAAAATGTGCCCCTATGTATTGGAGATCAAGAAACAAGAATGGCCCAATGAAAAGACTGCACCGTTCTCCCCTACAAGATCCAAGCACATGCAGCGCTAAAAGCAGATACACAGCAGCGCAAAGAAAGAAAAGGCGGCGCCTAGTATGAAGAGGAGAGCATCATAAGCTGAGCATTGCAAGCCAGAGTGGCAAGAAGACACCACCGCAAGGAAGAAGAGCCGGCACACCAGGTGCCAGAAGAGGGCGCCCGGGAGATAGAGACATCTCCACAGAGAAGAAGCAATGCTGGAGGCAGCAGAGAGATCCTCTACATCTCCACTGCTCCAGTGAAGCCCCGCAGTGGGCCAAAGACAGCACAGTGTCCTCTCCCACACTGCCTCAAGATGGAGTCACCGGTGACCCAAGACAGGCAAGAGGAGAGTCGCACACTCCAAGTGGCCAGCCACTACCACAGCTCCCTACTGCCCGTGGAAGTCATTCCCAGAAGAGGGAACACCCGGAGTAGGAGCTTCCAGACGCTGCCTGAAGAGGGAGCACACGAGACAAGTGGCTGTTCGCCACCCAGCAGAGAAGAGCGACGGAAGTCTCGCCCGCATGGTCCAGAGACCATAGAAGTTGATAGGCCCTGTTGGCTTTTTTTGGAACATGGTGCATGTCACTGCACCCGGAGGAGAAGCGAAAAGAAGAGTGACAATCCTGTCACCAGAAAGAGCTGGACAAACACAGGTGCGCTAAGGAAAACAAGAGGAGAAGCACGAGGACTTGTAGCACCACAAGCCAAGAGCACACCCAGAGACACCAGACAGCCACCAAGGCGGTCCAACGTCCCTGGAGACAGCCCCATGGGAGAACCAAACACAAGCCGCAGCAAGCGCGAACCGTGTCTCTCCACAACGCTTCCCAGTGCGACCGTCCATCCCCGAGTGTCGGCAGTCGAAGGCGGACGGCATCCCTGCTCCTGACCGCAGATGCCAGAGGTGAAGGAACAGCTTCAGCAAGGCAGAGACATGTAGCTGCGAAGTCCCTCCAGAAACCTCCTCTCACAGAAGATCGTCAACACTTATTGTCCAGGTCCCAAGGTAACCACATCATCATTGCCATGTGCAGAACACCTCATTCAGCAAGAAATGTGGAAGTGTGACCGGAGGGTCTACACTAAGAATCGGACAACCGACCAAGTTCCGGAGGGGAAGTCGTGAGTGGCCGGGCTGGATGCTGAAGAGAACCCGAGCTGCTAAAGGAGCGCATCCCGACACACCATCAAGGCAAGTCATCACCAACTATTGTCCAGATTCACCACATGGCTGGCAATTCCATCACGCCAGTCCGCATCAAATGCGTCAAACAATACTATCTCGAGTACCAATGGACTGGAGTCCTACAGCGTTGCTAAATCCACCGACAAGAAGACCCAGAGACTACCTGCTAACCGGGCTCACACCTGAACTGGGGCAGCGAGAGCTTGTCTTGACCAAGATTCATCCACCCCTGAGGTTTGTGCGAGCGACTGGGTACTGGCTCCTCGGTAGTCTTGCAGCTGCCCCACGTCGGCACACACACAGCCCCAGCGCAGCTCACAAGCAGTCCCGTGGCAAACCCGACAAAGGGCCTCCCCAGGCGGGAGAGTTGGACGAGACATTGCCCCACCGACAGGTTACCGGATACAGTAAAATAGTCTAACAGATACTTCAGGCGATCCAGCAACACTCTCATGAACTTTCACCATGGACTCCAACCATGCTCTTGATGCACCCTGTTTTAAGGAACTGTTAATACCCACCACATACCGTCCTCAACGTCAGCGAAGGGTAGCCACTTCAGACCAAAAGACATATTTCCACTGGCATGGTACGAGAGTGCAGCTGACGTCTCCAAGCCAGTGTTCGTGTCCTGACCCACTCAGGTTAAATTATGAGTGCCCGCCGAGATCGTCCTGCTGTAGTCAGAGTCACCAGCCCCTGTCTGCTGTCTTCCTGCTGCCTGACACGAGAAGCTGATGGACCCTGTGGTGTATAGTTAATTGTTGTTTACCCCTACAGGTTGGACTAGTGATTATTTTGTCTTCATTAACATTTGGGAGGAATGTTGTGTCCTGCTGGACACGTTCTAGTGTCTCAGCAGACACAGAGTTTGTTAACCACTCCCTTGGGGGTGTGGGCACACATGCACTCCACACCCATCCATCACAGGCATCATGAGTGACGTGAGCCTGTTAATAAAAGGGCCCGGGTGCACGTGCTTGTGGCCAGTTAACTAACCACATACCTGGTGTCCTTGTCGTGATTTCAGCAACATGTGGGCCTAGGGCCCACGACACAACACAGTCTAAGGCTCTGATTACAAGTAAGGCGGAGCTGAATCATCGCATGCTTTTATGCATTCATTTTGTTCTATATTATTATAACAATTTGGTTTTACGTCACTCGGTTTTCGTGGTTGTGGGAGAACCAAACACGATTTGTCCGGCAGGTAATTCCAGACAGAAAAATCGCATGAGGCTTGGGCTGAAACAACCATGGGCCTTATTTATGAAGACTCTTGGCACTTTTGCGCCGCCGTTGAGTCACTTTTTGTGACGCACCAGCGGCTTAAAAAATACACCATGTTGCGCGCCAGGTATAATGTATGCAGGGTGGGTGTTAACCCGGATAAAGCTCTGTAGAGGTGGCGCATTGAAATCTGTAAGATTTCAGTGTGCCACTTCTAGGACACTATTGCGTCAATATCTTACGCCTGCCTCACAGCAGGCGTAAGACTGACACAGGCCCTTTCACATGGGGCCTGCCCCATGTGAAATGACACATCGCTGGAGTTGCATCTGTTCTCAGACACCCCAGCAATGCGCTACTTTTGCGCCCACAGATATGTCAGAAATACTGACGTACCTGTAACTCCTTGCGACATGGAGCGCCGTACATTAAATACGGCGCATCCATCCTGTCGCAAGGAGGGCACAGTGAAAACTGTTGCATTGTTGTTTTCACGCAGCGATGCAACAGTTTTCAAAAATGAGGCCCCGAGTCTTATTCCATGTTTTTTTTTTTTACTACATTGGTGGTGCATACACGCAAGAATAATCCTATTCTTTCTTTCCCCCACACCTCCGTCAATCACCCATACTCCTCCAAACCAAAGGTCTACACATTCATTAACCACATCCTCAGAGCAGGTGGTAAATGTATGCTGTATAACCGCATGGAATAGGGGATTCTTTGTGGTTTTGCATCTGAAAAACAAATCAGTCCTACACAGTAACATCCCATTCCATGAGGTTTTACTCGTAATTGCATGGAAACAATAAAAAAAAAGCATGCAGTCTTATAGTGGACCCAGGCCTGTGGAACACAGAATCAGGGCCTAAAACAGTTGTGATTAAATTTTGACAAAAACAATAAAACTCATACTTTTTTATTCTTCATCTCCTTTTTGGTGAGTTGTCTTGCTGTCTATTGGGGCTCATATTTGTTTAATTCAGGGAAGATACTTTAAATTTCATACATACTTCACTTATTTGTAACTAGCCAGACACTAGTAACTGTTTTAGTAAAAATAGCAAAATCTTTAGGGCCTATGTTTCTATGCATGAAATCGAGGCACAGATTTATCAAAATTTTATGCAGTGCCACAAGACAGCTTGCTGCACTGCATAAAAGGGAGAGGGCAGGAATGTGCCATGCTTAACACTATATGGTGCATTATTGTCCTTTCCTTCGTCTGGCGCACAATGTGCTGCCTTGTGCCAATGCAGACACCCTTGCACTGTGGCGCAAGTGTGACTGCATTATAGGCAGAATTGTTTTTGTGCAAGAAGGAGTGAGCAGAATGCAGCACACAGAGACAGAAGAAAAAATGAGGAGAAATAAACATATCTCACCTTGTTGAGCCTCCTTTGGGAAGTGCTAAAGTGCTTGTACTCTTTCCCTAAAAAGTGGTAAATTTGGCGTATCCCCAGTTGGCATGTTTAATTTACTTATAAGTACCTAGTAAAGTTGTGAGAACGTGATCCTTTTTTACCCTGATCTCCCCCATTTTTTGACTGATACTGGTGGTAACTGACTCTGACTGCGCACTGGCCCCTGCTAACCAGGCCCAGGGCCAGTGCTCTGACAAAAAATTAATATGGTAATTAGGATTAATTACAATTGCCACTGACAACCTACCTGTAAGTCCCTAGCATTTGGTAGGGCATGTAGGTTTAGAGGTCCAGCAGCTGTGAGGCACTTATGTGTGCACTGCTGTTTTGCTCACTGTCATTTTAAAAGTCAGCCCTGCTTTGCAAGCTGCTTTAAAATTAAAATTACATGCATTATGCGACTTTGGATTTAAATATACTTCCAAAGTATTAAACCACCTTATTTTTACATGTAAGCCACCCCTAAGATCTATACTGGGTGCCCCCAGGGTAGGGTGCCATGTCGAAATAAGCAGGGACATTTTAAAGATGTTTTGTTATGCCCTGGTGAGGGAAAATCTTCCAATTTCAGTTTTCCCCATTGTAGCTTTTTAGCTCCATAGGCTAACATGGTGATACTGTAGTACAATGTAACTATTGATAGGAGTGAGCTAAAATAATATTTCAAGGACTTGAAAGACTGGTAATGAGAAATCCAACAACTTGCCACTGTTGAATTTATCATAACAGGAAATAAGTTATAGAACTTTCTTTTGTGTGAGCCAAAATCTAGTCTTCTAGCAGCCTCTCCTGATTGGCCAGCCTTAACAGGCTTGGCCAAACTGCTTTGATGAGGTGATAAGTGGCCTGCACAGAGACAGGGGTTATCTGATGGGGGAGCTCTGCAGCTGCAGAGACCAGGCCAGGACGGGGGCTGGGTAAATCAAACTGGACTTTAAAGAGAGCAGGGCAGTAAGGAATGCCAGCCAGGCAGGCCTACCAGATCTTCCTGTACCCTCCACCTGGAGGGCAGCCCCAGGAATGGAATGTGTAGGAGGTCTGGAAAGGGAGTGTTAAGGGAAATGAACCACATTAGCTCTTACTGCCAAGGAGAGAAAATCTCCATTTTGAATGCGGTGCTTTGTGGGACAAGAAAATGCCACACTTTTGGAGGAAGCTTTCATGCTTTTGGGTGGCACCCTGTACCCTATTGGTCATGGGTGCCCCCCTAATTTTCATCTCAGAACATTGAATAAATATGTAAGAGCTGTATAGCAACTCCGTTTTGCTGCCTGAAACTACAAGGAGAAGGACAACTGCCCTGCTGGAACCCTGGTCTGTACCCCTTAGGATTGTACTCTGAAGGACTGCTCCTGCTGCACCCTTGAAACTACAGCCCTGAGGATTTTGCCTTGCTTCAAAAAGGATTAAGGAGTGGACTCCCTGAAATCAACAGTTTAACCAAGCTCACCTGCACCACCTCCAATTAGAAGTTCCCCAGCCTGGAGTGTGTCCAGTAGACTTTTAAGGATTTGGCCAGGTACATTAAGGGAGCTGTAGTCCAAACTTTGGAAGAGCAGCTCAGAAACTCTGGATTCTTTAATTTGTGTTTTGGACACGTTGAACCCTTAAGAGGAACTTCAGGAAGAAGTTCCAGAAGTTTGGAGCAACTTTAGGAAAAAGCTCCATAAGATGACCGACCCAAAGTTGAGAGTCAAGACGATTATCTTGCACTGCAAACCAGCCTGGATTTCAGTTTTGTCCCGCTGAAAGCTCCAAAGCTCAAAACTTCCAAGAGTAGACTGGGGGCTCCTGCTGAACCAAGCCAACAAAGCCGCTGTGAATCCAGCCTGCTGGAGAGGCCCGCTCGACATTGAGAGAAAATCCTCCAGAAAAGTTTGTAAGTGTGAAGATAACATTTTGCCCGAATCCTTCCTCTTAGTGTATTTGACCAGGACTCCATCACGGTCAGCCTCAAACTTCGACTTTGTCCTGGTCAAGTGCAACCAGATGCCCCAAGTTGGCGCTATATGTCTTTAAGCACAAGGAAGTGTTTATTTTTTACAAATACAGATCTCTGGTTACCTATATTGGATATTTGTCATTTTGATGTCATTTTAATCATAAAAATATTTCCTGTTTTTATAAATTGGTTTTGGATTTTTATTGTGTGTTGTGTCTTACTTATTTAAGGGCCGATTACGATGCGGCCCGAAAAGGCTCCAACTGACGGTCAGAGCCATCCTGGCCGTATCGTAATCGGGCGCTAAGTTTACTTTCTGACCGCCGCATTATAATGCTGGCGGTCGGAAAGTAAACCGGCCGGTCATTCCTATTGGCTTACGATGGGCTCATGGAGCCCATCGGCCTGTCAGAGCTGGCTCATAATCCCAAAGGGCGGGCCTTTCCGCCCCTGGGATTACAATTTACGGTTTCCGACATGGTTTCCAAGCCGGCCTGTCCGACATGGAAACCATGTCAGAAAGCGTGTTTGGGGGCCCCTAGCATGGCCTCCTTGTGTGTGCACCCTCTGGTTGGGGGCCGAGGGGGCACCTATGGGGCCCCCCTGTTGATTCCTGCACTTTGTGGCAGGCACCTTGAGGTGCCTGCCACTGGGTGCAGGGATGAACAACACCTCCCATTTATCAATGGGAGCTTGTGTTACGGCCGATTTAAGGCCGTAACATGAGCTCCCATTGAGAAATGGGAGTATGTGACCAAACAGTGTTCGGTCGCATTGTAAGAGGCCGGTCGGGATCGCCGATCGGAGGTCGGTTGGTCCAAGGACTGAGACGGTGTCGTCCGCCCGACATTATAATCAGGCCCTTAATGTATTGGTGTTTTTAAATGCTTCACACACCTGTCTCCTAAGTTAAACCTGCCTGCTTGTTCCCAGCTACCAAGGGTTGAGCAGGGGAATAATTTATTGAGACCTTGTCTGGACCATATATTGCATTGGTGGCCTTATTGTTAATGGAAGGTGAATACTTACCCCAACTAATAATCCACTTTTCAACAAAAGTGCATTAAATGTGTCCAGGGCCTGTAAACTGAATGCTACTAGTGGGCCAGCAGCACTGATTCTGCCACCCACTTAAGTAGTGCTTTAAACGTGTCTCAGGCCTGCCATTGCAGAGCTTTTTTATGCAGTTTTAAGCTGCCCTGAAGACCTGGCAAGTTAAATCTCTTGCCAGGCCTAAGCATTCCTTTTGAATACATATAAGTCACCCCTAGGATAGGCTTTAGACAGCCAAGAGGGCAGGGTGAAATGCATTTAAAATTCAGGGCATGTACTTTTTAGTTTTACATGTCCTGGTAGTGAAAAACTCTTAAATTCATTGTTACCTACTGCAAGGCCCATATCCCCCATAGGATAACATTGGGATGAGCTTATTTAATTTTATAAGCATAATTTCCAAATGGGAAGATATAACTGAATCATATTTGGTGCCTCTAGAATCCTAATTTAAAATCCTAACTTATGGTGAAGTCGGATTTTAAATTACAATTCTGAAAATGCTACTTTTTGAAAGTTGCAAAAAGAAAAATTTGATGGACAGAATGCAGAACAATTTCAGACATTCACCCCAGTACAGAGATCTGGGCCTTAATCCATCATTTTTTTGCTTCCCATGCCATTCCAGTTTGAACCCAGGAATGTGCAAATCAGTCTTGATCATGTGCCCAATGGGAACAGTCCAGCCCGAACTGCCAGGCCAGGTCCTCCCTGGACTGGAAGCAAGCATCCTAGGACCGGTTTCGGGGTTTCACCCCTTATCAGCCAGGATAGCATGACTCCAGTGGCATGGAGAGCACGGGACCCACGTCTGGGCACACCCATCCAACTCGGGGTGTCAAATGCAAAAAGAGCAATTGAAGGACAGAATGCAGAACAATGTCATACATTCACCCCAGTACAGATATCTGGGCCTAAATCCATCGTTTTTTTGTTCCCCATACCATTCCAGTTTGAACCCCGCCATATGCAAATCAGTCTTGACCATGTACCCAATGGGAACAGGCCAGGTCCTCCCTGGACTGGAAACAAGCATCCTAGGACCGGTTTCAGGGTTTCAACCCTTATCAGCCAGGATAGCATGACTCCAGTGACATGGAGAGCATAGGACCCACATCTGGGCATACCTGTCCCACTCGGGGTGACAAATGCAAAAAGAACAATTGATGGACAGACTGTAGAACAAAGTCATATATTCACCCCAGTACAGAGATCTGGGCCTAAATCCATCGTTTTTTTGCTCCCCATGCCCTTCCAGTTTGAACCCAGCCATGTGCAAATCAGTCTTGACCCTGTGCCCAATGGGAACAGTCCAGCCCAAACTGCCAGGCCAGGTCCTCCCTGGACTGGAAACAAGCATCCTAGGACCGGTTTCGGGGTTTCACCCCTCATCAGCCAGGCAGCATGACTCCAGTGGCATGGAGAGCACGGGACCCACATCTGGGCACACCCATCCAACTCGGGGTGTCAAATGCAAAAAGAACAATTGAAGGACAGAATGCAGAACAATGTCATACATTCACCCCAGTACAGATATCTGGGCCTAAATCCATCGTTTTTTTGTTCCCCATACCATTCCAGTTTGAACCCCGCCATATGCAAATCAGTCTTGACCATGTACCCAATGGGAACAGGCCAGGTCCTCCCTAGACTGGAAACAAGCATCCTAGGACCGGTTTCAGGGTTTCAACCCTCATCAGCTAGGATATCATTACTCCAGTGGCATGGAGAGCACGTGACCCACGTCTGGTCATACCCGTCCCACTCAGTGTGACAAATGCAAAAAGAACAATGGATGGACAGAGTGCAGAACAATGTCATACATTCACCGCAATACGGAGATCTGTGCCTAAATCCATCGTTTTTTCGCTCCCCATGCCATTCCAGTTTGAACCCAGCCAAATGCAAATCAGTCTTGACCCTGAGCCCAATGGGAACAGTCCAGCCCGATTTAACCATTTGGTGCCTGCAGCCTGTCTCTGGTCACATGACTGGGTGTAGTTAGCAGTTGGACTTTGTGTATTCTTCCTAGACAGCCACATACAATGGGAGCTTAGGTGGACTTGATGGGCCATCCTGGGAAGATGAGAGGGCGGAGCTGGGCAGCGCAGCTGTGCACTTCAAAGGCATGCCTCTAGAAGCTTCTCCCCACTTCAAAGGCACAACTGTGTATAAAAGAACAACCTCAAACACCACCATTTCAGTATACTTCTGGACCTGTGGATACTCTGCCAGGAAGAAGGTATGCTGTGCTGCTGAAAGGACTGACACTATGCTGGACTGCTACTCTGCTGGGCTCTTACTTTGTTGTGCTGCCCTGCTGCCCTCTTGCCTGGGTGTGAAGGAATGGACCTATATCTCTTGAACCTAGAAACCAGGTTAACTCCAAGGCCTAGTTGGCTGGCCTCCTGATCTGAAGCCTCAGGGACATAGCATGCTTCCAGCAAACATGCATCTTCACCTGGACTCTGCCATCTGTGGGTCTACCCTGCCCAGTCCTGGACTCTTGGAAGTGCTTACCAGTAGAACCAGTGCTTCTTCTCTGCTTATCAGCACATCTTCTAGCCGAACTGATGCATCTCCTCGGCTGAGTGGGGCGTTCTCTGGTAGAACCGACGCATCGCCACCGCTGTGTGGATTTGGCCCAAAGCAGAATATATGCATGAAACACACAATTTCGGAACCGATGCATCGTTGATGGTGCAGCTTATCTCTGACCCAGGTCCTCACATCTCTCATCGATGGCAGCTTGACGACGACACCATCCCCGAATCGCAGCCTTGGAGCTCCTCGGACCTTCACATTGCCTCAGCTGCGCACTGCATCCTCAATGACCAGACTTTGCATCGCAAGCCCCGTTGATGAGTTCCTCGACGACAACACACAGGACCTCACACAGAAGTCTTGCCGCATCCCAGAACCGACGCATCACTTCAACTGCACGATGCTACTTGCCTTGGATCACGCAAGGCTCCGCAACAAAAATTTAAAGTACTTTGCTCAGCGGGCTTAGCCATCATGGTTGGCCTTTACTTGTGAATGTGTCCCAATTCGGTGCGACCAGATAGCCCTTATTGGTGCTTACTGCATTTTGGCGCTACTTTACTTAAAAGCTTTGAAATTCAATATCTCAAGTTCTACTAATTGAATTTTCATCGGTTTAGTCTTGCTTTTTTTAACAAATGAATATTTGTTTTATCTAACCTGGTGTGGGGCTCTTTTTGTGTGGTGTTTTCATTGTTTTACTGTTTGAAGTGTTGCACAGATACTTTACACATTGCCTTCAAATTAATCCTGACTACTCTGTGCCAAGCTATCAGGGTGTGAGCACAGGTTAATTTGGGGTTTACTGGTGCCTTACCCTGACTAAGATTGTCGTTACTGCTTGACTAATGTGCACACCCCAGTCAACCAGATACCCAATTTCTAAAAGGAAGGCATAGCATTTTGATGCATTCCCAGGTTTACCACTCATGGTACATCTGGGAATGCGGCAACATTCATGGGTGGATTCGTGGGAACACCCATGCCGTCCCCCGTGGAACTCCTCCCTAGAGTAGAGTTACACAATGCAGCGACTCGCGCTGTCATGCATTACTCTAGATTTACCAAGCATCCCGGGGCCATTTAAGGTGGCCTTGCTTTGCATGGTAAATGCCACTCCCCAAAACTACAGGGATTGGATTTTTAACTCCCTAGTGCAAGAACTTCGTGCAATGCACCAACACAAACTAGAAATCCAGTTGGACTACAGGTTGTACACAACCCAATAAGCAATAGTATACGGGCAGTGTATTTGGTCATGATTATTCCTTCTAGATGAGTTTAGGGACACAGCAGAACTCCAAACCCTCTTACTTTATTAAATAACACACTCAAAATAGCACTAAAACTTCAAAATGTTCATTTTCTAACACCTAACTCTGCTCATTTTCTAAAAAGTCTAGTGCAGAAAATATGAACTGTAACTGCACAAATTGAAAAAATAAATGTAGGAAAGCATTACATTTTCAAGCGTTTAGAGTGTGTGAAGTTGTCCTACAGGAGTATTCATTTACCCACTCTTTCTGAGTCAGACCAAAAAGTACAACTCCTTATTAGTAGAACTACAAGAAAGGCACAGTCTTTTCTTACTGTCTGTGAGTGTTCCCTGAATATTCTGATTTTATTCCAATTTTTCATGTTTTGTGGCCAATTCACAAAGGCATGCAATAGGTAAAAGATTATGTCAGGCAGACCAACAATTTCTCTCCTGCACAGAATAATCTTTGTGCCAGTATACTCCTATATTTGTTCCCCAAACTATTATATTTCTCAATTTACAACACATCTAATGTAATGTATGTCTTCAAATATCCTATTCACAAAACTATTTTGTTAAGCAGTGAATGATCTAGTCCTTACCTCAGTTGATTGATGGACAGAAACAACAAAACCGGAAAATTGCGTTCAGTTGAATTACAAATGATGGGAACTAAGCTCTGCAAAATAGAACACCACATGAGTAAAGATTATTCTGTGAAGGGAAGGTGAGAATTTGATGATAGGCCTACAATAGAGATTACAATGAAGCTCTCAAATTAGCCAAACCCTGCCATTACTCAGACGGAAGTCTCAAAGCCCCAACATGCTGAAAGTCTTGCTCCAGATTATAAGGAACTTGGAATTGCCCCCAAGTCAGCAAGGACTGATTTGTTCGGAGGAGAGATGCAATCAACTCATGGGATTTTCTGTCTTAAAAGTGGCTTTGGAGGAAATAGTCCATCTGGTTACAAGATAGGAGAGTCTCTCCCAAGAAAAGACTTTCAGATACTTTAGCGAGTTTAACTCGGATAATTGCCTAACTCTAAATGAGTAAAGTAGACCACGTGGTTCTAATGCACATATTGTGCTGCAGAAAATTCACAAGGAATTATTGTTGTTAAATTCCATTGATCTGATGGAAATTGTTAATGCCTCATTGTTCCTAAAGACCTGAAAGATGCGCATGTTCTGCCTTTATTATTAATAAACATATTTTAAATATTGATGGTCTGGAATATTACAGGCCTGTATCCCAACTTTCCCTATGTTGCAAAATTATTAGAGTGTCCCGTTTTCAACTAGATTTCTGCTTTTGCTGAAGAACAAAGATGTATTCATCCTACCCAGGCAGGTATTAGAGCAGCCAGTGACACTGAATCTGCGGTCACTGCAGTGATGGATGTTTTTGATATTATATACATTGTGATATGCCAGCTGCACCGATCCTGATTGATCTGTCTGTTGCCTTTGATAATGTGGCTCACCAGGTGCTGCTTAGGCCCTTGCCTGACTGTGGAATCCCAGGAGTGGCATTGAAATGGGTTTGCAGCTTTCCATCTGATATAAGCTTTCAGGTGGAGCTTGGTACATATTTGTCAAGACTGTAGCCCCCAAGATGTGGAGTTCCCCAAGGGTCAGTGTTATCGCTGTTATTATTCAACCTCTCTATGGTACCTTGGCATAGCTAATCTGATCTAGCCTACTCAGGGTGCTCATGTGTGCACATAATATCCAGAGCCTTTTTGTGGCGGATGGTGAGCCAGAGAAGAAATCTGTCGATCTACAGAATTGCTTGGGCAAGGTCCATCAAAGGAGGGGAGTTATGTCCTGTAGGGCACCTGTGTGTGAGCGTGCACCCTACCTTTACTCATCGCTCAGAACTGCTCAGGTATCCCTCACGTCAGGTCACACATTACAAGCGATTGAAAGTACATTACTGAGCTGCTTATTTCTTAAATCGAGCTGTGTGAAACTCTCTCTCTTTTGGTGGCAGTGATTACTAAGGGGGTCATTATGATGACGGATGGACCGCCACCGCTAGCCGTGTGGTGGCGATCCGTCCGTCACCAAACGTTGAGTGACCGCCCGCCCGATTATGATGACGGGCGGATTCACACTGCGACCGTGGCGGACGGAAAGACTGTCTGTCACGGTCCCGCCACAGGCAATCGGACTGATTGCCTGGCGGAGCGGCCTGCAGGCATAAAATGGTGGCAGTGCCTAGCAGGCACCGTCCACCATATTGTGGTGCAGCCTTTGAGCCAGCCTTTCCATGACAGCGACACCGTCATGAAAAAGCTGGCGGAGGTTCTGTTTGGGGGCCCGTTGCGTGCCCCAAAAGTGTTGGGGGGGTGTGTGTGCACGGGGCGGTACCCATGGTACCCCCCTATATTTCAGTGCACCAAGTGGCAGGCACCGTGTGGTGCCTGCCACGTAGTGCACTGAAATGCAGGACATGCATTTTTAACATTGCGGCGGGTGCTGCTGTTAAATATGCAAGATGCGACCGCCATGGTGACGGTCGCATCCTAATGTGGTGTGTGGAACCGCCACATGTATTGTGGATGGTCCCGGTCACCACCACAATGGCGGATGGACTCCAGTCCGTCCGTCATCGTAATGAGCCCCTATGTGTAGGCAGAGGACCATAAATTACAGGAACACCTAGGTGACACTCTTCAATGGCCCTGTAGTTGCAGGTGCTCTCAAGGTCAGAACAGGCATCTCCATAAACAGTGAAGGACCATGAGGAACCTGGTCGGCACTGCCAGGAGGCTACAAAATGGTGGTTCCTGGGAGGGGTGGTGGTGAGAAGGGTTTTTGGTGTGGGCCTCTGCTGCCTGGGGGTGAGCCAGGAAAGCATATCACTTCGGGTGATTGTAGGCTGGTTGTGTCTTCCAAGGAAGTGGCAACCTCTTGTCTGATAAAACTCGTTGTGTGAAAATGTTAATATTTTTATTGCGAACTGCACTGTAGCTATGGGTGCTACAAATAATGGCTGTACTTTCATGGTAAGGCAATACGATGCAAAATACCAGTAGGTGTTCTCATTTGAAAAATCAATATAACTTAAAATAATACAGAACGCATTCATGTAAAAGACTCTTTTCAAAGATTGCTAAGTATTTTTCCTTGAAATAAGAATATTTTCATAAAAATTAAGGGGCTCATTACGATGCCGGACGGAAGCACATCCGTAGTGTTGGCGGTGGCGGAAAACGTCTTTTTTCCCGCCCCTGACGCGTATATTGGGACCACCATATTACAATGGGCCTACAGAGGCCATTTTCCGTCTGACGCGGTTTTACCGGCTCCGCACGTTTTCTCGGTACGCAAGGGTGACGGACGGAGCCTATAGAGCAAGACCGGCATGCGGAATCATGTTCTGTCCACCAACCAGATTACGATGTAACAAACAGCCCTTCCCACCGCGGCACAATTACGAAAAGTAAAAGCCGACCCAGATCACATCCAGACCAGCTGAGCCGCCATGGATCCAGCGCTACAGGCCTTTCAGCTGCTCTACCAAGTGCACCTCCGGCAGATAAGACGCCGCCGCGCCCTACAGCAGAGGTATGTCCAAAACACCTCCACGCATGCAACCCCTGTACAACTACAACTCCCAGCAAGCGTGCAGGCCGGGCCGGCCCCACGATGTATGTGGCAACCTGCCAACTGCAATGTGCGAGGCCCACCCAATTCACATGAGTGACACCCTCAGGGCCCCTGAAGGCAAGTGGGGCCAATGCCGTGCCCCGCCGATGCAGAGCGTGCACCCTGTGACATCCAAAAATGTAATCCGCTGGCGGCTCCCGTTGGCAGATATCGCATTCGCATAGGCGGTGCCACACCGCGTCGGCCAGGAAGTCCCGTCCGCAATCCTGCATCACTCAATTGGGGACAATGTGTGTTTACACTGTGGAAGCCAGCTACCGCGCCTGTAAACACATCATGCATTTGCATTGTCGCCATGCGAATTGCATCACACACCCCAAAACATCAGTCGAAAGTGATGTGGGCACCCAGTGAAGGCATCATAGAGTGTGACCTTTGATCCAAGTCTGCACACACATGGCTTGTCCAAGAAAAGGAGAGTGAAATTACATTCTTTGTCATGCCTAGTGGCCAGCATGGCCCTAAATGAGTCAAGGAGTCCAAAAGACCAAAGGGCTCTCGCACTGGTTCAATGTAGTGCAATTAAACTAACGACCTGTTAACACTGCCTGTATATCTTTTGCTATGTGCTTAGCGAATCCTTGGCCATGGGCCGTCTTCTGAAGGGCCAGTGATGTAGGCTGACAAATCGAGGTGTCCATTTTCTGCAACTCAGACACACTGGTAATCTCTAGTACTTACAACACACGTACTGGTGTGACATGCAGTGTGCCTAGCTGCCATTGCCTGTAAATGTCTCACACACGTCATAGGAGTGCACATGTGTAGCAAAAAATCATCGCCTGGATGACATCATCTGTCATTCACAGCCATGTGTGCATGCATACACAATCCAAGTGTTTATGTACCTCATGAAGGTGAACATGGCAATGTCTGTCACGCAAAATCACCACACAGCTACAAAACATCCAGAACACCGCCACAAGACTGGTCCTTAACCTGCCAAGACACTGCCATATCTCCCAGCACCTGCGCACACTCCACTGGCTCCCCATCGAGGCTAGAATCACCTTCAAGATTCTCACCCACGAACACAAGGCCCTCCACAACACCGGACCAGCATACCTGAACAGCCGACTCAAATTCCACGCACCCCAAAAGACCCTACGATCAGCCCAGCTCTCTTACGCCATGGTCCCCCACACCAGAAAGACCAGATCAGGAGGCCGCTCCTTCTCCTTCCTTGCGGCCAGAGCCTGGAACGCCCTACCACTCCACCTCAGACAGACAACATCACTCCCCATCTTCATGAGAAACCTCAAAACTTGGCTCTTCGACAGACCCCCTCCTTGATGGCCTGGAACCTTCACCCCCCCCTGCGCCTTGAGACCCTTACAGGTGAGTAGTCACGCTTAACAAACACATGATTGATTGATTGACACAGTCACGATGTACTGACCCCATAATGTTCACATTTGTCTGCCCACCGTGCTGAATATACCGGTATCATTGTCCAGCTGACACTCACTGTCCTCATTCCGTAATGTCGTCGTGTATTGTGGGACTGAAGTCTGAGGCTGTGCAGTGACAGCAGCCACATGCAAATCTGCATAGATGCTGCGAAACAGAAGTGCTGTGGCATCAACCACAGGGCAGACCAACCTTGATGTAGCAGTATACTATATCCCATACACATTGAGCTACTATGGATGTTGAAGTAGTGAGTATGTCGAGAGAGTGAAGAAAAGTAACGTCTGTATGCGTGTCACTTGTGCATGTCACATGTCCAAGACTCAAGGCAATGTTGTGCTTGTGTGAGTCTTCGCTTAAGCTGTGTACCACATCTCTCATCTTTGACTCATCTCATGCATGTGTACCCTGACAGGATACGTAGGAGGAGACCACCTATCTTTCGACCTGTCCCACGCCTGGCGATGATGGAGGACATCGACATCATCAGGAAATTTCGTTTGGATCGCCTCACACTGCGAGAGGTATGTGCTCATTTGGAGCCCCATTTGAAGCCAAAGTGAACATAAACGGCTGCATTGTCTGCTACAGTGAAATTGATGGCTGCACTGCATTTCTTCGCCACTGGGTCTTTCCAGTACACTGTGTCCAGTGCCGGTGGGATGTCACAGCCCATGTTCAGCATGGTATTGCGTGACGTCCTGTCAGCATTGATGCTGTACAAGGACAGCTATGTACACTTTCCGAGGTGGGATGAATTGCCAGCTGTGAATGGGGATTTCTTTGATCTGGGAGGCATCCTAAATGTGGTGGGAGCTATTGACGGAACCCACATTGGCCTCGTTCCACCACAGGCGTGTGAACACATTTATCGTAACCGAAAACACCACCACTCCATTAATGTGCAAGTGGTATGCCAGGCGGATCAGATAATCTCACACGTCTGTGCAAAGTTTCCTGGTTCTGCACATGACTACTACATCTTGCGCAACAGCAGCATACCACAATTGATGGCTAATCTGCAACCCGAGCGGGCCTGGCTTGTTGGTGAGTGTGCTGTGTCAATGACTGTGATGTATGTGTGACATGCTGCTCTCCTCACATATTCTGATTGCAATGTTTGTCTGTGTTCCTCACAACTAAGTGACTCAGGGTATCCCAATCGTCCGTGATTGATGACCCCACTGAGGAATCCAACAACGCCCGGGGAAGTCCACTACAATGATGCACAGGGGAGGACACGTCGTGTGGTGGAGCACACCTTTGGACTGCTCAAGTCTAGATTTAGGTGTCTAGACAAGAGTGGTGGTGCACTACTCTACTCCCCACAGAAGGTGCGCCAGATTGTAGTCGCCTGCTGCATGCTACACAACCTGGCCTTGTGCAAGAAGATCCCCCTGATTCTGGACGATGATGAGCAGCAGCAGCCCCCTGCTCCAAACCCACACATGCCCAGAGACGATGACAGCGGTGAGGAAGAAGGCCTTGACGTGCATCAACATCTCATCGCCAACTACTTCCGTTGAGTGTAAGTTAACAATGAGCGACTATGGCTGTGTCTGTGTGCTATGCTGTTGTCTCCCAAACTTTGAGGATTGTTGCAGGGATTCTGTCCACACACAGAACTATGCACAGGATTAGAGGACTTGGGCAGGCCGGGACCAAGTCATCCGACCACCTGAGCACCCTGAAGCACTGGACCTAATAGCCATAGTGCCTAACTAGCTCAATCACTCACTGTCAGTGATACAAGCGCACAGACACCCCAGGACACAACACTCACAGATCTCACAGGAATAGCGTTAACAAGACACACCCTGTCGCCCTGACTCTTATACTTGTCCACAAGGGGTTCATTTGAAGACAAGAATCAGTTCAGAAGTTTTATTTCGACTACCGTGTAAGAACATGCAGTATACGTCACCAAAGTATTTGAGAAATGCATTTTGCACAAAAACATTTAGCAGAGTAACATGTCCACATATCATTAAGAAAGATGGTATATCAATAAGCACTCTGGATGAAGACCCACAAACCCATCCCCCCTCCCCCTGCTGGAAAGACCTGTATCAAATGTCCCTAAACTATGGGCTTTGTCAGCAGAACACACTCCTCAGCCCATAGATGGTCAAATGTACATCACATGTGCTGTGTCACTCTTCTCTCTGGATAGTCCCCTCCCCAAGTGTGGTGCACCTAGCCCGCTGCCCCATAACATCTAAGAGGCACCCGTGGTCACTCGCAGCTGCGAGACTCTGTTGAGTCATGGTGATAGGGCCTGACCAGAACAGAATGACAAGGGACATTGTTGTTCGACCACAGACAGAATGTGCAGGCAGTACTCCAGGAGCGCGGAGAGATCATGCTCTGCGGACAGTTCCCATGTGACAGACATGAACGAAGCTGCTTGCAAGAATTCAAAGTCAGGGATTTACAAGTGCGTAAGCTGCACAATGGAAGCCTGGCTCACAATATGCGACAATCACCCCGACGGACATATGACAGCCTCCCCTTCCTCAGTTCTGTGGTACCAAGCGAAACAGACCGCAGAGGTCAGCAAAGTCAAAGCTAATGCAGACAGGGCCAAAGTCAGAGATGGCTGAGAACCTTTGTCAGAAGGATGCGAGAAATGTTGAGACAACATTGAATCAGTTGCCAACAGTTCCGGATGCTGGTAAGTAGTTACGGATCCAAGAAGGCACATGCAGCTTCGAAGGCAACCGGTTCCAAAAGACGATCCAAATCAGCTTCAGCAAAAATGACCGCCATCCAATCCAGTAGCATGAAGGAACAGATGTGCTCCTCGCACCATGAGGACGAAAGGAGCATTTCATGGCAAGCTGGAAGTGGCTCGATGTGGGCATGGCACGGGAGCCGTTGCGCAAACGCACAAGTGCAGCTGGCAGCCTGTCTGACACGTTGAAAGGCATCCCATAAACGGCTATCCCTGGAACAGTCCTGGTCGTGGGCCAACAAAGGACTCACCCACAGGTCATAATCCAGATCAGCAAGAGATGTGTTGGAAAGGCAGAGATCCATGGCCCATTGAAAGAGGCATCGGCGACAGTAGAACACAGGTTGCACGCAGGTGAAATAGGCATAGTGGAAGGTCAGCCTATAACTGATGCGGAGCACAGCCAATGGTATACATCCAAAGACGAGCTGCATCCGTTCATGGTACAGTTGCAACTGACCGGGGTTGGCCTGGACCACAGGACGGGCTGCCATTGCGCGAGAGGAGCCGGAAAACCAGCAATCTGCAGTACTGGCAAAGGGTTGATGTGAAACCGCCAAATGCAGTCGGTAAATATGAGGAGTGACACCCGGTAGGGCTCCATTAATAGTGTGCAACTAAGTGACAAGGCCAGAGCCTACAAGTAGAAAAAATGTGCAAGGTCTTCAGTATCAGACGCTATTGATATTTGGTGTGTCAGCAGCCCAAAAACAAGTGGGAGAGGCGTGTCTCGCAGACAGTGAATCGCGCGGGACGGTCAAGGCACCTGGGAATCGAAGGTCTCACGGCCTGATGTGAGAGCGACTACTTGTTGAAACAAAAGCCCATTGAGCCTGCATCACTAATTGAAGTCTGCTTTCCTTGTGGGAATGTGAGGCCACAACTAACTATCTACAAGCACATATGAGGGAGTAAAGAGAACATTGCTACATCCGGGAACACGTAGTGCAAGTGTTCCTATTTACAGGACGCCTTCCCATAAACCGCAGCAATTGTGGTCATTCAGGATTAGATAACTTCCGTTGAGAAGGAGATTTGGCATGGGTATGTCGTCAGTGACTGTTGTTCATGTGGGAACAAATGCAAAAAGACTGGACATGACCCCTGAAAAGTCCTGTGTAATTGTACTTGAGTTTGTGAAGGCGACAATGTAACCTTTGGCCACATGACAGGATGTGTTTTGATGCTGGCTCTTGTGGGATTCATTGATCAGCGCTGTGTGTGTTGTAACAACCTACGTCATATCCAAATTGATGTTATTAGGGGGATGGGAGCACACTACTTCACCTCCCAGCACAGTTTACCTCTTGGCATTCTGGTAAATGCAGTTCGGTAAAAATGCTTACTTGCAATGTAGCTTTGAGTGTTTCACCTGAGTTGGGCAGGGAGAGGTACAGAGACATTAGTGTATTGTGGCAGCTTCCTCAGCAGACACTGATCTCAATGGTATAATTTCGTGCAATACATGTGTCTAAGGATTGACAGCACTAACCTGCATCCAGCCGTGGTGACTCACTTCCACGGAAAAAGAAGTAAGCATTTCAACTGCAGTGCATTTGCCAGGATGCTGAGGGGTAAACTGTGCTGGGAGGTGAAGTTGTGTGCTCCCATCCCCCTTCTGTCCATGTTGATGGTGTTGGCCTGTGTTAACTGTAATGCATCTTGTACAGTGTTGCCTAGTGCAGTGCCTTTCCTGTACTGCCATCATATGTCAAATCACTGTCTTTTTCTTGTGTGGTTCCAGGTTCCTGTACTCTCTCAATGGATTGTCGCATTTACGTATCATGATACATTGCAATGTGAGTTAATATGCTACTTACTATGATAAAAATTCCTCTTGACACAAAGGCATACGGGTGTGATTTGTGTTTATTTGTAAATGAGTGACAGGTAAGGGTTGGAGTTGAAAGTGATGGTACATGGATGGTTCGGGTAGAACACACAATGGTGGGATTCCACAGTCCAACAGTACACTCCCATCCTTGTGGCAATGTGGGATCGGATTTACAACCAAGTCAATGTTCGGTGTGACACTGGTGACATCAACGCTGGCTCCGAGAACTGGTACGGCACGGTGCTTTGCCACATGATCCTCCCTGGGACTTTTTCGGACGCCCCCTCAGCCGTTTGGCCGGGGGAGAACCTGCTGCATGCTCGGAGGTGTCTGAGGATTCACTGTGATGTGACTCACCCGTCCCTGTGGACGCTGCTGTGGTGTTGTGACTATCATCCGGCTGGCCACGGGGGGTGGGCAGCGATTTGTGCTGCATGCATGTCCCTCAGGACACCCACAAGCTGGCCCATGTACTCTGCAATTTGTCCCAAACGAGTGTCCATGGACCTCTGCAGCAGGCAGAGTTCACGCAGTTCTTCAAGGACCTGGCCCATCTGTCCCTGGTTCTGCTGGTATGCCCCAAGGACAGTTTGCACGGTGGCCTGGGCCTCAGTCTCATTGTCCTCCTGTAACTGTCCCCCAGTTGGCCTACCACCTGCCCTGCTGCCACGGACCTGTGGCGGCACCTGGCGCTGCCGCCGCACACTGTCCCCAGCATCCTGAGGCTGCCTGGTGGTATTGGCTACAACTGGCACAGGGACAGTGTTCGAGGCAGCGGTGGTGATGGTGGAGGTGGCTGCCAAAAAGGTCGGTGCTGCAGGGGTCAGCGTTGTTGTTGCAGCTGTTGTGGGAGTGGTAGTGCTGGTGGTGGGGACAGTGAGGGCCGGAGACTGAGCTTGGCCGGGCACGCCGGAGGGGCCAGGTCGGTCCTCCTCATCTGTAAAAACCTAGGGAGTCTGCATCCGAGGGTTCTGCTTCTTGGGTGGGAGACTGGCTGGGCTCGTCCATGGCACGGGCGCCTGCTGTCGCTGGCGAGTCACCTGTTGAACAGAGGTTGGATTGTCAGGATGTTCAGTACACGGCACAACTTTGATGTTCATGTTTGGCACATTTCGATTGAGACAACATGACTTTTCATATTGGCATTACTTGTCATTCCTAACAGTTTGTCAGTAGTGGGATATGATGTGGAGGTAAATACATTGCTCGTCAGCGATGTGACATGGCTGTAGCGACAATTTCATATGTACAGATGTTGTATTTCCAAGTACATGTCCTCTGGTACCAACTTGTTGCTCATCCACTTCTGTTCATGCTAGGATATTTGTGACTTTGCTATGACTGTTTGTCTACTATGCCGCAACTGCCTGATTTCTGTTGCGCTTTTTGTACTGTCCTCGTGTGGTTTGTGATGTTTGACTGAGTCTACATGCATGTGTGGTGATGATGTGAGCCTTTATGCTTTGGGATAATGGTACTTGCACATTGGGTTTTGGCCACTGTGTTCCTGGGTTTTGCTTTGCAGTTACATGTGACTTCATCAATGACACTGTGATTCATGTGAACTGTCAATGGTATTTTCTGTGTGTGCACTGGCTGCAACTTATGCAGCTTGACTGAGTTGGCTCACAAGTGCGGGATGTGGTGGTCAGATAGCTCCCTGCTGTTTGGGAGGGAAGACAGAGGGTCTTGTGGGAGTTGTGGTCTTGCTGTCAGGTCCCAAAAACCCCCTCCCCAGTAAGATGGCTACCTACCTGTTGAGTGAAGCAGAGGAGGGTGATGGCTGCCACATGGCTGTGTGGTGAGGTGGGTGCTCCATGCTGTTTGGGAGGGAAGACAGAGGGCCTTGTGGGAGTTGTGGTCTTGCTCTCAGGTCCCAACAACCCCCTCCCCAGTAAGATGGCTACCTACTTGTGAGGTAAAGCAGAGGGAGGAAATGCTAGCCTTATGAGACATTCATGTTGACAGCGTGCATTCTACATGAGTTTGATTTTGTCTGGCAATTGAGGCTCACTTGTTGTGCACAACGGTACATTACAGTGGGATGTGATCGTTTTGGTTGTACTTACCAGCCTCCACTCCCCCCTCGATTCCTGTGAGACTCTCGAGATGCAGTATGGCAAGCACCTTCTCCTCCCATTCAGTGAAGGTTAGTGGTGGTATGGGAGGGCCGCTACCAGTTCTTTGTGCTGCCTCGTGGTTCCTCTGGTGCTGATGCTTGACCCGGGCCTTGAGGTCGACCCACCGCCTTTTGATGTCACACAGTGTGCGTAGGGTGGTCCCTACAGCATTGACTTTGTTGTAGATCTTGTCCACATCTGGTTTTTACACACAAGCGGGGTGTGTTGGACCATGCTCCCATACAAATGTGGTTCTACCCTTATTATCTCATCTACCATCACTTTCAACTCAGTGTCGGTGAATTTGGGCATTTTCTGTTTGGCCATGGTGCAAAGGTCAGACAAGTGCAGGGTGCAGGGGGTGGTGTAGTTATGTGAAGTGTGTCAGGTGTGTGGGTGGGAAGTGGTATTTTGTGGAGATGGGTGTATGTGATGTTGTGCTGTGTGCATAAATGGTGTCCTGTCTTTCTGCATCAGCTTCTGTTGTGCAAAGGATGCTTGTCCAGGAAGGGGTTGGTTTTATGCTGTTGTATGTGGGTGTGTCCAAATGAGTGATGTCCTCCAGGTGTTTTTTCCATGCTGGGCATTGCTTACATTGCCAATGGACATTTGGGGTGTATCATTGTGGCGTGTGTGATGTGATTGAGGGCGGCGTCGAGTGCAGGCACACTTTGTGCATCGCTGTTCAGTTTGTTACTACCTCCATTCATTTGGTCTGTGCGCGAGCAAGGGAATCGGAACGCAATGCTCTGTCCTCCAGCTCCGCGGTTTCATCGTAATTGGCCGTGCAGTCATTCCGCGGCAGGAGCGGCCTTTTCAGTCCCTTGAACTGCTTTCCCCGTCCGCCGCGGTCGGATTTGCAACTTTTCCAGGCATGGTGGACGGTCATTTGTGAGTTCCGTCCGCCGTGGTGGGATTTTCCATGCATTGCATCGTAATTTGACCGACGGAGATGCCGAGGGTCATGAGGGTAGATTTTTGCCGCGAGCACGGCGGACAGAAGCCTTTTCCGTCAGGCATCGTAATGAGCCCCTAAGATAGTGGTTTTGAAACCCATTGCCAGTTTCCCCTCTTTGTGGGCAAATAACTTGCTCTCATTGTGCCTCTGGCACACTATCTGCTCCTGGGCAACGTCCTTCAAAAGTCTTGCTTACACTTGCCACTGTAGCTCTGTGTGTTCCAAAGCAGACTCAACCACAAGCATGCTTCACTCACCATGTGTAAACAATAGAAATACCTTGGGGCATATTTACAAGGAAATTGTGGAGCATAGCGCTGCTGCAAATTTTGCAGGGACCTCTCTCCACCATTTCCAAAATGCAGGGATGTGCCGTCTTTACAACACTACGGCGCACCCCTGTCCACACTCTTGTGCCATAGTGAAAGGATGCCTGCATTGCAGGGAATGATTGTTTATGTGCAGGAAGGTGTCCCTTCTTGCACAGCAACAATCAATAATGACTATTCTGCAGCACACATAGAAGTAGCAAATCGTCATTATTTAATGGTTGTTTATGTGCAGGAAGGGACACCTTTCTGCACATAAACAATCATTATTGGCGTTTTGCACTTTCTATGCATGCTGCAGACTGCATAGTCAGTGAAATGAGGAGAAATAAAAGTATTTCTCCTCATTGCGCCATTCTAACTCCTGTTTTTGCATGTGTTGGAAAGTGGATTATAGGTAGTGGGAAATATGCATCTACCACTGGCAAAAATGCCACTAATACAATATAGGGCTCAGAATAGGTCTCAAAAAATTATTCCCATGCTCAACCCTTGTTAGCTTGGCTGTGAGCAGGCAGGCTTAACTTCAAAGACAGGTATGTAAAGCATTTAAAAACACCAATTCAGTAAATAATTAAGACATAACACACAATAAAAATCCAACACCAATTTATAAAATTAGGAAATATGTGTATCTTTAAAATCACACCAAAATGAAAAGAAATCCAATGTAGTGAACCGGAGATGTGATTTTTTAAAGATTTAGCACTATATAGCACATAGAAACCTATAGCAACTATTGGGACATCTGGTCGAGCTGGACTGGGAACAAGTCAAAGTTTCAGGCCGACTGTGATGGAGCCCTGCATGACTACCCCTTGTGGTAGGTCTTGGTCAAAGTTTTTACCTTCTGACTTAGAAACCTTTCTGAGCTTTTCTTCCCAGGGTCCCTCGAAGCTCTCAACCAGTCCGGATTCTGTAAGGGTTCGCCGGCTTGTCTTGCGACGAGCTCTCGGTAACACATATGGAAGTTAGACTTCCGGAGACTTCCAGCGGGATGAACCACAGATCCAGGTTGGCTTACTGTTGAAGGTGGGAAGCTTGACTCTCGCGGTTGGTCCAGGTCACCTTTTCTACATTCGGACTTAGAAACTTTTACAGAGCTTTCTCTCCCGGGGTCCCTTGATACTCCTCACCAGGCGGTGAGGGTTCGCCGGCTTGGGTTTCAACCAACTCCCAGTCAAACTCTGGAAGTTTAACCTCCAGAGTTTTTCAGCGGGATGAACCTGGAGGGCAGGCTATTTTGGGGTTAAGGGCCACTGTCTTGGTTGGCCAGGTCGAGTTGGTCCACTTATGGAACTTTTTTCCAAAGTTGCTCCAAAGTTCTTCAGACTTCTGGAACTTCTTCCTGAAGTTCCCTTGAGGATCCCAAAGTGCCAAAAACTTACTTCAAGGGTCTGGAAGCTCCAAGACAGTCCTTGAAAGTTTGGAACTTCCCACAATCTACTTGGACAAAACCCTTACAAATCAACTGGTGGTACTCCAGGTTGGGGATTTTTGGTGGTGATGGTCCAGGTGAGCTCTGTTAACCTGTAGCTTGCAAGGAGACCACTCTTTAGTCCTTTTGAAGCAGGTTTGAACCACAGGGCTGTAGTTCCAGATTGCGCAGCAGGCACAGTCAGTCAGAGTGCAGGGTCTGGTTGGTGCAACTCAAACTTCCAGCATGGACCCTTCTTCTTCCTTTAGTTTCAAATAGCAGATCTGAGAGACACTGCCCCCTCTAAGACTTATTCAGTGTTCTGTGGAGGTCACACAGGAGGGCACTCCTGTCCAATGAGGTGCAGGACAACACCCCAGAGCATGATCATTTCCTCCAAAGTGTGGTAAAATGGTCTGCCTGAAAGCACTATTTCTCAAAAATTCAATATGGCTGAAGTCTCAGCAGAGAGGCAAGAGCTGGCTAAACCAACCTCCAGGATGGCACATCTCCATAACATCCCACTCCCTGGCATCTGCACATTTCTTCCTTAAGCCTGCCATCTGGCTGGTTCAAAGAGTAGGGCTGTAAATTAAACTGGCTTCTCCTGCCTGTCTCCTCCTTCATTTGAAGATCATTGTTTATGATCCCTCCCCCTTGCTCTGGCATTTCTATGCAGCAGAACCCTCTCTTCCGAGAATGGATCTTTCACGCCAGAGGCTACTTATCACCTCATAAATGCAGCATGGCTAATACACTTAACTCTGACCAATGAGGGCAGATCACTAGAAGGCTGAAGTATGGCTCACAGACAATAATGTCTTATAACTTCTTGTCTGTATATTTTAGAATAAATTCAACAATAGCATATTGTTGGATTTATTTATAGCATTCTAGTGAGTCATTGAATGATATTTTCCGGGTTTTCCTGGCGGGAATTATTAATTAATAACTTCTTGCCATGTTAACCTGTGTGGCTGGGGGTCTGCATTGGGGAGAATGAACTGGGCAAATTCTCCAACACCAGGGCTTATAATAAAATCTTTTATAAGGACCCTGCCTATATCTACAGGACCCCCCACCCCTGGAACCCCTAGAAGAGACTTTAGGGGTTCTGAATATGCAAAAATATTGCAGATCCTCACTCCACAGTACTCCTAACATAAACGTTCGACTTTACTACAGTGTGGGAAGTGAAACGTGTAATTTCACTAACCCCAAGGCATACAAAACCCATTTTATAAGGGTCCCCCTTATAAATACCTGACCCCCCACCACTGGGACACCTAGGGGAGACCCTGGGGTTCCTAATATGCCAAAATATTGTAGTTTATTACGTTTTTAAGTGCCCGAAACACCAAAGTCGAGTTTGGGCACAATTTACATGTTAAAAGCAGTCCTGCCACTCAGTGCTGCTTTTAAACTGACCTCAGGCCTCAGCAGTGAACACATGCAAGGGCAGAAAGGGCTGCTGGTGTATAAACTGCCATGCCCTATTATATACTAGAGACTTAAAGGTAGTTTTGAACCCCCTGCCCTATTATGTACTGGGGCCTAATGTGATACTACCATTACAATGCAGGCATTACAACGTAATGCTGTTACAGTGACTCCATTACAACGCAGGTACCATTACAAAGCATGCCATAACAAAACATGCTATTACAACGCAGGTACCATTACAACGCATGCCTTCACAACACATTTATATTTAAGGTAAGTGTTCAGGTGAGTTTAAATGTAGTTATCTGTTTTTTGTTATTTTAATAATTGTTCTAATATTTTTAAATGAGTCTATAATTATTGATTTTTACTACATTAAAATGTATGTTATTCAAAAAAGGATATTTACATTAATTTTAATAACCTCAATATTAATTTATTTAGAGAATTAATAAATATAATGTAATATTTATATTAAAAAATAATTTATCATAAGAAAGGGTTTGTAACATAACCCTTTAGACACAATGGGGCCGATTCCGATCTCGGCCGGTAGGGCTCCGAATCGGATTCGGCTTAACCGGATCCGATTCGGAGCCCTATTTCCCGACCAATCCGTACGCGCGTCCGGGCGAGCGAGTACGATGCGTATTCGCCGACCGACTCGTCCGGGCGTCCCGACCGATCCGACCGACTCGATCCCGGGTCGAACCGCACCGACCGACTTCGCACGGACACGACTCGCACCGCGCAATGGAGACGTTCCCCGGCCGGGTAAGTACGATGCGCGCCGCGAGCAGTCCGACCGAGCCGCGCACTCCGGCTCGAAAGAGCTGTCAGAGCCGTACTTTGGGGGTCCGTGTCGGACCCCTCTGTACGCGTAGCCGCGCGAGTCGCACACAGGGGGACCCATGGGTCCCCCTACATGTGCGTGTACGGCGCGAATCGCTTCGCCGCGTACACGCTGTAGGGGCGCACTTGTCCGCCTCGCACCCATTGAGTCAATGGGAGCCCGCGTACGCGTTGTACGACAGGCTCCCATTGACTTCAATGGGAGTCCGACCGACTCGAGTCCGATGGCATACGTGCGCATCGTACTCGTTCGGTCGGACTGCACGGGTCCGATTCGGTCGGAAATCTCTCCGGGTCCGGCTCGGTCGGGGAGATTTCCGGCCCGAATCGGAATCGGCCCCAGAATGTGAGAGATTTAGGGGTTATGGGTGGGGAAGTGTATTAATACTCAGGTACTAATCTTAATACCTGTGTATTAATTTATGTAGAGAATTAATAAATATACCTTAATATTTTTATTAAAAAAAATATTTATAATAAGAAAGGGTTTCTAACATAACCCTTTAGGAATGGGATGTGTGGGATTTAGGGGTTAGGATTGGGAAGTGTATTAATGCTCAGGTATTAGTTTTAATACATGTGTATTAGTTTATTTAGAGAATAAATAAATATAATTGAGTATTTTAAATAAAATTATATTAAGAAAAGGTTTGTAACATAACCCTTTGGGCATGTGAGAGATTTAGGGGTTATGGGTGGGGAAGTGTATTAGTACTTGTGTATTAATTTTAATCCATATGTATTAATTTATTTAGAGAATGAATAAATATAATTTAATATTTTTAATAAAAAATAATTTATAGTAAGAAAGGGTTTGTAACTAAACCCTTTAGGCACGGTATGTGAGGGATTTAGGGGTTATGGGTGGGGATGTCTATTAATACTCAGGTGTTAATTTTAATACCTGTGCTATTTCATTAAAGATTTAATAACTATAACTTAATATTTAAAAAATATATATATATATATATATTTATATATATATATATATATATATATATATATATATATATATATATATATATATATATATTAAGAAAGGGTTTGTAACTTAACCCTTTAGGCACAGGTTGTGAGTGGTTTAGGGGCTATGGATGGGGAAGTGTATTAATACTCAGGTATTAATTTAATACCTGAGTTTTAATTCATTTGGAGAATTAATAAATATAATTTACATTTGTTAAGAAATATAATTTATATCAATAAGGTGTTTGTAACCTAACCCTTTAGGCATGGGTTGTGAGGAGTTTAGGGGCTATGGGTGGGGAAGTGTTTTAATGCTCAGACATTATTTTTAATACCTGAGTATTAATTAATAAAGATTATTTGTTTAATTTGAAATGTTATATAAATTTAAAAAGTATGTAAAAACATATTTATATTTTAGAATAATATGTAAAAAAATTAAAAAAATGAAGCATAACACAACACCAAATAGCTTTTTAAAGTATTACATTTATTTTATTAATAATTAAAAACAAAAAAGAGATGTAATATATAGTAATAAAAATAAAATATTTTTTGAAAATAAAGATATATATATGTATAATTTAAAAAAATGTTTATAGAACTTTGAACTGTGTAAATATTTTTCAAAACATTAAAAACATATTTTTGCCCACGCTTTTTCATTAAAATAAATGGTAATGATTGTCCTTTTTTTCTTTTTACTTTCAGCCTTGACGTATGGGGTTGAGTGTCTGTTTCTACAGTCAGTGGAGCATCGTGGTCACGATCAGATGCAAGGGAGAGCTGCGGTAGGTAAGAACTTTTAATGTTTTAAATTTAGTGTTGTAGGTGGCCCCACCTTTTTGTAAGGAGAGAGGAAGTAGGTAGCTGTAAGGTGGTTACTGTAAAACTTGATGTTATGTATGTTTTAACACATTTTTCATCCTATGCAGGTAGCTAGTGTAGGCCTACATCGGGGCGATTGCAGTTATTGCAAGCTACGTTTAAAAATGTATTTCTAATAAACAATAGAATACTTTTTAAAACGTATTTGTAATGAAAGCAATTTTTGTTTTTGCAACGCATTTTTTAGTACTGTGCAGAGGTTTTTTTTTGCAATACACGCCACGTGTTTAATAGAAGGAAAAGGATTAGTAGGATCAGATGTAGGCCTTTTAAAAGTACAAAGAGTGTTTTTTTGGTAACAGATTTTTTTATGGAATACTGAGTTTTGGAACTGGGAGAACAAGGAGGATTTGGAATTTTTTGGTATGGAACATGGATCGGAATTATGGATTAGTTTTACAGTTTTTGGGGAAAAACTTCTATTATTATGGTTTTTTATTTTTTGTTTTGGGTTTGCATTTTTTAATTACAACACAGGTTTTCAAACCAACTTATATGTTGTTGATACTGGTGTTTACTCCACTCTGTGTTTACATTTTTTGATCAGTAAATTTGGAAATTCATGGATTTATGGTTAAACCCTGTGGATTACTGGAGTACAGAAGACTTTTGGTGAAAGGATGAAATGAAACAGCACCAAAAGTTGAAGACAGAAGACATCTGCAGGTAGGATTTCTTACATTCCTAATAATTTAAAAAAAAATATTTCAAAAATGCCAATTTAATTGATAATAAAAACAGGCAAGTAAGTTAAAAGAAGGGGTTAGTTTGTATTAGAAATGCAGTATATTTGCAATATTTTTCAAGTAGTCTTAAGCCACTGACAACATAAACTGTTCCATTTGTGCCAATAGTCATTCTGACATTTCTTTACTTTTTGGGAGATAAGAGGCTTCAGACTACCCGTTAAAGATTGCGCTATTCTCATTTCCTGGTAACTTTGCTCCTTCTTCAAGATTTCCAAAAATTATAGAAGTTTGGGTGAGTTTTTCCAATAGATTTGTTGAAGGAGTTGTGCCATCCCTCAATGGCATTATTAGCCTTCATGCCACCCTCTAAGCAGGTCAATTAACAGTTCCACCAGTCAATTGGGAACCTTAGCTTCCTCCTGCAACCCGACCTGCTCAGATGGCCAATCCATGTGTCTTCAAAATAATTTAGTAAAGGGCCCCAATTTTTCATTGTTTCATGTAAAGTAGTCAGATACAGTAATTGATGTGTAGTATTCATCCACACTGTTAGGTGGCACGACACATAAGGCTGTTAGTTTTTTCAATTGATATTGTAGTTCACCATCTGATATGTAGTCTTCAACCAAGGATGTTTTTGTTTTTTTCACAAATATATCTGAGAAAAGTGGAGAAAACATCCTTGAATTTGGGTTTCTGGGTATAATTTAGGAATGGTATTAATCATAGATAATTGAAAATCAATAATCACTTTTCTAGGACTTTTATTTAGAGTTTTAGTTGTTATCACTGACAAAAATTCAGTATAGGTTGAAGCTTGCTTATCAGTCAGTAAACTGTACACTAAAGGAACAGGGGTGTTATTAATGTTGGCATGAATAGTCTATATTTGGCTTAAGGGATGGGAGTAGATGTAAAGTTACCATCCATCATCCAAATATCACTATTCTCCAGATTAGCTTGTTTACAGTTGATGCTAAAAATTAATATTAATTTTAGATGGTTTTTGTTGTCGTGCAAAAGGAAAGATTTGTTAGTAAAGGTTACTGTCAATTCTTCAGGGATGTTGATATCTGAGTAGGTTTGAGGTGTTAGACGTTGAGGTTTACTTGACTGTTTTTGTCTCTCTATAATATGACGTAGATTAAGAATAGTAGGCATAGAACTAGCTACATGCATAGGTATGTTTCGGGAAACCTCCCTCAAAACTGAGCCACAAGGTTCATTGGAGGTGGATGCAAGGGTTTTCATTTGTTCAATATTTTGTTGAACTTCAATTTCCATTGCAGAGGCAGAGTGGTTATGCTCGGTTGTTTTTTCAACAGTGTCACCAAGAGTAACCACTCTACCTGTGCAATAGGATGCATAGTACTGCACACACCTCCAATGACTCTTGGGCTCAGTTAATCTCTCCTTACAATAAAGGTAGCCACCGTAACTCAGTGGTCTGTTTCCCCTGCTTGATTTAATGTAGTTTGCTTGATTTCTTGCTGTAATTCTTTATCTGCAGGTAGAAAGAAAAAAAGATTTTAAAAGATGTCTTAGTGAATTGGTATATGAATGTGTTATTTAAATTTTACCTGGGAGTGAAACATTTTTTTACATTGCTTGTCTCACAGTCTACATTTCTTTCTGGTAACAATGGTTATTTTTATTAGGTTTTGTTATGTTTGCTTTGAATAGTTTGTTTGGTTTATACCTGTGAAAAGAAGTTATTTTGGGTGATACTTGAATTTTGGTTGTATGTTGGATCACTGACATAATATTGACAGACATAATATCGATTTACCAAAATATTGGGACAAAAATATCGATTACACTAATATCGACATACTATAATTATTTTAAAAAGTACACAAATATCGACACCAAAATATCGTTAAACATTTACATCGATATCAGTATTATCGAACCAAAAGATATTGTGATAACTAATATCAAACATATTAAGAAAACATACAAAGTTACAATAATATTGATGACAAAAATGTAGACAACAATATTATCGTTTAAAAGTTAAAAAAAATATATCGACATGTTAAAATTATTTATAATAACACAATACATACACCAAAAAATATAAAAATATTAATTAACACACACAGCACACAAAATTAATCGATTAACACATATTTTAATAACATTTAAAAATAATATCATGAAAATAATTACATACACAACAGTATTTACAACTTCAAACATTATATCTAAACTAAAGAAATATTATTTAAGATTTAAAAGAATATAAATTACATATAATATACTATACCACTTTTTTAAAAAAAACAGAGTAACTGAAACTTAATTAGCGTTTTCCATATATGGAAAACAACTGCAAAATTAATTAAAACAATAAATAACAACCAATGAAATACACATACAATTGAAATAACCCAATAGAATAAAACAACAATTAATGAAACACTATATAAACACATGAAAATTGAACATTATTTTACACTGCAACCAAAAAAGCAAGAATAAGGATAAACTCTACCAGATTGCTGCCACAACATTGGAATGCATCATAGAAAAATCTTATTCCAGCTCCACAAAGTAACTAAATTAGCATTTTAAAAGTACTGCTACCGAAAATGTTCTCAAAGCACTTTTTATAGGAACAAAATAATGAATTTATATTTTTAATATTATATCTCCTCTACAGACACTCAAAAAACTACAGAACAGTGTGAAATATCAACTTGCAAATAAAGTAAGTATTAAACGCATATAAATTAAGACAAGTTTTCTAAAATGCCAAACAGAAGTGCAAGCTAAGAACAACTCCCCCCCCCACTAAAAACACAGTTAAACAAATTTATTAAGTTACTCTTTTTTTCGACAGGAATTTCTAAAGAAATACTAAAGGCAAACAGCAAAGAAAAAGCATCAGCATTGATACAAATCTTCAAATACAACATTGTAAGTATTAAATTGACAATGTACATGTTTTAGATGATAACACAGCACAGTATTATTTTGAATAATTTTTATATACATTTCTCTTAGCATTTGAACCATCACCATGACTGAAGGGGCCCAATTCATTACTTCCCAGAAAAGCAAATTCTTATTATGTTATATGGGGTATGTGTACACCCAAGAAATGCAAACAGGCGACAAAGTTAGCTGGAAATGTAGTAAATATTATTCTAACAAATGTTATGGGAGGGCTGCAACAAAGGAAACAACTGTACTATATGTTAGAGAGCATAACCACCCCCCTAACGTAGCTGAAATTGAAGTTTGAAATGCTTTAGAAAATATAAAAGAAGCTAGCACTAGATCTGAAGAGGCTACAACTGAAATACTTAAGGACAGGCTCCCCACAGTCCCACAACATGCAACTGGCCAAATGCCCTCAATAGCATCACTAAAAAGAACAATAGCTAGAACTAGAAAAGCTACTGCTACCACCACACCTATCCCCAAAACATTTGCTGAAGTAGAAATACCACCTGAACTCACAGTTACTCATAATGAAGAACAATTTCTTCTTTATGACAATAAAGCAGCTGACAAAAGAATAATAATATTTGGAACTCCCACAAATTTACTAAAACTGCAAAACTGTGAAACTTGGATGATGGATGGGACTTTTAAAATATGTCCCAAACCATTTTACCAGTTATATACAATACATGGACTTTATCAAAATACAAACATCCCCTTTATATATGCTCTATTACCAAACAAGCAAACAACCACCTATGTTGAACTTTTAACCAAAGTAAAACAAGAAGCCAATAATTACTTTCCCCAAAAAATGATCATTGACTTTGAACAGTCAATGATACAAGCCATACTAAAAAACTACCCTCACACAGCAATTCAAGGTTGCTATTATCACTTTAACCAATGCATTTGGAGACACCTCCAAAAATCTACAGTAAGGGGTCAATTACGATGGCGGACGGAAAACCCTTCTGTCTGCCGTGCTTGTGGTAAAAAACCACCATCATGTACCGCGGCATTTCCGCCGGTCACATTACGATGCAACGCACGTAAAATCCTACCGCAGCGGACGGAATTCCCAAAAGACCGTCCGTAACGGTTGGAAAAGCTGAAAATCCAACTGTGGCGAACGGGGAAAGCTGTTCAATGGACTCAAAAGGCCGCTACTGCCGTGGAATGACCGCACAGCCAATTACGATGAGATAGCGGAGCTGGCGTAACGATCATTGCTGTTCCGACCGCCGCTGTCTCGCTCAGACAAAATGAATGGCGGTCGGAACAAACTTCACTACAATGCTCAAAGTGTGCCTGTACTCTCCGCAGCCCTCAATCACATCAGACACGCACCAATGATACACCACAAATGTATTCCTGAAATGAAAGCCATGGTCAGCATGGAAGAGACACCTGGTGGTCATCACTCATGTGGACACACCCACATACCACAGTATAAGACCAACCCCTTCCTGGACCAGCATCCTTTGCAAAGCAGGCACTGATACAGAGAGACAGAGCGAGACAGGACACCATTTTGGCACACAGCAAACAGCGCAACATCACACCCACCCAACTCAACTCCACTTCTCATCCACACACCTGACACACCTGACACATCTTCATCACCACCTTGCACCTTTCATTCATTTGCACCATGCCCAATCAAAAAATGCCCAAATTATCAGACACAGAGTTGAAAGTGCTGGTAGACGAGATAATTAGGGTAGAACCACATTTGTATGGGTACCTGGTCCAACAGACCCCAATTGTGCGTAAAAATCAGATGTGGGCAAGGATCTACAACAAAGTCAATGCAGTTGGGACCACCCTACGCACACTGCGTGACATCAAAAGGTGGTGGACCGACCTCAAAGGCCGGGTCTAGGCTCGGGCCCAGAGGAACCACAAGGCGGCCCAAAGAACTAGTGGCAGCCCTCCCATTCCACCACTGACCTTCAATGAATGGGAGGAGAAGGTGCTTGCCAGACTGCATCCAGAGAGTCTCACAGGAATCGAGGGGGGAGTGGAGGCTGGTAAGTACAAACAAAATGATCACATCCCACTGTAATGTACTGTTGTGTACAACAAGTGAGCTTCAATTGCCAGACCAAATCAAACTCATGTAGAATGCACGCTTTCAAGACGAATGTCCCACAAGGCTGGCATTTCCTTCCTCTGCTTCACCTCACAGGTAGGTAGTCAGCTCATGCACCCTGGCCTCCCTCCCAAACAGCATGGAGCACCCTCCCCACCCTGGAGCCATGTGGCAGCCATCACCGTCGACAGTGCTTCCTAACAGGTAGGTAGCCATCTTACTGGGGAGGGGGTTGTTGAGACCTGACAGCAAGACCACCACTCCCACTAGGCCCTCTGTACTCCCTCCCAAACAGCATGGAGCACCCTCCCCACCTCAGAGCCATGTGGCAGCCATCACTGTCGACAGTGCTTCCTAACAGGTAGGTAGCCATCTTACTGGGGAGGGGGTTGTTGAGACCTGACAGCAAGACCACCACTCCCACTAGGCCCTCTGTACTCACTCCTAAACAGCATGGAGCACCCTCTCCACCCCAGAGCCATATGGCAGCCATCACTGTCGACAGTGCTTCCTAACCGGTAGGTAGCCATCTTACTGGGGAGGGGGTTGTTGAGACCTGACAGCAAGACCACCACTCCCACTAGGCCTTCTGTACTCCCACCCAAACAGCATGGAGCTATTTGACCTCCATATCCCGCACTTATTAGCCAACCCTGTAAAGCTCCATAAGTTGTAGCCAGTGCACACACAGCTAATCCTATTGAGAGGTCACATTAATCACAGTGTCATTGATGAAGTCAAATGCAGCTGCAAAGCAAAACCCAAGAAAAAAATGGCCAAAATCCAATGTGCAAATCCCATTGTCTCAACGCATAAAGGCTCACATCAACACAACACATGCATGGAGACTCAGTCAAACATCACAAACCACAGGAGGTCAGTACAAAAGAGCACAAGAATCACTGAAGTGGATAAGCAACAAGTTGGTACCAGAGGACATGTCCTTGGAAATACAATATGTGTACATATGAAATTGTTGCTTCAGCCATGTCACATGGCTAACGAGCAATGTATGTACCTCTACATCATGTGCGACTGCTGACAAACTGTTACGAATGCCAAGCAATGCCAATTGCAAAAGTCAGGTCATCTCAAATGAAATGTGCAAAACATGATCATCAAAGTTGTGCTGTGTACTGAACATGCTGACAATCTAACCTATGTCCAACAGGTGACTCGCTAGCAACAGCAGGCGACCGTGACATGAATAAGCCAAGCCAGTCTCCCCCCCGAGGAAGGTGAACTCGCGGATGCAGATTCCCTGTTTTTTTCGGATGAGGAGTTCGGACCTGGCCCCTCCGGCGTGGCCAGGCAAGCTCAGTCCCAGGACCTCACTGTCCTCACCACCACCACGACACCCACAACAACTGCAACAACAACGCTGTCACCTGCAACAACGACCTGTGTGGCAGCCACCTCTACCATCACCACCGTTGCCTCCAACACTGTCCCTGTGGCAGTTGTCGCCAATACCACCAGGCAGCCTGGGGATGCTGGGGACAGTGTGCGGCGGTGGCGACAGGCAACGCCACAGGTGTGTGTCTGCAGGGCAGGTGTGAGGTCAACTGGGGGACAGTCACAGGAGGACACTGATAGTGAGGCCCTGGCTACCGTGAACACAGTCCTTGGTGCATACCAAAAAAAACAGGGACAGATGGGCCAGGTTGAACTCCACCTGCTGCAAAGGTCCATGGACACACGTTTGGGACAACTTGTGGAGTACATGGGCCAGCTTGTGGGTGTTCTGAGGGACATCCATGCAGCTCAAATAGTGGCACCCCCACCCAGTGGCCAGCCTGATGATACTCACAACACCTCAGCAGCGGCCACAGGGAGGGGTGAGGCAGAAGACACAGACTCCTCAGACACATCTGAGCATGCAGCAGGTCCCCCCCCTGCCAAACGGCAGAGGGGACGTCTGAGAAAGACCAGGGGAGGATCACGTGGCAAAGCACCTTGCAAAACCAGTTCTAGGAGCCACCGTTGATGTTACCAGTGTTGCACAGAGCATTGACTTTGTTGTACATCCGATCCCACATTGTCACAATGTGGGGAGTGTTCTGTTGGACTGTGGAATTCCACTATTGTGTGTACTACCCTAAGTATCCATGTACCAGCACTTTCGACTTCACCACTCACCTGTCACTCATGTGAAAATAAACACAATTCACACCCCTATGCCTATGTGTCAGTAAAATGTTTATCAAAGTAAGTAGCATGTTAACTCACATTGCAATGTATCACAAGATTTGAATGCGACAATCCATTGAGAGAGCGGAGGAACCTAGAACTACACAAGAAAATAACAGTGAGTTGACATATGATGGCATGACAGCTAAAGCACACCACTAGGCAACACTGTACAAGATGCATTCCAGATAACACTGTTCAACACCATCAACATGGACAGAAGGGGGGTGGGAGGACACTAACTCACCTCCCAGCACAGTTCACCCCTTAGCATCCTGGTATAAGCACTTCTGTTGAAATGCTTACTTGAATATCCGTTGAAGTGTTTCACCAAGGTTGTTGCAGATTAGTTCTGTGAATCTCTAGTCACTTGTGTTCCTGGATATTATCCTTCATCAGTAGAGATAAAAATGAAATTCTGTGTTTGCTGAGAAAGCTGCCACAATCCTCTCAGGTTTCTGTACCTCTCCCTGACCAACTTTGGTGAAACACTTCAGCTACATTTCAAGTAAGCATTTTAACTGAACTGCATTTACCAGGATGCTAAGGGGTGAACTGTGTTGGGAGGTGAAGCAGTGTCCTCCCATCCCCCTACTACCATCAACATGGACATGATGTAAGTTGTAAAACTCACACAGCGCTGCACAATGTAACCCTTAGCAGTGTGCCAACAAGAGCCAGCATCCAAACACATCCTGTTAAATGGCCGTTGGGGACATTGTCGCCTTCACTAACTCAAGTGCAGTTACACAGGGCTTGTAATGTACCATGCAAGATTTTTGCATGTTTTAAAAAAGGAACACCAGTCCCTGCCAACATTCCCACGCTAAAGCTCCTTTTTCTCGGAAGTTATCTTATCCTGAATAACCACAACCGCTGCGGTTTACGGGCAGGCGTCCCATATATAGTAACAGTTTCACAACGTGTAACTTGCTGTAGCAATGTTCTTTGTACTCCCCCATATGGGATTGTAGATAGTTAGTTGTGGCCTCACATTCCCACTATGAAAGCAGACTTCAATGAGTTAAGCAGGCTCAAAGCGCTTTTGTTTCAACAAGAAGTCGCTCTCACATCAGCCCATGAGACCTTCGAATTGCAGGTGGCTCGAACGCACAGTGAGATTCAGTCACTGCTAAACACGACTCTCCCACTCCATTACGGGAACTGATACACCAAATATCAAAAGCATCTGATACTGAAGGCCTTGCACATATTTTATTAACTCGTGGGCTATGGCCTTGTTACTTCGTCTCAGACTATTTTTGGAGTACTACCGGGTGTCATTCATTCAATTTATCAAGTGCGTTTGGCGGTTTACCATCACTCCTTTGGCTGTTCTGCAGAGTGCTAGTTCTCCTACTGCTCTTACGCAATGGCTGCCCGTCCTGTGGTCCTTGCCAACCCCAGTCAGTTGCAACTGTACCGTAAACGAATGCAGCTTATTTTTGGATGTCTGCCATTAGCTGTGCTTCGCATCAGTTATAGGCTAACCTCCCGCTATGCCTATTTCACCTGTGTGCAACCTGTGTTCTACTTTCGCCAATGCCCCTTTCAATGGGCCATGGATGTCTGCCTTTCCAACACATCTCTTGCTGATCTGGATTATGCCCTGTGGGTGAGTCCTTTGTTGGCCCAAAACTAGGACTGTTCCGGTGATAGCCGTTTATGGGATCCCTCACAACGTGGCAGATGGGCTGCCAACTGCGCCTGTGCATTTGCGCAACGTTTCCTGTGCCATGCCTACATCGAACCTCTTCCAGGTTGCCCTGAAATGCTCCTTTCATCCATGCGATGTGAGAAGCACATCTATTCCTTCATACTACTGGATTGGATGGCGGTCCCTTTTGCTGAAGCTGATTCTGATCGTCTTCTGGAACTGCTTGCCTTCGAAGCTGCAAGTGCTTTCTTGGATTCGTAACTACTTACCAGCATCCGCAACTGTTTGGAACTAATTCAATATTGTTTTACCTTTTCTCGCCCCCTTCAGAAATTTCATTTGATTCATCTCAAACCTTGGCCCTGTCTGCATTCGCTTTGACTCTGCTTACCTTTGCAGGCTGTTTCACTTGGTATCACAGACCTGAGCAAGGGGAGGCTGTTAAATGGCCATTGTGGACATTGTCGCCTAGTATGAGCCCGGCTTCCATTATGCAGCTTTAGCGCACGTTAATACATGGCTTTGTTGTTTTGCAAGTAGCTTCGTTTATGTCTTTCACATGAGAACTGTCCGCAGAGCTTGTTCTCTGTGCGGTCCTGGAGTACAGTATGTACATCATGTCCAAGGTCGTAAAACAATGTCCCTTGTTATTCTGTTCTGGTCAGGCCCTAGAACCCTGACTCAACAAACTCTCGCAGCTGCTAGGGCCCACGGGTGCTTTTTTGATAATATGGGGAGGCAGGCTAGGTGCCCCACACCTGGAGAGGGATTCCTCCAGAGAGAAGACCAACACAGCACATGTGATGTACATTTCACCATCTATAGGCTGAGAAATGGGGTCTGCTGACAAAGCCCTGAGATCTTGGGATACATAATAAGACTTCTTCTAGCAAGGGGAGGGGGGATAGGCTCATAGGTCTTCCTCCTGAGGGCTTATTAATATGACATCTCCCTTCATGTTTCTATGCTGACTGTTTTTGTATTATGCATTATTATGCTTGTTGTGGCACGTATACTGCATGTTAGGACACGTTAGTAGAAATAAACATTTAAAAAAGTTTCTTGTCTTCAACTGATCTTATTGTGGACAAGTATAAGAGTGAGGGCGACAGGGTATGTCTCGTTACCACGATTCCTGGGGTGTATAAGCGCTTGTTTCACTGTCAGTGAGTAGGAGAGCTAGTGAGGCACTATAGCTATTTGGTCCTGTGCTCATGGGTACTCAGGGGGTAGGATGACTCAGTCCCTGCCTGCCCAAGTCCTATGATCCTGCGCATAATTCTGTCTGTGGGCAGAATCCCTGCAACAATCCTCCAAGTTTGGCAGACAACAGCAAAGCGCACAGTCATAGTTGCTCAATGCTAACTTACACTCAATGGAAGTAGTTGGCGTTGAGCTGTTGACACAGGTCAAGACCTTCTTCCTCACCACTATCATTGTCACTGGGCATGTGTGGGTGTTCAGCGGGGGGCACCTGCTGCTCATTATCATCCTGAATCAGGGGTATCTCTTTGCGCAAGGCCAGGTTGTGTAGCATGCAGCATGCAACTATGATCTGACACACCTTCTGGGGTGAGTAGAGAAGTGCATCACCACTTTTGTCCAGACACCTGAATCTAGAGTTTAGAAGTCCAAAAGTACGCTCCACCACACGACGTGTCCTCCCATGGGTGGTCTTCCCCGGGCGTAGTTGGATTCCTCAGTGGGGTCAGCAACCACGGATGATTGGGATACCGTGAGTCACCTAGTTGTGAGAAACACAGACAAACAATGTAACTGTAATATGTGAGGAGAGCAGCATGTCACACATACATCACACTCATTGACACAGCCCACTCACCAACAAGCCAGGCACGTTCTGGGTGAAGATTTGCAATCAATTGTGGTATGCTGCTGGTCCTCAGAATGTATGAGTCATGTGCCGAACCTGGATACTTTGCACACACGTGTGATATTATCTGATACGCTTGGCATACCACTTGCACATTAAAGGAGTGGTGATGTTTGCGGTTACAATAGATGTGTTCCCATGCCCGTGGTGGAACTAGGCCAATGTGGGTACCGTCAATGGCTTCCACAACATTTGGGATGCGTCCAAGATCATAAAAATCCCCCTTCACAGCTGCCAATTCATTTCTCCTTGGAAAGTGTACATAGCTGTCCTTGTAGGTCACCAATGCAGACAGGACATCATGCAACACCATGCTGAACTTAGGCTGTGACATCCCACCGGCGCTGGCCATGGTGTACTGGAAAGACCCAGTGGCAAAGTAATGCAGTGCAGCCATCACTTTTACTGTAGCAGACAATGCAGCCGGTTAAGTTCTGTTGGGCTTCAGATGGGGCTCCAACTGAGCACATAGCTCTCGTAGTGTAAGGCGATCCAGACGGAATTTCTTTATGATTTCTATGTCCTCTATGTTCGCCAGGTCTGGGACAGGGCAATAGATAGGTGGTCTCCTCCTACGTACTCTGGCAGGGGACACATACAAAAGATGAGTAAAAGATGAGATGTGGGAAACAGCTTAACCAAAGACTCACGCAACCACAACATTGACAGGACTCTTGAACACATGCAATGCACAAGTGACATGCATACAGACCTTGATTTGCATCACTCAATCAACATACTAACTACTACAACATCAGAATAAGACGATGTGTATGACAATGGTACACTGCTACATCTTAGTGTGAGCAGCCCTGTGGGTAGATGGCACAGCACATGTGGTTAACAGCATCAATGCTGAGTTGCATGTATCTGCTGTATCTGCTGTCACTGCACGACCTCAAGCTTCAGTCTCACAATACACAACAACATTACGAAATGAGGCCAGTGAGTATCAGAGTATCAGCTGGACAACAATACATGAATATGCAGCACAGTGGACAGACAAATATGAACATTATGGGGTCAGTCCATTGTGACTGTGTGAGGATTTTGCATGACAGACATTGCCATGTTCACCAAAATGATACACAATTACACATGGATTGTGTATACATGCACACATGGCTGAAAATGACCGATGATGATGGCCAGAGCGATGTTTGTTTGTAACACATGTGCACTCCTCTGACGTGTGTGAAAGCATATGCAGGCAATGGCAGCTAGGCACACATTATGCCACAGCAATACGTGTGTTGAAAGTGCTAGATCTTACAAATATGTCTGATTTCCGTACAATGGACACCTTTAAATGTCAGCCAACATCACTGGCCCTTCATGAGACAACCCATGGCCGAGAAATCGACAATCAAATAGCAAGGGATACTCAAACAGTGTTCACAGGTTGAATGTTTCAATACACAACATTAGTACAGTGCGAGAGGCCTTTGTCCTTTTTGACTCCTTAACTCATTTCATTCCATGCTGGCCTCAAGACATGACGATGAATGTTATTTCACTCTCCTTTTCATGGACATACCATATGTGTGAAGAATTAACTCAAAGGTCACACTCTATAATACCTTAACAGGGTGCACAAATCACTTTAGGCAAATGTGTTGGGATGAGTGATGTAATTAGCAAAGCGAGAATGGAAATGCAAAATGTGTTTACAGGCGCATAAGTTGGCATCCACAGCGGTGACACTCATTGGACCCAATTGAATGATGCAGGATAGCGGTGGACACTTCCTGACCTCCGAGGTGCATCACCGCATATGAGGAATAGCTATCAGCCAATGGGAACCACCAGCGGCTTACATTTTTGAAACTCGCGGTAGGCATGCTCCGCCACTGTGGAGCCCGGCATTGGCCCCAATTGAATGATGCAGAATAGCGGTGGATGCTTCCTGACCTCCGCGGTGCGTCACCGCCTATGAGGAATAGCCATCAGCCAATGGGAACTGCCAGCGGCATAAATGTTTGAAACTCGCGGTAGGCGTGCTCCACCACTGCGGGGCCCAGCATTGGCCCCAATTGAATGATGCAGGATAGCGGTGGATGCTTCCTGACCTCCACGGTGCGTCACCGCCTATGAGGAATAGCCATCAGCTAATGGGAACCGCCAGCGGCTTAAATGTTTGAAACTCGCGGTAGGCATGCTCCGCCACTGCGGGGCCCAGTATTAGCCCCAATTGAATGATGCAGGATAGCGGTGGACGCTTCCTGACCTCTGCGGTGCGTCACCGCCTATGAGGAATAGCCATCAGCAAATGGGAACCGCCAGCGGCTTACATTTTTTTAACTCGCTGTAGGCGTGCTCTACCACTGTGGGGCCCGGCATTGGCCCCAATTGAATGATGCGAACCAGGCTGGCCAATGGTATCAGCAGAGCAACACTAGAACGAGCCTGGGGCCCTATATATGCCTGTGAAAAGTCCACACCTGTCACTTGCCTAGAGACACTGCTGCCTGCCATTCCTCACCACGAACTGCTGCTGTACCCCATCTCTGGAACCAGTCATGGCTCGTACTGAGAATCTGAGGGCCCGTCCCTTCACCACAGAGAAGCTGGAGGTCCTGGTGGACAAGGTCCTTGGACAGTACGGCCGGCTCTATGGTGCTCCAGAGGTACTGGTAAGTGAATGCTAAACTTACTGAGGATGCGCCGAAGGCTCACAACATGTTACTGTACAGTGCTCTGTGCCTCAGACTGCAAGCCAATATTGGTGCTTTCTGATTTTGTCGTCTGCATTTCCCAATCATGACGTACTACTTGTTGCACTTGAGTATGTGGGTAGGAGGGCAGACTCGTCAATTTTGAAGCTCCATAGGTGCAAAACATCACACATGTGAATCTCAGAAAGGTTGATGTATACGTGTTGGAGTCTGTGTAGCCAAACGAGTTAAAGTGCATGGTGTTGACCCTTGTTCCCCCTGAGCCCTGAGTGCATGCAATGACGATTTGGCCAGAACGTGGTTTATCAGTAGTACAGTTACAATGATGACTTCATGAAATCTCTTTTTGGACACACATTCCCTATGCCATGTCCTCTACGAGTTCATTACGTGTACATATGTACATTAGTGAGATGGTAAGTGTCGATTGGGCAGAGGTTAGTGATTATGGGGTGTGCTCATTCTACAGGGATACTATGGAGATGAGCCCATTATGCACAAGAGTACAGGGCCTGTTACTGTCTAGATTAGTGTGAAATTACCTCTCGCATCTGATAAATGTACAGTGGACATGCCATCCTTCTTTTGGTGTCATTATGTGTAGACTCGCTCATGTGTATGCACTGTGTACTGACACACAATGCACCACTACAAAGTGTTACAAATGTCTCCTCTTGTCTCCCATACCTACAGCTCAAGGTCCATCAGCAGAAGGCAATATGGAGGGCCATCGCCCGGAAGGTGCGGGCCCTAGGGGTCTCTAACTGTCAACACAACCACTGCCACAAGAGGTGGGATGACATCTGCCGCCTTAGCAAAAACGTCGCCGAAATGACGCTGGGCCTGGTTCCTCGGACTGGTCGGTTGGCGCGCCGGAGCATGACCTCACTATCGACCCGCATCCTGGCAGTGACACAGCCAGAGCTGAATGGAAGCCTGAGGGCCCAGCAGCAGCAAGTTGGGGGTGAGTATAGTACAAAGTGTGATGTTGCTCATGAAAGACTTCCCGAATCCCAGCCCAGAGCAAGGCAGTAACCTATGAGTTGTCTCTAGTGTGGTGTAATTGACTCTCAGTTGACTCAGTGGTGAGTGCAGATAATCTTGGCCTGTACAACGTCTGGATTGTCATGGGTCCAGGTAACATCAGCATAAGTGTCAGTCTCTGTGGCATCAACTGGAAGTGAACATCAGTAAGCATCATGTCAGGGTGATTTTAGAGATTGATGTTGTGCATTTCCATGTAATTGATACATCTACAGATTGCTTACCAATGTTCAACAGTAGTTGTGTTGCAGGACATGAATTAGTGGATGTAATGATGTCATGTCACTTAACAATAGTTTCCTTTAACTTACTATGTGTGGGGTTGTATCACCTCAAACTTCCAGGGTGACACACATAGTGAATTCAGATGTGTAGCTCTCTTAGCTGAAGGCATGTAGATGTGCCTACAGACAATAGGATGTGATGTTGAGATGCCAACACATGCCTAGCAATTTGGCAGTATGAACGCAACATGGACCATGACTGTCCAATAAGCATGTTGACATGCTTCAGATGATCATAGTAATATTTTGACTTATGCAGACAGTACATGGAGAGTCAAATGTGTGCCTTGAGTTCAAGCATTTCGGTTATTATTGCCTAACATGTTTGTGATCCGGCCACTTCACTGAACAGTGTCTCTGTCTCCTACAGAATCTACTGAGGTCAGAGAAGGAGAGGGGCCCGAAACCGTTGGTGAAGCAACTGGCATCTCTGCTCCCCAGGAGTACAGCGACACTGAGGGGACCAGCGCATCGGAGGGGGACAAGGGTGCCCTGGAGGAGTCTGCTCCAGAAACGCCTACCTCCACTCCCTCACACTCCAGCAGTGACTCCTCGGTGTTGTAAGGCAAAGGAGGATAGGCCTCTGCTTCATCGTCCGCCACACCCCGTCCAGTGTCCACCCTCCCTGATGCTCCCCAACTGGTATCCGGGCCCGCTGCCCTAAGAAGGTTAGGGTATCTTTCCCCCCAGGCACCGCTGCCCCAGCCCCTGTGTCCCCTTCTGCCCTCAGTGTGGAGGCCATAGACATCTTGCAGAAGGTGTCTGTGGGGCAGACTTTGCTCCTGAATGCCCTCCAGGATCATGGCAACAAGTTGTCACAGGTTGTTGCGTTCATGGAGGGCATTCATTCGGATGTCGGTGGCCTGCACAGGACTGCCCAGTCTTTGGCCTCCACACTGACGGCAGCCATTCTGCAGTCACAGGCTCACAGTCCGGCTCCTGTCCCTTCTGCAACCCCACTGCCAGTGACACCACCTGACCAGAGAACACACACACCAGATCACTCAGGCACCAAGTCATCCCCACGCAGCACACGACAACAGCAGTCCAAGTGACAAAGACACAAGACATCATCCTTATGGCACACAAGGAGCACACATGCCAGCCCCACTACAAGCACATCACAGGACACAGAGAAGCTGAAACACATTAAACATGCATCCACATTGCAGACCTCACATTCCTCGCCCTCCAAGAGCCCTCCAAGATCCACAGCTGATCCTGAATCAGCACAGGAAGTTGCCCTGGCTGGCGTGGGCCTGTTGCCTGCCACAACAGCGCCCCCAATTTCAGAGGGCTGTTGGGCCCAAGACTTCCACTCCCACCCATTCACCCCCCTAGGAAGCATGGACAGAGAAGCAGTGAGATAGTGGTAGCTCCAAAACAGGGGATGCAGGGTAAAAGCTCACCCCCCCAAGTGTACAACCAGGTCCGAAGGTTTTTCCCGGAAGGATCCACGAGCACCTGCTCCACTTTCTGGGAAGAAGGAAGCTGTTGTGGCCACCTCACCTAACCCTTGGCCCAAGACACTTGTGGGCTATTGTATCCCCAAGCAAGTGAGGCCCAGCCCTCCACATGCAACATCAGCCACTGAGCCTCCCCACTGCATTTCACCACCTCCCCGTGCGACGACTCCACCAGGTCCAGCCAGCAGTCAGGTTCCCACATCCAGGGATCTCTATACCTCAACCAGTTCTCCCCCTCCCAGGTCCAGTCCTCCGACTACCCCAGACAGTCATCTCCCACCCAGTTCCAGTTCTCCACAAATTTGAGGCAGAGTCCCCCTTCCCACCCCATTCCTCCCTGAGCGGTGCCTGAGCTGCCCATTTGCTGGCCCTATCCTGGTGATATTCCCATAACTGTGGACTGTGTCTCAATCATCTGTGTGGAATTTCGAAGCACCCATGTTCGGACTTGAGTTTGGACTGGCCGTTGCCCTTAATGTTTTGCACTTTACATGCTGATACTGAGTTTATGTAACAAAAAATACATTTATGTTCTGAGCATTGTCGCTGGCCTTACTAATGATGCTGTACAATGTATGTGTATATGTACATCGGTTCCATGCTCTGAATTCACACTTTCCCATTGGCATGTCATTAAGTTGATATTGCAGGTGTTACCAGGGGTTCCGGCAACTAATGTCCTAATGGACTCTGAGGATTGATGGGGGCAAGCTGCTTGTCTGTGATGGTCCACTCTGGTCCTGTTCATTATGTTGGCTGAGCTCTACTTATTCACACATGTCAGATTTGTTTGCTCTCCATCATGAGAATCCATTCCAATTTACATGATGACTAGAGGGGTGGACAGGGTACAAGATTTCTGTGTGATCTATCTTGATGTGTACACACCAGTGTAGGTGTGTTCTCATCTTGGCCAGGTATGGCAACATAGTCAAATGGATGGATGTACATGTGCTTACTGGAGTCATCAGACGGTGTGAGTGTCCTGTCATTTGCAGAAGTGTTCATGTGTATGTGCCCTTGAGCGTTGCCCTTTCACACATGTATGATCCAGTTGATGAGTGCATGTTTGGTTCCATGATCAGACACCTTGTGGAGTGTTTGTGGACATGTTGGGGTTGTTGCCAGGGCAGTGTGCAGGGTGTCATTGTAACCTCACAGTCCTAGGGTACACCTACATCTTATCCACAACATTTGTGAGTATGCAGAGTGTGTCACTGCAATGTCTGTGCTGTGAGTCTTGGGATCCGGCCTGGCTCTTGCTTACCTTTATTCTCACTGTGCTGCATGTCTCTGGGATGCAAACATGATATGTGAGTTTTCACATGCATTGCTGTCACTTTCCACTTTATGGGCTCCCATATGTGTTGGTCTGATTCATAACAGTCACAGTCATACCATTGAGGCCTACACAATGTCAGATACTCCACTATGGCTTTTTGCTCTGTACACTCCTCACCTGTACAATTCTCGTGTATACACCACTTTAGTCAAAACATGTGCCACGGCATGCCATGCACATGTTTGACCCTCCCCACCACTCCATGGTGTGACACTGTGCTGTGTGCAAATGATTTGTATCCAGAAGCATTGTGGCCTTCAGCACTGTTTCAGTAAATGATATGTGCTATTTGAGCCTACTTGATTTCAGTCATGGTTGCTGATGTACAGTACAGATGGATTTCCAGCACAGTCCTCTTGTCTTGTTCCAGCATTGATGTTTGCCTTGGTTGTGTAGCAGTAGGTGATAGCAATAGTGTGTGGCCGTTTGCTGGGACACTGCTACCCATCCTGGGCACGCATCTTCCTCACTTTGCAGTCTGCAGTGTATACACTCCCAGCCCCCAGGCAAATCTGCCACCTTGTGCCCGATCGGAGCTTTGTGAGTGGTGCTTGTAGGTGGGGGAGAGGGGAGCAGCGTGCCAGGAGGAGTCAGCACAAGGCAGCCTTCGGGAGCCCTGAGGGTGTCACTCATGTAATTTGAGGGAGCCTCACACATTGCATTTCGCATGTTTCCCCAAACATCGTAGAGCCGGCCCTGTCTGCACTCTTGCTGGGAGTTGTTGTTGTACCGGGGTTGCATGCGTTGATATATTTTGGACGTACCTCTGCTGTTGAGCGTGGTGGCGTCTTATCTGCTGGTGATGCATCAAGTAGAGCAGCGGAAAGGCCTGTAGAGCAGGATCCATGGCGGCTCTGGTCGTATGCAAGTGTTCTGGTTCGACTTTTCCTCTCTGTAGTTGTGCTTCCGCCATCCGTGATGAGGTGGTTTTTCAGCCACGGTGGGATTGGCTGTTTGATACATCGTAATCTGGTTGGTGGACGGGACGTGATTCCGCACGCAGTTCTTGCTCTATTGGCTCCATCCGCCGCCCTTGCGTAACGAAAAAACGTGCGGAGCCTGAAACACTGCGACGGTCGGAATATGGCCTATGTTGGCCCATTGTAATATGGCGGTCGCAATGACCGCATAAGGAGCGGAAAAATCGACGTTTTCGGCCACCGCCACCACTGCGGATGCACTTCCATCCGCCATCGTAAACAGCCCCTAATTGTAGAAAATGCAACAAATAGCACCTTTGCATATCAAATTAAAAAACTCATAGCACTAGCATACGTCCCAATTACTGACGTAGCCGAACACTACAATTTATTAATTGAAAGTGCCTACTACCAACAAAATGAGCAAAAACTAACTCCCCTACTTGACTATTTTGAGGATACCAGGGTGGGAAGGCTACAGATCTGGACACAGAAGACAGCCTAAATACCATATTTCATGGTGGAATGTATATAACAGTACCCTAAACAAAGAGGCTAAAACTAATAATGCTGTGGAAGGATGGCACAACGCCTTCTAAGCCACAACAGGCAGAACCCAACCTACTCTACATAAACTATTACAATCTATCCAAAAAGAACAAAGCTACCAACAACTAAGAATGGAACAGTCTATAACACAACTAGGCCCAAAATGCAAACTAAACAAATGTTTGAGTACTTACAATACAAAGTAAGACTCTACCCAACAACTAAAAGACTAGAATATCTTGAAACAATAGCTAAAAGCCTACTTTAAATAAATATTCCATCAAAATCCCCAAAACTCGTAATATAGAAACAAGCAGTCAAATAAATATTTTTTTTAACTCCAAAGATATAAATATTTTGTCAATTAATTTAATTAATATCTAAAAAATAAATTGACATAATAAGTATATTTTATATAACATAAATAACAATAACAATTACAGTAGTAACCTTTCCCTCCCAGTATAAATAATTTAAAATGACTTACTGTTTTCGTAGCTGAAGAAATGTAATCCAAACTGGCATGAATAAATCCACATGTATGATAATCCCCATAAGTAAAGTAAAGAAAAATCCCCCCAAAAAATGGAAAAATCCATCTGTATGAAAAGCAATCCACCGGCAATAGCTCCACAAACGATAAACCAAAAAAATCCTGAAAAACGTATTTAAAAAAAGAAACGCTCCAGGAAAACTCAAAATATTAAGGAAGTGTGAAATAATTATTAGTCTACTAAAACTAATACACACTTCCTTAAAAGAAAAAATGCATTCTTCTCCCAACGGCAACTTCCAATCGACAAAAACCTGTTAGGAAAAAAACAATCCCTCCCGCACAAATATACATATACATTCATTATACCATAATACAAATAAATATAACACTAACACCATACTATAAACTTAATTACACACATCAATCAAACTCTAACACCGACCGAATAACAAACTAACCGCATTTCGCAAACGCATATGTAAAACATACAACTTACCAAAAATAGAAAAACCTAACACTACATACACTTTATACTAATTTTAACTACCTTCAAATTAACCCAAAATGAAAGTTTAAATAAAGAAAATTAAACTTACCTTGCCCAATGCAACGCAGCTTCCAACCGCGAGCTTCTCCCTTCAGAAATGACCTAAAACAAAACCGATAGCTTACAAAATATAGCTTAAGAATAAAAATGGCTGCCTTAAACAATAAAGATGTATATTTCTCTTTATTAAACTGATTGTACATTAGAAATGCATTACTATATATTTTTGAAAAAATACTACAAAATAATACTCATGTACAAAAATTGTTTGACATATTTTTCAAATGTTAAATTATAATAATACATATTATTAAACAATTAATATTTATTATTATAATTCTTAAAATATACATTTAATGGCCAATGTATATTAAAAATCTGTACTATTGTGAAAAAATGTATCAATGTTATGAAAAATGTTTGTGTTTGCAAAATGACTTATGTACTAGTTAATATTATTTATATTTGAAATATAAATAATTTTACCTAAAATATAACATTATATGTTCTATAATAAAAATAATTGTAAAAACTTTTACAATAAAAAATTGTTAAACCTATATGTTATTATTAATGTACACTATATGTAATAATGTACTGAATATTTACAATATAAATAAATAATGTATCACTGTTACCAAAAACATAATTTGTTCACAAAATTGTATAAAAAGGAATGTATAACTACATCTGTTTTTTAAAAAAAAATTACATAACTATAATATAAAGCACAAAAATGTTTAATCCTGAGGGTTTTTTCCTGTGTTGAACAATATATATTAAATATAGTTAATAAAATAAAATGCTCTTTCTTTTTCTTCTTCAATGTTTGAATCTAAATAAAAACATAAATAAAATATGAACATGTTTTTGTATTTATTTTACATTATTTTAATTCTTGTATATGTAATTAAATATTTATGTTACATCAATGTACTTTAAAAACTATGGGGCTGATTACGATGGCGGGCCGTCCGCCATTGTAGCAGTGTTTGTGACCGCCCGCCAGACATGCGGCGGTCCCACCACTGCGATTAGGATGCGCCCGCCACACTGGCGGGCGCATCCAGGGCTTTTAACATTGTGGGCGGTGCTGCTGGCTGCAGCACCGTACGCAATGTCAAAAGTGCTTGCACTGCATATCCCTGCACTACGTGGCAGGCACCATGTGGTGCCTGCCACTTGGTGCATGGAAATGCAGGGGGGTACCATGGGTACCCTCCAGTGCAGTGACACCCCCCCACAGAAGGGGGGCCCACAACGGGCCCCCAAACCCAATCCCCGCCAGCCTTTCCATGGCGGTTTCACCACCATGGAAAGGCTGGCTGACGCCAGCATTGTAATCTGGCGGGTGGTGCCTGCTAGGCACCGCCACCATTTCCCTGGTCATGTCCACTCCGCCAGGCAATCTTAATGATTGTCTGTGGCGGAAGCGTGGCGGGCGGTCTTTGCTCCCGCCACGCTTGCGGAACGATTCCCCCGCCATCCTAATGTGGGGGCGGGGAAATGAGAGTCAGATGGCGGAGGGACCGCCACTGCCGGCCCGGCGGTGGCGGTCTCACCGCTATCATAATGAGCCCCTATGTTATTTTAATACTCATTTAAAAATATATCATTATGCTTACTCCAAAATAAACTACTCTCACTATACACTACATTAATTCAGAAAAGGTGCTGGACACTAAACATATATATTTTACTATTCCCACTCCAAAGTATAATAACTCAGGGAAGGTGCTGGACACTAAACATATATAATTTACTATTCCCACTCCAATTTATATTAAGTCAGGGAAGGTGCTGGACAGTAAACATATATAATTTACTATTCCCACTCCAACGTATATTAACTCAGGGAAGGTGCTGGAAACTAAGGGGTCGATTCCGATTCGGGCCGGAAAAAGCACCGACCGACTCGGATCCGGAAAAAATACCGACCGACACGTACCCGTGGCGCACGACACGCCAAGTACGATGCACGGCGCGAAAAATCCGACCGACACGTACCGAAACAAAGTCGACCGACCGAGCCGCACGGAAAGCAGCAATCCGGCCGGAAAAACACGCGAATCCAACCGACCGACACGCACCCGGAACAAATCCGACCGAAACGTACACGCGAACTCCAAACCGCAAAGTACGATGCAAGGCGCGAAAACCACGACCGAGTCGGACGGAGGACAAGCCGTACGACCGACACGCATACAAAACCGAGCCGAAGCAACACAAAACACCGCGACCGACGCGTACGCAGCATAGAAAACTGCACAAACACAGCGTGAGCGAAACGGAGAACACCGTACGAGACCAATGCAGGGTCCGACTCGGTCACAAGAACGTTTCCAACATACACAAACAGCACAAAGGAAAAATCACCCAAAAAAGGCCAAACAAGCAATTACCAAGCCAATAAATACTGGGGGGGTGGGGACAGAGAACAAAGACACACCCACAACTCCACCTATATAAAGGACACAAATCACTACCATGAGCCTTTGCAAATGCCATTCCACTGCCAGCACCCAAGAGAAAGCAACCACACACCCACAGCTCATCCCTCACACAAGCCACACACCATCAGCACACCAACAAATACCTACCTCACATACACCTAGCAAAACACACACTCACACACCCTCACCTGCACACCAACACACACATCACCCACCATCACCACCCATCACCATGCCCCCCAAGAAGAATCCCAAGTTCCTAGATAGTGAATTGGAAGTCATGGTAGACGAAATCCTCAGGGTGGAGCCACAGCTGTTTGGCACACTGGTCCAACAGACCCCCATGTCGCAGAAAACCAAGATGTGGGAGAGGATCATCAACAGGGTGAACGCCCAATCACCATGTCGGCGCACAAAGACGGACATCCAGAACAGGTGGTATGACGTGCGCAGGAGGGTACGGGACATGCTGAAGAAAGACTACATCAACAGCCAATACACCGGCAGTGGCCCTCCTGCCAAGTCAATATACCTCAGGCCCTGGGAGGAGAAGGTGCGGGCCATCCTTCCGCCAGTGAGCGTATATGGACTAGAGGACATCCCAGAGCCTGGTGAGTACACAACAAATGTACACAATATACTGCCACAAAACACACACATCACTGTCAAGGGGAGAGTCAAACCATGCACTCATAGCAATTACACAGCAACTAGAACAGAATCATCCCAAAATGTGTATGTCAGTCAGATAAACACAACACATGCCATCAAAAAGTCACATCCAACTGTGCCAACACATGTACAAACACAACCACAACTACAGCTAGGCAGTGGCACAAATAGAACTAACAAACACATCCACACATGTAGCCACCACAACAACACCAACACACAGTGAAGACCACTCAAAGGAAGGAATTCTGTGTATGCTGGCCAAGTCAGTGTAGCCAATAGCATCATGGGAGTCGCAGTCACACATATTGCCCCCCCACAACTGTCCCATCAACACCACCATGAACCATGCGCACATCACAGGGAGTGGAGAAGGACTCACAAGATGGCTGACACTGGCTACTGCTGTGGGGAGCACAAGGCCCTGCTGGCAACTGTGCACCAACAAACAGCAGGACACCACTGACTGACATCCTGAGAGACAACTTACACTCCCTGCAATGCAAGCACGTTCCATGGTGGGAAATCTGGCTAGCTGGGTGGGAAGGGGGACTTGCAGCACTGACCATAGTCACAAGCACCGCCCCTCACACACACCCCAACACAAACTCCACAGAACCCACCTGGTAGAATGCAATGCCCCCATCCTAACACAAGATCCCACAAAGAACCACCACCCTGGGTTATGTTGTGTGAAGCACAGGGACACTCTTGGGACTCTTAGCCAAACAACTGCCAGGACAACACTCCCAGCCATCCTGTCAGCACAGCCAGCCCACCCCACAGGGAAGCAGAATCAAAGGAAGGAAGCATGGGCATGCTGGGAAGGGGGTGGAGGCAATAGCATGATGGGAGTCGTAGTCACTGATATTGGTCACCCCCACAACTGTCCCATCAACACCACCCTGAACCATGCTCACATCACAGGGAGTGGAGAAGGACTCACAAGATGGCTGACACTGGCTACTGCTGTGGGGAGCACAAGGCCCTGCTGGCAAATGTGCACCAACAAACAGCAGGACACCACTGACTGACATCCTGAGAGACAACTTACACTCCCTGCAATGCAAGCACGTTCCATGGTGGGATATCTGGCTGGCTGGGTGGGAAGGGGGACTTGCAGCACTGACTATAGTCACAAGCAACTCCCCTCACACACCCCCAACACAAACTCCACAGTACCCACCTGGTAGAATGCAATGCCCTCCATCCTAACACAAGATCCCACAAAGAACCACCACCCTGGGTTATGTTGTGTGAAGCACAGGGACACTCTTGGGACTCTTAGCCAAACAACTGCCAGGACAACACTCCCAGCCATCCTGTCAGCACAGCCAGCCCACCCCACAGGGAAGCAGATTCAAAAGGAAGGAAGCATGGGCATGCTGGGAAGGGGGGTGGAGGCAATAGCATGATGGGAGTCGTAGTCACTGATATTGGTCACCCCCACAACTGTCCCATCAACACCACCCTGAACCATGCTCACATCACAGGGAGTGGAGAAGGACTCACAAGATGGCTGACACTGGCTACTGCTGTGGGGAGCACAGGCCCTGCTGGCAAATGTGCACCAACAAACAGCAGGACACTACTGACTGACATCCTGAGAGACAACTTACACTCCCTGCAATGCAAGCACGTTCCATGGTGGGATATCTGGCTGGCTGGCTGGGTGGGAAGGGGGACTTGCAGCACTGACTATAGTCACAAGCAACTCCCCTCACACACACCCCAACACAAACTCCACAGTACCCACCTGGTAGAATGCAATGCCCTCAATCCTAACACAAGATCCCACAAAGAACCACCACCCTGGGTTATGTTGTGTGAAGCACAGGGACACTCTTGGGACTCTTAGCCAAACAACTGCCAGGACAACACTCCCAGCCATCCTGTCAGCACAACCAGCCCACCCCACAGGGAAGCAGATTCAAAAGGAAGGAAGCATGGGCATGCTGGGAAGGGGGTGGAGGCAATAGCATGATGGGAGTCGTAGTCACTGATATTGGTCACCCCCACAACTGTCCCATCAACACCACCCTGAACCATGCTCACATCACAGGGAGTGGAGAAGGACTCACAAGATGGCTGACACTGGCTACTGCTGTGGGGAGCACAAGGCCCTGCTGGCAAATGTGCACCAACAAACAGCAGGACACCACTGACTGACATCCTGAGAGACAACTTACACTCCCTGCAATGCAAGCACGTTCCATGGTGGGATAACTGGCTGGCTGGCTGGGTGGGAAGGAGGACTTGCAGCACTAACCATAGTCACAAGCACCTCCCCTCACACACACCCCAACACAAACTCCACAGTACCCACCTGGTAGAATGCAATGCCCCCATCCTAACACAAGATCCCACAAAGAACCACCACCCTGGGTTATGTTGTGTGAAGCACAGGGACACTCTTGGGACTCTTAGCCAAACAACTGCCAGGACAACACTCCCAGCCATCCTGTCAGCACAGCCAGCCCACCCCACAGGGAAGCAGATTCAAAAGGAAGGAAGCATGGGTATGCTGGGAAGGGGGTGGAGGCAATAGCATGATGGGAGTCGTAGTCACAGCTCCACATCCCCCACCACATGGCCCAGCAAGCTCACACTCACGCATGCACATCCCACAGAGAGTGGAAAGGCCCATCAAAGATGTCTGACACTGTTGCTGTGTCGTGGGGAGCACAAGGGCATGCTGGGTACTGCACACCAACCAACAGCAGGACACCACTGTCAGCCATCTTGCCATTGCTCTCACACCCACACACACTGAACTCCACACAAAAGCAAGTAAGTATGGGAATGCTGGGAAGTGGGGTGGAGGCAATGGCATGATGGGAGTCGTAGTCACTGATATTGGTCACCCCCACAACTGTCCCATCAACACCACCCTGAACCATGCTCACATCACAGGCAGTGGAGAAGGACTCACAAGATGGCTGACACTGGCTACTGCTGTGGGGAGCACAAGGCCCTGCTGGCAACTGTGCACCAACAAACAGCAGGACACCACTGACTGACATCCTGAGAGACAACTTACACTCCCTGCAACGCAAGCACGTTCCATGGTGGGATAACTGGCTGGCTGGCTGGGTGGGAAGGAGGGCCGGCTGTCAACCAAACACAACCAATGCACCCCAGAAAATACATAGAAATGCCCAAATAATGCAGGACAATGTGCCACACCAATATCAACCCCTGACTGTGACGACTTAGGACAATGCAATGTACAGGCCCGCACCCAGAGGCACAGTCACAACTGTCATGTGTGTCAACCATTGATGCCTGCAGAAACATGACATACATTGTTTGTGTCTCCCAAAAACAGGTGATGATGGGGACACAGCAGCAGACGCTGAGGAGTCCCAGTCCCAGGCTCAAGAGGATGCCGAGCTCACTGGCGTCGTACAGCCTCTGTCCTCCTCGGACGATGAAGAACAACCTGGCACATCCGGTGCAAGTCAACATGCAGCACCAGCAGGACCACCAGCTGCAGCACCAGCAGGACCACCAGCTGCACCCCCTGCACCCACCCCTACAACGACTGTCACCACGAATACCATCCCTGCCGACATGGACAGAATAAGGAGCAACACCAGCACAGTGACCCTGGACCAACCTGGGGCCATGGACACCACCACCACCACCAACCCCCAAGGTGGACCAGGGTTATCTGTGCGTGCCACTGCACACACTGCACATGTCAGCAGGGGCGGTGGGAGGGGTGGGAGACAGAGGTCGCTGCTTGCAGACGTTGCTGGTGTGCATGATGACCCACAACTGGTACGCATAGCTGATGCGTACCAGTCCAGCACCGGAGAGCTCAGCCAGGTAGTGGGGCTCCTCAGAGACATTAAACAGCAGCAGGCTGCCCATCATGCCCGCTTGGACTCCCACATGTCCCACGTGGAGTCACACATGTCCCGTGTGGACTCACACATGTCCCGCGTGGAGTCCAAGTGGGATGCACTGCATGAGATGACGGCGGTGCACAGGGACATTTTACAATGCCTCCGCCAGATGAACAGCAACCAGTCCACACCTCCCTGTGTGCCAACAACATCTGGTGCCGAACAAACTGCAACTGCCACAGGGAGGGAGGAGGACTCTGGCGGAGAGTCCCCTGCACCGCAGCAGCCTGCACTTGAGGGCCCCCCCCAAGAAGAGGGGTCGTCCGAGGAGGGAAAAGTGAGAGGCCGATGGCCAAGCGCAACTCCCAGGAAGCCTGAACCTGTTCTGGATGTTCGCCTTTGTGCACAGACTGTTCACCCTGTTGACAGCAACACTACTCCCACACATTGCATGGGGAGTACAAGTTGGACCAATGTGTCAGAGAACTGCGGCCCCAATACTGGGGATCCTGTCTACCCGGACTTTCAATTCACCTAGGTACTTGGGATTGCAAGATTTATGTACAGCACAACCCATCCTATGCATTATTAACACAAATGTATCACAATAAACACACTAATACACCATACTTGCCTCTGTCGTGATTCCAACGTGGGTGCTGTTATGGGGATGATGAACTGCAAAATTACACTGTGTATGCGAACTGCAACAGCAAGGACAACACAGGCATGTGAGTACAGGCAACGTGTCAAACATGAGGGAGACACACCACCAGGGCTACACGACACATACACACCTAGGCCATCTGACTCATTGCCTACACTGATGTTGCCAGGGAAGACGGTGCAATGCACAGACACCACACCCATTCCCAGTTGTAGTCAAGTGGCCCACAGGTGCAGTAAGCAAATGGCAGTCAAATGTGTGACCACAGACAACGCACATCACAAAGTGAAGCACAGGTTTATTACACAGTTGCAACATGCCGTAACCACTACAGATGCAAGGTAACCCCACCTGGCAGCGGGCACACAGTCAACAACTGTAGACGGAAGGAAGTCCATGGGTGTGGCGCACATCACCTGTAGGGACACAACAGCTACCAGCCTGGATGTGCAATCACGTCGTCGGTGGACACAGTTGACCAAACGAATCTGAAAGTACCCTGTGAAGGACAGAAATGACACACAGTCAAAAGCAATGGAGTACAGGACAGAACAGCAAAACTCATGCACAATACATGTTACAAGATACCCACCCAGAACCAAGTTAGCATGTCAACACTGTTGGGGAGTACAGCCCACCTGTCACCACACATCGCAACACACATCCAGTCAAGTAGCCCATGGACACACTCCAACAGCACCAGAGCACCACCCACACATCATGCCAACTCACATCATTGACATGACACCTCAGGATACTCACATTCAGCTAAAGAAGTTGGTGATGAGCTGTGTGCGGACATCACCATCCTCATCATCATCGTCACTTGCATCGTGGTCCAGGCCAGGATCCTCCACAGGTGGCGGATGTTGGTCATTGTCATCCTGGATGAGAGGCAACTCCTTCCGCTCTGCCAGGTTGTGGAGCATGCAGCAGACGATGATAATCTTGCACACTTTCGCAGGGGCATATGGGAGGGACCCTCCGGTCTTGTCCAGGCAGCGGAAGCGGCTCTTCAGGAGACCAAAGGTCCGCTCAATCACTCTCCTGGTCCGACCATGTGCCTCATTGTAGCGCATCTGGGCAGGTGTCACAGGGTTCCTGAGGGGTGTCAGCAACCACGGCATGTTGGGGTATCCCGAGTCACCTACGGACAGACAAGTGCACATTAGCTGACTTGGAAAAGTGGGCGGAATACTACAGATCAGATCACACACAATGGCACAAAGTCAGTACACACCGACAAGCCAGGCATGCTGGTTCTGCATCTGTGCCATCATCCTGGGGATGCGACTACTCCTCATCACAAAGGCATCGTGTGCTGAACCAGGGAAACGGGCACACACGTGTGTGATGGTCATGTCTGCAAGACACACCACCAGTGCATTGACCAAGTGGTAGTGCTTGCGGTTCCTGTAGGCCTGCTCCTGGGCCTGTGGTGGTACCAAAGCCACATGTGTCCCATCAATGGAGCCAATTACATGCGGCATCCTCCCCAGGGCATAAAAGTCACTCTTCACGTCAGTGAGTCGTCGCGGTCTAGGGAAATAGATGTACCGGTTCAGGAAGAGCAACATTGCCGCCAAAACATCGCGGAGCACACGGCTGAACATGGTCTGTGACATCCCACCAGCAGTCGCCACAGTATGTTGGAAGGTACCAGTGGCAAAGAAGTGTAGGGCTGCCATCACCTTCACCTTGGGGGTCAGCGCTGTAGGATACGGCCGGCCAGGCTGCAAATGTGGGGACAACTGCACTGCCAAATCCTCAATCAGCTGCCTGGTGAAGCGGTACCGTCGGATGCTGTCCCGTTCCACCATCGTTGCCAGGTCTGGGAATGGCCGATGGACAGCAGGAGCCCTGCAGTGCAGAGGAGAAGTAAGCAAGATTGTCAGTCACCCCACATATGCGGCATTGAACACACTCAAGATCCCAACATACATCATTATGAGGCACAACTACATGAAGTGTGCAGTACCGGAAGGACATGTATGGTACATACATGGCCAACATCTGTCAACACGGTCCAACAGGTGGCATCAATTTGTCCCAGGTTGGCCCATTGGATATCATGAGGCCGTGTCACAGTTCCCATCTCCTGCTGCCGTGTCACAATAACCCCCCACAGTGACATGTGAGGACAGATGTGCCCCAGGCACCACAGCTCAACGACAGGTACATTCCCAGGGACCCTGTAATGCCACATGGACACTGGCATTACATGGAGTATCATGTATACACCACAGCAAAACAACCATGACACCCACAGGTAGTGGCCCCACTTGCCACGGCAGGACAGACATGGACGTCTGTGACACACACGCACAACATCAGAGTCCATGCACACACAACGTGGATGTGGAGACTGTCTCCCATTGTGCACATGAAATCAGAGACATTGTAAACACTACATGCACAAAGACTGTGGAGGACCATCACTATTGTGCCACTGGGACACCCTGGCTCAAACATACCGTCCCACATGGGACTCACGGGGTATGGTACATGACATACACATACACCACTGTGAAATGTGACCATGGCACATGCACAGATATGAACAGTTGCACATCACAGTGGTCACGTACACGTAACACCCAGGATCCTGTCCCCATGAACACGTGCACAGCCTGGGGGTGGCTGCCCACAGGTGACACCCACAGGACAACATGTACACCAACATACACACAATAGGAAATGCAGCCTTACATGCCTTATGATAAGGTTTGGACAGGCTGTCTTGATGTAGGTGTGCCCCTCACTCCCTGGGAGCTATCTGTGGCTTGCATATGTCCATCTGAGACAGGCATGCTGACATATGCCAGTCACATGTACAGTGATGCGTTGTACCGCAATGGACTGACCGGTGCCTCCGGCCGGCCCATTGCATTCAATGTGTGCGGGTACGCGTTGTACCCCTGTGCGCGTTGAACTGCAATGGACCGATCGGTGCCTCCGGCCGGCCCATTGCTTTCAATGTGTGCGGGTACGCGTTGTACCCCTGTGCACGTTGTACCGCAATGGACCGATCGGTGCCTCCGGCCAGCCCATTGCTTTCAATGTGTGCGGGTACGCGTTGTACCCCTGTGCGCGTTGAACTGCAATGGACCGATCGGTGCCTCCGGCCGGCCCATTGCATTCAATGTGTCGGGTACGCGTTGTACCCCTGTGCGCGTTGAACCGCAATGGACCGATCGGTGCCTCCGGCCGGCCCATTGCTTTCAATGTGTGCGGGTACGTGTTGTACCCCTGTGCGCGTTGAACTGCAATGGACCGATCGGTGCCTCCAGCCGGCCCATTGCTTTCAATGTGTGCGGGTACGCGTTGTACCCCTGTGCGCGTTGAACTGCAATGGACCGATCGGTGCCTCCGGCCGGCCCATTGCATTCAATGTGTGCGGGTACGCGTTGTACCCTGTGCGCGTTGAACTGCAATGGACCGATCGGTGCCTCCGGCCGGCCTATTGCTTTCAATGTGTGCGGGTACGCGTTGTACCCCTGTGCACGTTGAACTGCAATGGACCGATCGGTGCCTCCGGCCGGCCCATTGCTTTCAATGTGTGCGGGTACGCGTTGTACCCCTGTACGCGTTGTACCGCAATGGACCGATCGGTGCGCACCCATTGACAATGGGCTTGCCTGGCAACGGACGCGTTTTCGAATTTTGAACGAGTCGGTTGCTGGAAAATCAGTTGGTCACCCACAACAATGTTGCAAAATCATGTATGTCATGAAGTTGAAGATTTGAAGGATGCTGTGGGCGTGTTTTGGTGCTGCTATTCCATGGATTGGCCAGATTCAGAAGATGCAAACGACTTGGACCTATCACTTTGGACACAAGGGACAGTATCTGCCTCTCCAGCACATATATATTGCTGGCTGTTCCCCTGAGAGCCCACTTGCCTGCACTACATGCTCCAGGACGACATCTGCCACTGCACTGCTGCTGTCTCTGCCCCTCTGGACCCTGCAATGGCACGTACTGTGGAGAGAGCCCCAGCCTTCAGCCTTGAAGAGAACCAGGCCCTGCTGGACAGCCTACTTCCACAGTACAGCAAGCTGTATGGGACACCAGGGGAGCAGGTGAGTGTTCTGTGCACTGCCTTTCTGAATGTGCATTTTGTGTGACTAGCAAGGCTGGAAGTCTGCACGCCACTGGCTAGCAGGCTCACTGAGTAGTTGTCACCCCCATAGTGTGTAGTGACTTGCACTGGACAGGTATGGTGCAGTGACAGTGCATTTGAACATGGTTTTACTTCCCATGCAATGATACCATGTAGTGACGTCTGGCAAACTGTCCATGGTCAGCTTTGCACTGCCTGTGTACATCATGTGCCCCTGTGATTGAGACATGTATATACAACTGTGTCATGCACGGATATGTTGCATGTGTGGTAATGGCCTTTTCACTTTGTCATCCTGACAGGTTAATGCCCATCGGAAGCAGGAAATCTGGAAGGACATCGTCCGGGCTGTCCGGTCCGTGGGGGTCTACAAGCGCCGGATCCGCAACTGCCAGTAGAGGTGGCAGGACCTTCGGGCTGGACCCGGAGGATTGCACGGGTCCAGCTGAAGCTGTCGCCTCCTCGCAGGAGGGGCGGAACACGGACCCTGACCCCCCACATGCTCCAGATCCTGGCGGTGGTCTTTCCAGACCTGGATGGGCAGCTGAAGGCCAGACAGCAGCAAGGAGGGGTGAGTCAAAGACTGCACTGTGAACTCTGTATTACATGCTTTGTGCCCTCCTCTGGCCTGGTTCAACTGCCACAGTGCAGCAGTCATGTTGTCCAGGAGCCATGTCCCTCTATTGTGCACTGCCCACTGCTCATCTGATACCCAGGTGTGGCCCTTACATTCAGGGAATTGTGTCACTTGGGACTGTGTCCTTGCAGTTTGCTTCACTAAAGGTGGGGGACAGCATCTGTTTCCCTAACTCTGTTGTGGGCATCATGGGTGGGTCCATTGTTCACACAACGCCTGGGTTTGGACATGTGATCTGCGTGTTGCTTTGATATGCGGTCCACTTGCTGAGCTGAGCCACCACATGTGCCTGGGGTATGTGGCACACGCCCATGCAGCGGGTGGGAACAATGTTTGTGCCCCAGGAGTGTGCAGATTACGTGTGTCACACATACATAGCCAGCTATCCACTGTCCAGGGCACATCCCTCATTCATGTGGAGCAGGACAGTCATGCCTACTCCAGGCCATGCAATGCACTCTGTACTCCCACTCCCGTGTATCAGCTGACACATTGTGCACAGTGATTTGACCCCTCCGGTGTCTGCCTCTGTGTCAGTGTGCTGAGGATTAGTTGCCAGGACTGCTGGGGTGTTTCTTGGTAGGGGCTCAGCATGCCCCTGGAGATGTGACCATAGGAGACGATACTTGTGTGTCACATAGGTGTTTGATCAGCTGCCCGTGCAGACTGGGGTATGCGAATGTGATGTTCAGGCAGCTGTTCCCCATTCACAGCAAATTGTGAGGGGCTCAGGTTCAGAGGGTAGTGTCACAGGTCTCCCATATGTCCAATAGGTGTGACCTGGACAGATGAGGGTTGAGATGATGTGTTGTGTGGGGGATGTACATGTGCACTTGTGCAGCTCCAGGACTTGCATTCCCCATGACCTACTATTGTGACACAGTGCATAGTGTTGTTGTCTGGCTGCCAAGTCATACATCACTGAGACAGTGATGTATGACTTAGCAGTCATGCCTCTGCCATGGCATGTGTCAACTTATTTGTGGTCCTGCAGGGGAGTGACATGTGCTACATGCACACCATAGTGGCGCTGGCTATCAGGACATGGGTGCATCATGGTGTCTGTCGCTGGTATGCATCACATGCATTTCCTATTTGACTCTGGGCATCCCTTTCATCCGGAAACCTGTACTGACTCAGTGGCAAGAGCTGTGATGTGTCCACACCGTGTCCTCTGCACTGTCCAACTACTGTGTACTTGGTGCATGTGTCCACACTGGGGTGTTGCAATCCAACAGACACCAGACAGATGGGTGCAAGGCCATGTGGGATGTGAGTGCCATGCTTGGCATCAGACTGACAATTGGCTTCTCCTGTTCAGTTAGGGCACTTTTAGCAATGTACAACTAATGATGCCAGGGCTTGCTCTGTGATGTGCTGTGCTCACAGTGGTGTGTGCGTTTGGTGCAGGTGACTGATGTCTGTCTGTTTCCCCATTGTTTGCAGATACATCCACGGCCACGGAAGGGGACAGCTCCACGGACTAGGAGGAGCCAGAGAGCCAGACTGGGTCAGCAGCCGAGGAGTGGTCGGAGGGACCCAGTGGCACGGAGGGCGAGGGGAGCCACACCGAGGAATCCTCAGCACCATCCACCTCAGCTGAGGACCAGAGCAACTCGGAGGATGACTCCCTTGTGGAGGCGGGTGTCAGCAGCCACCACACCCCAGCTAGTGTTGCTGTCCCCGCCACCTCCAGCACCACCACCGCCCTCCCATCGGCTCCCATTCCCAAGGTCCGTGGAGGCTCCCATGTTCGGGAGCGTGTCTCCTTTGGCCCAGGCACCGCACCCCCTGCCCCTGTGTCCCCTGCTGCCCTGAGTGAGGAGTCTGTGTACCTCCATGTAGGGCAGACAGCCATGCTGAGTGTCCTCCATGCGCACACCGCACTGTTGACTCAGCTGGTGTCGTTCATGGAGGGCATCTCATCGGGAATGTCTGACCTACAGAGGGGCAACAGGTCCATGGACTCCTCCCTGACGGCAGCAGTGTCCCTCCTCAGACAGTCCCTCACCCCTCCTGCCTCTGCTCCATCCACACTCCCCAGCACCTTGCCCGTCCCAAGCACACACACACCGGCACAGGCACACACCAGCACACACACATCCAGCACACAGACACACACGCCACAAACTAAACGCACACGCACGCACAGTCAGGGGACTGAAACCAGACTCACAGGGGATGGGGCCCTGGTACACACACACGCATCCACGGGCACTGCACAGTCCTCAGTTGCCTCTCCCTCCAAAGCACCCTCCCTTGCCTCACCTGCAACCCCAAAGACCCAGCGCCTCTTCCTCAGTGACCTCGGCCTCTTCCCCTCCGATCCAGCTGCCCTAGCATCCAGGGGGAAGAGGAAGCCCCCCACACGGAGCAGAGTGCCCTCGCCCCCGGACACCCTCCCCCAGGCGCAGACAGACTGAGGCCCCCACCCGCAAGTCCCCCGGAGTGGTAAGAGCAAGACCCCGCCGCCGCCCTGCGGCTCAAGCACTAGGTCACCTTCCTCCATCCCTCAGGCCCCCACTCCACAGGTGCCCCCACCACACCCTGCCCCAGGTTCCCCCATCCACAGATATACCATCCCCAAGAGGCTCCGGCCTTCTCCCCTGCCACTTGCTCTCCCGGCACCACACCCCCGCTGCGCTTGTCTGTGCCACTGATGTGGTGAGGGTGTCCGCCCCCTCTGTCCAGCCCACCTTGCCTGTTCCCCATTCTCCTCCCCTGGTGGTAGGCACTACAGTGGAGTCCACTACCACCCTGTCTGACTTGGGCACTGCAGTGGCGGACCTGTCCACTCCATCTGCAGGGTCCACTGCAGTCGTGCCGGCACCCACAACATCTGAGCCATGCCCCCCAGTTGTGCCGGCACACACCATGTCAGACACCTCCACTGCAGTTGTCAGTGGCTCTCCAGCACCCACCACCCCTTCCCTGCTTCCTCCTGGTGAGCCCTGATCCTGTCCCTGCGGTGCCTGGCCTACCCCCCGGTTGCCCCTCCTAGTGGATTGTCCCTGGTTTTGTGCAGGCATGTGCAGGGTGGCATCTGCCACTGTCACCCACTTGTGACTTTGTTGATGGACTGGCCATTGGCCTTTGTTTATGTTCTACCGGACTTCTACTTTTAATGCCACATATGCTGAATAAAGCAACTTTCTGTTCTCTAGTGCTTTTGCTTCTGATGTACATGATGTTGATGATGCTAACAATGCCCTTGCTGCAGTGATGGTGATATTTGGTCTCATGATAATGAAGTGTTACTGTGCAGGAACCCATGTGGTCCAGGGGGTATGTGTCCTATCCTGTGGTGTATCCATGTCATCCATAGCAGCATCTGAGGGTGTCATGTGTTCAGTATTTGGCAATGAGATTTCCTACTTAGATTGGCAACTTCACATCTGTGGCTTCCACCCCTGCACATCTGTTGTGCCTGCCATTGTTCTATTCGTCTACTTCCCTGACCGTGTGGCCATCTCCAGTGAACATGCAGGTTTGGGCATCAATGGGGAAGGACTCATCTGTGTTGTCAGTGCAACATTGCTATACAAGTGTGTTGGATCTGTGCTGATGATTCCGTTGGCACTTCCATGACCAGGCTGATGGGACGGGAGCCCTCATTTGGTGCTAATTGTTGATTGTGTGTCCCATTGCTGCCATGGTATGGTATCTGTTCGCCTCACATCTGCAGTCTCCACAGGGTATCTGCATGTGTGTGCCCATTGGTGCAAATATGTGGGTCTGCATTCTGATGGTCACTTCTGTCATTGTGTCATTGATGATTGTTGATGGTGTCAGCCCCCATGGGTGTTGTTTGTCTGCACATGGCCAAAGTTATGTCTTATTTGCACTGCAGGATTTGGCTCCCCAATTTATGCTGCAATGGGACACATACACTACTTTGCCACTGATGTGTTTGTTGTTCTGTGACCAGGAATCATCCATGCAGTTTGGCAGTTGCACCTCTTACTTTGTCAACACTTGCCTTTTGGTCACTGTGATGATGGGGGTTTGGACCCCATTGCCACAATGTTCAAAATGTGCTGCAGCTATGGACCCCACACTTGCCTTTTGGTCACCGTGATGATGGGGGTTTGGACCCCGTTGCCACAATGGTCATGGCCTGCTTAGCGTTGTGTGTGCCACACACATATTTGTGTGGCACATGTGCTAGGGGGTCACATTGTATGTTAGAAGTCATGTTCGGTGTTGTAGGCATTTGACACAGTCTACACACGCTTGTCATGGTGTTGGGGGATGTCTTCTTCTTGCATTCCCTAGGTTGTGGTGTGCTGGTTGTGTCATGCATTGTCCATCCTATGGGTGGGGGTGGTAGTGGTGGTAGGCATCCAGCCCCCTGGGTGAGGGTGGTAGTAGTGGTAGGCATCCTGCCCCCTGGGTGAGGGTGGTAGTAGTGGTAAGCATCCTGCCCCCTGGCTAAGGGTGGTAGTAGTGGTAAGCATCCTGCCCCCTGGCTAAGGGTGGTAGTAGTGGTTAGCATCCTGCCCCCTGGCTAAGGGTGGTAGTAGTGGTAGGCATCCTACCCCCTGGGTGAGGGTGGTAGTAGTGGTAAGCATCCTGCCCCCTGGCTAAGGGTGGTAGTAGTGGTAGGCATCCTGCCCCCCTGGGTGAGGGTGGTAGTAGTGGTTAGCATCCTGCCCCCTGGCTAAGGGTGGTAGTAGTGGTAGGCATCCTGCCCCCCTGGGTGAGGGTGGTAGTAGTGGTAAGCATCCTGCCCCCTGGCTAAGGGTGGTAGTAGTGGTTAGCATCCTGCCCCCTGGCTAAGGGTGGTAGTAGTGGTAGGCATCCTGCCCCCTGGGTGAGGGTGGTAGTAGTGGTTAGGCATCCTGCCCCCTGGCTAAGGGTGGTAGTAGTGGTAGGCATCCTTCCCCCTGGGTGAGGGTGGTAGTAGTGGTAAGCATCCTGCCCCCTGGCTAAGGGTGGTAGTAGTGGTTAGCATCCTGCCCCCTGGCTAAGGGTGGTAGTAGTGGTAGGCATCCTGCCCCCTGGGTGAGGGTGGTAGTAGTGGTAGGCATCCTGCCCCCTGGGTGAGGGTGGTAGTAGTGGTAGGCATCCTGCCCCCTGGGTGAGGGTGGTAGTAGTGGTTAGCATCCTGCCCCCTGGGTGAGGGTGGTAGTAGTGGTAGGCATCCTGCCCCCTGGGTGAGGGTGGTAGTAGTGGTAGGCATCCTGCCCCCCTGGGTGAGGGTGGTAGTAGTGGTTAGCATCCTGCCCCCCTGGCTAAGGGTGGTAGTAGTGGTAGTCATCCTGCCCCCCCTGGGTGAGGGTGGTAGTAGTGGTAGGCATCATGCCACCCCTGGGTAGGGGTGGTGGTGCGCATTCAGGCCCCTGTGTGCATATGTGGCATTGGTGATGGGCATCCCGCCCCTATAGTGCTGCTGTTGCTGGTGTAAGTATATTCTGCCTCCCTGTGTGTGTGTGTGATGTGTCGTGTACGTGTTGTATGTGTTTTGTGGTTGGTGTCTGGCTTACCTTCTGCGCCATACGCGTCCGTGCCTTTTCCGGTAGTATATGTAGAATATTGGTATGATCGGGACGAAGGGATTCATGGTTGGTTCGTGTCGTTCGTCCTTCTCGTTGCTTCGCGTCATCCTCGCCGCTCGCCTCGTCCTCGTCGCTTCGCCTCGTCCTCGCTCGCCTCGCGTCGTCCTCGTCGCTGCCGTGTTCGCCTCGGAGCCGTGGATCGTGTTGTGGCGCGAATCGGAGCTTATGTGCGCCTCTCCCGGATGCTTTGACGTGCCGTGCGTAGCGACGGGTTCGGCGCGTACGGAAAGTGCATCGTACTTGTCCGGCCGGACGGGGCTGCATTTTTCCTTCCGTGCGACTCGATTCGGCGTTTCCGGATTCGCCTCGGTCGGAGAACAGAGAGTACGGCTCGGCCGGATTCTTTGCTGTTGTGCGCATCGTACTTGCTCGTTCGGTGTGCTGTACGGATCGGTCGGGAAACAGGCTTTCGCATGGCTTTTTTCCCGACCGAATGGTATTGGGTGCGCCTCCGACCGAGATCGGAATCGGCCCCTAAACATATATAATTTACTATTCCCACTCCCACTTATATTAACTCAGGGAAGGTGCTGGACACTAAACATATATAATTTACTATTCCCACTCCAAAGTATAATAACTCAAGGAAGGTGCTGGACATTAAACATATATAATTGACTATTCCCACTCCAAAGTATATTAACTCAGGGAAGGTGCTGGACACTAAACATATATAATTTACTATTCCCACTCCCACTTATATTAACTCAGGGAAGGTGCTGGTGTCTTGTGGTTTGTTGCCTGCCTTGTTATGTTGGCCTAGGCCTAACTGCCATGCTGCTTTTCTTTGCGCACGTTACACTGAGCCAGGGCTCCCTCGCCCTTTGCTCTTGCCAAGTTCCTTTGCGCTGTCTGCATTTTCTGTCTTTCACCTTTTCTCTTGTTCGATTTGGGCTCAGACTGCACAACATGTACAAGGTCGCATAACAATGTATTTTGGTTCTTCCTGATATGGCCAGTCTCGCGCACCCAGACATAACATGAAACATTGTGTGCCTTTAATACTGCAGTTTTTACTGGCGCTTGACACTTGGAGAAATCCTTTTCAGTGAGAAGAGCTATGATGTCCTGCTGATGTAATTCTGCATCTAGAGACTGAGGTATGGGGGTTCGCTAGTCAAAGCCCAGAGGTCTTCTATTTTTATAATAAACTATCTTACTGCACGGGGAGGGTGGTAATGTTATTTAGACATTTAACCACTGAGTTATGAAATGCTTTCCCCGTTTGTATTCTATGGAATTGTAACCATGCTGCTTATATTAGTCATATGCATTATGCTATTAGTGCTGACACGTGTACTGTACATTAGAGCACGTAAGTTGGAATAAACATTTTAACCTATCCAGTGTCTCTTCCTACGCACCTTGTGGACAAGTACGAGTGAGTGACGAAAGAGTGTTCTTGCTTCTGCGAGTCCTGAGATAAAGATACCGTGTTCTGGGTTGTCCAATCATTGGTACTTGGGTGCTAATGTGATGCTAAGCTAGTTGGGTTGGGGTTTTTGGGTGCTACGGTATATGGTAGGCAAACCACTGTATTCCGGGGTCCCATTATCCTGTGCATAGCTCTGTGTATGTGCAGAAACCTTATGACATGGCGCGACCAACGTGGGGCTGCTTATCTGCGAGATGCTTGAGTAGTACTTGTGCTTGTCCACAAAACCCTCACATACGCTTCCGGAGGCGTAAGTGACGGTGATACCTCCTATATTGAACGCTTTATAGGTTCTTTCAAGCTTGAAGTTATTAAAAAAGGTTACATAAAAAGCCCATTTTGTGCTCCCTGTTAGGTTGTCGAATATAATTGTTTAGTCATGGCTGGTGTGGCGATAGCTGCACATAGTCGAGGAGCACTCCGAGACCACTTAGCTGTGTATGGAGTGCCCGATGCTGGGGTCGAGTTGGTCTTTGTGGTTCAAGCCGATCCGGCTTATCACTTTGAAGTGTTTTACACTTGGATCACTTTTGAGGCGGTGGATGCAGGTGATAATCTGTTTCATGAATATAAACCCACCGCTATTCCTGCTGCCTATCGACCCTATACCAATCTTGAAGTGCCTCTCACGGCTTGGCAGCACCGTGTTTGGTTTAATGGCGCCCTCCCACAACCAACTACCGCAGTTCGTTTAGGCCCCTTATCCATTCTGGGGGCCACTTGGCCTGTATTGGCCGGGTATACCCCGCATCCAAATTATCTGGCATTACCGATTGCGGAACTGCGCACTATGCATACCGAACTGGTGCGAGTGCATCGAGCCTTAGTGACATACGTTACAGGTAGCCTACATGGAGCTGCCCCTGTAGTCGCTGGCCAACCAGCTGTTGCAGCTGGAGTGACCATAAGTCCTGTCATGGTAAATTCTGTGATGGGCAAACGTCCACAAAGTAAGGACGATTATCCTTACTGGCTTGCCGAAAAGTTCGATCAGATAGAAGCGGTGTTTCCACATACGTCCCCAGTGGATAAACATCGCATCCTTACGATAAGTTTGCCAAAAGACTTAATCCCCGATTTGACATCATGTGAAAACTGGGGTAAGGTATTCGCAGCAGTTTATTCAAAATGTTTTGGTACTCCTTCCATGACGGTTCTACCCTCTGTAATTAAAAAAGTACAGGACGAACATGGCCCTGAAGCGGCTGTGGAATTAGGGATGAGACTAGTGGGAGTGTTTGATGTAGTAGCTGAACTGATCCTTGGAAATGTCAAGGGCGATGCTATGAACTTTCAAGTAGCGAATGCTTTGGCTTTGGTCCCAGAGTTGGACAGGCCTCGCGAATTACCGAAAATTATAGCCCGGGCTTATAAAACAATTGGAAGAAATAGCCTAGGCAACAAGCCTTTTGTAAAAATGCAAACTCAATCGCAACCACAAATTACACAAACAAAAAGTACATCTGAGAAAGATGATAGACCAGTCTTCACTAAAAAGAGTTGGAGACAGAAAAAACAGGGTAAGCAACAAAAGAAGCCGGGGTCGAGAGGCGCTTCCCCAGTTTCGGTTTCTTCTGAACGTACTTATGATTTACGTGATAGGTCGAGAATTAAATCACCAGAAAGGTTTCAGAGCTCTGATACGCGTTCTCCTCGTTCTTCACAGGCCCAGACGTCGTCACAGGCTGGTGGAGGAGGACGGCAAGATAGAGGAAGGGGCCGAGAGGCTCCCCAGGAGCGAGACCAACCTCGACAACAAGTCAGAGGGAAAGCAGAAGACTTTCACCTTCCTCGACCGCAATTTCAAAAGAAAAAAGTTGCCGCTGTAACAGCGAAATATGCCACAGACCGTGAGAACGAGACTCCAGAATTGGACGTGGGCAGTGACCCTCCTAGACAGCGCCGCGGAAGTTACCATAGTGCGGGAGGCGCTACGTCCTCATATGGAGGCGACAGCAACTGAAACATTCGTTACTGTAGAGACAGCTGACACGAGAGTGGCACCCCCTGACAGACTTTACAACATAGTCATACAAATTGAAGGTGACATACCGCGTGAAATAAAAGGGATTTTTTGGGAAAATCTAACCTCTTCATATGACATTTTGTTAGCAGAGGTGGATTGGCCACCCCCATTCGTTTTAGCTGCACATAAAGGAGAGGAGGTAATCCTTCCAAGCTTTTCACGGCATGTCCCAAAAGACAAAGCTGAAGCACTTGCAGCTGAGTGGGCTGTGTACCTGGCACCAGCGTTATACCGCAACCATGTGGGATGGGATGAAGAATCACCTCCTCATGCAATACCTTTGCGGTCACTACCGCAGCCACAACCCCAATATCCCATCAAACGGCAGGCAAAAGGCCCCGTCTCCGAAATTCTGACACAGTTGGAATATCAGGGAGTAATTGAACCATGCGTATCACCTATGAACAATCCCCTTTTCGTGGTTTCTAAACCCGATGGATCGTACCGCTTAGTTTTAGATTACCGGCATTTAAATTCACATTGTCGGAACTTTGCGGTGCAGAATACACACAGTTCTGCGCTTGTAGACAGTCTTGTTCGTAAAAAATACAAAACGACACTAGACCTTTCAAACGGTTTCTACACGCACAACCTAGCCCCGGAGAGTGGTCAATGGACCGCATTCACTTCCGGTGGTAAATTATTCCAGTTCCGGCGTTTACCCATGGGCTACAAAAATAGTCCGGGTATATTCGCCGCCCGTGTTGTTTCTTTGTTAAATGACATTGATCAAGACGCATGTTCGTATGTAGACGACATCTATCTGACAGACGACGAGTTATATCAGCATCTGTCCCGTGTGGACCGCATTATTCTTGAATTTGCGGAGCAGGGTTACAAATTTAACTTTGCTAAGTCACACATAGCTGAATTCACCGTTCTGTTCTTGGGCTATGAGCTCAATAACGAAGGTAAGGGCTTAGCCCCCATTTCTTGGAAAAATGTGCACATTTGTGCCCCCCAAATACTCTGAAAAAACTTCAGTCTTTGCTGGGTTTCCTGAATTTCGGGCGTACTTACATTCCCGAATATGCCCAGCGTATCAAGCCTTTGTATGCTTTGATACAACCTACTTATTCAAGGTCTTGCTGGCTGCCTGAGCATACCTCAATTCTGCAGTCTTTGCAGACAGACCTATTGGAGTCTAAATATCTTTTGACTCGTGATAACCACACAAACCTGGTGATTAGAATAATTCCGGGGGCGGTGGGATTCACATACTTAACCTTTAATGAAGGTGATACAGTACCCATCGCATACAAGTCACATCTGTACACTTCCGCTGAATTGCGCTTTACATCTGTCGAAAAAGTTCTAACTGCAGTGCAAATGGCGATTCTAAAAGAACGCGCACTGGCACAGGGAAAGCGGATTCTAGTGGTAACACCCTGTCCTGCCTTAGAGGCAGTAACAAAGGCAAGTGTACCGAACTCAAAAGCAATGCATCCCCGTTGGATACAATGGGCTACATCCTTGACGTCTTCGGACGTCACTTTTGTTTTTGATTCTTCTCTTCAGACTCAGGAGTTTTTGCAGTATGAATTCGTTCATCCTCCTCCTTTGTTTTTACTACCGCTTGAGGATTACAAATGTGTGATCTACACCGATGGTTCGGCGCAACCGGCCACAGGGTCCAAGCACGCTTATTCAGCTGCATGTGCTATTGTTGCGGGTTCCTTTGTAGATGGAAAGTTCAAATCCTCTGCAGTGCATACTCGCACACTTGGAGATAGTACCGCACAATTGGCCGAGCTGCATGCATTGCTACTTGCGCTTGAGTTCGCTTCTCAGGATGAGACCACTCTTATTGTATGTGATTCTTTCTACTGTGTACAATCTTACAATGACAATCTGTTTTTCTGGTCAAAAAATGACTACAAGGACGCAAAAGGGAGCACAATTAAGCATAAAATGCTTTGGGTTCGAGTGGCAGAATTGCAACAACGTCTGCCCCTCACACAGGTGGTTCACACCTTAGGCCATCAGCGGGTGGGCGCACACGCTATTGGTAACGATCTGGCAGATGAAGCTGCCCGTTCAGCAGTAGTCACGTGTTCAGTAGCAGCGGTTACCAGGTCCATGTCTAAAATAGACTCTGTTATTCTAGCAGCTATTGCTGCAACCAAGGAAGGTGATAATTACCCTACAGGTTTCCCTTCCAAGTATTCTTACAAATTAAGTCCCGATCAGGTTCCTTATGTAACAATACCTGACGTTGGAGATCGGCTGATCCCCAACGCGGACCGCAGGAGTGCCTTGATATCAGCTGCACACGAAGGCATGGCTTCGGCTCATGCAGGTGTGTCAGCTACAGTTTCCATCTTGCAGCAGCGTTATTGGTGGCGTGGATTGTATAAAGACACCCGTGCTTTTGTGCTTTCTTGCGATGTTTGTCAACAGATTAAGCCTTCCACGGTAACACGCCCACCACAGACCCCGCTCTGCATTGCTAACAGACCCTTTGGGTGTGTTTACTTGGATCACTGCGGTCCATTCTCATCAGACACTGCCTATAAATACATCTTAGTAGCAGTGGACTCGTGCACACGGTTCCTCTGGGTCTGGCCACAACGTAGTGCTGACGCTCGAAATGTAATCAGGGATTTGCGTGTCTTTGTGGGAATTTTCGCATGCGGCACCTTCCATTCGGACCAAGGTCCAGCGTTTGCCTCTAGGGCTTACAAGGATGCAATGGCTTCGCTTGGGGTGCGGGTGAAATTTTCGTCTCCGTATAGGCCTGAGGGCAACTCTATCGTTGAACGAATGAACCGTGACTTAAAGCAATCCTTAACAGCTAGAGTTATAGGTACTGGCAGGAACTGGCTGGCCCACTTGTATACCGTTCAACGTGCACTTAATAATCTCCCTAGAAGACCTCTGGGTGGGCGGACCCCATACGAAATGCTCTTTGGCATAAGAATGTTTGTGCCTGACCTTGAGGGTCCAGACATCGCGGCGCAATCCGCCAAGTTTGATGTAGATAATCATTCTGCTATGTTACAGGACTTACAAGAAGCCCGAGACAAACTTGCAACTACACATTTGCCTTCAGCCACAGATCCTGCGTTGCAGATTCCGGTAGCCGGCTGGCTTCCAAAGGTTGGAGAACTGGTTCGAGAGAAGGTTGAAAACAAAAAAGAATTTGGCCCCTCTTTTCGTGCACCGGTTCCAGTTCTGGGCTTGAAGGGAACACGTACAGTCATCTTACCACCGCTTCCTGGTCGCAAGGAGAACAGATACATCTCAGTGGAAAATGTCAAGCTACAGCGCCTGGCCGATCCTGAATAGTGTCACACCAGCGGTCTCTTGTCCTGCCATTTATCGGACATATGTTCGTGACCCATCTACACGAACGGTCGCTGATGCTGTAATTGAGATGGTTGATTTGCCTGAAACTACAATTGATCCCCAACTCTCCACCAATATCGACGAGGACGAGTATACTTATCCTGCATCTGAATCGGTGGCACATCAACCAATAATGCCACTAAGCCCGACTCGTTATTCCTTTGATTCGGATTCCACCTCTTCAAAAGTCCCATCCAAGTTCAGTATTTTTGTATCCTGGTTTAGAGACAATTTTTTGATTCCACCCTGGACATACATCTGGTTGGTACTTTTCTTGATTTTTTTGTTCATGTCCATTGGCTTTGTCACAGTGTTTTTTCTACTAATCAATGGTCACTATTTACCTGAACGCTCTGCTGTAGACTATGTTTCTGGAACTTTGGCTCCTCATTCCTCGTCTCACATCATGAAGCGTGACCACACATTTGTGAACATTTCAGCTTTTCCAGTTGCTGATGGCATCGTATGGGATGCAGTGAACTATCAAATCCATGGTCCGACGGAAATTATTAATGTACCTAATGTCCTTCGTGTTTCAATGGGTGATGTAGTACAAAATAATATTCATTCTGATGATTGGGATGTGCATGCCGTTGAAGCATTGTTTGCCGATTTAAAATATTATGCATCTTTTAATGCTGAAGATTTATATATGAATTCTGCGAATTATGCCGATTTGTATTGTTACCAACATTGGGGTAATCATTTTCTCCATAAGCCAAGTGCCCTGCGTAGTTCTGTTAACTACACCCAATGGGAACATTGTCCAAACCCCTTGCCAGGTAGCTCACAAACTCTTCGAAATAAGTTTACCTATTTTACTGATTTTAATCGGTCGAACTCTGCATCCTATTATTTTAGACTTAATACCACATCAACTCAGAAAATTATGTTAACACACACCAAATTGCTTTATTCGGGTTCCTTTTTAAGTGCCCTAGCAGTGGGTGGTTATGAGTACTGGGAGGATACAATAGATTTGAAATCTATTTGGGGCTCCAAGCCATGGCAGGTACAGGGAACCGAGGCGTTGCATCGTGCTTGCCTCATCCCTACCCAAATTATGTTCCTAAATGCTTCCATCTATCAAACTACGTGTTGGGGCTTAGCTACCACTAAACAATTAAACTCGCCCTCAATTCCATCCCTTTCGAGTTTTCCCAATGATAGCTCACGTTTTAACCTGTCCCTGACGACCCTACAGGCTCTATTACAGAATAATTCATTTAATGTTTCCGAACTGGATCAGTCACCCTGGTTGGTATGGCCTATATCATCTAATGCATGTCAAATGCGTTTTCACGACTCAGGTACTAGATACACACAGGATAGGCCTGATCCGAGATTTACTGCTTCTCGTACTGTTACTACATATTCTGTTGGTAAATTATGCAAACAATGGCTGCAACATTCGTCCCTTGATTCTGTTAAACAACATTTGTCCCTCCTTTCAGGCAATATTGATCTGTCCGACTTTGTTTTGGGACCTCGTGGTCCCCGACCTAAAAGATTCATTTATGAGACATATAATGAACTCTGGAAGCTATCACAAATGGAAGCTGCTTCCCGTCTTCGGGAAATAGATCAAGCAAATTTGGAAAAGGTGCTTGCTGTTGTTGACAATAGTATTAATACCCTGTCTTCTCGCATTTATACTTTAGAGAATATTGTGTCCTCTGTTGTTGATATTGTACAAGATGATGTTTCTGTGTTATATCATGGTCAGAATCAATTGCGTTCAGTTATGCAGTTTGCATGGACTTTACAAACGCTCAAGTTAGGTAAAGTTCCTTGGCATTTTTTGAACACCTCTGCCTTGTTTCTACCTTTTAACTTAACTGACAAACAGCAATTTATGTCCATGAAAGATGCAACTTACACTCTATTACATATCGAAAAGATGGATCCTTTGCCGTTCTCTGTTGCAGAACTCGATTCTGCTGTGTGGCTAGTTCATGGGGTTATCGCTTTACCTTTTTCCTTGTTTGAATTTGACTCGTGCATGAAACATTATCCTGTGGGCCGTTACCGGCCCTTGGGCAGTGCTTTCCTGCATGAACTCTGGTCCTTGCCTTTCATGTATAAATGCCTTCGGGACGGCAAGGAAGTCTTTCTCACGGGGGAGTACTGCGACTCGACTATGGGTCATTCGCTTATTTGTAAACACATTAAATTGCATGGCTCATGTAGCGTTTCCGCTCCTAATCTTGCTTGTGTGCTGAAAGGTATTCCTGCTCCTGTTATTTCTCCTACTTTCACTCTCCTTTCCAATGGTAGTTATTTACTTTTAAATAACGAAAACTGTTGTGGCCTGCAGGCTGGCATTCCTTACATTGTAACAGTTTCGCACAGGGTTGTCTGCTGCAAAAATGTGCTTTTTCCTCCCCCTCATGGCAAGGTTGATATCTCTATTTGGCCTTCCATCCCTACCATGGAGGCAGATTTCAATAGACTGAGCAGAATAAAGGCACTGTTATTGAACGAGGAAGTTATGCTCACGTCCGCCCGGGAGACATTCATTCTCCAGGTGGCGAGTACCCACAGTGAAATACAGGCCCTTTTGAACACTAATCTCCCCCAACATTTTGGGGAGTTAATTCATCGTATTTTTAACGCATCTAACACAGAAGGTCTGGTACACTTTTTTAAAGTCGTGGGGTCTGGTTTGGTGTCCTCCTTCCAAACTATTTTTGGTGTCATCCCGGCGTTTATTCATTCTATTTTTTCCAGCGTCTTTGGCGGTTTCCCGTTGATCATCGCCTTGGCGGCTGGTGTCCTGTTATTAATTTGTTTTATGCGCAATGGCTGCTCCCCGATGGGACCTGCTCGATCCAGAACGCCTCCAGCTGCTTCGTGAGCGCCTTTTGGCTGGTTTTGGTGTCTTGCCATTGGCGACACTGAGTGTGTCATATACTCTTTCCTTTCGCTTTGCGTATTTCACTTGCGTGCAACCTGTAATGACTTGCATCCGCTGTCCTTTCACCTGGACCTTGGATTATTGCCTCTCCAATTCGTCATTGTCTGTTCCGGATTTTGTTCAGTTGATGGGTCCCTTAGAGGCCCATGAGCAGGACTGTTCCGTTGCCGGCTGTATGGCGCGTGCGGCTGCACTGGGGATTTTGGCGCAATGGGATATCTGGGCGGCTGCCCAGGATCTCCTACAACAAAGCTGCTTCGTTTATCACGCAAGTTGTCCCGCATTGCTTTTGGATGCTCCCTCTGCTGAGGAGCATTCCTGCTCTTTTGAACTCATGGATTGGATGGCATCTATGTTTTTTGACGATTCCAATGATGCCCTTTTGGAGGGTATGGCTTTTTTCTGCACTTACACTTTCATGGATTGACTTGTTTTTCGCCGTTTGGGCGCTCCCTGTGCTGTACTGGATATTTTTTTTTTTGCCCTCTGTCTTGGACGCCGGACTGACCAGGGGAGGGTGTCTTGTGGTTTGTTGCCTGCCTTGTTATGTTGGCCTAGGCCTAACTGCCATGCTGCTTTTCTTTGCGCACGTTACACTGAGCCAGGGCTCCCTCGCCCTTTGCTCTTGCCAAGTTCCTTTGCGCTGTCTGCATTTTCTGTCTTTCACCTTTTCTCTTGTTCGATTTGGGCTCAGACTGCACAACATGTACAAGGTCGCATAACAATGTATTTTGGTTCTTCCTGATATGGCCAGTCTCGCGCACCCAGACATAACATTAGGCGCAAATGCCATGAAACGTTGTGTGCCTTTAATACTGCAGTTTTTACTGGCGCTTGACACTTGGAGAAATCCTTTTCAGTGAGAAGAGCTATGATGTCCTGCTGATGTAATTCTGCATCTAGAGACTGAGGTATGGGGGTTCGCTAGTCAAAGCCCAGAGGTCTTCTATTTTTATAATAAACTATCTTACTGCACGGGGAGGGTGGTAATGTTATTTAGACATTTAACCACTGAGTTATGAAATGCTTTCCCCGTTTGTATTCTATGGAATTGTAACCATGCTGCTTATATTAGTCATATGCATTATGCTATTAGTGCTGACACGTGTACTGTACATTAGAGCACGTAAGTTGGAATAAACATTTTAACCTATCCAGTGTCTCTTCCTACGCACCTTGTGGACAAGTACGAGTGAGTGACGAAAGAGTGTTCTTGCTTCTGCGAGTCCTGAGATAAAGATACCGTGTTCTGGGTTGTCCAATCATTGGTACTTGGGTGCTAATGTGATGCTAAGCTAGTTGGGTTGGGGTTTTTGGGTGCTACGGTATATGGTAGGCAAACCACTGTATTCCGGTGTCCCATTATCCTGTGCATAGCTCTGTGTATGTGCAGAAACCTTATGACACTGGACACTAAACATATATAATTTACTATTCCCACTCCAACTTATATTAACTCAGGGAAGGTGCTGGACACTAAACATATATAATTTACTATTCCCACTCCAAAGTATAATAACTCAAGGAAGGTGCTGGACACATAGGGGCCGATTCCGATCTCTGCCGGTAGGGCTCCGAATCGGATTCGGCTTAACCGGATCCGATTCGGAGCCCTATTTCCCGACCAATTCGTACGCGCGTCCGGACGAGCGAGTACGATGCGAAATCGCCGACCGACTCGTTTGGGCGTGCCAACCGCTCCGACCGACTAGTTCCCGGGTCGAACCGCACCGACCGACTCGCTCGGACACGACTCGCACCGCGCAATGGAGACGTTCCCCAGCCGGGTAAGTACGATGCGTGCCGTGAGCAGTCCGACCGACACGCGCCGTCCGGCTCGAAAGAGCAGTCGGAGCCGTACTTCGGGGGTCCGTGTCGGACCCCCCTGTACGCGTAGCCGCGCGAGTCGCACACAGGGGGGACCCATTGGTCCCCCCTACCTGTGCGTGTACGGCGCGAGTCGCTTTGCCGCATACCCGCTGTAGGGGGCGCCCTTGTTCGCCTCGCACCCATTGAGGCAATGGGAGCCCGCGTACACCTTGTACGACCGGCTCCCATTGACTTCAATAGGAGTCCGATCGACTCGAGTACGATAGCATACGGACGCATCGTACTCGTTCGGTCGGGCTGCATGGGTCCGATTTAGTCGGAAATCTCTCCGGGTCCGGCTCGGTCGGAGAGATTTCCGGCCCGAATCGGAATCGGCCCCTAAACATATATAATTTACTATTCCCACTCCAAAGTATATTAACTCAGGGAAGGTGCTGGACACTAAACATATATAATTTACTATTCCCACTCCAAAGTATATTAACTCAGGGAAGGTGCTGGACACTAAACATATCTAATTTACTATTCCCTCTCCAATTTATATTAAGTCAGGGGCGGTGCTGGACAGTAAACATATATAATTTACTATTCCCACTGCAAACTATATCAACTCAGGGAAGGGGCTGGACACTAAGGGGCTGATTCCGATCTCGGCCGGTAGGGCTCCGAATCGGATTCGGCTTTACCGGATCCGATTCGGAGCCCTGTTTCCCGACCGATCCGTACGCGCGTCCGGACGAGCGAGTACGATGCGAAATCGCCGACCGACTCGTCCGGGCATCCCGACCGCTCCGACCGACTCGTTCCCGGCTCGAACCGCACCGACCGACTCGGCTCGGACTCCGACTCGCACCGCGCAATGGAGACGTTTCCCGGCCGGGTGAGTACGATGCGCGCCGCGAGCAGTCCGACCGAGCCGCACACTCCGGCTCAGAAGAGCTGTCGGAGCCGTACTCGGGGTCCGTGTCGGACCCCCTGAACGCGTAGCCGCGCGAGTCGCACACAGGGGGGACCCATGGGTCCCCCTACCTGTGCGTGTACGGGGCGAACCGCTCGCCGCGTACACGCTGTGGGGGCGCCCTTGTCCGCCTCGCACCCATTGAGTCAATGGGAGCCCGTGTACGCGTCGTACAACAGGCTCCCATTGACTTCAATGGGAGTCCGACCCGAATCGAGTCCGATAGCATACGGACGCATCGTACTCGCTCGGGTCGGGCTGCACGGGTCCGATTCGGTCGGAAATCTCTCCGGGTCCGGCTCGGTCGGAGTGATTTCCGGCCCGAATCGGAATCGGCCCCTAAACATATATAATTTACTATTTCCACTCCAACTTATATTAACTCAGGCAAGGTGCTGGACACTAAACATATATAATTTACCATACCCACTCCAAAGTATATTAACTCAGGGAAGGGGCTGGACACTAAACATATTTAATTTACTAGTCCCAATAAAAAATACATTAATTAATAAAAAGTGATAGTCAGTATCCATTAAAAAATTAATATTCATAAATAAAAATTTATCATAAAATTAAAATTCCAAAACAACAAATACATAATTATAATACCCACATATGATATATCATAAACACTTTTATTTTTCTATTTTGTTTAAATATATTAACATATTCATAAATTAACAAATATATAAAAACAGTAATTTATCATCAATATATTTTTCCCAGAAATAAAAATAATAAATAAAAGTTCTTGTATTCATAATAATTAATACATTTTTTATAATTTTACAATTTTTAAAATATATACTTACCCAAACAATATATAAGATTTTTGTTTTTAAAAACAAACTAAATCACTGTTAAAAATAGTTCCCCAAAAATAATGTACACAAAATTTTTTATTACTTTTTATTATAATACATTTAAAAATGTATCAATGTATATATACTATATCAACACAAAACACATCTACATTAAAATCATTTGATACGGTATCATATTTCAATATTCACTACTATATTATACATTCATAACAATTAAAACAGTTAACATTTTTAAATTTAAAAAATATTTCTCTCATTACTAAATTTTTTATAAACATTTTAATCATAATTTCATACACTATAATCTAGATACATAGGGGCCTATTAGGATGGCGGGTGGACTTTCGTCCGCCCGCCACCCTAGCGGTGCTGGGACCGGCCGCCAGTGGTGCGGCGGTCCCGCACCGGCGATTAGGATGCCACCGCCACCGTGGCGGTGGCATCCTCCATTCCCAGCATTGTGGCAGGCGGTGCGCACAGCACCGCCCGCTACAACGCTGGGAATGCACTGTGTGCATTGTCATGCACAAGGTGACAGGCAATGCCCCCAATGTGCACCCCCAACCCCCGCAATACCCTGGGGGCCCGCAACGGGCCCCCAAAAGCAAACTCCGCCTGGCTTTCCATGGCGGGGTCTCCACCATGGAAAGCCCTGCACTGCTGCCCATTCTAATATGGATGGCAGTGTCTAGCAGACACCGCCACCATATCCAGCCCCTTTTCCGCACGGTCGACTGGTCGACTGGCGGAAAACCGGCAGACGGTCTTTCCGTCCGCCTGGGTCCCCACCGCCATACTAATATGGCGGTGGGGAAATGTTAGGTGGGCAGTGGAAAATAGCGGGCGGATCGCCACCGCCATACGGGCGGTGGTGATCCGCCCGCTATCCTAATGACCCCCATAATGTTTTCTCAATAATTAATTAGTATTTCTCAGAATATATATTAAAATATTTTAATTAAATTTAAAATTTCAATTTTTTTATAAAGAAAATACACCATATGCCCCTTACATAACAATATTTACACTCATAAAACTATCAATTTAAATACTGTAATAATTTTTAACACAATCTTTAAATATACCTAACAATTTCTTTTTTAATTTTTAAACATATATTTCACAATTTATTACATACATAAATATTAATTTTTTAAATAATGTTTTCATATTAATACATATTTTTATTATTAATATCAAATTAAGATATATAATACACTATAAAGCAAAAATGTACTCTCATTAATAAAATTTTAATAATTACATAAATATTAAATTTACATTTGTAAATTTTAAAATTTTAAATAAAAATAAAATAAAAACTTGATCCCCTATAAACACAACATCCCACTTCCCAAAAAATTATAAATCCATTAAAAATAACAAAATTTATCAAATTTGAATTAAAATTTTTAAAAACTCACACCACCCTTATCCCCTATAAACACAACATCCCCCTCCTAAAAAATAAAATTATATTTTGTATTGAAATTTTACATTTTTTTAGGAATTTTAAAAAACATGTTTTTTAAAACACTCCCCACCCTAATCCCCTATAAACCCAACATCCCACTCCTAAAAAATAAAAAATGTACATTTTAAAATTTTAATTTGATAAAATATTCAAATAAAAAAACGTAAAACACTCCTCACCCTTATCCCCTATAAACACAACATCCAGCTCTCAAAAAAAAAAATATAATTCTACATTTTTTTAACATTTATTAACAATTATTATAACATTTACAAACATGTAACATATTAAAAAAAATAGTAAAACCATATATTTTAATGTCGATATTTTAGCAAACCATATTTATCACAACAATATTTTTAACAACACACTAAAACGATATTATTAACATCGATATTTTAAACATCGATATTTTTTACTATCGATATTTAAAACTCGATATGGCATGTCGATATTTAAAAGTCGATATTGTGTCTACTTACCTGTATGTTACCCTAAATGGGTTTCTCTGTTAACCTCTGGTAACTTTCAAAAGTGATGGTGTGGATTTTCTGATTTGTGGAGATTGTGTTCTTCCAGATAGGTGGTGTGGTATAGCTTGATCTGTATAGAAAGGAAAAGACAACAAAATGTGTTCGTGATTTGATTTATAAATGTGCTTTTGATATTATACTGAAAGGGAAAATGTTTAGAAATTATTTATTTGACAATCTTCATTTTTTTATTATAAATTTTATATTTGTTAAGCAATGCTTTGTTTGCAATCACATTTATTTTTACTTGAAACCTGTGTAAAGAAAGTTATTATTGATGTTAGTTGTGTTTTTGTATAATTTTACTTTCAATGGGTTGGCTAGTTGTGTGATCAGCAACTTCTGATGTTGATGATTTTTTTTGTTGTTCCTCCAGACTGGTGGTGTGATATGTGTTTGTCTGTAGAGAAAAGCAAAGACGACATGGCTGCATATTATTTTTTCTTTTTTTTTTTAGGATGGATGGATGGTTTGCATTACAATTGTAAAAGAGACTTAGGGGCTTATTTCGATGTCCGGCGGACACAAGTTGTGGAAACGGGACTGACCAACCTCTGGTCGGCAGCACCTACCACCTAATCACAAGGTCGCATACTCCCATTCCCCTATGGGAGTTCGTGTTATGGCCATAAACCGGGCGTAACACAAGCTCCCATAGAGGAATGGGAGTCTGCGTTCATCCTTGCACCCTGTGGTAGGCACCTCAAGGTGCCTGCCACAAGGCGCAGGGATCAGCACAGGGGCACCAACTCAGACCCCAATCGGAGGCCAAAAATAGGAGGGGGATGGTTTCTGACAGGGTTTGCATGTCATAAAGGCGGGCATGGAAACCCTGCGGGAAATTAGTACTATATTAATGCTGTCCAGTCGGACAGTAAAATTTTCTTTGAATGATTTTAAGTTTTATGAGCAGAAAAAATAAAGTGGGACCCAATCCTGCGTCCAACGTAATACATTTAACACAAAAACAAAAACAAACGCTCAGGCAAGGCAGAAGGCTTGTATGTTGTACAGAAAATAAGACAAGCAGAGTTAAACAATGACACCGTTACACTTAAATAACAGATTAAGGAGGTCATTACGATGGCGGACGGAAAAACAACCGACCGCCATGGTAGCGGGAAATCACCGCCCGCCGCTACCGCGGGAAAACCGACGGCTAGATTAGGATCCTCGGCGGTAAAAATCCAACCGCGGCGGAAAGGAGACCCGAGAAACCGCCGTTCGCCTGCGGAGAAGGCCCAAACCCGTCTGCGGCGGTCGGTTTCGCAGCGGAAACAGTCCAAACGACCGCAACCACAGCGGAGACACCGCCATCGAAATTATGATATTCCCGACATCCCCGCGGTGCAGTGCGCTGTTTCCGACCGCCGCGGTTGACAACATTGATGAATCAGTGAGACGGCGGAAGCGCCGTAGCCGAGCCACCACTGCGGACGCTCCGTTAAAAAAATGGCGGTCGCGAGAAAAACACACAACATGGCCACAAAGTGCACTAACCAAACAAGGCATGCACCCAAAAATAGCTAACACAGCCCAAAGACACACTCCCATGGGGAACTCCAAAACTACAAATCCCAGGTTCACACACACACCACACCTGCTACCAATACCCCATCCTGACACACCCACAGACACCAGTATAAATCCAGCCCCCAACAGACCACAATCCTTTGCAAAACTCCACAACTGAGGGGACATCCACCACAGATGACAGGAGAGGCAAATCTGCACAACACCCACACATCACCACCACCACCACCACTTCCACACCTGCACCTCTAACACCTTTGCACAGCACACACCATACACATCACAACCACCACTACCACTTCCAAACCTGCAACCTAAACACCTTGACACATCACACAACATGTCACCACAGAGAATGCCCAAATTCACTGAGAGTGAGTTGAGGGTCATGGTTGACGAGATAATCAGGGTAGAACCACAATTGTTTGGTAACCAGGTCCAACAGACACCACTAGCAACAAGGACGCAAATGTGGAGAAGGATAGTAGAGAAGGTCAATGCAGTAGGGACCGTGCCACGCAATAGAGATGAAATCGTGAAGAGGTGGCACGATCTGAAGGCAGTGGTCAAAAAGAAGAGAGCCAAGAACCATGAGCTGGCTCACAGGACAGGCAGTGGCCCTCCCGTTCCACTCAAAACATTCACTGAATGGGAGGAGAAGGTGCTTGGCATTCTACATCCAGAGAGTCTCTCAGGAATACCCGGGGAGTGGAGGCTGGTAAGTACAAACAAATGCTTAACATCACACAAATGTACTGTCTTGCACCATTACAAAATAATACCTCCTAGGTTCAAATTCATTCATGTGCACAACACTCCCCCAACACATCTCTCACAGATACAACAGACACTCCCCCTGAAGCCCCCCAAAGGTAGTTAGCAACATCACCATGGGTACATGTGTACATGCTGCCTGCACTACAACTCCCACCAGGCCCCCTTGTCCCACAGCTGAGCAAGATGGAGCACTGCCCCCCACCCAGAAGCATGCCTCAGCCATTGTGTGCTTCACCCTCACCTAACAGGTAGGTAGCCATCTTTACAGGGAGGTGTCTGTGGAATAGGGAGGCCTGCACTACAACTCCCACCAGGCCCCCTTGTCCCACAGCTGAGCAGGATGGAGCACTAGACCCACTCATAGGCATGTGACGTCTGTGCAGCCGCACATGACACCATGCCACTTAGTCCACAGTCACCAACACAAATAATGCAAAACAGTTGTGTTGTAGTCACCATGCACAAGTCTCTGTTCAAAATTGACCCACATTGTGTACACTGTGCCAGGCATCACACACTGCAACACTAACAACAATCATGCTGCCCTGCAGCAGTGTCTGGCCGTTTGTTTGGCAAAGTGCAAATCACCCATGTCATACCACAGTGTTGCAATGTAAACAGTGGAAGTGCAGTGTACCCAAAAACTACACTGCAGCTGGGACTCACAATGCTAAACTAAGCACATCCCAAATTTCCTGCAACACACCCAGCTACCACAGTGCTGCACTGAATTGCAGAACAGCAACTTGTCTGAATTAAATTGTCAAAGGTGTCTTGTTTGGACCACCAATGTGTGTATGCATTGACAATGTTCACATCGCACACTGTCTGAACAGTGCTGGTATAGTCTGGCCCCAAAAGCACACATTGTCTGCACAGGGCTGAGTACATCTCACACACACACCACTGTTGACCACAACATGTCAATGTATGGATGCCCTGGAACAACTGCTTCACCAGTACTGTGCTCATGTTCTCAGGTCCACAAATACCATGAAACCATGACAGTGTGGAAATGTTTGCTGGGTGAGATGTTCACCCTGCTGTATGTCACCACTGTGCTACGAGACTATACCCCTTGCCCTATTGTGCCTTCAAATGTCGGGGGAGTGAACCCGACAGCCAGATAGCTGGGACAACAGTGATGGGGGGGCTATACCCCATGCCCTATTCTGCCTCCAAATGTTGGGGGACTGAACCCCACAGCCAGATAGGTGGGACAACAGTGATGGGGGGCTATACCCCATGACCAAATGTAATCTGAAATCAATGGGTACAAAAAGCCACACACACATTATGCTCACCACACGCACATTCCATCCAAAGATTTCTACCAAGTCACATAGCCATGTCATTGCTCACCTTCACCTCAAACTGTAGTTAGCCATCTTCACAGTGAGATGGTGTAGTGTGTTTGGCTATCCGTCCCACAAAATGCAACATGCATGCTGTTCCACCACTATGGAGGATGGGACACTACACCCCCAATAAGAAGCATGTGGCAGGCAATGTATGCTACCCACCCAACTCACAGGTAGGTAACCACATCTCACAGGTCGGGGTGTGTGGGGCTGGGAAGCTTGCACAACAACTCACACGGGCCCACCTGACCACCAGCACACAAGACCCATTACTTCCTGGCACCAACATGCATGTGTCAGTCATTGCAATGTACACTTCAAAAGAACTGGCATGTGGACATATCATGCTGACTTGTCCCACACTGGACCAAGATGGAAGCCCTCATCATACACACACAGAGAGGTCTCTCAAATACAAGGAAAACACAGCAAACACAACATATCAACAGCCACAACATGCAGCCAGATGTGCATTTAAAAAAACATGTTGGCATAGGACACCAGGCCTCTCAATGCACAACTGCACACCCAGATAGCATTGGCAACTATAGTGTGCACACACCTAAGAAAATGAAACTGTGACAGCAACCAAAGTGTGAATGTCTGAAACACATGTAGATGGAACTCCGAGCACAACCATGCACACCACTACATGCCATCTGGCAGTAGCAGTGGTCCAGACCACCTAGGATCTAATTAAAGCAAACTTAAGCATGTCTGGAATTGCAAATACAGATATCTACACCACATTGAAAAGGTATGTATGTACTCGCCCCCTTCCGATCCAAGGCCACCAAGATCATCTGCGGCGTACCCCAAGGCTCCTCCCTCAGCCCAACGCTGTTCAACATCTACATGGCACCCCTCGCCCACGTCGCCCGACAGCACAACCTCAACATCATCTCCTACGTTGACGACACCCAGCTGATCCTCTCCCTCACCAAAGACCCTCACACCGCCAAAGCCCACCTCCACGAAGGAATGAAGGCCGTCGCCGAATGGATGAGGACCAGCCGCCTGAAGCTGAACTCAGACAAGACGGAGGTCCTCATCCTTGGTTCCAACTCTTCAGCCTGGGACGACTCCTGGTGGCCAACATCACTGGGAACAGCCCCGCCACCCACCGACCACGTACGCAACCTAGGGGTCATCCTCGACCCCACCCTCTCCATGACTAAGCAGGTCAACGCCGTTTCCTCATCCTGCTTCAACATCCTCCGAATGCTCCGCAGGATCTTCAAGTGGATCCCCACCGAAACAAGAAAAACAGTCACCCAGGCCCTCGTCACCAGCAGGCTGGACTACGGAAACGCCCTCTACGCAGGAACGACGGCTAAGCTCCTGAGACGGCTGCAACGCATCCAGAACGCCTCTGCACGTCTTATCCTCGACATCCCCCGACGCAGCCACATCACACCCCACCTGAGAGACCTGCACTGGCTCCCTGTCAACAAGAGGATAACCTTCAAGCTCCTCACCCACGCACACAAAGCACTCCACAACTCCGGACCAGCCTACCTCAACAGACGACTCAGCTTCTACACCCCCACCCGCCAGCTCCGCTCGACCAGCCTCGCCCTCGCCACAGTCCCCGCATCCGGAAAGCGACCGCCGGCGGCAGATCCTTCTCCCACCTCGCCACCAAGACCTGGAACACCCTCCCCACCAACCTCCGACAGACCCAAGACCTACTGGCCTTCAGAAGACTCCTCAAGACCTGGCTCTTCGATCAGTAGCAGCACCACCCCCCTCTTCCCCCAGCACCTTGAGACCCTCGCGGGTATGTAGTGCGCTTTATAAGTGACATGATTGATTGATTGATTGATTGAAACTACAATGTTCACTCACTGTGCAGAGTAAACCACTGCAAGGGCTCAACAAGTGACACATAAGCGTAAATGGATGACATATGATTGATCAATAACTGGATGCCAACATGAGACTGTCAATGTTAAAAAATTATATTGTTCATGTCATGTCTTGACAACTCCCAATATGGACAAGTAATGCATGTACCACAACAGCTTGTAATGCATCACTGGATGTCGGTCAATGCAAATTTGTACAGTGAACAACTGCTGGATGTACAAACAGTTGATGTAACACTGCTAACACAAACTTTGATGGGTGCAACACAATGACCATTTCTCATCTGACCCACAGGTGACCAAGAACTCACTGCAGAGGATGACACCACCCTGCAGAGCCAGTCCCCCCGGAACCGAGACAACTGGATGAGGACTCCCTGGATTCCTTGGATGAGGAGCTCCACGCTGGCCCATCTGGTGTGGCAGGCCGCAACCAGTCCCAGGCACCCATTGTCCCCCAACCACATCAGCTGCAGCCCCTGACCATCCTCTGACAGCTGCTGTCACGGCCTGTGTGTCAACCACTACCACCACCACCACCACAGCTGTCCGCAACACCCTCCCTGCCCCAGGGGTTGAGCAGCCCACCACATCGACTGCGGAGGCCAGTGAGAGGATGCAGCGGGCCAATGTGAGGACCGGACAGGACCGTGGCAGCAGTGCAGGTGGTCGGGACAGGGTCATGCAGAGGGGGACTGATCCTGGGACGGAAGCCCTGGGCCACATCGACAGAGTCCTTGGGGCCTACCAACAGGCCCAGGGACGAATGGGCCGGTTAGAGGAAGAATCTCGGGAGCACCTCCTGCTGCTGAGGTCCATGGACACACGCATGGGACAGATTGTGGACCTCTTGGGGCAGCTAGTGGCGGTTCTGAGGGACAGGCAAGCACAACATTCTACCCCTCCGCCTCCCCTGTTGGGCAGCAGGATGACACTTCATCATCCTCCCCTGCGTCCACAGAGGGAGGTGAGTCCTCAGACACCACTGTCCCTGCAGCAGTGGCCCCTCCAGTCAAGCGCAAGAGGGGCCGTCTAAGGAAAGGCCAGGGGGCCTCATGTGCCAAAGCACCTGCCAAACGCTAGTCCCCGAGCCAGCCATGATGGCAGACCACTGCACCACTGCATTGACCTTTTGGACTATCCTTCACCACACTGCCATGTGAATGGCATCTATCTGTTGGACTGGGTCTCTACATCATTGTGGGGACTACTCAAGTATCTCATCTACCATGACTGTCAACTCACTACTTCAATTCCCCCCTTCACATTTTCTCCACCCTCGCATGTCACAGTTGTAAATAAATACACCTTACACACATGTTGTTGTGTCTGCTCCGTCTTTAATACAGGATGTGCAACCTTCACCGTGTAGGACATGGTCCAGGGGAATGGAATGTAGGTAACAAGTGAGATGCTGAAGGGACCTAGGGAAAACCGCAGAACAGAGATTTTAACTTCCACCTAGAGTTGTCTGATTGTAAAGACACGCAGGTATTTCTGGATACCATGAGCAGCTGTGGTTTCTCTCAATTGGTTAAGGGACCCACCCACATAGCAGGCCATTCCCTGGATGGTGTATTTTCTAGTGACCATCGGGTAGTGGTCAGAGCCCCATACCACTTTCCTGGTCGGATCACTTTGCGGTCCCTTTTGATCTTAGCATTTCAACTCCAGTAAATGACTTAGCTGGAACTGGGAATATGGAGAATAAAAGAAATCTTAGCAGGATCAGTAAGGAATCGCTGTCTCTGCTCCTTAGTAAAATCCATCGGTCAAGGTCCCATGATGCCAATCTGGCCGCAGCTGAATTGGCACATGAACTCTCAAAAGTTATTGATGAACTGGCACCATTGAGGAAACACTATTCAGCAAGAAAAAAGCCATCTGCACCCTTGTTCACAGAAAGATTAAGAAAGATGCGGCAAAATTGCCGTAAACAGGAGAGGCAATGGCGGTCTAAATTAGAACCTTCAGGCAGAACCCTACATAAGAACTGTCTGAAAGAATATAAGGCTGCTATTATTGAGGAAAAGAGGCTTTCCTACCTGAACTTAACAGACGGAATGAATTCCTCCAGGGAACTCTTTAAGGCTATCAAATCCCTCTCGTCTCCCTTGTCACAGACTCCACTGATTTTTCCCAAGAATTTTGCAACACATTATCTGATTTTTCAAGACCAAAATATCAGATATTTACTCCCATCTGGAAGCTTCCAACACGAGTTTGAGCCTTTCTAGTTGGTCGATCCAGTCTCCAGGAAAAAAAACTTACTCCATGGAGACACCCAAACTGCTCGCCTTCCCTCTCTTGTCATCAGATGTGACCAATCGACTCCTAGAAGGAGTCAAATCTGGATCACCCTTAGATCCCTGTCCCCTCAAGGTTTTAAAAGCTGGCAGGGAGGCATTTATCCCCCATCTTACCGCCGTCCTGAATAAAGCCATTTCAGAGGGACAGTACCCGATTCTATGGAAGACGGAAGTTGTTAAACCACTCATGAAGAAGCCTTCACTGGATCCTACAGAACCTAAGAACTATAGGCCCATCTCCCTCTTGCCTGTTCCAGCAAAGATCCTGGAAAAATACCTAAATCTGCATTGAGTGCTTACCTTCAGGATCACCATCTATTAGATGGCTCACAACATGGGTTCAGAAGCCAACATAGTACGGAAACAGCCCTTACTGCTGTCTTCAATAATATTCGGACCCAGGTTGATGCAGGACACACCACTCTACTGGTTTTACTTGACCTAACCGCGGCTTTCGACACCCTTTCTCCTCAAAGGTTGGTTGCCCGCCTCATGGAGATTGGGATCGGGGGTTCGGCTCTGGATCTCTTGGCCTCTTTTCTCAGTGAGCGTGCACAGACTGTCAAACTGGGTCCTTTTTACTCAGCCGCTAAATCTGTATCTTGTGGTGTACCCCAGGGCTCGTCTCTGAGCCCTACACTTTTTATTATTTATGTTGCCTCTTTGACCGAGGTGGTGAGATCTTTTGGCTTAGAGGTGTTGTCCTATGCGGACGACACCCAAATAATGGTGTCTATCACCCATGATGTCAGGGACTCTGCTCTTAATTTTAGAAATTGTATGCAGGCAGTCTCCACTTGGATGACGGAAAACTTCCTGAAATTAAATGGGGAAAAGACGGAGGTCCTTATCTTTGGCAACCACTCAGATATCTGGTCCAAAGAATGGTGGCCAGCTTCACTCGGTGCTTGTCCCTGCCCAGTCTCCTACGGTAAAAACCTAGGGGTCATAGTGGATAACTCCCTGTCACTAAATCGACAGGTCAGTAGAACAGTCTCCACATGTTTTGGGATTATCAGAATCCTAAGAAAAATCACTCCCTACCTCTCCTTTGAATCACGCAAGCAGGCGGTCATCGCCTTGGTAACGTCCAGATTGGACTATTGCAATGCCCTTTATTTGGGCATTAACAAAGGACTGATTAATCGTCTGCAGTTGGTGCAGAACGCGGCTGCAAGGCTGGTGACCGACCTGCCTAAATACCACTCAGTCTCCACAACAATTAGATCTTTACACTGGCTTCCCTTGGACCGAAGGATTCTGTTCAAAACATTATGTTTAACCCATAACGCCTACTATGATGCTGGCCCCGAGGGTATCAAAGCTCTCTTTCATCGTTATGTCCCCACCAGACAGCTTCGATCCTCGGAAAAAAAACTGCTTAGAATTCCGAGATTCAAGAAGGCCAGATGGGGAGGTAGAGCGTTTTCCACTGCTGCTGCCAAATTGTGGAATTCACTGCCGCAAGAGCTCTCTGGTCAGGTGTCACACTCTCTATTTCGAAAAGCAGTGAAGACCTTGCTTTTCAAACAGAGCTTCCCCTGAGCATTTCTACCCGGTTTACCATCTGTTGTCTCGCCCCGTTATCAGCGCCTTGACGCCCTTGGGCTAAGTTAGCGCTATACAAGATTATATTCATTCAGAGTCACTTGTATGGGTGTGGCATTGCACACATCACACAACACTTGTCAACAAGGTACTCAGATCTACAAACTTTACACAGAGCAACAGTCACCATAGAGACATTCTGTATCACACTAACCAATCACACATACATTGGCAGGCAGCAATGAGTCAACACCAAGCTGCAGTCAGCAAGCTCACATACACCCACACAGCAACTGCAACACCATCAGACCATTTTGTCCCTTCTACATCGTCACTCACCTTCAAGTGAAGTAGCGGGTGATGAGCTGTCGACGCATGTCGACCCCTTCCTCCTCTCCACTGCCCTCGTCACTGGATCCGGCTTGATTTGCAGGTGGCGGCCTTGGCTGCTCATCATCGTCATCCAGGATCAGGGGTATTGCCTTGCGAATGGCCAGGTTGTGGAGCATGCAGCATGCCAACACTATCTGACACACCTTCCCTGGCGAGTACATAAGGGGACCTTCAGTACGGTCCAGGCACCGAAATCTTGATTTTAGGAGACCAAATGTCCGTTCTATCACACGCCGTGTCCTCCCATGGGCATCATTGTATCGCACATCAGCTGGCGTGACGGGATTACGCAATGGGCTCAGCAACCACGGGCGGTTCGGATATGCCGAGTCACCTGGGTGTGAGAGACACAGATTAACCTTGCAGTCCCAAAATGCCACACAACAGCATGTCACACACACACCACTCTAATCCACTATGCATACTCACCCACAAGCCATGCACGCTCCGGAAGCAGATTGGCCATCAGCTGAGGAACGATGCTGCTGCGCAAGATGTGGGCATCATGGGCTGAGCCGGGAAACTTGGCACACACGTGTGAGATGATCATGTCCGCCAGGCACACCACTTGAACATTTACCGAGTGTGAATGCTTCCTATTGCGGTAAACCTGTTCACGTGCCTGTGGTGGCACAAGCCCAACATGTGTGCAATCAATTGCACCAATGACATGGGGGATATGTCCAAGGGCATAGAAATCGCCCTTCACAGCCACCAACTCAGGCCCCCTGGGAAAATGGATATATCTGTCTTTGTAGAGCATCATGGCCGACAGGACATCCCTCAGCACCATGCTGAACATCGGCTGTGACATCCCGCCTGCACTTGCGACCGTGTGCTGGAATGAGCCTGTTGCAAAGAAATGCAGGCATGCCATCACCTTAGATGTTGCGGTGAAAGCTGTTGGATATGTCCGACATGGCTGCAGGTGGGGCTCCAACATGGCACATAGGTTCTGCAGGGTTTGTCGGTCCAGCCTGAATTTGCGGATTATATCCTCATTCTCCATGTCTGCAATGTCTGCCAGGACTGTGAACGGACGATGGATATTGTGCCTCCTCCTAGGACAGATCACAGTGCACAGATGTCAATGCAGAAGACCATGAAATGTGCATCACATCAATTTTTTCTACAGACACATTCCCAAGTCTTACAACATGCACCATTCACCGACAGGGCACTTCACAAGTAGGTACACATCAGGCACACTACTCGTACACCTGTTCCCTTACCAGCAGCAATTATCTGTGCACCCCTTCGGCTCATTCGCATGCACAGTGTGATATACTAACAGATATGTGTGCATACCTGTGAGTATGACCCCCAGCATATGTTACTAATTGCAATACTACCCGAACACACCATGTTACTGGCCCTGATACACCTCCCAACACAGGTTGCACATGGCACACTTCAACTACACACTGACCACCGGCTGAGCGTGGGGGACACGTGTGTGCATGTGCATTGGACAATGTGCCAGTTGCTGATGCCCCTAGGTCAGTAAATGAGACGACAGTGTGCGTTACATTGCACACACAGACATTGACCATTATCTACATATGCTATGCAACACATTAACTGGACAGTCTACATTTCATTACACAGCACATGTGACATGTGCGAGTGTATGTGCCCATGCAATGTATTGGCAACCCATATATGGTATGTGTTGGTGACGTGGAGTGACATGTCCCTTTTGTGCATTTGCCCTCATGAGGATCCTTCAATTGTTGAGACACTGGGCACTGTACATGTTGACCTATGCAGAGAGCTGGAGGACACGTTAGGTGCAGCACAGCTACTCCACAACTCCATTAACGCTCACTCCAGGCACTGTCTGGCAGACATATGGCGGTGCCTACCGCTTGACACCTGCGGACTGGCACCGCCCATAACCCAGGCACGATCGCGGGAGACCCCGCCAGATATGTATGTGACAATGGCGGTCACCATGCACCGCTACCCAAATCACGGTCACTCCAGGCACTGTCTGGCAGACATATGGCGGTGCCTACCGCCTGGCCCCTGAGGTGTGTCACCGGCATGGACCATTCCCTTGCAGCCATTGGGAAGCAGCCTCGCGGTAGCCTGATGCAAGTTTGAAATTCGCGGTAGGAGTGCACCACCCCCGCGGAGGCGGTCACTGGAGGCATTAAAAAGATGCACCACCGCGGTAGCGCGCGCCTGGACCCTACGGTGTGTCACTGGCATGGACCATGCCCTTGCAGCCAATGGGAAGCAGCCTCACGGTAGCCTGATGCGAGTTTGAAAATCGCGGTAGGCGTGCACCACCCCCGCGGAGGCGGTCACTGGAGGCATTCAAAAGATGCACCACCGCGGTAGCGCGCGCCTGGCCCCTACGGTGTGTCACCACCATGGACCAAGCCCTTGCAGCCAATGGGAAGCAGCCTCGCGGTAGCCTGATGCGAGTTTGAAAATCGCGGTAGGCGTGCACCGCCACCGCGGAGGCGGACATTGGATGTATTTGAATGAGGCAGACCTGGTACACCAATTGCAGCACCCTGGGACCACTGACACAGCCCCAGGGGCCTATATATGTGTGGGAGGGTGCACCACATTCCCACAGCTACCAGGGACTGCTGACTGACAACCCTCCACCTGCTGCTGCTGCCTCAAGGGACTGCTGGCTGCCACCCTCCACCTGCTGCTGCTGCCTCAAGGGACTGCTGGCTGCCACCCTGCACCTGCTGCTGCTGCCTCAAGGGACTGCTGGCTGCCACCCGGCACCTGCTGCTGCTGCCTCAAGGGACTGCTGGCTGCCACCCTCCACCTGCTGCTGCTGCCTCAAGGGACTGCTGGCTGCCACCCTGCACCTGCTGCTGCTGCGTCAAGGGACTGCTGGCTGCCACCCTCAATGTGCTGCTGCTGCCACATGTCCATTGTGATGTCGAGGACTCAGAAGATCCGTGCCAGTCCCTTCACCAGTGAGGAGCTTGAGGTCCTGGTAGACGGGGTGCTTGCACAGTACCCAAGGCTTTATGGCGGCCCTAATGTCGTGGTAAGTCTCCGAGACTGTGAGTGAGAGTGCAGGGTGGGCACACGTGAGGTGGAGGTGCTTTGGTATGTCAGTGGTTGTGGGGCTCTGACATGCACTGCCTATGATGTTTACTACAGCTGGAAGGGCTTGGTGGGCTCTTTCACACGTTACCCTGCATGCCTATCCTGAGTAGAGGGACATGTCCTGTAGTGTCAGCCATACAGTGCAGCTGCATTTTGGTGATGCAGGAGTCTGGCCAGTTATCGTTTGTGTGAATGGCTGTGTTGCTCCCAATTTACCCACTCAGTGTCAGTCCACCTGCCCTGCACAGTCCCCGCCGAATGCCACATGTCCACATCACTGCATGTACAGTGTGTTCCACGTGTGTTTGGGTCACGCCTCTTCATCTAAGTCCCATCTCTGCCATGTAGATTGCACAGGAGCAGGCGTGGGAGAAGGGTGTGTGTATGACAGTTGTTGTCACTCTATGTGAGTTCCAGGACACAGTGAGGCTTTCACAGGGCTAGGACACTTAGGAATGCGCAGTGTTGGACACAGTGAGTCCAACAACAAGACACATGTTTTGCTATCTTCTCTATGTGTAGTTGTAGGTAACTGCAGACAGTAGCTGCGGCCAGACTACACGTTGCTTGCTGTGTTGGTATCCTGCATGTGAATGGGATGTGGAGGTACTGTGTCCACCATCGAACATGCATGCCTGTACGTCTGATTGACCAATGACATTGTACCATGTTCACAGCAATTGTTGGCTCTGTTACAGTTGTAGCTGGAGTTTTGGATGAGTCACTGTCGTGCTACTGCATTTTTGTTGTGTTGTCATTGTGCACTGTGTCACTGGAACCTTACCCCTCTTGTCTCCCATGCCTGCAGCTGAAGGTCCACCAGCGTAAAGCCGTGTGGAGGGCCATTGCCTCAGAGTCCGAGATCTGGGTGTGTCAAACCGAAGGCGCACCCACTGTCATAAAATGTGGGACGACATCTGCCGGCTGAGCAAGAACGTGGCCGAGATAACGCTGGGGCTGCTCCCTCGGACTGGCAGGTTGGCTAGGCGCAGCATGACACCACTAATGGCCCGCATCCTGGCTGTCACACAACCTGAGCTGGACAGACAACTGAAGGAGCATCAGCAGCGAGCTAGGGGTATGTGTTGCAGGCTGCCTTTGGATGGGAGTGGGTGCATGTGTCTACAGAGTGTGCAAATTGTCAGCTGTGTGACGTTGGTTGTGTGGTGCAATGTTTTGTGAGTGGCCTCTGTGCTGGGTGTATGTGCCATGCTTTTGCCCAAACGGTGCTTCAGGAAGTGAGTTTTAGCACTGTGCATCTCTCTTACATTTGGAGTTGTGGCCTTCAGGTACCTTCTGCTGTGGGGTAGTGTGTGAATTCAGATGGATGGGAATGCCAGTGTGCCAACTGTGAATGCGTTTCAATGAATGCGTGCAATTCCACACCTCAGATGTCTGCCAGTCAGACATCTGAGGCCAATGTGCAACAGTAGATGTGCCCATGAACTCGATATGGTGGATGGCATGTGTGCAGGGTCATTGTGGGCTGGTATGTTGTGGTCTGTGTGGTCCCCTACTGCTCCATACATGTAGGTGATGTGCACCATGTTGTGGTGTTCATCCTTGCCAACATCGGGACAGTGTGTGTGCACAGGCCATTTTGGGGCTGTGTCTGATGTGAGCCAACTGCAGGATTGTGTGCTGTGTGAGTCACCTGGGGCACTTATGGCAGGATGTGTGTCAGACATGCATCGTTGGGTTGAAATTTTGGGTGGCAAGATATATGTGTGCACAGGGTGGCATGCAATGTGCTGCACACCTCTTTCTAGGATGCAGATGTATTTGCACGTGTTAGTTCTGTTGATGCCACTCATCTCACAGTACTTCTCTCTCCTATGCAGCAGCTCCCGTATGTGCAGAGGGAGAGGGGATGGACACCAGTGGTGAGGCTTCCAGTGCAACAGCCGCACCGGAGCAGACTGACACAGATGTGACCAGCGCCAAGGAGGGGGACAGGAGTCTGCTAGAGGATTCACAGCCGGAGACACAAAGCTCTACCTCATCTGACGCCAGCGGTGACACATCCATGTTGGGGGTACAGGGAACGGGGACTCGGCCTCCTCTTCCGCCACACAGCATCCAGTGCCCAGCCTCCCTTCAACCTCCACTGGTGCTGCCCGTGTCCGCACGAGTAGGAAGGGAAGAGTCACCTTCACCCCAGGCACAGCTGCCCCAGCCCATGTCAGCCCTGCTGCCCTCAGTGTAGAAGCAGTCGAGCTATTGCGCCAGCTGTGTGTGGGGCAGACAGCACTTCTCAATGTCTTCCAAGAGCACGACAAAAAGTTGGGGCAGGTTATAGCTTTCATGGAGGGCATACATTCCGACGTAGGTGGGCTACACCGGACTGTGCAGTCCTTGTCATCAACTGTGACAGCAACCCTGCAACAGGCACATAGTCAGGGAGCGGCTCCCAGCACTCGGTCCGGCCCCGTGTCACTGTGCACCTCTAATGATAGTGACAATGCTCAACGGACCCCAAAGTCCCGATACAGAACCCGCAGCACACAGGAGCAGCAGCAGCCCAAGCGTACTAGGGCGCAGACACCATCCCCACATAAGAGTAAGGCCACCCCAGAGCACAGAGAGAAAAGCCCAACAGGCGACAGCAAGGGCCACAAAGCAAAGAAACAAGCATCAGGGTCACAGGCCTCACCTTCCTCCCCCGCCAAAGACTCCCCTGTCCCAAAGACGTCTCGCAGAGGCAAAATGACAGTTTTCACACCCACTGAGAAGGTGTTGCCTGCAAACATTACACAGGATGAGGGCCCCATGGATAATCCATCCTTGACCTCCACTCCCATCCCAAGCCCTGTGAAGCCAGCACGGGAGGACACTGTAGGGGGCAAAGCTGGTGGACAGAGGGAGGCAGGGCGGCAGCAAACACCAGGCAAGCGCACAGCGGGATCCAGCATGTCCCCAGAGGGAGAGTCACCATCCACACCAGAATCAGCTTTGGTAGTGGGGTCACCTGTTGTGTCTGCCCCAGTTCCCCTCAATCCCCAGACAGGGAAGCCTTTCAGGATCCCCAAGAAGTGGAGAGGCACCCCTCCACAATCTCCGGCACACACTGTGTCTCACCAGGGCATGAGTCCACCTCCCGGGCCACCACCCCACCTGGTCCAAGCAGCCCCCAGCTCCCACAAGCACAGTTGGCTCTTCCACAGTTGTTACTCCCACTGCCCAGGGCAGTCCTCCAACTGACCCCAACACACAGTCAGCTCCAAGTCCGCCAGACAGCCCCATATGAGTGGTGGTCACCCTCACACACCTGTCTGTCCACAGGGGTGCGTGTGATGCCCATTGTCAGGCCCATTACTCTGTTGCTGGGCATGGCATGGTAGAGTTGCATACATTCCATGTGTAGCTTCTGATGTCACTACTCTGCACAATGTCTTTGCCTTTTTGTTCACTGCTGTTTGCCCCCTGCCTGTGCAGCTTCTCATGTACCTCACCTGCACTTTCGACTGGCCACTGGCCTTGCTGTTCACTGCTGTTTGCCCCTTGCCTGTGCAGCATCTCATGTACCTCACCTGCACTGTGTCCTGGCCACTGGCCTTGCTGTTCACTGCTGTTTGCCCCTTGCCTGTGCAGGATCTCATGTACCTCACCTGCACTTTGGACTGGCCACTGGCCTTGCTGTTCACTGCTGTTTGCCCCTTGCCTGTGCAGGGTCTCATGTACCTCACCTGCACTTTGGACTGGCCACTGGCCTTGCTGTTCACTGCTGTTTGCCCCTTGCCTGTGCAGGATCTCATGTACCTCACCTGCACTTTGGACTGGCCACTGGCCTTGCTGTTCACTGCTGTTTGCCCCTTGCCTGTGCAGCTTCTGATGTAACTACTCTGCACATTGTACTTGCCTTGTGTTTCACTGCTGTTTGCCCCTTGCCGGTGCAGCTTCTCATGGACTCACTCTGCACTTTGTCCTGCCCACTGGCCTTGTCGTTCACTGATGTGTGCCCCCTGCCTGTGCAGCTTCTCATGGACTTAATCTGCACATTGCACTGGCCACTGGCCTTGTTGTTCACTGTTGTTTGCCCCTTGCCTGTGCAGCATCTCATGTACCTCACCTGCACTGTGTCCTGGCCACTGGCCTTGCTGTTCACTGCTGTTTGCCCCTTGCCTGTGCAGGATCTCATGTACCTCACCTGCACTTTGGACTGGCCCTGGCCTTGCTGTTCACTGCTGTTTGCCCCTTGCCTGTGCAGGATCTCATGTACCTCACCTGCACTTTGGACTGGCCACTGGCCTTGTTGTTCACTGCTGTTTGCCCCTTTGCCTGTGCAGCTTCTGATGTAACTACTCTGCACATTGTACTTGCCTTGTGTTTCACTGCTGTTTGCCCCTTGCCTGTGCAGCTTCTCATGGACTCACTCTGCACTTTGTCCTGCCCACTAGCCTTGTCGTTCACTGCTGTGTGTCCCCTGCCTGTGCAGCTTCTCATGGACTTAATCTGCACATTGGACTGGCCACTGGCCTTGTTGTTCACTGCTGTTTGCCCCTTGCCTGTGCAGGATCTCATGTACCTCACCTGCACTGTGTCCTGGCCACTGGCCTTGCTGTTCACTGCTGTTTGCCCCTTGCCTGTGCAGGGTCTCATGTACCTCACCTGCACTTTGGACTGGCCACTGGCCTTGTTGTTCACTGCTGTTTGCCCCTTGCCTGTGCAGCTTCTGATGTAACTACTCTGCACATTGAACTTGCCTTGTGTTTCACTGCTGTTTGCCCCCTGCCTGTGCAGATTTTCATGTAAATACTGTGCATATTGAAATGCCCACTGGCTTTGCTGTTGCCCAAATTTGTTGTCTCAATAAGCAAATTGTGAATAAACACAGTTGGTCCTGCAGTGAGTTGTGTCAGTGTCCTTCCTGAATAAAGTTGTTTCTGGGTGTGCATGGTTTACTGTATCACAGGCTCAGTATGCCACTTCAACATTGCCAATGGGTTGTCTCACATTTCATTTTTTTTGCAGGGGTGGGAGGCACTTCATTTCTACATGACTGTGATACTTATGGGTGCAGGTGGTTGGCAATGAAATCTTGTTGTCATCTTCCTTCTTGGCTCATGTTATCTATGGTGGACACATGTCAGGTTTGTGGGCAATGGCAGCACAAGGTGGGAGTTTGGGCACAGGCTTACAGGCAGGCAGGCCAGGGTCATGGGGTCTGTGTGAGCTTCCTTTCTGTGTGCCAATCAGTGTTGGTGTATGGACATCTTGTGGTGATGAGTTATCCAGGTCCCATGGCTTACTTCCAATGTGTGCACTTGGGTGGTGGAGAAGTGTATGGTGTGAAGGGGGTGACTGTGTTGTGACTGTGGATGTGTGTGCACCTGCATTGTCAACTACTGCCATGTGTGACCCTGGAGTGGTGTGCCTGTATGTGTACTTGTTGAGCCCTGTGGTTGTGTTTTGTGCACATGGCAGTATTGTGTGTTGCTGTTGTGGGAGGAGGTATGTGTGACATATCCTACTTGTGCTTGGCTGTCATGTAGTGTGTCACTGGGCCCTGTGTGTTGTGCAGCAGACATTCTCTTGTCCAGTATTTGGATGCCTATGTGTGGCTGGTCAGTGTTTGAGTTCAGGGCCTTCTTTACATCCCTGTGCCAATACATGGGTGTCCTTGCTGTCTCCAGGAGTTGTTGCATTGGGGTGACCGTGGTTTGTGTTGACTGACTGTGTCAGCCATGTGTGCTGTGATGGGCTGTGTGTGTTCTCACATGTGTCTTGTCTTGCATGTGCATCACACATGCTTGATGGTTGTGTCACTGCCCTTCCATTTGTGGGCACCTCACTTTGGCTTTCCTATATGTTGTCCTCCATTACTGCTGGCATGTGGTGTGTGTATGTAGCTGTGAGTCAGGGTGGTGTGTGTGTGTGACTTGTCAGGTAGTGTGTGCAGTGAAGTGTTTGGTCCTCATCTGTGTGTGTGTACATTTTGTGCCTGGCCTCAGTGTTCTTGGCTTGTGTGTGATGTTGTTGTGGTGTGTGTGTTGGCTGGGGCCTGGGCTTCTGTGCTTTGTGTTCCTGTGCAAAGGGTCCTGCTGTGGCTGTATATGCAGTTGTTGGGACGTGGGGCATGGTGTGGCTGTAGTTGTGTGGTTGTTGTGCAGGAGTGGCACTTGTGAGGCACATGTTGTGTCCCTTCAGGGAGGTAGCTGGTGTGTTGTGGATGCAGTTGTGGCTCTGTGCGATTTGTACAGTGCCCTTGGCATGCACTGGCCCTGGGCTCTGCGTTGTGTGCATGGTTTCATGCACACTGACCGCGGCGGTGACGTGACCGGGACATTTGTTCATGAATGCGGTACATGGGTGGGCAGTATGTGGCGAGGTATTTTTGTCACAGGTGGGACATGTGTGTGTGCAGCGATGGCTGTGTGCCTGTCCCCACAGGGGTGTGTGGTGTTCCCATGCAAAGTTTTTCCACCCTGGAGCTGTGTATTGTGTTACTTGCACTGTTGTGTCTGTACGTACCTGCGGAGGCGTCCGCGGCGGAGGATGACTTGCAGGTGGTGTATCATGTACAGCACCGGGAAGGCGTGTAGGGCAGGATCCATTGCGGTGTGTCCCGGGTGTTTCTTTTCTGTCTCCGCTGTGATGTCTCTGCCGTCTTTCGCTGTGCGGTTTCTCCGATGCGGTGCGCTGCCATGTTTCCGGCATCGTGATATCTTCGGCGTACGGGACGTCATTCCACACGGCGGTGTGTGGTGATTGGCTCACTCCGCCGCGGTGGCGGGCGCACTTTGATGGCGGTCGGCGTCGCACTGCAGCGGGCGGGAAATGGGCAATGTGTGGCCATCCTAATATGGCGGGCGTGAAGACCGCTGGCGGCGTGCGGTAAATGGGTGTTACCGCCACCGCCGGCACCGCGGTCGTGTCTCCGCCCACCATCCTAATAGGCCCCTAAGTTATGTATGCGGTGTAAAATGAGTCGACAACGCTTCGATCCCATTGGGGAAATACTGGGATCATCATCAGGACATAATTATTACATGCCTGAGAAAAGATTGTGCCGCGGTGTCCGAGCTAAGGACGAAGTGGTCAGTGTAAAGGTTCCAGCAGCTACAATGAGCCGGAGGCACGATGGGCTGAATTGAGACACCGATGGTGTTCGGTGCTTAGGTAGGCAAGTTTGGGCGGTTGGTGGGATGAACACCCATCCACCGAGCCTACACGCACATCGCCGTTTTCAAGGTCACCGTGCCTTTCCCCTGCTGGATCCGCCATCCCGCACCAGTCACCTTATGTCCATTCGGAATTCATTTTGACACCCTTCATTGCAGGTCACCGTGCCTTCGATCACCAAATATCCCGGCGCATAGATAACTTAAGCATTAAAAAAAAAATTACCGTCCGGCTGGACAGCATTAATATAGTACTAATTTGAGTCTATATTTATTCTCTCTTGTTTGCATGTCCCTGTCATGGACTACTGTTTTTGTAGTTTTAGAAAGTTGGCATTTACTTACTTTAGCCGTTTGGTGCCTGCTTCCTGTCTATGTACAGCCTGGGCTTGGGTGACAGCTGGGCTTTGTGTATTCCCTCTAGACAATCACACACAAAGGGAGCTTTAGGTGTGCCTTGATGGGCCATCTTGGGAGATGGGAGGTAGGAGCTGGGCACTGCTGCATACTTACACCTGCATAGCCTGTGCCTGTCCACACACAAAGGGATGCATACCCCCCGGTAGTGAGTCTGGAGCCAGGGCAGCAATGGTGGACCTCTATGCACTTCAAAGCTTTCTTTGAAGTTTTCCCTGCTTCAAAGGCACTAATGGGTATAAGTACTGGACCTTTGACACCATAACTTCAGACCTGTGGATATTCTGCCAGGAAGAATAGCTTCTGTGCTGCTACAAAGAATGCCACTCTGCTGGACTCTGCTTGACTCTACTAGTCTCCTGCTTTGCAGTACTGACCTGTGCCTTCTGCCCTCTTGCCTGGGAGTGAGAAGGACTGGACCAGTATCTCTACAACCCAGAACCCAGAGTGACTTCAAGGGCCAGCTGACTGGTCTCCTGTTTTCTGAAGACTCAGGGAAACAAAAGACATCCAATCAACCTGCTCCTGCACCTGGACACCTGGGCATAAGGTGCTATGTAATGCTCATCGGAAGCAACATGAAGCAATGCAAAGTACAGCTGCCAGCCTCACCAGAATCGACGCTTAGGGGCGCAAAGCCTCACAAAGCCTCCCCACGCAGCTGCTAGACCATTGGCACTGGCACACAACAATGTCAAGCCCTGCAAAGCCTCGCCACACAGCTCCCCGGGATTGACACAAAGAGACTCCAAGCCCCACAAAGCTGTGCTGCACAGCTCCCTGTGAACGACGCAAAGCGAAGCCAAGCCCCACAAAGCTTTGTTACACAGCTTCTTGGAACCGATGTCAGACGACGCTAAGTTTTGCAAAGCAACACTGCACAGACTGTGCACCAGGATTTAAGATACTTTGTTCAGTGGACCAAAGTTGGTTCCTGTAGCCGGCACGCGCTCCATCATGATAGGCCTGAACTGGTGACTTTGTCCAGGTCTGGCACGACCAGATAATCTCAGGTGGCGCTTTGCGCTTTATGTGCATTTTCACCCAAGTCTTGCAAATCTACTTATTTGATTTTTGTCATTTTGGTCATGTTTTATTTAGTAAACTGAGTTATATTTTTCTAAACTGGTGTGGATCCTTTTTACGTGGTGTTTTCACTGATTTACTGTTTAAGTGTTGCAGAAGTACTTTACAGATTGCCTCTTGAGTTAAGCCTGACTGCTCTGTGCCCAGCTACAAGAGGGTGAGCACAGGTTAATTTAGGTTGTGTTTGTGACTTACCCTGACTAGCATTGTGGCTCTTGCTTGGAAAGTGTGCTTAACTCTGCCAACCAGAAACACACTTTCTAACACTGTGGATTGTGTAAAAAAACAAGGAAACAAATCAGATGCTGCATTAACATTGACCAAACAGGCTCAGTTACAGAAATGAGCTTTTTTCAACTGAGAGGCATATTTATCCATATGTCACGCAGCGCAGCAAGTCGCCTTGCTGAGCTGCGTAACAGGGAAAGGGCAGCAGTGTGGCATATTTAATATAATAGGGCCAATTCTGCCTTTTCCTAGTACTGGCGCACAATGTCCTGCCTAGCGTTAAAGGTGCAAAGGTCCCTGCATTGTTGGCAGGATTGTTTTGTGAAGGGTGGGGAACCTTCCTGCACAAAAACAATCCACTGAGGCATTTTCCTCTTTCTATGTGTGCTTTAGAGCACCTATGCACCACCCATAGAACGCCTCTCTGGGGCAGAGTGATGCAACACAGCGATTTGCACTGTTAGCATTACTCTGGATTTATCAAGCCACTCAGAGCCAGCAAGGTGGCCTTGTGTGGCTTGATAAATCACATCTTAAGGGTTAAGACACTTTTACACGCCTTTGCGTTGTGCAAAAGCATTGCAACCATATGATAAATATGGACCTGGGTCTTTGAAGAAAATCATTCATATGTATTCAGTTCAACAAAGACTCATGTCTTGTATGTTAAAAAAATCAAGACTGTTGTTGTCTGCTGCCACACCTGTATTTCTTCTAATGTTTAAATGGTTTATTGCTCAGTTTGCTTCAACAGTGCAATGTGACTTCCCTTGTTTTTAGGCTAAAGGGGACTATTATTTATTAATAATTTAGGCGGTCCCTAAAGAAGCCTATTTTATACTGCACAATTTCTGTGATTTTGATTGGTTTACGTCTTGCATCTTTGCTTGTATAGTCCTATGATATCACTTCACGCTGTGACAAGATTGTTGTTTTCTACTTCTCTGAAAATATAAAATGTGCCTTTTCTCTGATGTGGACCAGATTCTTTTCATGTTTCTACGAAGGCAGACTCCATGACAGTCTTTTATTTGATTAATGCCTAGAGAACTTTTCCTTGCTTTCATACTGAGCTGTCCCCATGTCAGAATGTTATCTGGCACTATATTAAACTTTTCCTTGAATTACGAACTGAGTAGATTTATGTTAGTTCATTACTGAAGTATGGGCCTGATTAGGACATTATCGGTAAACGGGACCGGCCAACATGCTGTCGGCGGTCTCGTCAACCAAATTATGATGAGATTGTCTCCAAGGCATTCGCACTGTCCATCTTTGTATTGCAGCGGGAGCTGCATGCTGCTGGTATTTGTATTGCTTGTTTTGGTATTGTTTCTATTGTGAGCTTAGTTGAGGTTACATTGGGTGCACTTTTGAACACATCTTTGATTTCTGCTAACAGAGGAGATTCTCTGCCCCCAGGTGGTACCTTCACCTAAAAATGCTTTTAGACAATGGACTTAAAGAATGGACTAATATCACTGCTGATAGTAAAAGGTTACAATTTCCTGTGCATGGTACATTTAAAGATTGATAATTTCAGGCGTGCTATGCTTGAGATGAAGCTGCAGTCTAGACCTGTGCAATTGGAAGCCTAGAATGAGTGGGAGTACATGGTGAATGAGAGAGCAAATATGCTAATGCTAAAAGGCCAAATTGGTAAGTCTATCAGCCATTGGATAGATGTGAGATTGTGTTTTTAGTAGAAGCCATTGGGATTGGAATTTTTGGAAACTACAGGAGCTTTCCTTGTGATTACTGATGAATCAATGAATGCAGACAAAAATAAAACAAAAGAGGACAAAAATGAGAACAAGAATGAGATGGAAAATGATGGGAGTGATTCTGAGGGAAAGGAATCGTTTATGGATAGATTGTTGACTGAAGTGAGACCACCTCCATATAACGAGGCTTGTGTGGAATACCAGGTGGAAGATATAGGAGAAGAAAAGAGGAGTATTAGAAGAGATAAGAGGGTGCTTAGTTCACTGTCACGTAGTGAGAAAAAATGAGGGAGATTGATATTTTTTAACTCTAATTAGATTTTGAAATAATAGCAGAAACAGGAATTTATAAAGACACAATTTCAATGCATAATAAAAATGAATTGGCGCATGCAAATGTGCTCATCTAGCATTTGAAAAACTTCAGGAATTGGATAGAGAATTAAATGATTATATCGAGCAAAAGACAACTCATGAATCATATGATAGGGTTATCTATTAATGAATTAATGAATCAAAATCCTAAAAATTTGCAAGATACACTCATAGAATTAATAGACATGATCAGAAAATGGGAGGTCATGATGAAATATAAAAAAGAATGGCTGGAGTACCTGATAAGTCTGGGATATCAAAAGAGAGTAAAACAAAGAAAAATGTAACTGTGATAATTCTGAATGTGAATTGGTTGTTGCGAGAAGTCCAGGGATGAGCATATGTGCATATGTGGTCCAGGAGTATTCTTTATACATTTGTTTGTTTGTTTGTTTGTGGCCATTTCAAAAGTGCTGTGTACAGATTTAGATGCTTAATTTTTAATTGTAGTGCCTTGAGATTTGTGGACTAAGTATATGATGTAGAAAGCTGGCTCTTTAAATGATATATCAAAATGAGATATATTGTGTAAAGAGACCAGGGGTTTCCTTATGAGTGAGCGGGGGCTTGCTATGACAATCTCAAAGTGCTCTTCTAAGGGGTAGTGTGGTCAAGCAGCACTAGGTTTATCACAGAGGAGTGCAAGACATCTGAAAATACACACAATGGTCAATAAATGAGACACACGACTCAAGAAGAAGATCCACACCAATTTCTAAAAAAAGTAAATATCTTTATATATGTTTAGGCATCAGAAGATAATAATTCAGGTAAGTACGTTAATTATTTTTTGGCAAAAAAAGCAGAGACAGTGCAATTTCTGAAAGCCGCAATGTTATCTAATGGGAAGGAAAAAAAATCAATGCAGCATTCAGGTATAGAATAGCCACGTATGGGACCAATCTCCAGGAATTAAGATGAGTAATGGGCAAGGTCCAACGCAGCACCAGCAGAACACCACCAGCGGGTGGCCGGGTGCAGGGATGCAAAGCAGCACGGGGTGCCCAATGTTATGATCGGTCTTCGTGAAAAGAGGTTGGGGGACCACGTTGAAACCGTTTGCCCACTTCTACAAGGGCTTGGAGCGGCGGGTGCAGTGGTGTCTTCAGGCATCGGGTTTCTGTGGTGACGAAGTACTCACAGGAGTTTTAGGATGCCTGCAGGTTACAGGGAAGCAGGTTCATTACTATTAAGGAGTAACCCTGTGCGGAGTTCGCGGAGTTGCACTACGCAGAACACCACGAAGTGCATAAAAAACTCAGTCGCACTATGCGGAGCTCCGCGAGCGGCGGAGTACGATAGAAAAATGCCATTCACTGTGATTGCACAGTGCCGGATGCTTGTCCGCACTGTGCAATCATTGCGAACGGCACCATGCACAGTGCAAGCGGTCCCTGCTTTCCTTTTCTGCCACTTGAGTAGATTTTTACTCGAGCGGCAGCGTTCTCAATGCGAACGGGCAGTTTCTCAACACGAGCTGTCGCGAGCGTACGCGACCACTCACAATGAGAAACCTGACCCCCCGTGTTGATTTTCCACGCTCGCGCTCGCCAACTTGATGTTGACGATCGCGAACGAGGAAAAAAACTCCGCTCCGCAACGTGAAGCGGAGTATTTCAGAAGTCTGCGATCTCCGCGTAACGCGGAGTGCAGAAAACTCCGCAAACTCCGCGAGCGGAGCGGAGTTCACCGCCCAGGGTTACTCAGGAGGTATTGATTCCTGGATGAAGGGCTGGCAGGACTCCCTGACTTTGGGGACTCAGCAGCTACAGGACAAGTCAACTTTTAGCACAATTGTCGAAGTCAGCAGGCAGGCCGGCAGGGCTGGCACCAAGTCAGTTGTTGGGTCTTCAGCTCTTGTAGGATGCTACTCTTCACGTAATTTGTCTTTCAGGTCAGCAGGATCTGTTGTTCTGTTGCCAGGGGCTCCCCCTAAATACTGAATTTAGGGGCATTTGGGGAGTGTAGGGTGGTAGCCAACTGGCTACTGACCCTCAGGGTCACTCACTACATCCCCTATATGACCACTTCCTGTGGGAAATGGGTATAACCCTATCCCGGAGTTCCTAAATGTGCCAACACAAAGATGGCCACTTCTGAAAAGTCACCCACATCAGATTAGACGATCTTAGGGGTGGTACTAGCCTGGGGGTGGGCACGCCTACCTGACTAGCTAATTTCCTGGCTGTCCTGATGCCAAAGGGCTATGGACAAAGGGGAGCCAAATTTGCATTTCAAACGCAGGAGCTTCTTTGAAGCTCGCTGGCCTAGGAGTGCTAAGCAGTAGGTCATCCTGAGGAAGGTGGTGTGAACACCCTCTTGCAGTGTAGGCTTTATTTCTGACCTCCTGAGAGCAAAAGCCCTCACCCTGGGAGGTCAGAAATCTGTCTCAGTGGCAGGCTGACAGAGACCAGTCAGCCAACACACCAGAGGCTGGTAGGTTTTCAGAGGGCACCTCAAAGGTGCCCTCTGTGTGCATGTATTCACCAATCCACCACTGGAATCAGGCTGGGTTTTCAAAATATGAGATGTTTGATATCAAACATCCATAGTTTCCAGTGAAGCCATCATGTTGCTGGGGAGCTCGTTTTCACCAGTGTCCAGCACATGTTCACTTGCACTGGCAGTAATGGAACTTACCAGCACAGGGGCATATCTACTCATACAGGTATGCTCTCACATGTAATATAAAGTACCCTGCCTTAGGTCTGTAAGGCCTGATGTAGGGGTGACTTACAAATACTACATGCAGTATTAGGGGACATGGCACACAGGAATGTGTGACATGTTGTGTTTTCACTTTTGTCTCCAACAAAACACGCAGCCTGCAGTGCCAGTCTTGCATGTGTTTGCTGAGGAGTCTCTTAGGGGGCACAATTTGTGCTGCAGCCGTTAGGTACCCTTCTTTAGTACCCTCAGCACTAGGTACCAGGGGTACCATTTAGTAGGGACTTTTAGAGGGTGCTAAAGGTATTGCCAATTTGGGGAACAGTTGTACAGTTTTGGGAAGGAGATCTGGCACTGGGCACCTAGTTAGTAGGAACCCAGTGCACTTCCAGTCGAAATCACAACATGTACCAGGCAAAAAGTGGGGGTGACCATGTCAAAAAGGGGTACTTTCCTAAATATGACCATAGTACATTGGCCAGCAGAAGAACCATATAGAGAGAACCCTCAAAATAAGACTTCACCAATAGTTATGGAGAACTTTAATCAGAGTATTGAGCATTTGGAAACAAAGGGTCCCCTGAAACACGTACATTTGGCAAAAATCATGTGAGCAAAACAAGATCCAAGTGAATCAATGCATGCATATTTTGAGACATTGTTACAGATTTCCGGACAGTATAGTGACTTCAATACCCCATAAAATAAGGCGTTTCTGGATTAATTTTGGTTTTTGTATTCAGACTTCATCCGCAGTGTAGTTCGCATATTCAGCAAAGTGTGATGTGTTGGCCAGCCATATCGTTGGATGACATTTTGTCCTATGCAAATTACTGTAGTGATTGCTGTGATGCTAAAAAGAAACATCAAAAGAAAAATGGATGGTGCCTCAAACAAAGTTTTGCCAAAAGGGTGGTTAGGGTGGTTTTCAGACACCTGGCTTTGGTTTTGGTATTAGCGCTGGTGTTTGGGTGCAAGGTGTTAGTTCACGAAGCATTGGTGTACAATTTGTGCAAGGTGTAAATAGTGGTCCTCGTGGCAGAGGTAAAAGCTTTACTAACAACATGCCCAATCAAAATATTATTAATTTACAGATGAGAAATGGCCCTTGCCGTGTGTGGAAAAAATTGTCACTGTAAACAGGATTGCAGATTTCATCCAAATAGATTTCCTAGTGAGTTGGAAATGGTTCCACAAATTCAGCAGAATGTGAAACAGATGGCACTGAATGGGATGATACAATTAACTATCCCAGCCCTGTCGGTTTCTGTGTAGTGAATGCAGAATCCAAGACAGTTCAATGTGAATATGCCTTCAGCTCCAGTTATGCAACAGCCCAGGCAAAATATTAAGCAGGGCTTCCTGCAGAGTCTCAGATTTCAGCAAAAACCTTCAAAGATTAATGATATTTTTTCAGAATTTGCAGGTACACTCAGAGTTTCCACAGGACAGAATTTTAAACATTGATGGTCCCTAAGGGGAAAGGAGGATTGCATGCTTGGTGCAGTCCTAGAGGTAGACCAGAATAGCCCTTTTGTGGAAGGAGAAGTGAACAGCCATCAGTATAATTTTTGATCGATGCAGGTGCTACCCGCTCTATGGTAAGACAACAGAAGGTTCCCAACCTGCTCCTCTTGGGAAAAGAAGTCCAAGTTATAGGCATAGCCAATGTACAAGTAACTAATAAGTTGTCAGCTTATGTCTCAGCAAAAAGTGTCTCAATCATAAATGACCATAATTTCATAATCAGCAAGATGAGTCCAGTTAATTTGTTGGGATGAGACCTAATTTTGTAATATGCTGCGTACTAGATGGTGTTAGCATTCAAATAAAGGATGGGGATTCCATTTTTAAAATCAAATCAGAAGAAGCAAGAATTAAAATGTCCCAGTTATCACAGACAAAGACTTACCTCCAGATTTAAGGCTTACTTTTAACAAGGAATTCTGCAGTTATATTGTTTCAGATTCCCACAGAATCGGAGTAGTTACTGTGGTAGATGTGTGTCAAGTATGTTTTTCAGTCCCTCTTCATGAGGATAGTCAGTATCTTTTTGCACTCAGAATTTAAAATAGAATCCTTATTTGGTGCACGTAAAGTCTAACAATCTTTTCCCAAATCTTGAAGAAGGATTTGGAAATTCTAAATTTGTCCTTTGATTCCAAGTTAGTCCAATATATTTATGACCTGTTGGTTGCAGCCAACATGAGAGAGGGCTGTATACTTGATGCAATTGTTTTGTACAATCATTTGAGTGAAAATAGGTACAAAGTACCTCCTGCAAAAATATAGTACTATCAGAAAGAAGTGATCTATTCGGGACACCAAATTAAGAAGGGAGTGAGAAAGGTGTCCAAAGAACACATTTCTGCAATTCTGAAAATTAAATCACCAACCACACAGTGTGAAGTAAGGATGTTTCCAGGGATGGTTGGCTACTGTTGTCAGAGGATTCCAAACATTTATGTCATTGTAAAGCCATTACATAAGTTGACTGACAGTGATATGACTGTGTGCCTTGGGACAATGAATGTATGCAAGACTTCCTGGAGCTAAGACACAGCTTGTGTTGTGTCATTGAATACCTGTAAACCTCCACAGGAGCAGAAACAATGCAATTTCCCACTGCCAGCCTATCGGTAAATCTGCCCTATGTTAAGGCAAAATTTCACCAAAAGGGGGGAAAGGGGATGGGGATAAGAAAGAAGAGACAACTCCAGCTGTTGAGGTACCCTGTCAACTCCTAGCTGCTCCTTACAAGTTTACGGTGCCTGTAGAGATGTAATGAGTAATACCTAATGCACTCGCCCGTGTCACTGTTGAAGCCACTGCTGGGAGCGGGATAGGACTCCAGGTCCCAGGCTCCTTCGCGGCAATTCCGCCGATGCCCGCACCACGTGCCTGGAGGTGCTTTAAAGGCTCCGGAGGCCTCCCGCAGCGCGGGACGCCCGTGTCACTGTTGAAGCCACTGCTGGGAGCAGGAGCGGGAAAGGACTCCAGGTCCCAGGCTCCTTCGCTGCAATTCCTCCGCCCGCACCACGCGCCTGGAGGTGCTTTAAAGGCTCCGGAGGGCTCCCGCAGCGCGGGATGCCCGTGTCACTGTTGAAGCCACTGCTGGGAGCGGGACAGGACTCCAGGTCCCAGGCTCCTTCACGGCAATTCCGCCGACGCCCGCACCACGCACCTGGAGGCGCTTTAAAGGCTCAGGAGGGCTCCCGCAGCATGGGACGTGCGCGGGCGCGCCCGTGCGCGACTGTCTGTGGCTGGGCTGGGCCTATTCTCTTGGCTGCACACTTTGGGATAGCGTGAAAGTTCACTTCATCACCTTCGCCATCGCCAACATCGCATGCCATTTAAAGGGGTTGTTGCAGGTCTTTCGGACTTGGACTTCGCAGTGAGTAATCCTTCTTTCAGGTCATTCATCTTGGGAGCCTGTATGGATTTTTAATATAAATTTGATTATAAACTAATTATCTTTCGCCCTGCACTCTTGCCACCTTCCTTGTGACTTTCTGGCTTTTGGCTTCTTTTGTTGGGGGGTCCGCTTAATCCAGCAAAATGGGGAAAAAGATCAAAGCAGCGACCCCCAAGGGCCAGCCATGCCTCACTATCGACACCTTTTTGGCAAAGGCTGTGGGCGCTATTAACCAGGAGATAGTTCGGGCTGAGATACGGCTCTCACTGGATATAGGGGGGTCGGGGTAAGCTTGCCATCTACCTTGCAAAAGACCCCTATGGATCAGTCTCAGCCCACTGCTTCCCCAGCTTCAAACCTGGTACCCATTGAGGCACCCTCACCTAGAATCTCATGTGAACTCTTTTTAATGTTCTGATTTTAAAGCTTTTCGTTATATTGCAAATGGTTTTAAGTAACTGTGCAATAAATACATTTTCAAATACTGTCAATACTGTCACCCTCACCTGAGCTTCCAGTTTTGAGGCTCGAGCTTCCCCCCCAACTGCCACTGTCTACCGTATCGCCTGATCTAGTGAATTCCCCCACTCCTAAACGGAAACGGAGGGCAAAGAAGCCTTTGGAAGCTGCTCCGATCACACGCCAGGGACAGGCGATTGCTGCTAATGGGTTGATTATAGAGGATCTGTTGACCCGCCTGGCCCCAGTCCTACATAATATCACAGAGACTTTATCGGACCTTTTGTCTCCACTCTTGAACAGACTGGATAATTTGGAGGTAGCAACGAGGTACTTGGCAAGCAAAATGGATATTTTTTTGTCATTTGTAGATAAACACCCACCTTGTCGTTTGCCAGAGCGCCCTCCTCCAATTGATATTATACCTCTTGCTACTCCTATGTGTAATAGTGGTGCCCCACACGTTAATGTTCTTCCAAAGTCCAGAGGAGTTGTGGCTCAATCTACAATGCCAGGGTTGGGTGGTTCTAGTTTCCCGGGAGATGGCGCACCCAGCGCTGTTCGGGTCCATCAGGACCTAGGTCCTGAAGACGCCCCCTACACAGGGATGCAATCATCTAGGGTTTGCCAGTCTACCGTGATCGACATTCCCCCAGCATGTGCCCCCTTTTCTTTGGTTTTGTCAGGGGTACCCGGCTTACCTGCTCATAAAGAGGAATCCACTGCCCAACTAATTAATAAAGTCTCTCATTGGTTGGACCTGCATTCCGGGTATTCCATCAGGGATCACAAGGATATCTTGATGGTGCGGAGGGTGGCATGGATAGGTCCATCTAGGAAATCCTTTGAGGGAGACTGTATTATAATCTTGGTACGGTACCCTGAGTTAGCACACAAAATTCTGTTTGGTGCTTCTAAATCTTTTTCCCAACCTCCTGCATTAAATTGCTCCCACTGGGCTTTTTCTACAGACCTCCACAGTGCAGCCCGGGGGGGAGATTGCCCATGAGGGCTGGGTTTGTGGAGGGAGGTTTGGGACGGTTGTTGCCTCTTGCAAATTCTTTTGCCCCCTTGCTGACTTGAACGAGCTGGATTGACTCCAGGAGGATGGCGAGTTGTGTATCCACCCCCCTCAGCAGTCTGACTCTTTGAGTCAGAGGGTAGAGGAAGTTTGCTCCTTATTAACAACAAGTCCTAATGAGATCTTGGTAGTGCCATCATCCCATGTGTCCCCTGTGACTAGTCATATGTCCCAAGCGAGGCCCCAGCCACTATCCTTCACATCCCCCTCACCGGTTATTGTTAACCACACTACCAGTAGAGATTTTAGTCTTGTATCCTGGAACGTGGCCGGGTTATCTTCTAAGTTCACGGATGACAGTTGGATATTGTATGTTAGCTCATATAAAATTATATGTTTACAGGAGACCTGGGAGGCCAAGAACACCTTTTTTTTGGAGGGGTATAAGACCATCTTTTGTCCGGCGTCAAACTCAACAATGGGACGAGCCAGTGGAGGTCTTATTATATTTGTGGCCCTAGAATTTCGTAAAGATTTAAAGATTTTGAAATGGAATTCTCAGGTATTCCAGGGCATAGAATTGCATATGGGGAGAGCACTCACTTTTGTGATTATTAATTTTTATAATGCTAAGAGGGCGAGGGGGACCCTCCAACCTTAACGCTTTAAACTGTGCTATGGATGACTTAAAGGAGGATGGTTGTGGGCATATGAACTTTATTTTAGCGGGTGACTTAAATTGTCATTTGTGTCCATCTCTTGTCAAAAACCAGCTGATTGCTCAGCCATGCCCGCTTTCGGAGGATCTACACATGGAACACAGACTGGAAGGGAAGGTTTTAAATAACTTGTTACTTATTCACAATCTGGTGAATACCCTAGACCTCTGGTGCCCCGGGCCTATTTCCCAATTGCCACCATCATATAAAGGAAGGGGGGCTGCAACCACTATAGATTTTATATTTGTGACAGCATCTTTGGGGGTGGCCCCCGGATCATTTAACATAGAGGATAGTGCTTTTAGCGACCACAATCCATTGACACTGGTACTGAATGGGTCAGGCCAGCCAACCTTAGGTCCCTGTAAGCCGTGGGTATCCTTAATTCCCACCGACCAGGGCAGGCGCTTTAGAGGGGCGAGCATAGACGTAAAGGTTTTTCATCATAGCCTTTATTCTTCATGCCAGAATGCGATAGGTGCTTGTCTGAATCTTAGCACCCCGAGTGAGGAGATTTTAAGCTCGTTCTCCTCCATTGCCCAGAGAGTTTCTGGTCTTTTAACTGTACAGGCTGGGGGGCGGGTTCAGGCTGCCCCGTCATGGTTTGATCATAAGTGCTCGCAGGCCTTTAGGAGGCTTAAAGCAGCATTTAAACAGGTGGCACGGGTGAAAGCTAGAGTATCCCTGTGTCGACGCCTTTACAAAGAATCGATAAGAGAGCGCAGGCGTCATCTCAAAAAGCAGGCATGGGAGGACCTAGGTAAAGCGGGCAAACTGAGGGATTCTTCCCTATTTTGGAAAATTATTAATAGTCCCTGTTTCGCAGAACCAACAAACCCGACAGTATGCCATTACATTTCTTCAGACCAATGGGTGTCCCATTTTGAAAAAGTCTATAGTGAAGACTGCATTGGCGAGCGTAGTGTAGACATTCCCCTTTACGTGGCGGTTCCTCCAATTAGCTTCTCTTTGGAGGAGGTAAGCTTAAGCATCGAGCTTTTGGCATCAAATAAGGCCACAGGACCTGATGGAATTCCCCCGGATCTTTTTCGTGACAATCCTGAGGTCTGGGCTCCTCTATTATCCCAAGTCCTAAATGCGGCAGCCTTGAAGGGGACTTTGCCCACCTGGTCCACCGCCACAATAGTGCCAATTTTTAAAAAAGGAGACAAGGACAAGCCGCAATCTTACCGCCCAATCTCTCTCATCGATGCTGTAGTTAAGGTCCTGGGCCGGGTACTTCTATCTAGATTGTCTCTCTGGGCCACCGATAACCATATCTTATCGGAAGTCCAATATGGTTTTCGTGAAGGCTTGTCAACATCGGATCAATGCCTCAATCTGTATCTTCTGATTTCTAAATATACTGTGGCCCAATCGGGCGCTATGTATCTGGCCTTCATGGACCTTACGTCGACATTTGACCGGGTAAACCGGTCTAAGCTGTGGGACATTTTAATCTCATTAGGAGTGGATCAACGTATTGTACATCTACTGATATCACTCCATGCCCATACATTGGCGGCAGTGAGAGTCTCACACGAGGGAGATCTTACAAATTATTTTAATTGTACACGGGGGTGCGCCAGGGGTGCATTTTATCTCCATTTTTATTTTCGGTTTATTTTAACGGCCTCGAGGCGGCGCTCCTGGCCCTCCAGTCAGACTCCCCCAGAGTAGGTAGGAGAGTTTTGCCATGCCTACTCTATGCGGACGATGCGGTGCTCATGGCCCGCACGGGCCGGGGCCTGCAGGTCTTAATAGACGGCTTTGTGGCATTCATGGACAGGCTGGACCTGTCAGTGAATTACACCAGTCTTATGTACTAGTGGTGGGCCCACGGGGGCTCCGGTCAAAAAGCTTTAAAGCCGGAAATCATATCCTTGGAAAGGTCCCGGCCTTTCCCTATTTGAGTGTGCTATTTGATGACAAGTTACAGTGGGAAGCCCTCTTAGAAGGGAAGCTGAACGAGATGAATAAATCCCTGGGTGCCATCACTAGTTTGCGAGTAGATTGGGTTCATGGGCCCCGGAGGTAATTTTAAAACTGTACAAGTCCAAAGGTATCTCAAGAGCAGTATACGGTAGAGAAATATGGGGGTATGTGCCCCCACACAGGTTACAGGTGGCGGAAAATAAATTTCTGCGCCAGATCCTACGAGTCCCCCAAGGTACGCCAGTTTGGTCCGTACATGAAGAGTTAGGGGTTGGTTTCCTGGCGGTCCAGGTGGCAATCAAACCCTTAGTGTGTTGGATAAAAATTTGGACTTCCGATCATAAGAATTTAAATTGCATGATTGTATCGGATTCTCTGAAAATGGAGCATGGTAATAAAATACCCTGGATACATTACGTAAATGAGTCTTTTCAGGCGATAGGCAAGTCAGATATTTTTATACACATGACTTTTTAAGTAAGGTGGATGTTAAAACTATAAAAGACCAAATTCACAAATTTTTGACTGTCAACCATGAAAATCTTGAACTCAGTAAACCCTCAGTTAGGGCATACGCAATGTTAAAATCGGTCCCGGGCATTGAACCATACTTTCTGGCCTTAACTAGTGCCCACAATAGATTTTTAATCACGCCTTTTAGATTTAACTAGCTCCATCATCTTTTAGCATCCCCAGTGGGTTTCTTTCCCTCACCAGATCAACGAGGTCCCTGTGGCTGCAATCTTCGATCTCCACAGGACACGTTACATTTTATACTATTGTGTAAATATTTTTCATTCCCCAGAAAATGTTTCTTCCGGCCCTTGTTAAGAAGCTTGAAGTTTAGGTATGCTAAAGTGGCCCTCTTGTATTTGCAGTTGTTACCCAACCCTCTCACACTCTGTGCTGTAAAGTTTCTTGCGGCCCGCTTATAAATTTGGGGGCATATTAACAAGGGGGCGATATGAAATTATCGCCGCTTTTGCGTCCGTTTTCGGGCGAAAAGCGGCGATAATTTCATCGCCTTATCAGCAAAGACACGCTATCGCGTGTTTTGCTGACATAGCGCCCGTTCCCAGCACGCCTAACTTTGCATCGCTAATGAGATGCAAAGTAGAGGTGGCTGTGAAACCAAACAGGGATAATATCGCGAATGCAGCTTCGCGATATTATCAAGGAGGGTTAGCGATCTTTTAAATCGCGTTAAGTATGCCTTAACGCAGGAATTTAACGTCTGTTAAATTCCTGACTAAGGCATACTTAACATGGGGGGTGGATTCTGTGGCTAAGACCACAGGCCCTATCATCTAGATATCGCCGTTTTCCACCATGGAAAACGGCGATATCCACGCTATCTCTGGAATTTTATCGCCTCGGCGATGCGCGTTGTTGATAACGCGCTAACCGGGCGATAAATCACAGAGATAGCCGGCGATAAATATGCAAGCGCTAAGCGCGCTTTGCGATATTTATCGCCGGGCCTTGTTAATATGCCCCCTAGAGTATCCAGAATTGATTGAGTTTGTGCTGCTGGTTTTTATCTACTCGTATTGTTTTAAAAGTTTTACTGTATCTGCATGAACTGTTTGCTTATTTATTATATGATGTACTGTATCTTTTATGGTTGCTTTGCATCCGAATAAATATATATATATATATAATGCACACAAACAAGGGAAAGAGCGTGCAATGTAAATACAGTAGCCTAACTCATTTAAATATTCTGATACTCTAACAAAATCTCACCTCTACCTCACTACTGGGTGATTTTTGCCCCTCTTCTGAATTGGAATTAGTGTATCATTATTATTCCTAATTTGGTTTCTTCCAGTGAGGCCTTAAAGTTTGAAAGTTAGTATTTTATCTTGTAAATTAATTTGTCTTTGCCTCTTCTGAAAACCGCTTATAATAAAAAATGGTTAACAATCCAGCAACTCCAGACCTTTACTAAGTGTGCTGTGTAGAAAAGTTATTCTTGCTCCAGTATAGTTGAATCAAGTCTTATGGTAGCAACAAAAACATGCACAAAGGATCAAGGGAGGAAAGAATAGGTAGGAAAGAAAAGGGGAAGCGCTCTGAAGGATTAATATGTACGGGCCGACGGAAGGACGAAAACTATAGATTCTTTTGATAAGAAGTCTTACAAAATGACTGAAGTCTTCTTACTGATGGCTAGAGATCCAACTCTTTCTCAGTGGTCGCAGATTAGACTGCCGATTCTCGGAAACTCCTCCTGCCAAAATCCGAGAACCGTACCGGACCTAATTCAGGTTCAGCAAAATTTCCAGCGTTGGGGCTGGATAAGCAGATTCATCATTGAAGACTCCTTCTCAAATAACAGCCAGCACCAAAACTTCTACCTTCTCCGGCGAAGCCAAAAATATCATGAGGTAGCAGGAGAAACTCACTGATGCCAGTAAGTCTTTTGATATCTCTGAAATTAAATCTATAACTGGGAAAACTCACAGAGACTCCATTCTCTTCAAGATTTCAGTTGAAGTGCACAGAAGAGAGTTCATGCACCAACAAACTTAGAATGCTTCTCGAGAGCATTCCAACAACAATAGATTACTTAGGGAAGGTGGATGGCAGCCATCTTTTAATGTGCAAGAACTCATGCCACTGCTACTGTTCTCCAATGATTAATCATTGGGCACATAACCAGCACACGCCTCTTGCCTCCCATGCTAATAATAGATACATTTGCCTGATTCCTGACAGTACCCCCTCTCAATGGCCGAATCATCGGCCTTGGTTTCAAAGGATGCTGTGTATGGAACCTTTTCTTAAGTCGAGGGGCATGAACATCATCTGAGAGTTCCCACGAGCATTCCTCAGGCCCAAACCCTTTCAATCTATGAGATAATGAAGTTTGCCTTTAATTCTTCTAGAATCTAATATCTTCTTGACTTCCCGATAACACCTACACCCACAACTCTTCCCTGTATATGGTCTGAGCACCATTTATTAAAATTTACATTAAGTAACCTCACCTTTGAGAAAACCCCCACGGTCGCTGGCGGGTTGGCTAGGAAATGGAACTCCACCGACAAAAGGGAATTTCTCGACACCTTGGTTAACACAGCCCCGACACCTGACCCCGATATCAAAATAGCTGAAGCAAATCTATTAGGCTGGCTACTCGCGGCTAGCGATATGCATGCACCCCTTAAAAAAGTTAAATTGGCCCATCGCGCCGACGCCCAGAGATGGTTCTCTTTGGAACTTAAATCTCAAAAACTGGCCCTGTGCCAACTAGAAAGGCAGTGGAGACAGAATTATTCTTCTGACAAGAAACTCTTGTACACTACAGCACGGAAAGAATATATGAAGGCCATCCTCTCGGACAAAGCTGGCCACTTCTCCTCACGTATCCTTAACTCTAACAAGAGTTCCAAAGAAATGTTTTCAATCTTGAAAGAGTTGTCCAACCCAGACAGAATCCTTCCCAAGGCCACTCCTACCCAAGATCTGTGCGACTCACTGAACAACTATTTTATAGAAAAGATCATTACCATTAAAGCTAGCATCCCTAAACACCCCCCCACCATGACCTTCTCTGTTATGCGCAGCAACAACTGCACGCTTAGCTGTTTCCCAACCATCAGCACCGAGACTTTTCAGGACCTCCTGACTAAAGTCAAATCAGGATCCCCTACAGACTGCTGCCCACCTCACATTCTTAAAGACTCCCTCTCAACTTTCCCGGGTCCAGCCCTCGCCCTGCTGAATGAGTCCCTTTCTTCTGGTCGTGTTCCAACAGCATTTAAAGAAGCCATCGTGGTTCCTCTCCTGAAAAAACCTGGAGCTGACCCTATGAATTTGTCCAACTACCGCCCCATCTCCCTGCTCCCATTTTTGGCAAAAGTACTTGAGGCCTATGTAGCAAAATGCCTGTCCAACTTCTTGGAAGAATCAAAATACCTCGACTCTCACCAGGCGGGCTTCCGCCCCGCACACTCTACAGAATCTGTGATATTAGCTGTCCTGGATACTCTCCGTGATAACGCTGACAGAAGCTCCCCTCAGGCACTAGTACTACTGGATCTTTCCTCCGCCTTTGACACGGTCGACCACACTATATTGGCAGACCGTGTCAGGCAAGCTGGCATCCAGGGCTCAGCCGCAAGATGACTTAGCTCGTTCTTGGAGGACCGGTCCCAGGCCGTTCGCTCAGGCCACTTCATTGCCCCTAAAAGAAGAACTGCGTGTGGTGTTCCGCAAGGCTCCTCGCTCTCCCCCCACCTGTTCAATCTCTACATCCTTCCCTTGATTCAGTCCTTCAAAGACAGGAAGGTGACTGTCTTCAACTACGCGGACGATTTGCAACTGGTTTTCATGGTCGACAATTCACACAGCTCAGTCACCGAATTTCAGGCCACCATGCTGCACATTCAACAGTGGATGGATCACAACCACCTTAAGCTAAATCCGGGCAAGACGGAGCTAGTCCTCACAGGAGACAGCCATAAGTTCTGGGGCCCACACTATTGGCCGACAGAGCTTGGACCCTCGGCCATTCCCTCCTCCTCGGCTAAAACACTCGGTTTCATTCTAAACAGTGATCTTTCACTTAAAACGCAGGTTGGGGCGGTTATATCTAAATGCTTCTTTCAACTGCGAAAGATCAGGAAGATTCGCTGTTTACTCATGCAGGAAGCCCTGACCCAGGTGGTAATAGCCACCGTTTTGTCGCACCTGGACTATGCAAACTCTGTTTACCTGGGCATGCCACTCTACCTGTTCAAACGGCTGCAGATAGCCCAGAATCAGGCAGCCAGAATGATTCTTCAACAACCTAGGTGGCAACCGGCGACACCTCTTATGAGGAAATTGCACTGGCTCCCCATCCCTCAACGCTGCGCATTTAAAACTGGCTGCTTGATCTTCAAATCCTTGCACAGTCAAAATCCCAAATTCATAAACAACCTGATAACCAGGTACACCCCCTCTCGCAATCTGCGATCAGCTCACCTCCTGCTCCTCTCTACCCCCACGTTCAAGCGGAAACGTTTGGGAGGCTGCAGATTTGCAACCCTCGCCCCTAGACTGTGGAACTCCTTCCCCCTGGAGATCCGGTCTTGCACTGACCTTCTGAAATTCAGGAGGTCACTCAAAACTTGGTTATTTGCACAAGCCTACAACTGACTCCTCCTCAGGTAAACGGACAAGGCATAATACAGCGCCATGAAACCAATCGGTGTACGTGCGCTCTACAAATTATTCTTAACATTAACATTAACATTAACAACATTAACATTAACATTAACATAATCTACTTGCCCATCAACTAGCAAAGGTGCCGGAGGTTTGGAGATTCTAGTGTTAGGTGTCATCCTTTTTAACAGCGATAAATGAAATACTGGATGTATGCCTGTACTATGTGGGAATTTCAGTTTTACTGTCATTGGCCCTAATACTTTTTCAATTTCAAAGGATCCTAAACAACGTGGTTGGAACTTCCTGTTTCCTTTTAAATGGAGATGGCTTGAGGATAACCAAACCTGATCTCCCACCTCATATCTAGGTGTCTGTTTCCTATGATGATCTGCCTGTTCTTTATATTTCTTCTTAGTTTTTGTCAAATGTTTTGCTGCTGTCTCATGAAAGCGTGTTAACTCCTTCATTAAATTCTGTACAGCTGGAACCCCTGACTCCCCTGACCTACAAAAGGATTAGGTAGTCTGCCATATTTGAGGGAAAAAGGTGAAAATCCAGTAGAAACATTTTTAGAATTATCATGTGCGAACTCAGCCATCCATAACAATTCTGACTATTCACCCTCCTGATCCAGAAGGAATAATTAGAGGTATTGCTGTAATTCTTGATTTGTTCTTTCTGTTTGCCCATCTGTTTCAGGATGGTAACTGGTAGAATGTCTGACTTCAACACCCAACTCTTGCATAAAGGCTCTCCAGAAACTTCGAAACAAATTGTGACCCCCCTATCTGAAATGATTATTTTGGGTACTCCATGGCTTTTCACTACCTGTTTACTGAACTGTGTAGCTAATTCCTTAGCAGATAGAACCCCTTGTAATGGAATGAAGTGACGCACTTTGTGAATGTGTCGACAAATACTAAAATGGTATTGTAACCTCTGCCAGATGGTAAATCTACAATAAGGTCCATAGTGACAGTATGCCACGGATGAGGGGGGTAGGCAAAGGTTGAAGAAAACCCTGAGGAGCCTGTCGGACTGTCTCTTCTCTGACACATGTCTCACCAGTGGTTACATATTATCTAACATGAGAATTCAGATTTGGCCACCAAAAATATCTTTTGATCATGTCTAGAGTTTGCAAAACCCCTTTATGACCAGCTAGAGATTGGTCATGACATTCCTGTAAAGCTTTTTCTTGAAGCTCTGGAGTGGGTAAAAATAAAACTCTTTGATGATAGGGTAACTGATTAGGTATCTCTCTCTTTCTGTTTCTTGTTGAGACCAAGTCATCATTTCTTCAGAATTCATATTTCTTTTAACTTCCTCTTCAAGATTTACCAAAGAAATTGTACAAATAGTGTTTGAATCAGGATTTATATGTTGTTCTGGTGTCTGATGTTCTTGTGAAGTGGTTTGAAGTCTGGAAAGTGCATCTGCTTTTCTATTTTTATTTCCAGGACGATATGTGATAACAAAATCGAAATCAGCAAAGTAAAGGGACCATCGTAACTGATGAGAAGTTAGAGTTTTTGCAGATCTTAAAAACTGCAGGTTTTTGTGATCTGTGAATACGGTCACTACATGCTTAGCTCCCAACAAATAATGTTGCCATTCTTCAAAGGCATCTTTTACTGCCAACAACTCTTTTTCAGCAATAGTATAATTAATATCTGCAGAATTTAGCTTGCGAGATGTGAATGCAACTGGATGTAACTGCCCTGCACTCTTGTGCCTCTGAGATAACACTCTCCCAATTGCCTGGACTGAAGCATCGGCTTCCAAGTAGAAAGGTTCCTCTGGATCAGCATGCAACAGAATAGGAGCTGAAGTAAAACTTTGTTTCAGATATTGAAAAGCTACTTCTGCTTCTTCAGACCAATGAAATCTTGTTCCCTTCCGAGTAATAGGAACAATCTTGTATGAAAAACCTTGAATAAACCTTCTGTAAAAATTAGCGAAACCAAGGAAAGGCTGAAGTTCTTTGACATTTTCTGGTGAAGGCCAATTAATCACTGCTTCCACCTTCTTCATATCCATTGCAACTCCTTGAGGAGACAAAACAAATCCAAGAAATTCTACGGTTTTAACATTGAATACACATTTCTCCAATTTGATATATAAATCATTCTGAAGCAAACAATGTAAAACCATTCTCACATGTGCAGTGTGTTCTTGCTGGTTTTTTGAAAAGATTAAAATATCATCTAAATAGACTATAGCTGTTTTGTCAATCAGATCACTCATTATGTCATTTATAAAATGCTGAAAGGCAGCTGGGGCGTTACAGAGACCGAAAGGCATTACTTGGTATTTGAAAAGACCAAATTTCATTCTGATTGCTGTTTTCCATTCATGCCCTTCTTTGATGCGATTGAGATGGTAAGCACCACGTAAATGTAATTTAGTAAAAATCTGAGCGTCTTTCATTTGGTCAAGTAACACAGAAATTAAAGGTAATGTATAACGATTCTTAATAGTGACCCAAGTTAAGGCTCTGTAGTCAATGCACGCTGTTAAAGTTCCTTCCTTCTTTAGAATGAAGAACAGGGGAGAAGAAACTGGAGACTGGGAGGGTCTAATAAATCCATTCAACAAATATTTATCCAAATATTCCTTTAAGTATTTATTTTCTGCTTCAGTCAAGGCATATATACAATTGCATGGTAGAACAACTGCTGTTTCCAAATTAATAACACAATCGTAAGGTTGATGAGGTGGAAGCTTTTCAGCCTTAATTTCACTCCTTAATTTCACTAAATACATCTTGAAAATCTTGATACTCAGGAGGCAGTTCCATCGTATTAATAACACAAATGGATTTTCCTCCGCACGATAATAATGAGGCCTGGGAGGGACCAGAATTGAATTCTGACTTCCGGAAACAATGTTCCTCACAGTATTTTGATTTCATTTCCACACTCCTATTCTCCCAATCGACAGTTGGATTATGTTCAGAAAGCCATTGTAGCCCTAAAACGAGCTGAAACTGAGGAGCATCAATCCGATTAAATTGAATAACTTTTTGATGCCCATCTGACTTAATTAACTCCATTGGTTCCGTATGACTAGTAATTGGACCTGATGACAAATTGGTTCCATCGACAGCTCGGAAAGCTTCTTTTCTTTCTTTTTTATGGCTCTTAATCCGATCTTTTGAGCGTATTTAATATCACAAAAATTACCTGTAGCCCCAGAATCTATCATAATTGCCACTCCGGAAATTTCAATTTTTCTAAATTTAATAGTTAATAAATGTCTGTAAGGTATTAAAATGTGATGAGAAACTTGAGTCATCTTGAAATCCTGAACCACCAGAGCAACTCCTTTTACTGATGGCTCTTGTCTTTTCCCTTCAAAGAAAACTTTGGTTTCTTAGGACATTCTTCAACAAAATGGCCTGAACCCCCACAGTAGAGGCACAAGTTCTTCTGCCCCCTCTTCTCCTTCTCCTCCCGGGACAAAGGTCCCCGAATTGTTCCAGTCTGCATAGGTTGTGCTTCGGAAGATAATTCTAAACTCTTCCCAACTTCAGCTTTCATTCAGTCAAATCTTGGACGATTGGGTCTGAACTCTCTATTCTTTTCGCCATTGCCTTCTGACCATCTAAAGTCAATTTCAAGTACTAAATCTATCAATGCTGATAGCTCAGTTGGTCTATTTGGAATTTGAGACAGGGTGTCTTTCAATTCGTCACGTATCCCTCGATAAAAAATAGCTGCCCTCTTCTCTATTAGCCAATCCATCTCCACAATTAATTTATTGAAGTGAGCTAAATAAGTGGCTAACTCCCGATTACCCTGACGAAGCTCCAATATTTGTTGTCAGTTGCTTGAGAGATTTTTCTTCTGTCAAAAATTCTCAAAAATTCAGTCTTAAAACGTTCAAAATCATATAGAAATGGATCATTCTGAGCAACCAAGGCATGGATCCAGTGGGAGGCGCATCTTGGCGACCATAATAATGTAAGTGTTGTTGGTGGAGGGGATGAAGAAGATCCGATCACGGTGGAACGTGAACAAGAGGGAGACATTTTCTCTGGCACACAAAGCAGCCCTGTCTCCAACAGTGCAGTGGTACCATCCACATCATCATCAGCAACATCACAATGGCACAAGAGTCAGGCTGAGACACCAAGGGGTCCAACGTAAGACAGCACCACGACGAAAAATTGCACATTGAGCCAAACAATATCTGGTCTCAAGAAGTCACCTGCATCAGTGGCACCAGAAAAGAAAAAAATACAGGCTACCATTCTCAACATGTTTAGGTCGGAGGGGCAGTACAAACGCAACCACCCAACGGCACGTTTGTACACTGCGAAGCTGGCTAAAATGTTAGCGCTGGACCTCCTCCCTTTTTCTTTTGTGGAAGGGGTGGGTTTTCTTGAATTTGTGGCAGCCATCTGCCCGAAATGGAGGGGTCCTATTGCGCCAGAGTTCCTGTTCCAGCACTACATCACAACGTGCTGAAATTGCTTGGACAAGCTTTGCAGCAGAGTGCTGTTCACACTATCCACCTGACAGCAGACATGTGGACCAGTTGCTAAGCCAGCCACTGATTACATGTGCATCACTGCACACTGGATCTCTTTTGTGGGGGTTAGAGAAAAGATATCTGCAGGTGTTGACACTGCTGAGATTTTTAATGTCGCTCGGAAACATGCAACTGTAGCCATGTTCGCCATGGAGAAATCTCATACTGCTGCAAACATTTTGGAAGACTTTGACAACAAGGTCTTTGAATGGCTGAGACCAAGAGGGCTTAACATTGGTTTTGTTGCCACGGACAATGACAGTAATATAGTTAAGGCCATGGCCGATGGTGGCTATTTCAGGGTCGTGTGCTTGGTGCACTGCATTAACATCAATGTTCAAGACTTTCTGAAAACAGAAGACCGAGACAGCAACTTACTGACCACCTGCAGAAGAATCTGCACACATTTCAGCCATTCTTTTAAAGCCTGGAAGCAGCTGAGGATCATTCAACGTGATAATAGAATGCCAGTTAAAACACTCATTCAGGTGGTGCCAACATGTTTGAACTAAACTTATTTCATGTTTGAACGTCTGGTTGAGCAGTACAGACCAATCAATGAATATGTCATGCAAAGAGGGGATGCTACTGTGAAAGGCATGATCATTGAGATGAACCAATGGGGCCTAGTTAAATGCCTGACATAGATGCTACTTCCTTTCGAGGTCTTCACATGTGAAGTCAGCAAGGAGGACCGTACTATGGGCCAAGCTATCCCATTGTTGCACATGCTAGAGGGACAGCTGAAGGGGGTGTTTGCAATGTACGCAGGTGTGGAGGAAAAAAGAAGCATGAGTTGGTGGAGAGCTTAACCTTTCACTTATCTGAAAATTCAAGGGTGCAAAGAGGCATTGTGTCATCCAACCATTAAATTTGTGCCACAATTCTTGATCCACGTTACAAACCATTACTGCACACTTTTATTCCTTTTTCAGGCAGAGATGTTGCCGGCTACACAAGTTGGATAGCTGTAAAGGCCAGTCAGCTACAAAAATAACGGCCGAGAATTAGAGGCCCACTCCTCCAGGGCACAACAAGTACTGCAGGGCAGCCTTCAAGTTCAACTTCAGAGCCTGAGGGCAGTGCTGTTGGCTGACAGCAGCCAAAACCACCAACAACACCAAGAACAACAACAACAAGAACAGGAGCATCAGCCCCAAAATCGGCACATGAATGGTTTCTACGGGCAGGGCTTAGGTCCAGTGCTGAGGCAAAGGCAAAAGAGGCCGAGCAAAGCGAAGCACCCATGAACATTGAGCAGATGATCCAGGCCTATCTGGATGACCCAACAGAGGTCAACTTTGATCAAAACCCACTGCTGTATTGATATGGGAAAAGGTGCCAATGGCCAGTGCTCAACAGGCTGGCGATAAACTATCTGGCTTGCCCTGTCACAAGTGCCTCTGCTGAGCGTGTTTTCAGTGCTGCTGGTGCCGTTCTGACAGTGAGAAGGACCAGTCTCTCACCCTAAAATGTGGAGAGGTTAACCATGATCAAAATGAATCAGCACTTTATACCACCGGATTACACCATACCTGAAGTAGCACAGCAGGAAGATGATGACGGTGACTCAGGTCATGGAAGTGGTGTGTTAGATGACCTACTTCTGGGTGAACCACCAGAGTTTGAGGACGAGCTCTACTTCCCTGACAACTAGGCTTTTGAGTTATTTTCTTTCTTCCTTTGACGCCACAAAAAATCCCCCAAAAAGATATAGCTAAGGAATATTATTTACTTTATTATTTGTGTGTGTCACAGTCTTTCTGGTTCGAATCACAACAAATCCATCACCACCATCTTTCTCTTTTATTGCGGAATTGGAGTTGCAACTGTGTGCAGTCAGTGAAGAAGTAAGTCCACTCCTCCTGACTCGCCCTAAATCCATTTCCCTCAAGCCAGACATTGGATGGAGAATACATACAACAAATGTGAAATGTGTGCCTGCCTCAAGTTCAAGCCTGAACATATATCTATCCTTTCCGAGCCTGGAGGGACTGCCCCTGAAGAACAGGTAAATGATGGCATGCATTGCACGCTGAGTGATTGGTGTTTGTTGTGCATGATGTCTACTAGTATTCTACACACAAAAAGTGACTCAAGTCAATCTTTCCCTTCTACTTGTTCAATAACAAAATTGAACTACTGCAGGTAGATCCATTACATTTTCAGTCTGGACGAGTCTGGACTCACTCCGGACACTTTTGGTACAGAGTTGGACACCATGACCATACCATACTCGCAGTCAGAGTCAGTAGGATCAGCGATGATTGGTGGAATACCTCGGGGCGTGAAGTGGACTAAAAGGTAAACAACAACACCAGTCCTACATGTCTGTGTAGTGGTGGAGGCGAGTGTGGTGGTGTAACTGACAGCGGTGCATTGATTTTGTTACTTAATTTGGAAAATGCTATTTTGCTGTGTGGGTATGTGTGCTCAGTGCTGTCTGGCTCAAGTTCGAAGCTAAGTTGAGGTTGGGTGGCAGAGCCTGCTCCTGTTTTTGGAGGTAACTGCTGGAAACAGACATGATTTAGCCATGCCGCCTCTAAAAGTCTTCTTGTTGCACTCCTCCTTAATTATGCAGTTTAACTTTTCTCCTTGATTTTTCAATATCCTTTTTGCCTTTACCCTGCGCTATACTGGGAAAAACACCTCACACTTACCTTACCAAACGGCATCCGCCAGGCACCCAAGATTGACGGACGGACAGTCCAAGGAAGGACCAAGAGGAATGCGGAGATGTCACTCCCAATTTGGCAATAATTATAGTATCATTTCATTTGATTCATTTTTTCTCTTCAATCATTACGACTGTGTGTGTTGTTTATGTTTGCTTATATTTGACTCCTACAGATATTTTTTAATTTTATTTGCTATCTTTCAAAGGAAGCTCGGTACAACAGAACATAAAATGTATGTAACTTGCGTCTCTCTGGGGGCAGACAGGCAAAGCAATTGCCTAATTAATAATATACTGCCCTGTACTAGTCTAGTACTACTCATCAAGTCATCATCATGCATGCATTTCCTTTTTCTCCCTTAACAGATTTATGATGGTCGACTGGCAAGATGTATGTGTGTTTGTCTTTGTCAAACCTTTCCCTCAAATCCCCCTTCCCAACCATTCATCAAACCCTAACCCTCTACTCCCAGGCTGTGTGATTTATATTGAGGTGTGACTAAATTAAATTTACACCAATTATTGATCACACACTTGCTGGTTGTGGTGAAAGCAATACTAACTCAAGGCAGGACGAGGATCTTCTTCTGATCTAAGTATATATACTATAGCCCACACTGGCAATATATAGAGATTAGATTGCCCACCCATGCACAGTATTCGATATTCAAATCTTTTCCAGAGGAACATAATCCATCATAATATAATTGCCAGCATCAAGTCATCAATCATCCTAGTTCCAGCACTAAAGGTTATGCAGCCGCTTGTACACTTCATAGCTTGAGTCGACTTCAGTTTGTAACTTGTACTAGGCTAGCCCTCCATTCCGTTTTATATTACTTTAGCATTGCTTATCATCATGGTTTCTTGTTTGGCAGTCTTCTTGTGTACTGTACTTCTACTACTCGTTCCTTAGTCTCCCTCAGGTGACTGACTGTCTCATTATCTTTTTTTGCAAATGCTACTGTCAGTGTCTACCACTACTACCACCACCATGGCACCTTGGGAAACCAAACAACTTCCCTCAAGAACAAGCACTGGCATTAAACGTTGTTGCCACTTTGATCTGACCACTTATCCTTATTTAGCACTACTAAAACTACTCATCACTAGTAGATCATCGACACATCTTTCTGGTTCACCTCGCTACAAATATTCAGGTGAGACCCCCCCTCCTACTTAGCCTTACCTCACCTACTACTTCCAAGTCCGGTTCCTTATAGATACAAGAGCCAACTACATCATGGAACGCATGAGACTACACACTTATAACATTATATACCCCGCAAACCTGTCAAAAAAAGCAGCCAAACGTTTTAAACATAACTGGTTGAAATCACATCCCGAGACGTTACTTTCAGATCCTTACTTTTCAACAAATAAGGGCTACATAACCAATGACTTCATCTTCTACACCAATCGAAGAGCCCACTGGAGGAAAGCCTTCCTCGCACTGCTCTCGATCTCCTCCACCAGGAAAACAGCACATGGTCTTACCATTTCCATCATTCCGTCCACATTCTTCAAAGCCAAGGCTACTATCACCATTTATCACACTGGGATCATCCTCATTCAATCTTCAGACCATAGCCTAAGCCTACTAGATAACATCTTTCCTCGCATTAAGGACAAAGACACAAGACCCCAGTCCCCCTCCCCTATTGTTCCCAATCACAATCAGCTTCCTAACCCCCGCACGTCTCCATCGCAAGACATTTTACGCTTTTGACTCAACCGTTATTCACACTCACCCTAGATCCGTCAGACACCCCTGGAGATGACACCCTCTCCCCTACTTCCTACTCTACACCTAGTACTGCTAACGCCGCCATGTATCCTCCCACGCCTAGCAGCCATCTGCTCCACAACCCATCACCTCACGCTAACACACCTCACACCCCCCACAACAACCTTATGGACAACCCGCAACATAATTACCCAGCTCTCAATTGCCCATCAAACCTCGTACATAGCCCTGGCACCCCTCCCTCACTTGCCTACCTTCAAATACATTAGCAACCATACCTGACCCCAGACTTGATGAGATAAATGTATCACTTCAATAAGTCAAAGACGACCTCCAATCTATACGTGACCTGATTACTCTTAATCCTTTGATCAGACTATTTGAAGAAGAATCCAAGTCCAACACCCACAGTACCTTTTTTAATCCCTCCCTTCAACTACCCACACTCTCTCAGAAACATCAGTTCCTAGGATGGAGAACAGTACCTTATCCTAATGCCTCAACCCGTCCTATCAGAAGGAATAACCCCCTATCGGATACAGATATTCGCACTCTACTCTGTTCTTACGATCACCCGCATCACACCCCCTACACAGCGCAGTCAGAAATACTTCCTATTCACTCACTAATTCAGGCCATCCCTACCAATACTCACAGAGGGCCTAAACATAATTCCAGAGGTATTGTTGAAAAAAACCTGACGCGAATCCCCCTCACACAAGGGCCCAACTCTAACTCCATCAAGCCACACCTTAAATGCATATTATTAAACTGTAGATCTGCCGCAAGACATGCAGCTGACATAGCCGACCTCATTCTCACTCATAAACCTGAACTGCTAATTCTGACAGAAACTTGGTTAAAAGAATCATCCTCGCCCATCCTTGACATATTGTTGCCCCCAAACTATAACATAATCAGACTAGACAGAACAGATAGGCCTGGAGGAGGCATCGCTTGCATACATCGGTCCAACCTTTCAGTGAACCGCTCCCATTCACCGGTTCTATCTTCCTGGGAATACTTGTTCCTAGAAATCAAGAATAACAACAAACCAGTGTGTACATTGCACACTTTTTACCACCCCCCAGGGGATAACCTCACCTTTATTGAACATCTCATGGACATTGTTTCTACCAATACGGGACAACAAAATACACAAATATTCCTCGGAGACCTCATCCTCCATTGGAATGACCTCAATGACTCAGCAGTCAATAGCCTCAAATCTTTCCTCTCAGACCTCGACCTCACCCAAATTTGTAGCACCCCCACACATGATAAAGGATCAATTCTAGACTTTATCATCTCCAAAGCGGAAGCCACCCAGCTGGTAACGATCCTTCCCTGTGATTGGTCTGACCATCACATCATCACTTTCCTCATCAATGAAGCAATAAAACCTTTCGCTACTCAACCCCAGAGACCCAAAATTTGGAAGAGAAATCTAAAAAATTTAGATGCAGGTCTAGTCACAAATTCCTGCCCCAACATCCTGCTGCCCCCGGAAGGTCTAACGGATGTACAAGATCTGACTGATCACTACTTCTGTTCCATAAACAAGGTCCTAGACAAAGTCGCTCCACTACAATGGAAAAGAACCTCTACAAAACACCCCAAACCATGGTACGATGGTAGACTTAATGAGGACAGAAGATCCCTGAGATTAATCGAACGAAGATGGAGGTCAACTCCTTCCTCAGGTCACCTCAAGTTGTTAAGAACAACGAGAAACTCCTACTACAGAAAGATTAGACAATCAAAGGCAATCTTTTTCAGTAATCAACTGGACCAAGCCAAAAACCGGCCCAAAAAATTATTTGAACTAATCAAAACACAATCGAAGGACATTCCTCACCCCCCCAATCCAACTCAGATTCCCTACCCAATTGCGAAGAATTTGCCTCCTTCTTCATGCTGAAGACAGAAAACATAAAAGCGGACCTGCTCAACGACTTAACAACCCATTCTGGCACTCACATGGACACCCCTTCCCCCCCAGGAGCCCTACTCATATGCGCCAGTTTAACCTAAAAAACAATGCATCTTGGTCCTCCTTCACCTCATACAGTGAAGATGCGATAGCGAAAATGCTCACTTCTCTGAACACATCCAACCATTTCACTGACCCCCTCCCCGCTAGCCATTTAAAAGACTTCATTCCTCTGTTACTGCCCATGTGGACCAAGATTATAAACACCTCTCTCCAGCAAGGAATCATCCCAAATAACCTTAAATCTGGGCAGGTATCCCCCATCCTAAAAAAGTCAATGTTCGATCCAGCGGACCTAAATAACTATCGCCCAATATCGAACATTCCTACGCTGGCCAAACTACTAGAAAAATGTGTTCACACACAGCTCAGCAGACACATCGATCATTTCAACCTGCTAGATCAATACCAATCCGACTTCCGCACTGGGCACAGCACTGAAACAGCCATGACCCACATAATTGATGACGCTCAAAAATTCTTGACCAAAATGAAGCCTGTCTGTTAATCTTGCTCGACCTATCCTCAGCTTTCGATACCGTCAAGCATGACAATCTACTAAACCTCCTGAAGCACAGAATGGGGCTATCGGGGTCAGTCCTAAAATGGCTCACCTCATTCCTGCATAATAGATCACAACGATTCAAGGCTAAGCAATCCTTATCCAATCCCGTCCTAGTCACTTTAGGAGTTCCACAAGGATCTTCCCTCTCTCCTACTCTCTTCAACTTATTCATGGAACCACTCACCGACATCTTCAGCTCCTCTAATGTTCAATATCACATGTACGCGGACGATACACAAATCTACCTAAAAATCCACTCACCAGAAGACATCAAATCGCTCAACGTAACGCTTCAAAAAACGCAGACCTGGTTAGCTGAAAACCATCTGAAACTAAACGCCCTCAAAACAGAATTCCTCCTCATCTCTCCCCCCAATCAATCGACCATCATCAGTGTCTGGCTGAAACACCTCACAGCACTCAACTGCCAACCTCTTATCATTGACTCCGCTAAATCACTGGGAGTTACCCTCAACAAAAACCTTAACATGCAGAAACACATCAGCAGCGCAACAAAAGGAGCAACTTATCAAATGAATATCCTAAGAAAACTCAAACCCTTCCTCCCAGCAAATGACCTCAAACTAGCTGTTCAAGCTCTACTACTCCCCAGAATTGAATATGGGAGTGCTACCCTTTGTGGGCTCCCCAGATCGACGACCACCCCCCTAAGAGCCTCAATCAACTCAGCTGCCAGACTCATCACTGGCTCCAAAAGAAACTGCCACATCTCCCCACACTTAAGAGCCCTCAATTGGTTACCTTTTGAAGCTAGAGTTCAACTGAAAATCGCATGCATGACACACAAGGCTATTCACCACAATGCTCCGAGCTACCTGGCACATAAACTGGTACTATCTTGTGGCAATAGATACTCCAGAAGCGCTAATAACTTTCTACTAAAACCACAGCAATTTTCTAAGAAGAAAACATACAATCGGGCCTTCTCTGGGATTGTCCCAAGGATTTGGAATGCACTACCTCCTGAAACCAGACGGAATCCCTCCACTCTATCGTTCAAAAAAGAAGTGAAAGCTATTCTCCTGTCCAAGGTCACATGAACTATGTTTATATGCTGTCATTCTTTGTATGATGTGCTCGGATCATAACTATTTTTTGTTTCTGTCTGTAATTTGAGTTTTATTTGCTATATCTGCTTGTAAAGCACTCTGATACCCCCAAGGGTCTTGTCCGCGCTATATAAAACCTTCAAAATAAAAAATAAATAAATAAATAAACAATCACCATGTAGCCATTGCTCGCCTATAAAGTATAAACATCAATCACAGGTAAGAGAAGAAGTGTGGGAGAGGCATAATGTATATACTATGGAAATTAATTAATTCACATATCCACACCCTTCCAAGTCCATAAGGGTTTTGGTTGCAGACTGCATAGATTAGGAGGAGAGACTGACAGTACTAGTAGGACAAGTGAGGGTACCGCATCTATCTGTTGGTGTGTTACACTATTGGCATATTTCAATCAAAAACTGGCTGCGGCTCTTCAGCAAAGGAAACAGTGCAAAGTAAAAGAGTAACCCCCCCACAAAAGATTTACATCATATGTAAACTATAAATAATGTATTCCACTAACAAATAAACTAGAATGATAAAAAACCACAACAAGTGACCCACCCCTCTCCCTAACCCCAACCAATGTCCAGCAGTAAGTCCAATTGTCCATAAATTAAAAAATCAAAATGTCCATTAAAAAAAACAAGTTTTCCCCTACGCCCATTTCCACCCACCAAAAAAAAGATTAAAAAAGGGGCAAGGGCCAAGGCGGAGGTCTAGCGGCGGGCTTACTGGATCTTCCGTTCTAGGGTGTTTAACCACTCCTCAAACCTGGCCTCTAGGCATGCCATCCGGAGGAGCATGCGACGCTGAAATGTCTTGCATGAACAACAGGGGTGGACAGCAGCGTTTGAAGGGCGGCGGGTGGCTACCAGACCACAGCACCATACCACCGGAGGCACTGGGGGGCCTGGCTGGGGCCCGGGGCATTGGAGGAGGCTGCAGCTGCTGCCTCCTCCTCCGCCAGAACCACCAGTCGCCGATACACAGCCCGGATGGCCTCCAGCTTCCATTTCCGGACCCTGGCTGCTAACTCCTACCTGGTGGGTTGTTGTTGTTGGGAATGAGTAGCTATATCAAGAAAGAAAAAAGACAATTTTAACCAATACTCTTAGCAAAACAGTAACACAAAATTATACACATAAAATTATAGTGGCACAGTAGCACTAGCAAGCACAGTACATTACATTTGTGGTATCCTCACACTTCCTCGGCCCCTAACATTTGTGTGAGTTTCAGGCATTACTAGGCACTATGGAGTAGACAAGTCTTTTTCCTCTCTCTCTTGTTTAGCTAAATTAACCTTGTAGGCGTGCCAGCTCAGTCAGCTTGCACGCTAGACATACACACTCGTGTCGCAGACGCAGACTCACGTTACTTTACTACTGTCTGCAGGTGGGGCAGCTATACTACACAATTATCTATTTTTCTATTATGGTCATACTCTGTTAAATCAATGGCAACTTCTCAATTTCACTTTCACCCTGACTACTACAACAAGGCAGATGATATCTGATTACTAATATGAACGATGATATACAGGACAACGTGAGGTACTACTATTGTTTGATTGTGTAACCATGCAGTCAATAGGCCACCCATGGCTGACACGGTCGAAATGACATAGGTAGGGAGCGGGAGTGGGCCTCGGAGTCGGAGGGAGGCGATTGATAATGGGTGGGTACATACATACACAATATATATGTTGTGCTTGCAAAGTACTGTGAGTCAAGGGAGTATTCTGAAATACAACCTTAAATCAAAAACCTTGAAAAAAAACAGTCTTTGTTTCTTCCCAGCGATTTTTCCATTTATCATTGCATCGCTCTTCTAGCATTATTTTTTTATTCTAATCTTCACCCTTGGCTTTGCTACTCTGGCAAGGTTTATTTTTCTTTTACATTCTCTTCATCCAGTCTCCACCTATGCTATGATTGAATACCATCCAGGCATCCATCCATTCAAAGTAAACATGGCTATCATTCTTCTTAATCTCAACAAACCTTTCACCAACAACATACATTTGTAATTTTTTTTAACCACCACCCATTCGTCCTTGCTTGCCTTTGAGTTTTACACATCAAACCCCCCGGAGTATTCCTTTGACCTATACAGGTTCACCCACCCAGACAGGCATTCTTTCTTTCACCTTTCACCCATCCTTCAACCACCCATGCATCCTATCAGCCACCTATGCATCCCGAGCCCCCTTTCTTCAACCAACCATCCTTCTCTGCCAGTCATATATTGCATGTCAGTGTCATCCATCCTTCTTTACCTTTTCGTTCAACCCATCCATCAAGGTTGTCTGACTCTTAGTCTTCTTCATAAAATGTTCCCATCTGAGTTGAAGTCAGATAGAAGAGGACATCTGTTACTCAACTCCTACCGCTAATGCTATTGCTAATGCTAAGTAAAAAGTGTCTTCTGCAACCGTTGTTCACGGCAACTTAGTCTCTCTCAACAGTACAGTGTACACCCTTGCAGCAAGTGCATTGTCAATAAGTAAGGAATATAACCTACCACCGTCCGCCAATGCTGCTGGCTCACCCCCTGCAGCTGGCGCATCTGCTGCTCCCTCCTTACTGGCGTCGCCTTCGCCACCAGCCACAGCAATGTTCGCCTAGAAAAACATTGCACATTTTTAGATGCCATATACGCCTCCCCCTATTTATTTGTTTTCACTAGCAAGATTGAAAGTACAATACATACATACACCACACACATCGCTAGTACAATTCGAGTACTAGAGTAGAGTAGACCGTATGTCCTATCCTATCAAAAATAATAAAATATCTGGTTGGGCATTTTGTTGGTGACAATTTTCGAAAAGCCTCTCAAGAAGAGGACAACCCAAAGGACTAGACTTCCGTGGCTAGAGCAATTGGTGAATCTGAGTTTTTAAAAAGAAAAAGAGTGGCCAACTGGGCAGACAATTGGACATGAGGTCTCCTCTCTATTGGTTGGAAAATATAATGGTGCCCTCCTCCTCATACTTCTTTCCATCCTTGGTGCACGGTAATCAGTTGTTCACCATCAACTGCTGCTAATAATAGTACTAGGCCTAGACGAGAAAAAGTAAAATACTACACCACTTTGGAGTGTCCAACGTGACCATCATTTTATTTACTGTTTGAGCATGAGAAAGAAAGTAAAAGAAAGCCTTCTAATCTCAACAAATGCATAGAATACCTTAGTTGGGCATGCAATCTGCACAGCAGAGTAGTAGTACTAGTGAGGACCAATGTGTTCTCTGAGTCTTTCAGTAGTACCACCACTAGGCAGTCCACAAAATATAAGGGGAGAGGGAAAGCTGACTGAAAAGCCAGAATAAAGCAAGCTACAGACAGACTAATAGTACAGAGTCAGAGGCAGTTAGATTTGATGCACAAAAAAACAGACACTAGAAATATGAATAACTCAGTTGGTAGGTAATGCAGGGATAACAAGAATTTAGAAACAGATAGATCGAAAAAGATTAGGTAAAAAATAGAATTAGGAAACGGTAATAATAGTTTGAAAAAAATAAGGTACAGTAAAAGTTAGGGAAATATATATTAATATTAACAACAGGAGGACTTACTGGGGCCAGCAGAGCTATTTGCAGAGGAGCGATCCTGGGCGGCACCTCCAGCTCCAGCCTCAGCAGACCCGGTCTTCTTCTTGCCCCTGGATGCTGATTATGTAAGACATAATTGAATAGACTAAAATTGATTGGTGTGAAATAAATATTAAAAATTCACTCCAAAAAGATTTTTTGACAGGAAACGGCAATTGCAATAAAATTGACCTATCTAATCAGATCGACTAGTAGTAGACAAGTATCGTGGTCGCGACCGTCCTATCTTTTTTATTCCAAAGTTCATTTCCGATTCCAGAATCCTAAACCTAAGTACCACCTAGCCCGCCTATTCCGAAGACTTTGGAATGAATTGCCCAAAAATGATTTTGCTTCTTCTAAGTTACAATCTCATTCGCAATCATCAACCCCCTTTGACGGGCCAATTCACTAAGTCTGCATTAATTTTAGACCTCAAAAAGGCATAGATGGACGCATGCATATTGCATACACCAAATTGGTTAGTTTGCTGAGTTGCTATATTATTCACTCACTAACAAACTACAAAAGGTTCTACTAAGGAGTCAGCACAGCACGTGAGAGGAGGACGCGCCATGCGGACCGCTACAATATTACCAACTAATACTAAGGGGCTGATTACGATGGCGGGCGGTAGCACATCCGCGGTGCTGGCGGAAAATGCCCTTTTCCGCACTCCATCGGCGGTCCTTGCGTCCGCCGTATTACGATGGGCAAAGATAGCCCATTTCCAGTCCGCTGTGGTGTTCCGGGAACCGCCAGAAATCCCCCTCCGCAGCGGCGGCGGACGGAGCCAAAAGGGAGGGACCGCCGTGCGGAATGCAGTTACGACCGCCGGTTGTATTACGATGCCACAAACAGCCCACCACACCGCTGCGGAGAATCCGGCCAATCGAGGATGGCAATACTGCAGATAGCTCCATGTGTTCCTGGCCGCTGGGGAAACGGCGGTCTTTGGCCTTTCCGCAGCAAATCCGACTGCCGCGGACGAATTTTCAGCTTTTCCGCCGCTGAATCCTGGAATCCGACCGCCGCGGTAGGGAGTTTCTGGCGGTGCATCCTAATCTGGCCGGCGGTTTTGCTGCGGTACCTGCGGGTGGCAATTTCCCGCTAGCACGGCGGTCGGAGTGCTTTTCCGTCCGCCATCGTAATGAGCCCCTAAGTTACTAACTATCTACCTACCACTATCTTAGTGACAGGACAAAGGAGAGGAGTCTCTCTAGTCTATATTACTGAACTTAAGTTCTCTAACCTCTCTTACATAATCAGCCCAAGCGAGCTCAAGGTTGCAAACAAGTAAGATTAGTAGCGCCAAGCACTTGTCTAGAAGAATAACAATCACATAATATAAGATTTTTAAACGTAACTTACCAGCATGTAAGCAGCAGCATTCTTGCTATTTGGGAAAAAATAATATTCGCAATAACACAAACACACAATAGTAATATAATTAGCTACTCACTAAGCCCCACGACCTCAACACCTAGCAAGTCCAGCAGGTCCTGCTCCCAGTCCAGGATGTTGGACCATCAGTGTGTCAGTTGGTTATGGGTGCGCTGGACCTCAGAGCAGCAAAACACTGCCTGGCACGCCCCCGCCCACCGGCGGTGACGCTGCTGGATTTCGCACCCAGAACCAGGCCTGCAGCCTGCTGCCAGGGTTAAGGGGAGGTGGCCTTGCACAAAAAAACGAGTGCAGCCACCTCCACCTCAGAGAATAAGGCCCAGGGCTGCACCCCTTCTGGGCACCGCCTTCCGCAAGAAAGGTGGCTCCTACTGTTTCCGTAGGAACTGGAGGAGGCACTCTGCGTAGTCTTGGCCATGGTCCTAAGGGGCGGGGGACGGAAAAGAAAATGTAGGAGTAAAAAATTATGTCAGGAGAAAGGGAAGTAAAAAAAAAAGCAAATAAGAGAAAAACAGTACAAAACGCAGTAAAACACACAAAAAGTAGAAAAAAAAGATTTAGGGAGGATTGAAAAACAGGCCCCAGAACCATAACCAGACAAGAAAAACAAGATGGCTGCGCCCATGTGCGACTGCGTGGTGAAGTTCGCACGATATTTCCCCCCGAACAGGCAATCTGTGTTGTTGAACCTCAGAAACGTGTTGCGAGCATGCGGAACAAGCAACTCCACATGCACACGGAACTCCGCGTAGCGTTGCAGAGTTACACATAGCACGGCTACGGGAACTCTGCCCGGGCTTAGTTGTAGGATGATTGGAAACACTTATGATCAGAGTTGGTATCTGTTGTATATAAACTCCTTTTGAAATCAAACACTAAACAACCAAGGGAGATTATGTTGACATTTCAACCCATATCAACTTGTCGGGTCTCATAAGAACCTTTGTCATCCAACTAATGCACCTATTGTAAAAGAAAAACGTAGACTCAATCAATAAACAACTGCTGCCTACCATCCAAAGCAAGGTGACTAACAAATGGATCTACTCACCAAACTCAGTGAGAGAATTAATGCACTCGCAGGAGTCACAACCTGAATGTTTAAACTTCTGCGATAAAGGCAAACCGTCCGATTACCACATTACTGCGATCCTTAACATGCACAATCTGCATAGCTTAAATTTGCACACCCTAAATGGCAGTTGCAAGTTGTGTGTGTATCATGAATGGATGAATCCCAATCAAGTCTCCTCATTACCTGGTAGGTTAATGCAGCCTCAATTCAGCATGTATTCATTGTCTAATTGTGCAACATTTATGCACGGGGAATCAAAAATATCCAAGTTGTTGCTACACACTGCTTAAATAAATGCTCAAGGGAAATCAACTAGTGCCTTTAGATTCCCATAAATGGCCTGATTACTAGTTTAGGTGTTATATATTGCCCCTGATAAGTAACAATTTCCATGGGGTAGTTTATTTTTTGGGCGTGATAAATAACATCTATTAAGGGTTATTAGGGAATAACATGCAGCTTTAGATGTGTAATGCACCAAAATCCGCAACATATGGCAAATACAGGATGTTTTTCCCATGTTAAATTATAGCAGCTTTGGTCTGCTGAAATTACTACATGGTTGAGTCATTTAACGCGTCCAATATTTATCGGATGCGTTAAATACCTTTAAACTCCTAGTTATTGACTCATGCATATAGGGGTTTATGAATAGGTCAGAGTATAACGAGCAGCTCGTAATTAGGGTCATATTGTGTGATTTCTATAATGTTGCAAGTGAATGCCATTACGTGCCTAAAATTATCATGGCAAACACAAAGAGATGATGGACAGAGCGCTGAAACTTTTCAGACACTCACCCCCAGTCACAGATCTGGGTTAAATCCATCATCATTCTTTAGCTCACTTTGCCACCTCAGTTCAGACCCAGCCATATGCAAATCAGTCTTGACCCTGTGCCTCATGGGAACAGTCCAGCCCGAACTGCCAAGCCGGGTCTTCCCTGAACCGGAAACAAGCATCCTGGGACCGGTTTCGGGCTAACAGCCCTCATCAGCCAGGCTAGCTTGAATCCAGTGGCAAAGTGAGCAAGGGACCCACGTCTGGGCATACCCTGCCAACTCAGGGCGAACAAAGCAAACACAAAGAGATAATGGACGGAGCGCTGTAACTTTTCAGACACTCACCCCCAGTCACAGATCTGGGTTAAATCCATCATCGTTCTTTAGCTCACTTGGCCACCTCAGTTCAGACCCAGCCATATGCAAATCAGTCTTGTTCCTGTGCCTCATGGGAACAGTCCAGCCCGAACTGCCAAGCCAGGTCTTCCCTGAACCGGAAACAAGCATCCTGGGACCGGTTTCGGGCTAACAGCCCTCATCAGCCAGGCTAGCTTGAATCCAGTTGCAAAGTGAGCAAGGGACCCACGTCTGGGCATACCCTGCCAACTTAGGGCGAACAAAGCAAACACAAAAATTATCATGCTCATGAGAGTCTTAGCTGGTCAACTCAGAGTGACATCAAAACTTACATCACAGACAGGTTTTCTGGTGGCCCATGTGGTGAGGCTGGGGCCAGTGGAAAGAATGGCATGACGACAACTGCCAACCTGGGGAGAAGCAAACACAGAGCCAATTTTACAGCTGGTAGTGACATTGGACAGACAGAGATTCCCAATATTCAATATATCCATGTGTGTTTTGAACCATGATGAGAACAGTATTTTGAGAAAAGTACTGGATTTTGTTATTACAAAGAAATCAGACAATAACACTGTGGTATTTCTTCAAAGACAAAAAAGATCCCCAGTCGAAGACTGGCTCAGGATTGTCATCACAGTCCCTGTTTGACCCCCTCATGCATCCAATGAGTGTGGAAATAATTACATTTGAAAAAACTGTTCTCAAGCAGGCTATAGAATTAGAAAACTGTGAGAAATTAATTCCCTTCAGCATTTCAAAGAATGAAAGACAAGCATTTTACACACCGTTTTGCAATCCAGATATAACAATCATGCAAAACCATAAACAGAGAGACAAGGGAGTGAGCCTTCTCTAACTCCCCTCCTGAAAATACCACGACTCACAAAAAAGAGAAGGACTAAAAGACATAAAAAAGAGACCCTAGCATAGATTGTTCTGTTAATCGTTCTATCAGTGTCTCTAACCTACCAAACAATCTGTGTAGAAGGGAGTACAAAAGAGGGAAGGGAAATAAAGGGGAAAATCAATAGATTTTTTAATACTGCCCTCACCCACTATATAGTGGCATGCTTCATCATAGGGCCGCTTTCTACGCCCAGGTGCAGACCAACACACTGGACGAGTGCTATTTTTTTATATATATATATATATATATATATATATATATATATATATATATATATATATATATATATATATATATATATATATATATAAATGAGGTGAAAAAAGAATTAGGGGCAGAAAGGAAAGAGTTTTCCCTGAACGGGATCACTGGTGCAGACAAAGAAAAGATAAAACTGCCTAAGGAGGTGCCACTTGTGTTCCTTTATTCTTGGTCCCCCTTGACAGGATTAAAAGTAGAGATAAGGGGTGTAAAGGAGGAGTAACTACTACTAAACCCCCACTGCGATTACCAACATGTTTCAGCCATTATCCTTTGCCCTACCGGGTCTTAGGCCTTCTTCAGGGTATAGATCCTTTATACATCTGGTCTTAATCAAAATGTGATCAATAGTTAAAAAATTGTAAATGGTAGACTCAACCTTATTTGTTCTCCATAACACAATCGTTACTTTGAGCTGTAAGGGCAACAATTAACTGTTATGAGAAAAAAAAACATTAAACCCTTCTGATTATTAAAAATTACCTTATTCAAAACACTTCTGTGTTAATCCCCTCGTTTTAACCAAATTGCTGTAACATGAGCCCAAGTTACACTTAAACCCACTTGAAGACAGAAATACTACAATAACGAGCCCATTTTGACTGGTAAGTATGGGTCCCCCATTGGATAAGGTGAGATGGAAATCCTCTTACCCGAGTTTCATAAGATATTCTCTCAACCAGGGACCGTCGTGGGGACACCCTCCTGTAGTCACACTCTGCACGATAAAGCGAATACACAAACAAATCTGTATCTAAAAGACTGTTCAATCTAAATCATTTAGTGTTGTATAGTTTGTACTTATCAACCCCGAACTATTAGTATTGGAAAACACATGTACAGATTCAGATTCTCTAGGGTGTGCTCATAACAACGCCTTCCTTTGTAAAGGCAAATATTCTGCTCATTGTGTTGTGATCTAAGTCGCATTTTCCCTTGCAGGGTACCCACTCACTGCGAGCGACGAAGTGCTTATTAACACGATTCCTCTTGTAGAAAACATGTTGTAACTCAATCTGAACCCTGGTGGGTAAAGCCAACAGGAGACATATTGCATGGCAATGCGGTAGGTCCTGCTTGTGTCACCCAGACAGGTTGCCAATACTTGGAAAGCGGGGGAAATCTTCCCACCCGCTGCCGATCCCACCATGACAGAGACCTTGTTCCTCTCTTGTGCACACTCATTCCAGTGCCCCAAACTGACCCTCCACTTACTTTGTCAAGGGACGGTGTGACCTTTTGAGCCACTCTGGGCCTGACCTGCCATGTGATCGCATCCAGATCCGGTTGCCGGGCGCGAAAGACTAGACCTAGAGCACTCAATCCAAGCTGCCTCAGTTTCGCAGCCATTTTGGAGTTCACATGTCAGAGTTACTCGAGGGGAAGTTTACTTAAATTCTCCCCGTACAGAAAGCACATGGTCTATTATTAGGGCAACGGACTCGGTAAGTGTTCTTCTGATCTCGCCCTTCTACCAGTGGAACCATATTATTTAATATATATTTTCACAGATTGATGGATTAATATCTCGGTGAAAGGGCCTCTGAAAAAAGGCCAATTGGTGTCCCTGTGATTGAAAAGAAGGGCTCATGGTCATACGAACTTAATGGCTTGAGTATATAAACTGCTGTGACCCTGTTTTTTCTGTCCTATATCTTAGTCATGGCCATTTCTATTTGTTTTGTTACATTGGAAACCCATGATATTTTGATGCCTGGGTTCAAATTATTCTATTCTGAGATGTTGGAAGACCTATTTTAAGTGTTTGTCATGTTATTCAACTGGTGCCATGGGATGGAGTCATTCAACCCCAGTCTGCTGCTGTTCAATCTATGCACCCACCTTTGTTCTCTCAGGAAAAGTAAGTCCATGACATCACGCACCGTCGGTGGAACCTGCGGTTTGTCAATCACAATCCAGTTCAAATCTTTCTCAGTGTGGCTCTTTTCTTTATAGTGAGTAGTAAGTTTGGTATTATACCTCCCACATCTTATGTTACTCATGTGCTCTAAAATGTGGACCTTCACTCGACGGGTGGTCATGCCAACATACTGGAGGTCACAGGGGCAATTCATGAGATAAATTACATTTTCAGAATTGCAGGTGGTATGCTTTCTGAGTTCCCATGGTTCACACAAACCAATGTCAGCCCTTTTTCCACTGATGGTAAGTGGACAGGCTTTGCAATAGCCACAAGCATAATGTCCAGTGATAGTTGGTAGACCCCATGGATTGTCCACCCGTGTTTCTGTAGGTCTTGGGGTCCTTGGCCTTGTGTGCACAACCATATCTCTTATGCTTGCGCTTTTTTTGAAAGAGAATAGGAGAGGCTGTTGGTTCAATCCATTAGAATTCAGTATTTGCCAGTTCCTCATTATTATCTTCCTCACGTGGTTGGATGCTGTGTTGTATATAGTTACACATATGCTCCTATTTTCCAATTCTCGTGGGTGAGTTTCAAGTAGGGTCTCCCTATTGTTGTTTTTGGTCCGCTTACAAGCTCGTTTTATTACATTTCTGGATTGTCACGTTCTCTCAGTTTTTGACTCAACAATTCCGCCTCTCTGTCATACTCATTAAGGGCTGAGAAATTCCTACATAAACGTAGGAACTCCCCATATGGCAGATTCTCCCTCAGAGATTTCAGGTGAAAACACTTAAATGAGAGCAGGTTATTCATATTCGTTGGTTTGTGGAATACACTGCTCACTAATGTCCCGTTTTCCACAATAATGTTCAGATCTAAAAAGGGGAGGGAATCAGTGGTCATAGTTGATGTGAAGAATAAGTAGGGGTTTCTCTGGTTTAGCCATGTCAGGAATTCTCCTGCTGTGGCCCTATCCCCCTTCCAAATCACCATCACATCATGTATATATCTTCTCCAAACTCTTATTCGGTCAACAAATGAGTTGTTCAATGTAAAGATATTCTCTCCCTCAAAAAACGATACGTGGGGGCGTGGCCAAGATGGCTGCGCGGTAGGATGCAGGATCGTGTCCCTCCGGCACCGCCGATCTTTAGCTTTGTAATATCGCCTGTTCCTGGAGCCATCAGGGCACGCAGCTGATGGGGGTGGCACCGGTACGCTGCAGGGCTTCCCTGGGGCGAGTAGCGCACCCGAAGATGCAGCAGAAGCGGGTATCTGAGCCCCCGCGCAGCACGGGCCTAAGCGGAATCGTGGTCGACTGAGGCAGCGGCCCGGGCCTGTGCGGAGAGGAGGCGAGCGCTGCACGGACGCGGAGCGGTGCTGGGTGGAACGCGGACCGAAGTCCGGTGAGCGAGTGTTCCCAGCAGAGGTTGGCGAGACCGCGGCGACAGGGTGCACGTCGCCGAGCAAGGCAAGCGTAGCCTTCCACGATCCCCATCAGGTGGCAGCGCTGCGGGGTGTGAATTCGGCTGGTGTGCCGCAACGGAGACTGCTGCTCATTGGGCTGTGCAGGACACCCGGAGGTCTCCAGAGACACGCATGGCGGAGGCAGCGGCCTGCTTGTGCGGCCTCCCTCAGCCTGCCGTACCGGATGAGTGGCGGAGCGATCTACAGCTCGCACCAGTGTAGTTGGGCCTGGTGGGGGGCCCTGGCGGTCCGCAGATCAGCGGACGGGGTGCATCTCGAGTGAGGCGATTACAGAGGGCGAGCCCACAGCGGAGCCGCTGTACGCTGAGCAGGGTACGCAGGCGCCATCTTCACTGCCCGCCTTCGCATGGCTGCGCCACCGGGCGCGGGCCCGGCTGGCACGTAGCGAAGGAGCCTGCAGTCCATCGGGCAGCGGAGGAGGCCCGGAGGTCTCCTGAGAAAAGAGCGGTCTGGGCAGTGGCCTGCCAGAAGGGACTCCCTCAGACTGCTGCGACTGGTGAGTGCACAGAGCTGTTGTCCCTGGGAGTTGAGTCCTGTGGAGGGACCTGCGGTCAGCACCAGAGTGAGCAGGCCTAGCATAGGGCCTTAGCGGTCCGCAGATCGGCGGACGGTGTGCACTTTGAATGAAAGTTCCCCGAGGCGCGCATACAGGCTGATTTTGTATATCGCTTCCCGTGGACGACGCCTGCGGAGCCCAATTGACCAGCGCTCCGGGGGATGTGAGTGGCTGGCGTTGGAGGGAGAAGTAGGAGAAAGGGAGTGGAGCTGAGGGTCTGGGGACCTGGTGCTTGCTCCAACTAACGCGCAACGCCCCGACACTGCAGTGAGACGTTAGAGGCTCTGCATCCACTGACACAGTGACCCTCTGCCTTGCGCAGATTGCCTACAACTGGTGCTATGATTGGTGCAGAAGGTGGGTCACAACGAATTAGCTGCAGGAGGTGCGTGACATGGCGGCAGCGCGCGCAAGGAGGGAGAAGTCACTGAAGGAGCTCCTCCTAAAGCAGCCAGGACAGCCCACGATGCCGGGTGAGAAAGCTCCCAGAACGATGGAGGGGGACGAGTCACCAGCTACTAAGGCGTTCATGGTGGAACTTTTTGCGGCTATAAAGGAAGACATTCAGGATCTCAAGAGCCAGCTCGCAGCAGACCTGAAAGAAGTGCGTCGCGATGTGGATGAAATCAGGGAGAGAGTGGTGACCCTCGAGGAGCACGATGTCAGTAGGGATGAAGATCCACCACTTGCAACAAGACATGCTGCGCCTCAGGGAGCAGAACATCGACCTTCAGGCCCATGCTGAGGACTTGGAGAACCGTTCCAGACGGAACAATGTGAGGATTAGAGGCGTGCCATGGAAGGAGGAAGGGGATGACCTCAGGGCTTACGTCGGGGCACTGTTCCAGCAAATCCTGGGAGAGGAAACGGCAGCAGACATACAAATGGACCGAGTTCACAGGGTGGGCCTTCCTCGAGGTAACAAAGCACCTCTGCCAGACATACTCGTGTGTGTCCACAATTTTCAAGTGAAAGAGCGTATCATACGGAAAGCAAGAGAGGCCCAACCCCTACAGTTCAGAGGATGCAATCCAGCAATATTCCAAGATTTGGCAGCTTCCACTCTCATCAAACGACGTGAATTCAAGGTGGTGACTACGCATCTGCGTGAGCAAAACATCCCTTACTCATGGGGCCACCCCTTCCGCCTTATTTTTAAGCTCTGTGGCAAACTGCTGCAGATTCGCTCTCTTGATGAAGCCATGGAGATCCTTGGTCTTGAAGGTGCGGTCCCGACGGAGGAGGTAGAGCGATCTAAAGCCTTGCGCGCACGCCGCTCCACGGGATGGCAACGAGTGGGAAAGACAACGTCCGTTAAGAAACCCGATCAGGCCCCGAGAGACAGAGAACGGGAGGCGGTGCTTTCCACCCTATCGCAAGCATCAGACTGTCCGGCTATTCCGTGAGATGTGCATCTGGTGGCTCCGGAACAGGCGCCCAGAAGGGTGCCGGGGGGACGGAACGAATTGTCCTATGGTAATCTCTGCCAGTTTCTCTGCTGGAGGGTGGCTAGGTGTCATACCCGCCATGGGTTGGGAAGTTGTATCAGCCGCGACCCCCTGGACTTTATCTACTCTGACAGACTCTAGTCCTAGTTCCCTTTTGGTACTGTTCTTCTTCAGGTGTTTTTGTTTTTTCTGTGGGGTAGGGTTTTTCTGGGGTTATAGTTGGGGATCTCCGCACCAGTCCGCGCGTCAGCATTGCCTTTGCAGCTTAGTTAGGAAACAATTAGGTCGACAGGGGCCTGTTGGGTGAGGAGTAGAGACTTTAGGCCGCCATGCACCACACATAGTACATGGGGAAGGATCTTAAGGTAGTAAGCCTCAATGTTAGGGGGCTAAACAACCCAGTAAAAAGGGCTGCAGTGTTGTCCCTCCTTGAAAATGCAGAGAGTGACATTTGTCTCCTCCAAGAGACGCATCTGCTTTCCAAAGAAACAATGCGCATGCGCGACAGGCGATTCCCGCAGCAGTTCTGGTCCGTGGTCCATCTAAAAAGAATGGAGTGGCCATATTGGTGGGGGCCCGCTGCCCGTGCAAGGTACTATCAACTGTGGCAGAAATAAAGGGATGACTATTGGCTCTTAGGGTACAATGGGGGGATCGCACCTCACCATAGGATCGCTTTTCGCCCCCAACGAGAAGCAAGAACCCTTCATCCTCTCAGCTTTAGCGGAGGTTCTTTCTTCTCCGGACGCATCGATTTTGGTTGGGGGAGATCTAAATCTCGTGATGAACACAGAGTTGGACAGGTCAGGTCAGCGGACACATCAATCGGGAACACTCACCGCAGCAGGGAAGGGGTGGTTAGGGGATAGCAGACTACATGATGTCTGGCGTACTCAGCACCCCACAGAGCGAGATTACACATACTACTCTGCCGCACATAAAACTTACGCCCGACTTGATCACTTTTTGGCCTCTACCTCTCTCCTTTCCTGCCTCCACTCAGCCACGATAGAGCCCCGCTCTCTTTCTGACCACGCCCTTATTTCTGTTCTCCTACCTGCGCAGCGTACACGGGCGTTCCCCCCTGGGTGGCGACTAAGGGAGACTCTATTACACTCTGAAGACACGGTGCAACGCATACGGCAAACCATAGTAAACTACTTCTTAAATAATGATATAGGTTCCACACCACTGTCTGCCGTGTGGGAGGCCTTCAAGCTCATCACACGGGGGAATTCATTGCCATTTCGGCGACATACAATAAACTCCATAGGGACAAACGAGTTGAACTGGAGAGAGGGGTGTGGGAACTCAAAGCGATCCATAAGCGCACTGGGGCTCCGAGGGTGTGGAGGGAATTAGAGAATCGTAGGCGTCTCTTGAAACATTTAGACCTGGACAGAGCGGAACATGCCCTTCTCCGTCTCTGACACAAATTCTATCTTAGTAGTGATAAGTGCGGTAAAATGCTGGCCCATAGATTGCGAGCTAGAACACAGACGTCCACGATACAGTCTGTACGGGACCACACAGGGGAGGAACAGAGTGCCGACGAGCAAATTGTGGAAACCTTCTGTAGCTTCTATGACCTTCTTTATACAGAGCAGGACCTGCCAACGCACGACCCGAGTGCGTACCTGGGCACGTGTGGGATCACACCTCTCTCTAGAGCCGCAACAGAGGTACTTGAATCTGAGATTCGAATAGAGGAAGTGATCTCGGCCATCTCTAAATTGAAACTGGCCAAATCACCGGGACCGGACGGCTTCCCGGCCTCCTTTTACAAAACGTTCTGTAAGGAGCTGGCTCCCTTTTTAACCAAATTGTTCAATTCCTTTCTGGAAGTGGGGGAGGTGATGCCATCTGTGACCGAGGCGGCGATTTCCGTCATTCTGAAACCAGGGAAAGACCCTCAGGAGTGTGGGTCTTATAGACCTATTTCTGTCCTTAATATTGACGCAAAGCTCTTTACAGGAATATTGGCGGCACGGTTAAATCCCCTCATGGCCGACATAATAGACCCTGATCAATCGGGTTTTATTCCGACGCGGCAAGGGGGAGACAACACCAAACGGCTTCTCCACCTTATTGATAGTATACAGCGATCTGGAAGGCAGGCATTCTTGTTATCGATAGATGCCGAGAAGGCCTTCAATAGAGTGGGATGGGACTATTTATTTGAGGTGTTGCGCTGTTATGGGTTTGGAGAGAATTTTGTCAACTGGATTAGGTGCATTTACCGTGCGCCTAAAGCATTCGTGAGGGTCAACGGCAGCCGTTTGGCATTCTTCTCAATTTCCCGGGGGACGCGTCAAGGGTGCCCCCTGTCCCTGCTCTTATTTGCGCTTTATATGGAGCCATTTGCTCAGCGGATAAGGGCAGACCAGCTCATCGCTGGTCTTAAGTTTGGAGCGGATGTACATAAAATTAGTCTATACGCAGATGACGTGATCCTCTCTCACGCAGCCCCAGACGACCCTGCCAGCTTTGCTTGAAGAACTCTCGGCATTTGGGGAAGTCTCTGGATTTAAGGTGAACGCGGGCAAATCGCTTATTTTAAATCTAACAATCCCCCCTGCAGAAGTAGATAGCCTCCAACAGCGTTTCACCTTCCGCTGGTTGCAGACTGACATAACTTATTTGGGAGTCAGGTTGACACCGACCATCACCAGGACGGTCTCGCTTAATTACGCCCTGTTACTGGAGCAAACGGCCAAGGCGCTGGACGCCTGGTCGCGGTTACGGCTAGCATGGTTCGGAAGGATTGCGGTGGTGAAAATGACTGTCCTTCCACGCATCCTGTATTTATTTCAGATGCTCCCGATGACGCCCCCCCCAAGCACTAAAGCAATTACAGATGCTTATTAATAGGTTTGTCTGGGAAGGGAAAAAGCCACGTCTTTCCCTTGCTCAGATGGCATGTCCGAAAGCACAGGGTGAGTTGGGTCTGCCCTTAATCGGCTGCTACTACCAAGCAGCGTGTCTTAGATACCTGGTGGAATGGAACAGGCCTTTATCCAGTAAACACTGGAACTTCATGGACCAGTCGGTAGCTGGTGTTAACATTTGGAGGGAATTGTGGTTACCCCGCAAACACAGGGCCTGGGGCCTGTACTCCTCCCCTGTTACTTCTCCGACGCTTAAGGTTTGGGACAGAGTGGCCTCTGCGAAGGGCTGGACTTCCTTTCCCTCACCAATGACCCCCATTGTGGATAACCCTGATTTCCCACCGAGGCAGGCATCTGCAGTGTTCCAGCTGTGGCAGGAGGAGGGATGTAAAAGGGTTGGGTCCCTCTTTGACACGGAGGGGTTGGTCCCCTTTGAGCAACTTCGGAGGGATTATGACCTCCTAGCTTTCAGATGCATATCCCTATAGTCAGCTATGTCACTGGATTACCAGGCCCTCCAATCACGCCCGTATGTCTCGACCCCTCACGGCGTTCGAGCGGTGGTTGGTATGCAAGACGGATGATCGGCGACTTATCTCCGAATTGTATGCCATGCTTACTACAAGCCCCACCGGGCGACGTACCCGAGCCCAGGTGCGCTGGGAAACAGAATTGGGTAGGCCTCTAACTCCTAAGGAATGGGAGCACATTCTTTACAGAACTCACCATACTCCATATATAGTACAGCTGGGGCGGAGTCCGCTTTTAAGGTAGTTGCATATTGGTATTATACCCCTGCCCGCGTCCACTGCTGGGACAAGAGTAAGACTGACCTTTGCTGGAGGGGCTGTGGGATGACAGGTACCTTGGCCCACCTGCTCTTGCATTGTCCGAAATTGAACCGCTATTGGACAGAGGTACTAGATGACATTGAGGCTGCATTTGCGATTACACTGCCCCACTCCCCAGAATATACCCTACTGGGTCTCTCACACCCGAAAGTCTTCCCGTTAAGATCCTTACGGAGTAGGGAAATAGCTATAGCACTGCTGGCGGCCAGACAGGTCATCCTAGCCCAATGGGGGATGACATCAACGCCTGATGTACTGTCTTGGGTGAATCGCTTGTGGCATCTTTTAGTGATGGAGCGTATGACTCTGAGTGTGGAAGGAAGGGGGGGTGAATATGCGAAGCTATGGGCTCCCTTCTTACAACTGCTAACAAAAGATATGAGGGAGGTGACCTGTCCTAAATATCTACAGATCCTTAAGTTGCTCCCACTAGAGCCTCTAGATCACACTCAGAAACTGGTAGGATGAGTGGGGACCCTGTGCTAACATATGTTTAGCGACCTAGGCGCGTTTGAGAGGCAAAACTGGTGCAGAGGAGGGTGGGGGAGGGTTAGGGGGTGGAAGGGGGGGATTTTGTTAATGTTGTTCTCTCTTTGTCTTTTATAATTGTTTCTTTTCCCATTTATTCAAACTGGAAGATATAATTGAATAGCCTGCATCACTGCTTGAAACGCGGCCGGCCTCCGGGTTGTGTGCTTAAACTCTGTGTAATACTGCCCGTGCCTCGCTCTGCCGGCCTTGAGATGTAGGCAGGAAGCTGTGTATCTCTGCTATGACTTCCACCTAATAAAAAATGATTGATTCTAAAAAACGATACGTACAAGCAAGCCAAGCTGGGGGCAAATGAACTCCCCATAGATGTACCATGGACTTGTAGGTAAAAAGTGTCATTGTATTGGAAAAAGTTTTTTGTGAGAGCTATTTCTGCCAAACACAAGATGAACGATCTCGGTGTCTGGTAAATCCAGTCTTCTGAGAAAAGTATGTTCTCCACCACTCTGAGAGTTTCTCTTTGGGGGATGTTCATATATAAGGACCCAATGTCGAGACCGATCATGATTGCATTGTTAGGGTCAAATTTAATGTCCTTGATGAAGATGAGTACTTCCCTCGTGTCCTTTAGGTATGCCAGCATTTTTTATACTATTGGGCGTAAAAAGAAGTCACAAAACTGTGATAGGGGTCCTAGCAATGAGTTCATCCCCGAGACAATTGGGCGCCCCGGCGGGGGTCTCGTTGGTTTATGTACCTTTGGCAAGGTGTAGAAGTATGGTATCTTTGGTTTTTGGTTACATAAGAATGAAGCCTCTTTTTGGTTAATCCAGCCATTTGAAACAGCTTCCTCTACATGGATGCTGATTTCTCTCATTAGTTCTTCCGTAGGGTCATTCTCAAGAATTGTGTAATTTCTTCTCTCACTCAAAAGGCGAAGGCATTCAGTGCCATACGTTTCTTTCCCTTGAATAACAATTTCTCCGCCTTTATCCGCAGGTTTTATTACAATTCCCTAAATTCCTCTATGACTTTTCTTTCCGGGGCCGTAAGGTTGCAAAAGCTCCTATTCCTATTCATTGTTCCCGATTGTTCAATCTCCCTCAGAACTGCTTGCTCGAAAACCTCCACCTCTGGTGGTAGTTGACTTAGTGTTGAGACATAAGTGGATTTTGTCCTAAATTTCGTGTCTCCTTCCTCATTCCTAGGTTCTTCTTTTCCCTCAAAGAAGACTTTTAGGCGTACATTTCTAAAAAAAAAAGCCAGTTCACATTTTAGTTTGAAAATGTCCGCCTGGTTAGTGGGAACAAAACAAAGACCTCTGGTTAGAACCATCTCTTGGTCCTTTGTGAGGATGATGTCGCTCAAATTCATAATGAGGTCTAGTCTTTGCTGCTCCCTGGTTCTGTCTCCCAGGACAAACTGCGGGTCACTCTCTGGTTGATGTCGTCCCACTGAACCCTCTGTCCTTTCTGTTTGCCTCTCCCTCTCCCCCGCCTCTCCCTAAAAAAGGGGGATATTGGTTGGGGTAATATTGTAAGGGTTGCATTGGGGGGTACATTTGTGGCCATCCAAAATCCCCTTGGTGACCTGGTTGATATTGACGTATATGCCCCTGAAAGGGCCTCTTCCTCTGTATCTGGGTCTATAATCATTATCACTGCTCTCACTCCCTGAGCTTGATGTATCAGTGTCACGTCTGTTGGGTGCATTCTTTTTGACATTCTGGCTTTCCTTTTGTTTGGCATAGTCATCACTGACATTTGGGTAGACCTTCTCCTTTGAGAATTTTTTAAGGTCTTTTTGAAGCTAATTCACTTTGGAGTTCACTAGGTACTCCTTATAGTCATTAACCACCCTGTTTGTCTCTTCTAGTTTCTTTTTGAAGACGGCCAGTTGGATCTGTGTCTTAAGTTTGTTCTCACTGGTCTGAATCTGTATCAGGAGTGCATCCGAGATCTTTTTGGCAGTGTTAATAATGAGTATTAGCCAGTCTCTTGTGCGTCTCCACGCAATCAATGACCAGTCCTTTCTGAGGGAAGCATCCTCCAAAAAGATTAAAGGTTAATTGATCACCAGTAGTCCCGTGAGGCCACATTGGCTCCCAAGTACTCTGTTAGTATAGCCCCGTGCAAAATGGTTTTGACTTGTGTCCTCTTGAGCTCTGTGAGAGTGTCCCAACCCTCCACCTGTGTAAGTGCCTGTGTTAATGTGGACTCCCCCAAAAGGAAAGGTCCTGATAAAATCATTGCTGCTGTCTCATCTCTGTAAGAGAGACCTTGTTCTTCCATCCTGATGCTAAAACTGAAAGCTAAATACTAATGTCAGTTATTTCAGTGAAGAGTCTGTAGGGAAATTCCCTTTCCTGTTCCTACGGCTCAGGGGCCATACTTCTATCCAAAACCACAAACAGAGAGACAAGGGAGTGAGCCTTCTCTAACTCCCCTCCTGAATATACCACGACTCACAAAAAAGAGAAGGACTAAAAGACATAAAAAAAGACTATGTGACACATGAACTCCAAAATGGCTGTGATACTGAGATGGCTTGGATTGAGTGCTCTAGGTGTAGTCTTTCGCGACCGGCAACCGGATCTGGATGCGATCCCATGGCCAGGCACATACTCCAAATACGCATGGACAGCGGCACACTGCTATCGTCGGAGGACCCAGAGTGGCTCAAAAGGGCCCACCGACCCTTGACGAAGTAAGTGGGGGTCCGTTTGGGGCACCGGAATGAGTGTGCACAAGAGAGGAACAAGGTCTCTGTCATGGTGGGATCGGCAGCGAGTGGGAAGATTTTCCCCGCTTTCCAAGTATCGGCAACTAGTCTGGGAGACAAAAGAGGGACCTACTGCATTGCTGTGTAATATGTCTCCTGCCGGCTTTACCCACCAGGGTTCAGATTGATCGACATACCACAACACAACGAGTGGAATATTTGCCTTTACAAAGGAAGTCGTTGTTATGAGCATACCCTAGAGAATCTGAATCTGTACATGTGTTTGCCAATACTAATAGTTCGGGGTTGATAAGTACGAACTATACACACCACATGATTTAGATTGAGCAGTCTTTTAGATACAGATTTGTTTGACTATTTGCTTAATCGTGCAGAGTGTGACTACAGGGCGATGTCCCCACGACGGTCCCGGGTTGGGAGAATATCTTATGAAACTCGGGTAAGAGGATTTCACACTTACCTTATCCAATGGGGGACCCATACTTACCAGTCAAAATGGGCTCGTGATTGTAGTGTTTCTGTCTTCACATGGGTTTAAGTATAACTTGGGCTCAAATAATAGCAATTTGTTTAAAATGAGGGGATTAATACAGAGGTGTTTTGAATAAGGTAATTTAAATAATCAGAAAGGTTTAATGCTTTTTTTTCCATAACTGTTAATTGTTTTCCTTAGAGATCAAAGTAACGATTGCGTTACGGAGAACAAGTAAGGTTGAGTCTACCATTTACAATTTTTTAACTATTGAACACATTTTGATTAAGACCAGATGTTAAAGGGATCTATACCCTGAAGAAGGCCTAAGACCCGGTAGGGCAAAGTATAACGGCTGAAACATGTTGGTAATCGCAGTGGGGGTTTAGGAGTAGTTACTCCTCCTTTCCACCCCTTGTTTCTACTTTTTAATCCTGTCAAGGGGGGACCAAGAACAAAGGAACACAGGTGGCACCTCCTTAGGCAGTTTCATCTTTTTCTTTGTCTGCACCAGTGATCCCTTTCAGGGAAAACACTTTCCTTTCTGCATCTAATTCCTTCTTTCACCATATATATATATATATATTCACAGAAAAACCATAGGTTTCAGACACGTTATAGTTAGAAATTAGCATTTAAAAACCTTTGAAATTCACTGAAAAACCATAGGTTTTAGGGACAGTTATAGTTAGTTGGACATTTCACTCTTACAAAACCCGTAAAAAATATTTAAACTTTACAGAAACACAGTCACTGCATGATGTCATCAGTGATGTCATTTGAGATGTCATCAGTGATGTCATCAGTGATGTCACTGACCATGTCATGAGTGATGTAATATGTGACGTCATCAGCAGTGCATTGCGGGGCGCGAGTTATAGTTAGCTGAACTAACTATAACGGGGAATTTCACGGGTTTTGTACGAGTGAAATGTCCAACTAACTATAACTGTCCCTAAAACCTATGGTTTTTTCAGTGAATTTCAAAGGTTTTTTAAATGCTAATTTCTAACTATAACGTGTCTGAAACCTATGGTTTTTTATGTGAATTTCAAAGGTTTTTTAAATGCTAATTTCTAACTATAACGTGCCTGAAACCTATGGTTTTTTCAGTGAATTTCAAAGGTTTTTTAAATGCTAATTTCTAACTATAACGCCCCTTAAACCTATGGTTTTTTCAGTGAATTTCAAAGGTTTTGTAAATGACAATTTTTAAATGTATTAATTGTTATATTTATTTTTTTGATACTGATTTACTACATTTTTTAAAACTATTTATTTTTAGATATTTTATTTATTAAATTACATTGTAATTACATTATACATCACATTACAAAATATACTTTCTCAGAATGAATTACTTTAGTTTAAATAGTTTGCAAATAGGCAATAGAGTTTTAAGTACAGTAGTTACAGTTGTTGCAATGGACAACACAATTTCAAACACAATGCAACATTGACCTCAATGTGAATTTCTAGTTAAATGCAATTAGTTACTTTATGGATTACTTTTCTAACCACAGGACTGGATCCTAGATTCAGTCCTGGGACATCTCCTGTAAACAGTTGAGTAAAAGCGTTTTGGTTACAGTAGTGATTTTTAAGGAATATTATTGTATTTTAAAAGTTGACACTTAGAAACTTTTTCACATAGAATCACCAATGTTATCCTATGGGAGGAAATTCACTTAGCAGGTAAGTAGTGTTATCGTTACTTTTTCTTACTCAGTGTTGGATCCTGGATCCAGCACTGGTGCATCTCCTGTAAACAGTTGAAAGAATGCGTTTAAGTCATACAGGCGATTTTTAAGGAATATTTGTAATTTGTGAAAATCGACACTTTGAAACTTTTCTGCTGAAAACCAGACAATGGATTCCTATGGAAGGAAATATAAGTTACTGGTAAGTACGGTTAGAATTACTTTTCAGGGTCAGTGCTGGGCTAAAAGATGCAGCACTGGGTTCTTTCCTGATAACAGGTGAGTAAATCGGAATTCGTAGTTCGGTTGATTTTAGAGGAATATTATAAAGTTCCAAAACTCCACACTTAGAAGAATTTCCAAGTGAAACCAGTCAATGTTAGCCTATGGAAGAAAATTCAAGTTGCTGGTAAGTACGGTTAAAATTACTTTTCAGGATCAGTACTGGGCTGAAAGATGCAGCACTGAGGTCTCTCCTGATAACAGGTGAGTAAATCGGAATCCGTATTTCGGCTGATTTTAGAGGAATATTATAAAGTTCCAAATCTGCACACTTAGAAGAATTTCCAAGTGAAACCAGTCAATGTTAGCCTATGGAAGGAAATTCAAGTTACTGGTAAGTACGGTTAGAATTACTTTTCAGGACCAGTACTGGGCTGAAAGATGCAGCACTGAGGTCTCTCCTGATAACAGGTGAGTAAATCGGAATTCGTATTTCGGCTGATTTTAGAGGAATATTTGCACAATGGTGAAGGGAGGGGGCGGGGCCTGAGGTGACATCTATGCAAACGCGCCCCGTGGCGCGTTTTAAGTTGGGGGATTAAGTCCCCTTGAATCATGAAGGTTCCTGGGGGCCAACTAGCCCACCAGGAACCTCCAGTATGCGCCAGGGGGCTGCATTGCAGAGACGTGTACAGAGGACACACCCCTTTTTACACCTCTCTGCAACGCAGCTCTGTGGCGCTTTCTGGACGTACCTGTTGGGCTAGTTGGCCCCCAGGGACCCTCAGGATTGAAGGGGATTTAATTCCTCATCTTAAAACACGCACGGGGCCTGTTTGCACACATGTCACCTGAAGCCCGCCCCCTCCCTTCACCACTGTGCAAACGCGCCCCGTGGCACGTTTTAAGTTGGGGGATTAAGTCCCCTTGAATCCTGAGGGTTCCTGGAGTCCAACTAGCCCACCATGTACTTCCAAAAAGCGCCACAGAGCTGTGTTGCAGAGAGGTGTAAAAAGGGGCGTGGCCTCTGTACACAGCAAACAGCAGTGTCCCGGGGGTAGGCACCCCGGGACACTGCAGGAGCTGGCCCTGGGGACCTCCATCCCCCGGGGCCTGGCCTCTCGTTGGGGACTGTGGGGGGGTCCCCAAACCCCCCACAGTCCCGCCGGCTCCCCGTGTCCTACGGGAGCCGGCAGCTGCTTTCCACATGGGGAGCAGCTAAGATGCTGCTCCCCATGTGGAAAAGCAATTGCTTTGGATATTGGAAGCGAGAGCAGGTTTCCTGCTCTCGCCTAATATCCAAAGCAAGTTTGCAATGACAGGACGGAGCCGCGAGGCTCCCGTCCTGTCATTGCAAACAGCAGTGTCCCGGGGGTAGGCACCCCGGGACACTGCAGGAGCTGGCCCTGGGGGTGGAGGTCCCCAGGGCCACCGCAGGCTCCAAGAGGGGGCCGCGCAGCCCCTCCCCACATTTAGAAAGCCCCGGGGAGGTGGTGGTCCCGGGGCTTCGGGGGTCCAAAACGGACCCCCATTTTAAATTTCTTAGTGCCCCGGGGAGGTGGCGGTCCCGGGCGTGTGGGGGCTGGAGCCCCCACACAGGTTAAACCATTTAAAAAAAGAAGCCCCGGGAGGTGGCGGTCCCCGGGTCAGCGGGAGGGCAAAGAGCCCTCCCGCACCATTATTTTTTTTAAGCCCCGGGGGGTGACGGTCCCCGGGGCTTTGGGGGGTCCTTGTGGGACCCCCTGAGCAGACCTAGGGGGTCAGGGTGTTTCTACCCTGCCCCCTTTGTGCATTTTGCGCACTTGTTTCTTCTGGGTTCTTTTTCTAATCGGCAGGATCCGCGCACCCTGAGCGCATCCTGCTGATTTTTTTTTTAAAAATTGCTTTTTTCTGCCCAGGGGGTCCTTGTGGGACCCCTGAGCAGACCTAGGGGTCAGGGTGTTTCTACCCTGCCCCCTTTTGCGCTTGCGCACTTGTTTCTGTCCCTCGGTTCTACCGAGGGATAAAATGGCTGCCAACACTTCCTGATTTGGAGTGTTGACAGCCACTTGACAGCCAATTAGCATGCAGCTCGTGGTCGGGAGGGTACGCGGACCCTACTCGGCCATAGATATATATGTGACTTAACTTTTGATTTTCTCAGGAACTACTGAACGGATTTACACCATTTAACAAAAGGGTTCTTTCTGAACCAAGAACTACCTCTTTGCCAAATTTAGTGTAATTCCGTTCAGCAGTTCGGGCTGTAGCCGTGTCTAAAGTTTCCTATGGGAAAATGAATGGGGAAAACACGATTTGGGACCCCCCTTTTTTCTCGGCCCCGCTTGACGAATCACCCTGAGACTTTCAGGGTAGGAGCGGACCGGAGCGGGCCATAAAGTTTGAAAATTTCGCGAAGATTCGTCAACCGACGCAAGAGTTATTTCAAATAGAATGTCGCGGATTTCCTATGGAAAATAGGTCCTAACTATAACTATCTACTATCTATCTATATAAAAAATTAGCGCTCCGTCCAGTGTGTTGGTCTGCACCTTGCCGTAGAAAGCGGCCCTATGATGAAGCATGCCACTATATAGTGGGTGAGGGCAGTATTAAAAAATTTATTGATTTCCCCCTTACTTCCCTTCCCTCTTTTGTACTCCCTTCTACACATATGTTTTGGTAGGTTAGAGACACTGATAGAACGATGAACAGAACAATCTATGATAGGGTCTCTTTTTTTATAACAATCATGTAGGCAGATGGGGGGGGGTGCCAATATTATCCAGGTCACAAAGGATTAGGAAGAAATATACAGACAGGTGACAGACGTAAGGCACCAGTTAGAGTCTAACCCAGTTAAGAACATCCAGTAACAAATCATGTTGATTACATTTAGGAAATTAGATGGAGGCACTAAGAATGACAAGGAAAACATTTTTCCCAACAAACCTTTGCCTTAGAACACCTGTCATTTATACACTACCAAAGATATATATAAATTCACCCAAACCTCCCGACAGACTTATTAACTCGGGATGTGTTTCAGTGCTAGAATAATATGTGAATATATAGGTTGCTATATCAAGATGAGGCCCCCAAGATTAAGTCTTATGTTGGGGATTGTATGCAATGTATCAATGACATAGAGATTGTGAGTTACAATGATAAAAATTACATCTTATTCAGGCTTGACATGGAATCATTGTACACGAACGTCCCTCAAGTAGAGGTGATTGAGATGATTGAGAGATTGTTTGCAAAGGAGTAGAGCAGCACTACATTGATAACACTTATTGTTCGGTTAGCTACCATTGCCCTCAAGAGAAATAACTTTGTTTACGAATGAGTTTTATGAACCTATCAGAGGGGTAGTGATGGGGGTCTGGTTTGCAGTGATCGTACCAAATCTCTATGTTGGTGAATTTGAAGTGAACAAAATCTATCATTCAAAAAACCCACTTAGGACTGGAATCTTTAGATGAATTATATGTATTTAAGAATTTGGCTTTTGCTAACCAAGATAACAGGCCTATTATGCTACCTAACTAAAGTCTAAATAAGACTAATGAGAAGAGTGTGTGTGTAAGCTCTCTGAAGTAGAGCATAGCTTTATTAGAGAATTTACTGAAAGGAGAGTGAACATTAGTAAAAATCAGTAGAACTGCTGCAGAGTTAAAGGAAATTGTCTATGCTAAAAAGCTGGGAAGAAGATCAGGAGAGGTTTAGAAATACAAAAATATTATCAGGAGAAGAAAGAATTGTATGTGTTGTGCATGAAATACATAATGGATGGTAACTTGAGAGATAATTGGGACGAGAGAGGGGAGTAATAATTAGTTGACAGAGATTATATGTTGGGCAATGACCCTATATTTTGGGGCATCTAATGTGTCTGTGGTAAAACAGCTTATTTTAACATTCCTAGTAACTGGGTACGTGCATGCTATCTTGCACTAGTTTTTCCAAGAGTGTATTGCGTAGGTGAGATGAATCAGATGAGTGAAACAAGTCTTAAAAGAGTGGTCAAGTGCTTATGGATATGATTGGTGTATTGATTCCTCCTTTTAGTGTGCTTTAAATGATGTAAAATTAGAAAGTTGCCTACTTTAGTAGACTGTTTGGATAATAATACCGCAGGTGCATTAACTACAATGATTGAAGAGATAAAAACCATTAGTGCATTTGTTATACAAAATAAGCTAGCTATGGATATTTTACTCTCAAAAGAATGTGGTGTGTGCTGTGTAATAAAGGTCCAGCAATGTTGTACATTTGTGTCTAATAATAGCATTAACTAACGAGTATATAATTAATTTAACAAATATTTTGGGTGAAGCTAAACTCTTGGGAGAGACTGACACATGGGAAATGATTGGTTCATGGTTCAGTACAATTGGAAAAGGAATGGCAAGGATTGGTGAATGGTTTGATGATGTGGGTGGGGGCTTATTAAATCGGATACTAACCCCTAGTATATCTTTTCTTAAAGCTTTAAACAAACAAACTGTTTAAAGGGAAATTTTAAATGTAATTGTGGAAAAAGGCAACCAGAATAAGAAAGAGAGAAGATATTGTAATTGATGACATCAAAATCTGAGTTTAGGATGAAAGAAAAGCCTTTTTAAAGGTGTCGTTGAAGAAAATAAAAATGATAGATGATTTATTGTAGAGTAGAATAGTGTAGTTTGTAATGATATGAAATATCATCAAGGCAGATTTGACAAAGTGTTTTATTACTACAAAAATAATGTTTATTTTGTGTGTTTAGGTTAACATAACTAGGCTGCAAATGTAATTTACTGGGCATTTGCCTGATTGCAATGACAGCTGAGGAAAACATGACTTTTAAACGTTTCACAAACAAATTTCCTATGTGCATGTTTTTTTCTCTTCTGTGTTTTTCCTTTTCATAAATAGTTGAAATCGGGTTTATTTCATGGTATTGTTTTCTTGTACTCTACCAATCTATTTTACCTTAGGTGATAGCCATTTTGAGATGTTCTTGTATGTTACAATAATCGAGGCTGACGCTATCTTCTGCCACAAATGTATTTCAATATGTTTTTCCATTTTTTTTGTGTGCTTCAATAGCACAATAGTTTAGGCAGTGTCTAAAGAAGCCTGTTTAATGTAGCACAATTTCTGCAATGTTGATTGGTTTATGTCCTGCATACTAGTACAGTCCTATGATACCACTTCACGCTATGTTGAGAGTGCTGTTTTCCACTTCTCTGAATCTATTAAATGTGCAATGTACAGAATGTGTGCCAGATTCTTTCCTCATTTCTATATAGGCAGACTCCATGACAGAGCTTTTCCTTGTTGTCTTACTAAGCAGTCCCCATGTGGGACTGTTATGTGACTTTAATTAGAACTCGCCTTAACTTCTAAGCTGACTAGATTTATGCTAGTTCATTACTAAACTATATTTTGATTATAGATAATTCCCCGACTAACCTGTGCTTAACCCTCTACTAGTTTGGCACAAAAGCAGTCAGGCTTAACTTAGAGGCAGTGTGTAAAGTATTTATGCAGTACTTTCAAACAGCAATAAAGTGAAATATGACACAAGAAAAATCCCATACCAGTTTAGGAAAATAGAGAAAAATGTAATGTAATTTAAGACCAAAATGACAAAAATCCAAACAGTAGAACTGGAGATATGCAGTTTAAAGGTTTAAGTAAAAATAGTGCTAAACAGCACAAAGTGCCATTTGTGGGTATCTGGTCACTGGACCGGGACAAAGTTGCAAGTTAAAGCCGACTGCAGGAAGCCAGTTAGGCCTGCTGAACAAGAGTACCTCAAATCTTGCTGCGAGGTCCTGCGTTGGGGATTTTGTCATGCAGCCCAGGCAATGCGAGGTCCTGGAGAGGAAATGAATTGCGCAGCAGCAGTTCTTGGAAGGCTGTAATGTGAGTTTCTGTATCATCATCGAGAAGCGCCGACGATGAGGAGCTTGAAATGCGAAGTCCTGCATCGAAGATGTGTAGCGCATCAGCTGGTTCTGAAGAAGCTGCTGGACTTGCTATGCGGAGTCCTGCTTTGTCTTCAAGGATGCTGTCGAAGAGTGGCTTGCGATGTGAAGATCTGCATAGAAGATGCATTTCACTACGGCAGTTCTGAGGAGGCTGCAATGCTAAGTCCTGCGTCAGGGATCCACTGTACAGCAGTTCCAATGCGGAGTTTAGTGAGGCGATGGGCAGCTCAAAGGCTCTGATTGCTGAGTTTCTGGGAGGTGATGGGTTGGTGTCTGCTGGCACACCAGTTGAGTTGTTGAGCAGTTGAGTCAGGATCACTTCCAAGGGTCCAGAACTGGGGTGACACCACTTGAGGGGTAGGGCTCACATCAGACAGAGTCCAGTTTCTGGGTTCAAGGTGGTTGGAGCCTTCTGTCCCTGAGGCTCTGGTCAGGAGGCCAGCCAACTAGCCCCTAGAGTTACTGCAGTGGCCCAGGGTTCAAGATACAGGTCCAGTCCTTCTCACTCGGGTAGGAGGGCAGCAGGGCAGCACAGCAGGTCAGCAAAGTGGCAGTCCTTCTTGCAGCAAAACAGGGCAGCAGTCCTTCTTCTCAGTATTCCACAGGTCCAGATGTGTATGAAAGAGTTGGGGTCTGGGGTCCAATATCTATACCTTCTGCCCACTTTGGTGAAGTTCCCAGACACTTCCACCCCCCACCCCCAAGGATGCTAGGCATCTCCTTCCTCCCTGCCCCGGCCACAGCAGGATTTTGCTTATGAAAATAAAAAGTAATGTCCCCCCCCCCCTTGAGAGTTTTCTCCCATGGAGTGGGGTCATTTGTTTTGCAATATCTACTGCCCCTTACTGCCAAATTGTACCAGGCGTGACGGACAGTGAAAACCTGCCATTTGCTTGCCCAGTCTAAATAGGGTGGGTGGACAAATGGCAAAACCTCTGACAACCCTTCGTCTGTCGGGCCATCGAAGGTGTATTCCGAATGCGTAGATGGAGTAGTCTCCACCGTTAACATATTGAAGCTTGAACCGACTCTATATGAGGCTGGCAAAAGGTCAGTTTGGCGAAGACAGTACTCTATCATCGTTGCGACTGAGTACCCGGAGAGGCTACTCTATTAGCTTTGCGACTGTCAAACTCTAAATCGTGCCCAAAATGTTTTCCTTTGCCTCTAGGACTTATAGTCTCATTAAAAAACCAGGACAAGAAATCCCAGAACACAGAAAGAAACTTGGATTAGTGCAGCGAGGCACGCATGCACCTGTTACATTTTGCAGTAATGGGTAAGGGAGGAGGCAAGGAGAAGAGGTTATTGAGGTGCGGCTTTAATTTGCAGCGGGATTCCTTTTGCATTTAGTATGCACTGTCAAATAGGTCGTGCGAATCTGATCTATTTTTTTGCGAGGTAAGGTTTACCTGTGTAAAATTCCACTTGCACGGCTTTAATGAAATGTACAGATGCTAAGAGTAAAATATATTCTTCTAGCGATCGAAACCTTTTGTTGACTTTTTGACATTGCATTTCAGCAAAGACCAAAAATTAGATGCACGTGTCTAATAACTCAACAATTCAAACAAGTCATTCAGTACGTTCAACACTTTAATTTGTAGACAGCATAGTGATATGCCAAACGATTTGCTAGGAAAGGCGGGCAGTTTGTAGAAACAGTTATATATCCGGCATCATAATGAGTTTAATAGCAGCCAGTTAATGGGCTACTGACTGTGACCAGAGCCTGTGGTAGGCATTCCTTGCCTACTAAGCAGGCAATTAGTCCAGAAGGCTGCACAGAACGCGATCATTGAAATAATGTATTTTAAATTATCATAAAGTATGGTGTTCAGCGTATAAATGGCACAGTGGGCTTTGCAGTTTCAGACTTAACTGCAGAGGTGCGTTAACAATCCATTGCTTTGTAATCTATTAGGCAGCATTGGTGACTGCAAAGATAACTGAACTGAGTTAATTCATATTATGTGATTTGAAATAAACACTAGAGCTTGAGAGAATTACTTTAAGGACTTAATGGGGTACTCCTTTGTGAATGTAAAATGTGAGCATGTTGAAACGTGGAAATACATACAGTTATAAGCAGTGCAATTTAGAGCAAAGCAAATCCAGAAACGAAAATCATGTATTGAGCTCCAGTCCTACCTAGGACAAGGTAAACCCTTGCCACCACAAAGAGAACCTTCGCACACTAACTAAAATACATAATCCTTCATGTAAAGGTTTCTGTTAACTCATGCAGACTCAGGGGTGTAGATCCAGCGGGGGTGTTTGGGGTGGTAGACACTCCTAATAAATATATTCTCTAGTAAATAGTTGGGTATAGGTGCTTTCAGTCCGGTATGGTGAGGTGGCTGTCAGATTCCACTTGGGATATTTACATGCACACACAAGTAAAAACACACAAACATTCTCTCTCTCTCTGTTCTGAAGGTTCTTAAAACTGTTGGTTATTTTACCACATATTGGGCCAGATGTACAAAGCATTTTGCAGGTCGCAAATGGCCCAATTGACAGAATTGGGCAGTTTGTAAATGGAAAAATGCTTTCTATAAGGTACAAAATGAAAAATGTAATTCAGTAACTTGTTACCGAATTGCATTTGCGATTTAGTATTTGGAAAGTGCATGTTTAGGGCATCCCTTTCAAATACCGATCCGGTATGTATTACTTTTTTCCAACCGAATTCCGGACCTGAAACAATAATACTTTACCACCACTTTAAAACTGGTGGTACATCTTCGCAAAGGGAAGGGGTACCAAAGGACCCCTTCCCCGTTGAGAATGTAAATAAAAATAATTTTTAACACCAGGGAGTGGTCCCACGGACCACTGCCTACTCTTAAAAAATGAAAGTGCAAAATTAAATTTTTTTCTTTTTAAATGCATCCTGGTTTTCCATTTAGGAAAAAGGGCTGCATTTAAAAAAAGAGAGATTGCTTTATCAAAAAACAATCACAGACATTGTGGTCTGCTGACCTCAGCAGGCCACCATCCCTGTGATGGTTGCGATTCCTAAAGGGTCGCAAATTGCGTCCTACCTCATTAATATGCATGAGGTAGGTCTATTTGCAACCCACTAGGAATCCGTAATGAAACTCAAAGAGTTTCACACATTAGGAATACCAATTTCCCAGTTTCGATTTGGAGAGAATCTCAATTAGGAAATCGGTATTCCTAATGTTAATACAGCTAGCCAATTGTCCTTTAAGTAACCCTAATAATACACACTGCTATCCCTTCCCACTGCACCTTAAACCCCCTTATTCTCTGCTTCTGAAATAATGTATTTTACCAGGATATGTCAGCGTGACTGTTGGAAAATTTGAAGCTCACCAGGGGCGACTGGCGTTAATAAGCACAAGGGGCATTGCCCTGCCACCCTTGTGGGAGTGGCAAGAACAGGAAAAAAACACGGAGCAGCTGAAAAGAAATTACTGTTCCAAGACAGTGTGTCCCGAATCTCTTGGATGAACTGTAATGAATTTGCAGATATCCAACTACGCAAGTGCCAGCTGGGCCAGGTTACAACCTACAGCAGTTACATAATATGAGAGGGAGTGCTGAATTAGAATGCCATTTAACTGTGCCCATTTTGCCTTCTGTACCCCTCGTTGCCTCTCTCCACTCCCGCCGCTGCGTCCCCTGCGGCCCGCCCCCCTGACTGCCCATTCGCTGCCCCTGCCTCCCGCCTCCCAGCTGCTCCTCCCTCCCACCTCCCCATATATGGCGGCTGCTGCGCGGTGAGGAGAGCGACCCTTGACCTTGCCAGGTAGGTCGCTCCCCCGCCACACAGCTCCGCCTGTGGTGTCCTGCCCGCTGCTGCTGCTGGTAAGCTCGCCCCTCTGCTTGTGGCCTCGGTGCCCGTTTTCCTTCTGTTTCCCCTCGCTGCCCCCATTTTTCCTGTGTCCATTTTTCCTTCTGTTTCCCCTCGCTGCCCCCATTTTTCCTGTGTCCATTTTTCCTTCTGTTTCCCCTCGCTGCCCCCATTTTTCCTGTGTCCATTTTTCCTTCTGTTTCCCCTCACTGCCCCCATTTTCCCTGTGTCCATTTTTTCCTTCTTTTCCCCTCGCTGCCCCCATTGAACTGTGTCCATTTTTCCTTCTGTTCCCCTCGCTGCCCCCATTGAACTGTGTCCATTTTCCTTCTGTTTCCCCTCGCTGCCCCCATTGAACTGTGTCCATTTTCCTTCTGTTTCCCCTCGCTGCCCCCATTTTTCCTGTGTCCATTTTCCTTCTGTTTCCCCTCGCTGCCCCCATTGAACTGTGTCCATTTTCCTTCTGTTTCCCCTCGCTGCCCCCATTGAACTGTGTCCATTTTTCCTTCTGTTTCCCCTCGCTGCCCCCATTTTTCCTGTGTCCATTTTTCCTTCTGTTTCCCCTCGCTGCCCCCATTTTTCCTGTGTCCATTTTTCCTTCTGTTTCCCCTCGCTGCCCCCATTTTCCCTGTGTCCATTTTTCCTTCTGTTCCCCTCGCTGCCCCCATTGAACTGTGTCCATTTTTCCTTCTGTTCCCCTCGCTGCCCCCATTGAACTGTGTCCATTTTCCTTCTGTTTCCCCTCGCTGCCCCCATTGAACTGTGTCCATTTTTCCTTCTGTTTCCCCTCGATGCCCCCATTTTTCCTGTGTCCATTTTTCCTTCTGTTTCCCCTCGCTGCCCCCATTTTTCCTGTGTCCATTTTCAATTCTGTTTCCCCTCGCTGCCCCCATTGAACTGTGTCCATTTTCCTTCTGTTTCCCCTCGCTGCCCCCATTGAACTGTGTCTATTTTCCTTCTGTTTCCCCTCGCTGCCCCCATTTAACTGTGCCCATTTTGCCTTCTGTACCCCTCGTTGCCTCTCTCCACTCCCGCCGCTGCGTCCCCTGCGGCCCCGCCCCCCTGACTGCCCATTCGCTGCCCCTGCCTCCCGCCTCCCAGCTGCTCCTCCCTCCCACCTCCCCATATATGGCGGCCGCGCAGCGGACGTGCGCAGCGGGCGCGCCAAAGGCGCGCCTAAGGCAAGCCCGTCTGCGCCCGTCCGCGCCTGGACCGCGCCCAGCGCCAGAACCCCTGGGCCGTGCGCCCCCCGCTCCAGCCTCGAGGACCGACGCCGATACGATGCCACCTCACTCCACGCTCTCAACCCCGGACGGACGCACAACTGCTTCAAGCCCGCCCCGAAACGCACCCATGGTCCCTTCACCTGCCGGAACTGCAGCTACACCAGCCTCAGAACCACCGAGGAGGCCGCCAAGAAGGACCTCAACCACCTCCGATGCATCCTACTGAACACCCGCTCCGCACGCAAACACACCGTCGAGCTCTGGGACCTGCTCGACACATCATCACCAGACGTCGCCTTCCTGACAGAGACCTGGATGAACGACTCCTCCGCCCCCGACATCGCCATAGCCATCCCAGATGGCTATAAGATCACCCGCAGAGACCGCGTCAACGCAGTAGGAGGAGGAATCACCATCGTCCAAAAGAACACCATCAGGGTCTCGACCAGCACCGACGACACTCTCAGCCCCACCGAACACATGCACTTCCAGATCCACACGGACCCCAACACCACCCTTAGAGGCACCCTTGTCTACAGACCCCCTGGGCCCCGACCCCAGTTCAGCGACTCCATCGCCGACTTCATCAGCACGCACGCCCTGACCTCTACCGACTACATCCTCCTCGGAGACCTGAACTTTCACCTGGAGAACAACAACGACAGCAACTCCACCACCCTGATCGACAACCTCGCCAACCTCGGTCTGAGCCAGCTCGTCACAACACCGACCCATTCCGCCGGCCACACGCTTGACCCCATCTTCTCCTCAAGCTCCCACGTCTCCTTCAGCCACACCACGGAACTCCTCTGGACCGACCACCGCTGCATCCATTTCACCTTCCAGAAACCCACCACACACCACCGCACACAACAGATCCCACGCCGCTGCTGGAGCAAAGTCACCGAAGACCAACTACGGGCAAACCTCGCTCTCAGCCCTCCCTCCGACCCATCCAACACCGACAACGCTGCCTGCAACCTCAGACGATGGATGGACGACTGTGCCAACACCCTCGCCCCGCTGAAAAACTCACCTACAGTGACACCACCAAAAGAGCCAGCTGGTTCACCTCGGAACTCCTAGCTTCCAAGCGTACCTGCCGGAAACTAGAGAAGAAATGGCACAGTGATAAGACACCGGACAGCCACGCAGCCCACAAAGACGCCATCCGTAACCACCACCACCTCATCAAGTCCGCCAAGAGAATCTCCTTCAAAGACCGCCTCGACAACAACGCACACAACAGCAAGGAGCTTTTCAACATCGTGAAGGAACTCTCCAACCCCAGCTCCAACACCAACGACATCCCGCCGTCGCAACCCCTGTGCGATTCCCTCGCCACCTTCTTCCACCGCAAGATCGCCGACATCCACGACAGCTTCAACACCCAGACAGCCCCAACTAAGATCGATGCACCAGACCCGTCGCACACCATCGACCACGACCCCCTGACAGCCTGGGCCAGCGTGAACATCGATGACACCATCAAGACCATGAGCACAATACACTCCGGCTCCCCGTCAGACCCTTTCCCGCACCACATCTTCAACAAAGCCAGCAGCTCCATCGCACCCCACCTGTGCAACGTCATCAATCTCTCCTTCGAGACCGCGACCTTCCCAGAGAGCTGGAAACACGCAGAGATCAACGCCCTACTAAAAAACCCAAGGCGGACCCGAGAGACCTCAAGAACTTCCGGCCCATCTCCCTGCTTCCGTTCCCAGCCAAGGTCATCGAGAAGATCGTCAATAAACAGCTAACCCGATACCTCGAAGAAAACAGCATCCTGGATCCATCCCAATCGGGGTTCCGCAGCAACCACAGCACTGAGACTGCCCTCATCGCTGCCACCGACAACATCAGGATCCTGCTGGACAACAGTGAGACCGCAGCCCTCATCCTGCTGGACCTCTCCGCCGCCTTCGACACTGTCTGCCACCGCACTCTACGCGCACGCCTCCACGACGCAGGGATCCGAGACAAGGCCCTGGAATGGGCCACCTCCTTCCTCGCCGGCAGAACCCAGAGAGTCCGCCTCCCACCATTCCGATCCGAAGCCTCCGAGATCATCTGCGGCGTACCCCAGGGATCGTCCCTCAGCCCAACACTGTTCAACATCTACATGGCCCCGCTCGCACGCATCGCCAGACAGCACGACCTCAACATAATCTCCCTACGCCGACGACACTCAACTGATCCTCTCCCTCACCAAGGACCCCTCGCCGCCAAATCCAACCTCCATGAAGGAATGAAGGCCGTCGCCGATTGGATGAAGATCAGCCGACTAAAACTGAACACGGAGAAGACAGAGGTCCTCATCCTCGGCTCCAACCCCTCAGCCTGGGACGACTCTTGGTGGCCAACGATGCTGGGAGCAGCCCCGACACCCACCGACCACGCACGCAACCTGGGAGTCATCCTCGACTCAACGCTCTCCATGGCCAAGCAAGTCAACGCAGTCTCCTCCTCCTGCTTCAACACCCTCCGCATGCTTCGCAAGATCTACAGGTGGATCCCGACAGATACAAGAAGAACAGTCACCCAGGACCTCGTCAGTAGCAGACTTGACTATGGGAACGCCCTCTACGCGGGAGCCCCGGCCAAGCTCATCAAGCGACTGCAACGCATACAAAACGCCTCCGCACGCCTGATCCTCGATGTACCACGCCACAGCCACATCACCCCCCACTTGAGGAACCTGCACTGGCTCCCCGTCAACAGGAGAATCTCCTTCAAACTCCTCATCCATGCACACAAGGCACTCCACAAGACTGGCCCAGCCTACCTCAACAGACGACTCCTCTTCTACGTCCCCAACCGCCAACTCCGCTCCGCCGACCTCTCCCTCGCCACCGTCCCTCGCATTCGAAGAACTACCACCGGTGGCAGATCCTTCTCCCACCTCGCCGCCAAGACCTGGAACACCCTTCCACTAAGCCTACGACAGACCCAAGACCTGCTGACCTTCAGGAGGCTACTCAAGACCTGGTTGTTCGACCAGTAGCAGCACCCCCCCCCCCTTTTTATCTCCCCAGCGGCTTGAGACCCTTGCGGGTAAGTAGTGCGCTTTACAAATTCTGTGATTGATTGATCCGGTTGCTTTTGGGCGCATATACAGTGGCCCAGGGAGGAGTTAGCAAAACTCCATTCACTTCAATGGCTGAGTGTGGGGCAGGAAGATGAGGACAAGGTGATAGTGGGTGGCAACAATTTGTTGGTCATCACAGAGGGGTAGGCTATAGGAGGGTTGCAGGGGGCTTCTCTCGTTGCAGTAACGTGTTTAGTACTGCATTTGGTTTCACTTTGAAATAAAACATTATGGAGCTGAGCCTGAGCCTGTCCCTTCACAGTGTTCCTTATCTTGACTCGTTTGCTGCAGCAGAAGCCCTAAAGAAGGAAGGAACCAGCTGCAAATAATAATTGCAGTAGTGGACCAGGAGGTAAGTTAAGCTTCTGCATTTTGCTGATAAAAGAGACATGAGGAAATGTAGTAGGGCATTTAATGCCCATGCTAAATGTTGTCATAAGCCTTGACCTGTGCAAGATAGAGCTGCACAATGTAGAATGCTTTAGATGCCCTCTCTTTGCAAGCATACCAATTCCTATCCCTGCAGGGAAAGAGAAGTAAGGAAAATATTTAGGAAGTGGCTCACTGGCTGGCCTTTCACTCTAGAATTGGAGCTGAGTAGATTATTCGGAGAACTGACAGGACGCCACAAATCCAGTTAGAGGCAATGCCCGCTCTCAGACACTGGCATGGGTGTTTATTGACTTTCCCTCTGCCAAGGGACCCTTTTGCTATGTTGCCTACTCTAACGCACTTTCCTCTTTTTTGGACTCCAAGCACCCCCGCAGCCTACTTTTAATTTCTCATTAGTCTTTTCCTAACAAGCACCCCCGTTTCTCCATCATTTTCTTCTTTCTGCTGCTCCCATTACACTCATCTGTCTCTTTTTGTTTTCTTTGTATTACTTTACAAAAAATATCGGAGGCCCAGTATAAATCCCACTTTATCATTTGGGCGCTCCCCACTCATTTTCTGTTCACTCACTTTTGCTTTCTGTCCTTCTCAGGCCTTACCCATAAGCACCCTCCTCATCTCTGTCTGCTTTGCTGCTTCTTTACATTCCTTTGCCTCTTTCTAGCAAGCTGGGGCAGAGCTGCCATTGGGGCAGCAGGTGTAGTGACACCAGGGCCCTGAGGGCCCCATTGAATCCTGACAATCGCTGCATTTTAATACCGCATCAGCAGTCCAAGTGGCCATTGCTTGCTTGCACCAGGGCCCGTGGCATTGTTGCTACACTACTGCAAACAAGCATCAACTTGCTTCTGATTAACATTCATAATAATCCTGATGCAGTTTCATTTTGCCTCTTCATTTTGCATTATATTGCACAGTGTTCAGTGCTCTCATGTCTGCGCTCTAGAAAATACATTTATCAGGATGTTGTATTTTTGGTTCTCAGGTTTGAGGACAACATTTTGTTGATTCTGTTTCCAGGCAGTTTATGCAGTGTAAATAAGGACTATTTCATCATACCCTGTAGAAGTGGGTAGGGAGTGTGAATACAGTGACTCACTCAAATGAGATCCTTTGGTTGATTGTTGTCATACCCGCTCCGTCCCAGCCACAGTCAGCGGCAGGGGCAAAGCTCTTCCGGTATAAATTCCCTCTTCCGCACGGGAGGAGCGCTTCGTGTTCCAGCTCATTGAGAGCTTTCTTTCCTGTACGGATTTCTGCAGGCATTCACTTCCGGTTTACTGCGGCCGCCCCGCAGTCAGACGCCCGGCTCCTTGGGGCGTGCACTCCGTTACCTTGTTCTGCAGCAGACGCAGTTAGACGCCCGGCTCCTTGAGGCGTGCCCTTCATTTACCTGCACTCCGCCACCGCATTCACTTACGTCCGGCTCCTCAGGGCGTGCACTCCGTCTCTTCACTGCCGCATTTCCCTCGCTGGGTTTTCTCCTTCATACCACCAGGATATTGAGCCTATCCTACCATTGCAGTAACGCGCTTGCGCTTGTGTGTGTGGCAGACATCAGTGAATGAGTAGCACGCAAATTCTTCCCTGAATATCACTTGTGGCAATTCTGAATATCTGCATTTTCCTTGGGGGCCTTATAAGCTTGTTGGTAACATAGATATTTGAGGACAGAATAGCGCTCTCTTGATGTAAGGAGGCGCCTTGAGCTTGGTTCTTTCTGACCAAGTAAATTTCGTATATTCAGCAGCATTACCTCCTGATGTAAGGAGGCCCCTACTATTCAGTTCTTTCTTGCTGTTCAACCTCATATCAGCCTACCTCATGAACTCCAGATGTTTAGGAGATGAGGTATCTTGAGCCCGCACCTTTTTTGCATATTTTTCATTTCCTTCCTTACACTGCCTATTGAGTCAGTCTTTATTGTTTTTGGGCTATGAGCTATTTTTCTACACTACCTCTACTGGTAAGCCTTACTTATATTCCTTCATTACACCCTCTAGTCAAGTGGTTTATGGTAATTTTCTCTCTGTTCCTTTTTATGCAGTATTGTTTATTGAGCCCTGCTTTCATGTGGTGGACAAAAGCGGAAGAGGGGAACACACCAGGTAGACGTTCATGATATGTATTTAATGGTTATTTGTGGTTGAGTTTGTGTCACCCAAAAGAGTACAGAGTAGGTTAGTGACTATGCTTTGTTCACAGGATTACCGACGTCTCCAGTGACGTATCCTTGCTGCCCGGGTCGTGCCGAGGGATCCTAGCCAGAACCTTGCTGTCCAGGACGAGTCGAGAGACCCTCTTCAGTTTCTTCTCCCCTTGTTTCCCCTCTTCCCCCTGCTCACTGGTCCTGCTTTGACCTTGTTGGGCGGGCTAGTGGTATTGGGACATTAGGACCTCTTCTTCTGTCTCCTGTCTCTCGTTCCTGTGGAAACATCAGGTGAGCCTTGATAATTGTTAAGCAAAACACCTCTCACCTTGTTTTGGGATGGACAAACACAGACACCACATACACTGTCTCTCTCTCTCTCTTCTAGTTTTAGTGATGTTAGTAAAGGTCATCATCTGGCTGCCCTGCTTTAGTTCTAAATTACCAAAATCTGGTTGTTATGCCCAATTTTCAAGGAGATAACTCAGAGTAGGCAATAATTATCACTCCCAATAATTTCTGAACACAGGAGTTTCTCATTTCATCAGGTACAATATTTATTGCATTAGACACTAGGCCCTCGAATTTGATGCATAGGTGTCAATGGACTAGTGGCGGCTCTTCTTTATGGCCTCACAGCTACACTACACCCTCTTTATTTTCTGGTCCATTTTTTATTATATCAAGAGTGAATAATAAAAATAAAATACAGACCCGCTTTGGATCCAGCAACAAACTGAGGCAGCTAGTGACATTGCCTGAGAATGCCTGCAGCAGCCATCAGAGTGATTCTTTATGGCTGGTAAAATCCCAGCACTGTGAGCATGACTGTGTGTGTGAGTTAAAGTGAGAGAGAGTCAGTGAAGGAGTGAGTTAGAGTGAGTGAGGATGAGTTACAGTAAGAGCGAGTATGTGAGAACGAATGTGAGGAAGAATGTAACTGAGTGTTACAGTGTAGAAGACTGAGTGAATCACAGTAACAGTGAGCAATTCAGAATGAGTGAGAATGAGCAGGACTGAGTGAGACAGAGTCGGGTAGAGTAGAATGAGTGAAACTGCATGAATTAGTGAGACCGAGTAAGGCTGAGTGAGTCAGAGTGAGAGAGTAAACTTAGTACACATGTAAGAGAACCCTCCAAGAAAAAGCTCATTGGAGTTTGAGCCAAGAATTACGCCTCACCACTTTTAAAGGTCACCAGCAATCACTGAAGCTCACTCCCCACCCAATCAGACTGACCAAGCTACACCCGCAGTCATACCACTGATGCAGTAATTGTATTACTGGAGTTGTGATATGTGCAATTACCATAGATTCATACATTTTTTTCACATGGGGAAAATTAGGAATATCCACCAGAAACACTGCCTTTATGGGTGCTTCCACATTTAATTGCACAAAGTTGCCATCAGGTTATTATTGAGATAAACAAGCATGTTCTTACTTGCTATTATATGGTATCACAGTTTAAGTTACTGCAGTACTTTAAATCAGCCAAATAAGAATAACGAACAGCAGTCTTATTACCACACATTAGTATCATTTTTCAGACACTCTAAATGAAGCCTCCAAGGGAATCAAGCCTTCTGCTTGTTTTACTCGTATTTTCTTTTTTTCTTTTAAATTTTACCTGGTAGCTGGTGTTATTGATATCTGGGCAGATTTGACCTGCTAAGTAGTAAGCCTGAGAAAAGTTTTCCTTTTTGTCAGAGTAATCTTTTGTAATTTCTCCCATTTTGATTTACGCTTGTTATGCAAGATGCCCGTGATTACGCCATTACACCACATCAAGTATTTGAGTTGTCATTCAAATAAAAAATCCAATGGCAGGAGCATGGAAAAAGTAATTGAAGAGAATGCAAGCAACTGCTGTTCTCACCATGTGTGATTTTACCATATTCTTTTGCACAAATGCGACTTTTTGTCCAAAAAGGGGTGGCGCTAGAGAGCCCACGGCAAGATGGCTGCTCCTTAGTGCAGCTCCGACGGTCAGGAGCTACAATCCATTAATTATCCTGCAATCCAACATCTATCTCTTCAGAAGACGGAGGCTCAAATGTGTAAGGTGCCCTAGAGGACTACATGCCCTGTAATTTGCACCTGGCATAGTGAGGTGACCGCACCCTGGCCCATAAGAGCTGAGCCACATGGAAGGCCTACCGGGACAAAGATGGCAGCCGTGTGATGTGCTGCGGTGATGATCAGCCCAAATGCAAAGATCCTACCGTGCCAGTGGCAAACTAGTCTATGGGGCTCACCACTGTGGGAGATGCCAATAGTTGCCTGCAGTGCAGTTGTAGACTGAGAGAGAAGCCGTCAGGGCCCGAGTGGACTTCAGTGCTGGAGTGTCACGTTGGAATTATGTGCTGTGAGAGGCAAAGCGAAATGGAGAGCAGCAGACAGAAACAGTGTCCTCTTGCCCATTGAGCTGCAGCTGACTGTTTCCTGAGAAAGGGGCGCTGGACAATGGACGAGAGGTCTGGTGATAGTGGGCCAACCCAAGCATTGGGACTGGACTTCACAGGCCTAGAAGTCCCCCTGGGAGGTATGTGACAGCATTAAACACCGCGACCGTACGGGAGCTGATGGAACATTTCAGCACCCTTGGTGAATATGATGTGTGGCTGTGTGGGTTGAGAGAGGTGAATGGACAATTGGTGCCTGCTAAGAGCCCTGTCTACTGACAAATGCAATCCACTGCATCGCGCTCTTGAGACTGTCACTGCTCCTTGGTAGGAAATGCATTGAAAAACTGCCATGCGGTGTGGAATTTGTTGGGACAATTGTGAGATAGCACAAAACTAGACACTGCTGTGATCAAAAGGGGGGGTCCTGCGCTGAAATTGAATGCCCTGCTCACACTGCGTATGGCATTGCATTCTTGAGACTGTTGCTACTCCATGCAGAGGAAATCATTAAAAAGCAGTCATACAGTGTGGAAATGACTGGGGCGTCTATAATATAGCACAGAATCCAGACACTGCAGAGATCAAGACAAGGTGCCCCATGTGTTGGAATTATATGCCCTGCTCACACTGCCTGTGATATCGGTGACATGATACACATGTTGCAATGGTGACTGGTGAAACCGCGCACACTGCCACAGCTAGCCACTAGTGGAGTGCATTGGATGGACTGGGGAGCACCATTCCTGGATAATATTGTACTACGTTCCACACTGTGTGCCTGGCAGTGGTCACATTAAGCATGTGGTGTATGCTAGCGCTGTGGTGCTTCTAGCCTGGGTGCATTAGTGGTGTGATCTCCCAGACGAGGTGCGAGTCGGAGCCCCACCCTTGCCTCTAACATTATTGAACTGCACTTGCTGGCTACAATGGGGAAAATGGATAGGAGTCAGACGCTGCTCACATTTGAGGTGAGGCATGCTACCAAGGCCTCGCAGGATGCAGACTCAGACCACGAGCTAGATGCACCGGCCCGGGGTGCAGCTGTGCTTGAGATCCCACTTCTTGCCATGCAGCAGAGTCTCCAATCTATTGATGGCAAGATTGACACTTTGAACTTGCGCATGGATCATCAAACTACCAAATTGGAAAGGAAACGGCACATATAACAGCAGCGAAGCAGTGCATATCTATAGTGGAAGATGACATGCAATCATTGAACACAAACTGTTTAAATATGGAGGCAGTGCTGGCAGTCATTCAGGCCAAGAATTTAGATTTAGAGGTGTGCTCCCACCATAACAATTTACACATCACTGGTACACCAGAGTTAACAAATAGGCAAAATGGAGCAATATGTGGAAAATATGCTAACAGACATCTTTGGTTCTGACATTCTGTCACACTTGCTGGTAGTAGAGAGAGAGCATAGCTCCCTCATGCCGAGACTGCCCCTGGGGCCCGCACACCCAATAATAGCAAAATTACTAAATTACAGCAATCAAGTCACAGCGCTCCGGCTGGCACGGGACAAGGGAGACCAACTACCAGTGGAATAGTGTGGCGTTTTTCCCGGACTTCACAGCAGCAGCACAAGCAGCCAGTAAAGAGTTCCTGCCGGTCAAAAAGAGGTTGCAGAAAGAGGAGATACCTTATGCAATGCATTCCCCAGCCCGCATGTGTATAGACCACCGAGGGGGGCACAAAAATCTTCATGACACCCAAGGCAGCGATGAAGTTGCGGACAACTGGACACCGAAGTTGACACCGAAGTTGACAACGAGAACACTTGAGGCGATGCGAGTATAGAGAATATTGGTGATCCTGGGTTGCAGTTCCTCTTCCACCTGTTGCTATTGTTTGCCCAGAAGGGCACTGAGACATGAGGACAGACATCCACGTAGCCTGGTGAACAATGACTAGGGTACTCTCCTCACCAAGTGTAATGGTTTGTAGTGCTGTTGAGTGACCAGCGCTGGTCTGGTACCTGGTCAATGGCACGAAACTCTTCTATATGATGCTGGTCCTGCGCTTCACATGTAGCTGACCTTGACTGGCTGGCACACTGACATGACTTTCAGCCAGGAGGGTCACTATGTCTCTGGCTTCTTATGCGTTTCACCAGCAGACACTGGATTTTGTAATTATTTGTTTACAGTTATATGCATTTTGCTCCTAGGATGAGGTGATGCCTTTGGCATGATTGAGAAGCTGAGGTCGGTGGGGGTAAGGGTTATTGTTTTTTGTTTTTGTTGCCATTACTCTGCTATTATTGTCTGTCAATATTTGAGATATCATGTATTGCTTAACATACTGTGCAGAGTGATTATCATTCTTAACATGGTACCATGGCCCAGCCCCCAGGATGTATAGCCCTTCTAACCTTGAATGTGTGGGGGTTTAAAACCCCCCTTAAAACATGACAGGTACTTGCCTACCTGGATCAACATTACATACAGATTGCTCAACTATAGGAGACGATCCTAACACGCCATACAGAGAAAGCTGTGGGTTCCCGATGGTCGGTGATTCGCATAGCCTGTTCTTACTCTTCATATTCTAGAGTACTGATTTTAGGTAAAAAAGGTGTGCCATTTCAAGTCACTCACTCCGAAACAGACGATCAAGGCCGTTATGTAATAGTAGAGGGCAGTCTGTGTGGCACCTTAGTGACTCTATCAAATTCCTGTCGGCCCAAAACTGATGCCCCTTCATTTTATACACAGCTCTGACACTGCTTGCACTCTCTTCACCCATCCGCCGTCCTATGGGCTGGGGCTCTTAACACTTACTTAGACCCACAGCTAGATCAGTCCGCAGCTGCGGACTCTACCAGAGTCTTATGTGAGAGGATGGAGGAGTATGGGCTTGTGGACCTGTGAAGAATGGAAAAAACCCCGATGGGCAGGAAGGTATATTCACCTCCTCATGCATGGCTCGTGGTCCAGGCTTGATTACTGGCTGGCAACCCAGGAGGTGAGTGTCTGGACAGTGGAGGTGCAGCATCTACCTAGACCATTGTCAGATCATGCACCAGTGAAATTAGTGTTCTCAATCCCTTCCCATATCCCCACACAATTTACATGCAACTGCCGTGCTTGACCAGGTGTTTCGGGAGAGCCTAAGCTATTGTAGAATACTTTGAAAAATAATTGGGGTCTGTGGAGGGAGCAGCTACAATCTGGGAGGCGTTTAAAGTCCCAAATAGGGGGGGTTTGCATAGGTAAACAGGCTTGAATCCTAATTGACATAAGCATGCAATTGCACAAGATAGAGGACACGCTTTGGAATCTGGAACGCGACTAAGAGACTACGCCCCAACCGAGCAACCATACTACCATTAGAAAGCAAATCACTAAATATAATGACACAGTGGAGCAGGAACTGCGCTACCTCTCTCGACGACATGTGGTGAGAACCTATGAGGAGGGAGGCTGTCCAGGCCGTAGCCTGGCCAATAAGCTGAAGTCAAACTGGGCACACACACATTGGCAAAATCACTGACCCTGAGGGTGAGTACTGTTATGGCACATTTCCTTTTATCCACTTTCTTGGATTTCTATACCCACCTCTATGCCACCCACAGCTCAGCTGTGGAGGTAGAGATTGCCGAATATCTGGACGACGTGGCCCTGGCGTGGCTGTCCCCCGGGCAGCGGGAAGATTTGGTGCAACCAATTACAGAAGCCAAGGTAAAAGACACTATACGGATGCTCACCAGTGGTAAGGCACCGGCCTTGATGGCCTAACTTGAGAATTGTGTAGAGTTTGTGGACCTACTGGTGCATCACCTACATGCAATGTATGAGGAAGCATACACTCAGCAGATATTGCCCCCTCCCTTTGTGAAGCCTTAATCATTGCATTATTAAAACCTGACAAAATGCCTGAGCACTGCGAATCATATCACCGCCCTCTCGCTGATAAATATAGATCCAAAATACTGGGGAAAATACTGGCTTTTAGGCTTCACCTGGTGCTGACAAATCTAGTCCTGCCAGACCAGTCGGGTTTTATACCCACTCATTCCAAGACACATAATCTGTGCAAACTGTTCGCGCTACTGCACCAGCTTGACCCTGCTGTGAAAGAGGCAGCAGTCCTGTTGGATGCCACTAAAGCCTTTGATTCATTTGAGTGGACATACATGTTCACAATCCTGCATCTAATGGGGATGCCCCAAGCATTCCTAAGATGGATGCACCTGCTATACACTGACCCTGTAGTCCGGGTGTGCATCAATGGTCACACGTTGGAGGTGCTGCATATACACAGGGGTATGTTCCAGGGGTGCCCAATGTCCCCAATATTTATTTGCGCTCGTTCTCGAGCCCCTAGTGGGTGTGATCCACCAGAGGCATACAACTTCCACATTGAGCTTCCGATCGAGGCCTATCAGTATTTCACTCTATAAGGACAATATGGTACTCTATGTCCATAGCCCCAAAACACATTGGACCCACTGATAAAGGAGCATGTTTGTTTTGAACAGTACTCTGGTCACAGCCTCAATTGGAAAAAGTGAGTCATAATCCCCCGACCCCAAGCACACAACCCCACTCACTGGACTTTCCTCTAGAATAGAGCGCGGGCCTGTTAAGTATTTGGGGATCTGGATTCATAAAGACCACGATTTAGTGGTTTGCAAGAACTATGGGAGAGCAGAATCGAAATTGGAAGAACAAATTGATAGATTGTCCAGAATGACCCTTTCATTGGCAGATAGGGTGGCGGTTATGAAGATGATAGTGCTCCCCAAATTTCTGTACCTTTTCAATAAAATACCTATAGTTTTACCACAACAGTTCTTCAGAACCGTTCGATCACACATGGTAACAGTAGCATGGGTGGGGAAGCAGCCTAGGATTAGTTGGGACACACTGACATACCCGTACACCTGTGCGTATTATTTGTGTGCCCAGGCCTAGTTTGCGCATTATTGGTATAGTTCACGCGACTGTATACCACACTTGGCAGTTGAGGCTGATGATGCACACCCCATTCCACTAACCGTTGTTTTGCCACACAATTGCCTAGTTGTCACTAGATTGGAAATAAGCTCCACAGATTGGGAGAGGTGCCCTGCTAGCCAAAAAATTGACAGGGTCGGTATAAAATAAAAACAAGAAGGGGTCCCTTTTGTGCCACTCACTCCTACTACTAATCATTTACACTAATTTGTATGGATGTTAATGGGTACCGATATATCTTTGATTCCAATCACTCCACTGTCTAAACACTGAACACAATTATATGTAAAGATGTCTCATTTATTAAGAAATACTTTCTGATACAAAATATATCTTCTGTAGTTCTGTCATAGTGAAAATACCTTAAAGTCCATACATAGAAACATCATCAATACATTTCAATATTTAATCAAATTTAGTATAAAAACACAAATATATCATTAAAAAACAGTATCCTGAAATTTCCTAATTGTTACACATTCGTATCACAAATTGTCGATGCAGCGTTTTGGTGGATGTAGCTTGATACATCCCACCTTCTTCAGGATAAGATATTTAAAACAGAAGTTTATCTAAAAAAATAAAGATAATATACAGAATTACATTACAGTAAGCATATTTACATAAACAGGTTCAGTGTTACACAGGTTCCTGACTGACTCACCTAATATCTACTCACTCCCTTTATTCATCCATTACCTTTCCATTTCACACTGCTACATGTACTAATGTCATACAACCCACAATTGATATTAGAGATTGGACTATATAGTCATGTCTTCGAGAGAGCACTAGCTTACGTTATCAATCATTTTCCACACCCATAAAACCTCTCTTTTTCAGTTGGGTTATTTCCATTTCCTGATTTCTAATGCTAATCATAGACCCAAGTATTATAATATACTATCTCTTCTTTTACCTATAGGCCAATTAATTTATTTCACCATCTTCTTTGTCAGACTGTTCAAGATGGTTCCCCGGATATCATTCTCTGTAATGAAATATGTAACCTCTGTTTAGTTACCCTAATATAATGGGTCTAAATTCATTTAATGAAAGCACTACATAGTTCATCGAGTTACCTAATCTTTAATTCTCTTGATTCCAATATTTAAGGGGATATATTGTTTTTCACTCCCAGTTGTTTTTAGTGGGAAAAGAACTCCTCCATATGGATTACCGGGCATACCTCTACACAGGAAATATAAATATGTCTATGTTATTGTCTCTACATCTCTAAGAGGCCACTAATCTTCAACATTTTGTATTTAATTCCATTATGTTCTTACCGTAGTATAAAACAAATTTATTGTTTTCAATATAAGCATCTTTTTATTAGTTATTCTCTCTAAGCAGGACCTCTCTGTTTCTGTTCAGAAGTGTTTCATGCCAAACCGTTGCGGGACTCTTATTTTCAGTATCCCCTCATGCTCTATTAGAGATTTTTTTTAAGAAATCAAAAATATATGTATGAGAACCATATCACCACACCTTCATGCCGTCATATGCCCCATCATGGAATATATAACATTGCGAGAACCTGAGATGTATTTTATTTTATTAATCTCGATCATGAGATAGGAGGTAGCTTATTACGGCAAGAATCGCAGCCCCTCGTTGGTGCAAACTCTTTTATACCATTAAAGAACCCCCGTTGTTAGTTTAGTAATCCTCTCAAATTTATGAAGGCTGTATTTTTGGGGAGCAATATACGTGGTGGGGCAGTTCTCCCATTTAGTATTTTTACATCTGCATCCGCTCCTTATTTCTTTGTTGTCAATGCTCATAGTGCTCGCAATGCTCAATGTTGATTCTATTGTTAGCAGCGAACTCACCTACTCAGCACCTTCTTCCCTTTATTTAACCCAGTTTATTTTCACTAATCATCATAGCAAATTATTTTATGGATACTCTATCTTATGAGCCCAAAGCTCACCCCTGAGAATTCCGCATCCCCGTACTCTAAATAAACACCATTCACTGCACCACAAGAGCTTGGAGAGCACTGGGAGCCTGAGCACAAAAGCTCCTTTTGTATGCACCCGCACTGCCCCTGCCATTTCACCCAGCCATTTCAGCCACACACAAGGCTGGAGCACTTGCCATGCTTGACAGGGCAGAGCTAAAGACAATGGGGGATGCATACTCAGAAGGAAAGTTTGTAAGCTTAACAGACATCTCACATAAACAACACCAGGCACAGATACTGTCCTTCATATACTATCGTTTACGGGCGGCCATGAGGGAGCTATATCCCTCTTTCCCAGCAGAACCCCCTGCTCTTGGAGTACTACTCACTAGCACTACATGAGGAATATTATTACAAGGTTGTGCAATGCGGCTGTAAGCGATGGGTTGCTTACTCAAACCAAAGCACTTGACAAATGGAACAATATCCTTGACACTCCACTGACACCAGAAGATTGGGTTTTTTGCTCTGCACTGGCAGGCATGTTCATGTCAAATTGTAACCTGCAAATGATCAATTTCAAGTGCTTGCAGCAAATGTGCTACACGCCTGTTAGACTGTTCTGATATGGTTTGAGAGGAGACACAACCTGCATGAGATGTAAGACAATAGAAGCAGACTTTCTACATTTAACTTGGTTGTGTGCTCCTATGCCACAATACCTGATATGGGTGGTGAAAAGCCTGTTGACCATGGTGATGGAACCGGTATACTGCACCACCCAGATATGCTTACTTGGTGTAGTCAAAAACTGCAACCAGCTCAACGTAAGTTTGAAGAAGTGGCGTTACTGTTGGGAAACGAAGTGTGGCCATGCAGGGGGGGAAACGATGATCACCGATGCCCAAACAGTGGCTTACTGATATGGTCTACTGCAAAGAAAATCTGTAACTATTTTCCGAGGAATGGCCAATGCCCTCACACCCTAGAAACATTTGGGGTCCACTCACAGCTTACTTACTATCGGATCTAAATCTGACCTACTGCTTCATGTATGGGTGGTATTATTCAGGTAGCTGTGGGGGCTGTAAGGGCTTCACGGGTATTAATGCTACTGTACTGCAAGCATGATATGTCCTGCTCTATGGTGCAATTGATGGCATTGTGTTTGTATCTTGTTTATATGATGGAAAAATCTTAATTTAAAAAAAACCTTGTGTCCAACATGGATGCCAACAAAATAGAGCACAATGCTAGACTGACATTTTGCTAACTTCACTTAATTTATTATTTCACATAATTTCCACAAACGAATTTATGCAAATTTCACCCAGGCTTCCTGTTCACAAGTGATGTCTGTTTAAGGTGCTGTTCATCTGCCACAAGGGGATCCATTTGGACACTCACAAGAACTACATGTCTCAGCTGTTCTCCATGTATCATCATCCCAGACAACTGCGATGCTCGACTTTGCACCTGATTTCTATTCCCAGGGATCACAAAGCACGCCTCGGAGAACCTGTGTTCTCCATGATTACTGCTTAGGCCTGGAATAGCTTTCCTCTGGCAATCAGTTTGGAGTCAATTTTGCTTAAATTCCGTAAATCCCTGAAAACCCTCCTCCCTCCATAATTTCTATGCATAGTCAACTTACAGTTCCCAGCGCCAGGACACCCACTGGTATTTGCATGCTATGCAAAACCAGTAATCAAATCAATCAGATATGTTGTCATTGCACTCTCACTGCAGCTGTTGGTTTTGTTGCCAAAAGTTCTGAGTGGGACAAAGATTGATTCCATAGGTGTGGAGGCTGTTTCACAGGTCAGATGCATTTGTTAACTCAATTTGGTCCAAAGTCTTCCCTTTAAACCTTTTTGCTTCTAAAAGTTTTCCTATGTGGCAATGCCGGAAGGTGTAGCAGGGCAGGACTCCACAAGGCCAGATACCTTTACTGTTGAGCTCCCGCTCAACCCATTTTAATTATAGCAAAAAGGGTCAAGCAGGACAAGCCTGGTTTTCTCGACCACCTTGGGTGCAACCTCTTTTGGAAAGACACAGCACCTTGTCCCGATCCTTCAGAGGTAGATAAAATGACTAAGTTAAACTTTTTTCAACTGCTGGGTAGTTCTTTCAGGTCAAGCATTCAGCACCCAAGTCCTCTGGGCAGGCTTCTAGGGGCTAGTTCACTTTCTAGTCAGGGGACTTAAAAGACCCAGTCCAATGATCGGCAAGGACTTCTTGGAGTGAGGGTCAACCTACTCCAGGTGCGATGTTCTCAGGTCTATGGATGTTTTGGGGATGTGGTGGCTAAAGTACCAAAGTTATCCTGTGTATTAGCCAGTGATTGGAGGAATTCTACCACCCAGTACTAACCATTTTCATACAACCCCCACCTCTTTCTGTAGTACTTTGTCTTTGCCTTACTGTAAAGTTATCCAGGAATCCGTGCTTGAGGACAACAGATCCCTTCTAACATTAGGCAAGCTTCTCTCCAGCTTGCTAGCCACGCCCCTATTTAGATGGGAACTTTTCCAGCTTTACAGGATCAAAACTAGTTTTCTAGCTGATTGTAAGTAGAGCCAGAGTGGCTAGGAGTGTCATGGAGATGAATAGCAGAAGCCCTCTCTTTCATCTCAAACAGAATAAAAGAAGTGTTAAAGTTATTCTTGTTCTGCCAACTGCTTTTCATTCCTATAAGATGTACAATCCCGGGAGGCGTGGCTTGAGCGCCGACGATGATGGTGGCTGCCTGACGCCGCTCTGGGATGAAGCCGGAGGAGCCGGAAGTTTTGTGCCGATGGAGCCGCCCCGCTGCGCATTTCAAGCGGAGAATTTGCTGACGGACTTCTCCAAGCGTCAGCTGTTACCTGCATTTTGCCGCGGTAAGCCTGCGTTGCCTCAAAATTCCACATTTAACTCGCGGCGCGCCCCGTGACGGAACCGCGACCGCCATTTTGTGCTCATTACTCTCTAGTCACAAATAGCGGCTCTCCTCAGCATAATGCCGCTTTGAGGACAATGTTATATTTCGGGCACTTTGGAAGACTTTTTCTCTGATTCTGTCTACAATCTCTTGCACCATTTTTGCTTCTGTGTTACAAATGATATTTTTTCCTCCATTGGTTGTGTTTAAATGCTCAAAATAACTTATAACTGGCCAACCACAGCCATATAATCTGGAGGTGCTGTACTTGCTCAGGTAATTTCACTGCATTTACGCTTTTTCTTGTGGTATCTTTATATTCGCTTTGCAATTTTGCTTATCAGGATACCTGCATGTCTATGGGGAGAACCAAAGGCGGACGGGGCAGTGTTCTACCGAACCCGTCTGCAGCACGCTCAAAATCTACCTTACTGCCTACCTCTAACCCATTTTCGGTCCTACAAAGTGACATGGAGGATTCTTCACAAGTCAATAGTGAGACTTCCTCCAATACAGTTTCCCCTGTGCATGTCTCTAACTCTCTTCCTCCTCAAGTCAATGTTAAAAACATGCCTAAATCCAGTACTTCACCATTACTATCCTCCATTAAGCGTGTCAAAAAGGATCCTCCTACGCCAGCCGTCTCTCCTCCGCCAGCCTCAATGGAGCTGCTTCTGGAGGAAATACGTGCTCTTAAACCATATATGGAGGAAACGAATACGCGCCTACAAGCTTTGGAGGTCAGTTGGTCTTCACTTCAAAACAAAGTCACCTCTGTCAAATCTCAAGTCGAATCACTACAAATCTCTTCACAACAAATTCCTCCTATGAAGGTAGACATTTCTCAACTCCAGAAGCAAGTCGAGAACCTTGAGAATCGCAGTAGACGTAACAATCTACGAATTTATGGTCTTTTGGAGGGGTTGGAAGGATCCAACCCAATAGCCTTCTTTCAATCTTTTCTTCCACAGCTGTTGGAGATTCCGGAAGCTCCTCCATTGAACATACAAAGAGCTCATAGATTGGGCCGCTCTTCATCTACTTCTTCTTCTCAACTTAGACCAAGAGGTGTAATACTCTACTTCTTAGAATACACTGACTTGTTAAAAGTTTTGCAGGCAGTCAAATTCAAGCGTCGCATCTCCTGGCAAGGTTCACAGCTATTTTTCTCCCAAGATTACGCCAAGATCACCGTGGATAAAAGGAAGAGCTTTCTTGCAATGAGACCAGCGTTACGTGATTTAAACGCCAGATTTGGCTTGATTCATCCTTGCCTCTTTAAAGTAACTTATAAAAATAAAACAACTACATATGAGGACCCAGCTTTACTTCAACGTTTTCTTGAGAACTGCAGAGAAGAATCTATGGATTTCGCCAGATCATCTTCTCCTTGAGAATTTTGTTATTTCCATTTCCAATTGTGTAGTTATGTACATATCTCATGTTTTCCTTGTTCCTGACAGATTTGATTATTTATTTCTTTTGTCTTATGTCTTCCCTTTCAGGTGTCGTTTTCCCCCTTTGTTCCTATCCTCCATTGTTTAATATTGTCTAGACCATTTCTCCTCGTGGCTTCCCCCAGTGGTGTTTCGCTGGTTACGCCTTCTCGTCTTGTTGCCTCAACACCCTCCACCCATGTTTGAGTCTCTGGTATGTTTTATTATTCTGTTTCTACTTTTGTTCTGTATTTTATCCCTTCTTTTTCTTCCTTTCTTTCTCTCTCCCTTCTCTTTTTCTCCGTTCTTTTCCTCTTTTTCTCATTTCATATCCATTTCTATTTTTTTTAGTGCTTTACTAATGGTTATTTTGATTACTGCAGATTTTTATTCTATACATATGTACTGTAAAGTTTTTAAGTATCCTCTTTCTTCTTATACTTTTGGGAAAATGACGTTACGTGTTATTACATGGAATGTTAAAGGTTTGGGCACGCCTATTAAAAGACAGAGAGTTCTTGCCCATTTAGCTAATTTAAAGGCAGATATTGCTTTTTTACAAGAGTCTCATCTTGTTACTTCAGAAATTTTGAAACTTAAGCGTCAATGGGTCGGATCTGTATTTTCCTCTGCAGGTACAAGCAAGAAGAATGGGACAGTGATCCTTTGTCATAAAAAACTTAAGGTTTCCCTTCTCTCTGAAGACTCTGATGATGAGGGTCGTTGGTTAATTGTCCATCTTAAAGTTAATAATGTTCCTGTTTCTCTGTTTAACGTTTATGCCCCCACTAAGCCGGATAATAATTTTTGGCCTCATATCTCTTCCCTCCTGATGTCTATCCCTACACCATACGTTATTTTTGGCGGTGATTGTAACCTAGTCGTTGACCCATATATAGATCGAACCTCCAAGGCAACTTTTGTCACTTCTCCAATGCATCAACATTTCAACTCTTTAATTTCTCATAGATCTCTTGTTGACTCTTGGAGATTCTGTAATCCTCAACTTCGGGAATACACCTTTTTCTCCCTACACACCTCTCCCAATCTCGCATAGACTATTTATTTGTTTCCAAATCCCTCACACAACATATAATACATGCAGATATTGGTTCAATATTGATTTCTGATCATGCCCCAGTAATCCTTGATTTGGAATTACTCCCTGTCACTGAGTCTAACAGGAGATGGCGTTTCAACACTTCTTTACTGATTGATCAGGCCTTTACTTCCTCTTTTGAATCCTTTATTTCTGAGTTCTTGAATCACAATATATCCTCTGTTCTTTCTTTCGTTACTCTGTGGGATGCTTTTAAGGCTTCAGCCAGGGACTTTATTATATCTTATGTCGCTAAAAAGAAAAAACAAAATTCCCAGAAAGCTCTTGAACTTCTTAATAATATTAAGTTACTAGAAATTCTCTATACTACCTCAAACTCTAAACCTGACCTTAATAATCTTAGTGTGGAAAAGTTTAAATACAACAAGTTATCTGCAGAAAATGCTAGCTCCTTTCTTCTTAAAGGTAGCGCTCGCTATTACGGTGGACAAACAAGGCGGGCAAACTTCTTGCCTCTTATCTTAAGGTTAGGAAAGATCGTTTAAACATTGATTATATTCTTGACTCTGACTCCTCTAGAATGACCAAGAACTTAGACATTTTAGAGGAATTTAAGAAATATTATGCTTCACTTTATACTCCTGAAAAAATTCCAGATCCTATTCAAATACAGCTCTACCTTGATTCAATCCCAAAACACTTTCCTTCTGATATCGACGTCTCACCCTTAGAAACAGATATCTCTATTAAAGATATCTCCCATGCTTTGCGTCTCACTAAAACTGGGAAAGCACCAGGTCCCGATGGTTTTCCTGTGGAATTTTACTCTCATTTTTCCAATTTGCTTCTCCCACATCTTCACTCTTTATTCACATTTTTTATTTCTTCTCATACTTCTATGGGTACCTTTCAAGATGCCCTAATTTGTTTACTTCCTAAAGAGGGGAGAGATCCTCATCTTTGTAAAAACTATAGACCAATATCTTTAGTTAACACTGATTATAAATTATTTGTTAAACTTCTCGCTCTTCGATTAGAATCCTTTCTTCCATCTATCATCTGTTCAGAACAATCGGGTTTCATTAAGGGTAGAGCCATCTCTGATAACACTAGAACCTTTTTTAACATATTGCATAAATCAAACAAATATCTTCACTCCCTCGCAGCTATTTCGTTAGACGCAGAGAAATCTTTTGATCGTATGGATTGGTCTTTTATATTTCATTCTCTTTCCTGGTTCGGGTTTGGACCTAAATTTATTTTGTACATTTCTTTATTATATTCTTCCCCTAAAGCTTCCATTTTTATTAATGGCTCTATTTCCAAACCTTTTGCCCTACACAGAGGTGTTCGTCAAGGATGCCCTCGTTCGCCACTTCTTTTTATCCTTGCGTTGGAACCTTTTCTTGCTAAAATTAAGCAAAATCCTAATATTCATGGTTTCCAGAATGATAACACCCATATTAAAATGAGCGTCTACGTGGATGATATTTTACTATATCTATCAAAACCAGAAATCTCCCTCTCACCCTTCTTGATAGAAGTTAATACCTTCTCCTTACTTTGTGGCTATAAATTAAATTCTGATAAATGCGAAATCCTTCCGCTTAATATTCTATGTTTCAAACATGAGTTTCTTTCAACTAATTTCACATGGAATTCTCAAAAAATTTAATATTTAGGTTTATGGTTTGTCCCCTCTATTAAACTCACTTTATCACTGAATATGACTCGAATTTGCACTACGTTATCTGATTCTATTTCAGAATGGCACCCACTTTATTTAACCTGGTGGGGCAGACTAGACACTATTAAAATGATGCTAGTTCCTATTAATCTTTATACTCTTTCAGCTATGCCGTTTACTATCCCTTCATATTTTTTCAAAAAAATGTACTCTATCTTATCAGCTTTTTTGTCGAATATCAAGAAACCACGTATGTCCCTTGCCTTGCTTAAGTGTAATAAGGCTCTCGGGGGTGTTAATTTCCCGGATCTTCAGTTATATCATAAAGCATTTCTTCTTAAACAACTTTCTAAGTGTTTAAATATCTCATCCTCAGATATTTCTCCATTATGGCAAGATGTCGAATTATCCTCTCTTGACCCTTTCTCAATTCAAGAATTCCTTACATTTACTCATAAGACTCGTTTTTCATGTTCACCTATACATAAAACCTCTCTTAACTTATTCCACTCAATTATCAACTCACATCTCCCGGAGGTTGACCGGTTTCTCAATTCTTCGATTTGGCATAATCGTTATATAACAATTAACAGAAAACCTGTATTCTGGAAAACTTGGCGTGACAAAGGTCTACTTTGGGTTCATCAGCTCTACTCTGACGATACCTTTCTTACTTTCTCGGAAGCACAATCACTCTTCGATCTCCCGGATTCATACTCTAATAAATTTGAAACATTGATTCAATCTATATTCTTATTTTTATCCTCTCAATCTTTGAATCCTCCCTCCTCAATATCTCAAGGTAATATCCTTCCTATTCTAAGTAATCATCCTAGTCCGTCTTCTATTTATAAATTTCTTACCAAATCCAGGGAGCATAGAAATAAAACTAAGGTAGAGCTACAATGGGAACGGGATTTTCTTATTTCATGGTCTATTTCGTTTTGGGAAAAATTATGGATTAAAATTCGTAAGACCTCAAGATCAGCTAGCACAACACAAACACTTTTCTTCTTATATAATAGACTTATGTTCACTCCTGCTTCTCTACATAGATTCTCACCCACAACGTCCTCTAATTGTTGGTCTTGTAATCATCCCAACGCAGATTTGTTTCACATGCTATTTTCATGTCCCCTTACCCATCAGTTTTGGGTGAAAGTATGGTCTCAAATCAATATTATTTTCTACACCCAATTTCCCTTTTCCCCTCTAACTATCTTTCTAAGCTCACTTTCTGAACATTGGCAATCCATCACATATAATACAGACATCGTAGATTTATTAATTGCAATTGCTTTTCAACAAATTACCAAAAATTGGAAACAATCCACACAATTATCTTTCCAGGCCTCGTGGTATAGTGTTTGTTATAACCATTGAATAGATCGAGCCTATATCTCTCCTCTATCCCTACTTATCAAACGAGAACAGTTATGGTCACCTATTACCATTTTCTTAGATGCTTCTGCTCAGAAATCGAATCATCATCGCCCATTGTTAGAAGAAGTCCCCAAACCACCATGATTTAAATTAACCTCTCCCATTTTTATATAGTATTTACTTTGTCTTATTTGTTTACAGTTACTATATAATGGTTTATTCCGATTTTACAGTCACTATTTAATAACTGCTCATTTTATTATCTATTGTATTAAGCTTTTCTACCTTTTATTACATTATAGCTAGTTCAATGCTATTGTACTCTTTTTCCTTCTTGCTCTCTTTCCCTCTTTTACAGTTTCCATTATCTTCATTATATATGCAACTGGTTGATTTTTGCTAAATGATTATTAAGTAGTCAACTTAATTGGTATTATATAAGTTATTGTAATTTTATTAAGTTTATATGTTTTGTTGCATTACTCTTTTCAATAAATTTCCTCTTAAACTTAAAAAGATGTACAATCCCTGCTAAGTGGCCAGTAGTTAACACTATGCTGTTTTCCTTGGCTCAAAAGCACACCACTGTCTCCTGAGTGAAAGCTATTAACTCACCTATTCAAAGATGTGTATTTTAGCTTTTGAGGTTGCTAGACCTGTCAGCCTTTGGGTGGTTTTCTCCCAAACTGTTTTCTTTCACCACTCCTATTTTTGAAGAATTTGTGTTTGTTGGCCTTAGCACTCTGTTTACTTTACCGCTGCTAACCAGTGTTAAGTGCTTTCTCCTTTAAAATGGTAAAATTGGCTTGCACGTGTTTGAGATATGTAATTGCCTTTTAAGTCCCTTGTAAAGTGGTATACCATATACCCAAAGCCTATAAATTAAATACTACTAGTAGGCTTGCAGCATTTATTGTGCTACCCACTTATGTAGCCCTTTAAAATATGTCCCAGGTCTGCCGTTGCAGACTGAAGTCCTACTTTCAACTGAATAGGCTGTGCTCTGCCTTCACACAAAGGGCTTTTCACCCATGCATTGTTCATGCAGCCAGCTTTAGTCCAGGGCAGGGGAATCAGGAAACATCAAGCACTCCCTTTTCAGTTCACTTTCTGGATCTGTGGAAGGACTCTGAGAGGACTGCCTGCTGCGGTGACCTGCCATGTACTCAACAGTACTGCTTTGCTGCACCTGGAGTGACTGCTTTGCTGCCTGGAGTCTGCATTGAACCCTCAGAGGCCAGCCCTGCACCTTTAGCAATGTTTCATCAACTGCACCTAGAGCTACCAGAGTGACCGCAAGGGCTAGTTTGTTGGTCTCCTTTTCAGAGCCTCGGTAGCATAAAAGGCTCCCTCCATCTTGAACCCGCACCTGAACCCAGCGTGAGTGAGTCCTAACTCCCAAATGGTGTCCCCACAGTCCTAGACACTTGGTGGTGGTGCTAAAGGTACCTAGGTAGCCAAAATCTAAAACGTGGAAATTACAAATTAGTGGCTAAAAACTGCTCTGAGAAACGGGGGAAGACTGAGACCAACCTACTCATCTGCATGCCTAAGGTGCTTCTGATCAGCCTGACTTCGCAGCAGCTCCCAATATGTTTTTCTCCATAACAGTAAATCCTGTTCATAGGTCCTTCGCCAAAGAGGTATCCAGCCTCATGAAACTTTCCCTGTAGGGAAATGGACCACCTCAACAGTTTAGGTTTATCACTCCTCCTTTGCATGAGCCTCCTGGGGGGTCTGTAGTCTGTCTGAACCTGGAAGAGAGTCCCAAACAGATATGATCTCAGCTTTAGTGCCCAGATCACAGCAACTCTTTTTTCATGGAAGTAGCCTTCCTTCTAATGAAGGATACAGGTTGGTCTAGGCCCTTCTCATTTAACTGTGCTAAGACTCCCGAGTGCCATTCTCTGAAGCATCTGTCTGCAATATGAACTCCTTAGAAAAGTCAGGGCTTGAGTACAGGTGCTGATAAATGGCCTCCTGGATGGTATCAAAGGCTTTATGGCAGGCGGCTGTCCAGATCTTCTGTCTGGGCTGCTTCTTTGAAATCAGCTCTGTTAAGGGGGCAACAATGGCACCATATGTAAACCTCCTATAATACCCTGTAAGGCCCAGGAAGGCCCTTGTCTATGTTTTAGGGGGCTGCCAGGTCATAATAGTCTCAATCTTGCCTGGAGGGGTTGCACCTTTCCCCAACCCACCATGTGACCCAGATAAACCACGGAACCTTGTCCTATTTGGCACTTACTGTCCTTGATAGTCAGGCCCACCGGCTGCAGGGCCTGGAGCACCTCCTGGAGGTGGCACAGGTGTTCTTCCCAGCTGGAGCTGTAGACCAAAATGTCTTCCAGGTAGGTGGCATAGAATGCCTCCTTCCCAGCTAGGACCGTGTTGACCAATCTCTGAAAGGTGGCAGAGGCATTCTTCAAACCAGGGGGCATCACCCAAAACTGAAAGTGATCCTCTGGCATTGAGAATGCAGACCTTTCTTTTGCCCCCAAAGTCAAAGCGACCAACCAGTACTCTGATGTAAAATCAAAGCCTTAAGGAACTTGGCAGCACCAAGCCCTGGGTATATAGAATGCCACTGTACAAGGGACTTACAGGTAAATTAATTATGCAAAACAGGTTTAGACAAATCTTACCAAGATACAGGAGAGAGCACATGCACTTCAGCACTGATCAGCAGTGGTAAAGTGCCTAGAGTCATGAAACCAACAAAAACAGGTCAGCCAAAATACAGGAGGAAGGCAAAAAGTTTGGGGATAACCCTGCAAAAAGAGACGGGTCCAACAGACATCCTTTGCATGATAGTGGCCATTATTGGCATAATACTGGGTCTGGAATCACAGTAGCTATTGTCTGCATATTTGAGGCACCCATTCACATGCACTTCTAATTAGAGGCAAATAAAAATACCAAGGTTGTTTTTCATTTCTATTATGGAGCAAGTTCCTTTTATCTCACTCATTGTTTCATCCCCAATGCACTCAAGGTCTAATGGCCAAACTCATAGACCACATATTGGTGTTTTCATGTCAAAAACACGTATTTGTATTTTTAAAACAACATATGTAAGGATATGTTTACACCTCCTTTTATACATCCATATATTCACCCATGTCCATTGAATGTGTTATCTTTTTTCACTGCATGTAGACATCTGAAATGTCATTGCAAGGTCGGCAAAGAGATGTCATCTTAATTCCAGGTGTTAACATGCAAGAAATGTGATTTTGTAATTGATAGTACTTGTTTCTAACATTTCACTGTACCTTCACAATGTTGGTGTTTTGATGTCTCACTACTCTCTTGATGCCTCTTGTCGGCTACAGTGGTACAGCAGTACCTGTTGTCCACACTATGACCAAAACCACAGATGACAACAGGGCATATCCCGACAGCAGCGATTTGGCCTTCTACCGTCCGTCATTCAGGTAAGTCTATGATCACATTATACCCACAACTGTATATTGTCATTTATATTTTCTCAGCATTGTTTATGATTTTAAAAAAAAAATTATTAGATGTTTTTTAGCCATGAGTACGCTGGTTAAATACAGCAGTGAAAAGAGAAAAAAAAGAAAAAAACAAAAGGGAACGACAAAACTTTATCTTTTCTTTTGGTCAAATTAATAAAGTTATTACCAAGATAGGAAACTGAAAATGAGAGAGCATAGAGAAGGACGTACAAGATTGCAGCGAATAATAATAAAGAGTAGTAAGTGACTAAACCCATTGTAAACCGGACCAGACCCCATTGAGCCTGCACAGTGCATGGGGGCCTCTGACCTTAGCTAGGGCTAACTCATATTCAAACACCTGTCTGAGCAATGCCCAGAACTCTTTAACATTTGGATTGATAGGACTTATCCATGACTTAGCAATAAAAAGCCGTGCACAGACAATTGCAATAGAGAATAAGGTCTTCTCAGAGTTATTAACATCATGCTTAAGACCAAGACAAATTTCTTTATCAGTAAGCTGGAGCTGGCGGCCGCGTTGCCCTGCTAGTGTTGTACAGATATGTTGCCAGTAAGTCCTAAGCATTGGACAGTCCAAAAGCATATGCTTTAGGTCTGCAGCATATAAGTTGCATTTAGGGCAGAATGACTTATCAGGGAATCAGGATGTTGTCCACTTAGAGATGAGCTTGGGAGTATAGTAGAGCATGAAAGCAGTTTTATGTTGTTGCAATTTTAAATTGATAGAGACGACTGCTCTATCTAAGGTAACAAGTGACTCCTGCACTTCCTCGACCATGATATCAGTATTCACAAACCGGCTTAGTTTAATAGATATCCGCAGATTGTCATCAAGAGCAGATGCATACGTTTCTGATATTTTACACTTATGGCACCTCTACCAGTGTTCTCATAAACACCAGCCAATAACTCAGATGTAAGGTAATTTTATCCCATTTAGAGATAATCTCTTACCTGAAGATTTTTAAAGAAAGAGCTATGAGGAAGCCCGAACTCATCTCCCAGCGCTATAAATGAGCGAAAACCCTGATTGTCAAATAGTTGACCCAACCAAATCATGCCTGAAGACTGCCAGATTCTTCCAACTGAATCCTGGAATATATCAGACAGGGTTGGATTGCCCCATAGAACAGTATAATAATGCAGTGAAGGCCAAGAGAATTTCTAAGAAATCTCACACCAGATCCTTGTTATGTCCCTGATCACCTTAAATTTGACCTGCTTGTAATAGTTGGGATCAGAGGTCTTATAAAGCGTAAATCCTATAGTCTTCCCGCAAGCTAATTGATAAGCCAATTAAGAGAGTCCAGCTTCCTGCCCTTTCAACAGACTCTGCATCCGTCCTGTGAATGCAGCCCAAAAGTAGAGTTTAAAGTCTGGGAGACTGAAGCCCACTTGTTTATAAGGCAACTTAATGCAGCTGAGAGCCCTTATGGCGCATCTATAACCCCATATAAAACTACTTATAACGCTTTCCAGACGCTTAAAAAAGGAATTCGGAACCCAAGTAGGGATTGAACGCAAAAGGTATAAAAACTTAGGTAGGATATTCATTTTAATTATTATATTGCACCTGCCGATAATACTAAGGGGGAGCCGATGCCAGCTGCGTAATTTGGCAGTGACGACTTTAAGGAGTGGTTCATAATTCAAGGCGATGAGCTTGTCTACCCGACTACAAAGACAAATACCAAGATATGTAGCGGTATAAGTGACCCCCAGAGATGTTGGTGAGTTATCGGGCTGGTAGGATTGTCAGAGTTTTTGATAAGTTCAGCTTATAGCCGGAGAAAGAACCGAAATGTTCAGCTTCATCTGTTATGAGGGCTACCGCATCAGCAGGGTTCACAGAGTAGACAGCAATATCGTCCGCATATGCGGTGAGTTTTAATTACATACTATTCAGGCTTACTGGGAGGATACCGGTATTTTGCAAGAGATGCCTTATAAAAGGCTCAATGTAGAGTGCAAAAAGTATAGGGGAAAGTGGACAACCTGACGAGTGCCCCTTTGAACAGGGAATTGTGTGGATGATAGGCTAGTCACATTAACAACCGCAACTGGATTATTATATCATTTCTGAACAAGAGTAATAAACTGAGTCCCCAGTCCAAATTCTGACATTGTCCCCCAGAGTGCCTCCCAGGCTACCCTGTCAAAAGCCTTCTTGGCATCCAGCATGATCATACCGATCGATGTTGCTAATTTGCCGGATACGTCGAAGGCTGCTATGGCAGTATTAATGTGTAACACTGTATCTCCACCGGGAACGAACCCGTGTTGCTGTGGGGAAACAAGCTGGTGTATATTAGAAGCCAAGCGCACAGCCAAGATCTTTGACAAACCCTCTCCCCGTATTCATACTGTTTAGCCTTATATTTATTAAAATTGACAGCAATTTTCTCCATAAGTCTTCTATTCAACATAGACCATTTTGCTGACAGCTGTAGATAGATCTCCCGTTCAGTCGTATCCCTGGACTTAACTGCCTATGCATGCTGTTGTTCTAAGCTAATATAATCATGGCGATTTTGTTCCGTCTCTTTTTAAAAAAAAAAAAAAAATTATTGAGAGTTCGTGCAAATTACAAAACTACATGACTGTTGAATACGAATGCATGATACAAAATGATCAGAATACTCAGATACATTATTTGATACAGAAATAAATACCTTCAAAAGTGCAAAGTGCTAAATAATTAAGAATGAACATATCTCATCGGTCTCTCACAGCACCCAGTTACAAAAGAGAAGTACTATCTAAAAGATGCGACATGCTGAACAATTAGGCATAGGCATAGGCCTATGAAGGATAAAACAAACATGTAAAATAATTTACTACATTATTTAATACAGAAATGAATACCTTCACTCCTAGTAGATGAGCACGACCCAACGTTCTGTAACTGACCCTAACTATAACCTATGTCCCCAATAAACGCCAGCGTTTCTCAAACTTTTGATGGAGCCTGATCTTATTGCATATTTTTTTCCAGTTCTCTGATTTTGCTTAACTTTGCTCTCCACGCTTGAAAAGAAGGTACCTTATCTGATCGCCAACATTGTAAAATTAAAGATCTTGCTTCCAATGCTGCAATATACAGGCATTCTTCTTGTGCTGTAATATTAGGAGAGCATCCCAGAACCGCAATATCTACATCTAGGGAGATAGAAGAATCCAGGATAGTTCTGAGATAAGTTTCTATTCCTTCCCAAAAACTACTGATCTTCGGACATTCCCAAGCAATATGTAGCCAGGTGCCACCACCCTCTTTTGCACAACGGAAACACTTGTCCTCAATCTGTGGATATATCTTATGGAGAAAGGAAGGGGTTCTATAGATCAACCATTTCGAATAGAACTGCATGCGTTTGAAGTTTGCGCCTCTGAAAGTTGATGCATTCAATTTATTTATCCTATCCCAGGTTAATTTTGAGACCTGCATCCCTTCCCTTCTCCACCATCTATCCCGGATTTTTTCATATATCAAGGGAGGGTTATTTTCATCAATGATTTTAACCCAGGCACTAATCTTCCGTTGAATCGAGGAGTCAAAGGCTTAACTTAATCTTGCTCTAACGTATGCGTTGTTAATGTCAAATTTTTGTAGCAAGGGTTTTATTCTGATGAATGACCACTTCAAGATTGTTTTAGAGTGTAATAGCCCCATTTCGATCTCTGGCCATGACTTCCAGCAATTTCCTATAGTGAAATCCCGAATCTGCAGGTATCCATTTTCTTCCCACATCTTTAAAATACTAGGCTCTAAAAAATACCTTTCCCCGTAAAAAAATGGGACAATCTAGTTGAATTATTACATCTCGGGATATTATAAAATGTTATAAATTGGGTTTTTTGTTTAAGTGTCCATAGGAGGGTCTTATAGCGTACATTTTTGGTTATTCTAGTAGGATCATTAATATTATATTCCTTTAAGATCTTTTTCCCCAAAAAGTGTCTGCCTCCTGGGTGTCCAATATAAAAAATCTAAAACTGTGATGTGCAAAGGTCGCGTGATAATAATTCCTAATATTTGGAAGGGACAGCCCTCCTTCTGCAACAGGGTACCTTAAAGTGCTAAGTGCCAATCTCGGTATCTTATTAGACCATAAAAAAGAAGAAAACATGCTATCTATCTCTCTAAAATAGGCTGCTTGCAATGGGCACGGGGCAGCACTAAAGAGAAAATTAAAAAGTGGAAGAATAGACATGCAAATTAATGCTACTCGACCCATTATTGATAGTGGGAGCTGGTTCCATCGTATTAACAGACATTTCACTTTTTTCAACAACAGAGTATAGTTTAAGTGGAATAGATCTTCAATTCTCTCCGTAAAAAGATCCCTAGATATCTCTTTGGGCGAGTATTATATACATGCCTAAATTCTAGCAATAGAGAGTCAACAGAGCAATTACACAGTATAATCTCTGTTTTAGTCTTATTTATTTTGTAACCTCCTATTGCTTGAAAATCTGAAAAAATCTTCATGATTTCTAACTGAGTGTCTGTTTTTGAGTTTAAAAAAAGAACTATATCGTCGGCGTAAAGTTTTATATTGGTCATACCTTGAAGCGGGCCGTATACGCCATTTTTTGTCTAATTGCTATTGCAAGTGGCTCGATAAATAACGCAAATAAAATCGGAGAAAGAGGACACCCTTGCCTAGTGCCTCTATTTATTTGACATGTACCTATATTCACCAAATTAATTAAAATTTGCGCCTGAGAATTCGTATAAAGCTGCCGTATTAAATGAATAAACTCCTTTGGAAAGCGAATTTTTCTAAAATCAGAAACAGACAATCCCATGATACTAGATCGAACGCTTTTTCGGTGTCTAGAAACCAGACCTGCGCCTCAGTCTTATTTATGTGAAAAAAATCCAATGCTTCCACTCAATAAGTGAACCTACCATTCTATTTAGCCTATTAGTGAGGAGTTTTGTAAATATTTTATAGTCAGCATTTAAAAGGCTTATAGGCCTATAGGAGTTTACGTTTTCACTATCTTTATCCTTCTTTAAAATGCTGACCACTACTGCTGTGCGAAAAGATAACGGCGGGTCGCCCCCTTGTAGTAAATAGTTCGCTAAGTTTAGGATTTCAGTATTTAGAGTTGGAGCGAATTTTTTTTAAAATTCCGCGGTAAAAACCGTCTTCCCCCGTCGCTTTACAATTAGGCAAGGAGCTTATGACTAAATCAAGTTCTTCCTTAGTAAAATCAGCTAATAATTCCCTATGAAAATTCATATTTAAAATAGGTACTGGCAAGTCGCGAAAAAAACCATAAATCGATTCTGAAGGTGCATTATAGTCCGATTGATAAATTCCCTTATAGTGCCTGAGGAAAACTTCGCCTATATCCGGTGTCCTACTTGAGTGTGTTTTAGTTTCTTCATTCCAGATACTCTCGATCCTATTGCGCACCTGATTCTCTTTTGCCTGCCAGGCTAACAGTTTCCCTGTGTACTCGCTGTCTTCATAGACTGTCTGCAGGTAAGTCCTGCTCACCATATCACCTAACCCATAATAAAATTCTCTCATTTGTCTTTTGGCTTTTGATAATTCTTGCTTAGTGTTTGGGCCCCTATTCATAATATGTTCCTGATTTGCACGAGCAAGTCTTGTTTCCAACATGATTCTCTCCTCTTTTTTCGCCCTTTGTTGCGGGATATCTTTTGAGGTAATTATGCCTCTTAACGTAGCCTTAAAAGCATCCCAGGTCACATTAATGGGGGCTGAATCTCTGTTTATGGAGAAAAAGGCCCTAATCTCATTATCTATTTATGTGCACCATAAATCATTTGTTAAATTAAGTTTATTGAAATACCATCTTCTTGCTGCACCTTTATCCGTATTCCCTACAGCAATTTCCATTTTAATTAAGACATGATCCGAAAAGGCGTTTAAAATGTGTTCATAATTGCTAACTTCAAGATTGTGGGAGGTCAGAAAAAAGTCTATTCTTGATGCTGTATCATATTTAGCTGAGTTGCACGAATAACTACGTTTAACTGGGTTGTTAAATCGCCATTTATCTATAATATCTAGGTCAGTTTTACAGTTAGACAGAGCAATAGCAACTTGCGGTTTGTTTTGTTTACGTTCTAATTTTGTCGAGGCAAGTGAGGGGTCTTGTAAAAAATTAAAATTTCCTCCCCATATGATCTGTCCAGGTATGCACGATAAAGCTTGTTTTAATTGTAAGATAGGGAGTGGATCATCTATCACTGGTACATAGATCGTAGCCAGTATGAGGTTTAGCGTATTTAATTTTCCATGCAAAAACGTCCATCTACCACCCGGATCAGAATATGATCCATTAACATGAAATTGGACGTGCTTACCTAAAAGAATACCCACACCCGTTTGCGCAATACCCGAGACAGATGAGCAATAGAAACCCGCCCAATTCTTAAAGATTTTACTAGCATCTGACAAACTTCGAAAATGCGTCTCTTGAAGAAAAATTGCATTGGGGTTATGCCCTCTGAGCCAACTTTCTACTGCATAGGCTTTGCGCATGTTGTTAAGACCATTAGCATTAAGGGACAGGATTGTTAATTTATTCCTATTCATCATTCTTGTGCTTTATGGAATATTTTAAAATCATATAAAGGCTTACAAGACGCATATCTCCTCATGACAAGTTGAACATACCTCCCTGACCTTGGCTCTGCTCCTAATTCTGACCCTGATAAAAGTATTGGCATGAGACACATAGAAATCCTTCCCATAAAATCTCTTCCTGGAAATTGACCAGCTAAAGTGCAAATTGTGCAAATTGTGCAATTTATGCAATAAACAGCTGCTTCTGATAGCAACAAAAACATAGCATGCAGTAGAGCGTAAATACCTACAACAACTAAAGTGCAAATTGTGCGAATTGTGCAAATTATGCATTAAACAGCAGCTCTTGATAGCAGCAAAAACATAGGATGCAGTAAGACATAGGTACCTACAACAACAGTGCAAATTATGCAGATTGTGCAAGCTATGTTTCAAGCAGCAGTCCTCGGCAGTGGCCAAAAACATAGCATGCAGTAGAGCATCGATACCTACAGCAGCTAAAGTGCAAATTACGCAAATTGTGCAAACTATGCTTGAGCAAAAGCACTCAAAGACGGCTAAAACATGGCATGTGGTAAAGCATAGGTACCTGTATTGCATTCTACAATTGTCCTTTAGCTGACAACTTAGCATCCTGTAAAACCACTCCTTTAAAATTATCCATCTAGTGTGCAAATTTAGCCTAGAGCAGCAGTTTGAGATAGCAGCAAGCATATAAAGTGCAAGAAAAAAAAAAACAGAAAGCTTAAAGTGCCTAAATGTATTCTCAGACTAAGATATATAATATATTTCTCTGCAAAATCTATCCGTATTCTGACAGGGTAAAACTTTTTCCAAGAACTCTCTTTTTTCTGGATGCTTCCCCCCCTCCACCTTCCCCCTCTCCCCCGAAGGAGAGAAATCCCCACTGGTCCCACTATTCCCTCCTTCTCCCTTTTTTTCCTGGATGCCATCTTGGTGCATCCTTTTGCGGCTCCTGATTCACCTCGTAACCGCCCTTGCCTTCCTATCATTAACAGTTCTCCTAATACTTTCTTTTAAGATCAGAAGGCAACTTATAACTACAAAATCCCTTTTCTTACACAGCGCTCAGTTCTTCCAGAAAAGTTTGAGCATCCGATATGTCTGTGAAAATGAAAAATTTTCCTTTAGCCAGGACTTTCAATTTAGACTGTTGGACGATTGATGCTTGCGCTCCTTTAGCCTTAAAGGAGTCAATCATTTTAATAAAGTCCTTTCGTCTGTGAGCAGAGGCTGCAGACATATCAGAAAACATTTTGAAGTTTTGAATTTCGGAAGTGGAAAATGATCTCTTTGCTATTGTTGTTCTTAAAATTTTATCCTTAACTCTATAATCCGAGAAGTACAATAAGATTGTCCGTGGATATTTGGCATTCGGATTCTTCTGTGCGGGAACTCTATGAGCTCTGGTGATTGTAAGATCCCCTTGCAGCTCTGGTATTGCCGTTTTCAAGAGCGACTCAGACCACTTTACCATGTCAGTCCTTTCTGTACCCTCCGGTATTCCAACCAGGCGCAAATTAGATCGTCTGTTATAGTTCTCAAGATCTTGAAGTTTTAGCTCCATCTGGTGTTTATTTTTTTTCAATGCTTGGAGCTCCTTTTGCATACCTACGGAGTTATCCTCTAAGACCGAGACACGATTCTCCACTTCTGTGATTCTTTTAGGGACATTTGATAATCTTTCCTCAAGCTTCGACAGTCTATCATGCAATTGTGAAATTTCAAGTGCTTGGGACATTTTTAAGTCTCTTAATTCTTGTAAAATAGTTGCAAGCATTTTTTTATTGAAAAATTTCTTTTAGGTCTTGTAGTTTCCTCACCTGCAGTCAATAAGGCGTCTTGTTCTGACTCAGATGAGGACTCAGACACTGACACATCAGTCCTGGTTTGCGTATCGCTTGTCCCTTCCTGGATTGTCTGTAAGAGTACTTGGTCAACTTGAAGGAATGAAGGGTTAAGAGACGATGTTTCTAAAAGAGATGTTTCTAAGAGAGGCTGACCTGGTTGAAGTTGTAAGGTGTGCTGATCTAATCGGTCCATTGGGTCCCCGAATCTTAGGCTCTCCACGCTGGCGTGTGGAAGGCTTTGTGGCTTACTCTGTGTGGAGGGATGCTTGCTAAAAAGAGGATATTGCTTAGGACTAAGCAAGTTATCATCTCCCCTATTAGGCTCATCACCCATTCTGCCTTCTCCACCTCTAGCTAGAGAGCTTGGATCAAATTCAGATGAGATATCATCTTCATCCGAGAGTTGGGACTGCTTATACTTTTCAGCCAGCTCCAATGCCTTTGCTTTTAACTCCATTCTTTGCTGTGCGTTTCTTTGCCCCTTCCGTACTCCTCTAGGGGCAGGTGACGGTGTTTGCGGTGGGTGCCCTGATTTCCCTGATTGCTCTGGAGGTTCTTTTCCGGTGCCTACTTTATTTTGCTTGCCGCGCATTTTCTTAGTTCTTTTTATTGCCTTTTGCCTGCCCTGAGTACCCTAAGTGCCTGAGTGCTGGATGCTCAAGGACACAAAGCGCTCCACTGCCCCAGCACTCCAACGCTCCAACACTGTGAAAATTTCCTCAGGGGCTGAGCTCAAAAAAAAAAAAAAAAAGGGGGGTGCCACTCTAACCTTAGACACGCTGAGCACACTGAGCAAGCAGCAAAGAAACCCCCACAGACGTTTTCCCAGCTCGCCTCCTCTGCGCTCTCTTCTTCACAACCCCACTCCGTTATTACCGGCTCTGCCGATCATGCAACTCAGAGAGGAACGTCGTTGGTGCTATCACTGCCTGGTGCTGGAGCACAAATGGTGGGAGTTCACTGAGTTAAAGAGTTACTGGCAGGGTTAGAGGAAAGAGGGCAGAAAGGCAGGCAGGTGGCAGCAGCGTAGAAGCTATGGAGCTATCACTGCCCGGTGCAGGAGCTCTGATGGAAGGAGTTCGCTGAGTTAAGGAGTTACAGGCAGGGTTACAGACAAGAGGGCAGATAGGCAGGCAGGCGGCAGCAGCATAGCGATTTTGTTCTGTCTCTTGAGCTAAATGCCTATTCCAGATCAGAATAAACTGTTGAGTTGCCCCTCTAATAAAAGCCTTCATACAATCCCATACTACATGGGCCACAGCAGTGCCCTTATTATTACATAAATATTCACCGAGCGATGCCCTAAGATAGGTACAATAATCTGAGTTATTAAGTAAGTGCCTAGGAAATGAGAAAGATCGATGGGCACCCCTTACATTCTGCTGCCACTGTAATGTTAACGCCAGGGGGTTATGATCTGATGTTACTTTGGGACAGATTTCCATTTGGGCATTTACCAAAAGTGATCTCTTAGCAAGGATCATATAGATACGTAAATAATGTTTGTGTGGATTAGAATAGAACGTGAGCCCTGGAAGCACAGGGTAAAGCGTCCTCCAAACATCATTGAGTTGATACTTACGCATAAGCTTGAAGATTGCAGCTCGGGTTCTATGCATTCTGCCCGGTGTCTTACAGTTTGTAGTATCGATTTTGTGTTCTATAATACAGTTAAAATCCCCAATAACGATCAGATCCCCGCCCCATCCCAATAGTTCAGGACTTAAAAAGTAAAAAATTTCAGGGTTATCAATATTGGGGCCATAAACTAAACAGATGGTGATTGTATGACCGGCAATTGACAGCTGTACCATGGCCCATCTCCCCTTAAGATCGGCTAGAGTTCGCAACACTGATACATTTAGATTCTTGGGTTTCAGCAAGGCAACACCCGTATAGAGATTGTTTGAGAGGTGCAGACTAAAACATCAAACCCTAATTGATTCAACATGGACCTATCTTTATAGGCCAGATGAGTTTCTGTTAAGCCAAGAATCTGTAGTTTGAGGGCCAGAAGTTCCTCACGCACTAATCGTCGCTTCCTAGCTAGGTTTAGTCCTGCAACATTCCAGCAGATAAGCTTTAACTGAGAGATTACATAATCTTCCCTCTGCTACCTATGCTACCTTCCCTTTTTGTGCTGTCCCTTTGCCCTGTAACACCTAAATAAACGATTCCGACTGTACCCTGGCTATTAACCCCCCACAACCAACCCTCCCCCCAAATTTGCCAAAACAGAAGCTTAATGCTAACTTCTGATAGAAAAAAATCCCCAACCCCACTAAACCCACCCCCCAGTTAAAACAGAAAGGAATCATCCCCTTCCCTTGCTGTCGCTGACTGACAGCTTATAGAGAGCAACCGCCCAAACTCCCATCCTCCCCCAGCCCCCTAGCCCCCATCCCATCCCCTCCCGACCTCCCCACCACCTTCCACAACCATATTAGACCACCACCAGCAGAGAAAAAAAAAGAAAAGGGGGGAGAGAAAGTTTGAATTCAGAATAGAGAGGCAATGGAGCAATAAAGAAAAAGACCTACAGGTCTATACAATCAACAAAATGGCCTTCTCACAAGGCTTCTCTTAACCGTTGGAACCCCCCATCAGATATCCAAAAAGTCAACCCCCAACACTAGGTTGGGCCACTAAACTCCCATTGGGTTAAAGCTTGCTTGGTGTCCATCTCATTATAGAACAAGTATGACCACCCATCAATCAGGCGGGTTCCTGCAGGAATACTTGTGTGCATACTGTCTTAAACGGATCTATCAGCTGACGGAGCCTCCAGTGCCAGTCCATTGTAGCCTTACAAAGATCTGACCTGCAGGATATAGTCATTGAATCCAGTTTGACAGGAGCAGTAGGGCGGGATTTAAAGAATAGCGCTTGTCTAAGCAGACAATTGCCTAAATATACCAATATAGGATGAGGATGGGATGGCCTGTTTTGAGACTGCTGTGGGATGAAAGGAGGTAGCCGATGAGCCCGCTGAACCTGCGAGTCAATATTCCAGTCAGATAAATCAGGGAATACCTGCTGGAATAGGCTGACTGTGTACGTCCTGGGATCTGAGCCTTCCTTTCTTTCGGGAACTCCAAAAACCCGCAAGTTGTTGCGTCGCTGCCGGTTTTCCATATCTTCGACCTTGACCTGTAGAGCCATTATCAAGGCCTGTTGATTCTCGACAGCGCATGTTTGAAATCCCGGTTGTCAGATGTGGCTTGGAGATAGAATTCTTGAGCTTCCACTCTCTGGGCAGTTAGGGCCTGCAGGATCTTAGATAGAGAAGGTTCCTCATGGTTGTCGGATCTCGCACTGTGGCCTGACGACTCGGCCATATAGTCTGACTGATCTACAGATGCTGGAGTAGGAGGCGAAGAAGAAGCCTGAGTGGGTATATTGGGGGACCCATCAGGGATTCCACCATTGTCTTCAGATTGAGCCAGGCCCAGTTTTGTAATCTCATAATCAGCATGATCAGCTTGGGGTTGTTGGGGTATCTCCTCAGGCGATTGAACCGGGGCATCTACTCGGCAGTGACTAGACAGTCCGGAGATTATGGCTTTAACTTCACCCTTAGAAGCCACCCATCTGCGTTGGGGCTGGTGGTGCAGCCATCCTTACCTCGAGCTGGAGCCGTACTTTTGAGATGCTCCTCGGTAGCAGTAAGACCAAGCTTTGAGCCCCCCTGACATCGCCCTCCTTTCGCCCCCTGGCCCCTTCAGATCCTTTCCCTCCTGAGGATTTGTCACCAGCATGGGGACTACCTAGAACAGTTTTGGACTTAACTGAAGCAATGGGCTCCTTAAGCATGATAGGTTGATTTACTTGTTCTGAGTCTGAATCGGATTTAGCAGGTTCGGCAGTGTTTGAGGTATACAGTGGAGTGGCCGATGTCCTGGGCTGTGCCCCAGCTCCCTCCAACAAGTCTGCCTCCGGATTTGTAGAAGGCAAAAAAGAGGTCAATAGGTCTGCTGCCTGGCTAGAACCCCCATCAACCGAGTTGTTTTTACCATCCTGCAGTACTGGACTTATGCCCGCAAGGCCGGATTGTAAGCATATAGTTGATGTAAGTGGAGATGAGCCTCTAAGTAACAAGGGGGGCGCTGGTTCTTGAGAAACAACAGTTAACGTTAGAGGGGGAACTCCCTCCCTAAGTGTCCCCCAAAGCTTGCAATTTACTGCTTACAGTAACATCCCCCATAACAGGGCTCGATGGGTCATCAGCAAAGTTGATCCAATCCCCCTGTGCTGGTGCTGCTGCTGTAGAGTTCAGGGCCTCAACCAGCTCATCACCCGGAATGAAGCCTGCAGATCCGATGGACTGGAGCAGCCCACCAGCTCTCCCCGAGCAGAGAAGTTGGAGGATTGGTCTCCCCAGCAAGGAGTCGGGGCGCTCCTGATGCATTTCCTGTGTGGTCGGAAAAAATCCGCGCTGTAGCCACTGCATCCTCTACGCTCGTTGCCGCAGCTGCAGGCTCCCCACCTCGACCACGTCCCTTCTGATTTGGAAGCCGCTGCGGAGCCATCCTGAATCCAGGTACTGCCTCGGTGAGGTCGGCAGCAAGGCTGCGCTGAAAGCTGCCGCAGCTGTGGAATGCAGGCGAAACCACAGAGCCCCACCGCACCAACCTGCCGAGATAGATGAAGCCACAAATCTGCGCGGAGCACAGCCTGCACATCTATGTTTAAGTAAGTGACTCGGTGTTGGATCTGCCTCGTACTCCTGTGTTAGTTACTCGCCATCGGGGGGCAGGGGCCGGAGAGCCGGAGGATCAGTAGGAGAGAGTCCGAGCGGTGCTCTTCCTGGCGGAGTTAATCTGCCATCTTCCCTTCCTCACCACTGCAAAATGTTTATGATTTCTAATCAATGTACGTTTTTTGTCAATTTTATCCTTATAAACTGAATATCGTGCATGTCTCATCTAGATTTATCTGGCTTGGCATCGTTTGTGTCAGCTATCACTATTCTCCTTCGTTACATATCGATATATCTCAACTTTCAGTTTACTTTTCTCTTCTGAATTAGGGAAGACATTATCACCTTCTTGTTCAAGAACACTGGTACAGCACTTGATGTCAAGGGTCCATCAACAAAGTAAGCATTGGTGGGAGTACCAGCCGAGGTGCCATTTCATATAAATATTAACTCCATGTATGTATCAACCATTATCTTTGCATGTTCCAATATGCTGTCACATTACTAATTTAAAGTATCATTTATTTTAGAAATCTACTGTCAAACCACCCTGGTAAATTAATTAGAATACATTTTATTGATTAGCTAATTTAATTTTTCATTATCCTCTTGCAGGTCCTAGGGACACTAAGCCTGACAATGAAGCTGTGCCATCAACAAGTGGAGGACGGTGGTCAATCCAAGGAGAAAGACCTATACTCCTCCAAGCTGCTAACTTGGTGGGTCACCATCGCAAAAGATAATCGGAGAGATGTAGAGGAGTTTGAGGAGAAGTTGGAAGAAACAGAGGAGTAAATAATTAGCCCCACCCAGAAAGCATCATCAAACATCTTCTCACAAGTAGCCAGTTGTCTTCCTTTAAGGTCTCTCCTGATGACTCCTGGTCCCAAACCACCAGCTAAGAAGGTCACAGGTTCTTTTCAGGGTTGCACAGGGTTCATATTCACATACATTCAACCTACAAGTCTCTCAGTTTACTCACTTGCAAATTCCTTCCATGCACGACAACTCCAGTCTTCTCTCAATCAACTCGGGGAGAGGACAACCCTGATAAACAGTAGCTTTCACCACAATCATCATTTTCCACCACAACCACCCAGATGACAACCCTCTCCTCTCAACAACGTGGCCATGTTAGGTGTCAAAGCATGCATAGAGTAGGATGGGCTGGCAGGGCAAAATCCTGTCATCTGGGAGGATCAGTTTTTTCAGAGAACAGCCATCTGTGTGTGGGGAAGGTTTCCTGACATGGCTATGGTCCGGTGTAAGATTGTGGACAACATAAAATAAATCCCACAGTTTTCTGACAGGAAAACCTGTGTCTTGGAGGACACTGAACATTTTTATCTAGGCATGGCACAGTTGCACCATGAACACCTTATTTTTCTGAAGGAGGAGAGTGAAAGGAGACATGATTTGGCCATGTAGATGTTAAAGATATTAATTAACACATGATAATGTCAATCTGCATGGTCACAGCATGCACAGAACTCAACTGAGGCAACAAAAAAACCTTTCAGGGCTACATTAACTGACAAACTCTAAAGGTAATCCAACTGCACTACCTACAAACCCACCACCTCCACTACAACTTCAGATCCACAATCTCAAACACAGTCTCAACAACCACAAGCTCCAATTAAATGATTTTACGCAGCTGCCGGTGTGGACTGATTCTTCCACTATGCTTCTCTCACTCAAACACGTTTTCTTTTTACTTTTTGTAATCATCATTCTCAAATCTTAAATTAAAATACTTTTACCTATGACAATCTTTGGAATTAAAAGTTCATAGCACCCAATTTCCACTTGTATGTGCTTTAATGTGCGTGTTGCTCTATGAAGTGATTGCATAAGTTGTAGGAAGGAAAGTACTTTTAAAAATCATCCATATTTCCAGAAATTTCACATTAATGTCAGTACCTGATGAAATAGATTCCCAGGTGGACCCATTCCCTCTTCATGTACCCATGAAAGCTGCCCCAGTCCCACTTCTAACCACTTAGTCACCCTTTAGATTTTAAGGCCAGAGGTTTTAGATTCCCCTTTATTAATTTTTTTGTATTTCATTACTACGTCTAACCACCTAACTACAGTGTCTCAAGGTATCTTTATGTGCCTCTCCCAATGTTTGAGAAATTTTAGTTTTTAGCATTCCCTATTTGGCACACATTTTACATATTTCTTCCTATCCTCTCCTCCGTTCTGTGTCTCTATGAAATGGGACTATCTAGTCTTACCCAGCTGCTTTTTTCTTTATGTTTTTCCCTTCATCATTTCCGCACGGGAAGACCTTATTTGGCCAGGGGCTGTTGGGTCTCTGTTCCTCTCTACATGCCTACTCCCAGATGTTGTGCCTCTTCCACTGTATCGAAAGCATACTGTGTTTTCCCTTTAGGTTCAAATATAAACCCAAACAGGTATCTCATACATACTTTAAGTGGCATTGCCTCAGATTTTCTGTGATGGGCTTAAATATACATTATCTTTGCATAGTAGCCTGAGATATACCTTGAATGATCATATATGCAGCACCTAGAAAACAATATGAGACCATGAGAACTTTTCTTTCTCTGGAAAATGTTGGGATTCCATATTGGTACCATTGTGGGCCCACCCTGTGCTCTCTGGCAATTCTCATTTTGTTTGGTTGCTCCCAACTAACGATGAGCAGAGGCCTCTAACAAAGGTACACATATCCATTCCCTCTGTACCCTCCTTCAGATTGTCTCTCCTGGTTCTGTTTTCATGTTCTTCAGCCTGTAGCAGTGACATTTTTAATTTATTTTCTATCTGTTGCCGGGAGTTTACAGTCTTTTTATGTTCAGTTTCCTGATTGTCCACTTTTACTTTCACATCCAAAAGTCAGCCTTCCACTGCATCAACATGCTATCATAGATCTCTCAGTTCACCTCTCCACATCAGTGTGTAGCTCCTGCATGCTTTCTCCAGGTTGCTTTTAAATTCCTCATGCAGTTCATGTTTGAATTCATGTGGGGTGTCTGGTAGCTCTGTTTTTATCAGGGCCATGTTTACTGGGCCAAGTATCACCCTTCCCAGAGTTTTTTGTGACAAGACTGTATCTCCCTTCGTGTGGTGTGTGGTGGTGGGGTTTGTTAAATACTGGAGTAAATCTTGATACAGCCATGCTCACCCTTTCCTCTCTTATTGTACTTTATAGCCTACGGTCCTTGCTGTACTGCATGACTTCCTTTGATGAACCGCTTCCTTCTCCATGTAAATTGGTGTATGTTAGATGTGTTCAATGGAGTTGGGGTGTATTCAGATTTTCACGGGGTGATCTGTTAGCTTTCATGAGGCTTTGGCATCTTCTCCCTCTTGCATGATTTTTGACGCATTACTCAGTCTATGAGAGGGGACTCATCTGGTGTCCCTATTTATGAAATTCATTTTGTCCACCCTCCTCCTCACCTCCATTTCTGGCCTCTGGGCTTTAATACCATCAGCCTACCAGTTGTGTGCTGAAAGCCACTCATAGCCCCACAGTGATTGGGGACCATGTATCACCCAGGAGAGCTGCCATCCAATGATGCTATCTTCTCCTTCACCTCTTCATAGTGTTATGCATTTTTAATCTCAGACTGTCAAGTGTTCAACACGGTGCGAGGTTCAGCTACCATTTTGTGAGCCGCCATGTGTGACCCTCTGCAACTTCAACGAACGTTCTTGGTGCACCGCATCACCAGGTTTGTTAATTCCACTCTGGTGTATGGCTTTGCACATCTGTGGACCTCGTTAAGAGATTCAGAACCCCAGATTTTTGGCATCATTACAGCCTCTGGCATGGAGCTCTGTATAGACACACCCTCTTACAGCAATGTCATGGCCACACTGCTATGCTCACTTTTTTAAACTCCAAGCCCACAAACATTGGGGACATCATATGTATTTGGGGAAGAACAAATTTACTATTCTAACTTGAATACCTCAAGCATTGAAGAACATGCATATATTTGTGGGAGAAAATGTTTTCTATTTTAATTCTAACACCACAAACATTGGAGAAAGTGTGTATATTTAGGAGAGATTGGATTTACTATTCTAACTCCAAACCAACAAACATGACTAAAGTGTATATTTTTGGAGCGAACATATTTATTCTTCTGAATCCAATCCACAAACACTGTGGAACATGTATTTGTTTGGAGGAGAACAGCTTTAGTATCCTACGTCTAAACCCACAAACAATGGGGAAAGTGCATATATCCAGAGGAGCTTAGATTTATTAGTCCAACTCCACTCCAACAAACAGTGGGAAAAATGCAAATACGTGGAAGAATACATGTTTATTATTCTAACTTCAATCCCTCAACTATTTGGGAAAGAACATTTATTTGGGGGAGAACAGAAGTACTATTCTAACTCCAATCCCACAAATATTGGGAAAAGTGCATATATATTCAGAGGGGGTTTAGATTTACTATTATAACCACAAATATTAGGAAAACATGTATTTTGGAGAGAACAGATTTACTATTCCAGTTCCAAACCAACAAACACTGAGGAAAGTGTATGAATTTGTGCGTGCTCTGATTTAATGTCTATTGTTCTATTATTGTATTATTCTCTAACAATATTACATACATAGTTGAATTAGTTACTGTGTTTTATCATTTTTATAATACGCTTACAAATGTAAAAAACATATCCAATTTAAAAAATAAAGTATTTTTTTAATTGTGCCCTATTATAAACAAAGTCATTTATATGATTAAAAACATAGATGTTTAGTGAAATAATTCGAATTATGTTTTGTTTTTAAGTGCATATTTTTATTATAGTTAAGGTTTATATATACTTAAAACATATTTTCTTTTAAATATTTAAATAAAACATAATCATGAATTCTCATTTTTACTTACATTTTTAAACTTTTTAAACATATACAATAAAATGTATATTTAACCACTACACAGTTAGTAAAATAATTAATATTAAATATTAGTAAAAGTTATTACTTATGGAAAGAAAACTCGTATTAAACAAGCCTAAGCATGTTCAATTGAACTGAACCCCATTTTTAAATGTTCCTAAATAAATATATCAAAATTAATTTAATGAAATAATGACTTAATAACAATGATTTACCCCAATAATATAAATAACTTAAAAAACAACCAACCTAATAGTCCAATAAACCCAAAACACCATTACAAGTATTTAAAATAAAATTATAAATATAAAATAATAAAATTAACAGAACAAATAAATTAATAATATTAAAAAACCTAACAGCAGGTGCACAAAAAACGTTAAGGCAGTCAAATTTCACAAGAGAAATGCAACTGCAATACTGGGTAGCCCAGTTACGATCAAAATATATTGTTGGTGACCAAAGGTCAATAGCAAATGCTAGGTTGTTCATAGTCCTATTCGAGAACAGAGAGGATCCCAGTCATCACACTAACAGTAGTGACACCTGATATAGGGTTTTTGATGACTAATAGATTATGATCTTTAGAAAAATCAGAGCAGTACCCTGTCACTAAAAGTTGTATGAGAAAGTACTCATGATATGAGAATTTGGTAAAGAGTAGTATCTTTCCCCTAAAAATTGTAAACGAGGACTACCCCATAATATGCAAAGCTGAAGAAGTATAGTACCCTGTCGTGAGAAGTTGCTTTTTGTAGTACCTCATGGTGTGCTAATTTGTGGAGGGGTAGTGCCCTGTTTTGAGAAGTTGCATGGGAGAGTGCCTCGTAGGTATCATATGGGAGAAGAGAACTATCAAGGTGCAAGAGGTTGTAAGGGGAGTACCCTGTCACTAAAAGTTGTATGAGAAAGTACTCATGATATGTGAATTGGTAAAGAGTCGTATCTTGCCCCTAAAAATTGTAAGCAAGGACTACTCCGTAATATGCAAAGCTGCAGAAGTATAGTATGCCATTGTGTGAAGTTGCTTTTTGTAGTACGTCATGGTGTGCTAATTTGTCGAGGGGTAGTACCCTGTTGTGAGACGTTGCATGGGCGAGTGCCTTGTGGGTTTCATATGGGAGAAGAGAACTATCAAGGTGCAAGAGGTTGTAAAGGAAGTACCTCATGGTGTAAAAATGTAAGGAAGTGTATTATACAGTGGTGTTGTGGGTTGCAGCCACAGGTTTTGCCTGAGTATTGTGGGCGATAGCCTCAAGTTTCAGATTCTGTACGAATGGAAGATTTGATAGGTGTGTTGTGCAGGAGCCGGAGTAGTTTGTGATTGTTTTGTGGTGCATTTTATTAAGGTTGAGTATAATTGAGTTGTTCAGTGTTATGTTTAAATGGTAATGTTTAATGTAGTTCTAGTGAGTTCTAGATGGCTGCTTCTTTACCTGCAGGTCTGTTATTAATAGTAGTATTGCTAGACTTCTCTAGTGATTGATTGTTGTGTTGTATCAATACTTTTTCAGTATGCATCTACTTGAGGCTGTCAACATTGTGTTTGGAAGATGTCCTGACTTTTCCTGATGCAGTTTCCAGAGGGTTTGGTACTAGGTGCAGATTAATTGCTTGCTTCTCCCTGACACTTGATAGTGTTATTTTGGCCAGCTAGTGTTGGAGTGCTGGGCTGCATATTTGTTTGTGAGTGTGTGGTTGAAGTGTATTGCCCTTCTGGTGGCTGTGTGTTGTTTATGGAAGATAGAGAAAGTATGAGAGTTGTGCTCTCTGTCACCTGCATAGTTTAGTAAGTTGAGGAGGATATCTAGGGACATTGTGCATGAATGTAGTTATGATGACAGGTTTTTGCTGCAGTTTAGTAAGGGAGGTTTGAGTTAAGGTGATGTTTAGCTAAGCTTCCATTTTTCTTTTGTTTGTTCCTTGACTATATAGATTTAGAGATGACAGGGAACCCCTTTGTCAGTGGAGGCTAGTGAGTTCCATACCTTGACTGCCACATGACCGAGCTTCTGTGAATATATGTCCTGCATCCATAAATGTAGTATTTTATTTTGTGAGTGTGCAACAATGTTTTTATTTGGCCTAATTTCCAAGGAGATCACAAGATTTGCACATCTTCAACCATTGTGCTATGGCAGTCACAACTTAGTTGCTTCCTTTCCTTGTTTGACATGAGATGTAGGAAGTCTTATATCTTGACGCATTGCAAAGTTTCTGTGACTCCTATTTGTGTCTTTGTGTGTCTGTGTGGGTATACAAGAGTTTAACAGATCGCTGTTGGGTAAAAATGTAAGCTAGACATGTTTGAAATTAAGTGATTGTGAAAGATTGTCCCTGTACCCTGTTTGCAAATTGGATGGCTGTTCTTTGCTTTGTTGTTTGTAAGAAAGCAAGGTATGTAGTATCCTATGTATTCCCATTCCCTCTATATCTGAGCAGGTGTCTGGAAGGCTGAGAGTGAATGATGTAATACAATGCTGGTGTGTGGCCTGCAGTGAAAGTTAGGAGACAGGAACATTTGGAGGGAGGAGGGAGCCCTGACTTGACCTACCTTCCGTTGCTGTAACCTAAATGTCTAAGATGAAATAAAGAACTTCTGACGGGTCTTGGGGGTGGTTCCAGGGGATGACACTGCTGGTGGGAGAGTGGTGAGCACTCCCTTCTCTTGCGCATGAGGTGTTTGGCTGGCTGTCTCAGGCCGGCTGAACCCCTCATGTGCAGTGAAGCTCTCACCAGCCCCAGCTGCGTTGCTGGGGCTGGAAACGAGCAGGCACAGGCTCCCAGTATACCTGGGAGCACAAACTGCCAGCGCTCAGGCCAATCCTGATGCTGCTTTCATGCAATGTCAGGATTGGCTGCAGTGCAGGCTGGTAGCCTGTGCCCAGAAGGAAGAGCACAATACGACGGCAGCGTTGGTGAGGTTAGTTTTTATGAATTTTTATTTTTTGTCCCATATCTCCCTTCCCCAGGGCCGGACTGGCCATAGCGGGCACCGGGCATTTTCCAGTGGGATGCCAGGGTGGGGGCCGGTTTTGGACCCCTGGGGGCTGGATTTGGACCCCCGGGGGCCGTTTTTGTTACCAGGGGCCGGTTTTGCAGTGGTGGGATGGGAGTGGTGCTGCCAGCCAACTAGCATGCCCCCCACAAAGGCTAACCGAGCCGTTTGCCAGGGCTGGTTTCGGTTCCCAGGCCGGCCGGGCCACCTCCCTCCTCCGGCCTGCCCTGCCACTTTGGCAGGGTACGGGATGCTACTGATGCTGAAAACTGCCTGTGAAGCATTTCTGCCACCTACAGCCAACAACACCCCCACCCACTCTCAACAAAAAATAGAAAAGCTTGCTGCCCATGTCCTGGGGTGTTTTCACACCCCCTTAATGGGCATCAACAGCTTAGAGAACACGAAGACGAGCTGGAAATCCAGTCACTGCAGGGTTTTCTGGCTTGCCTTAATGTTACTGTGTGATGTCGGCTCCTCACTGGTGATGTCGGCTCCTCACTGGGTGACCGTGTGAAGGGAGCCAATATCGTGTAGCTCACAGTCACAGCTGGACTGGGAAAGCGAAACCACCCCTGGCAAACAGCTCGGCCCGCCGGAGGGGGGCGGGGTGTCTACTAGTTGGAAGCACCACTCCCGTCTCACCACTGCCACTTTTGTTACAGGTGGCCGATATTGCAGCTATGCTGCAAAACCAGCCCCCTGTAACAAAAACAGCCCCCCCCCAGGGGTCCAAAGCCGGCCCCCACACTGGTGGCCCACCAGGGAACTGGCCGGTTCCCGCTACGGCCAGTCCGGCCCTGCACACGGTAGCACTGTGTGAGTTGGCACGTCTACACACGTACTTTAATGCTGTTTACGTTGTACGTTTCCCCTAGTTTTGCTCCTCAGACACGCTTTATACTATCATTCTTGTTCCGTTTCACCTGCAGTCAAGCTGCGTTCAATACATGGAACCATGTCAACGCCCGCTTAGCTGTTATGGCCTTGTGTGCTGAGACTGATCTGTGCATCCACTGAGATGATGAATGGATTTTTGTATAGGAGGATTTACATCTTCATATTTATTTAACACCTGTAGAGCGTTAGTGCGTGCATACAATTCACCTGTTCAAATTTAAAATGGCGCGCAGTCATTACTTTGGAAAACATTTGCTAAATGCTGGCACACTGCTCTTAGTTGTTATATCCTTCTAGAAGGAAGAAGTTAGACTATACAACTGGTTGATAGTTAATAATCTATTAATTTATCTACTTTTTAAATACAACGTGGTAAGTCACAGACCATTGACGATCTGTTTGACGCAGCGCATTTTAGAGTTACAGATTGACAAGAGGTGGTTAGCTAAGTGGGCGGCTAGCTCTAATGAGAATAAAAATCATTACCTAGGGCGAAAAATAGACGAGGTAACATGAAGTGAGCCGTGCTTATGTAGCTGACTGCAACACAGAATGCGAACGAAAATTGTAGATGTAATAAGCAATAATTGGAATAATTTGCTGCTTGAATCGAGGTCGTGACTGCTCACTTTAAGAGACCACATCTTCTGCAGACTATTTTTTTCAGGGCAACAGTTAGAGAAAGGCATTGTAAATTCATGTCATCCCATTAAAAATAATGAAATATCTACAAGGAAAATACGGTGCTGATGGGGGCATTTTTTTGCAAGAAGATGAGAGTAGTATGGTTTCATTTAATGGACAACATGGCCATGTTTTAAAGATGCCTACAATTCCACACGCAGCATCTTGTTTCTCGTGTTTAGGGGAAACATATGTTAGCACATCCTGATGGCAATTATACTGTTAATCTGAAAAATTAGCATTACTTAATGAAACAATTTCAATTTCTCTTTTAGAGGTTTGAGAGGGATATCCGCTGCTCAGAGAACGGTTTAAAAAAAAACTCCTAGTTAGTAAAGGAACTTTCTGAAATCTTGATATTTTACAGAATTCCAGTGTTCTATATAAATACAACACATAAATGCACTGGGCGGACATGTGGGATTGTGGCTAAGCTGTCTCATTTGAAACTTCTGGACTTGGGGTCTAATCTTGGCTTTCGCATTTGCCCAAACAAAAATGTGATTCTAAGCAAATGATGTATTTTTCAGTGCCTCAATTTGAAAGGAAGTCAACACGTGCTGACACCTTTTGGGGAAACTCTTCTGGGAAATTAGGAAGGGATGTCACTTTAGAAGTAGAGTAGGGACAGAATATTGTTTATTTTGGAAATACAAATGAAAAAGGATTTGGATGCAGTGTCTATACTCAGCTCTGTCATAGTATTCATGTATCTTTACTCTGATTTTGAGGTGTGTCTATATTCTGTTGTTTCTGGCTTTATAATAAATCAACAAAATCCGAATTTTGGGTCCGTAGTTCTTTAGCTGGAAGGGAGGGGAAATGTATAATTGGTAATTCTTTTTTTTCCCTCTACACTTCTTAGCAGGCAATAAAGATCATCAGCCAGGCATTCCTAAGTAAATTTAGGATATGGAATCCGGCCCTGTCATACTCATGGAGATGTCGTGAGTTAGAGACTCAGAACTCAGCAATTCAACAAACAAAACATAATAAATCGACAAATACTTTCAAAACAGGTAAGTACTTTATAACACACAAAACGAAATGTTACACAAAACAAAGTGTCACATATATACACATGGCAGTTGGGAATACCATTGAGGATACCCTCTAAAATGCCTCACAAACTATAGGAACGCTCAGTTACCTAACAACCCCCTAAAATGTATACCAGACCCGCTATACCATACTAATGCTATGTGCCCCAGCAGACACTAATCTCTAGAAACACAATACTCCTCTTTGGCCTTTTCAAGGGAGTCTCCATACAGCAATCATTCAGAATATAAGCCAAGTCATTGACAGTAAAACGTTTCAGCAAAAGATGAAAGGATGGTACCAAGAAATATCAACTTATTGTAACTTTCAGTACTAAAATGACATTCCTATTGACTTTTGGCATTTTTTCAATAGTGAAAAGCACAAAATAGTGATGGTCTTCAATCTACCTTTAACAAGTTTCCTAGCAAACTCAGAGGACCCACAAACAATGGTTGATCCACTCCATAGCCTTTGGCATCGCTCTGGGAGTGCTTGAAACTGATGACACTATCCTGGGCTTACTTATGTAGGCCCCAGGAGACTGCGGTCCTCATTATAAGTTCAAGGTTAACGGAGTGGAATTATGAGTTATGTAATATCAATCACACCTTGGTAGTTTTCCACTAACATATTCCGACAGGTTGAACATGGCAAAATTTATCAGTGAAAAATTCTAGCGAAAAAGGGCAACACATGCGCAAATCTAGCTAACTTTTCAAACTGATGTTAGGATTTGGAGACTACACCAAATGGGCTCCCTCTGGGGGATTGTATTTACCAAGTGTGTTAAATATCTCACCCTATGGTGCCAAACTAGTCATGAAGGCCTTAGAGAGAGAACTTTTTAAAATGGTGGTGAGGTTCTTGGTGGGAGGTCTGCTGCTCTCCTGGTTGCCTTCGGAGCATGTAAGTACTCTCCCGAATGGGCCATTTTCCTCCTGGGCACGAGCACAATCAATATGCAAATTTTTCGAGGCCTTGCAACTGCTTATGTAGCATTTCGATGGCGCACAGACCATTGAATTCTGCTCCTTTGCCTTTTTGTCTTTCTAAAGTGCTTGCTTGGTGGTGATGATACAAATGTGCCCATGCAGCCTCCTGAGAGCACAAGTATTTATTGGTCCGGTCTGCTCCTATCCAGTGCTCTCCCCTCAAGCAGGGGAGTGGCACTGGTTTTCTGCTTGCTCATGGAGCCTACACACATGCTGTGTGAATACAGGCATTAAAGCAGGCTATTTCCTGTCCTTCCTGAGTGGTTTTACAGGCAACAAAATACTTCCCTGCCAGCGACTGCACAGTGTGTTCTTAGGGTGCCACTGGGGAAGCAGAAAATCAGCCCCACTGCCCTGCTTCAGGGAGGTGTGGTCTCATTCCTCCCGAGCTGTGGGGGGAAAGAAGCAAGATGCCATGCATCATGCCTCAGGGATTTTTCTGCAGGACCTCACAGTACGGCATGGGGATCTAGTGCTAAATCCTCACAGCAGTCACAACTTCATGGCCAAAATGTCTCTCTTGAAAGTAGAGTACAATGGAACTTCAGCTTTGATGGTCACTCAGGAAACCAACAGCCTTGTGAGCTGCCCAGAAACTAAGGGCCTCATTTATGAAAAGTGACGCATCGCTGCGTGAAAACAGCGATGCGTCACTTTTCATTGCGCCCTCCTTGCGACACGCTGGATGCGTCATATTTATAGTATGACACATCATGTCGCAAGGAGTTACAGATACGTCAGTTTTTCTGATGTATCTGTAGGCGCAAAAATGACGCATTGCTGGAGTGTGTCACAAGAGTGACGCAACTTCAGCAATGGGTCATTTCACATGGGCAAGTCCCATTTCAAATGTGCCTGCGTCAGTCTTACGCCTGCTGTGAGGCAGGCGTAAGAGATTGACGCATTTGCGTCCTAGAAGTGGCGCAGTGTATACACTGCCTATGATATTCCTTCATGCAGCAGTGTCCCCAAGCCCTGGGGTACACCTCCTCCTAATTTTAGAGCTGCACATGACTGTCTGAGAAGAGCAAAAGTGGGTTTTATGAATTCGATTTTCTGTTACTTTCTCCTTGTGGCACACTCCAGGCACAAGGAGTGCTTACTTAGGTCCTCCTGGCAGCCACGGTCCATGCAGGTAACAGTGGTGGGGCGGTGGGGCTGGCTTGGGGGGAATTCCAACTGACGATAACAAGGGAAAATTAAAAAAAAAGATAATTTTGCTCATTATCGTCCGTCGGATTCCCCCCAATCCGGCCCCACCGCTGCTACCTGCATGGACTGCGGCTGCCTCCTGGTCTCTATGCTTCCTTTTTCCTTTCAGCAGCAGCTGTCTTTAGGAGCTCTGATTATGCCCTTCCATCCAGCCCTTTCTGAGTATCTAGTGATTTAGGAGTCTTCTGGTAGCAGCACCACATGGTCCTCAAGGCAGATTACTTGCCCTGCATCAACTCTCCAAAACACTCAAAGCCTTCCAACACTTGCAGGGTACTTATGATTCATTAGGCACCTGTGCTACCACAGCTATGGCAACCACAAACAAGACATGTTTAACGGAGTCCAAGAGGGACATCGTCCTTCAGGGTCATCAACAAGTTCACAGTCTATTATCTCCTAGAAGGGGGTGAGGTAAACCAGTGACTGGATCTAGAGTCAGCATTCAACAGTGTTCAAAACGTAGAAGCCTACAGTCCTTCATCCCTAGACAGGGATTTGTCATCAAGCTGGTCTGTCTTACTCTTTCTCTTCTTTGGTTCCACCCTTCTTCAAGGCTTAGCCCTTTCACATGGGTTTAAAAGTGGATGTATAGAGTTCTAGAAAGTGGATAGATGCTGTACTACTCAACTCAAAGATGCCATATTTCTACGGAACCTCTAGACATCTTTGGAGCAGCCCACAGTCTTGGCGCATCCCCTCACCGCCAGAATTATGGGATCTAGCAAACAGGCAGAGTCAACCAAAGATTAGGAAGATCTTCTCTTCCCTGAGCACACCCAAAACTGATTTCTTTCTTTAGAGAGTTCAAAGGGAATCTCTGGAAGGCCAGGACTGGTGCCAAAGTTTTGCCCGATTTCCTTTTGTCCCTGCGGGAGCAACATAACCAGGTTTGTCAGAGAGAGATGGATAATCAACTCTTGAAGATTTTCCCCCACCCCTTTCAATTTCAGGAAAAGGATAAACCTCACAAATGAGTCTATTGGTCAAAGGGGAATATTTGAATTGACAGCTGGCCAACAGAGTACTGAACATGGCCCAGCAGGGTAATTAAAAGCACAAATCTCATTAAGACTGGCTAGGGTAAATATTGCAAACATTAAATACAAACCTGGATGAATATATTCTGTCACTAATTCTACTATCAGGACCCAGAAAGAGATGACAACCCATTTCAATGGATTTTCGAGATTGAACGAATCCAAACTTCAATGTTTAGCCTAGGTTGAGTCCAGTCACGGCCAGCATGGCTCACGGATGGGGGGGTGGGAGCAGGGTCACGTGGGGTGGGGGGATGAGTGAGGGGTCACGAGGGAAGGGAGGGGTTGAGAGGGGACGTTCAATAATAAAATAAAAAAAACTACCTTTCTGCTGGCCCAGGTCCCTCGTCTTCACTGCTTGGTCTGCTCCTGCTTTCCTGACTCTGGCAGGAACAGGAAGCAGGCAGCCTCCCTTCCCTCCCCTAAGCCAATCACAACGCTTCAGTGGAGCGTTGTGATTGGTCGGGATGCCGCCCAGCCAGGGGCTGTAGGGAATTGCATGTTCTCCATGTAGGCTGCAATGCAGCCTGCATGGAGAAGTGCAGAGTGCGCATGACTGGTTTGGGCGGCCCGGGAGGGCCGACCAAACCAGTCATGCATACACAGGAGAGGGCAAATCACTCCTGCCTTGCCCAGGCAGCTCCACCCACCCGCCCGCCAGGCATGCAGAAAGAAACATAAAATGGTAATAACCAAAAGTTATTACCATTTTATGTTTTGGCTTTCTCGCACTGCGAGAAAGCAGTGGGGCGACTCTCCTGCACCCTAGTGGAGGAGCCGCCCTTGGCTGAGTCAAACAACAGACTTCCTTGAACAGCCTGCACACATGTGTACACATGTCCATTTGTAACCAGCACATTGCCTCTTAACCCAGCTTATGAGGTAAAGAAGCAAAATAGCAAAGTGCTAACATCAGAATCTTTTTCCAGTCATTACCAAGACTCACTCAAACATCAAATCACTCTATTGATAGTTTGATATACTGCCATGGAAAACTATTGTACAGCTACTCTAATACTAAAATCCTAATAATATTAGGGTGCATTAAGTATGGTTATCAGAAGTGAATATTGCCCAATCACCAAAATGAATGTGGAAGGCTGAATTACTCTATGCTGCTATATTTCAGGTGTGCTTTTAGCATACACAAATAATGACATTTATTTTATACAAATAAAAATAAAGTGAGCACTGGAACCCTGGAACAAGAATTTAACCTGAAAGCATTAATGGATTGCCTACATTTATCTAAGTAAACCCTAAAATATTTGCAGGTCAGGTTTTGGACAGTTCAACCAGACCTATATATTGATCCAGCTCATATCAAATTTATGACCATGAGTGATATTTGACATTATTTTCCTTTATGAAATGACATTCAGGTAAGTTCCAAAATAATAACTACGTTTATCATTGATATTGTGCTTTGGATCAGATAGCATTTTTAGGAGTATGTTAAGTTTATTCAAGTAGATTTTACCACAATATTTCATTAACAAATGATGTGACATAGTTTGAAAAAATTAAGATATGCTTCAGTAAATTAATTGTTAGGCCACAATAACCAGAGAATATAAATAAACATTTATTTAAACATTAAATATTTTGTTGTCCATTCCAAAAGGGTTCATTATGTTTAACTTTGAGGGAGGCAACATCAAGTGGAGGTGTACAGTACACCATAAATTACAGTGCATACATTTCCAACTGGCTGTTAGTGAAAATTAAAAGGATCTTTGGTCTCTCTAATGAAACTGGTGTGTAGACTTAGGATCACCTTATCTGCTAGCTCTCCGTTTAGTGACATTGAGTGGATAGTATTCAACAATCAATCAGATCAAAAGTATAATGATTCAGCAGGTGTTTGTGTTTGGAAACCTCTGGTGTTCATTTGAACTAGTTTGCAGACTGGTCTTAATGGCTGTAGTGAGAAGAAATCCTTTAATATGGCAGAAGCAGAACAAGCAGATCAATGAAGGGGAATGAAAGTTAATGCCCTGTGTTTTCTCTATTATAGACTGGTTTGTTGTGTAGCTGCGGTACCATTAAAGCCCAAATTCTGAAAGGTGGTGAACAACCTGCAAATTTACTGTGTCCTGCACCAGACTTGCCAGTGATGCCAGTCCAGATGGTTGATGAGAAAAGCATCCCTCCCTTAAACTCCAAGACTACAGCAGCTTACAGTAGGAAATTAGTCCATAACTGACAACCTCCTACCTCAACACAGTTGTTCAACATGCTGTTATCATTGACATGCATTTAGGACCTCCATAAGTTCACCTCATTCAAAACAGAGCTAGAGACTGTGTCCCAACAAAAGCGTAGGACTGGGAGTGTAGAATAAACAGTTAAAGGCTTGAAGATTGAAAGTTCAGTTCAACAAAAACATTTATTTCGATTGTAGTCTCCTAAATCAAAATAAATACATGCATGTTTAAAACAAATATGTTAAACTCCTCTTACCATTGTAAATTACACTTTATTTATAAACAGTTAAAGTTTCATATATCCATAGTCAGTTCTAATCATGTATTTAAGAATCCAATTTGTTTTTAAGAATTTTTAAATATAACACAGACAGCATCTAAAGAATGGCATATGGGCAAGAGGAATTTGAACATTTCTCAAGACAACATCATTTTTTTAACACTGATTTCAAAACGTTTATTCTTAAACATAAAAGAAAGAATAGTATAGTAAGATGTGTTGACTTGTACACTTCCTCGGAACAATACACCTTCAATATACCTCATTTTGGTATAAAATTTGAAAGGCTAAGGGGATTGAATAATATGGAAGTGAGGCTTATACAGAATTTGAATATTTCCTCTCTCACATTGCATATATATCCAGAATGATCTAATCTAATTTACTTGAATTATGCTGATTGATGTAGGGGCAACAGTATATGTTAATATTGTATTACATCATCTAAAAGACTGGATTGCTGATGTTGGATTGTCTGTTTTATATATTGGCTTGAAAACAGCCAGTTTCCAGCTTTCTGGCTCGCAACCAGTTTGTGCTACCTATTGGTAGATTTCTGCATGTATTTTGCACATTGGTCAATATCAGTTTTAATTATGACTGCTGGGAGGTTGCCAGGGCTGGCTGCTCTTGTGAGATATAAAAAGTGGATTGTTCGTTTTTTTCAGAGGCTGTAATGATGGTTCAATACATTTCCACTAAAATGCCATCTATGCTTCTTCTGGGATTATACAAGAGAGAGATGGCTGCCTCTCCTCAGAGCCATAAAGCACTTATTTCTAAAATTCCATATTTTCTTGCAAGGCCATTTGTTTCTGACATAAGGTCCCAACATATACGTTCATATACACTTTTTTGTCTTACAATTTCTTACTTTGGGCACCTAACTGTATTCTATATTCGCCTTTCGGGGATCAGCTGTTTCCTTTGCTTGTAATCTCGCTCCAGTCAGTTTACTTTTAGCCTTCTGGCAGGTCTTATCAAACCAATGACTTCCACTGGAGTTATTATTCTTTGGATTTATATTTCAAAGGCAGCCTTCTCTGAGTTTCACTCTTAAGCATGAAGCCCCTTCTTTTATCATATTGTGATACCAGTCAATTGTTCCACTTCTTGCCGGAACAGACGATTTACCATAAACATAGTCTGAATATGGGATCAATTGGACTTATCAATCCACTGATCATGCTAGGCACAATAATAGAGTCTATGGGAAACTACTGATTTTCATAATGAAAAGACCGTGCCTTTTGCAAAACATATCCATCTCGATTCGGTAGTAGAAGACCTTAATGGGGTGACCTTGTCATAAATGCCCTACAAAGAGCTGTTAAGGTTCCCCAGAACCCTATGTGGAAAGACACATGAGAGAACAGAACATTGTCAGGATTAGAATAGAAATTGGAATTCACTTGAGAAATGGTGCGAGAATTTGATGAACTCTCAGTGGTCATCTTGCCTTGAAAAGCCGCCCACACCCTCAGCGACGTGCCTGTTATTGCAGAGTATTTCATTGCAAGATTAAATTTGAGTTTGCAAAGCAAGAACTGTAGTGAAGGGGAGCTTCTGAACCATGTTATGAAACTGTAGTAGAAAGATTACTTTCAGTGGCATTCGAGTGAGAATAAAGACTGAGGACTATTGCAACTGGGTTGGAACTTTCACACCTGATATAATGATATGGTGCAAGTATTGACTTTTGGGTAAGAAAACTTGAATGACGCGAAATGATTCAGTTTTGAGGGGATAATAATTAGAGACATACTTGTGAGTGCTATTAACTCCAAGGCTTAAAATCCTGAAAACAAGGTGCAAACAAAATTAACAGAAGCACAATAATACCAAGAGAGGTTGCCTAAAATGAATGGAATGACTTTGTTGCTAAACCAGTTATGACCATCCATGCAACATAACTTTGGACAAGACACATTAGTCTTAGGTTCATCACATCTTCAGTCTGTTCCAGATCTCCCTCCCTGCAGTGCCCTGCTTAAATTCCCTTCCCCGCATGTGCTCAGTGTCAGTCGGTGCTTCCAGAAGGTGGGATTTTGGGGGGTACAGTTGCAGAGGATTCCAGCTCTAATTGGAATGTTTGTCAGATCTCAGACATTTAAGCACACAATTCCAAACATGATAAGAAAGTTCAGTACATTGACATTGCGTTCACATGTTGACCCTTGTGGAAAGACAGCATCTTCAACTTGGTGAGCTTCTAAAAATCTTCTTGCACTCTGTCTGAAGTTGTGGGGATAAACTCTAAGTAAAAATCCCTTAGCATTACTTCTATTGCACTACGAAGATTGTGGCAGATATAGTGAATATAATTTTTCAATATTTTAAAATGCCAAGGATCAAACCATAAACTTTTATATATCTTATTAAATATACTGACTTGGCATCCAGGTAAATACATGTGGAGAATTCAGTGCCACTTATGCAGCACCAGTCAGTTCCATGCTATGTCATTATAGCTCAACTCGTTTTTGCAGGAGTTGAGATGTAGGGGATTGAAACATGGTTGCTGGTCCATTGTGGAACCTGATATGCCATAAAGGGGTTGTGGAAGCCCAAATGCAGGAATAATCACTCAGCGTTGGGAAACACTGGGCATCAGAGCTTTGTAAAGTGCAATTTTTCAATTTCGGAGAAGCAATATCAGTACTGCCATATTGAAGATGCAGGGCAGCCCCGCTGGTGGGTAAGTTTATTTTATTGACAAGTTGCTGGGTACAGAGGAAGTCTTACCTGACCTCCTTCCAAAGCTCTGCTCTTGTACCTCCTCCAACCCTTGCTGGTCAAACCTTACCACCTCCACCATTTAATGTTTCAAATGGTTCATACACACTACCACACACAGTTCCCAGCACACTGATAGTTTCTCTTGCACCCCTACTATGTTATCTACCTATAATGCTATACAACATGTCATCCACACATAACAGCATTTCATAACTTTAACACACCACACACAAAACTGGCCCACATACATATGTACACAGCACACCATTTGCAATTACTTCTACTTCAATAAAAAATCATTAAGCGTTTTAGGAATTCACCTTCATTGAAATCAAAGGCATTACGTCAAATTCTTGACCTCTTCTCTTTAAAGTAGCACCTCCATTAGTTTCCATCGGTACTGCCACACCACCATCCATACTTGATGCACAACTTCTACATCCCCTTCCCCTGGAATTATAACACCCAAAACACATTACTACCATCCTCCTTACAACTTTCCTTTTGCTGTTCTGACTATGTCGTACTACCAGTACAGGTAAACTCTTCCCAAATTCCAAGTCCTCCTTTAATACACCCACTCCTTTGAAGATTTGCACTACTTCATGGCGATATGACCACATAGATTCTCATTTACCCAAATCATGGGGTTTCCTCACTCGCACAAACTGTCCCACTCAAACGTTCACTTTTGTCAACTTGCCTCTAGTTTTATGCATTTGCTGATTCATTGTTTTACATCCTCCATCCAACCCTGAATAGCAGCTTGAGAAACACTCTCCCTGGCACCATGTTTATTTCTTAGCCTCCAAGGATATACGTTTGAGCCTGTAATATACCCTCGTTATAACTGAAAGGATGAATGGCCCATATTTGAATGACTGGGGGCAAGGTAAGACAACATTTCTTGACAACCTTTTCTCCTGCTCCTGTTAGTATGACTTAATTGAAGTGTACTTTGCTTAACTTTTTTTAACCTTTTCAACTCACTGTTGGCTTCTGAATGGAATATAGACTGTTATATGGCCAGTAGGGCCATTGTCGACATTGCTAAGTTAGCATGAGCACGGCTGCCATGATGCTGCTTTTGCGCACGTTACTACATGACTTTGTTTTGCAAGACTCTGTTTGTGACTTTCACATGAGAACTGGCTGCTTTCTGCGTTCTCTGCCTGTTCCTGGAGTTTAGTCTGAACAGGATGTGCAAGGTCGATAAACAATGCCCCTTGTTATTCTGTTCTGGTCAGTCCCTAGCATCTAGACAAAACATGCTAACACAGCTGCGCTACTGGAAACTCGTGCTTTGATATTACAGGGATGCATGTTGTTCTGACACACACTTGGAGAGGGTCTTTTCCAGGGAGAAGAGCTATGCGGTTCCTATGATGCAAAGCTTCCATCTAGGCACTAAGTTATGGGGTCTGCTGACAAAGCCCAGAGATCTTCCTTTATAAAATAAACATCACTTTACCAAGCAGAGGGTGGTTAGGCCTTATAGTCCTTTTTCCACTGTCTATATATTATGACATCCCCCTTTATATTCTATGGAATTGTAACAATGCTAATTGTTTTAGGTTTATGCATTTCGCTGCTGGTAGTGGCTCGTATACTGCATTATAGAGCATGGTAGTTAAATTAAACATTTTGAACTATAACAGTGACTCTGACCATTCTTATTGTGGACAAGTACGAGTGAGTGAGCGAAAGGGTATGTCTTGCTACCGCGATTCCTGAGAGAGTCGGGAGTGTTGTGTTCTGGGTTGTCTAATCATTTGTAGCTTCGTGATTTTGGAGGAGGACGAATGAGACACTATAGCTAGTCGGTTTTGGGATTTTGGGTACTAAGGTGGTAGGTTGGTACACCCCTATACACCAAGGTCCTGTTTTCCTGCGCATAGTTCTGTGTAGGTGCAGAATCCCCGCAGCATGGCGCCGCCAACGTTTGGTCTGGTTCTTATCTGCGAGACTCCTGAGTAGTGCTTGTGCTTGTCCACAATCCCCTCACATCTGTTTCCGGAGACGGTTGTGACGGTGTAGCCTCCTATATAGAAGTTTTATATGTTTTTCAAGCTTGAATTTTAAAAGGTATTTCTCTTTCTTTTCAACCCGTTATTGCGCTGCCGCTCATAGGTTGTTTTTCTCTACTATTGATTATGGCTGTTGTCATTGCACAGCCTAACCGGGCTGCAGTCACAGCTTATTGACTCAACATGGGGTCACTAATGCTGGTGTTGCGCTCATTTTTGTTGTAGAAGTGGATGCAGCTTACCGCTTCGAGGTATTTTATTCTTGGGTCACCTTTCCGGCGGTGGATGGAACAGATAATTTGTTTTACGGATATACTGCCACGGCCCTTCCTCAGAATTATCGGCCTTATAGGTCTCTTGAAGTTCCACTAACGGCTTGGCAACACCAAATATGGTTTAATGGCGCCCTTCCTCACCCAATAACGCCGGTCCGTTTAGGCCCTTTATCGATAGATGGGGCCACATGGCCCGTTTTGGCTGGGTATACCCCGCACCCAAATTATCTTACTACTACAGTGGCAGAGCTCCGCGTATTACATACTTCGTTGATACGTGTGCATAAAGCTGTTATACAGTTCATGTCGCGCAACTTCCAGGTGGGACCACCTGGCTTTGCTGCGCAACCACCTGGACCTAGTGGTGTAACCATCAGTCCTGTCATGGGTAATTCAGTGATGGGCAAGCGTCTGCAAAATAAGGATGAATTCCCTTGTTGGCTTGCTGAAAAATTTGGATAACTCGAAGCGGTTTTTCCAATACCACTCCTGTGGAGAAACACAGGATCCTGACCATGAGTTTACCTAAAGGCCTAGTTCCCGAATTAGCTGATTGTAACACTTGGGGTAGAGTGTTTGCAGCGGTATATTCGATGTGTTTCGGCACGCCCGCAATGACCATACTCCCTTCCGTGATAAAGCGTGTTCAGGATGAGAACGGAGCCGAGGCGGCTCTGGAGTTAGGGATGCGACTAGTGGAGGTGTTCGACATTGTTTCCGATATGATCCTTGCTAGTGTTAAGGGTGATGCTGTAAGCTTGCAAGTGGCTAACCGCTTGGAGGCTGTGGCAGACGCAGACAAGCAGCGCGAATTGCCAAAGATTATTGCTAAAGCTTATAAAACCTTAGGCCGCAATAGTCTGGGAGTTAAGCCTTTTACTCAAACGCAAACTCAACAAAAAGCCCAGACTGATAAAGATGGGCGCCCGTTCTTTCCTAAAAGGAACTGTAGGAATAAAAAACAGGGGCAGCAACAACAGAAGCAGGGTTCGCGTGCTGATTCACCGACACCTGAGTCTTCTGAGCGTACTTATGACTTGCGCGATCCCACGAAAATTAAGACTCCTGATCGATTTCACGTCCCTGATCAGCGCTCTCCTCGTTCTTTACAGGACACATCGGACTCTCAAGTCGGTGGTGGGGAACGCCAGGATCGTGCCAAAGGTCCGGCCACACAAGGACGGGATCAACCTCGACAGTTTGACGTTAAGGCCAAACAAGAGGATCTGCCTCGTTTTCGACCCCCGTATCAGAAGGAAAAAGTTGCGGCTTTGACTGTGAAGTATGCCTCAGATGGTGAGAACGCGACTCCTAGACTGGACATGGGCAGTGACTCTACTCGACAGCATGGTGGAGGTTACCATAGTGTGGGAGGCACTGCATCCCTGTCTGGAGGCGACAGCAACTGATACATTATTACAGTAGAAACAGCAGATACCCGGGTTGCCCCCCAGACATACTCTATGAGGTTGTATTCCAAATTGAAGGTGATATACAGCGTACAATCACAGCAGTTTTCTAGGAAACTCTCACCTCCTCATACGACATTTTGTTGGCGGAGGCAGATTGGCCTCCACCATTTGTGCTAGCCGCTTCTAGAGGGGAGGACGTGATACTTCCGAGTTTTTCGCGTTACGTCCCTGAGGAACATGCAAAGGCTTACGCAGCTGAGTGGGCTTTCGCCCTTGCCACAGCGGTGTACCTTAATCAGGTGGGCTGGGATATTGATTCATCGACACATGAGATACTGTTACGGTCTATGCCACAACCACAACCGCAGTATCCAATCAGACGTGAGGCTAAGACTCCCGTTTGTGACATTCTAACTCAGTTGGAGTATCAAGGAGTGATTGAATCCTCTGTAGCACCGATTAATAATCTTCTTTTTCCGCTATCAAAACCTGATGGTTCATATCGCATTGTATTGGATTATCGAAATTTGAATAGTCATTGTCGTACATTTGCGGTACAGAACACACACAGCTCTTCACTGGTGAACAAACTTGTTTGTAAAAAATACAAAACTACACTGGACATATCCAATGGTTTCTACAGTCATAATCTGGCTCCTGAGAGCCGTGACTTGACAGCATTCACCGCCGTCGGAAATCAGAAGAAATTTATGCGCTTGCCTATGGGGTATAAGAATAGCCCCGGGGCTTTTGCTGCGCGTGTTGTGTCTTTGTTGCACGACATAGATCCAGATGCGTTCTTGTACGTTGATGATATTTATCTGACGGATGACGAACTAATGACGCATCTTGTCCGAGTCGACCGCATCATTTTGTCGTGGATACTAATTCAATTTTGCTAAATCACACATCGCTCATTTTGCGGTGCTCTTTTTGGGTTATGAGCTCAATAATGAAGGTAGGGGGTTAGCCCCCCACTTTCTGGAGGAATGTGCACAATTGCAACCTCCCTCTATGCTGAAGAAACTTCAGTCTTTGCTGGGATTTTTAAATTTCGGGAGAACATACATCCCCGATTGTGCCCAGCGTATCAAACCGCTTTATGCATTGATACAACAACCATATTCTTCTGCCAGCTGGCTTCTGGAACATGCCACTATTCTACAATCTTTGCAATCTGATATGCTTGCAACTAACTACTTGTTGACGCGTGATAATACCACGAACCTGGTGATACATATGGTGCCGGGGACGGTGGGTTTCACCTACTTGACGTTCAATGAGGGGGACACAGTACCTATTTGTCAGAACCATACTGAACTCCAATGCACAAGCTCGTTCCATTTGCTCTATGTATGTAAATAATAAATTACATAGAGGTTGTGGTTCATATGTTTCTCGATTCTTAAAACACAAAAGAAGGTCCAAGATGGACGCTGGAGGTCAGCGGTCTAGTGTCTCTGTGCAGAGAAGCAATCAGGAATTTCCAGGTGAAGCGCCCGCAGAAGTGCGCACTTCACCTGAAGACTTGGCAGAAGAAGGTTTGACGGTTTGGAGCGGCGCGAAGTTTAGTCAGGGACTTTCGTCGCGCTAAACTTCGACGTGATACCTGTTTTGGCAGCAGTTCCCGGTTACTCGTTGAAGCGCTGGCTAGCGCTAGCAGTAAGCTTTATGTGGTGTAAAGTTTCGGAGGTTAGGAGCGGCAGTTTCGCTCGTCTTGTATAAGAGAATTGTTGTGTTTGCAGGCGCTGTAGCGTACAATTTCTGAAGTGTAATTCAGTTTGATGCCTTTTGTTGACACTTTCATTTAAGCGATATTTAGCGGAGTGCTTCCTGTAACTCCTACACTTTAGTACCAGCCATTTTAGAGGTTACAATGTTGCAACATATTTTCTCTTCTCCCTAAGAATAGAGACACTATTCCTGTTTGTTTATTTTTTGGCTCCCAGGTGTTTAGGGAAGCTGAGAGGGATCGTTAGCCTTTTATTATTTTTCATAAATCATTTCTACCGCAAACGTGTGCCCAATTAGGTGCAGTGTAGTGTTTAGTTATTCTTTCATATACATAATTCCTATTTTGGATAAAGAAATAGAGAGGAATACTTACCCGCGATAGTAGTGAATTTTCACTCGGAGTCTTCTGTACACCTTGTAGGTAAGGGCCTGTAAAAAGAAAGACGAGAACAAATAAAAAGGTATATAGAAATAATAATTGTTAACCTAGTTTTTATTGTAGTTACAGACAAGGTACATTATCCACATACACAGAAGAAAGAAGAGAGGCACATGTCACCAAGGAATTGGGTAGGTGTTAGAGAAATAATCATTGTTAATTACTAAACGTGAAATAAGGAAGGTTGCTCTAACTAGAGTTTTATTTCAGTTCCACTAAAACACTTGCCGGACATGAATAGAAGATAGCAGGAATATAGAAGACTCAAGAACGGAACCAGAATTCCAGGAGTGGCAGTCTCTTCTCTGTCCCATCCCCTTTCCCCCCTGTGGATTCCTTGGCAGGCCACGAGACAGACAACGTGCTGCTGGGAAGCTATAGTGGGGCATTGGGAAATCCTCATCCTTCTGCTCCTGTGCATTGGAGGTGATAGACATCGCTCTGACACTATTGCATACAAATCACATTTGTACACTGCAGCAGAAATGCGTTTTTTGAATGTTGAAAAAGTTTTGACAGCGGTCCAAATGGCAATTCTGAAAGAACGCTCGCTGGCGCAATGCAAACGCATTCTTATGGTCACACCTTTTCCTGCCTTAGAAGCAGTGACTAAGGCAAGTGTACCCAACTCTAAGGCACTACATCCCCGTTGGATACAATGGGCTACTTCTTTGACATTATCTGATGTCTCGTTTATCTTTGATCCTGCACTTCAGACACAGGAGTTTTTACAGTATGAACACGTTCATCCTCCTCCGTTGTCGTTGCCTCCTTTGGATGAGTACAAATGTATCATTTATACCGATAGCTCGGCTCAACCGTCCACCGGTTCCAAACACGCTTATTCAGTGGCTTGCGCTATTGTGGCTGGTTCAATTGTAAATGGAGAATTTAAGTCTTCCACAGTGCATACTAAGGCACTTGGAGAATGTCCAGCACAATTGGCTGAGCTGCGTGCTCTTGTTCTAGCCCCTGAGTTTGCCGATCCTAATGTGAATATTCTTATTGTATGCGATTCATACTACTGTGTTCAATCTTTTAATGACAACTTATTCTTTTGGCCTCAGAATGACTATCGAGACTCTAAAGGCGGCGCAATCAAGCATAAAACGCTTTGGGTTCGAGTGGCAGACCTTAAACTAAGTCTGCCCCTCACGCAAGTTATCCATACTTCTGGCCATCAGCGTGTGGGAGCACATGCTCTTGGTAATTCTTTGGCTGACAAAGGGGCCAAATCTGCAGTAGCCACGTGTTCTGTAGCAGCAGTTACAAGGTCCGTGACTCAGACAGATAATGACATTCTGGCAGCAGTAGGTGCTATGAAGGAGGGAACTGCTTATCCACAGGGCTTCCCTTCTAAGTACTCTAATCATTTATCTCCCAAACAAGTTCCTTATGCTAAGATTCCATCTGTTGGGGATCGACTGATTCCCAACATGGACTGCAGACTTGCTTTGATCATAGCCGCACACGAGGGCATGGCTTCTGCACATGCCGGGGTGTCTGCGACAGTCTCTATTTTACAGCAACGTTATTGGTGGGGTGGTTTATATAAACAAACCTGTAATTATGTGCTTTCTTGTGACGTTTGTCAGCAAATCAAACCGTCTATGGTCACACGCCCACCACAAACACTGCTATGTATTTCTAATCGCCCATTTGGCTGTGTATATCTTGATCACTGCGGTCCTTTCTCTTCTGATACTGCGTATAAATACATTTTTGTTGCAGTTGATTCGTGCACTAGAATCCTTTGGGTTTGGCCACAACGCAGTGCTGACACTCGAATTGTCATCAGAGATTTGCGCGTCTTGGTCTGGATGTTTGCCTGTGGCGCCTTCCATTCAGACCAAGGTCCAGCGTTCGTCTCTAAGGTGTACAAGGACGCAATGAAGTTGATGGGGGTGCTGGTGCAGATTTTGTCTCCATACAGGCCTGAGGGCTATTCTATAGTGGAGCGAATAAACCGTGACTTAAAGCAATCTTTGACAGCTAGAGTCTTAGGTACTGTCAGGAACTGGCTGGCCCATTTGTATGGAGTTCAACGTGCACTTAATAATCTCCCTAGAAGATCTCTGGGTGGGCGGACCCCATATGAAATGCTCTTTGGCATTAAAATGTTTGTGCCAGACCTTGATGGTCTAGACGTTGTGGCAGCTGCCGCAACCTTTGACGTAGATAATCATTCTACTATGCTACAGGACCTACAATAGACCCGTGACAGCTAGGCAACTGAACATATTCCCTCTTCTTATGACACGGCAATGCTGATTCCGGTCGCCAGTTGGCTTCCTGAGATTGGAGATCTGGTACGAGAAAAGCTGGAGCACAAGAAAGAATTTGGTCCCTCTTATCGTGCACCGGTTCCAGTTCTTGGATTGAAGGGTACTCGTACAGTGATTCTACCACCTTTGCCTGGTCGCAAAGACAACAGATACATTTCAGTGGACAATTTCAAGTTACATCATCTGGCCGATTCTGGATAGTGTAACTCCTGCAGTTCCATGCAACGCCATCGCTATGAATCCGGTGCATTCGTCCACTTCGAATCATCCTCGTATTGCTGAGGGTAAAATGGAAACTACTATTGACCTTTTACCTGTCCTCACACCACCCAGTTCCACCGTCGAAGTCGAGTATACTTATCCTGCGGAAGAGTCCCAGAGTGAAGTGCTGAACAGTCCACGACAACATCAAACTGATGCCGCCCTACCACCTTTGATGAATATGGGAGCAAGCGGTTATTTTGGGGACCGTGCGAGCTTCTCATATGACTCTTCCTCCTCGTCTTCCACGTTGGCACTTCCACCGACAAAAATACGTATTTTCATCTCTTGGTTCAAAAAGACTTACCTGGTCCCACCCTGGACGTATATCTGATTGATACTTATCCTGATTTTTCTCTTCATGTCAATTGGATTCGTGACAGTGTTTTTCTTGCTCATTAATGGTCATTACTTGCCAGAACGCTCTGCTGGGAAATTGGTCGATGGAATTCTGGCCCCTCATACATTGTCCCATATAACGAAACGTGATCAAGCCCTCATGAACATTTCAGCTTTCCTGGTTGCAGATGGCATCGTTTGGGATAAAGTGCATTCGAAATCCATGGTCCGATGGAGGTCCTCACCATACCATATGTGTTTCACGTTTCTTTAGGAGACGTGGTAACACCGGACATACATTACAATGATTGGGATGTACAAGCAGTGCATTCATTGTTTTCAGATTTAAAGTATTATGCTGCTTTTGATGCTGAAGATTTGTATTTGAATTCTGCCAATTATGCTGATTTATTCTGTTATCAACACTATGGCCATCACTTCTTACACAAGACAAACACGTTAAGACCTGTTTTTAATCACACACAATGGTAACATTGTCCAACTCCTTTACAGGGAAGTTCTAAAACACTTAGGGATAAGTTCACCTATTTCACGGATTATGACACGTCCAATCCTGAATCCTATTTCTTTAAATTACAATTGTCGTCACAATCTAAATTTATTCTGACCCACACTAAATTAATCTATTCCAATTCCTTTAGATCTGAATTGGCCACACAGGGTTATGATCACTGGAGTGCTACCTTTGATTTAAAAGCAATATGGGGCACTTAGGTTTGGCAGGTTCGGGGAACTGAGGCTTTACATCGTGCCTGCCTAATACCATCACAAATGTTATTTTTAAATGATACGGTATATCAAACTACTTGCTTTGGCCTGGCAACTGCCAAAAATTTAGATAATCCGTCCATTCCATCTTTGGCTGAGTATGATAATTGGCGCACACACACGAATTATTCAATCGATGTTTTGCAAACTCTCTTTCGGAATGGCACTTTCAATGTTTCTGATGTTGACCCTAACGGTTGGTTGCTGTGGCAAACCAGTTCAAATTCATGCCAACTGCGTTTTTATAATATAACCAGATCCACGTTTTTCTTACTTACATTCAGTCACAACATATTCGGTGGGGAAATTCTGCCAACAATAGATGTAACACTCTACGTTGTCCTCAGTTAAACAACACTTGTCTCACTTGTCGAGTGACATCAATTTGGCTGATATTCTTCTAGGTCCTAGGACCCCGAGAACAAAAAGATTTTTCTATGCTGCGTACAATGAAATATGGAAACTTTCGCAGATTGAAGTAGCGCGAATTATTCAATCGATGTTTTGCAAACTCTCTTTCGGAATGGCACTTTCAATGTTTCTGATGTTGACCCTAACGGTTGGTTGCTGTGGCAAACCAGTTCAAATTCATGCCAACTGCGTTTTTATAATATAACCAGATCCACTTTTTTCACACTCACATTCAGTGACAACATATTCGGTGGGGAAATTCTGCCAACAATGATTGTAACATTCTACGTTGTCCTCAGTTAAACAACACTTGTCTCACTTGTCGAGTGACATCAATTTGGCTGATTTTCTTCTAGGTCCTAGGACCCCGTGAACAAAAAGATTTTTCTATGCTGCGTACAATGAAATATGGAAACTTTCGCAGATTGAAGCAGCGCTTCATCTGCAACAAAATTGACAAAGCAAATTTGGAAAAAGTCCTTGCAGTGGTCGACAATAGCATTAACACACTGTCTTCACACATTTATACTTTGGATAATATTGTTTCATCTGTTATTGATATTGTTCAGACTGATGTATCTGTGTTATATAATGGTCAAAATCAATTACGATCAGTAATGCAGTTTGCATGGACGTTACAGACTCTTAAAATGGGTAAAGTACCTTGGGATTATTTGAATGCTTCCGCTTTGTTTTTGCCATTTAACTTAACTGATAAACAATGGTTTATGTCCATTAAAGACGCTACATACACATTATTACACATTAAACAATTGGAACACTTGCCGTTCTCTGTGGCGGAGACAGATTCGGCTGTTTGGTTAATTCACTGGGTTATCTTTCTCCCTTTCTCGCTGTTTCAATTTAAATCTTGCATGAAACATTTCCCGATTGGCCGCTTTGAACCCCTGGGTAGTACGTTTCTCCATGAGTTATGGTCCCTAACTTTCACTTACACATGTCATCGGGAGGATAAGGAAGTTTTCCTAACAGGGGAGGACTGTGATACCACAGTGGGACACTCCCCACTCCCTAATTTGCAAACACGTTAAGTTGCACGGCGCTTTAATGTTTCCGCACCTAATCTTGCTTGCTTTTTGAAAGGGAGTCCCGTCCCAGCAATAATTCCTGCTTTTACATTGCTTACTAACGGCAGTTATCTTATTTTTAATAACCACGACTGCTGTGGTTTACGGGCAGGAATCTCATATATAGTAACAGTTTCACAAAGTGTTACTTGTTGAAGCAATGTGCTTTTTCCGCCCCCGCATGAGAAAGTAGATATTTCCATTTGGCCTTCCATTCCTACTTTGAAAACAGATTTCAACAAATTAAGCAGGCTCAAAACGCTTTTGTTTCAACAAGAAGTGGCTCTCACTTCAGCTCAAGAGACCTTCGAATTATAGGTGGCTAGAACTTCTAGCGAGATTCAGTCACTTCTGAACATGAATCTCCCACTGCATTTTGGGGAGCTGATAATCAAATATTTAATGAGTCTGAAACCGAAGGCCTTGCTCATTTTTTTAAACTGGTGGGATCCGGCCTTGTGACTTCTTTTCAGACAACATTTGGAGTAATACCGGCCTTTATTCATTCTATTTTTTCCAGCGTCTTCGGAGGATTCCCATTAATACTGGCGCTAGCTGGTGGAATCCTGCTGCTTCTGTTCCTGTTGCGCAATGGCTGCTCATCTTGTGGTAATGCACAGGCCAGGCGAATTGCAACTGTACCGTGACCGAATGCAACAACTTTTTGGATGCTTGCCATTAGCGACGCTTAGCGTAAGTTGCGGACTAACTTTTCGCTTTGCCTACTTCACTTGCGTGCAACCTGTGTTCTACTGTCAACGGTGCCCCTTCTACTGGGCTTTGGATTTATGCCTCTCCAATATGTCATGTTCGGACCCGGATTATGACCAGTTAATGGATTCCTTAGTGGCCCATGACCAGGCCTGTTCTAGGGATGGATGTATGGCGCATGTGGCTGCACTTGGAGTATTGGCAGAATGGGATATCTGTGCGGCTGCGCAGTACCTATTGCAACGGAGCTTTATTGAATATCACGCAGGTTGCCCGGATATGCTCTTGGAAGCATCGTATTACGAGGAGCACGTCTGTTCCTTCGGCCTACTTGATTGGATGGCATCCCTTTTTTCTACTAATGATAGGGATGACCTTTTGGAACAAATTGCATTGTTAGGTTCACGTACTTTGATGGACACACTACCTCCATGTTAGTCACGATTTTCAGTGCAACGATAAATTTTTAACAACATAAAAATTATATATATATATATTTTTTGAAACTTTTTCCAATTAGTTTTTTCCATGGAATTTGTACTCTGCTTACCCTTGAAATCTGTTTTGGTCCTTTGTCTATATACTATGACCTTACCAAGGGGAGGGTGTTATATGGCCATTAGGGTCATTGTCAACATTGTTAAGTTAGCATGAGCACAGCTGCCATGATGCTGCTTTTGCGCACGTTACTACATGACTTTGTTTTGCAAGAATCTGTTTGTGCCTTTCACATGAGAACTGTCTGCTTTCTGCATACTCTGCCTGTTCCTGGAGTTTAGTCTGAACAAGATGTGCAAGGTTGATAAACAATGCCCCTTGTTATTCTGTTTTGGTCAGTCCCTAGCATCTAGACAAAACATGCTAATACAGCTGCGCTACTGGAAACTCGTGCTTTGATATTACAGGGATGCATGTTGTTCTGACACACACTTGGAGAGGGTCCTTTCCAGGGAGAAGAGCTATGCGGTTCCTATGATGTAAAGCTTCCATCTAGGCACTAAGGTATGGGGTCTGCTGACAAAGCCCAGGGATCTTCCTTTATATAATAAACATCACTTTACCAAGGGGAGGGTGGTTAGGCCTTATAGTCCTTTTTCCACTGTCTGTATGTGATGACATCCCCCTTTATATTCTATGGAATTGTAACAATGCTAATTGTTTTAGGTTTATGCATTTCGCTGCTGGTAGTGGCTCGTATACTGCATTAAAGAGCACGGTATTTAAAATAAACATTTAGAACTATAACAGTGACTCATACCATACTTATTGTGGACAAGTACGAGTGAGTGAACGAAAGGGTATGTCTTGCTACCGCCATTCCTGAGAGAGTCGGGAGTGTTGTATTCTGGGCTGTCTAATCATTTGTAGCTTCGTGATTTTGGAGGAGTACGAATGAGACACTATAGCTAGTCGGTTTTGGGATTTTGGGTACTAAGGTGGTAGGTTGGTACACCCCTATACACCAAGGTCCTGTTTTCCTGCGCATAGTTCTGTATAGGTGCAGAATCCCCGCAACAAGACATTCATTTAAGGACTATGCCCACCATCTGCAAATACTACCTCTTAAGAATAATGCAAAATTGTGAACCATTGTTTATAAACTATACATTCCAGTAACCCTTCTCTCAAGAACACACCATCTAGAAACTCAATTACAATGTCCAATATCATCCTTTCCACCACCCAGATCTCAGGTCACATTGAAAGGTAACCAACTAGTATAATTCAAACGATTTCGTTTTCATGGGAACACTGTGAATAGAGCAAATGTATCCACCCAACTGCCTCTATATACCATCTAAAACATCCACTGATATGGAGTTCACTTTAAATGCCTTAATTGCCTTATTATTGTACATGAATATGGTGCAATATCTGGCCAAATTATCTATACATTTGTCCATTGCCGGCCACCAACATACCTCTGTAACATGTTTGTTAGTTACTTACATGCCCAAAAGTCCTTCATAACATTGTTTGAAAATGTGCCTCTTTAAACCAAATGGATGGACAATTTTGTGCTTCCTTATCAGATTTCTATCCTCAATTACTAATTCATCTTGTATTTTATGAGAAGTTTAAAACTCTACAACTAGTTTCTTTCTTTCGGCTACCTTGACCAGGAATAACTGTCCTTAGACCCACATAAGACTTCTTTTCTGCTTCCTACTCACATTCTGTAATACAATGTTGCCCTTCTGTACATCATTCCCTCATATCTATTATCATAAATATAACTTCCCACTCAAACTCTTCCCCAATGGCCACAGAGACCACCAACCGCATTCTGAGCAATCTGCATGTCCATTATTTTTGCCTGGTAATATACTTTACCACATAGATTAATGCTTGCAAATTGGCAGTGAGCTTGGCTAACCTTGCAGTCAGCATTATTCCTCTACCCAAAGCCAAAATATTCATAAGTGGGTTCTGGTCTATACTCATTATAAACTTTATGCCTCACATAAACAGATATATATCCTGTAGTGGTATGCAACCCATTTGCAAGCTATCAAACCCCTCTCCACTACTAAATAATTCCATACAGCTTCCTTACGTGCCCTGAAACCATAGAGTGAATTCACTCCTCCCTTTGCTCTCTTTGTGTTAACACAAAATCCACACCTACACTGCTGCCACCCACACTTATAATGCATTCCTTTCCAAATACAGTCAGCCTTACACATGGTGCACATACTATTTCCTGTTTGCCCTTCTTCCTCCTGTGAACCCCATTCAAACATTGCATTTTCCTTCATTAACATTTTAAATGACTGCGTTTTCTCTGCATATTTCATTTTACAAACTTAGAATAAGACTCTATTAATCATAGGAAGGATGATAACTGTTCTTTTAAACTTGAAACTGGAGCTCCTACAAAGTCATTGAGGTAATTAGATTTTGGTCTTACACCAGTAACAAAAATATTTTGATCAAGTTATTCACCATGCATAATTACATATTTCAATTCTATTGGTCATGCCTGAGCTTGATTGATATGCTGGGATTCCAGGGCACTTGCCACTCCATCCTATGGCTAATTCATCAAACTCTGAAAAACTGACAATGCACATAACAACTACAAAGGCGTTTTCTGTATTGAAATAGGCCTTCGTGAGTAATAGCCTGATATTTTGAATTTTCGTGCTGTGCCACTTGTTGGTATGAACTTGCCAAGTCCAGAGATGAAAATTTCAGAAGCACCTGCTCAGTGGCGTCACTAGGGGTGCGGACCGCATCAGGTGACACCATCACATGGGGTGACACCTTTCCCAAATGAGACTATTTACTAAATAGTCTCATTTGGGAAAGGTGTCACCCCATGTGATGGTGTCATGGGGTAAGTCGTGAGGGGGTGACACCATGAAGAGGGGGTGACACCGCACTGGGTGACACCAACCCTAGTGATGCCGCTGCACCTGCTAAGTTTGAAATCATTTGGCTAATGTTTGGTACTGGGTGCTGATCATTCTATATTGCAAAATTCAATTTGTGTTAATGTATGCACAAATGAAGTTCTCAAGATGATTATACTGAAATTACTACAGGAGAAAAGCACAGTGATAACTCAACCTGCTCTCTCCTTAAACATATTTCAGTAGTGTATGGGAAAGTGTTCTTACTTCTTTTGCAATGATACTCAATTGAATTGTAAACTAAATTTGTCTTTGAGCAATCTCCACTATCTAAAATATTCTGTCCTCAAGATTCTCCATCTCAATAGAGTAAACAGGTGGGACCACCTTAGGATTTACTTTAATTCACAAGTCAATCTGATGTGGCCAACCTAGAACTGACTCCTCATTGTTTGCAACAAACAATTTTCTTTTAAGCACTTCCCTTTGAATTCTACATTGGTCCACGAACAATCTTAAATATTAACCTTGTGGCCCATGTATCCCACTAACTGGACATCTGCATGATTCAACTGCCTCTCTGCCTAATTATTTTTAAATAACTCATGGCTTTTATTGGAATACTCAGTGCAATGGTGAATCCTCATGTGGATTACAGTAGATGGTAATTTGTTTTGCATTCTATTATTCTCATTGCTTAGTACTAGATGGGATTAAGTGACTCCTCATCCATCCCATCTTCTTCCTCACCCATACGTTGTACTTTGCCAGATTGAACTCTTTTACACATCTTTCCAAAATCACCTCTCAATACTTATTGCACATCTAATCAATTACTGGACAGGTTGTAGAGTTTCCTAAATATGTGAGGCTCCCTCACCTGTAACACTATGAAACTTGTTCCCTATCCCACACTCTTGTCCTTCACACTTTCTACTTTTATCAAACTACTGTTTTCTAATTACAGCGTTCACCTCTGTAGGTCTACCACGTATCTCCTTAAGGTAACTTTTAGAAATTAAATCACTTTGCTTAAGTTATTTGCAGCTTTAATATATATTCCTGAACAAACCCATAACCGTTTCTGATTTTTTTATGTTCTCAAAATAGCATGTGGCAGCTTCACCTGTTGCAATTTCTTCGATTCTCCAGCGCCTTGAGACCCTCATGGGTGATGTGCCGCGCTTTACAAATTCTTGATTGATTGACTGATTGATCAACTCATTCTGTTGTTGTATTCTAAAGTAAAATTTGTACCTTTCCATTTCAATGATAACATTCTTCTCATAATACAAACACATCTCTCTTTTAGCGTATTCAAATGCATCCAGACACTGAGCTGAATTTTTCTCTAACGGCAGGGAATTTTTACTTTTTTAAATTCTGCCCCCATCAGTGTTTTAACAAGTCCATATAATATGCTGCGGCATGGTCCACACTTCCTAGAACCTCTATGTAGGCAGTAACATTTTATACTAATTTATGCAATCTGTTGGGCTTGGCCTTCTCTGCAGGGTCACCCCCAAACCTTTTTAACTTCTCCCTCTTGTTTTCTGAACTCATTTTGTTGGCTCTAGGACTCTTTGCACTTTACCATTGCTGAAAAGTGCTAAAGTGCTTGTGCTCTCTCCTTTAAACGTGGTGAAATTGACTTACACATAATTGACACATTTAATTTATTGTAAGTTCCTAGTGAAAAGGTACTACATGTACCTAGGATCTGTAAATTAAATGCTAATTGTTGGCCTGCAGCACTGATTGTGCCACCGACTTAAGTAGCCTTTCAAGCATGTCTCAGGGCTGCTATTGCAGCCTATGTGTGCAGATTAGACTGCCATTTCGAACTGAAAAAATAAAACTTTTTCCAGGCCCAGGCGTTACTTTTAATACATATAACTTACCCCTATGGTAGGCCCTGAACGGCCCAGAGGGCAGGGTGCAGTGTATTTAAAAAGTTGGACATGTACTTTTCAGTTTTACATGTCCTGGTAGTGGAAAACGTTTGAATGCATTTTCACTACTGCAAGTCTTACCTCTCCCATAGTATAACATTGGGTTTCCTTATTGCATTTAATAAGTGATAACTTTCAATTGGGAATAGAACAACAGTTTGATGTCTAAATAATTGTAATTTAAAGCCCTTGTTAATGGTAAAGTCAGATTTTAGGGGACAATGTGGCCTAACAGCTAGTGCGGCCAACCTCGAGGCTGGGGAACCGGGTTCGATTCTCGGCAGGGACGCTCAACATCCTGTGATTCTTGGCAAATCACTTAATCTCCCCGAGCCTAACAAAAAATGAATGTGTCCGTCTGTAACGGAACTGGTGCTCATGTAAAGCGCTTTGATACCATCGGTCTAGTTTGCGCTATATAAAACAAAAACAAAATCTGTAAATGACGTTTTAGAAAGTTGGCATTTTCTAGTCCTAACCATTTGGTGCCCGTAGTAAGTTCCTGGGTCACATGACTATGTGTAGCTAGCAGTTGGTCCTTGTGTATGTCTCCCAGACAGTGAGACATTTGAAGATAGGTATTGGCATGACGGGCCCCTCTGACTTAACAAGGGGGCAGAGCTGTCACCTACCACACTTGCAAATCACAAAGACCCCTCCTGAACACACTCATAAAGGGTTTGTAACTAGTTTGATGTGTTCCCAGACAAGGTAGGGCCAGGGCAATGAAGAAGGGGATGGCTGACACCTCAAGGGGCTGGAAACCTCTGGAACCTTCTCCTACTTCAAGTTGAGCACCAGATATAAATAGCGGACCCTCAGACCCAATTCTTCAGTACAACTTACACTCAGAAGGTCTACTGTGCGGCTCTGCAAGAAGGACTGCTACACTATTGCCCTGCTGTCTGAGTGAACGACTGGACCAGCATCTTGAAACCAGGACCACCATAGTGACTCCAAGGGCCATTTCGCTGGCCACCTGATCAGAGCCTCAAGGACAGAACATGCTCCAACGACCTTGAACCCAGCACCTTGACTCTGCCAGCTGTGAGTTCTGTCCTGCCCAAATGGTTCCACCCAAGTCCTGGACCTTTGGATGTGGCCCTGAAGGCGTTCTACCAGCCCATCCATGTTCCCAGCAGAACTGAAGAAGCTCGATGCATCACCTAGCAGATCACTGCATCGGAATCGCTGCAGGACACATCCCTGACACAGGACTTCGCATAGCAGCCTGTAGCATCTTGAAGCCGCTGATGCGTGACGCATCTCCATGAATTACATGGCATTGCCACTGCAGCTCCTCGGAACCACCGCTGCGTGATGACTTTCCTTGCAAGGACCTTGCATCACTCCTGCAGCTTCCTCAGAACCACTGCTGTGCCAATCATCTCCAAGCAAGGACCTCACATTACCTCTGCTGTGTGACGCATCCTTGACACAGAACTTCGCATCGCTCTGCAACCAGGATTTAATGTGCCTTTTTTGTTCAGCGTGCCATGCTCGGTCCCTATAGCCGGCTGGCACTCCATCATAGTTGGCCTGAACTTGTGACTTTGTCCTGGTCCGGTGCAACCAGATAACCACAGTTGGCGCTTTGCGCTTTTAAGCACCATTTTTCCTTAAAACTTTGAAATTGCATATCTCCATATTGATGTCAAATAATGTATTAAATGTTTCTCTATTTTTCTAAATTGGTGTGGGAGTTTTCTTATGTTGTATTTTCATTTTATTACTGCTGCAAAAATACTTTACACATTGCCTCTATGGTTAATCCTGACTGCTCTGTGCCAAGCTACCACAGGTTAATTTGGGGTTTGCTTGTGACGTCACCCTGACAAGAAATGTAGTTGCTTCTTGAGTAGGGTTTCAACCTCCTCGAAGAGTAATCCAATTTCTTACAATGTGGATAGCATTTAATAAAAAATGTAAAAATTAACGAAGCTTGTTCTTGTTCAAAACAAAGCAATTGCAGACACTGTTGTTTGCGCCATTACACAGCAAGCTAAAACAACTAAATTGTCACTCTTGTCTCTCAACATATTATATTTTTTCATTTTCCACTCCTGGATAAAGTTCCCAAAGTCCCAAAGTTCTAAATGCATAATGTGTGTAATGCCCTTTGAGCTGACAGTTATCCCAATTACTAATCACAACTGACTGAGATTTAGAAATCCCTAACACTAATGATATTTATGCCCCCACTGAAATAGTCTTTCTCATACAACACTAACATTCATTATAATCTTGGAGAAATTTAAAAACAAAGTAGGTTTTGCATTTAGATCATGGTATCCAACACACATTTTCTCTTTCAAACCCTCCTTTGAGTTTCTTTCTTCCTCAGACTGTCCTCTTCATGGCAGTGTGCTGCATAAATAACCGGTGTGGAAGGTGATGCACTACGAATAGTTGTCTTGCATGAGCCACAATCCCTCATGCACACAACCCATGCAGTGTGAGCCACACAAGACTTTAGACTTGCTTGTGCACTCGGAGGAACATAGCAATCCATCACAACCTATGTAGTGCCACCCAACCGATACGCTTGATTGACTCACCTAGATTCACTACATGAGACAACCAAAATTAGTTGCTACCATGAATTTTGTGACCAACTTTAGTATCTACATCTGGACACGTCAATAGCCCTTCTAAGTCTTCTACTTCATTGCTTCCTACAGAATTCTCTCTTACTAAACTCTTTTGTCATAGGGCCTAATTTAGATCTTGGTGGAGGGAAATACTCCGTCACAAACATGACGGAGATCCCGTCCGCTACATTACGATCCCATTATATCCTATGGAGATCGCAATACGGAGGGCGGGATATCCGTCACATTTGTGACGGAATATTCGATTCACTGAGATCTAAATAAGGCCCATAGTATTGAAAAGGTCCGAAATCCTCTGAGGTTTCTTTGCACATCCCGTTCATCGCCAGTGTCACAAAGAAAACATTGGGTAGCTCTGCTGGGGGGTAAGTTTACTTTATTCACAAAAAAGGATGCTCGACCCAACCTCTTTCCAGCTTTGATCCACTCCCTCCTCCAATCATTCCTGATCAAACCTTACAATACCAACCATTCCACTTTCATACACTTCATGCATGCTATCACAAGCACTGGAAAATCAATGACAATATGTATTAGAGGGGTAAAAAGAGTCATGCTTCATCAGTGTTTTGTGATCCTAAAGATGATGGAGGAATGTAATCCAGTGAGCTTCCAGTATATCATTTCAAATGGGGCTGTATTTCAAATACATCTATGTACAGGACATTCAGTGGTGGAATCCCTCCATGTAATGTCCAAGAACACCAATGTAGGTATTCATCTAATGAGAACAACTGAACTGCCAGCATGGACACAAAGAGTGAAAGAAACATACTTTTATCCCAGAAAACTACGTTTCACAGTAGACATATGTCAATCAATCAATTCAGATTTGTAAAGCGCGGCTTATCACCCCGAGGGGTATTCAGGCGCTGATGTGGAAATATATAGAAGGTGGTGTGTTTGATACATAAGAAAGCTTCTCACTGGGAATATTTTGACAACAATTGATCCAGTCAAAAGAAAATATTGATTTTACTGGTGAGAAAAGGGGTATTCTCCATTGACAGAAATTTGATAACAAGTAATAAAATACATATTGCATGCCCTAGCTCACACTAGTGATGCTGTACCACTTAAGAGAAAATATGCGTAAGAAACTGCAGAATCCTCTTGATTTATACCCAAGCTCCCAGTGTATAAGGGGATATAAAATGCTAGCGAGATATGTTATGTTATGTTAACGGAGCTTGTAAAGCGCACGTACACCAGACGGTTTCATGGCACTGGGGTCCGAGGGATACTACTGCTTGAGTGGCTTAATCATATGCCTGGTGGAACAGCCAGGTCTTTCAGAGTTTCCTGAAATGGGCATTGGAGGTCGGTAATCTGATGTCCAGAGAGAGGGAATTCCAGAATTGAGAGGCCAGGACCGAAAATCTTAGTCCCCCAAATTTCTTGCGTTTGAAGGATGGGATGACAAGAAGATTCAGATGGGAAGACCTAAGATCGAGAGAGGGGACGTAACGCTGCACCCGAGAGGAAACAAACACCAGACTGTTGCCATGGAGAGCTTTAAAGATGATGCAGCCCAGCTTAAAAGCGCTGCGTTCGGCTACTAGTAGCCAGTATAATTTTTTCATTAGCGGGGAACGTGGTGATAGATCTGGTGGTAGATTAGTCTGGCCGCCTGGTTTTGCACCAGTTGTAATGTTTTAATTGATATGCTGGGATGCCGATGAAGACTGAGTTGGCATAGTCAATGTGTGAGATGACTAGGGCCAATACCACTTGGGTCAGGGCTTCAGTGGTGAGGAATCTGCTGATCTTCCTGATCCTTCAAAGCTGAAAGAAGCAGGAAGAAACCACTGTCCCAATCTGGGCTTTCATAGAAAGATCACTGTCGATAGTGATGCCCAGACCTTTGGTTGAGCTCGAGGGAAGTGGGGGGTTTCCCAATTCGGTTGGCCAGAAGTTGGAATTCCAGAGGTTAGATGGCCCGTCGATTAGAATCAGCTCCGTTTTGTCCGGGTTCAATTCCAGATGGTTGCTGTTCATCCAATCGCTTATGAATCGCAAGGTGGATTGGAAGTTGGAGACAGAAGATGCCGACTGATCGATATCAAATATCAATTGAAGGTCATCGGCATAGTTGAAGGTGCAGACCTTCCTTTCTCCAAGGGAGCGAATTAGGGGGTGTATGTACAGGTTGAAAAGAAGTGGAGAGAGGGAAGAACCCTGCAGTACCCCACAGGTCATTTTAACCTTGGGGGAGGAAAGGTGGGTGAGGCGTACAGCTTGAGAGCGGTCCTCCAGAAAGGATAATAGCCACTTAAGGGCCAATCCCTGAATCCAGCGTTACTGACACAGTAGATAGTTGGGCAGTAGATACAAAGTAGACCCCAGCCCATGTCTTATTTCTGTCAATTGGAGGATTTTCATGCATGTATGCATGACACTGCGCAGTGGTTACGGAACAACTCCTTGCAATTCAATTCGGATAAAACCGAAATTGTACACTGCGCAGTTGGGAAGGTCCATCGGCCTCTTCCTCACAACTTCTGGCCCCTTGGCTCATCCACCACTTTGGCGCCATCTAAGACGGTGCGAAATTTGGGAGTTATGTTCAATGCCAACCTATCTCTGGAGACGCAAGTGAACAAGTTGGTGGGGTGCTGTTTTGGCCTCATCAGGGCTCTGAGAAAGATTCTTCCGCTGCTCCCAATTTCGGCCAGAGTCTTGGTTGTTCAAGGCGCCATTCTAAGTAGACTCGACTATTGCAATGCTTTGCTGCTGGAGTCCCCAAAGTATCTGATACAGAGACTGCAGCGTGTCCAGAACACGGCTGCGAAACTGGCCTTGTCGAGACCTCGAAGCTCTTCGGCTTCAATGTGCCTATCGGAGCTACATTGGCTCCCTGTGCAGCAAAGAATCTATTTTAAATCCCTCTGTATGGGGTTTAGGGCATTACATGGACTCGGTCCTAGACCGTTGCAGAAGAAATTGGTCTGGTATATTCCTACCCGGACCCTCCGCTCTTCTTCTGCCTATCTGGCAAAGATACCCAGGTTCAATAAGGTCAGATCGGGAGGAAGATCTTTTAGTGTTGCTGCTGCAAGGCTTTGGAACACACTCCCAATTGAAATCAGACAATGCAGTACCCTGTCTTTGTTTAGAAAAAGGATCAAAACGTGGCTGTTCCCCAGATAGTGTTTCTGTCTTTCTTTTGAGTAATGGTTTTCTTTAGGTTCTGTCCTTCTTGACTGACGTTGGTTTGTATACATGTACTTTTAGCGCCAGGGTACCCGTAGGGTGTTTGTTGCGCTTTATAAATACCATATACAATACAATACAATACAATTTGTGCTTTTTATTGGAGGATGTATACAACCAGAGTCTACTTTTCAAGATAGCCGATATAAACTTCCCCCTGGAATGAATTAGCAACCCCACAAATGCAGCCACTGCCCTGGAAATGTAGACTAATGATGTTCAAGTTACAGTTAACAACTGAACTCAACGTGTTTTACTAAATATTAAACCGTAGTCAATTTCTTCACCCATGTATAACCCGAGTAAAATAATTGTGAAATGAAACTCCTCAGTAAAAGCAGAATTTACTAGGGCTTTTGGCAGGAACACTGATTGACGTCTCATATGGGTCACATGAAATTTAAAAAGCATTGTAGTCAAAGACCTTGCATAATTTGAGACGCCCTATAATATATATTGAGTGACGGAAAAGGGTGCACAGACTGGTTCACTATTCAGGTAAGCGATAGAATGTGCCTACTTTACAAACATATTTGCCCTTATAAGTTGAACTTAAATGTACAAATGGCTTGACATATTAGTGTAAATTCACTTTTTAAATTCACAAAATGTTAACGTGCACTCACAAAGGGATTTACTTACTTATAATATTTGTCTAACATAGCATAATACTACTCATGATAACATTCTGTCTCATAGGCGTGGATTGTGAATTTCAGGATGGGGATGCTCTCTGAAGATTTTGCACATTGACAAAAGGACTAATGTATGGGTATTACCGAATCTATCCACAACCTATTCACACCTTACAATGCGTTGAAGATTTAGGGCCTGATTTAGAGTTCGGCAGACCGGTTACTCCATCACAAATGTGACGGATATCTCATCCACTGTATTATAAGTGCATTATATTCAATAGCACTTGTAATAGGGTGGGCGGGATATCCATCATGTTTGTGGCGGGGCAATATACGCGTTGAACCATAAATCAGGACCTTTTTCTTCAAAGGATGGGAGTAAATCCATTTCCAGGGTAATATTATGTAGGTAACAACCTCACAAATTTTTAGGGTGTACAGGAAGGAGGTTTGTCTCAGGCAATAAATGTTTTACCTGATAGGAAAAAATGCAAAAAAAAGAAAATTGCAATTACTCTAATAGGACAGCAGATCACATTTGCCTTCGCGTGTGTGTACATAGGAATTTGCACACTATTTCCAGGAGTTTTGCTTGAAACAGTGTGAATTTAGAAATGTGTAAATTTGCACACAAGCTAGGGTTCTCAAATTATATAAAGAATCCGGCCCATTCTAACGAGTTTTCTCTAGCTAATAATATTATTTAATAATGATTTGTAAATAAAGAAACATGATCACATGGACTATATGAAGAGCCGCTTATTCTAAGTCATTTGTACTAACTCATCTTGGGGCATATTAACAACCAGGCGATAGTCAATTATCGCCGCTTTAGCGTCCGTTTTCGGACGGAAAGCGGCGATAATTCTATCGCCTAATCAGCAAGGTCACGCTATCGCGTGAATCCCTGCACTATCGCCCTTTCCCCCAACGCCCATCCTTGCATCTCTAATGAGATGCAAAGTGGGCGTTACTGGGCGTACCCCAGATGGGCTACGTTGTAAATATCGCCGATGTGCACATCGCGATATTTACAAGGCAGCCCACAGGATTATAGCAGACGTTAGATTTTGGCGAAAACGGCAGTTTTCGCCAAAATCTAACGTCTGCTATAATCCCGACTTAGCCATCCCTAACATAGGGGGTGGATTCTGCTGATACGACCACAGGGTCGTATCAGCAAGGTTATCGCCGTGTTGCAGGGAACATCGCTGGAAAACCAGCGATGTTCCCTGCAAAACGGCGATAACCTCGCTATCTCTGGGATTTTTATCGCCCTGGAGAAGCGTGTTGTTAATAACGCGCTACCAGGGCGATAATTCCCAGAGATAGCCAGCGATAAGAAATCTATCGCTAAGCACGGCCAGCGATAATTATCGCTGGCCGTTGATAATATGCCCCCTTGGCTTTAGTAAACAAAGTTCCTGAAAATATTTTAGATTGATCAACCAATGAAAATGTCGAAGAGTAATTTCCTAGACAGATAAAGTAAAACCATAAGGAATATTAAGGAATACAGGGGCATATTATCAAGAACGGCGTTAAAATTATCGCCGCTTTAGCGGCAGAAAACTGCCGCTAAAGCAGCGATATTGGGCTTGATAATATGCCCTTGAGAATTCCAATAGAAGCCCATGTTCTGGTGTAAACATGGGCTTCTATTGGAATTCTCAAGGGCATATTATCAAGCCCATTATCGCCGTTTTAGCGGCAGTTTTCTGCCGCTAAAGCGGCGATAATTTTAACGCTGTTCTTGATAATATGCCCCACAGTGTTTTTTTACACTTTAGCATAGCGTTCAAAATGCATCCCTATTGGTCGTATAATTTATATGCAGTGTGTCCTGTATATGTGTCAAGGAGACACAAAAGAGACAATCCTCAAATCTATAGCGGAAATATTAAAATGTTGGAAAGCACACCACTCGTTCGATTAACAAAATGCAAACTGTGTGTGCGTGTATTCTTATGTAATATACACAACACGTGAGTGTCCTCAGGAGAATATCGGAGAACTGGGCAGGGAATGTAATGCAAATTAGCACTCACGTTCTGATATTCAACAGCATCAAGCCATGCTATTTTAAAAAGGAAACAGTACATTTAAAAATAATGTGACTTTCTAGGATTTCTTTTCCACACATCGCAGATATTTTGCACAAATGCCCATAGGTTGCTACTCTACCCGAAAATCGTATACCTGTATCTATTATAGCACATGCACATTAGGACTAGGTAGAAAGTGAATATATGGAAATTAGCAAAAAGGCATACACCACGTATATATGTATGTGCATATGCGCCATACATATGTATTCGTAAATGTGTGAATATGTACTGAAACGTGTGTCATTACTTACATCCCACATCTATAGCCATACATGCGCGTTGGAATGTTTTAGTGTGTTCAAATTATACATAACTAGTTACTAGGCAACATGAGTCTCTCAAAGTTCCTCCCTTGTCTTCCAGCCCACTTACTCATAATTCACAAGCTAAAACAGCTAGACTGACAAGCAAGCGTAAACAAAATAATAAAACATATTTACATCTTCAAAATTACACCAGGAATGTATACATGCAAACTCAATAAACAATTACATTCTCCTGCCTACTCTGTTTGAGAGATGTGATTTGACAAATCTGAGTGAAAAATTGTTATTAAATATTTTTTCTCAAGTAGTAAGAGAACTGTATTTGAGATCCAAACAAAAACATAAAATTGAGAAAGAAGAAGCAATATATTTCTAATAAATAGACAAACAGAAGGAACAATCATCTAATACATAACTTAATGATCTCAAAAGAAGAGTCAAACTACCTTCAATCTCACCTTTCATAAGCAGAAAGATTGGAAGAGTGTTTGTAGACGACTAGATTCCAATGCATTTTGAAAGTGGCGACATAAAAAGGGTTAAGCAGAAACTATTATTTCGAGTTTATTGGTTGTGCCAGGGTCAACTAGCCTAATCAGCAACATTTTGTATTTATTTATTGATTTACTAACTGATTTATCTTCTTGAACAGTGTTACATAGCACACCCACACCAGGAAGCATGAAGGCTCTTTAAAAGAAACTCACAAATCACTTCGAAACCTTTACCTTGTATAGCCCACATTAGACAAAACAAACAGGGAGTAAAGCAGATTTCTATTATAAAACAATTGCACAGAATCAGTGAAGTGTGGCAGAATTGTCCCATATGGCTTGGGGTATTTTAATTGTAAGATAACACGTGGACTATACGCCATTAAGAGAATGCTTGCCTTTCAATGTGACAGAACCTAACTATCCTACCACTCATGCATTCTCATCTCTTGAGAAATGATCCAGGGCAAGGAGGGCACTTGGCCAACTTAAGATCTCTGAGGGCTTCTTTTATGAGGTTTATGAGTGCATTCCTGTCCTTTTACCCTGTACCAGCGCACAATGGGCTGCCATGCGCCAATGCAGGCAGCTCTGCACCATGATGCAAGGGTGTCTGTGGTGCTGGGATGATTATTTTTGTGCCGGAAGGGAAACCTTCCTGCACAAAAACAATCACAAGAGGCTTTTCCTCTTTCCATGTGTGCTGCAAAATGCAGCACACATAAAAAAAGGAAAAACAAGGGAGAAATAAAGATATTTCTCCACGTTGTGCCTCCCATACGCCTCCCCTGGGGAGGTGTAAGTTTTTGGCGCTGCCTCAGATTGACAATTTGTCGCAAATCTGGGGAACGCCCCAGCAACACCCATTGCATGCTCCTTTAACACAGAAAACTGCATTAAAGGGAACGATATTTACAAGGCAGCATAAAGCCAAAAAAAGTGGCTAGCTGCCACATGCATCAACATAAGGAATGGCGATTCCTAAATAGTGATTTTTAAGGAATCGCTATTTAGGAATCGCAATTCCTTATGGATGTAGGAATCGCAAAATAAATTGCGATTCCTAAACATTACCTTATAGCGAATCGCAAGTTGTGAATCGCTATTAGGTAATGTCACTCCATTCATTCCCATGGGCTATAGGTCCGTAGGAATGAATGGGAATGCATTCGCAAATTGCGATTACCAAATTGGTAATCGCAAATTGCGAATGCAATTCCAAGGGTGCCAGGGAGCCTAAGGCCCCCCTGATGCACCCCCCAAAAACGTAAGTGTGAACATGTGGCACACATGTCACTTTGAAAAATGCACTTTTGCGCATTTTTCTGAGAATTCGCATATTACCATCAACTTGAAGTTGATGGTAATTAGCGTTTCCTAAATGCACAGTTTGCATTTAGGAAAGGCTTGTTGCATCGCATTTGGGAAATCGCAAATTGCGATTCCTAAATGCATTCACAATTTAGGTAATCACAAAAATTGCGATTACCTAAGTTGTGAATAGAAAGCCTTTGCTGCATCAGAAAAGGCCTTTTTGCCCTCGCAAACGGGCCGATTCGTTTGCGAGGGCAAAAATGCTTGATGCATGTGGCCCTTAGTGCTGTCTCGTAAATATGGAGCAGGCTCCTGCGCCACGGAACGTCACAAAAAGTGACATTCCGGCGGCGCAAAGGGCCTCATTTAGGCCTCGAATGTTTAGCTCATTTCCTGTAATGGAATAAATCCACAAGGTCTACTATGTTCAGAAATCCAAATTTCTCTTACAGAAAAATGACAAATGTGTTCCCTGTCTTTCTCTAAAATCCAGATCCTACCTTCTGTTTGGACACCTACATTTAAATATAGTAAATGTGGCAACAGGTCTTTTAATGTGCACGGAGCACTTATCTGGAACAATCTCCTGCTTCATCTACACTCTCAGGCAAAGGCAGAGCATTCGAAGTTCGGAAAACAACTGTAAAACCAGATCTAGCCCTCTTAAACCAGTTCTAGGTTTTTGTTCATGCTGGTCATATGTCAGACCCTTCCCTGATAGTATCAAGATACTTTTCTAGAGTGTGTATACAATTTACATACACCACATAATGTATTAAATAATCCTGGACTACTACTGAAATTCAAGAGTAAGCCATAAGTATTACAATAGTAAGTCACTGTTGAAAGGTGTTTTTTAGGAGGTGCAGGTGGGGACCTACACCTAGTAACGGCACCACAATCACAAATAAGGTCCTGTAAAGTCTCAACCCTTGGAAGCTTGGCTCATGAGCAGTCAGGTTTAACTTAGGAGGCAGGTGTGTAAAGCATTTAAAAACACCAATAACAGTAAATAAGTAAGACACAACACACAATAAAAATCCAACAACAACTTATCAAAATAGGAAATATTTTGTATGATTAAAATGACACCAAAACAACAAAAATCCAATGTAGGGAACCGGAGATATGAATTTTTAAAGATTAAATGTAAAAATGTGCTTAAAAGCATAAGGTGACATTCGGGGACATCTGGTCGCATTTGACCAGGACCAAGTTAAAGTTTCAGGCTGACCACGAGGGAGAGCGGTTCAGATATGATGGGGTTGTTGTGGCAGTCAAAATTTTACCTTTGCACTTAATCACTATTTTAGTTCTTTTTCTCTCGACGTCGAGCAAGTCTTCTTGGCATGCCAGATTGCGGTTCAACAACAACGGCTTGGTTCAGTGCGAGGCCTGAAGGTCTTGGTTCTCATGATGATGAAGAGCTCCGGAGCTTTCAGCAGGGCAAACCTGAAGTTCAGGCCGAGTCACATTTCGATATCGCCGGCTTGACTCTCGACGATGGGTCGGTCAACTTATGGAGCTTTTTACTAAAAATTCCCAAATGATTCCAAACTTCTGGAACTTCTTCCAGAAGGTCCTTTTGGGGTCTTGAAGGGTCCACAACACCATCTAAGGTTCCAGAAGCTCTGAGTTGCTCCTTGAAGAGTTGGAACTACAATTCCTACAATGCACATGGTCAAATTCTTAAAAGTCCACCGGATTCTTGTCAGCTGGGCCCTTCTTGGTGGAGTTGATGCAGGTGACTTCTTGAAGCTCTTTTGGTCCTGTTGCTTTAAGAGAGTCTACTCCTTGACAAGAGAAAGTCCTCTTTATGAAGCCCAGAGTGTGCAGCAGGTGCAGTCCTTATGAGTGCAGTCCTTCTTCTTATTTCCAGGTAGGGATCTGAGTTGCAGGGCAGCTCTCCTATATTTATCCAGGTTTCTGGGCTGGCAAAAAGGGGGGTACCCTGGACCAATGGGGTGCAGGGTGCCACCCCCTGTGATGACCCTTCCTTAGAAATGTGGCATTTTATTGTCCCAAAAAGCATTATTCCACAAAAATCAAAATGGAGAAAATCTCTCCTGGAGCTTCAGGTTTGCTAATCCAACCCACAGGTGTGGATAACTTTTTCCTACCCTCCCCTTCCAGCCCCTCTCTTAATTTATTTATAGGGCCTGAATTGTGTAACTTTAGAAAGCAGTTCTATAACTTCTTTCCTACAAAAGTTATAATAACTCCAACCTTGACAAATTGCTGGATTCCTTGCAACACTTAATTTGACACTTTGTATTATTATTTTAGCTCTCTACTGTCAAAATATAGACTTTTTAAATGTTAAATACAGCCTTCCCATGTTAGTCAATGGAGCTAATGTACTACAATGGGGAAAAACGAAATTGGCCATTTTTCCGCTCACCAGGGCATATAAAACATTGTTTATAATGTCCCTACTTATTTTAACATGGCACCCTACCCTTGGGGCACCTAGGGAAGATCTTAGGGGTAACATTTATGTCCAAATATGACCGTTTAAGACTCTAGAAGTACCTTTAATTCCAAAGTCGAATTTGGACATAGTTTTATTTGAAAAGCAGCCTACAAGGAAGGGCTGACTTTTAAAATGACAGTAGGCACCACAGCACTGCACACTTAGGTGTATTAAATCTACTGGGCCTCTAAACCTACATGCCCTGCCATATAATAGGGACTTACAGGTAGGTTGTCAGTACCAATTGTAATTACACCTAATTACCATATACCTTTTAAAAGGAGCACTGGCCCTGGGCCTGGTTAGCAGAGCCCAGTGCACAATCAGAGTCAGTAACCACCAGTATCAGTCAAAAATCAAGGTGATCAGGACAAAAAGGATGACTCTCACACAGTCACAACTACTCATAAAACATTCTTTGTCAATTGGGCACATGCTTAGAATATTTGGAACGGTATTCTTTTCTTATGTTGATCCGTCTTTGCATGGATGCAATTAATGTATTTGCCATTGTCCATTCGGATCCTATCTGCTGTTCCTATTGTAGCAGGACCAATGCTTATTTGCATATGGCTGATTTCTGTCTGCTGCAGCATGGTGGGCAGAAAACGATGGACATGGATGCAGACCTGAGTAATTACTAGTGGCTTGGAATAATTCAAGTCTACCACCCATCACTTTTCTGTTTACTTTAGTTACAATGTAGAGCAGGGACATGAAATAGATGTTAACAAGAGATGTGTCTGTGGTATTTATCTTACTTTCTATGTACGTCATAGGCTTTGAATAGTGCCATTATTTTGGGAGTGTTTAAGACCCATAGTGGAGGATAAAACAGCACAACTGGAAAAATAGAACATTGGAAGAACCATTGAAGACAATTGAGTAGTTGCAAACTTATTAATGGATTGATTTATGAGAGTATTTATAGACCAACGATAGGCCTAGTCCTAGAATATAAGAACTCTTTATATATAACCTTTTACAGTGACATTGTAGTATGTGATACCAAACAGAAAGAACAAACATATCATTTGAACAACTGGATTTTGCAGGCGGTTTTTAAGGCAGGATTCTGAGATGTTCAGGTAAAGAACTCTTTAGTTTTGTACAGAGCTGGAGAATGCTTCATTGCTGGAATAAGGAATTTCTGACTTCAGTTGAGCCTTTCTTCTGGTAGCCCTACTACTCCAAATATGATGAGTTTCTCATGCTGATAGGCAGGTTGATAAAAATGCACTACTTTTTATATCATTGAAAGGACATTAAAGAAAAATTTGGTTTCAGACACAAGCTGATAGAGGCGATGCATTTTAGGCAAACTGGTAAAATTTCGTTTCCCATGCAGAATATCTCAAACTGGCGTGTAAGACCACTATATCTGAAGCCAATAACTCTTGAGGGATGGCCTACTACAAGGGTGTTACTGCCTTCAATATGTGGCAGAAATTGCCCAACCTAGATAAAGTCAATGTCAGAAAAATGAGTTTTATTTTCTTTAACAGGTCCATGTGGTTAATGCTCTTTTCATAGTTTTGGCTCTGTGTTCCTGCATATGAGGTGGACACCAGTAGCGAAGCCTGAAAATGTGGCTGATGTTATGGCAGATACAGGGATACATCATGGGTTTTACCCTCCCAACAATATTTGGGCTTCTGGGGTGGGATTGTAGGTTGCCAAAGTGCTGTGGGAAATTCTCACTTTTGTTGGGAATTCATTTTAAAGGTATAACAGGCATGACATTTCCATAGTCAAGAAAAAAGATAAGTATATCACCGTCTTTTAGAAAAGGCACCTTGACACATGTGTGGTTGTGAGCTGCATGCTGATAGAAAGTTAACAAAATCTCAGCCAGTGGTTTACCATATAAGTTGAGAATTGTAGGTGGAATTGGTGGAGCCCTGAGAGACTCCTCATTCATGATGGAATGTCTGAGAATGGGAGGATGCTATCTGAAGAAACAGAAGTCAAAAAGGACTAGGACTCAGTAGTTTTTGTGTTCAAATATTTTATTGATTTTTCATCATAAATAGACAAGACCTTACAAAAAGAGCATCGGAAAAAGGTACAAATAAATTATAGTTTGATAACCAGTGAATTATCTAACAGTTATATAATGGTTTAATACAAGATAAGCAATCTTAAGTACCAATAAATATAATTATATAATGTAGTAAAAAAAAAATAGAAAAGAAAAGGTAGAGAATCCATTTAAAAGAAAGAAAGAGTGCGAGTTGTCGGAACCATAATAAAACTTTAGTAGAGCTACGTATCTATAACTAAAATAGTTATATAATTATGAAATAATCAACAGACTAGGAGTAGTCATGACTGTAAAGCTATATAATCATCAATTGGTTTCCAAAATAAATGATAATTAGATGTGTTATGGACAACATCTGTAAGAGATAAATTGGCTCCTCTTCTGGAAAAAACTTTCCATGCCCACCATGTATGTACTGACAGTAATGGAGCATTTTTCCAATTAGCAGTAATGGATTTCAACACAGCAGATATTAAAAAATCTAAAAGTTTGCCCTCAAGATCTGTCAAATGTGTTGTAATAGTTACTGATTTACAAATTAATACAGCATAATACAATTTATCTGTGATATTCAATATTTTCGTTACAATATTCCAAACATCCCTCCAAAACTTACCAATGTTAGGACAGTCAAAGAGCATATGTCTCAACAGTCCACAAGCAATTGAACAAAATAAATGTATTAGTTTGATATAGAGAAACAAGTGACCATCCTGAGATGTTATTCAGCCAGATTTTCTGCCAAATATCTAGGGAAAATGAGATATCTAACTCTTTATTCCAAAAAGAAGTTAGAAAGCTAATATTATCACCTGCACTTCAATTCGATGTTTTATAAAAGAGAGATACAGCATGAGGTGAGGAGGCCATAGTTTGGATATACACAGCCAAGTCAGAGGTCATGCTCTGAGGAAAATCATCAGGAAAAGAGTCTAGTATTGAATTACACAATAGTTCATATTTATATCTATCTGCAGATTCTAACATGACACAATTGTTGCAATTCATCAAAAGATAAAAAAAAGTATTGTTACGGTATATATCTTTCAAATAAAAAATACCAGCTTTAATCCAGGAATTCCAAAATGTGGGGGTTTTATTTAATTTAAGTCTAGGATTGTACCATAATGATGAGTGTATGTAAGTGCCAAGGGCATTGAAAAAGTTAATCAAGATTGTGTAATATCAATTTTGTAGATTTCACAATTGCTGATTCCTGAAGTAACCCCGTTGAACTTAGACATAATGACTAATGCAGGCAATGGAAATGGAGCAAGCAAATTTTGTTCAATACTAAGCCAAGTAGGAGTATTGTTAGGTGTCGTAGATAGAAACAATAATGTACTTCGCTTTAAAATGAATGCTTTATGGTACTTTAAAAAATCAGGTAAACCTAAACCACCATTGTTCTTAACTAACTTCAATTTCTTATAGCTTATACGAGGAGGTTTGTTTTTCCAAATAAATCTGGTAATGATGTTATCCACATTTTTATAGAATTTAAGAGGAAGCTGTGTAGGCATCATACAGAGACAATAGAAGATTTTTGGAGCAATAACCATTTTAATTGAATCTATCTTCCCCCACCAGGTTAAATGAAGTGCAGACCATTTTGAAATTTAACTTTGATATAGTCTAAAATGCATTCACAATTTAATTAAATCGATTGTTTTATGTTATGTGAAAATAATATACCCATGTATTTGATTTTATCCTTGACCCAAATTATATCTTTGTTTGGAACCTTAACAGGCAAACAGTAAACATTTAAAGGAAAAAAATAAGTTTTTTTTGTATTTAGCGAATATTTTGAAAATTGAGAATAAGTGTTAACTAAATTTACTAATGAGGGAATAGACGGAGCCGGATTACCTATATAGAGAAGTATGTCATCAGCTTATGCAGAGGTTTTAATAGGAACGTTATTAATAGTGAGACCTTCAATTTCCATAGAATTTCTGATTGCAAGTAACAAGGGTTCTATTGCAGGTAAAAAAAGTAAAGGAGATAACGGGCATCCTTGCCTTGTACCTCTGTAAATTGAAAATATATTAGATATCTGACCATTAATAAAAAGTTGAGCAGACGGACCAGAATATAAAGCTAAAATCATACAAATAAATTAGGAACCCAGATTAAATGCAGTGAAGGTATGAAAGAGATATTGCCAATGTACTTTATCGAAAGCCTTTTCTGCATCTAAAGCTAGGAGGCAAGCAGGTTGAGTTAGTGATGCACCACTTTCAATTGCATTAAATAATAATCTTACATTATTTACTGATTGTCTGTTTTAAATTAAACCAGATTGATCAATATGTAAAATGGAATGAAGTACAGAAGCCAATCTAGTTGCAAGGATCTTTGCGTAAAGTTTACAATCCTGGTTAATCAAGGAGATAGGACGATAATTTGAAACCATAGAGGAGTCTTTATCTGGTTTTTGAAGGACTTTAATCAAAGCTTCCGTAAAAGACCCTGACGTTTTTACTGTAAGACTAACATAAGTAAATAATTTGAATAAATGTGGTGACAGAAGAGTAGCAAATTCTCTAAAAATTCTGCTGGAATACCATCCGGACTTGGAGATTTACTCAACTTAAGTGATTTAATAGCTGAATGTACTTCATCAATAGAAATTAGCATATCTTATTTATCTTTAGCTGATTGGGAAATTTGAGGCAAACCACACTTCTCTAAAAAATTATTAATAAGTGATAAATCATTAGAAGGAGGTTTATTATATAACTCTGAATAATAATTCATAAATTCATTCACTATTGCTGTATGGGATATAGCTGTTTGCCCGCTAATTTGAGTTTTATCTTTTTTAATACGAAGATAAGTGGCTAAAAATATTCCATATCTATTAGCATTAAGACAACATTTAGCTTTAGAATTAGAGATATGTATGCCTGCTCTAGTGCTCAATATAGAGTTTAATTCATAACAAAGTTTTTGCAGGGGTATTTTGTATTTAATGTGATTAGATGTAATGAAAAGACATTCGTATTTGGCAATTTGTTTTTCTAATTTTTGAATTCGTACATTAAATGTCTTATTATTATAAGCCATAATCGAAATTGTGACACCCCTGATATAAGCCTTAAAGGCATCCCATCTGTTTACAATATATGTAGAACCCTCTGGATTAAAAGTAAAATATTCATGAATTTATGATAAAATGATGGGTTTGTTGTCATTATTAAGAACATTATTTGTGTTCATGCGCCATCTTCCTCTAGACTGTTGAGAGACTGTTGGATGTAAAATGCATGAGACAAGTGCATGATCCGAAATATCTATATTTTGGATAGTAGGTTTAGAAATAGAGGGAATTAAATGACGGGATATAAATAAAAAATCTAATCGAGAATATGAGTTGTGAGGATTAGAAAAAAGTAAATTGTTTATCTGTTGGGTGATGTAAACGCCAAATATCCACTAAGTTAGTTGATCTAAAAAAGGATTTAAGAGCAATATATGCTTTTGGAGGGCAGTATTTGATTTGAGAGCATCTATCCAATAAAGGATCACTTATAAGATTAAAATCACCTCCAATAATAAGTGGAACATTACCCAATTTTAAAACTTCTGACGTAAAAAGAGACCAAAACTCAGGGTCATCCTTCATGGGACCATATATATTAATCATGGGTGTAGGACCATGTCACCAACCAGACACTCCAGCATTTTCGCGATTTCGCAATTCACGGAAAAATCGCAAAATCAGCTGATTGCCGCGATGGCTGCAATATTTACTATTTTGGCCGCGAAATTAGGTCTCCCGGCAGACAGCAAAAGATTGTGCCTTCTAATTGGCTGTGCGCACACGTCACTACATGCTGTGCCGCCGTACAGCCATAAAATAGCCATTCGGTGTCAGAATGTGAATGTGGTGCTCAAAAATAGAACGCTGGCCCCTTCCTTATATGTAAACAAAATGCTGATGCTTTTGATAAAGGAGGATGAAGCTCTGAATTCAGCAAAGAAATTAAGGTGTTAAATTACACATATTACATAAAAAATGTGTCTTTCTACTCCGGTAGTGTTTATGCCCCTCCGTGTGTTTAAGGTCGGACTACCCCACAGAGCCGGTGAAACCAGATGTCACGCGTCGTTTGCCTTCTAGTGCCTCCCCAAATTCATCAAAGTCAGTGAATGGATGGATGGCCCATTTGACACTGCAGAGAGCAGAGAGATGTAAAATGCTAGAAAATGGAAACCCTTCCTTTCCACGATGCTGAATTTAAAAACCACAGATTTATGAAAAGCTGGAAAATCAAATTAGGTTTGAGGGCGTGGATCTGGGGACAGCACGAGCAGGTGAATATTGTTATCCACACACAATAAAAAAATATGTGAATTCGTGGGAAGCAGAAAGCATATGCAAGAATGTGCACAGTATACCGAATACTAAATAAGGAAAACAACCTGGGTTAATACCTTAATATATCAAAACATTTGTTTGCTCCCCCTCCTATTATTTCCTTTTCCTTGAATAATGTGCTATATATGGGATGGTTTGTTTAATTGCGCACTTGTACCAATTGCTGATTTGTATTTTTATCCTCTGGAACTTGTGCGCACAATTTGAAAAACAGCAAGGTCAGACGAGCGCTTCATTACGCTAAGAAACAGCCCAGCAGCCCTCATTGTTTTTGCTGTCTGTGCTTGCAGGCAATACAGACTCCAATGTTGTGTGCCTCTCTTAGTGGTAGCTGAAGCTAAACTGGCAACATTTCTCTCCTCATTCTCCTTCGCTAACCCTGACCCTCAACAGCACTCATGAATCTCTTCCTAACTGAAAGTTGAGATTTCCAGTTGTGACCATTTTCTTCATTAAGACTGAGCAGGAGAATCTTGTGTGCCTTCCCTAGGTCTCACTTCAGCCCCTCCAGTGCAGTGATTCATTGTGCCATCACTAGGGCTCTCTTCAGCTCAACTGTAGATTCCAGTGCATTCATCCAGTATGTCAGCTCTCTTCAGCTCAACTGTAGTCTCCATTGCAGTGATCCAGTGTGCCTTCACTAGGTCTGACTTCAGCTCTTCCAGTGCAGTGATCCAGTGTGCCTTCACTAGGTCTCACTTCAGCTCCTCCAGTGCAGTGTCTCAGCAACAATGTGCAGGCAGCAAGGTTTTTTTTATTGTCACCTAAAGCTGTGTCAAAGATAAAGGCCAAGTTAAGGGGCCATCAGATGCACTGCTTGATTTGTAAAATAATAAGTGCCAGGGTCCTGACCAGGAGGCCACTGCAGCTTGCACCACCCATCACCCCTGCCATCGCTGCCAAAACAACTACTAACCATCTCTCTCGCCTACAAGTGCGACAGTTCAGATCATTCCAGGTCCCCAAAGATAAAGGAATGGCTGGGGAGGCAGGAGTTAGTAATTTCTAATGTATATTGTATTCATAAACAGCCGTTGTTCTGCTCATCTCTACATTAGATGAGTAGCGCCACCATGTGGCAGACTGTTATAAGTGCGGAAACCACCGGCTCAAATTAAGCACTGATCAGGCGGCTCCTTTTGATCAAGAATCCTGACTTGACTTGGCCTGGAACCTCACTTAAATGCAAATACAACGGAGGGGAAACAAAAGATCACAGCTTGTTATCTCTACACATGAGATGCATGTTTTTGACTTTGTTCAGTCCCTTTATGTAAGTAAGTGCATGCACTGTAAGAATGTCAGAAGTGTTGGTCTGTCCAAGTATTTACAAAACTAACAATTTAAATAGTACTATTTTATTTCTTTTATAGAGCTACTAATCCCAATGCAGGGTGTCAGAGCACTTTACATAACATACACATTAGACATTGATAATACATTGTGTAAGTGTGTAAATCAATGTACAAGATGTGTTACATGAGTCAGTGAGGGTTATAAGGTGTAGGAGTCACATGTCCTTCACAGCTCACTGTGCTATATTAGAAGGATTATAATTTATGAACTGCAATAACAAAAGGATCTCTGTGTTCAAAGCAGTAACTTACTTACCTAGCTACATAAAATAAAAATCTCTCATCTGCATGTTACGTAATGTGCTTTGCAGGACACACATTAACCTTCTGTACTACTCTGATGCAAATCTGGGACTACACATAACTCAGATCTCTCCAACAAATGCTTTAACCTCCAGAGTTATCTCACCATTATTATTATTATTATTATTATTATTATGTGATTTACTGGACACCTCAGTAGCAGATGCCTTAACCCCATAAAATATTTTAAAATGCAGACTTTGCACCCAATTAAGCAGAAGAGATTTACGGCCATGCTACTCCTTGTTGCCAATTTCTTTGTGGCAAGGCTTTGAAAAAAAATGGTATTAGTTGAGGCCCAGATTTTGCATTGGGATGGCATCACTTTGTTTGGCACAAGCCCAAAGCAAAATCTAATTTGTTAAATCTCATAATGCACTTAAATGTACTCATGATATACCTGATAAACATATGTGTGAGGTCTGAACATCTGATGTCACTTCCAGAGAGATCACTTCCTGTGATCCAACGTGCAATGCCACCTGTCGTGGCATCATGTGCTATGGTGGCACTCGCAATGATGTCACTTGCAAAATAACTAACTTGGTTAGTCCCCACACTTCTTTCTTTAGGACTTGTGTCCTGGAGGAGGGGGTGGTGGTAGGTGGGGGCATGGGGGGGGTCATTCAGTATAATCACGTGTGCAACTTGTTGTTTACTTTGCAATTTTAGTTGCATGAGCAGCCGGGAGAGAATCGAATTACAGCAAACCATGGTGTAGGCTTGTAAGCAGGGTTGGTGGCGGGAGAGTGGAAGGGTTGATGCCACTGGTCAGGGTAGAGGTGCCTGCACCCTGTTCCGGGACGAGAGTAGACAGGAAGCAGAGAGCAGCGTTGGGCACCAACGCATCCCCTATCTTCTTGTTTCAGGGCCCAGCAGGGGTGGATTTTGGCTTGCAAGAGTGCCTTAGACTCTCGGGGGCACGCCAATTTAAAAGTAGAGAGTTATGATTGGCCTTGGGATCTTTATTTCGCTTGGGCCATCTCGCTCCTGCGGAAGCCGGAGTCCTGCAAGTTCTCTGATTGGCTGCCAGCAACATGAGAAAAATGTTGCTGCCAGCCAATACATTATGACTCGGGGACTTAGCATAGCAAACAAATACTCTCAGACACTTTAAACATGCCTATTTGAAAGTGGAATACTCTGCTAAAACAGTTTCCATTGATTTAAGACTGAAAAGGAATGATTATGAGTAAAATAAAGTGCCACAATAATGCCGCTAAATTTCAATATTTGTGCCGCTAAATTTCAATTTTTGTGCCGCAAAATTTGCAAATCTATGCCGCAATATCCTGGGGGGTCTGAATCAACTTTAATTTTAGTTATAAGAAAACGATCATTAGAATAGGAATACTTATGTAGTATTTGAAGATTTCGTTTTTTTGCAAATAAAATAGCAACTCCATTTTACCAATTAAGAGCAGGTGAAGAAATTATATTACCCACCCATTTTTTGTTCATGTACGCTAGAATAGTTTCATCAACATGAGTCTCCTGTAATAAACAAATATCAGCCGTATGCCTAGCCAAATAATCCAAAACCTTGGTGCATTTAACAGGATGCCGTAAGCCTTTAACATTAAAAGAAACAAATTTAATACCATGAATGTTAAACATCATTGAAAGAAATTGAGAAGAGAGAAAAGTAAAGAATGAATAGAAGTAACAAAATATACGTAGCTCTGTTGGAAAAAGGAAAGAAAAAGAAAAGAAAAAAATGGACCAACATATAACAGGGACAACATATAGACAGAAATAGAATTTTAGAATCTCACACACGCATAACAAGAATAACCGATCCAAATGTGCCCATTAAAGAGTTACATCAATTTAAAGCTAACTATAAGAGAGTAACAAGTTTATATTTCAAGTGACATTTTCATTAGTTCCCATGGAGAGCTGCGAGTGCTGATCTAAGTATAGACAAAGGCCATTCGTACATTGAAAGGACTTTGAGAAGCCATCTTTCCATATTAGAATGGTAGACGGGTCGAACAGGCCATATTTGAAGCCACAACTTCTCAGTCTTGGACGAAAATCAGTAAATTCTTTGCGTATTTTTACAGTCTCCTTGGCAAAGTCTTGATGAATAAAGTTTTTATTACTGTTGACCATTAAAGATGGAATTTCTCTTGACGCTTTCCGTATTAACAAAAGATGGTGATGATGCAACACCTTGAATATCATTTGACGAGGTTTAGTTTGATTTAGGCGTCTGTGGGAAGGAATTCTACGAGCCTTGTCAATCTCAAATTTTTCAGGAACTTTTAGACGTAACAGGCCAGGCAATAGGTTTTCTAAGTACATCCTGCAGTCATTACCTTCTACATGTTTTGGCAAATTAAAAATTCTTAAATTGTACTGCTGATTACAATTTTACAAATCCAGCAATAATTTGTACATTGGTTCTATTTTCGCTGCAACAGGAATAAGAGCATCAAATTTGGTTTTTGTTGTCTTGAACTTTAATTGCATTGCCAGAAACTTTCGTTAAAATATTTGCCATGTCTTTGCACAAATGTATTATTTCTGACGCAATAGGGTCTGTGTTAGAGCATTTCATCAAACAAATCAGTTCAGGAAGGTTCACAAGAGTCTACAATTTTAGACTTGACTGGTGGAGGTGAAGTAGTATTTTTTTTACGTTTGCTGAATACCAAAGGAGTATTTTTACCTTCCATAATAAAGAGTTAAATATTTAAGGCAATAATCTGTTCAGATTATAATTTTCAATCACTTAGATCTGGAACAGTATAATTTAATAGTGTGCAGAAGCTAAAACCAGCTGTGGGAGTAACCAGGCCACAGCCGTGCCCTTTCCTGCCTGTGGCTCCGCCCTCCTGACAGAGAAAATCGGCAGTACCTGAATGGAAGCACTGATGAGACGTGCTTCTGCACAAACCTCGCTCAACCTCGCCAAAAGATGGAAAAAACACCTTACAACTGAAGTTGCCGCTAGCAGAAGTCACCAGGAGCCATTTCCACGTAAAATATAGCCTTATTAGAGCAGTAAATCATCGAAAAACGGGCCGAAATCGCAGAGCTCACTCCGTGGTGGCCATCTTGATTTGCGCGTAGTTTAATTTGAAAGAATCAACAATGCTTTATACAAACACATCTGTGAATGAAAAGGATATGGTGAATACAAAGATGTCAGTAGAATGCCCATCAATCTCAGTGAAGGACCACCAAGCCTGACTTTATGTGGTATCAAAGTTTAATTGGAGAAGGAGCATTAACAAATGGGAGGGAGGATTATTCTTGCAAGATTTATCGATGACTAATTTTCCAATGTTGGCAACCATTTCATCCAAGTTAGCAGTCTGATGAGGTGGCAGGAACCTGAGACAATGTTAGACAGCTTCTCATTAAGTATTCTAGCATTGTGGTATGCATTAGAGATTTGTGTTTTAAAGTATTCAGCCTTCGGATTTAGATTTCTGTGAGGATTATAACTACAAGTATAGAGGGTTCTGGTGCAACATTTCAGAGCCTCTTCTCTCTCCTTCCTTTAACTAAAACACTCTGCTAAGTTGGTGAAGTTTTCAAACATCATTGTAACTATTCCAGTGAGAGCTCTACCACCTCTAACTGTCCCCATTCTCTGACAATATGGAAAATAAACATCATGGTATCCGTCGTGATCAATAAAGCTATAATAATACATTCATTGGTATGTTGTGAGCACAACAGCATATCAGTTTGCTTGATATGAAGTCCAGTAAGTTTGAAAAACTAGATGTGAATGTTATATATTGAATAATTAGTAACAATCCACATTTGATTCCATCAGGCAATTTTGCCTGATCCCAGTTAACTAACCAAACTCTTGACATTTACAAAGTTGTGCTAAGTGCATCTAGTGAAATTCCTTAGTTCAGAATCCTAACCATATCTGCAAGAAGTAGAGTGAACAACGCATGAGCCATTATTAATAATAATCGTTGCTGCGATGATCTCTCCCTGGCATTATAGGTACTTGCAGAAATAAATCAGTGTGTCTTACGGCGGTTGCAAGTTAAATATACCATACTCAGTCCACCATGGGATAGGTTAAAAGCAAGCATATCAAGGTACAAACATGACCTATATGTAACACCAAAATGCAGAGATTGATAATCAGTGCAGGATATACTCCCATCCCAACACATTGCTTTGTTTTGCTTTTTAATTGCATTTACGTCACTTTTAGCCCCTGACAGGGCCTTCAAGTGCTTTGCAGCTGTTACCGTATTAATTCTGCGCCTAAAGCGCAAAGAGATCTTCCTCCAAGGGTGTCTGCGCTAGACAGGTATATGTGGCCTATGTTGGTTTTGTCGATGTCATACATGAAAACAAAAGTTGTGCTCTCATTTTGTTTTCGTTTCTGCGCTTATGCATGACATTGAAGCAACAAGGAAGGAGGGATAGGATACTTAAGGAAAGAGCCTCTGTCATTCAAATGGTAATGCAGGTTGGCATGCAGTTTGTTAGAGCAGGCTGTCTCTTACTGGTGATCATGCAAGTGGTCATGCAGGTGAATACGAATACCTAACTTGTAACATTGCAATCTAAGAACAGTGGTGCTGCTTTGTTCATTAGAGAATATTGGCAGTTGAGACAAGTTATGGGTAGTGTAATTACAAATCAGGCTTGCTGGGTTTAGCAGAATAAAATAAGAGAGAGCAGAACAGAATAATGACTATTTTAGTGGCCTGATTCATTGTAGAAATTTATATTTACATTTTAGTTCTAGTAGGCATTAGAATAGTAGACACAATAGTAGGTGTTTTGCAGTAATTTAATTGCAAGCTTTTCTGTTGACAGGCTCACGGAGACACAGAAACTTTAGCATACATTTCCCATTGCGCCAGTTTATGAATCCCAGATCATGCATAATCACTTTCTATGGCAATCAGTGCTTATGCCAAGGCAACCATTCTGAGAATGGCCAAGACTGGCATGGATCTTACCAAGTACTAGGTTCACCTATGGAGGACTGCACATCTGTTTCTGGATTCTGTAGGGTTTCTGGTATGAAGGCATCCATAGCAGCACCTGTATTCCAGACTGTGTTCATATTGCAGGATAGTAGACCTCAGCATTTGTTAGGTCTTGCCTATAGACACATTTTAGCTGTCTGTTTGCGAAAGACCTTTGTGGATCATACCAAAAACATGCAGTGTGCTGTGTGGCAAGCATCCCACTTCATACCTTTGGTTCTCTTACTTTTCAAACTCATTTGTTTGCCTTTTATCCTCTTCTTGTGTTTTTCTCCCTGAAGGACAGCTTCCGCTCCTTCCATATGATTGGATTACTTGAATCCTTCCCCTGATCGCATTCAGGGAACTACTTTTTTCTTTTGTTTTCGACATTCCATATAAGTGCATGTGATTTGTTTCTCACTGCACAGTGTGTTTCCGTTTTGCATGTATAGCACCCTTCAAAGAGCTACCATGTTTCTTGTTGTTCCTGCCTCCCCAATTCCATCCATTGCTTCCCCACCCAAATTTTGTTTTTAATTTATTCCCACCACCTTGACCAAAAGATTGATTCCTGCTCCTCCTACCCACTCCCCGTTGTGCCCCCCTCAATGACTCTCCTCCTTGCTTCTCCGTAATACCCCCCATCTCTTGCTGATCTTAAACATAAAATATTTTTTTTCAAGTTCTTTGGAGGGTTGAGCAGCTGCCATTTGCTTCCTCGCTGCACCGTTTTAAAAAAAAAAGCACTTTAGCACAAGTAAAAATATTTTTTTTTATTTACCACTCTAAATGGTGTCTGCCACCTTAAAACTGCATATAAAAAATAAATAAAATGCCACTTGCATCATTCTGTAGGCATGTGTGCGAGGTGATGCATGTGTGCATATGTCATCACACACGTGTGCTCATTTTATTGCACAGTTTGAGCCTATACGGAATGATGTTGCCACCAGTAGCATCATGAGACATGCGTGCCTTCGCTTAATTTTGTCTTTTTTCTTTTCCTTGTGTTTTCTGCTGATGCTGGATAGGATAGGCACAAAGCATTTCTTTGAGTCTAATGAAAGGGATTTTGTTGAATGAAATCCACAGCCCACTTTGTAGATTAAGTACTTTCTGTATTTAATGATGAATAGAGTGTATCGTTGTTGAATAAAAATAATTAGTGATATATGGATGTCAGAGCACCTCTTAAAATGCCTCACTTTCATTGTGAAGCTCTCATTGCAACTGCATAATTTTCATGAATTATTATCAGACGCTAGCCTTCAAATGAAATGCAAGGTCTAAACACCGATGGAAACTGCTGAGGCTGTTATCAACAATTGTATTTTTGTTTTAAAAAACCGGCATGCCACAACCTGTTCAAAAGCATGCATCTGGCAAAGTTCAAACCCAAGGTCCTTGGACAAACACAGTATTGTGGACAGCCCTTTGAATAAAACGTACATCCATTTCACAGGATAGCAATACAATGGAAGTGGACTGACAAATAAGGGCACGGGGTTTGGAAGAACACAAGCAACATTTGAACACCCCTCAGGCCGTCTGACCTCTTATCCCATCTTAGCCCCTAAACAGCCTTGCATTTACTGCTAATGGTCTAGCAGATGGGCCAGAAATGCATGACATTAGCAGATCTCGCAGACCTCTGTTATCTTTCTGTTCCTTCTGCTGGCTTCAGACCAGAGACAAAGGGGGGAGCGATGAGCACGGCAAGGGGTACCAAATGGCTAGCCAAAGGCAGAAGCGTCAGCTGCTATTCCTGGTTAACCCTAATGGAAGTCCAGGATGGGGGCGGTGAAAACCCCAAAATAGTTTTCCTTCATGAAATAGTTGTTATTTATGCAAATTACATGAAGTCCATTTCACCAATGTTTCTGAAGATCAACAAATATACACGTTTGTAGTTGCTTACTTAATTTGCACCTCTACTTCACCGACAATGCCCTCTTTCCCACCCACAACTCTAAACATACATGGCAATAGAATCGACCTTACTGGTGGATTTTCCTATGTTGTAAGTGCACCTTGAGCTTAAGATAGTCTACGAATTATGGGTCAGATTTATCAAGGAGTTGTGCTGTCCTTCTGTCAACCATGGTGACACAAGGCTGTGTAATTCCTTAATTCTGATTTACAAACCCACACAAGGGGCGATTTGCGCCGTCATCTGTGGCTTGGTAAAGAAATGTAACAGCGCAGTAGCTGACGCTGCATCACGTTACATTTTGAGCTGGTAGATGTTCTATGGGTGGAGCATGTGAATTCCGCTGCTGCCCCCCACCCCCCATATCTGATCCACTTCTAGATTTACAAAGCTTTGTAAACCTGGGATTGAATCAAATCGGTTGAGGAAAATAGGGGCCCCCTGCATAGAAAGGCTAAACCCTAGGGCAGGGAAAATACATGTTGGAAAAAACAAACCTAGGCAATTAAATGGTCAAATATTGACCTATACTAGACACATTGATATGAACAGTGACTCAGTGTACTCAACATTTATATTAAAATTCTCATTTTATTCATATTAATTCATACTAAAAAGATTTTGTAAACAAAACATACTGTACTTGACAGACATAGACAAATGCACATAATGTAGACAAATGTAAAACAATTAGATCCAGGTAATTTGAAATGTTAATACAGGAGACTAAATATAGATACTTTCGTATCATATTGAAACATCGTGGCTTAATGTTGGAATAATTTGTTGTTTCTCTACGCGCGTTTCAGCGTACTAAACGCCTTCTTCAGGACAGCCACAGTAATGACCTAAATGGACAATAGACCAACAAACATATATATCAAAATTTACAAACATACCTAGTACACTGAGTCTTGATAACTTATATATTCATTATTAATTGCTCTATAGCATATAGCGATGTACTAGAATAAATCTCTGTGCATCAATAAAAAAAGACAAGTGAAAAGGGGATAACGAAAGATTTTGAAAAGCTAGTTAAAGCAAAGCGTAAAGTAAAGTATAATAGATGATTATAAATTAGAATGAAAAGGATATTTACCTCACCAGCAAAAAGTGAATAGAAGTATAAAAGTCCAGAGAGTCTAAACCCAAATGATTTTTTCAACCACACAGTGATTCTGATCTGACAGAAATGGAACCAACTTTGTTAACAAGGAGCTTACCTGAATAGGTTTTTTAAAATGGAACCAAAAGTGGATGTTTGGAACCAAGGAGGGTATATGAAAATAGCCTCAACTACACAGGGATGGAAGAAAAACATCTGCAGTTGATACTAGATGTATAGATAAATATAAATCCTAGTTTATTTTAATAATTGTATTAATTGTAACTAATAATAAAATTACTTTTTATTTTAAATTTTAGATAAAGTTTGATTAGATGAAAAGGTAACAGTTACCTAGAACCAATTTCAATGAGGGATCCTGTATAAGTCAATAGATGAAGTACAGGTACTTGCTCTTAAAAGTCCAGATTAGCAAGCATCCAGGTAAATCAATCTGTTATGTTTGCAAATATTAAAGCTGTAAAGAAAACAGCATTGTGTTACAATACTGTACAGCTCTACGTTGATGTATGTTAAAAGGGTTCATTCTGGACATGTAGAGACAATAACCTAACTAGATGTTAGATGAAATGTATACAATTAAATGAAAAGGTAACAGTTACCTAAAACCAATATCAATGGAGGATCCCTGTATAGTTCAATGGATGAAGTACAGGTGATTGCTCTTAATAGTTCAGATTACCGAACGTCCCGATACTTCAGTTTGTTATGTATGCAGATATTGAAGCTGTAATAAAGACAGAATTGCATTACATTACTATAAGGCGCTTTGTTAATGTTTGTGGTAAAAGATTTTTTATATATAGGACACATAGAGATAATTACCTCACTTTGTAATTAATTCTTACCGATCCGGTAAGCTGCACTCAATGATATATGGTCATCTCGAGGTATGACAAAGGGTGATCGCTATGGAAATTAAAAAACAAGAATGTAATCATTAGCAATATAGTTATGCACTACATTTGTTTTGCTGTGATTTCAAAACGGCTACACAGCCTAACTGTGCGTATGCAAAAGTCCGACCTTCGTGGTGGCTAGATTCGAACCAGTTTGTTTATTTAAACTCGTATGATTTATGATGTTAAAATAACGCTCCTCTAAGTGCGACCAATAGTTAGTGCCAAAAACCGAAAAATTAGAAAATACTTTTTATGTGCCTGAGAGCTTAACCTAAGGGCATACATAATGCACACATAATTGGAGATACAAGATTTCTAACGTATTAAAATATAGATTATTCATTTTTGAAGACTATTAATACAAATCCTGGACTAGGATGACTATTGGACGTAATTAGAACAAACGTAAATTGTGCACGAGTGAAGAGGTAATAAGAACACATGTAGAGTTCGCACGAATGGTAAAGTTAGTAACACCAGTTTTAGATTAGGCCACTAATAAAAATAAAATTAAAGCTCATGCATGGTTGCATTTACATGTATGTATTATTACTGATAAAGCCAAGCTGCATATGATAATTCCATAGGCAGCCGACTAAAAAGCATTACTAAGTACGTTTGAATATTCCATAGATGTGAACACTAACACCCAGACGGCATAGCTTATGGCAATAGGGGTTGTAAAAATAAAGCATTTATCTAAACTGAGTCCTCAGCTACGTTACTCTAAAAAGATAAAAGAGAAGTACGCAACATGAATGAGGACGAAGTTTCGTACTTACTTGGGATCAAACTTTAGCGAGATAAATGGCCGTGCAGACGTACCAGATACGGTCCGGGTGCTCAAGTAGAGAAACAGACCATTAAATAGGCGAACGCGCGTCCGAACCGAACCAATTCGAATTACAGAGTGACGTCATACGTAGAGTGGCTGTCATAGACCATCAAACCCGAAGACGGACTATGTTTACGTCTGTGGCTGTCATTGAACCATAGATACTAAAAATAGACTATGTTTAGACCTAAAACTTGCATTTGCCTGAAAAGAATACCTCGTACAGCGCGAATGTCTAAGTATGAAAAAAAGATATTGAAAAATGGGAACCCACTGATTGTGATTTGGAAAAAGCGGCCGCTAAAATATTGATGGAGTTTATTATTCGTTTTTTTATAGTCAAAAATAAGTTTATTATGACCAATTGGTCTTTAAACTACATAAAACACCATAAAACAACTAAAAATACGATAGGTGAAAATTCTATAAAAAAATTCTATAAAAACCCATAAAACCGGATTGGGCTACTATTACAAGTTCATTATTTATTACAAGTTCATTATTTCTTTGTCACATAAAAACTTGTTTCCTAATATCAGTTACAGTAAACCAGATCCAGATGCATAAAAGTCCGGCATTTAGTGACTTCGTTAAACAACTAAAATTGTCCAATTAACTCTGTTTGTCACTCCCTTGTCCACTCTTTCATTCCCTATTCCATAAGGAATCTCTTTGCGGCTTGGATAAACTTTGCCAATGCAATTGCAATGTCAAGGAACTGCTTATCAATGAGAAATTCAATTGCTTGCGTCCTTGACCATATACCATATTTTAGAAAAACTGGCCGTAAAAACAATCGCCGTAGAGTTAACAGTTTTTGACAATCCATTAAGATATGAACACAGGAACATTTTACGCCCATCCCGCATGTACATTTACCATCACCATCCATTAATATACTTTTTATTTTCCCATTTGTACGTGCAGGATTGATGCCTACTCTCACCTTTAACAATTCCATTCTCAACCCTTGATTTGGTAAGGTGTCTAAATACGGGTACCAGTTGTCATTTCTCCAGCTATTTAACATAAAATGCACAGACTCTTTTTGTTTCAAATAATCCACATCAATTTGTCTAGACTTTTTCTTACCCAAGATTTTTAGAACACTCATCCGTTCTTCAATAAATAGCGACTCCGGGTCAATTTTCACCTTTAAATTGTCACAGATGGAGTGGAGTTTCTTTCTTGTTGCTTTTGCCCACTTCAATTCACTCTGTTGGATCTCCCTCATACACCAGCGTGCCACTTTCTCCTCCTCCCCTGACCCTAGCCGTTTCCAAAATCTACATAGATTTACTTGGACCTGTATGTTCCATGCTAGCAAGTCTAGTTCTAACCTAATGGCCTGTATCATTGATGAGCTGGGCAATGACAGGAGGGTTTTTAAACATTTCCCTTCCTCATTGTCCCAAGAGCACTTCCCCCCTAAACACAAAATCTCTGCTCCGTATTGCATTTGAGGGGGGATCATAGCATTAAAGGCCTTCAACACAGGTCTGTGCGACATAGCTCCATAATTACTGTTAACTTTTTTCAACCCGCATACTGCAGCTAAGCCTTTTGTTTTCTGGGCCTGTAAGTGCATGCCCCAATTTAAAGCTTTATCAAACCATATTCCCAGGTATTTGTATTCTTTAACAACTTCTAATTTTGTTTGCCCCAGGAATCAACTGCATTTTTGGTCTCTCTTTCCAAAGCACAATATTTTAGTTTTTTCCATATTTACTGTTAGATGTTTGGATGAGCAATATGTATCAAATGCATTTAACTTTCTTTGCAGGCCTAGTTCTGTTTGATCAAGGATAACTAGGTCATCTGCGTACAATAGGCAGGACGAATGCTTCCCATTTACCTTTGGGCTTGCCCCTCTTTGGGTCATTAAAAAGGATGGCAGATCAGCGAGAAAGATTGAAAAAAGAAGAGGTGCCAATACACAGCCCTGTCTTAGGCCGTTATTGATTACTATCTCATGAGTCAAACCCCCTACTGTATCATTGATAACCTGTGCCCAATTCTCGCTATGCAGCTCTTGGATGATTACTAGGAGTTCTTCTGGGATATTATATCTTTTTAGCGTCTCCCATAGGCATTCTCTATCTACTAGATCAAATGCGGCCCGGAAGTCAACAAAACAGCAGCACAATTTACCTTGCTGTTCTACCGACTTCCGAGCCACAGCCCACAAGGCGAAACAATGATTGAGGGTTGAGTGCCCCTCCTTAAACCCTCCTTGTTCTACCAGGACAATCGCTTGTAACTCAACCCAGTCCTTCAATCTGCCCAGAATTATTTTGGCGAACACTTTCACACCAATATCTAGCAGATTGATTAATCTATAATTCTTTGGGTCCTCTCTGTCCCCTTTTTTATGCAAAGGCCTGATTACCGATCCCGTCCATGATTTTGGGATAGTACCTGAGGCTAGTACGGCGGTAAACATCTTTGAGAAAAATTGGGCCCACCAGTTTAACTCTGTTTTAATTATAACTGCAGGTAAGTTATCTGGCCCTGCAGCACGGGTTAAGTTTAATTTCTTAATGGTGTTCTTCACATTTTCAAGGGAGCATAAGGGGATTAGGTCTTTTACTACCTGCCGCATGGGGATTCTTTCCTCACTTAATACTGTCCCCTTACTAGCCATATATAGTTGGCTTAGGTGCTCCTCCCAGGATGCCTCATCGACTTCACAGCTCAAGGTTCCCGGGGATCGACCCGCTGAGTCTTGAATCAACTTCCAGAATCCTTTAATATTTTTAGTTTCAATAGTTTCCAATATGGAGTCCCAGCATTTTTCTTTAAAGCTCCTTTTCTTGGATCTCACTAACATTTTGTATTCTTTCCTCAATTTTAACAAATTATTGTAGCCCTTCTGATCATATCTTAGCCTCATCAATCGTTTAGGGTAATCCATTGGTTGCGGTAGAACTTTTCACAGACTCTTGGGGGAGCTCTCACTATTTCACAATAGAGTGGGTAATGGTCGCTTTCTTTACGCTTAATTACCTTAAACTTTTTACTATGGCGAAATTCCATATTATTAGTTACAATTAATACAATTATTAAAATAAACTAGAATTTATATTTATCTATACATCTAGTATTAACTGGAGATGTTTTTCTTCCATCCCTGTGTAGTTGAGGCTATTTTCATATACCCTCCTTGGTTCCAAACATCCACTTTTGGTTCCATTTTAAAAAACCTATTCAGGTAAGCTCCTTGTTAACAAAGTTGGTTACATTTCTGTCAGATCAAAATCACTGTGTGGTTGAAAAAATCATTTGGGTTTAGACTTTCTGGACTTTTATACGTCTATTCACTTTTTGCTGGTGAGGTAAATATCCTTTTCATTCTAATTTATTATCATCTATTATACTTTACTTTACGCTTTGCTTTAACAAGCTTTTCAAAATCTTTCTTTATCCCCTTTTCACTTGTCTTTTTTTATTGATGCACAGAGATTTATTCTAGTATATCGCTATATGCTATAGAGCAATTAATAATGAATATATAAGTTATCAAGACTCAGTGTACTAGGTATGTTTGTAAATTTTGATATATATGTTTGTTGGTCTATTGTCCATTTAGGTAATTACTGTGGCTGTCCTGAAGAAGGCGTTTAGTACGCCGAAACGCGCGTAGAGAAACAACGAATTATTCCAACATTAAGCCACGATGTTTCAATATGATACGAAAGTATCTATATTTTGTCTCCTGTATTAACATTTCAAATTACCTGGATCTAATTGTTTTACATTTGTCTACATTATGTACATTTGTCTATGTCATGTTGTCAAGTACACTATGTTTTGTTTACAAAATCTTTTTTAGTATGAATTAATATGAATAAAATGAGAATTTTAATATAAATGTTGAGTACACTGAGTCACTGTTCATATCAATGTGTCTAGTATAGGTCAATATTTGACCATTTAATTGCCTAGGTTTGTTTTTTCCAACATTGAATCAAATCGGTACACCTTCCAGAGGATGGCAAAATGGGGAGAAAAATCTTTTTTCTCCCCTGTATTTCCCCTTTCAATGCGTGATGCATTCTGCCTCACACATAGAAAGAGGAATATGTCTCTTTGGGTTATTTTTTGTGCAGGAAGATATCACTTCCTTCACAAACGTTGTCTGCCCGTAATGCAGGCACCCTTTCAGCATGGTGCAAGGGTGCCTGTATTGGCGTCCGGCAACAGAGTTAGGACGGAGCAGAAGTGGGCCATATCTTAGTAGATATGGCACATTCCTGCTCTCTCTCCATTTCACACAATGCAGCTCAGCAACTTTGCTTGCTGCCCTGCATTCAGTGGCGGCTCGCATAGGGCGTGCTGCGAGGCGGTAGGGCGGGGGGTAGTAAACTCGGACATACGACGGAATGGAGGAAAGTAATTATTACATTCCGTCGCATGTCAGAGTTTACTACCCTCCCACCCTACCCCTCCCCCGCCCCACCCCACCCCACCGCCCCGCAGCACGCCCTATGCGAGCCACCACAGCCTGCATTATGTGAAACATTAGTAAATATGACTCTCTGATTCTATCAATAAAGATGTCGCATATTCACTTTGAACCTCAAAACTTTCAATAATCATGACTTTGAGTCAGGATGTGGAATTTAGGATCAAAAATTGCCTTTTTGAACACGTAAATTTCACTGAATTGTACAAAAACCCTTGCGAACTGGGACCAAAGTTGTGGGCAAAGCAGTGGATGAGATCTGTAATGTGCAAGTAGGATTCTCATCCCCTACAATAATGATTCACATGCTCATAAATTCAGACATAGCTCAGGGAATTTCCCCCTGAACTGGGTCAAAATTGGTTTATATGCAATAAAGTCGAGTTTTAAAATATCACTACATTAAAGTCGAATTAAAATCGTCAAGGTGATAATGTTGTTTCCTTCACTATTACCTATGATAATTCCATAAAATGGCAAATTTTAAAAGTTGCTAAAAGTCGTTTTTATTACATGCATTCTTTATGTTATCTAACTGTACCCTAATATCTCCTTAGTACCCCCTAGAGCTTCCCATCCCTCAGCCCTTAAAACCTCATACTTCCCCTAAATGCTAATCTTCCCTGGCCCTAAAATGCCCCTAACTATCCCTTAACACTACTTATCAACTACTTACTCAACTAATTGAATACCCCTTCATTTACCCTTCGCTAAAGCCTAGACACCCCATACTACCCCTTAATGTTACACTTTTCACAACTCTAAAACTGCTTAACTATTCCTTAACGCTACCCTTTCCCCACCTCACGGTAAATGCTCCACTCTACTTTGACAGGAAGATGCCCTTTTGCCCCTAGACCTACCTTTGCCCTATAAGGTACAACATTTTTTCGATTTTGTTGTGTAGCACAATTTGTTTTGCATTCCATTTTTTTAGTAGATGGCATTTTTGACAGTGTATTTTTCCCTCTGTATTTCTACAACAAACCCAAAATTGTTGTTTTAGATTTTACACTTTCAGCCTATCAAAAGTTGCAACATGTGTTTTGTATCAATTGCAATACATTTCCAACCCTTGTATTCAGCTTTACAAAAGATACAAGCCCAGTGGATTCCAGTGCATTATTTCTATTATTAATATTATTTATATACCACAAACATAGCCATAAAGGCATCCACTCATTCAACATGTAACAAAAAATACAATCCTAATATAAGAAAGTTATAAAGTTTGAACTACATGAAACCAATAAACTGGTCACTGGGAAATGGGAGGAGTGCATTGCGAGTAACATAATCAGGGCAAAATGGTTAGAGAAAAGTCTTTGGTTGAGAGAATATACTGAAGTAGCAGTTTAGACACAGAGACTGGCAGTATGACGTCTAGAAGACTGGGAGAACAGTGGATGAAGTTTTGGGGGATTGAGGGTAGCATTTGGAAAAAAACTGATGGACTGTCTTTTCTCTTTACACTTGGAAAAGCAGACTGACAAGACTCTGTATTTTCATGGACTTTATATCTCCTGCAAAGTACAATTGGCTTACAGGTAATGAAGTTAATTAAAGTAAACTGCTCTGTAAACACAATGTGAGTTCAGACTGAGCAGCTAGGATAAGCCAGTGCTGAAACTGCATAGGCGAAAGAGTAATTCCCAATTGTCTTTGTCTCACTGATGTGCCAAGAAGAGGCTTGGACGATGTTGTCATTGCAGCCAGTGTGATGCTAAGATAGCCTAGGAGGAGGATATTCCTACCACTATACATAAAAGCATAGTACTTGAACAGTGGTTCGGAAAGTATCCTTAGTGATGCTGCAGACATGCTCTGCTTAACCTGAGTCCAAACCTTATTTATCTGGTAAGTAAGGCAATATCCAGAACAAGATCTGGCAGAAAAGGTTTTGTGAGCCATTTTGGTGGCTTATAAGGAGTAGAAAGAGAAATCAATTGTTCAAGTGATCAAGTTTAAGGAATGCAGATTACATCAATGACAATGTCAGAGGAGATCTCTATTCAGGATTCTTGTCATTGTCGGAGGTAAGCATGAGGTATAGGTGTGCATCATCTGTGTAATGATAAAGTTTTAATCCCAGCTCTCTGAACAAGTCCTCAAAAGACGCGGCGGCTATGTGGAAACATTGTTTCCATTTCGAGATCAAGGATTTGAAATAGCACACCATCAACTTATGTGAGAATTTAGGTTGGAGGAGTGGATTCCAAAGTTAGTGGACACATCAATTAAAACCGGGAAGACAGGCCAGCCATCATTATGCTCAGCAGTAAATATCTGTGATCTCTCACAGTGACACCTTATAGCTTGAGTCCAGAGTGGTATGTGATGACTATGGGCCAGATATACTAAACTTCTTTGTGGTCACAAAGGGTCTGATTCACAGACTCGAAACGTTCGCAATCTAAAATGCCTTTTTACATGTTCACAACTAAGGGCCTGATTACGATGTCGGTTGGGAATTAAACCTCCCGACTCCTTGTTGGATTCGGTTCCGATCGACTTGCGGTCGGAGGTTCCGTTCGGAAAGTCTCCCATTGACTTCAATGGGAGCCTGTGTTCTGACCGACAAAACCATTGAAAAAAGGGGTGGTTTCGGAAAACCTTGCATCCTGTGACATATATACCATTGGATATAAGGACTTTGTTTTTGAGATATCACAAGTAAGTTGAAAAACTGGTGTATAAGGGTGTTGTTTGTTTGACTGGGGATATGCACCTGGATTTATTTGTACTTTTATTCAATTTAAAAAAATATTGAGGTGGGTGGCCTGTAGTTTTAGTAGGGGCCTAGTTGTCTTTGTGCATGCAATTTATCTTCTCTTGTAAAGGAAAAATGTTGCACAGTTCAGTACATTTTCTTTTTTCTTCTCCATTTTTTTTGATAAGTTTGCAATATTGATTGATTTAATTTATTCACTATGTGGCCTAGTTTGCCAATGAGCCTTCCAGCCAGTAGGCCTGTACTATTCATGGGTGCATGAAACAACTATTTCTGTGGTGTCTGTAGAACTGAAACATCATTTAGGCCATGGATGGCATTGGATTAAAATACAAAATGTGGATTGTTTGTGGTTTTTGTTGTTGTGACCATGTGGCTGGCAGCCATTTTGTGTAGCCAGCCAGTGTGCTTTCCCCATAGGCCTGCATTTCTTCTTTGTTTGTGGCCATGCCCCCTTGCTGGTTGTTGTTGTTGTGACCATGTGGCTGGTGGCCATTTTTTGTAGCCAGCGAGTGTGCTTTCCTCATAGGCCTGCATGTCTTCTTTATTTTGTGGCCATGCCTTCTTGCTGGTTGTTGTTGTTGTCTGACCACGTGGTTGGTGGCCATTTTGTGTAGCCAGCCAGTGTGCTTTTGCCATAGGCCTGCATGTCTTCTCTTTGTTCCCCATGCCTCCTTGCTTGCTGTTTGACCATGTGGCTAGTGGCCATTTTGCGTAGGCATCCAGTGTGCTTTTGCCGTAGGCTTACATGTGTTGTTCTTCTATCATTATGTTGCGGCCATGCCTCCTTGCTTGCTGGTTCACCATGTGGTTGGTCGGTGGCCATTTTGTGTAGGTAGCCAGTGTGCTTTTGCCATAGACCTGCATGTCTTCTTGTTGTTCCCAATGCCTTTTTGCTCTGTTTTGTTGTTGTTGATGACCATGCGGCAATGGAAGGCAGCCATTTTGTGTGTCAAGCCAGTGTGGCCCTTTGCCATATGCTTGCATGGATGGTTGAGCAATAAGATAGCAGTTTAATAAATAAAAATGAATGATATGCTTGGGGATAATATCACTTAATAATAATTTTCTTAATTGTAATTTTTTTTCAATTTGAATTTAACTTTAATCATTTTTTTCAATTTTTTTTAGATTATTGTTTATTTTTCTATTTTCATAGCATCTAGTATTAATGAATCTACTCCATGTCTGCTATAGGTGCCCAACAGAAATCATTGTGTAAGGATTATTCAATTGCTAGTGCATTTGTCAGCTGCACCTCCCTGCGTGGCACACAGTTACAGCTGTATTGTTGTTGCTCTTTCTAATTCTTTCTGAGTGTACAGTCACCATGAAAATTTACGTTGGTGTAGTTTTCCGTTTTAGGAATGAACACTGTATACTATTGTCAATTATTTATAATAACTCAAGTAACCACATTGAATGATATTGTTTGTTTGTACTACTACTTGAACTGCAACAAAGCCACGTTTCATTGATGTTTTTCTTGCTTGTTTGCTTTTAGGTTCGCAAGAGAAGAGACATCACCCACAGTACTGCCAGACAGAAGGCCACTGCACGACGTGACGCGTGACTGACTACCCAACACGGTCATCTCTTCAGCTTGTTGTGAAGCTAAGGGCCACTGCCAACTGACAGCTTCAAGATGGCCCCAAAGAAAGGTGCTGCCAAGAAAGTGGCTAGTGGGGAGCAGAAGAAGCAGATTTTCACCACTAGCATGCTGACTGCAACCTTTTTCAGGAAAGTTGTGCCTGCCGCACCGGCGAGCAAGCTGAGAGCAGCACTCTTCCATCAACAGCACCACCTCCCCAACCAAAGCCCAGGACCATGTCTGTCAGTGAGGCAGCCAGTGTAATCATGTCAACGCCGACGAGTAGCGATGTTGAATTGGATTTGTCCCTTTCGCAATATAGTACCCAATCTTTTCAGGAAACACAGCAAACTGGACACCAGCCGCAGCCAGCAATTAATTTGTCTGATGCTGGAGCAGAACAGGAGGTTAAGCTTCCTTCAGAGCAGAAGTTGAACCTCCTCTTTTAGAATCATTCGCTCACACATCTCCAGCAAGGAAAAGGAAGGGTACTACAGCACCATCTTCTCCAAGCACCACTTCTATTGATGATGACAGGGACATGGAGTGGATCCCGACAGAGACCAGGGGAGAACAAGAGAGGCAAGGGAAAAGAAAAGTTAAAGAAAGACTTGGACTTATGGAAGGGGATGAAGAGGAGAATGACGAGGATGAGGTAGTCATGGTGGAAGGTGACACAGAGGAATCTGACATTGCTATTCAACCAGCTCCTACGGATGTGGCTCAGGCAGCACCTCCACCAGCTCCCATATGTGCAAAGCCCAGCTGAGACCTGCACCAACCCTTACCTCCGGAGAAGCAGTGAGGCAATCGACGACATGCCCACCTAACTCCAGCTCATCTTCAGGCATTGGCCCGGTAAAAAAGTACTCCTCCCCAGTTTGGGACTTTTTTACAGTTAGCAAAGAGGGGGAGCACATTGCAGTATGCACTATTTGCCACACAAATGTCCATTGAGCTAAGCCTGGTACACATTATGGTACTGGAGGCCAGATGACCATTCTGAAAAAACACCACACAATCAAGTGGGAGGAGGACCTTAAACAAATTGCTGAACGCGGTTCTGGTGGTGGGGAGAGCCGGGGAACATTAGCTACAAGTCTAATCACGGTGGAAAGTGATGATGAGGAAGAAGAGGGTGACATTTTTGCGCAAAGCTGCCCTGTCCCCAGCAGTGCACCAGCAGAATCACTCACCTCAGTGACTTCATATTGGCACAAGAGGACTCAGAGTGAGATGATGGAGACACCTGCACATACAGTGACTGCCCAACCACCACCACGCACATTGATTCTACCACTAGCATCTATTGCTCAAAAGACACCTGTGTCAGTGCCCCAAGAAAAGAAGAAAATCCAGGCTACTAATACAGGCATATTTAGGCAGGAGGGGCCCTACGAGCGAAACTACCCAACCACATTTTTGTACAATAGGAAGCTAGCGAAAATGTTATTGCTCGACCTCCTCCCTTTTTCATTTGTGGAAGTAGTGGGATTTTATGAATTTGTGGAAGCCATCTGCCCAAAATGGAAGGTACCAAGTAGGACCTATTTTGCCAGAGTGGCTGTTCCAGCAATGCATTACGCTGTGCTGCAGTTGGTTGGACAAGCTTTGCAGCAAAATGTTGTTCACACCATCCACCTGATGACAGACATGTGGACCAGTTGTCAGGCGACTGATTACATGTGCATTACTGCACACTGGATCTCTTTTGCAGGGGTAAAGCAAAATATATCTTCAGATCTTGGCCCTGAAGAAAGTTTTAAGAGCATTCGGCGGCATGCAACAGTGGCCATGTTCGCCATGGAGAAATCACATCTAGCTGTAAACATCTTGGAGGAATTTAACAGCAAGGTGTATGAATGGCTGCAACCCAGAGGTCTTAGAATTGGATTTGTTGCCTCGGACAATGGCAGTAACATAGTCAAGGCCATGTCAGATGGAGGCTATTTCAGGGTCCTGTGTTTGGCCCATTGCATCAACCTGGTGGTGCAAGACTTCCTCAAAAAGGAAGACATAGTCAGCAACATACTGACCACCTGCAGAAGAATCTGCACCCATTTCAGCCATTATTTTAAAGCCCAGAAGCAGCTGCAGATTATTCAGTGTAATAATAGAGCACCAGTTTAAGCCCTGATACAGGAGGTGCCAACACATTGGAACTCTATCTTTTATATGCTGCAACATCTGTTTGAGCAGTACAAACAGATCAATGACTATGTCATTCAATGAGGATGCAGTTGGGAAAGCTATGCCAATGGATGTGGACAAATGGGGCCTAGTCAGATGCCTGACACAGATGCTACTCCCTTTTGACGTTTTCACGTGGGAAGTTAGCAAGGAGGACAGTACAATGAGCCAAGCTGTCCTATTGCTGCATCTCCTACAAGACCAGGTAAAGAAGGTGTCTGAAAGGTTCGCCCATGCAGGTGTGAATGAAAACACAGAAGCACATGCCCTGGTTAAGAGCTTTGTCCTGCACTTAGTTTCTAATATAAGGCTTCAACATGACATCATCGAGTCCAAAGAGTACAAATGTGACACACTACTTGATCCACAGTAAAAAATAATTCTGCCCACTTTCATCGCTTTTTCTGAAGGGGATGTTCTAAAATACAAGAGGTGGATTGTAGAGCAAGCTGGAGACTTGGATGAAGAATGGCTGGAACTTTGAGTCCCACCCTGCAGTTCTGGGGTGCCACCTTCAACTTCCAGAGAGTGCAGACTTTACTCACAGCAGCCAACAACACCATCAACCAGAACACTGGCAACAACAGCAAAAGAAGGACCAAACCCAACCTCTGCATTGTAATGGTTTCAATTGGCAGGGCTCAAGTCCAGTGCAGAGGCTATGGCAAAACAGGTAGAGCAAGTGGCAGCACCAATGACCATCCACAGGATGTTCCAGGAGTATCTGGATGATCCAAAAGAGGTTTATGTGGATCAAAATCCATTGATGTATTGGTATGGGAAGATGCGTCAATGGCCAGAGCTCAGCAGGCTGGCAATAAAGTAACTGGCTTGTCTTGTAGCAGTGTGTCTGCTGAACGTGTGTTCAGTGCAGTTGATCCGGTCGTCACAGTGAGAAGGACCAGTCTCTCGCCTCAAAATGTGGTGAGATTGACTATGATGAAAATAACCAACATTTTTTACCACTTAATTACACCGTTCCTAAAACAGCAGCACAGGTGGAGGAAGAGGGTGATTGGTCTGAAATTGAATCAAATGTGTTAGCTGACCAACTTTTGGGTGAACCCCCTGAGTTTGAGGAAGAACTCTACTTCCTGGACTAAGTATGCCAGTGCCCCCATTGAGATTTTAAAATTTTCTCATTGAACTTAGTTTTTTCTTTGCAAAAAGAAAAATTTGCTAGGGGAACATTATTATTTTTGTGTCAGATTTATGCTGCCATACATTTTTTTTATGAGTCGCATATATATTGCTGGATTGCAGTCTCTGTTTGAATCACTTAGTATTAGAATGGCTGCCCCATAAAATCATTTACTTATGTACAGGACTGCCTTCCAATACCAAATTCCAATGGATTGCCTGCATCAAAGATGATTGAATACCCAATACCTGAACTACCCATGATTGCCTTGAATTGGCACTTCAACTATTGCAACGATGAGTGACTGATTGCGTGACTGATGATTAAAGTTGATTGATGATTCATGTGGTGACAGACACTCAGGGAGGGTGTGTGTTGAACTGTCTGTAATATGGGAAATATCTTTAGATGATTATTGATTTGCATTGTTTGGGGCTTGAGTGATGGTGCCTTTTTTATTTTCCCTGTAGGTGATGATCAGCTTTTTCACATTAAGCTGGATTTAATTAATGGCAGGGGTTTTCTCCTTTATTTTCTGGATCTTCAGACACCAGAACAGTCAATTTAGTTATCAAACAAAAACCTATGCAAAATACTGCAATTCTGTTTCATTCTCTACTTGATTTTCAACAACAGTGCACTGCACTCCACGTTTTTCTTGCTCGGGTCTTCGCGATTCATGATGATGATGATGACTGGTCTGGTTCTGGTACCGGGTTACTCAGAGTCACTCAGGACTGGAGGAGTATCATGAAAGAAGAACTCAGGGTGGGACTGGGAGCTGCAGGACTACCTCATCAACACACAGCAAGAAGCAAGAAGTTATCGAGTATCGACTTCAGTTCAAAGGTAAACCAAGAGTCTGAGGCCTAGTACTACTCAGCTACTTGGAATAGAGAGAGGTGTGTTTGTGAAACACTGCTCTCTGTGTGTGTGGGTGTGTGTTGGACTTGTTGCAAAAGTGAAACTCTGAATTCCCCCTCTTGTTTTCTTTGCTCTGAGTCTTCATATCTTGATATACTCCTCATGAAGCTTACCTTCCTTCTGTCCTTCTCAACTGTAAAATACAGTTCTCTTTTACAATCTGCAGGCTTTCTTCTAGTCTCCTTCATGAACGAAAGGCGAAAACTAGATGAGCTCATCAACACTCCTGCTTACCTACCAGACCAGTGCAGAGAGGCCACAAAGAGCAGACATTCCCGAGGACAATGCAGAAGCGCCACCCAATTTTGCAATACAGTATCATTTTTCTTTTAACAATCATATTAACTAAGAGTAGTGGGTGGGTGGGTTCACTCCCTAACCTAGAAGAAAGAACAGATGAATGTTGGCCTTGTGTTGTAGTGTTTGTCTTTGTCAAACCTTTCCCCAAATCCCATTACCCATCCATTCATCAAACACCTAACCCTCTTACCCTGAGCTGTGCGATTTATTGAGCTTGAGTCCATTTTTGATAACTTGTGGATTTCACAAATAATACTGCTAGCTCCACATTAGCCAAAACTTACTAGTATTGTTATTTTTTCTATTTTTGCACAATCAGGCATTCTCATTGTATCATCATCATCACGTACTACTCAGGTGATGTCAATTGTTTGTAAATATTTGATAAATATGTATAACCCACTTACTCAGTTTTTCTACTTCCATTTAGTTGCCTACGATGGATAATCATTAATCAATCATTCAGATCAGAACAACCCTACAGGTGGATCTCACCTGGGTGGAACTGGAAGTGGGACCTCACTTGTGAAGTTGTGATGCCTCCCCTGTTATTGCTGCATGTGTATTCAGGTAAGACAACTAGTATGGATGTAATGTAACTCAGTAAGAAATAAATTAACTACTACTGTTTTTTATCTAAATAGTTCAGACCCTTGACACAATATAGCCTAGGTCATGTCATCATGGCAGCATTTCCCATAATGGTCAAGATAGTTAGAGAAGTGTAAGCCTACACTCCATAACTAAGTGCTACGGTATCTCTAGTCTTAAGTTACAAGCACATAAACAGGCTGTGTAAAACTACTTGAAGGCAGCAGTGCAAAGTAAAAGTAAAATAAACTACTTCAAGCATAAATTTAGATTATAAAAAATATTTTCCCCCCTGTATTTATTTACAAAACAACCCACCCTCTCCGCCCAAACAACATGCCCACCGCTCTCCCAAACAAAACTGACCACAGGCCCAAAATGATAAATGTTCATCAAAGTCTCTAGAGTCCCACGCCCAACTCCCTTCCCACCCTCGCCTCTCAGCCCCAACAAACAATAAATCCCTCCCACTAAAACAAAATATTAAAAAAGGGTTAGAAAAGAGCATAATGGACGTCGGTCTGGAGCTGGTCCATGCTCTGCTCTATTGAGGTGAGCCAGCCCTCGATAGTGTCCAGGCGCTGCAGGATGTGGTGCAGCAATGGCCTGTTGCTATTCTTGTGGGGGGTGGCAGCAGTTGGCTGGCGGCAGTGCCGGCAAAGGGATGGCCGGGAGGCTGGAGGCTGAGGGGGATTGGCTGCACTGGGGCCCTAGAGCTGAGCATTGATCTCCTCCTCCTCCATTTCCAGGACCACCAGCAACCGGTATTCAAGCTGGAAACGGTCCAGCCTCTGCCACTGCAAATGGGCCGCTCTCTCCTGCCTGTCGGGTAGTCCAGCTGTACCAGCAGGAGCAGGTATATTGAGAAAAACAAAAAAAGACAAATTGTAAAAAATGTGTTTGCAAACAATTGTTTTAAATAACAGCGTGACACAGTAGCAGTATATTGCTGGTCCCCTAGGGCCATTGGAATTTATTTGATGTGATGATAATGATTAAGAGAATCACAAGGCCAATTTTATGTTTTCTTTTGCCAACACGTTGCCAAACATAAAAAAGCAATGACTGTGTGGCAGAAAGTAACAGGCAAGCTGACAGAGAATAACATCATAGGATTAAAAAACAGTAATTGGATTATTTTTTTCTTCTAAATGCTTTTAAAGTAACTAACAAACAGAGTCAGACACTTTGAGTTGAAAAATAAATGATTTCTCATTGATGAGTACGGCATTATGCACTATTATGGAGTACAAGTTGTGTGTGATGCTAAAATAATGAAGCCATGCTCATTGCTAGCCAGCGCCTGTGCTAGTTTGCTACTGGCTGCAGCTGTAGTTGACAATTATCTAATTCCAATGGCCCTGCTCTTCGCCAAATGCATTTCTCTTTCTACCCTGTCTCCAAAGAGGAGGATGAATAATACATAAGATACTACTTCAGTCATACACCTCTTATATGAAATGCGGATATTAATATATTATACTGTCTGCTGCAAGTAGACGTTGAGGAAAAGGAACGTAATGGACTGCACTACATGTAAAAGAATGGATTATATAGATTTTATTTGGCACATTCTTCACTGTGTATCCCATTTGCCAAACTTGATATCAAATCATGCACTTAATCCCACTTTACTCTGTGGCCTCGCCCGCCACCATGTTTTCCAATGAATTCATGTGCTTGGCAAGAAACAAGGAAAGGAAACTTGATTTTCTCTACTGCAGGGGGTAGGGTAGAGGGATTAGACAGGTAGGGTAGAGCTTTTTTTTATATAATAGAGGGGCCACTACACTGATCATCGATTCATCATCTTTTGCTTATTCGCTCACAGTTCAATTCACAAGGGAAAAATCTGAACAAGTGTAAATTAATTTGTTATGGGAAACCATGATATATGTTCTGGAATAACTTCACATGGATGTCGCATGATTAAATGTGGCACATGCCAAAAACGGCTCACCCACCCTTTCATTCATATACCATTTCCTTTCTTTCAAGTTGCCTTATGTACTTTCATGTCTCCCTCAAGCCATCAAAGTGCATATTGTGAGATTTGCTGCATTGCAGATAGAAGAGTGCTTAATAACTCAACCACCACTAAGGCTGGTAAAGCTGGGGGGGTACACCTCACAGTCATTTCTGATGATGAGCGACGCCATGGCAATAGCTAGTGAGCATAGTAATTGCAAGAAATATGTGACTTACCAGTGCCTATTCCTGCTGCCGCTTCTCCCCCTGCAAGAACTGAGCTGTTGCCGTCTTCTCCTGCAGTGGCACTGGAGCCAGCATCACCGATGTTCTGTGTGGCTAGAATATAAAACATTACACATAATTTAGATCCCAGATACGCAACCCCAATACAACAACAATGCAGCACTACAGCTCAGTTGGAACGTATCTTCCAAATATCACTCTGGGCATTTGATTGGTTGGTTCACAAAGTTAGACAAGCCAGGCATGGAATAACGCTCAATGAAAAACCTTTGGGGTTGGGTGGCAAATGCAATGCAAGTGGGACCTCATACTTTGTTTTCCAGCCTTGCTGCACTGTCATTGGAAACTGGTGGTGTTCTGTAACAATAAATGAACGGGTCTGCAGCACACTACACTGAGGGGGGGGGGTGTGGTCCATGATGACCATGGCCACTGTCTCATGAACTGAACTTTGTTAGAGCTAGGCATACGTAGGAAAAGGAAACCCTTCTGAACAAGCATACATGGTGATTTTTTAATTTAAAATACTAGCTTCCTTGGGCCTGCTATCTGAATCTCAACGAATCATGATAGATAGCACCAACATTCATTGACAAAATATACCCCAAGATTCTACGGTCCGTTCTAGTCTAAGAAGTCCACAAGAATCATAAATGGACTTACTGGGATTTGCAGAGCCCTCGGCAGCGGCGCAGGTGGTCGGCGCCGGCTGACCAGCTTGCGCCGAGCCCTCTGAATCGTCCCTCTTCTTCCCAATTGGGTGCTGATGAAAGAAATAAAGAAGATAAATAAAAATAGATTAGTGATTCTGATAATATTCTCCACAAAATGTTTTATGAAAAGCAAACGCAGTTGCTAAAACAGATCACTTATAGTACTACAAGTTTCTTTTGACTCATCTATCGACTGTCATTAAATCCATATTCCAAATCTACTTAACAAAATCTACATTTTGCAGTTAATGATCTTTGATTTTATTCTATTCCCATTTCTCAACACCCTTGATGAGCCAACTCACTCTCCTTTTTTTGCAATGCATAGATGTATACTTCACATCATCACTGTGAATTCAATTAAATAAATAACCTGGAACTGCACGAGCTACATAAACAAAGTCACAGAGGGAAAGTGCTACTCAGTGATTCACTATAGTGACAGAAGAAACAGTCTGCAATGACTTCTTTATTAATTAGCCAAAGCGAGCGCCTGATGAATGTTTTTATGTAGCGTCACCTGCCTAGCAGAAACTAGAAACTGGATCACACAATAATAATAATATACCAGCGTAAACTTTACTAAACACATAACTTACCTCTGAGTATGAGCAGAATGCTATTCAGATTTTCTTTTTAGCATTGTAGAACACAAATACAACACATAATTAATACTCACCGAGCCCTGGAATCTCGACGCTTAGCAGGTCAAGCAGGTCCTGCTCCCTGTCGAGAATGAAGGCCCAGCAGTGCCTCATCTGCTGGGTGGTGCGCTGAATCTCGCTGTGGAGCACCGGCGCTGCCGGGCCTGCCACCTGCTGCCAGCATGGAGGGGAGGTGGCGCTGCACAAAGAAAACTAGTGCTGCCACCTCCTCCTCTCCAAAGATTACCCGGGGCTGCACATCTGGTCAGCGGAGCCGCCCCTCTGCCATGGCGCTGGGTGGGGAAATCAAATAAACTAAGGGGCATATTCACAAGGACTTATCGCTGATTTATCGCCACCTTAACGCATCAAAAGTGGAGATAGATTTAACGCCCCATTCACAAGTGGGTGCAAACAGCAGACATCGCCTGTATTCCCGCGAAAACTGCCCCAAAATTTATCTCCACGGGTGACACCACCAACTAACCCTAATGAGATGCAGAGTAGGCGTTCCTGTGCAAAAACTCACGAAAAAACCACAACACCACTTTCACAACGAACTGCCAGATCTGCGATGCGAACCAAAAACAGATGATAAGCCGCAGTAGCAGCAGGGATTTAACACCTGCCTTATGCTGGTGTTAATCAGGACGACTACCTGCAACACTAAAGGGAGCCCAGCCCAGATCCACATCGGAAGACCCACAGATGCCATGGAGCCAATGATCATGCAGCTCGGAGACCCAAGAGGGCCACAACACCCACCGCCACCACTCCCAGGCCCCCCCTCCAGCCCCCCCCGGACAAACACATACCGTGCACGACACAAGAGCCACAAAAAGCGCATGATGTCGCACAATGACAAAAAGAAACACACATGTGTGGTCAGAAGAACGAGAAACAGTCACACATCATTGAAGTAACAACCAAAAACTTTATTGAAATACAACACAAAACACCAATGCGGAAGACCCCTGTCGGGTCCGTCCGGGACAATCTTGATGTCACAGCCTGGAAAATAAAGCACAAAATCAGAACGTGTGTCATGCGCACATCAAAGGAGCGAGACACAGAGAAACAGAGAATGAAAGAAAGGCAGAGAGAGAATGAGAGAGAAGGAAAGGAAGTGAGAGAGAGAGAGAGAAGGAAAGGAAGGGAGAGAGAGAGAGAGAGTGAGAGAGAAGGAAAGGAAGGGAGACAGAGAGAGTGAGAGAGAAGGAAAGGAAGGGAGAGAGAGAGAGAGAGAGAGAGAGAGAGAGAGGGAAGGGAAGGAAGGGAGAGAGAGAGAGAGGGAGGGACAAAGCCGCCCCACGCACCCAGGCCCCACTGCTCACCTGCTGCCACCGGTGTGTCTCCAACCACGTGCCGGTATACACTGCAAGCCACAAGGTCTGCAATCTGTAATCGAGGCCAGAGTCAATCATGGCAGAGTCCATCTCACTGCACACGGCAACAACGCCTGTCCGTCCCTGTGCACCCATGCAGCCGCACCCTACCCCCTCCCGCCGGCCAGCGTTGGCTGTCCGCACTTGCGCACCCAGGCCCCACTGCTCACCTGCCACCAACGGTGTGTCCACCAGTGGGCACACCACGTGCCCGTGCAAGCTCCAGGCCCCGGTCCCGCCACCATGGCATGATCCACATCATGCGGACCCGCACCGCGGCCCAGCAGGTCCCACACATGACGCTGAGTCCTGAGGCATCAATGGCAGAGACCACATCAGTGCACACGTCATCATCGCAGGCTGCACACCCGCTCAGCAATTTCGGTGCCACTAACCCTATTCAACCCCAGTCAGCGCCACGTGGTGGTAGGCCCGTGACGGCCGCAAGGCTTCGGGTGCCACTAACCCTGTGCAACCCCAGTCAGCGCCACATGGTGGTAGGCCAGTGATGGCCGCAAGGCTTTGGGTGCCACTAACCCTGTGCAACCCCAGTCAGCGCCACATGGTGGTAGGCCCGTGATGGCCATAAGGCTTCGGGTGCCACTAACCCTGTGCAACCCCAGTCAGCGCCATGTGGTGGTAGGCCCGTGACAGCCGCAAGGCATCGGGTGCGACCAACCCTGTGCGCAACAACTCATGGGCCCTTTATGTTTGAGAACCGTGGAGCGTCCGTCATCCAGTCACCACCGGCAGTGGGGAATGTGACGTTGTCGGCCCCTTATATTGGCGGGGTCACATAGTCTGTGACGCCTGTGCCGGATGGGTGTGGTGTGTGTGCAAACCTGCCCTCAGGGAGTGTTCATGACATGCTGACAACTAGACCAGTGACCTGCAGACCACTAGTGTTTACGTATGCGACATGTAGCTATGTGGCCCCCCCCTCGGAGTGTAAGCGGAGTGGTCTGGCCTGGCGTACGCCGGACCAGCGCAGGGCTTGCAACAATGACTCGGGGTTCTGGGCGTGGTTCAGTCCATGTCCGGACAAGGAAGTGACTAATGCGTGTGTCCCTGTTGTAGTGTCTACGGCACCCGGAATGCAATCGGCAATGTAGCACACTGTGACTGGAATCCCACTAGATGAGCATCATTGACGTTAGGGGGAATCACTGTCCCTACATTCATCCACACATTCATACATGAATGATGTAAGACATGACACAGCAGTGCGTTTCTGAATGTTTAATGCACATCCAGTGGAGTTTTGCAGCTGGAGCCGTACAGGGCCATGCCAACCCCACTTCGCAATATGGGCCCATGGAGGGCCAGCCAGAGTCCATCCGGGAATGACAAGTACTGCGGAAGAGGAAGGGCACAGTCCGCAGTCTGGTCGCCGTGTCATTGGTCATCAAACAGGATATGGCAGTCCATGTCGCAGTCCAAGGTGAGTGCAACGGAGTGTATCAGGGGTCAGTGGAAGGTCATGGGGCTATGTGTGGCACCAAGCAGAAACAGGCCAGGTGGCGGAAATGAATGCTAGTGCCTCCTTCTGATCTCAATCCCATCCACGTCCTCGTCCTCGGATGTGTGCCCTGCCCCACCTGTGGGTGTTGCAGTTCCGGCAGCGGCACTGTGTGCCACTGACACATCAGGGGCCGGAGGTGGATTGTGGGCCGCACTGTGTGGCAGTGACACATCAGGTGCCGGTGTGGAGATGCCTGCCACACTGGGAGGCACTGACACACCAGGGGGCGGAGATGTGGATGGTGTGGGGGCAGCAGCATTCATCTGCACCACGCCTTGTGGCAGCAATGCCATGATGAGGATCTGCAGGGCATGGTAAATCCCAGCTACATTTTGCTGATGTGCAGCGGTGGCTGCCATCCTTTCCGCCTCCATCCACACCATGTCCTCCATGAGCCTCCGCATGTGTGCCAGCTCACGGCTGGGATCGCTGGAGCCACTCTGAGCAGACAGGTGTTCTTGTCTCCGAGTCATGACTCCAGCGATGTCAGCTAGGGCTCGTTGGAGACCATGGAGCAGCCCGTGGGTGTCCGTTAGGGACTGGAGCTGGTCCCTGATGGGACCTAGACACCCATGGATGGCGTCCAGTTTGGTAGCCATGAGGTCAAACCCCACCCACACCTGCTCAGCCATCTCCCTCTGGCCCTCCAGCACACTGCGTTGGAAGGCCATGTGTTGTTCGTGGGGGTCTTGGGAGATAGCCGGGGTTGTGGGTGCCTCTTTCTGGGTGGTTTGTGTAGTGGTTGGGTCTCCTCGATGCAGCTGGGCTGCCCTGATCTTGGAGGTGAGTTGCGGATGATGTCAATGATGTCTTGGAGGGCTTGGGTGTCGATGCTGGGGGTGTCCTCCTCGTCATCAGTGAAGAGTGGCTGGGACTGCTCTGCAGGAGGTGTTGACGGTGCCCCTGCAATGTGATGGGGAGATGGTGTATTACAATGTGTCCACATGTATGTAGCCGCATGGTACATGTTCACATTCAGACAGCATGGCATTGTACATTGTGACAGTCTGTGGATCAGGGCCATGATCCAGAGTCATTGTGGGTGTGCACTGTGCTCTGCTTGATTGTGCATGTGTGCCATAGTGGCCATCTCCACCCGCCCCCCCAGTACCTGGTGGTTACTCACCCTGTTGCTGTGGTGTTGTGTCATGTCGAGCAGTGTCCGGTCCCCCGACTCCTGCCACAGTCTCCACGCTGATGACTGTCTACACCAGCTCCTCCATGTCATCCAGCCCCAGCTGTGGCGCTGGGCTCCCACCTCCAGTCTGCATTGCTGCCTTCTGGTTGCCTGCGAGTTTCTCCTTGGTTTTGCACTTGATGTCAATCCATCGCCTCTTGACCTTGTCCATTGACCTCTTGTGCTCTCCGACGGCATTCACCTTGTCCACGATGGCCCGCCATATTCCATTTTTGGTGCCCAATGACACGTTGGAGGTGACGAACAGTTGTTGTTGGTGTTCCATCACCTCCGTGACCAGGATCCTGTTTTCCTGTGGACTGAACTTCGTCTTCCTCTTCTTCTTGTCCTTGCCCTTCCCTGCCCACGAGGTCCCAGGCTGGTCGTCCGGGGCGCTTAGGGGGTTCCGCTCGTCCTCTGCGCCTGCTCCAGCTGCCTCCATGGTGCTTCGGTGTTGGTCATTTTGTGTTTGTGTGTTTTTTCTACTTTTGTAGTGATTTTCCCACCTGCCGTGTGTGTTTTGCAGGCCTGGCGCTGCTTATCGCTGATTTCCTCATCGCGGTTTGGCCCATCGCATGTTTTTTTGCGTTGAGGTTTGTGTTTTTATCACCGTCGCGGTTGTTGTATCGCGGACATTGTCCGCGGTTTCTGGAGGCTATCGCATGGTACCGTCGTGTTGTGAATTCCACGTTGACACGGGGTTATTTTCCTGCGATAGACTGCGATGTGTAAAGTTGCATTAACATTTTTTTTAGATGTTTAACACACGTTCTTGTGAATATACCCCTTAGACGGGAAAAGAAGGGAAAGTTAAGAAGAAAGAAATAAGGTAGGTAATAGGAGGAAATAAACTAAGTCAAAAAGTCACAAAAACACACAAAAATTAAGAAAAAATTTAAAATACACAAACACAAAGATGCACACTATTGTAAAAAGTAAAAATTAGGGGTAGAAAAGTGATAAAGGAGGAGGATGACAAAGATTAACAAGAGATTAAAAATTAGACTCAGCACCATAACAGAGAGCAGAAAAACAAGATGGCTGCGCCAATGTGGTCCGCGTGGTGCTGTCTCGATCTTTAGGCGGACATCCTTATAAGATCGTGGGTGGAATCGAGACAGCCGCGAGGTGCTGCATTGACTGGGTACGATGTGTGTGTCCCCTGCGATACTGGTGGTACAGCCCTGAACATTCTGTGTCATGTATAACTCTCCTCTACTACTTTCTTTGTATGCGCTAGCGTTGCCCAGCTGTAGACATGGGGCGCACCAGAGCTAAAGCAGGGGATTCTCCAAATCCACAGCATAAGAATGTTCCTCCACATTGATACCCACAGACTGTATACCCCCAATCCTGGCTGCACCCCCTTGTAAAAGCTTAATTTTAAATTAACGGAAAACAAAACTCCAAAGTGGCCACAGAACAGAGATTTAGTGCTATCACAAATGACCTCAGTCTTCTTAAAGATGCAATTAAACAGCCCTTTCCTCGCTAACACCCTGGTAGGCTGAACAGATGACCGCAGTTGCTCATCTCCATAAATTAGCTCTTGGGTCACACTGCCACTGTCAGAAGTGGGATGATTGACTCTCGCCAAATAGCTATGCTGCCATTTTGTGAATTTACCAGTGCTTATAACTGCCCAAATATTTAAAACACTGAACACATTATTAACTGGTATGACATGGGGCAATGGACGATGTAGTATCAACTTTAATGAGTTGCAGCTACCCAGCGACAGGGTAGGAATGGGTACTCCAGACTTTAAAGCCTACTGCTTGGCAGGACAATTGCAATGATTGGCTTCTAGTTAGCAGGCCACAACCTGGCAGAGATGAGATACATGGATGCCATGCTTAACCAGGGGAGACTACATTGCTTGCTCTATCCTGGTTCAACGACACCCCCGTCTTGTCCCATTCTACTGAGCAAAGCCCTTGCCTACAGGAAGATTGCCCTCCGCTATACTGCATCATGTGTACCATATTCCTCGAATATTCCTTTGCGAGCTCTCCCTATATTCTCAGGTATCTTGACGTTAAACAGACTGCACTCCTGGAAGCAGGGGGGAGTTACAACTTCTAGAGCACTCTTTGAGGGCAGCACCCTCATGTCCCATACGAATTTCATTCACATGCATGGTCTACAAGAATCGCTATTTTCGAAACACACCAGTATCATCAGTTATATTCAGCAACAGTGGGCACCAAACAGTTCTGAACCAATCATTCATGACTTTATAAAAATTATGCATATTATGGGAGATGGTAGACACCTTATTCGCTGGCTGTATAGAAGCTTGCATTCTCATTTACTGACACCCCTAACGTCCCTACGGGCCAAGTCCGAAGACGATCTTGTGCAAACTCTTCAGGATAGGGATTGGGGCTTTCTTTTAAAGTAGCTGTGCAAGGTCTCTCACAACTTCTGCTTTAAATGTATTCCATTTTCAATTTTACTCCGAGAATACCTTCCGCCACACAGACTTCACACAATTTTTCCTGCTGTGTCATCTGCCTGCCACCGTTGCCATACTTCGAACGCAGGTTTACTGCTTATGTCATGGGCCTGCCCCTCACTATCCTCTTACTGAGTGGATATCAAGACTTCTTTATCAAAACTGCCTGACTTAGAGTACTGGTATAAGGCAAACATTGTATGCTGGGATTGTATCCAAGGCCCAAGGGCTCCAAGGTACTCACATGCTTCACGGATTGAGCATTATTACTAGCAAAGTACCTCCTGGAAGTCCTCAGTGACAGCCATGGTGTCACAATGGCGGGAGAAGGTCAAGCGATGGGGAAAGGCTGAAAGTGGGGCCTTGCACAAGCAAGAATACAGAGGGTCATGAAAGCGGCCCATCACTATGGAATTAGACACACTACTTGAAGCTTTCACAGCTCATGAAACACTTGATGACTTGTCTGTCTAGGGACAGGCCACACAACTCATTTTCTTTTTAGAACTACATGCACTGGCATAACGCCACAACCCTTTCCCAAACAATGATCCCCCTATAAGACCCAACCCTGACCTGTGATAATGTATAACAGTAGGATCTATGACACATGCTACTTTTTCCATAAAGGCCAATTACAGATAGATTACTGGGATCCACTGCTCCTGTCTTCACATAGACACATTCCCTAGCTGCGCGATGTGGGTACATATTTGTAAACAAGACTTGACAAGTTAAGGGGTGGGGAGGGTGGTAATTGAATGTTGTTGCTTATATCTTGTCTCGCTACTCGATGTATACACTTTACTTCTACCGGCCATACCGAGGCACTTGTCTGTACATGAAAATGCAATAAAGTTTATGGTAAAAAAAGTAGGTCCCATTTTTCAGTCACGCCCCATCCCTCCCACATTTGCTACTAAAACGTAGGCATACATGTGCAGAGATCTTTACAGTCTGGACAGATCTCCACACAGAAAATATGGGAGAGGCTGAGGTAGAGGCCTCCATACAGAACATTGTGAATAACATTATTTAGTATATGAACAATACTATTGCAGTACTAACAACTCAATATGCAGTTTGTGGATAGACACCATGGTAAATAAGAGCAGAATGGAATTACTGTTTATTACCAAAAGATGCTCCAGCTCCAAGTAACCAACAATATTATTTATAAAGAATGGTTACTGGGTAGCTCTATGGAGGTTTCATAGGTCAACTGCTGTTTTCAAAATTTAAGAGATGCATCCTGAGGATTGTGAAATGTAGGGCTGCCATTCCATACTGTCTAAGCAGATATGAATGTAAAGCAGATGGCACAACACATGACCAACCCGTGGTACTGCAACACACTTCTATAGAGAATAATGGTGGCAGGGACTTAAAATAGGACTCCCATATATAATAGTGGAGTCAACAAATAACTATAGAAATAGATTGGAAAATATATATTTGTAAGGCTTTTAGAATATTCCAGTTGGTGAATGTTTGTATTAAATTATTAAATTCTGTGTTAATTAGTAACTTTTTTAAAATTCATATATATATATATATATTTTAGAAGCAAATGCTGTAAAATCTATTATAAAGGGGAGATATTTTGGATTAACATCTTTAAGTTTTTTCTTAAAACAAAATCCTGTTTAATGTTAGGACAAGGTAAAGTTTACAAATATTTATTCACTAATTATGTAGGTTAATATAACTAGGCCCGGGCGAACACTTCTGCTCCGCTCGCGGAATTTGCCGAGATTTGCCTTCTCCGCGTTCCGCGGAGAACGCGGAGAAGGCAAATCTCCACACACTCTGCAGCGTAGCGGAGTTGGCCAGCCCCAGCCCTCCCACCCCTCTATATTAACATTACATTAGTACCTCAAAATAAATTTTAAAAAACACTTACCTGTTTTGCGGCGTCCCCGGGCTGCCCTCCTCCTCTTCCTCACCATTTTTTCTAATCCAAGCGAAATCTGCGCATGCGCGCACGTCCGCGCATGCGCATTTTGTGTGAGAAATGTGCACGCCCGGGCGCGCACATGCACAGTTTTCGCTTGGTTTAGAAGAAACGGTGATGCAGAGGAGGAGGGCAGCCCAGGGACGCCGCAGAACAGGTAAGTGGATTTTTAATTTATTTTAATGTAGTAAATATATAGGGGGGATGGGAGGCGGGTGGCGTAGCGGGGCTACGCAGAGGGCCACGCGGGCCACGGAGTTTGTTCGTACATCCGTGGTCCTCCGCGTAGCCCCCCTACGCCTACTATGCCCAGGGTTAAATATAACAAGGCTCACAACACTTGTAACACACCTAGTAATGTGGGCGGGTGCCAGAGGGCCAGCCATTGAAATGGCTGCATTGTATTTGGGCTACTGGTGCAAGAGGGCCTAATCTGTCAGGATCCGCATTAATTCTCTACCATGTTTTTGCCATAATGCCCGTTCTGGACCTTTTTCATACTGCATTACCTGTTACTTATGGAGTCTCCTGGCAGTACAGGCAGAGGACACTAAATACCTTCCCAAGCTGAGGCGGCTGTGCTGATGGCACAATGATGGCCATGCAATGATTTCCAGAGTAGTCTTCCCCTCCCTTCATTTTTTGGTGAAATTGAACTGCACACATTATCACAAAATATGGACAATATGATGCAACACTACCTAAACTGCAGTTTGAGGGTAGGCGTGGGTCAGACTGCTGATGTGATAACATATATGAAATCCCTGCTTAAAGCCATGCAAGGAAGTCTGGCCTCAATCCACAGTAATATGCGCACCTTTACCCTCAAAATGGACAACCAGCTGGAGAAGCAAGACAAAAGGCTGGTGGTGGTGGAGGAAAGCATATAATAACCACTGTTCCAGAAGACAACTTCAATACTAAAAGTGAAAAAATGCCAAACAAGGAGAAGGTGATAAACATTATTTCCAACAAGAATGAAGAGCCTGATGTAAGGGCCAGATACAATAATATTCGCATTCAGGGAATCATAAAATCCACAAATACTGGTAGGCTGGAAGACTACATAAAAGTAGGGGTGGGCGTAACTCACGCAAATCTGCATAGCGTAATCATGCGGAATTCCCCAAGAAAATCAAGATGCATCTCACAAACGTCAAATCAGAAAAATTACGCCAGTGAGGCTGCTTGCGCTAGAAAACAGTGTGAATGGCACAGCATGCTGTGCAAACGTGTGGACATTTTGTTATTGAATGCCTGCTCCTGCCTAGACATCCCCTTGTGTTCTTGCTGCTGCGATGGGGGTTTAGAATGGCAGAGTAGGAAGCAACTAGGTGATAGAAGGATCCATGTTTCTGTGCCAGCAACTCAAGTGAGCACCCTCCCTTTTCATGACAAAACAAGTGGAAATCTTTGCTGTAATCAGGAAGGCCAAGCACTAATGCCACGCTCAGCTCATGCTTCAATGAGATAAATACTGTTTTACACTCCGGAGACCATGGCACCTTATCAGGGACATCCTTTTGGGTGAGGGCCTGAAGTGGGTGAACAATCAAAGAAAAGTTCGGTATTCAGTACCTTCAATGCCCCGCCACTCCCAGAAAAGCCCGTACCACCTTCTGTGCCTGTGATCGGGGAAAGCTTGCAATGGTGGATATTGTGTCTGGCAGCAATGTCTGTGTCCCTTTGGACAACTGATGACCCTAGTACCTTACTGTGTATAGGCAGAACTGTAGTTTCTTGGGGAACACCTTGTAGCCTTTTTGTGCTAAATGGCAGAGGAGTGCAATGATGTCCTGCACATAAGCTGTCTGTGAGGGGGACACTAACAGCAGATCATCAATGTACTGAGTTAAGGTGAAGCACCCTGGCAATTCCAAGGAATCCAGATCTGTTTCTAAGACATTGGAAAAAATGGATGGTGACTCTGAATTACCCTGGGCTAAACGTTCCCAAGTATACCTTTTCCCTTGGAATGAGAATGCAATAAAGATACTGGGAGTCGGGATGTTGTGGGATGGTAAAAAAGGCAGAGCTAAGATCTAGCACTGTAAAGTGGGTAGCAGTGACTGGGATGCTGGACAGGATGGTTGCTGGATTGGGAACCACAGGAAATGAAGGGATCACTATTTTGTTCAATTTGTGAAGATCCTGAGTAAATCTGTATACAGGGGCCCCTACCGGTCCCTTGGAGGCCTTCTTCACAGGCAGTATAAGTGTGTTGCAGGGGCTGTGCCGTATTTCTCCTATTATGCCCTGTTGAAGGCGGTCTTTGATCACTGGGGCTATGCCTTCTGCTGCCTCCCTGGATATCTTGTACTGAGGGATCTGAGGTAGTAGTGCCCCTGGCTTGAGCTTAATTTGTACTGGGGGATTGTCCAATACCCACCCCATATCATTTGGACCATGTTTCTAGACATTGCTTGGGACCGAATCCCATAGTTCCAGTGGTATCACAGGTCCTGCACAACTCATGCATGCCTGTAACATTAGTTCATTCGCCCTGCTTTCCAGGAAAACCCACAATGGTGAGCAATGGATGGTGCACTGTAGCTTTCACAGCAGGTCCCTACCCAGCAAATTTACAGGGCAGCATCTACTAATCACAAATTGGTGTTGAACAGTGATAGGGCCAGCCACTAGTTTCAAAGGCAGCATCAGGAATTCATCAACTGGTTGACCTGTAATGCAGACTGCCATTATTTGGGGACCCGAGAGTGGTGCCTCTGGCATTTCAGATGCCTTCAGCATTAATCGTGTCACTCCAGTGATGACCAGAAAGGGAATAGTTCTGTTTAATATGGTCCCCTCCACATATGGGCCTTCCTGGTCAACTGTTATAGTTGGAGCTGTTAGGCAGTCCTCCATTCTCGGGCACCCTTAGTTTGTTTCTGGTGGTTGTGGGGGAAAGGGCGGGTAGCCACCATCTATGTCAACTTCTGGTTACCATTGATCTCTATTTCCCCTCAGTGGTGGGGGGGGTGTTTGCCGGGCCATAGCGTGGCTGTGTTGCTTCTGGCTCCCTTTGCCTATTTTGAGGCACATCAATGTGTTCTGAGTGTAGGGTGGTGGTGCATTCTGTGGTTGTCAATGTTGACTGTTGGGCCTTTGGTCCCATGTTCTGTTGTTCAACAGGGGACAGTCTGCCTTCCAGTGCCCAGAGTCATTGAAGTGGAAGCATGTTGTCCTGGGTGGAGCCTGGGAAAATGATCTATCACTTCCTCCCTGTCAAAACCACTCTCGGTATGTTGCACAGAAGCAGAATGATGCCTAATTCCCAAAGCCCCTCTCCAACGCTTCCTGTCCTCCAGAACTTAATGTTTAGATCGACAGAGATCCTTGAAGGGGGGAAAGGGGATGGGGAGAGAGAGAGAGAGAGACAGGAGAGACAGCCTTATCTATCTTATTCTTGGTTCTTCTTTTTTTGTTTTTTCACCATTCAAGCTTCTATCTTTTAGCATATATATATATAACCTCTGGAAAAAAGACAACATGCATTCAATTCTTAACAAAACTCCTCCAAAGTCTTTTTTAGAAAATTAAGGTTGATTTTTAAAATCAATTTTACCTTTAACCTGGTACATACCGGATAGACAACGACTCTTGCCTCTCTTCTTATTCTATTGGGATTAAGTTCCTCTTGTAAACTAACTGTGGTTGCTTCATTCCAAGAGGATGACCTTTTCTCTCTCTTTAATATTTTTAGGATCGTTGGGAGATTACTGGAACAGATGATCTCCAAAACAACTGTTGTACTTATTAGGTAAGTATATTTACTTGTCTTTGCTTTGTAAAATCGTTAATATATTTGTCTTCCTTCCGTAATAATAACTGAGGAAAAAAATAAGATTGTAACAGAAAAAACTCAACTGCACTCTCTCAAAATCTTAAGGCTAATATTACTGCTTAGTGTGCAGAAAAAGACCGATGCGTGACTGGAAGACTAGTTCCTTCAATGCGGAAACAAGCCAAGAAGGCCAGCGGCTCACACGAACTAACTACGTGGTTCGAAAAGTGAGCAGACTCCTAACTGAAACGCTAGTCTCCTTCACGCGTAAAAAAGCGTTGTGACATCTCACGAGGAACTCCGAACGCTGACTTCTCTCAAAACTCTTCTAAGGCCTTCGCAAAAACATGAGTGCTCATTGACTCCTAAAGTACAGATTTACCCTGACCTAATGCTCATTAGCAAAATACTCCAAAAATTCTCTTATTTCCTTCTGAGACCTCACTAATTTTATTTTCCTAAAAAAAAGCCGAAACTAAACGTCGAAAAGCGACGAACCTACCCTGACTAGCTTTCGCGCTGTTAGGGAAAAAGCTCCTTACTTGGGAATTTCCTCAGGTGAAGTGCAAGATTCTAAGGGTGATCTCCCTGGGCATTCCACTCCTGCCTTCTGCTCTGTAACACTAGAACGCTGCACTGTATGTAAATTCTCGGTGGCAATCGGAATTTCTCATTACAAGCTTTTGTTTTTTATAAGTCCCTTCTAACCTAGTTTTGTTCCTTGGTAAAGACACCATATTTACTGATTTCTTCCTTGATCTGGAGAGGGGCTGTTGGACTCTGACAGTACCCCACCGCAAATAATGTTCTTCTGGGTTAGGCTTATTTGGATATCTTTCATGAAAGGCCCTAATTAATGTAGGGGCATGTACACCTAAGGACAACTCCCAGGATCTTTCTTCAGGACCAAAACCCTTCCAATCTATCGGGTAAAAGATTTGGCCTTTAGTTTCTTTGGAATCTAAAACTTGTTTCACCTCAAACTCTGGTCCTCTCTCATTTTGTATTGGTTTCAGTGGCAATGTTTTTCTTAAGTTCTTTGGCGCCTTTTTAAGTAGTGAAATATGAAATACAGGATGTATTTCTAGATTTAAGGGCAATTTTAATTTATAGGTCACAGAGTTTAAATTTTTCTCTATGGTGTATTGATCCACGAAGCGAGGCTGAAACCTTCTGTTTCCTTTTAGTCTGAAATGCTTTGTGTTCAACCAAACTTCACTCCCTACCTCAAAATCTGGTTCTTTTCTTATTTTTTTGTCTGCATAGAATTTATAGCTTTCTTTTGCTTCAGTTAAGTTTTTAGTTGTTGATTCATGGAGAGAAGTCATGTGTTCCACCAAATCTTTCGCTGCTGGGACAGTTACCTCTTGAAAATTCACTGCTGAATTTGGATGTCTACAATGGTTCAGATAGACAGGTGACTACCCAGTGGACACATTCTTTGCATTGTTAGGTGCAAATTCAGCTGCCCACTGATGTTCTGGCCAGTTCCCTTCCTGGTCCAATAAGAACAGTCTAAGGTATTGTTCTAACTCTTGATTTGTCCTTTCTGTCTGCCCATCAGTCTCAGGATGATAACTGGTGGAATACCTTGTCTCTATATTTAACTTCTTAGTGAAGGCCCTCCAAAAGTGTGACAGGAACTGAGAACCCCGGTCCGAAACTATCACCTTCGGAATACCATGTGCCTGCACTATACTTTGACTAAAAACGTGTGCTAGTTTTCTTTCAGTTGGTACCCCTTTTAAGGGGGTCAAATGAGCCATTTTTGTTAAGGAATCTACGCAGACGAAAATTGTATCAAAACCTTGGCTTGGGGGTAAGTCTACTATTAAATCCATGGCCATAGTGTGCCAAGGATAAGGTGGATTAGGCAATGGTTGTAACAACCCCTTAGGAGAGTGTCTCTCCAATATACCCCATGCACAGACCTCGCAAGTTGCCACATACTGACGAATATCTTTTATCATCGTGGGCCACCAAAATCTTCTTTTTACCAGATCTTCAGTTTTCTGTGTTCTTTTATGACCAGCCAGCAGATTGTCGTGACACTGTTTTAAGGCCTTTTCCCATAGCGTCAGAGTTGGCAGATATTAGGCTTCTCCATGAGATGGTAATTTTCCTCGTACCTCTCGCTCAGGCTCTTGACTTGCCCATTCCTCCATGTTTTCTAAGGTCATTGACTTCTGCACTAACTCGTCCATCGATTGTTTTAGCACTGCTCCTATGATTTTTTTCCTCCGGGATTATGCTGTGATTCTCAACCACTTCTTCTAAGTCCTCTGTACTCAACCTGGATAACGCATCCGCCTTTCCATTCTTTGTTCCTGGCCGGTAAGTTATGACAAAATCATAATCTGCGAAGTATAAAGACCATCTCAGTTGCCTTGGAGTCAAGGTTCTAGCCGATTTCAAGAATTTCAAATTCCGATGGTCAGTGAAAACCGTTACTGTATGTCTGGCCCCCATGAGATAGTGTCTCCATTCTTTGAAAGCTTCCTGAATTGCTAACAACTCTTTCTTCGTAATGGTATAATTCATTTCCACTGGGGTTAATTTCCGTGATCGAAACTAAGTCTGTGCGGTGATCTCCACTTCGCTCACGGAGTTTGCAGAGTTTTCTGCACTCTGCGTTACGCGGAGCTCGCGGAGTTCCAAAAGCGGAGCGGAGTTTTTTCCCTCGCTCGCATTCATCAACGTCAAGTTGGCGATCACAAGCAAGGAAAATCCACCTCCCGGCGCGATTTTTCCTTGTTCGTGATCGCCAACATCAAGTTGGCGAGCGCGAGCGTGGAAAATCAACCTCCCAGCGAGATTTCTCAACGCGGGCGGTCAGATTTCTCATTGCAAGTGGTCGCGTGAGCTCGCGACTGCTCGAGTTGAGAAACCGTCCGTTCGCGTTGAGAAAGCTGCCGCTCGAGTAAAAATCTACTCAAGCAGCAGAAAGGAAGCAGCGCCCACTTGTGCTGTGCATGATGCCATTCGCGATGATTGCACAGTGTGGACAAGCACCTGGCACCGAAAATCACCGCAAACGGCATTTATCTAAAGAAACTCTGCCACTTTCGAAGCTCTGCATAGAGGCGGGGTTTTTTCTGTACTTCACAGAGTTCCGCATAGCAAAACTCTGCAAACTCCACCCAGGCTTAATCGAAACACGAATGGATGTAATTGTCTGGTTATCTTGTGTCTTTGAGACAGCACTCCTCCCAACGCTAGATTGGAAGCATCGGTTTCCACGAAAAATGGTTGTGAGGGATCCACGTGTAGTAGGATGGGTGCGATGGTAAAAACATTTTTTAAAGAAGTGAACGCCTTTTCTGCATCCTCCGACCATTCAAAAGGAATTTCCTTCCTTAGGAGTCAAGTGAGTGGAATTAGTTTGTTAGAAAAATCCTGGATGAATCTCGAATAGAAGTTTGCAAAGCCTATAAAACTGTGCACCTCCTTCACTGTCTGTGGAGACTTCCATTCAGTAACTGCTCTTATTTTATTTTCATCCATAGTGATTCCAGCCGCCAATAGAATAAAACCTGAAAACTCCACTGATTCCACACTGAAAGCGCACTTCTCCAGCTTAACGAATAGACTGTTTTCTCTTAGTTTTTGCAACACCCCTTTCACTTGCCTTTCATGGTCCTCTACTGAACTTGAGTAGATCAGTATGTGGTCTATGTACACTATGGCACATTGACCCATGTATTCCTTCAGGACATTATTGATGAAATGTTGAAAGGCTGCTGGAGCGTTACACAGCCCATATGGTATCACTTGTTATTCGTAAAGTCCGTACATCATTTGGAATGCCGTCTTCCACTTATCTCCTTCCTGAACTCGAATTAAGTGATAGGCCCCTTTCAAATCTAGTTTTTCTTGCTCCCTTCACTTGATCCAGCAAGACAGATTTAAGGGGCAGAGGATAACGATTCTTACCTGTGATTCGATTAATGGCTCTATAATCAATGCAAGATTGCAACTCTCCTTCTTTTTTGAGCATGAAGAAAAGGGGAGAAGAAACTAGGGACTAAGATGTTTGAATAAACCCATTGTCCAGATATTTCTGAATATAATCCTTCAGATGCTGATTCTCTTTCTCTGTTAATGCGTATATACTACTGCAAGATAAATTCGAACCTGGTACAAGCTCTTTTTTACAGTCATATGTTCTGTGTGCTGGGAGTTTCTCTGCTTCAATTTTGTTAAAAACATCTTGGTATTCTGCATACTCCTGAGGTATTTCTGTAGTGTGAATTACGCAGACCGTGGCTCCACCTTCACAGAGCTGAGTAGCAGGAGTTATTTTGTGGGGGTCTTCCCTAACCCTGGGCAAAGCACTACGCTACGCTCGCGTAGTTTGCGAAGTTTGCGCTACGTCGCACAACGCGAATTGCACGTAGCACAGTGCAAACACGCGTAGCGTAGCGTAGCGTAGTGCAGCGGTCATTTTTTGCTTGCTCGCGGTCCTCAACGTCAAGTTGGCGACCGCGAGCAAGCAAAATGACATCCCGGCGAGACTTTTTCCTCGTTCGCGATCAGCAACATCAAGTTGCCGATCGCGAGCGTGGAAAATAAACCTCCCGGCGAGATTCTCAACGCGGGGATGTCAGGTTTCTCATTGCGAGTGGTCGCATATGCTCGCGACCGCTCGTGATGAGAAACTACCAGTCCGCGTTGAGAAAGCTGCCGCTCGAGTAAAAATCTACTCGAGCGGCAGTAAAAGACAGCTCGCACTGTGCAAGATGCCGTTTTCAATGATTGCACAGTGTGGACAAGCATCCGGCACTGTGCAATCATTGCGAACAGTGCACTATGCAGTTCGCGTAGTGCTACGCGTAGCTCGCGTAGTGCGAACTGCACTTTGCGTAGCTTCGCGTAGCGCTACTTCGCGAACTACGCCCAGGCTTAGTCTTCCCTAAGTCCAAAACAATGTTCCTTACAAAATTCTGAATAGATTAAAATAGATTGAGCGCTCCAACTTATAGTGGGATTGTGTTCTGTAAGCCAAGGCAAACCAAGTATTAGTTGAAATTGCGGGGCATCAATTAGATTGAACTGCAAGGCTTCTCTGTGACCATCTTTGGATTCTAATTCTACACATTCTGTGTGGCTTACAATGGGTCCAGAAAAAAGTTTGGTTCCGTCCACTGCTCGCACCGCCTTACTTTTTTCCGTAATTAGAGCCTTCACACCAGCTTTCTTTGCAAATTTCAGATCACAGAAATTGCCCGTGGCACCAGAATCGATCATTACAATGATTCCTTTCAATTCAATTTCTCTGAATCTCAGGGTCATGGTTAATACTAAATGAGGGGAGGAAGATTGCAAGGTGTTTGCCAACAGGTGTTCCTTGGGAGTTGTGTTTGCATCAGCACTCATAATTCCAACTCCTCCTACTGATGGTGCTGCAAGTTTTCCTCCGGCATCTGCTTAGGTTTCTTTGGACAATTCCCTACGAAATGCCCACAGATACCACAATAAAGACATTGTTTATTTAACCTCCTCTTTTCTTCCTCTATTTTAGATAGAAGTCCTCGGATGGTTCCAATTTGCATTGGTTCTACGCCATGCTGCCCTTCTGATTACCTTGTCACTTCTGTCTTGACTCGATCAAATCTCGGTGTGCTTGACCGAAAATCCTGTTTCTTCTCTCCTCGTCTTTCATTGAGGCGAAAAATCTATTTCCAGAACTAAGTCTATGAACGTTGAAATTTCAGTGGGTCTATTCGGCACTTGGGCAAGAGCATATTTGAGTTCTTCCTTCAGTCCTCTGTAGAAAGACTGCTTCTCTTTTATTCTCCGGCCATTGCGTCTCGACCACCAACTTATTAAACTGAGCTAAATACACTATTAGGACTCAATTCCCTTGCCTCAACTTCAATAATTCATTATCAGTAGCTTGTGAAGCCGTTCGCCAATCGAAAATTCTCAGGAACTCCTTCTTGAATTCTTCCAAATCATATAACACCGGATCATTCCTGGTGACTAACGGCATTGACCACGATGCTGCATCTCCACTCAAATAAGATAGTATGAAAGCCACCCGAGACTTTGCATCAGGGAAAACAGCAGGACGGCACATAAAATGCAGTGTGCATTGAGTTAAGAATATCTGAGCCTTTTGTGGGTCACCATTAAATCACTCAGGTGGGGCTAAAGGAATCACAGGAGACAAAGAGTGTATAACTTGTGTTGTGACATTAGATAGTGGATTCAAAGTTCCAATATAATCTTCTTCCTTTTGCATTGGAATTTTAAAACTAGTCCCAGATATGAGATCATTCATTTTGATTGTCAAATCTGATGTTTTTCTCCTAGAAAACTGTAAATCATGTCCTAAACTCTTGTTCTCCTCTCTAACTGCTATTAACTCTTTTTGGATAACTTCTAAAACTTCTCCCAGCTTTTTGACATCTAACCCTTCAGCCAATCTGCTCAGGATCAAAAACCATGTGGGCACTTCACTCTGTCAAAACCACTCTCGGTATGTTGCACAGAAGAAAAATGATGCCTAATTGCCACGCACCTCTCCAATGCTCCCTGTCCTCCAGAACTTAATGTTTAGATCGACAGAGATTCTCAAAGGGGGAAGGGGATGGGGGGAGAGAGAGAGAGAGAGAGAGAGAGAGAGAGAAGAGACAGCCTTATCTATCTTCGTCTTGGTTCTTCTTTTTTTGTTTTTTCACCATTCAAGTTTTTAAAATGTTGTTCCGCTTCTGCTTCTATCTTTTAGCATATGTATATATAACCTCTAGAAAAAAAGACAACATGCATGCAATTCTTAACAATACTCCTCCAAAGTCTTTTTTAGAAAATTAAGGTTGGTTTTTAAAATCAATTTTACCTTTAACCTGGTACATACCCGATAGACAATGACTCTTGCCTCTCTTCTTATTCTTTTGGGATTAAGTTCCTCTTGTAAACTAACTGTGGTTGCTTTATTCCAAGAGGATTACCTTTTCTCTCTCATTTAATGTTTTTCGGATCGTTGGGAGATTACTGTAACAGATGATCTCCAAAACAACTGTCGCACTTATTAGGTAAGTATATTTACACTTGTTTTTGCTTTGTAAAATCATCAATATATTTGTCTTCCTTCCATAATAATAACTAAGGAAAAAAAATAAGAATGTAACAGAAAAAACTCAACTGCACTCTCTCAAAATCTTAAGGCTAATCTTCCTGCTTAGTGTGAAGAAAAAGACCGATGTGTGACTGGAACACTAGCTCCTTCAACGTGGAAACAAGCCAAGGAGACTAGCAGCTCACACGAACTAACTACCTGGTTCGAAAAGTGAGCAGACTCCTAACTGAAACGCGCGGAAAAAAGCGTTGTGACATCTAGCGAGGAACTCCTAATGCTGACTTCTCTCGAAACTCTTCTAAGGCCTTCGCAAAAACTTGAGTGCCCATTGACTCCTAAAAAACAGATTTACCCTGTCTTAATGCTCATTAGAAAAATACTCCAAAAATTCTCTTATTTCCTTCTGAGACCTCACTAACATTATTTTCCTAAAAAAAAGCCGAAACTAAATGTCGAAAACCGACAAACCTACCCTGACTAGCTTTCGCGCCGTTAGGTAATAAGCTCCTTACTTGAAAATGTCCTCAGGTGAAGTGCAAGATTCTAAGGGCGATCTCCCTGGACATTCCACTCCTGCCTTCTGCTCTGCAACACTAGAACGCTGCACTGTATGTAAATTCTTGGTGGCCATCTTGGATTTTCTCATTACCAGCATTTGTTTTTTATAAGTCCCTTCTGACCTAGTTTTGTTCCTTGGTAAAGACACCATATTTACTGATTTCTTCCTGGATCTGGAGAGGAGCTGTTGGACTCTGACACTCTTCTACCCCGTCCCTTTATTTGTCCCCTTCCTCTATTCTGTTCCCCTCTAAAGAACATTTCCTCTGCCACCACCAACTTCACCTTTTCCTTCTTTGTTCTCTCACTTTCCATTGCCTGCAAGTGCAATTGGTAATCTGTGAAATATCTGGCAGCTGCCAGCGCCTTTTCTATTGGTTCTTGTTGCTAGCAGACAAAGGATGCTTGCAAATGCACTTGTATTGGCTGCTGTAACCCACAGACAAAGTTGGTAACAAAAGCTGTCATGGCCTCTCCTAAAGGGTTGCGCATTCCGCTATTCTGCAGGTAGACGTGCAGGAGGCGATCATAATAGGAATTCACTCTCTCATTCTTTTCCTGTCTTGTATGTGTTATTTTTGACCCATCTGCCATATCTTCTGGCACCTTTTCTTTCAAATATCTCACTACTTCCTTGTACCTTTCTTCCACTTCTTTCCCTGGTCCCCCTCCTTCTTCTCTGTCCAGCTCATTCTCAGGCCAGTGCATTGTTTTTTTACAGTCCTCCCATAAATCTTTGGGCACTATTATTTTAAACAGAATAACCAGATCTTTCCACAATAGGCACCCATCACCGCTGACCTTGCTGCGGTACTTTTATAGACTGTGGGTATGCAGAGGATGCCTCACACAGGGCGCATAGGTTTTGTAAGTACTGGGTTTGTAGAAGTCTGGGGTACTACTTTGTTCACTACCTGGGTGACTGCTAAGGAGGCGACAAATTAGTTCCACTGATTTAACTTGCTGATAGCGTAATATAATGTTTCTCTTATCTTGGCCTCATTCCAGGATTGTAAGTCTAATTCCGCAAAGCTAAACTTTTTCATATCCCAATCATATTCTTGCGACAAGCGAGGGGAGCCTGATGGTGGTGCATTGGAAAGTGAAGGGTCTGTCATGTCGGACCTGGGGGAAAGTGAGTCTATGTCCTTGAGGTGCTGGGCGTATTTTGTATGTGTTTGGAGCCATTCATCCATAAGATGTGCTCGAGCTAAAGATAACACAGTTTCATGATAGAACCTATTACATTTTTTAACGAGGTTGCTAAACTGCAACCTGCCATCCACCAAATCATTTAAAAGAGATGGCCATTTCGTCCGGTCACTTTTTAGGAACATCCTTCTCTGTGTTGTGGGACAGCATGCAGGTGAGGTATTCTTTGAACCTGGGTGTGACCTGTTTATTAAGATATTCCAGAAATTCAGGTAAAATTAAATGCAGATTAATTGTCAGCACAGCAATGTAGGTCCATCAACGTTCTGCTCCAGATGCAACTGGGCAACAGTAAAGAATCTAAACCCAGTAGAACTATGCAGAATGTGGAATGCAGCTAGAAAATAAACATAGTGCATGCCCAGGTTGGCAAGAAAGAAGATGATGTAATAAAGATGGAGGAAAGAGAAAAGAAGAAAGATAGAAAATGATAAGGAATAATGTAACACATCCCCCTTATCAAAAGGCAAAGTAACAAATGAGAAAGCAACTATGACTATACAAAATCATTAAATCTTTTAGGCAATTGTCTTATGCGATCAGATAGTTTAACTCTGGAAGCAACAGTCTCCTTATTTTGTTCTCCATTAATATTTGTAGTTGAATGATTTGTTTTCCTGAAACTATCATTCTGAACAACATCATTACAAGGACACTTAGCCAATCTTTTAACATTCCAAACTTTTCCGTCCTGGGTAATCACACTATTACTAAAAACTTTCTTGATCTGAATGGCTTTACCAAACTTGTTAGATCCTTTATTCATTAAACCTGGTTTAAGAATTCTTACCCAATCACCAATTTCAAATTTGTGTACCTTGGTATTTCATTTGGTATTATACCATTTAGCAGATTTATTCTGCTTCATTTCAACCCTTTTGCTGTATCATGCACACATTCCTTATCCGTAAATTTTGTTTGACATTTGATCCTAAACCACCATGGGCATACACGAGATGCCGGGTCTCTACCTTTAAGTAGTTAAAACGGACTAACTTCTGTTGTGGAATGAGGTGTAATACGATAAACCCACAAACATTCTCTTAAAGCATTCACCCAATTGGCACCCAACTTTATAGAGTCTGTAATAAAATTCTTTAGCACTCTATTAAATCGTTCCACCTGTCCATTTTCGTGTGGTTGGTAAAGAGATGTAAATTTATGTATGATTCCACACCCCTTAAGAAAACTTTCCATTTCCATGGAAGTTAATTGCACTGCATTGTCTGTAACTATAATGGAGGGACAACCTTCTCGTGCAAAAACGTCTTTAAAGAAAAACAATTACCGCACTCGTTGTGGCCTTGGGAACAAATTTAACCTCTGGCCATTTGGAATGATAATCAATCATAACTAAAGCGAAACGTGAATTCTCAGGCAAGAAATTAAATGGACCCGATATATCAAAGGCAACTTTCTGCCATGGTTCTTCAGGCCATTTGACAACGTTCAATGGTGGAACATGCAACCTCAGCATTTTTTCACTTGATACACATTCATTGCATTCTCTAACAACGCGATCGCTAAATTTATCCATGCCTGGCCACCAAAAGAAACTCCTGACCAATTGCTTCATGGACGAAATGCCAGGATGTGTTTTATAAGCTATGTTGAGTATGATATCTTGCATACCTTTTGGAGGAACACACTTTCCTAATTTAAATAGTAAAGTACCTTCAAATTCTAATTCTTCTGAAACATTAAAAACGGTAATAGATCTGATCTTACCATATTTTTCCTTGGCCATCCTCCTAGCACAAATTTTTTTAAATCACCCCACCTGTTATCGAGTTGCTCACAATTATTCCAATTATCTTCTGTGATTTCTTGGAATTGAGTGGGAACAATATCACTAATGGCCACAATAAAATCACATTCCTTGGTGATGTTTACTTTATTTTGACCAAAAGAAGAGAGTTATCTTGGTGATGTTTACTTTATCTTGACCAAAAGAAGAGAGTTATCTTGACCACATGGTAAACGAGAAAGAAAATCAGCTGTAAAATTTTTCTTTCCCGGAACATACTCTGTATTAAAATTATATTCTTGCAACTTCGAGGTTAACCTTGCAATCCTAGCTGTGGAGTTCCAACCCCCACCCGTGGATAAAATGTTCACCAACGGTTTGTGGTCCGTCCTAAGGGTAAATTTACTGCCCCACACATACAGCCTGTAATGTTCCACAGCCCAAACACATGCAAGAAGTTCTTTTTCTATTACAGCATATTTACGCTCACACTCATTTAAGGTTCGGGATGCAAAGGCAACATTCCATTCTTCTTTACCTTCTCTTTGTGATAGAACTCCACCTAGACCATAAAGACTAGCATCTACCGTTATTATGCATTCCTTTTTCTTGCGAAAGGGTTTTAAGGTAGGAGCATTTACAATATCCTTTTTATACACTCAAAAGCTTTTTGTTGTTCCTCCGTCCATTCATATTTCACATTCTGTCTCAACAAAATTCTTAAAGGTTCCATTTTTGTTGCAAATCCTTCCACAAACTTACTATAATATTCGCACATACCTACGAATGATAAAAGTTGCTCCTTGTTGGTTGGTGACGGAGCTTTCATTATAGCATCCACATTGGTTTTTTGGGGAATTACTCCATCTCCAGACAACGTATGTCCTAGATACTCAAATGAACGCTTAAACAATTTGCATTTTTGTGCCTTAAGAGTGAGACCATGGTTTTCTAACCTTTTACAAACTTCATTCAAATGTATCATATGCTCAGACTCATTCCTTGAAAATATTAATATATCGTCTTGAAAGCACTTAACATAATCATCCACATCCCTGAATATGTGAAACATGACCCTCTGGAAGACTGAAGCGGCTGACGCCAGTCCAAAGGGCATTCTTGTATATTGGTATAAACCAAAAGGCGTAATGAAAGCAGTGTATTTCTTTGATTCTTCCATTAATTCTATTTGGTGGTACGCAGAGCGTAAGTCTAGTGTTGAAAAAATTTGAGCACCCTCTAACATGGAAACCACTTTGTTAATATTCGGTAATGGATGACAGCCAACTATAATGTTTGAATTCAGTGCTCTCAAGTCCACACAGACTCTCAATTTTTGGTCTGGTTTTCGAACCAGAACAATCAGTGAAACCCATTCAGAGGATTCAATAGCTTCAATAATACACTCATCTGATAATTCATTCAACATCTCTTTTAACTCCTCCCTAACGTTAATTGGTACTCCCCTTATTTTTTGCTTTACAGGAAGAACATTATCCTTTAACCCTTTCAGTGCTCATGACGGAATGGTTCCGTCATGAGCACAAGTTCCAGTGTGCTCATGACGGAACCATTCCGTCATGAGCACATGCTCAGAAAATCCCTCTGCTGCAGACAGCAGAGGGATTTCCCTTTTTTTTTTTGCCTGGGGAGGTGGGGAAGAGCTTCCCCAACCTCCCCAGGCCTCTTTTTGAATTTCGTTGCAATGACGATCGCGTGTGGCGCGCGATCGTCATTGCAATGAAAACGAAACTGAAACTTAGTTTCAGTTTCAGTGTCTCAGTGCTCGTGGGGCTATCTCAGCCCCCTGAGCACCGAAAAAGATGGGAGGGGTATCGTTGGAAAGGGGAGAATCTATCTCCCCTTTCCAATGGTATCCTTCCCTAGTGGATCCCTGCTTGGGGATCACCCCAGGGGGGCGATCCCCAAGCAGGGATCCACCCACTAGACACCAGGGAGGGGGGAGCGGCCCCTTGGGCAAGGGCCTTTGATCCCCCCATATTTGTTTGGGCACCACAGTGTTTCTGCCCCCCCTGGGGGGCAGATGGGGCAGTAGCCCCCAATCTGCCACCGGGGGGGTGGAAAGCCCTCTAGAAACCAGGGATTTTTTTTTTATTGACGTTGGGGTGGGTGCTGCCCAAAAAGGGCATGGCAATGCCCCTACCCCCCTCCAGAGAAATGTAAGGCTTTCTGCCCCCCCGGGGGGGCGGAAAGCCCACTAGAAGCCAGGGATTATTTTTTTTATTGACGTTGGGGTGGGGGCTGCCCAAAAAGGGCATGGCACTGCCCCCCCAAAGAAATGTCAGTCTTTCTGCCCCCCCAGGGGGCAGACGGGGGCAGTAGCTCCAAATCTGCCCCCCGGAGGGGCAGAAAGCCCGCTAGAAACCAGGGTTTTTTTTTATTGACGTTGGGGTGGGGGCTGCCCAAAAAGGGCATGGCAATGCCCCCACCCCTCCCCCTAGAGAAATGTCAGTCTTTCTGCCCATTAGAAACCAGGGATGTTAGTCTTTCTGCCCCCCAGGGGCAGATGGGGGCCCTGATCTGCCCTGGGGGGGGCAGAAAGCCCACTAGGCACGAGGGATTTTTTTTATAATGTAGGGGTGGGGGCCGCCCAGAATGGGAATGATAATGCCCCGCCCCAAAAACAATTACCACAGTCTTTCTGCCCCTCCCCAGAGGCATATTGGGGCAATAGCCCCATATCAGCCCCCCAGGGGGGGGCAGAAAGCCCACTAGGCCTCAGGATTTTTTTTATTTTTATTCAGGGTTGAGGTCAACCCAGAATGGGCATGCCAATGCCCACACCTCCCCAAAAAGTGCCACAGTCTTTCTGACCCCCGAGGGGCGGATGGGGGCATTAGCCCCTGATCTGCGGCGCCAGCAAATACGCCAGCGATTACGCTGGCTTTTTTTATGCGTGGGGGGTGGGGGTAACCTCAGGGCGGCAGAAAGCCCACTAGGCACAGACTTGTTTTTAGCAATGTGCCTACCTGTGGATTTTGGGCCCTAGCGCAGCCGACACATAGGGAAACCTAGCAAACCTATACATTTTTGAAAACTAGACACCCTGCGGAATCCAGGATGGGGTGACTCGACTGGCTCTCACCAGGTTCTGTTACCCAGAATCCCTTGCAAACCTCAAAATTTATTTTTTTTAAAACACATTTTCCTCACATTTCTGTGGTGAAAAGTTCTGGAATCTGTGTGGATCAACAAAATTCCACCCACCCCGCATTCCCCAACGTCTTCTGAGAAAAATGGTACCTCACTTGTCTGGGTGGGTCAAGTACCCGAGACAGGCAAAGGCCCAAAACCTATTGCGGCGACATCAAAATTACCTATCACAAAACAACCTGGTTTTGCAAGGGGGGTCCCATGAGTTTTTGGCACCGGGCTCAGCGGCCATCTAGGGAAACCTACCAAACCCACACATTTCTGAAAACTAGACACCTGGGAGAGTCCAGCAAGGTATGGCTTGCGTGGGTCCCCCAACATTTCCCTACCCAGAATCCCCTGCAAACCTCAATTTTAGCTGAAAAAATCACTTTTTCCACACATTTTTGTGTGGGAAAGGTGTGGCATCACCATGCTGACACAAATTTCCTACCACCCAGCGTTTCCCCAGGTCTCCCGATAAAAATGGTGCCTCACTCATGTGGGAGGCCCAAGTACCCTCGACAGGCAAGGGCCCAAAACATATTGAGGCAACATCAAAATTGCCTATCACAAAATGACCTGGTTTTCCAAGGGGGGTCACCTGGGTTTTTGCCCCGTGCTCGGCGGCCAGCTAGGGAAACGTACCAAACCCACACATTTCTGAAAACTAGACACCTGGGAGGTTCCAGGGAGGTATGGCTTGCGTGGATCCCTCAAGGTTTTCTTACCCACAATCCCCTGCAAACCTCAATTTTAACTGAAGAAATCACTTTTTCCACATATTTTTGTGTGGGAAAGTTGTGGCATCACCGGGCTGACACAAATTTCCTACCACCCAGCGTTTCCCCAGGTCTCCCGATAAAAATGGTGCCTCTCTCTGTGGGAGGCCCATTTACCCGCAACAGGCAAGGGCCCAAAACATATTGAGGTGACATCAAAATTGCCTATCACAAAACGACCTGGTTTTGCAAGGGGGTCATCTGGGTTTTTGGCCCCGTGCTCGGCGGCCAGCTAGGGAAACCTACCAAACCCACCATTTCTGAAAACTAGACACCCGGGGGGTTCCAGGGAGGTATGGCTTGCGTGGATCCCCCAACGTTTTCTTACCCAGAATCCCCTGCAAACCTCAATTTTAGCTGAAAAAAATCACTTTTTCCACACATTTTTGTGTGGGAAAGTTGTGGCATCACCGGGCTGACACAAATTTCCTACCACCCAGCGTTCTCCCAGGTCTCCCAATAAAAATGGTGCCTTACTCGTGTGGGGGGCCCAAGTACCCGCGACAGGCAAGAGCCCAAAACGTATTGAGGCTAAAGCGGACATAATGGGCTTGATAATATGCCCTTGAGAATACCAATAGAAGCCCATGTTCTGCTGTGATCCTGGGCTTCTATTGGAATTCTCAAGGGCATATTATCAAGCCCATTATCGTCGCTTTAGCGGCAGTTTCCTGCCGCTAAAGCGGCGATAATTTTAACGCCATTCTTGCTAATATGCCCCACAGTTCATTAGTGCGTATGTCCGTGCGTATAATTTTGCTTTTAAATTGAAATCTGTGCAACAGCTCCGGCTTCGCTGACCGAAAACTCTGGTTACCTTGGTAACCAAAATGGCCGCCAATGACGAAATGCGCTGGAAATGTGCGTGCGTGCACGACGCAGCGTATTACGTGAGCGTCCAGCTACAATCAGTGACGGAGACAAGAATCGGGAAAACGGTGGCTTCAAGAAGATCAACATTCAGCAAACAGAATGCTCCACATGGCACCCGCTGGTTTTGAAGGATGCAGCGAGTAACTGAATTCGCGTTAACGGTATGTTTGAAGTTGATCTTTAAAAGTATAGCAGTGCATGAAGTTGAGCAGCACAACGTTGGTTTAGCCGCAAAACAAAAGAAACGCTGTAACAATCAGGAAATTCTCTGCACTTCCAACTAATTTATACAAAGCTCCCGCAGGTGCAATCAGTGCACTTTACCCAAAATTACAGCCGCTGGTGCAATCAAAACACCTAAAATATAATCCACAACGTAGAATATGATCTGCACTTCCAATAAATTTACATACTCTCCCGCAGGTGCAATCAGAGCACTTTTACTTAAATTCATACAGCCGCTGGTGCAATCAGAACACATAACATATAATCCAAGACGTTACATACAATCCAAGTGCAGAATAATTACTTGTAGAGTCTAAGGATCCACAATAATAATATAAAAAAAAACCTATTCTCATAAGTTGGTAAAATCGATAAATCCGTGGGTTCAAGAAACACTCTGTACCTGTGCTGATGATGAAGACAAGAGTGGTTCTTCTGCACGTCGCCAATATTCAGATATTCCAGAAATTCAGGTAAAATTAAATGCAGATTTATTGTCAGCACAGCAATGTAGGTCCATCAACGTTCTGCTCCAGATGCAACTGGGCAACAGTAAAGAATCTAAACCCAGTTATCTTGGCCTCATTCCAGGATTGTAAGTCTAATTCCGCAAAGCTAAACTTTTACATATCCCAATCATATTCTTGCGACAAGCGAGGGGAGCCTGATGGTGGTGCCTTGGAAAGTGAAGGGTCTGTCATGTCGGACCTGGGGGAAAGTGAGTCTATGTCCTTGAGGTGCTGGGTGTATTTTGTATGTGTTTGGAGCCATTCATCCATAAGATGTGCTCGAGCTAAAGATAACACAGTTTCATGATAGAACCTATTAAATTTTTTAACGAGGTTGCTAAACTGCAACCTGCCATCCACCAAATCATTTATAAGAGATGGCCATTTCATCCGGTCACTTTTTAGGAACATCCTTCTCCGTGTTGTGGGACAGCATGCAGGTGAGGTATTCTTTGAACCTGGGTGTGACCTGTTTATTAAGATATTCCAGAAATTCAGGTAAAATTAAATGCAGATTAATTGTCAGCACAGCAATGTAGGTCCATCAACGTTCTGCTCCAGATGCAACTGGGCAACAGTAAAGAATCTAAACCAAGTAGACTATGCAGAATGTGGAATGCAGCTAGAAAATAAACATAGTGCATGCCCAGGTTGGCAAGCAAGAAGATGATGTAATAAAGATGGAGGAAAGAGAAAAGAAGAAAGATAGAAAATGACAAGGAAGAATGTAACACTGTTGCTTTTTGACTGTCCTTCCAATGAGTTGGCTTCTTCTAAAGTTATTGTATCATGTATTGTGAGTTTGATGTAGGTACACATTTCCCAAATTAAATCATGCCAGCACTTACACTGCAACCCGGTGTCTGCAGAATTATCTGAAAACAGTTGTCGCCGCACTGGGTTGCATAATTTGATATCCTGCATCTTTACTTCTTTTTTCTTACATTCTTTTTCCACCCTAGCTCGCCTTTCATCGTGTTTCTCTGCGCGCGGCAACTATTTCCTGTCGTACTTCTTTTCAGTGAAAGAAAATTTGAAAGGTTTTCGAGGTCTACTTTTGTTACTACCTCATTTAAGTTTCTGAGCAAAGGCAAAACTTGAGGCTTCCTTGAGTGAATACAGCTCCACAGGTCATGTAATTGTGCCTGGTGCCTCTTATACGTGATGCCTGTTTGGAACAGCTGGTTCATTCCTCATCCCACCCATGATTATATCTTCTAACACAGGGTCTCCTTCATCTGCCTCATCCTGTGGTTGCACAATTACCACAGGGACAGATGGAAAAAGTCTGACAACCTCAAGTTGGTATTCTCTCCAGTTCTTTGTCATATCCATCTACTATTGCCTCCATTCCTCTATTTCTTTTCTTTCCCTTTCCCCTATTCTCTGATAACATCCATTCTTTAATTCTAGCAATTCTTTACAGAACTTTTCCTTAACGTCACTTGTTGCCCTAAAGTCTCACACTGTTGTGTCCCACATCCAAAAGGTCTCCCACTCAAGCAGCCTTATTTTCTTTCCTTTCAAAATCAATATTTGACGTAAATAAGATAAGATAGCCATATCATAAGTTCCTGTCAGGGGAAACTGTAAGTATGGTCTTTTAGCTGTCAGAGCATGCTATTTGGCAAGATACAATAAAGCACAGAGGCCATGGCGATAAGCTACTTGAAAGGCAGACGAATCCTTAGGTGGGGCAGGACGACTGGTATCTAATTCTCTTTTCCACAGAGGGTTACCCATGATGTAGTATAAAAACTACTATCAATATGGCGTCACAAACAGATCAGTCACACTGGACACACACTGGACACAAAAGGAGTCGGTAAAATGTTTCACTGCTCATACCCCAGGTAACAAAAGGGGAATGCATGAACAGAACACCATACTCAGAAACACGTCAAGAGGTTCATCAGCCAGCAGCTTGTTTTGTTAATGGAAGCAGATTGTGCAGCGTCACGGTCTTCTGGACATTGCATTTGCTTCTAAATTTACCATAAGCGTTCACAAGTTGGAAGAGAGAAAAGAGGCTAAAGGTGCTGTTTAACCGGCGTCCTTATGCAGCCAGAAGAGAGGAGACAGTAAAGTGAGTAAGAAGGCAGTCTTTGAACCCCTTTGCACTCCTCCAGGGTCTCCCAAAGGTGGTAGAGGGGGCGGCTGAGTTCAATTGAAGCCCACGGAATTCACCATGGGGTACCATCCAGAATTTCAGTGCAACAGTTGTGATCTCTGCATTCAATCTATTCATGCACAATGAATACAAAAATGCAGGGTGACTTGCCCTTAGCTGTACCATTCCCATCCCTAGGGATCTAATCTCAGGGCAGGAATAATGGAAGGAGAAGTAGTGTGATGGAAATGTCAGTCAAAATAAGAAAGATAAGACAAGTCATGGGTAACATACAGTGTAACAGAACTACTAGTAAGGCTCATAATACTATAGGCATTATGTAGTAGTTCCACATCAATGGTGATCATAAAATGGCAAAGAAATCTGGAATCATGACGGTGCAGACAATGTCATAGTCAAATAAACAGTATAGTATTGTCATGTCAAAAAAAAATGTCAAGAACAATCCAAACAAGATAATCCCGACCCCAAGCAGAGTGCAAAATAAGGCAATAATGGAATAGATGCAATACATTGCTTAAAACATTATATACTCCTGAGACCAATTCATGGTAAAAATTAGCAGCAATATGTTGTCAGTTCATAAAAATTTCAACAATACGCCAAAATTTAACGGTCTCACTATGAAGATAGAAGAGCCTTGATCTGAAAGAGCTCAAAGAGGACACAAAACAGTACAGCGAAAATGATAAAGTCTATGCATAACAAAAAACAGAGAACACATCTAAAACACCACATACCACTAAATTGCCCTCACCCACCCCTTGTCCACAGGGCTGCCCACCCCTGGGGACAACCGGAGGCCCCCTTCACAGGGCCGTGGCATCCGGTACCCAGCACAAGACGGACTGAGGGAAGAGGGAGAGAGAACCAGCAGCACACTCCCACTCACTGAACTGGACAGACCCGTCCTGTCCTACATTTGCCATGAGGAAACCGTTGATGCACAACCAGCACCTGCAGCACAACTAGGTACGCAGACCCAAAACCACGGTCAAACTAGCACTGCTCCTCAGCCACCCGTGCCTCAGGGTGCACTGCTTGAAGATCCACAGACTCAGAGTGTGGAGCAAAGGTGTCTACAATACAGTTATCCCTCCTGTGGCAGATGACGCAATAGATAACCAGAGCCACATAGGCCACACAGCTGAAAGGGATACACACAACAAAGACAGTGCTGGTAGACAAATCCATGTGAATGGAGAGAGGGGAGGCAGAACAGCCAGTAGCCGGAACAAACCAAGGAGATGATATGTACTCCCAGCAGCACTCAGTGCAATGTTCAGGGGCACCTGAGGCAATAGAGCAGAGCAGTCAGGCACCCCTGGACCGTGGCACACGGCAGCCAAGGTAGATATCAGGTCGAGGAGCCGATCAATCTCCACAACAAATGTAGAAGCTTTTTTAAATCAAAGACGAACCCATCAGACCATGCACATAGATAAAGATGTATAAATGTGACATGGAGGCAGTTGAACACCCAAATATTCAGTCAAGTGCCCAAAGGAAGTAGTTGGTTACAAAATTGTATTCTCAGAAACGGTAGAAAGACGTAACTGCAAGTTATAATAAGTATCCAATCAGATTTGAGTACATGACCATTTCTCTGCAGTGATAGCAAAACGTCATATCATATATATATATATATATATATATATTCACTGAAAAAACCATAGGTTTTAGGGACAGTTATAGTTAGTTGGACATTGCACTCGTACAAAACCCGTGAAATTCCCCGTTATAGTTAGTTCAGCTAACTATAACTCGCGCCCGCAATGCACTGCTGATGACGTCACATATTACATCACTCATGACATGGTCAGTGACATCACTGATGACATCTCAAATGACATCACTGATGACATCATCCAGTGACTGTGTGTTTCTGTAAAGTTTAAATATGTTTAATATATATAGGGAAAGGCGTATTGAAGAATGAGTGGGTGTATAAGTGTCTGAATGGATGATTTAGTACGTGCGTGACTGACTCTACAAGTGAGTGATTAAACGTATCTTACTGAATGCATGGGTTAGTGACTAAACTGTGTGAATGTCTGTATCCGTCTGTTGGTGTGTAAGTGGATGCATGGATTTGCGAATAGCTACATGAGTGTCTATATGGGTTATTGATTGGTTCTATGAGTATCTGTATGGGTGCCTGAGTGTTTGTGTGGATGGGGTGTGTGCGACTGTGCATAGATGTGTGAGTGGGTGATTCACTGGGTGGATGGTTTCAAGAGTGCATCTGTGATAGACTGTATGGGTGGGTAAGTGTGTGTAAGAGTGTGTTAGTGAGTGAATGTATGTCCCAGTGGTACATGTGTGAGTAACTACATATGTGAAAGGCAGTATATATGTGTATTGGAGTATATAAATAGCTATAAGCGAGAGTGAGTGATTGTGATAGTGGCTGTATGGATGAGTGTGTGCTTGTATCAGTGATTGTATAAGAGCGTAACAATGTGCTAGTATTTGTATGATTAAGTGAGCTGGTGTGTGTATAACTGTATAGGTGAGTAAATGGCAGTGTGTTTAATTATTTGCATGACTGACTAGGTGTGTGAGTACCTCTATGGATGAGTGGCGGTGTTTGAGTGTCTATATAGGAGTAAGAGTGCATATGATAGTCCTGTACTGAGTGACCATAAGTATGAGTGACTGTACGGGTGAGTGAGTGGATGTGTGTGTGTAGACCTAAGAATCAGTGAGTGGGTATGTAGTTATTGGTGTTGGAGTGTCTATGGTTTTGCGAATGGCACTCTGTAATTTAGATTGGGTGTATCAAAGGTTATATTAGGGTGTGAGGAGCTGCATCAGATTATCACGTGGTTGATGTCATCAGTGATGTCATTTGAGATGTCATCAGTGATGTCATCAGTGATGTCACTGACCATGTCATGAGTGATGTAATATGTGACGTCATCAGCAGTGCATTGCGGGGCGCGAGTTATAGTTAGCTGAACTAACTATAACGGGGAATTTCACGGGTTTTGTACGAGTGCAATGTCCAACTAACTATAACTGTCCCTAAAACCTCTGGTTTTTTCAGTGAATTTCAAAGGTTTTTTAAATGCTAATTTCTAACTATAACGTGTCTGAAACCTATGGTTTTTTCAGTGAATTTCAAAGGTTTTTAAAATGCTAATTTGTAACTCTAACGTGCCTGAAACCTACGGTTTTTTCAGTGAATTTCAAAGGTTTTTTAAATGACAATTTTTAAATGTATTAATTTTTATATTAATTTTTTTCATACTGATTTACTACATTTTTAGAAACAATTTCTTTTACATATTTTATTTTTAAATTACATTGTAATTACATTATACATTACATTACAAAAAATACTTTCTCAGAATGAATTACTTTAGTTTAAATACTTTGCACATAGGCAATAGACTTTTAAGTACACTAGTTACAGTTGTTGCAATGGGCAACACATTTTCAAACACAATGCAACATTCAGCTCAATGTGAATTTCTAGTTAAATGCAATTAGTTACTTTATGGATTACTTTTCTAACCACAGGACTGGATCCTATATTCAGTCCTGGTACATCTCCTGTAAACAGTTGAGTAAAAGCGTTTTGGTTACAGTCGTGATTTTTAAGGAATATTATTGTATTTTAAAAGTTGACACTTAGAACTTTTTCTCATAGAATCACCAATGTTATCCTATGGAAGGAAATTCACTTAGCAGGTAAAAACTGTTATCGTTACTTTTTCTTACTCAGTGTTGGATCCTGGATCCAGCACTGGTGCATCTCCTGTAAACAGTTGAAAGAATGCGTTTAAGTCATACAGGCGATTTTTAAGGAATATTTGTAGTTTGTGAAAATCGACACTTTGAAACTTTTCTGCTGAAAACCAGACAATGGATTCCTATGGAAGAAAATATAAGTTACTGGTAAGTACGGTTAAAATTACTTTTCAGGACCAGTACTGGGCTGAAAGATACAGCACTGAGGTCTCTCCTTATAACAGGTGAGTAAATCGGAATTCGTATTTCGGCTGATTTTAGAGGAATATTTGTATGTTTCAAAAATCAACACTTAGAAACTTTTTCAGCAAAAAGCAGGCAATGATATCCTATGGAAGGAAATTCAAGTTACTGGTAAGTACGGTTAAAATTACTTTTGAGGATCAGTACTGGGCTGAAAGATGCAGCACTGAGGTCTCTCCTGATAACAGATGAGTAAATCGGAATTCGTATTTCGGCTGATTTTAGATGAATATTTTAAAGTTCCAAAACTCCACACTTAGAAGAATTTCCAAGTGAAACCAGTCAATGTTAGCCTATGAAAGGAAATTCAAGTTACCGGTAAGTACGGTTAAAATTACTTTTCAGGACCAGTACTGGGCTGAAAGATACAGCACTGAGGTCTCTCCTGATAACAGGTGAGTAAATCGGAATTCGTATTTCGGCTGATTTTAGAGGAATATTTTAAAGTTCCAAAACTCCACACTTAGAAGAATTTCCAAGTGAAACCAGTCAATGTTAGCCTATGAAGGAAATTCAAGTTACCGGTAAGTATGGTTAAAATTACTTTTGAGGATCAGTACTGGGCTAAAAGATACAGCACTGAGGTCTCTCCTGATAACAGGTGAGTAAATCGGAATTCGGATTTCGGCTGATTTTAGAGGAATATTTGTATGTTTCAAAAATCAACACTTAGAAACTTTTTCAGCAAAAGCAGGCAATGATATCCTATGGAAGGAAATTCAAGTTACTGGTAAGTACGGTTAAAATTACTTTTGAGGATCAGTACTGGGCTGAAAGATGCAGCACTGAGGTCTCTCCTGATAACAGGTGAGTAAATAGGAATTCGTATTTTGGCTGATTTTAGAGGAATATTTTAAAGTTCCAAAACTCCACACTTAGAAGAATTTCCAAGTGAAACCAGTCAATGTTAGCCTATGAAGGAAATTCAAGTTACCGGTAAGTACGGTTAAAATTACTTTTCAGGACCAGTACTGGGCTGAAAGATGCAGCACTGAGGTCTCTCCTGATAACAGGTGAGTAAATCAGAATTCGGATTTCGGCTGATTTTAGAGGAATATTTGTATGTTTCAAAAATCAACACAGAAACTTTTTCAGCAAAAAGCAGGCAATGATATCATATGGAAGGAAATTCAAGTTACTGGTAAGTACGGTTAAAATTACTTTTGAGGATCAGTACTGGGCTGAAAGATGCAGCACTGAGGTCTCTCCTGATAACAGGTGAGTAAATCGGAATTCGTATTTCGGCTGATTTTAGAGGAATATTTTAAAGTTCCAAAACTCCACACTTAGAAGAATTTCCAAGTGAAACCAGTCAATGTTAGCCTATGGAAGGAAATTCAAGTTACTGGTAAGTACGGTTAAAATTACTTTTCAGGACCAGTACTGGGCTGAAAGATACAGCACTGAGGTCTCTCCTGATAACAGGTGAGTAAATCGGAATTCGTATTTCGGCTGATTTTAGAGGAATATTTTAAAGTTCCAAAACTCCACACTTAGAAGAATTTCCAAGTGAAACCAGTCAATGTTAGCCTATGGAAGGAAATTCAAGTTACTGGTAAGTACGGTTAAAATTACTTTTCAGGATTAGTACTGGGCTGAAAGATGCAGCACTGAGGTCTCTCCTGATAACAGGTGAGTAAATCAGAATTCGTATTTCGGCTGATTTTAGAGGAATATTTGCACAATGGTGAAGGGAGGGGCGGGGCCTGAGGTGACATCTGTGCAAACGCGCCCCTTGGCGCGTTTTAAGTTGGGGGATTAAGTCCCCTTGAATCATGAGGGTCCCTACGGGCCAACTAGCCCACCAGGAACCTCCAGTATGCGCCAGGGGCTGCGTTGCAGAGACATGTACAGAGGCCACACCCCTTTTACACCTCTCTGCAACGCAGCTCTGTGGCGCTTTCTGGACGTACCTGTTGGGCTAGTTGGCCCCCAGGGACCCTCAGGATTGAAGAGGATTTAATTCCCCATCTTAAAACGCGCCACGGGGCCTGTTTGCACACATGTCACCTGAAGCCCCGCCCTCCCTTCACCACTGTGCAAACGCGCCCGTGGCGCGTTTTAAGTCGGGGGATTAACTCCCCTTGAATCCTGAGGGTCCCTGGGGTGCAACTAGCCCACCATATACCTCCAAAAGCGCCATAGAGCTGCGTTGCAGAGAGGTGTAAAAGGGGCGTGGCCTCTGTACACCTCTCTGCAAGGCAGCCCCCTGGCGCATACTGGAGGTTCCTGGTGGGCGAGTTGGCCCCCAGGGACCCCAGTATTCAAGGGGAATTGTTCCCCTCTGCAAGCACGCGCCAGGGGCGCGTTTGCAGAGTGGTGAAGGAAGGGGCGGGGCCTACGGGCCCGATCGTTTTTTTTGTTTTTTTCCCCTGAAGGGGGCTGTGTGGCCCCCTTCCTTTTTCCTATTTTTAGGCCCTGGGGACCCCATCCCCCAGGGCCTTACCCTCTTTTTTTTATTAAAATAAAAAAAAACGGGAAAGGGGCCGCGTGGCCCCCTTCCCTGGGCCTGTATTGGCCCCGGGGACCCCATCCCCGGGGCATGGCCTCTTTTTTTATTTGGAGGGGGCTGCGTGGCCCCCTCCTCAGGCCATTTAAGGCCCCGGGGACCCCATCCCCGGGGCCTGGCCTCTCGTTGGGGACTGTGGGGGTCCCTAGGCCCCCACAGTCCCGCCGGCTCCCCGTGTCCTACGGGAGCCGGCATTGCTTTACACATGGGGAGCTGCTAAGATGCAGCTCCCCATGTGGAAAGCAGTCAGCTTTGGATATTGGAAGAGAGAGCAGGCTTCCTGCCTCTCTTCCAATATCCAAAGCAAGTTTGCAATGACAGGACGGGAGCCGCGAGGCTCCCGTCCTGTCATTGCAAACAGCAGTGTCCCGGGGTAGGCACCCGGGACACTGCAGGAGCCGGCCCTGGGGGTGGCGGTCCCCAGGGCCACCACAGGCTCAAGGAGGGCCGCGCGGCCCCCTCCCTACATTTTGAAAGCCCGGGAGGTGGTGGTCCCCGGGGCTTGGGGTCCAAAACGGACCCCCATTTTAATTTTTCTTAGTGCCTGGGAGGTGGTGGTCCTGGGCGTGGGGGCTGGAGCCCCACACAGGTTTTTAATTTAAAAGAGCCCGGGAGGTGGTGGTCCTCGGGGCTGCGGAGGCTCAGAGCCCTCCCGCACCATTATACATAAAGCCCGGGGTGGTGGTCCCGGGGCTTAGGGGCCCTAAGGCCCCCACACATAAAATTAACCCCCCAGCATGCCCCCGGGACTTGGCCCACCCGGGGCCATTACATCGAAGCGCAGGAGACCGCGCTTCGATTTTTTTTTTTTCGGCAAGATTCGCACTCCCTGAGCGCATCCTGCCGATTTTTTTTAAACCTAGGGGTCAGGTTGTTTCTACCCTGCCCCCTTTGTGCGCTTTGCGCACTTGTTTCTGTCCCTCGGTTCTACCGAGGGACAAAATGGCTGCCAACACTTCCTGATTTGGAGTGTTGACAGCCAATTAACATAAAGCTCGTGCTCGGGAGGATCCGCGGCCCTAGATATATCTATCTTTTGTATATATATATATATATATTATCTACTGGCGGTCGCCAGTAGATAGTTATAGTTACAACCTATTATCCATAGGAAATCCGCGACATTCTATTTGAAATAACTCTCTTGCCGGTTGACGTATCTTCGCGAAATTTTCAAACTTCGTGGGGCGCTCCGGTCCGCTCCTACCCTGAAAGTCTCGGGGTGATACATCAAGCGGGGCCGAGAAAAAGGGGGTCCCAAAACGCGTTTTCCCATGCATTTTCCCATAGGAAACTTTAGACACGGCTACAGCCTGAACTGCTGAACGGAATTACACCAAATTTGGCAAAGAGGTAGTTCTTGGTTCAGAAAGAACCCTTTTGTTAAATGGTGTAAATCCGTTCAGTAGTTGCTGAGAAAATCAAAAAGTAAAAGTACATATATATCTATGGGCACGGAGGATTCGCGCACCCTGAGCGCACCCTGCGCGCACCGTCCCGATCACGAGCTGCATGTTAATTGGCTGTCAGCTGGCTGTCAACATTCCGATTCAGGAAATGTTGGCAGCCATTTTGTCCTCGGTAGAACCGAGGGACAGAAACAAGTGCGCAAAGCGCACAAAGGGGGAGGGTAGAAACACCCTGACTCCCTAGGTTTGCTCAGGGGTCCCACAAGGACCCCCTGGGCAAAAAAATTTTTTATTTTTTTAAAAATCGGCAGAATGCGCTCAGGGTGCGCGAATCCTGCCGAAAATCGAAGCGCGGTCTCCGCGCTCGATAGCTACTGGCTCCCGGGTGGCCCAAGTCCCGGGGGCATGCTGGAGGGGTTAATTTTATGTGTGGGGGCCTCTAAGGGCCCCCAAGCCCCAGGGACCACCACCCCCGGGCTTTATGTACAATGGTGCGGGAGGGCTCTGAGCCTCCCGCAGCCCCGGGACCACCACCTCCCCGGGCTTCTTTTTTTTATTAAAAACCTGTGTGGGGGGCTCCAGCCTCCACACGCCCGGGACCACCACCTCCCGGGGCACTAAGAAAAATTACAATGGGGGTCCGTTTTGGACTCCCAGAGCCCCGGGGACCACCACCTCCCCGGGGCTGTGCACTGAATGGGAGGGGATCCGCGCGCCCCCTCCTGGAGCCCTTGATGGCCCTGGGGACCACCACCCCCAGGGTCGGCTCCTGCAGTGTCCCGGGTGCCTACCCCCGGGACACTGCTGTTTGCAATGACAGGACTGGAGCCTCGCGGCCCCGCCCTGTCATTGCAAACTTGCTTTGGATATTGGAAGAGAGAGCAGGAAACCTGCTCTCTCTTCCAATATCCAAAGCCGATTGCTTTCCACATGGGAGCTGCATCTTAGCAGCTCCCCATGTGTAAAGCAATGCCGGCTCCCGTAGGACACGGGGAGCCGGCGGGACTGTGGGGGATTGGGGACCCCCACAGTCCCCAACGAGAGGGCCAGCCCCGGGGATGGGGTCCCGGGGCAAGTAGTGGCTCGGATGAGGGCCACGTGGCCCCCTCCCCCCAAATTTTTTTTAAAACGATCGGGCCCGCAGGCCCCGCCCCCTTCCTTCACTACTCTGCAAACGCGCCCCCTGGCGCGTTTGCAGAGGGGGAACGAATTCCCCTTGAATACTGGGGGTCCCTGGGGCCAACTAGCCCACCAGGAACCTCCAGTATGCGCCAGGGGCTGCCTTGCAGAGAGGTGTACAGAGGCCACGCCCCTTTTACACCTCTCTGCAACGCAGCTCTATGGCGCTTTTGGAGGTATATGGTGGGCTAGTTGCACCCCAGGGACCCTCAGGATTCAAGGGGAGTTAATCCCCCGACTTAAAACGCGCCACGGGGCGTGTTTGCACAGTGGTGAAGGGAGGGGCGGGCTTCAGGTGACATGTGTGCAAACAGGCCCCGTGGCGCGTTTTAAGATGGGGAATTAAATCCTCTTCAATCCTGAGGGTCCCTGGGGGCCAACTAGCCCAACAGGTACGTCCAGAAAGCGCCACAGAGCTGCGTTGCAGAGAGGTGTAAAAGGGGTGTGGCCTCTGTACATGTCTCTGCAACGCAGCCCCTGGCGCATACTGGAGGTTCCTGGTGGGCTAGTTGGTCCGTAGGGACCTCATGATTCAAGGGGACTTAATCCCCCAACTTAAAACGCACCACGGGGCGCGTTTGCACAGATGTCACCTCAGGCCCCGCCCCTCCCTTCACCATTGTGCAAATATTCCTCTAAAATCAGCCGAAATACGAATTCCGATTTACTCACCTGTTATCAGGAGAGACCTCAGTGCTGCATCTTTCAGCCCAGTACTGATCCTCAAAAGTAATTTTAACCGTACTTACCGGTAACTTGAATTTCCTTCATAGGCTAACATTGACTGGTTTCACTTGGAAATTCTTCTAAGTGTGGAGTTTTGGAACTTTAAAATATTCCTCTAAAATCAGCCGAAATACGAATTCCGATTTACTCACCTGTTATCAGGAGAGACCTCAGTGCTGCATCTTTCAGCCCAGTACTGATCCTCAAAAGTAATTTTAACCGTACTTACCAGTAACTTGAATTTCCTTCCATAGGATATCATTGCCTGCTTTTTGCTGAAAAAGTTTCTAAGTGTTGATTTTTGAAACATACAAATATTCCTCTAAAATCAGCCGAAATCCGAATTCAGATTTACTCACCTGTTATCAGGAGAGACCTCAGTGCTGCATCTTTCAGCCCAGTACTGGTCCTGAAAAGTAATTTTAACCGTACTTACCAGTAACTTGAATTTCCTTACATAGGCTAACATTGACTGGTTTCACTTGGAAATTCTTCTAAGTGTGGAGTTTTGGAACTTTAAAATATTCCTCTAAAATCAGCCGAAATACGAATTCCGATTTACTCACCTGTTATCAGGAGAGACCTCAGTGCTGCATCTTTCAGCCCAGTACTGATCCTCAAAAGTAATTTTAACCGTACTTACCGGTAACTTGAATTTCCTTCATAGGCTAACATTGACTGGTTTCACTTGGAAATTCTTCTAAGTGTGGAGTTTTGGAACTTTAAAATATTCCTCTAAAATCAGCCGAAATACGAATTCCGATTTACTCACCTGTTATCAGGAGAGACCTCAGTGCTGCATCTTTCAGCCCAGTACTGATCCTCAAAAGTAATTTTAACCGTACTTACCAGTAACTTGAATTTCCTTCCATAGGATATCATTGCCTGCTTTTTGCTGAAAAAGTTTCTAAGTGTTGATTTTTGAAACATACAAATATTCCTCTAAAATCAGCCGAAATCCGAATTCAGATTTACTCACCTGTTATCAGGAGAGACCTCAGTGCTGCATCTTTCAGCCCAGTACTGGTCCTGAAAAGTAATTTTAACCGTACTTACCAGTAACTTGAATTTCCTTACATAGGCTAACATTGACTGGTTTCACTTGGAAATTCTTCTAAGTGTGGAGTTTTGGAACTTTAAAATATTCCTCTAAAATCAGCCGAAATACGAATTCCGATTTACTCACCTGTTATCAGGAGAGACCTCAGTGCTGCATCTTTCAGCCCAGTACTGATCCTCAAAAGTAATTTTAACCGTACTTACCGGTAACTTGAATTTCCTTCATAGGCTAACATTGACTGGTTTCACTTGGAAATTCTTCTAAGTGTGGAGTTTTGGAACTTTAAAATATTCCTCTAAAATCAGCCGAAATACGAATTCCGATTTACTCACCTGTTATCAGGAGAGACCTCAGTGCTGCATCTTTCAGCCCAGTACTGATCCTCAAAAGTAATTTTAACCGTACTTACCAGTAACTTGAATTTCCTTCCATAGGATATCATTGCCTGCTTTTTGCTGAAAAAGTTTCTAAGTGTTGATTTTTGAAACATACAAATATTCCTCTAAAATCAGCCGAAATCCGAATTCAGATTTACTCACCTGTTATCAGGAGAGACCTCAGTGCTGCATCTTTCAGCCCAGTACTGGTCCTGAAAAGTAATTTTAACCGTACTTACCAGTAACTTGAATTTCCTTACATAGGCTAACATTGACTGGTTTCACTTGGAAATTCTTCTAAGTGTGGAGTTTTGGAACTTTAAAATATTCCTCTAAAATCAGCCGAAATACGAATTCCGATTTACTCACCTGTTATCAGGAGAGACCTCAGTGCTGCATCTTTCAGCCCAGTACTGATCCTCAAAAGTAATTTTAACCGTACTTACCGGTAACTTGAATTTCCTTCATAGGCTAACATTGACTGGTTTCACTTGGAAATTCTTCTAAGTGTGGAGTTTTGGAACTTTAAAATATTCCTCTAAAATCAGCCGAAATACGAATTCCGATTTACTCACCTGTTATCAGGAGAGACCTCAGTGCTGCATCTTTCAGCCCAGTACTGATCCTCAAAAGTAATTTTAACCGTACTTACCAGTAACTTGAATTTCCTTCCATAGGATATCATTGCCTGCTTTTTGCTGAAAAAGTTTCTAAGTGTTGATTTTTGAAACATACAAATATTCCTCTAAAATCAGCCGAAATCCGAATTCAGATTTACTCACCTGTTATCAGGAGAGACCTCAGTGCTGCATCTTTCAGCCCAGTACTGGTCCTGAAAAGTAATTTTAACCGTACTTACCAGTAACTTGAATTTCCTTACATAGGCTAACATTGACTGGTTTCACTTGGAAATTCTTCTAAGTGTGGAGTTTTGGAACTTTAAAATATTCCTCTAAAATCAGCCGAAATACGAATTCCGATTTACTCACCTGTTATCAGGAGAGACCTCAGTGCTGCATCTTTCAGCCCAGTACTGATCCTCAAAAGTAATTTTAACCGTACTTACCGGTAACTTGAATTTCCTTCATAGGCTAACATTGACTGGTTTCACTTGGAAATTCTTCTAAGTGTGGAGTTTTGGAACTTTAAAATATTCCTCTAAAATCAGCCGAAATACGAATTCCGATTTACTCACCTGTTATCAGGAGAGACCTCAGTGCTGCATCTTTCAGCCCAGTACTGATCCTCAAAAGTAATTTTAACCGTACTTACCAGTAACTTGAATTTCCTTCCATAGGATATCATTGCCTGCTTTTTGCTGAAAAAGTTTCTAAGTGTTGATTTTTGAAACATACAAATATTCCTCTAAAATCAGCCGAAATCCGAATTCAGATTTACTCACCTGTTATCAGGAGAGACCTCAGTGCTGCATCTTTCAGCCCAGTACTGGTCCTGAAAAGTAATTTTAACCGTACTTACCAGTAACTTGAATTTCCTTACATAGGCTAACATTGACTGGTTTCACTTGGAAATTCTTCTAAGTGTGGAGTTTTGGAACTTTAAAATATTCCTCTAAAATCAGCCGAAATACGAATTCCGATTTACTCACCTGTTATCAGGAGAGACCTCAGTGCTGCATCTTTCAGCCCAGTACTGATCCTCAAAAGTAATTTTAACCGTACTTACCGGTAACTTGAATTTCCTTCATAGGCTAACATTGACTGGTTTCACTTGGAAATTCTTCTAAGTGTGGAGTTTTGGAACTTTAAAATATTCCTCTAAAATCAGCCGAAATACGAATTCCGATTTACTCACCTGTTATCAGGAGAGACCTCAGTGCTGCATCTTTCAGCCCAGTACTGATCCTCAAAAGTAATTTTAACCGTACTTACCAGTAACTTGAATTTCCTTCCATAGGATATCATTGCCTGCTTTTTGCTGAAAAAGTTTCTAAGTGTTGATTTTTGAAACATACAAATATTCCTCTAAAATCAGCCGAAATCCGAATTCAGATTTACTCACCTGTTATCAGGAGAGACCTCAGTGCTGCATCTTTCAGCCCAGTACTGGTCCTGAAAAGTAATTTTAACCGTACTTACCAGTAACTTGAATTTCCTTACATAGGCTAACATTGACTGGTTTCACTTGGAAATTCTTCTAAGTGTGGAGTTTTGGAACTTTAAAATATTCCTCTAAAATCAGCCGAAATACGAATTCCGATTTACTCACCTGTTATCAGGAGAGACCTCAGTGCTGCATCTTTCAGCCCAGTACTGATCCTCAAAAGTAATTTTAACCGTACTTACCGGTAACTTGAATTTCCTTCATAGGCTAACATTGACTGGTTTCACTTGGAAATTCTTCTAAGTGTGGAGTTTTGGAACTTTAAAATATTCCTCTAAAATCAGCCGAAATACGAATTCCGATTTACTCACCTGTTATCAGGAGAGACCTCAGTGCTGCATCTTTCAGCCCAGTACTGATCCTCAAAAGTAATTTTAACCGTACTTACCAGTAACTTGAATTTCCTTCCATAGGATATCATTGCCTGCTTTTTGCTTGAAAAAGTTTCTAAGTGTTGATTTTTGAAACATACAAATATTCCTCTAAAATCAGCCGAAATCCGAATTCAGATTTACTCACCTGTTATCAGGAGAGACCTCAGTGCTGCATCTTTCAGCCCAGTACTGGTCCTGAAAAGTAATTTTAACCGTACTTACCAGTAACTTGAATTTCCTTACATAGGCTAACATTGACTGGTTTCACTTGGAAATTCTTCTAAGTGTGGAGTTTTGGAACTTTAAAATATTCCTCTAAAATCAGCCGAAATACGAATTCCGATTTACTCACCTGTTATCAGGAGAGACCTCAGTGCTGCATCTTTCAGCCCAGTACTGATCCTCAAAAGTAATTTTAACCGTACTTACCGGTAACTTGAATTTCCTTCATAGGCTAACATTGACTGGTTTCACTTGGAAATTCTTCTAAGTGTGGAGTTTTGGAACTTTAAAATATTCCTCTAAAATCAGCCGAAATACGAATTCCGATTTACTCACCTGTTATCAGGAGAGACCTCAGTGCTGCATCTTTCAGCCCAGTACTGATCCTCAAAAGTAATTTTAACCGTACTTACCAGTAACTTGAATTTCCTTCCATAGGATATCATTGCCTGCTTTTTGCTGAAAAAGTTTCTAAGTGTTGATTTTTGAAACATACAAATATTCCTCTAAAATCAGCCGAAATCCGAATTCAGATTTACTCACCTGTTATCAGGAGAGACCTCAGTGCTGCATCTTTCAGCCCAGTACTGGTCCTGAAAAGTAATTTTAACCGTACTTACCAGTAACTTGAATTTCCTTACATAGGCTAACATTGACTGGTTTCACTTGGAAATTCTTCTAAGTGTGGAGTTTTGGAACTTTAAAATATTCCTCTAAAATCAGCCGAAATACGAATTCCGATTTACTCACCTGTTATCAGGAGAGACCTCAGTGCTGCATCTTTCAGCCCAGTACTGATCCTCAAAAGTAATTTTAACCGTACTTACCGGTAACTTGAATTTCCTTCATAGGCTAACATTGACTGGTTTCACTTGGAAATTCTTCTAAGTGTGGAGTTTTGGAACTTTAAAATATTCCTCTAAAATCAGCCGAAATACGAATTCCGATTTACTCACCTGTTATCAGGAGAGACCTCAGTGCTGCATCTTTCAGCCCAGTACTGATCCTCAAAAGTAATTTTAACCGTACTTACCAGTAACTTGAATTTCCTTCCATAGGATATCATTGCCTGCTTTTTGCTGAAAAAGTTTCTAAGTGTTGATTTTTGAAACATACAAATATTCCTCTAAAATCAGCCGAAATCCGAATTCAGATTTACTCACCTGTTATCAGGAGAGACCTCAGTGCTGCATCTTTCAGCCCAGTACTGGTCCTGAAAAGTAATTTTAACCGTACTTACCAGTAACTTGAATTTCCTTACATAGGCTAACATTGACTGGTTTCACTTGGAAATTCTTCTAAGTGTGGAGTTTTGGAACTTTAAAATATTCCTCTAAAATCAGCCGAAATACGAATTCCGATTTACTCACCTGTTATCAGGAGAGACCTCAGTGCTGCATCTTTCAGCCCAGTACTGATCCTCAAAAGTAATTTTAACCGTACTTACCGGTAACTTGAATTTCCTTCATAGGCTAACATTGACTGGTTTCACTTGGAAATTCTTCTAAGTGTGGAGTTTTGGAACTTTAAAATATTCCTCTAAAATCAGCCGAAATACGAATTCCGATTTACTCACCTGTTATCAGGAGAGACCTCAGTGCTGCATCTTTCAGCCCAGTACTGATCCTCAAAAGTAATTTTAACCGTACTTACCAGTAACTTGAATTTCCTTCCATAGGCTAACATTGACTGCGTTTCACTTGGAAATGTCTTCTAAGTGTTGATTTTTGAAACATACAAATATTCCTCTAAAATCAGCCGAAATCCGAATTCAGATTTACTCACCTGTTATCAGGAGAGACCTCAGTGCTGCATCTTTCAGCCCAGTACTGGTCCTGAAAAGTAATTTTAACCGTACTTACCAGTAACTTGAATTTCCTTACATAGGCTAACATTGACTGGTTTCACTTGGAAATTCTTCTAAGTGTGGAGTTTTGGAACTTTAAAATATTCCTCTAAAATCAGCCGAAATACGAATTCCGATTTACTCACCTGTTATCAGGAGAGACCTCAGTGCTGCATCTTTCAGCCCAGTACTGATCCTCAAAAGTAATTTTAACCGTACTTACCAGTAACTTGAATTTCCTTCCATAGGATATCATTGCCTGCTTTTTGCTGAAAAAGTTTCTAAGTGTTGATTTTTGAAACATACAAATATTCCTCTAAAATCAGCCGAAATCCGAATTCAGATTTACTCACCTGTTATCAGGAGAGACCTCAGTGCTGCATCTTTCAGCCCAGTACTGGTCCTGAAAAGTAATTTTAACCGTACTTACCAGTAACTTGAATTTCCTTACATAGGCTAACATTGACTGGTTTCACTTGGAAATTCTTCTAAGTGTGGAGTTTTGGAACTTTAAAATATTCCTCTAAAATCAGCCGAAATACGAATTCCGATTTACTCACCTGTTATCAGGAGAGACCTCAGTGCTGCATCTTTCAGCCCAGTACTGATCCTCAAAAGTAATTTTAACCGTACTTACCGGTAACTTGAATTTCCTTCATAGGCTAACATTGACTGGTTTCACTTGGAAATTCTTCTAAGTGTGGAGTTTTGGAACTTTAAAATATTCCTCTAAAATCAGCCGAAATACGAATTCCGATTTACTCACCTGTTATCAGGAGAGACCTCAGTGCTGCATCTTTCAGCCCAGTACTGATCCTCAAAAGTAATTTTAACCGTACTTACCAGTAACTTGAATTTCCTTCCATAGGATATCATTGCCTGCTTTTTGCTGAAAAAGTTTCTAAGTGTTGATTTTTGAAACATACAAATATTCCTCTAAAATCAGCCGAAATCCGAATTCAGATTTACTCACCTGTTATCAGGAGAGACCTCAGTGCTGCATCTTTCAGCCCAGTACTGGTCCTGAAAAGTAATTTTAACCGTACTTACCAGTAACTTGAATTTCCTTACATAGGCTAACATTGACTGGTTTCACTTGGAAATTCTTCTAAGTGTGGAGTTTTGGAACTTTAAAATATTCCTCTAAAATCAGCCGAAATACGAATTCCGATTTACTCACCTGTTATCAGGAGAGACCTCAGTGCTGCATCTTTCAGCCCAGTACTGATCCTCAAAAGTAATTTTAACCGTACTTACCGGTAACTTGAATTTCCTTCATAGGCTAACATTGACTGGTTTCACTTGGAAATTCTTCTAAGTGTGGAGTTTTGGAACTTTAAAATATTCCTCTAAAATCAGCCGAAATACGAATTCCGATTTACTCACCTGTTATCAGGAGAGACCTCAGTGCTGCATCTTTCAGCCCAGTACTGATCCTCAAAAGTAATTTTAACCGTACTTACCAGTAACTTGAATTTCCTTCCATAGGATATCATTGCCTGCGTTTTGCTGAGAAAGTCTTCTAAGTGTTGATTTTTGAAACTATACAAATATTCCTCTAAAATCAGCCGAAATCCGAATTCAGATTTACTCACCTGTTATCAGGAGAGACCTCAGTGCTGCATCTTTCAGCCCAGTACTGGTCCTGAAAAGTAATTTTAACCGTACTTACCAGTAACTTGAATTTCCTTACATAGGCTAACATTGACTGGTTTCACTTGGAAATTCTTCTAAGTGTGGAGTTTTGGAACTTTAAAATATTCCTCTAAAATCAGCCGAAATACGAATTCCGATTTACTCACCTGTTATCAGGAGAGACCTCAGTGCTGCATCTTTCAGCCCAGTACTGATCCTCAAAAGTAATTTTAACCGTACTTACCGGTAACTTGAATTTCCTTCATAGGCTAACATTGACTGGTTTCACTTGGAAATTCTTCTAAGTGTGGAGTTTTGGAACTTTAAAATATTCCTCTAAAATCAGCCGAAATACGAATTCCGATTTACTCACCTGTTATCAGGAGAGACCTCAGTGCTGCATCTTTCAGCCCAGTACTGATCCTCAAAAGTAATTTTAACCGTACTTACCAGTAACTTGAATTTCCTTCCATAGGATATCATTGCCTGCTTTTTGCTGAAAAAGTTTCTAAGTGTTGATTTTTGAAACATACAAATATTCCTCTAAAATCAGCCGAAATCCGAATTCAGATTTACTCACCTGTTATCAGGAGAGACCTCAGTGCTGCATCTTTCAGCCCAGTACTGGTCCTGAAAAGTAATTTTAACCGTACTTACCAGTAACTTGAATTTCCTTACATAGGCTAACATTGACTGGTTTCACTTGGAAATTCTTCTAAGTGTGGAGTTTTGGAACTTTAAAATATTCCTCTAAAATCAGCCGAAATACGAATTCCGATTTACTCACCTGTTATCAGGAGAGACCTCAGTGCTGCATCTTTCAGCCCAGTACTGATCCTCAAAAGTAATTTTAACCGTACTTACCGGTAACTTGAATTTCCTTCATAGGCTAACATTGACTGGTTTCACTTGGAAATTCTTCTAAGTGTGGAGTTTTGGAACTTTAAAATATTCCTCTAAAATCAGCCGAAATACGAATTCCGATTTACTCACCTGTTATCAGGAGAGACCTCAGTGCTGCATCTTTCAGCCCAGTACTGATCCTCAAAAGTAATTTTAACCGTACTTACCAGTAACTTGAATTTCCTTCCATAGGATATCATTGCCTGCTTTTTGCTGAAAAAGTTTCTAAGTGTTGATTTTTGAAACATACAAATATTCCTCTAAAATCAGCCGAAATCCGAATTCAGATTTACTCACCTGTTATCAGGAGAGACCTCAGTGCTGCATCTTTCAGCCCAGTACTGGTCCTGAAAAGTAATTTTAACCGTACTTACCAGTAACTTGAATTTCCTTACATAGGCTAACATTGACTGGTTTCACTTGGAAATTCTTCTAAGTGTGGAGTTTTGGAACTTTAAAATATTCCTCTAAAATCAGCCGAAATACGAATTCCGATTTACTCACCTGTTATCAGGAGAGACCTCAGTGCTGCATCTTTCAGCCCAGTACTGATCCTCAAAAGTAATTTTAACCGTACTTACCGGTAACTTGAATTTCCTTCATAGGCTAACATTGACTGGTTTCACTTGGAAATTCTTCTAAGTGTGGAGTTTTGGAACTTTAAAATATTCCTCTAAAATCAGCCGAAATACGAATTCCGATTTACTCACCTGTTATCAGGAGAGACCTCAGTGCTGCATCTTTCAGCCCAGTACTGATCCTCAAAAGTAATTTTAACCGTACTTACCAGTAACTTGAATTTCCTTCCATAGGATATCATTGCCTGCTTTTTGCTGAAAAAGTTTCTAAGTGTTGATTTTTGAAACATACAAATATTCCTCTAAAATCAGCCGAAATCCGAATTCAGATTTACTCACCTGTTATCAGGAGAGACCTCAGTGCTGCATCTTTCAGCCCAGTACTGGTCCTGAAAAGTAATTTTAACCGTACTTACCAGTAACTTGAATTTCCTTACATAGGCTAACATTGACTGGTTTCACTTGGAAATTCTTCTAAGTGTGGAGTTCTGGAACTTTAAAATATTCCTCTAAAATCAGCCGAAATACGAATTCTGATTTACTCACCTGTTATCAGGAGAGACCTCAGTGCTGCATCTTTCAGCCCAGTACTGATCCTCAAAAGTAATTTTAACCGTACTTACCGGTAACTTGAATTTCCTTCATAGGCTAACATTGACTGGTTTCACTTGGAAATTCTTCTAAGTGTGGAGTTTTGGAACTTTAAAATATTCCTCTAAAATCAGCCGAAATACGAATTCCGATTTACTCACCTGTTATCAGGAGAGACCTCAGTGCTGCATCTTTCAGCCCAGTACTGATCCTGAAAAGTAATTTTAACCATACTTACCGGTAACTTGAATTTCCTTCATAGGCTAACATTGACTGGTTTCACTTGGAAATTCTTCTAAGTGTGGAGTTTTGGAACTTTAAAATATTCCTCTAAAATCAGCCGAAATACGAATTCCGATTTACTCACCTGTTATCAGGAGAGACCTCAGTGCTGCATCTTTCAGCCCAGTACTGATCCTGAAAAGTAATTTTAACCGTACTTACCAGTAACTTGAATTTCCTTCATAGGCTAACATTGACTGGTTTCACTTGGAAATTCTTCTAAGTGTTGATTTTTGAAACATACAAATATTCCTCTAAAATCAGCCGAAATCCGAATTCTGATTTACTCACCTGTTATCAGGAGAGACCTCAGTGCTGCATCTTTCAGCCCAGTACTGGTCCTGAAAAGTAATTTTAACCGTACTTACCAGTAACTTGAATTTCCTTCCTTAGGCTAACATTGACTGGTTTCACTTGGAAATTCTTCTAAGTGTGGAGTTTTGGAACTTTAAAATATTCCTCTAAAATCAGCCGAAATACGAATTCCGATTTACTCACCTGTTATCAGGAGAGACCTCAGTGCTGCATCTTTCAGCCCAGTACTGATCCTGAAAAGTAATTTTAACCGTACTTACCGGTAACTTGAATTTCCTTCATAGGCTAACATTGACTGGTTTCACTTGGAAATTCTTCTAAGTGTTGATTTTTGAAACATACAAATATTCCTCTAAAATCAGCCGAAATCCGAATTCTGATTTACTCACCTGTTATCAGGAGAGACCTCAGTGCTGCATCTTTCAGCCCAGTACTGGTCCTGAAAAGTAATTTTAACCGTACTTACCGGTAACTTGAATTTCCTTACATAGGCTAACATTGACTGGTTTCACTTGGAAATTCTTCTAAGTGTGGAGTTTTGGAACTTTAAAATATTCCTCTAAAATCAGCCGAAATACGAATTCCGATTTACTCACCTGTTATCAGGAGAGACCTCAGTGCTGCATCTTTCAGCCCAGTACTGATCCTCAAAAGTAATTTTAACCGTACTTACCGGTAACTTGAATTTCCTTCATAGGCTAACATTGACTGGTTTCACTTGGAAATTCTTCTAAGTGTGGAGTTTTGGAACTTTAAAATATTCCTCTAAAATCAGCCGAAATACGAATTCCGATTTACTCACCTGTTATCAGGAGAGACCTCAGTGCTGCATCTTTCAGCCCAGTACTGATCCTCAAAAGTAATTTTAACCGTACTTACCAGTAACTTGAATTTCCTTCCATAGGATATCATTGCCTGCTTTTTGCTGAAAAAGTTTCTAAGTGTTGATTTTTGAAACATACAAATATTCCTCTAAAATCAGCCGAAATCCGAATTCAGATTTACTCACCTGTTATCAGGAGAGACCTCAGTGCTGCATCTTTCAGCCCAGTACTGGTCCTGAAAAGTAATTTTAACCGTACTTACCAGTAACTTGAATTTCCTTACATAGGCTAACATTGACTGGTTTCACTTGGAAATTCTTCTAAGTGTGGAGTTTTGGAACTTTAAAATATTCCTCTAAAATCAGCCGAAATACGAATTCCGATTTACTCACCTGTTATCAGGAGAGACCTCAGTGCTGCATCTTTCAGCCCAGTACTGATCCTCAAAAGTAATTTTAACCGTACTTACCGGTAACTTGAATTTCCTTCATAGGCTAACATTGACTGGTTTCACTTGGAAATTCTTCTAAGTGTGGAGTTTTGGAACTTTAAAATATTCCTCTAAAATCAGCCGAAATACGAATTCCGATTTACTCACCTGTTATCAGGAGAGACCTCAGTGCTGCATCTTTCAGCCCAGTACTGATCCTGAAAAGTAATTTTAACCGTACTTACCAGTAACTTGAATTTCCTTCATAGGCTAACATTGACTGGTTTCACTTGGAAATTCTTCTAAGTGTTGATTTTTGAAACATACAAATATTCCTCTAAAATCAGCCGAAATCCGAATTCTGATTTACTCACCTGTTATCAGGAGAGACCTCAGTGCTGCATCTTTCAGCCCAGTACTGGTCCTGAAAAGTAATTTTAACCGTACTTACCAGTAACTTGAATTTCCTTCCTTAGGCTAACATTGACTGGTTTCACTTGGAAATTCTTCTAAGTGTGGAGTTTTGGAACTTTAAAATATTCCTCTAAAATCAGCCGAAATACGAATTCCGATTTACTCACCTGTTATCAGGAGAGACCTCAGTGCTGCATCTTTCAGCCCAGTACTGATCCTCAAAAGTAATTTTAACCGTACTTACCAGTAACTTGAATTTCCATCCATAGGATATCATTGCCTGCTTTTTGCTGAAAAAGTTTCTAAGTGTTGATTTTTGAAACATACAAATATTCCTCTAAAATCAGCCGAAATCCGAATTCAGATTTACTCACCTGTTATCAGGAGAGACCTCAGTGCTGCATCTTTCAGCCTAGTACTGGTCCTGAAAAGTAATTTTAACCGTACTTACCAGTAACTTGAATTTCCTTACATAGGCTAACATTGACTGGTTTCACTTGGAAATTCTTCTAAGTGTGGAGTTTTGGAACTTTAAAATATTCCTCTAAAATCAGCCGAAATACGAATTCCGATTTACTCACCTGTTATCAGGAGAGACCTCAGTGCTGCATCTTTCAGCCCAGTACTGATCCTCAAAAGTAATTTTAACCGTACTTACCGGTAACTTGAATTTCCTTCATAGGCTAACATTGACTGGTTTCACTTGGAAATTCTTCTAAGTGTGGAGTTTTGGAACTTTAAAATATTCCTCTAAAATCAGCCGAAATACGAATTCCGATTTACTCACCTGTTATCAGGAGAGACCTCAGTGCTGCATCTTTCAGCCCAGTACTGATCCTCAAAAGTAATTTTAACCGTACTTACCAGTAACTTGAATTTCCTTCCATAGGATATCATTGCCTGCTTTTTGCTGAAAAAGTTTCTAAGTGTTGATTTTTGAAACATACAAATATTCCTCTAAAATCAGCCGAAATCCGAATTCAGATTTACTCACCTGTTATCAGGAGAGACCTCAGTGCTGCATCTTTCAGCCCAGTACTGGTCCTGAAAAGTAATTTTAACCGTACTTACCAGTAACTTGAATTTCCTTACATAGGCTAACATTGACTGGTTTCACTTGGAAATTCTTCTAAGTGTGGAGTTCTGGAACTTTAAAATATTCCTCTAAAATCAGCCGAAATACGAATTCTGATTTACTCACCTGTTATCAGGAGAGACCTCAGTGCTGCATCTTTCAGCCCAGTACTGATCCTCAAAAGTAATTTTAACCGTACTTACCGGTAACTTGAATTTCCTTCATAGGCTAACATTGACTGGTTTCACTTGGAAATTCTTCTAAGTGTGGAGTTTTGGAACTTTAAAATATTCCTCTAAAATCAGCCGAAATACGAATTCCGATTTACTCACCTGTTATCAGGAGAGACCTCAGTGCTGCATCTTTCAGCCCAGTACTGATCCTGAAAAGTAATTTTAACCATACTTACCGGTAACTTGAATTTCCTTCATAGGCTAACATTGACTGGTTTCACTTGGAAATTCTTCTAAGTGTGGAGTTTTGGAACATTAAAATATTCCTCTAAAATCAGCCGAAATACGAATTCCGATTTACTCACCTGTTATCAGGAGAGACCTCAGTGCTGCATCTTTCAGCCCAGTACTGATCCTGAAAAGTAATTTTAACCGTACTTACCGGTAACTTGAATTTCCTTCATAGGCTAACATTGACTGGTTTCACTTGGAAATTCTTCTAAGTGTTGATTTTTGAAACATACAAATATTCCTCTAAAATCAGCCGAAATCCGAATTCTGATTTACTCACCTGTTATCAGGAGAGACCTCAGTGCTGCATCTTTCAGCCCAGTACTGGTCCTGAAAAGTAATTTTAACCGTACTTACCAGTAACTTGAATTTCCTTCCTTAGGCTAACATTGACTGGTTTCACTTGGAAATTCTTCTAAGTGTGGAGTTTTGGAACTTTAAAATATTCCTCTAAAATCAGCCGAAATACGAATTCCGATTTACTCACCTGTTATCAGGAGAGACCTCAGTGCTGCATCTTTCAGCCCAGTACTGATCCTGAAAAGTAATTTTAACCGTACTTACCGGTAACTTGAATTTCCTTCATAGGCTAACATTGACTGGTTTCACTTGGAAATTCTTCTAAGTGTTGATTTTTGAAACATACAAATATTCCTCTAAAATCAGCCGAAATCCGAATTCTGATTTACTCACCTGTTATCAGGAGAGACCTCAGTGCTGCATCTTTCAGCCCAGTACTGGTCCTGAAAAGTAATTTTAACCGTACTTACCGGTAACTTGAATTTCCTTCATAGGCTAACATTGACTGGTTTCACTTGGAAATTCTTCTAAGTGTGGAGTTTTGGAACTTTAAAATATTCCTCTAAAATCAGCCGAAATACGAATTCCGATTTACTCACCTGTTATCAGGAGAGACCTCAGTGCTGCATCTTTCAGCCCAGTACTGATCCTGAAAAGTAATTTTAACCGTACTTACCGGTAACTTGAATTTCCTTCATAGGCTAACATTGACTGGTTTCACTTGGAAATTCTTCTAAGTGTGGAGTTTTGGAACTTTAAAATATTCCTCTAAAATCAGCCGAAATACGAATTCCGATTTACTCACCTGTTATCAGGAGAGACCTCAGTGCTGCATCTTTCAGCCCAGTACTGATCCTGAAAAGTAATTTTAACCGTACTTACCGGTAACTTGAATTTCCTTCATAGGCTAACATTGACTGGTTTCACTTGGAAATTCTTCTAAGTGTTGATTTTTGAAACATACAAATATTCCTCTAAAATCAGCCGAAATCCGAATTCTGATTTACTCACCTGTTATCAGGAGAGACCTCAGTGCTGCATCTTTCAGCCCAGTACTGGTCCTGAAAAGTAATTTTAACCGTACTTACCAGTAACTTGAATTTCCTTCCTTAGGCTAACATTGACTGGTTTCACTTGGAAATTCTTCTAAGTGTGGAGTTTTGGAACTTTAAAATATTCCTCTAAAATCAGCCGAAATACGAATTCCGATTTACTCACCTGTTATCAGGAGAGACCTCAGTGCTGCATGTTTCAGCCCAGTACTGATCCTCAAAAGTAATTTTAACCGTACTTACCGGTAACTTGAATTTCCTTCATAGGCTAACATTGACTGGTTTTCAGCAAAAAGTTTCAAAGTGTTGATTTTCACAAACTACAAATATTCCTTAAAAATCGCCTGTATGACTTAAACGCATTCTTTCAACTGTTTACAGGAGATGCACCAGTGCTGGATCCAGGATCCAACACTGAGTAAGAAAAAGTAACGATAACAGTTTTTACCTGCTAAGTGAATTTCCTTCCATAGGAAAACATTGGTGATTCTATGAGAAAAGTTTCAGTGTCAACTTTTAAAATACAATAATATTCCTTAAAAATCACGACTGTAACCAAAACGCTTTTACTCAACTGTTTACAGGAGATGTACCAGGACTGAATCTAGGATCCAGTCCTGTGGTTACAAAAGTATTCCATAAAGTAACTAATTGCATTTAACTAGAAATTCACATTGAGCTGAATGTTGCATTGTGTTTGGAAAATGTGTTGCCCATTGCAACAACTGTAACTACTGTACTTAAAAGTCTATTGCCTATCTGCAAAGTATTTAAACTAAAGTAATTCATTCTGAGAAAGTATTTTTTGTAATGTAATGTATAATGTAATTACAATGTAATTTGACAAATAAAATATGTAAAAAAAAATTGTTTCTAAAAATGTAGTAAATCAGTATGAAAAAAATTAATATAAATATTAATACATTTAAAAATTGTCATTTAAAAACCTTTGAAATTCACTGAAAAACCGTAGGTTTCAGGCACGTTATAGTTACAAATTAGCATTTTAAAAACCTTTGAAATTCACTGAAAAAACCATAGGTTTCAGACACGTTATAGTTAGAAATTAGCATTTAAAAAACCTTTGAAATTCACTGAAAAAACCAGAGGTTTTAGGGACAGTTATAGTTAGTTGGACATTGCACTCGTACAAAACCCGTGAAATTCCCCCGTTATAGTTAGTTCAGCTAACTATAACTCGCGCCCCGCAATGCACTGCTGATGACGTCACATATTACATCACTCATGACATGGTCAGTGACATCACTGATGACATCACTGATGACATCTCAAATGACATCACTGATGACATCATCCACGTGATAATCTGATGCAGCTCCTCACACCCTAATATAACCTTTGATACACCCAATCTAAATTACAGAGTGCCATTCGCAAAACCATAGACACTCCAACACCAATAACTACATACCCACTCACTGATTCTTAGGTCTACACACACACATCCACTCACTCACCCGTACAGTCACTCATACTTATGGTCACTCAGTACAGGACTATCATATGCACTCTTACTCCTATATAGACACTCAAACACCGCCACTCATCCATAGAGGTACTCACACACCTAGTCAGTCATGCAAATAATTAAACACACTGCCATTTACTCACCTATACAGTTATACACACACCAGCTCACTTAATCATACAAATACTAGCACATTGTTACGCTCTTATACAATCACTGATACAAGCACACACTCATCCATACAGCCACTATCACAATCACTCACTCTCGCTTATAGCTATTTATATACTCCAATACACATATATACTGCCTTTCACATATTTAGTTACTCACACATGTACCACTGGGACATACATTCACTCACTAACACACTCTTACACACACTTACCCACCCATACAGTCTATCACAGATGCACTCTTGAAACCATCCACCCAGTGAATCACCCACTCACACATCTATGCACAGTCGCACACACCCCATCCACACAAACACTCAGGCACCCATACAGATACTCATAGAACCAATAAATAACCCATATAGACACTCATGTAGCTATTCGCAAATCCATGCATCCACTTACACACCAACAGACGGATACAGACATTCACACAGTTTAGTCACTAACCCATGCATTCAGTAAGATACGTTTAATCACTCACTTGTAGAGTCAGTCACGCACGTACTAAATCATCCATTCAGACACTTATACACCCACTCATTCTTCAATACGCCTTTCCCTATATATATTAAACATATTTAAACTTTACAGAAACACACAGTCACTGGATGATGTCATCAGTGATGTCATTTGAGATGTCATCAGTGATGTCATCAGTGATGTCACTGACCATGTCATGAGTGATGTAATATGTGACGTCATCAGCAGTGCATTGCGGGCGCGAGTTATAGTTAGCTGAACTAACTATAACGGGGGAATTTCACGGGTTTTGTACGAGTGCAATGTCCAACTAACTATAACTGTCCCTAAAACCTCTGGTTTTTTCAGTGAATTTCAAAGGTTTTTTAAATGCTAATTTCTAACTATAACGTGTCTGAAACCTATGGTTTTTTCAGTGAATTTCAAAGGTTTTTAAAATGCTAATTTGTAACTATAACGTGCCTGAAACCTACGGTTTTTTTCAGTGAATATATATATATATATATATATATATATATATATCATCCAATCAGGTATAATCAGTAATGTATGATAAGCAAATACATAAAGAGGACTCATGTGTCTTTTCTTTTGTTGGGTCGTTCCGTGATTGAGAAACATACTAGCAAATACCAGGTGCCTTATACAAAAATAGCACATTTTTCCTGAGCTAGCAAGCTGTGACAATCCCAAGTGCTGTTGAGTTGAGCAAGCCTTGCATCAATGCGTTCCAAGCTGGTTGATTTTAATGAAAACAATGGGTTATCAAGGTTTACGATTTCCATGTGTAGGCCTCAAGTCAGTTGCACCAGCCCTGTTCCTCATTGAGTATCACAAACTTAGTAGGACAAGATGGATCCCATACAACATAGAAAAATACAAGTACACAGCAGGAGCTGGCCCAGGGTGATGGGGTCCCAAGGTATATTGATGGCTCCAGGAGGGGGGCCCTGTGGCCCCCCACCCTTTTGATTTTGCAGCTGGGCCCAAGGGAAAGGGGTCCCCTAGGGCTGAAATCGGCCCAGGGGATGGGGTCCCTGAGACCAAAATTGACCCGGGGAGGGGGCTGTGTGCCCCGCTCTCACTTGTATATAAGGCTGGGCCCTGGGGGATTGGGTCCCCAGGGCCAAAATAAGCCCAGGGGGGGGCACTTGCATGCTCTTCCCACAATATAATTATAAATATCCCCCCGGGACCTGGCCCAACCAGGGGCAAAAAAAAAAGAAGCTCACTAGTTTTTTTAATAAAAATTTGCTGCTGATCCTCTGCACATTTGCAGCAAATTAAAAAAAAGATATATTTTTGGGCCCCTGGCAGGGTCTCTGTGGAACCCCACCACCAGGTCTAGGGGATGAGGGTTTTCCTAGCCTGCCCTCTATTGACATTCTGTGTGGTAAAAAATAGAACAGTTTAAAACAAGTTTATAAATATATCTATGTCACTAATTTAATTAATAGATTGTACATATTTGCTCCTTAGGTCTGCATACATCAATGTCTGTTTCCTCACAATAACCTTCTCTCCCAGTTATCAGTTCTCCTGTAATATATTATTAGAGTGCTAAAGCAATAAATAAGCAATAAATAAATTATTAATCTTTATATAGTAGCAAAAAGAATGAGCATAAATAAAATGAACATCTCCTCTATTCTCATAATAAGGTGCTAATCCATTACTCAAATTCTTCATCAATAGAGAACTAACATCCCATAACAGTGGTAATTGATTAATATGCGAAGTTGATACAGCCAGATCATCCTATTCCATAATTATGTGGGAATGCAGAGAATGTCATAGTTTGGGACTGCTTAGCATAAAGTGCAAAATGCAGTATGTCATGTTCATGTATACATTTAATTAAGTACTGATGTAAAGAATGTCTTAACTCAACTTTAGGTGCAATAAACAATTCTAATTTGACATAATTCAGCATGAAATGCAACATAAATTATATCACAATAATATATGTATCTAATTGAATGAAATGCAGAGGATATTTCAGCTTAGCATAAAGTGCATTATGCAATGTATTGCAGTGACATATAAATGGTTATGTATGAACGGGTTAGTATACGGAAGTTCATCCTTAACAGAAGGTTGCATAAATAAAATCCCTAAGAATATTGTGGGGTTCTATTCCCTTATAAATACATAAGGCAATCCCCTATTCCAGAACACCATAATTCCAAAGGTTCTAGTGAATCAACCAATTCATCATAAAAACCATAAATCCATGCATACATTAACAAACTGTTTAAATTCTTCAGTCTCTCTTAAATTTACGGGTCTCAAGGCGCTGGAGTGGAAATTAAGTGAGCTATTGCCCAGAGTCACATGGTGCTGAGCTGAGCTGCCGCTGGAGCCGGGGATCGAACCGTGAACCCTGTGCTCCGAAGTCAGCTGCCCTGGCCGCTGCACCACACCTCTCCACCTCATCTCCACCTGCAGCTCATGCTACCTATCCTTGTACTTAAGGGCTCATTATAGTTACTGTCCTTCAAGCTATTATTGTGTTTTTCATGCAGAGATAAAATTATTATAGGGTGGACCATCATATATGAATCACAATCGTCTTTACACTGTTCCTCTGTGATTTAACCTTGATTTGTTCTGGATTCATAAATTCCTTTCAATGCAAGAAACGACATTCTTATATCACCATTGAACCTAATTACAGATATAATTTTTTTTTAGCTTGAGGTATAATCCCATTTGCAGAGAACCATTTCAAGTGTTCCATATCTTTTTTCATTATAAGTGGACATGTAAGTCTGCATCTGACTTATGTCTCCAAGGTTGCTCCAATCGCAAGGACAGCATAATCATAGATTACATTTTTCTTAATTGTTGTTCCTGCTCCTCTACGCTTAGATGTGTCTTAATATGTTTGATTTCATATTATTTAAGACATGAGAGATTACCTTGATGTATATTCCACATATGTTTATCCACAGGATAACTATAATCATATTTATAACTTCTCGTAAGTGTTGCAAGATGAGTAATTTGAATTTATTTGTATCGCTACCCACAAAGCTTTTTGCAAGTACTTTCTAAGACGTAAATGTAAGTAATCCTTTCTTTTATTGGTATCATTTTGCCATCAAATGTGTAATACTTTTTCATATGGCATCCAATATCGCATAAATGGATTGTGGCCAATAAATCCCCTAAATTTATTGTTCGCCTATATGTGATTTTTGGGTTCAGTCCCACAGCCTTTTTGAGATTTTCATCATGCATGAGCGCATTCTAGTTTTAAGCAGCATTTTTCTCATGCTCACATGCTCCTCACTATATTTCATTTTAAAAACTGCAGGTTTCATCTTTTTGTTGTGTTGATGTGGCGTCACATGTTCCTTCCCTCACATCATCAACTGTGTTTCTTTATTAAATTTTCTTTCTGTAGAGCATATTCTCTTAACACTGAATAATTGGCCATATGGGATGCTTCATTTTAAAGACTTGGGATGCCCACTATTAGCATGTAGCAAGGAATTTGCTGTTGTGGCTTTTCCAAATATTGTTGTGTGTAGGACCTCACCTTGGACATAAAGACCCACATCAAGGAATTCCACCTCCGATTTGCTCCATGTACTAGTTAGCAGTATGTTATATTCATTTATGTTGAGCTTCTCTAGGAATAATGTCATGGTCTCTTACATAGATGGGGGCGAAGAAGGTGCCCATGGCCATACCCTGTTTCTATATGTACATGTCATTCCCAAACATGAATATGTTATGTGTGAGACAAAATATCAAAATAGTAATGATCACCTGCTTGTGTTGTAAATAATCCACTGACCGTGCTCAGAAGAAATATTGGCAAGCAACAATTTCTTAATCATGATCAATTGATTCGTCCAACGAGGTGACATCCATTATTACCATAATATATGTTGGGTTCCATGATATGTGGTTTTCTTTACACAGGAAGTCAGATGTATCCTTAATTTACAATGGCGGAGTGGTCACTTAGCCTACTAAGAATAAGTCTAAATATCTTGATGTATTCTCTAGTTATGCTCCCAATGGAGCTCACTATGGGCCTCCCAGGGGGATTCACTAAACATTTGTAGACTCTAAGGAGGAAATAAATTGCCGATATAGTACCTCCAGTCATTCTCAGATACTGAAACTCTTCTATCTCCAAGAGTCCAGCATTCCTCCAAGACGACAACATCTGGTGATATTCCTTCTCAAGATCGTCCATTGAATTTTCTTTCGAAATCTCATAGTGTTGTCTATTGTTTAGCTGTCTCTTGACTTCTGCTTGGTATTGAGACTCATCTATAATCACAATGTTACCCTCTTTGTCAGAGGTCTTTAGGATAATTTTCTCATTATTCCTTAGCTTATACAACTCACTCAATTCATAGGGCATCAATATTCCTCATATTTTGGACTTCTTCTCAGAGATTGAATTTCTTCTTTATGTTGCAATTCCTGTAGGTTTTAATAATGTTATCATCCATCATTTCGTGGAAAATTACCACCTTGTTGCCTGTTGTTAGAAAGTGATTTATTAGTAGGTGCAGCTAGGTATGTTCAGCTAGTAATAACACCACAATCACAAATAAGATCAAGTCTAGTCTCAATAAATTAATACTTGCTCAGCCCTTGGTAGCTTGGCTTAGAAGCAGTCAGGCTCAACTTAGGAAACAGGTGTGAAAGGCATTTAAAACCACCAATCACAGTAAATAAGTAAGAAAAGACATAATAAAAATCCAACACCAATTTATACAATTAGGATATATTTTTATGAATAAAATTACACCAAAATTACAAAAATCCAATATAGGGAACCAGAGATATGAATTTTTAAAGATTAAAAGCCAAAGTTTCAGGCCGTCTGCAGTGGAGCGCGGGTCGGATACAATGAGTGGTAGGGCCCGGTCAAGTTTTTACCGTCTGACTTAGTCACTTTTTTGGAGCTTTTGCTTTCAAAGTTGAGCGAGGCTCCTCATGAGGCTGGGTTGCAGTTTTATGACAACAGCTTGCTTCCACACAATTCATCTGTGATTCCTGGAGGTCTTGGTTCTCAACATTGACGACAAAGAGCTCCAGAGATTTCAGCGGGTATTAGAAAATTAGTCATTAGTTGTGTAGCCTGCACAAGTAATGGGTCTACATTTTTCCTTTACTGGGAACCAAACACCCCATTTAGGCGCTTGACTCTCACAGGGTAGCAAAGCAGAGAAGCCTACTTCCTACTCAAGGGAGGTGGTGTGAGCTAGTAATCACCATTCACAGATACTCAATGATAACACTCACTAAACGATGGTCCAGTCTGTGCTTTTTCTTTTCAAAAAAGTAAAAGTACATTTATTACACACACACTACTCAGTACCATGCTGCAATTTACAAAAATGCACAAGTGGAAATACTGGATGACATTGCATAATCATTCTTACTCTTTCCTATGGGGCAGGGTCTAGTTCCACAACTCACATGTGTAAACAGTATCTCGTCCTTAACGGCCAGGGTTGAACATAACTTGGAATAAGAACACTTGATGGCACCAAAGCATGCGGCTGTTAACCTCATTACTTCAACTAGCATTTCATCATAGGAATAAATGTAATAATTATATATAACCATGACTGAGGGCACTTAATGCTGGCAATAAAGCATGCAAACTTTGATCACGAGTGGCTATCAGTCTCAATATTTTAAAAAAAGCATTAGTAGGAGTAAATGTCTAAGCATGCCTGGGACTGCAGTGTACTCAACATAACTGTTAGCATGATTAACACAATTCAACTTCTCGTTGGTCACAACATTGTCAAAGAAATATCTTAATCTTATCTAACGCATAAATCAAAATAACACAATTTCTGTTTCCTGGATATTTGTGTGATACGTAGGGATAAAGGAATCTCCAGGAAACAGAACTTGCGTTATTTAGATTTATGCATTCGTTAAGATTAAGGCATTTCTTTGACAATGTGGTGACCAATGAGAAGCCTTTGGAAGAACTCGAATACCTTGAATTTAGGAGTAAAAGTACATTTATGCCACCAGTGTCACATAAAATGCTGTATACGTTTGAGACATTAGTTAAAAAGGATTTAAAAACTATTGACTTCAAAACCCGTAGGAATTCCAACTTGACTAAATCTGAGAATTTCATACTAAAGCAATTAGCTAACGTTGACCATTTGGTGTTTTTAAAAGCTGACAAAGGATGCGCCTTGGTTGTCATGGACCGCATTTATTATAACAACAAAGTGTCACAGCATTTATCAGATGAGTCTACATACCTAAGATTAGATCATGACCCTATGTTTGAAATCAAAGGTGTACTGACCAAAATATTGGAGAAAGCCGTAGACATGGATTGGATCAGTTCTAAAACATGCATTTTCCTGACTAAACAATTTCCAAAACGGCCACATCTTTATATGTTGCCTAAGATACATAATAATTTGATGGATCCACCATTTAGACCCATTGTCTCAGGATGTGGGTCTTTGTTTGAACCACTGGGCAAATATATAGATCATTTTTTTACAGCCCATAGTATGCTCTTGGAAATCTTATGTACAAGACACCACTGATTTCCTATCTCGTCTAAACAACATGAGCCTGGTAAACATGGACAAGTGGTTACTCTGTACCATTGATGTGACATCATTATATACTTCCATTCCTCTGAGGGAGGCATTGAAAGCTGTAGAATGGGCTTTATTGAATCAACCACAGCTAAAAGTACATACAATCTTCCTCCTGGAGTTACTGCAATTCTGTTTGCAACACAGTTACTTTCATTGGGAGAATGATTTCTTTCTACAAATAAGTGGGACATCCATGGGCTTTTTGGGTGCCCCCGTATATGCGAAGATCTTTATGGCACAATTTGAACAGGAACATATTTTTGGGAACAGTACTTGGAACGAGCATCTGGCTTTTTATTGTCGGTACATTGATCATATTTTTCTTATATGGCTGAACTCTGAAGAATCTTTAAGACATAATATTGAAATTCTCAACACAAGAAACAACAGGATTAAATTTACATACATGATCAGTAATTCGAAACTACCACTTCTTGATATTTTGATTGAAAAGACCAACACTGGCGTTAAGTTAATACCAGAGTATACATCAAACCAACAGATCGGAATAATGTGTTACATTTTCAGAGTTTTTATCCTCCACACTTTTTGGAAAATTTGCCGTATTCCCAAATGATGAGAGTGAAATGTAATTCTTCTCAGAGGGAAGCATGCGATACAGCCACAACAAGAATCAAACAGAAATATTTACAGAGAGGTTACCCATTGGCAACAATAGAGAAGGCTGAAAAACGGATACAATTGATTGAACGTAAAGACTTACTAATCAAAAGAATGAAAACGGAAACAAATCGAATGGTGTTTGTATCCGAATTTTCAACTAAGTCCAGAAGCATCAAGAAAGTAATTTGCAGACATTGGGAACTTCTGCAAACGGAACCTGATTTAAACGCTCCTTCATATCAAAACCAGTATTTGCATTTACAAGAACAAGGAACTTGAGGGAACTTTTGTCAGTAAGAGATGTCAAGTTGTCAACAAATCATTAAGGCATGAAAAGATGCATGAATTGCATACACTGCAATAACGTAATTGAGAGCAACTGCATTACTCATCCTCGAACCAGTGAAAGAACTATTTTGAAACATACCTCACATTGTAACACCATGAATGTGATTTATGGCATTAAATGTCCCTGTGGATTTCTTTGTATTGGTAACACCGAGAGGAAGGTAAAAATCAGGATGGGAGAACATAAGAGTATAATTCGGAACAAGAATACTGATTCCAATCTAGTTGCACATTGGTTGGAACAGTGTCACAACATTGCTCACTTACGTTTTTTGGTTCTAGAAGTATTGAAACCCAAGGAGGGCATGGATCCGTGTAAGACACTTTTACAAAGAGAAATCCAGCGGATTAAAAAACTAGATACCCTGGTGCCCCTGGGATTAAATTATAAACTAGACATGAGTTGTTTTTTTGTGAAGCAATTCAACACACAAAACACACTAGTTAGTCATAGTTAATATCTCTGTTGTGAAAGTTAATTGAATATACAGTAGTCAGGTGTTCATACATTTAGAACATACATAGTTATTACAATTGAGAGTGTTACATTCAATATCGTATGAAGAATTTGGGTTGTATAATGTATATACACACATTGGACTTAATGAATTTCAGGTAGCTTATATGATTACTCCATGTATTCATTGCGTTCAAACTTGAGTTGTTGTTGTAAGGATACTTCTGTATTGTAATCAGCACAATGCTTAATGTGTACACGTTTATTTTTTATATATCCTGAGGTTTGTTTGTGTATCACAAATTGTTCATTATGTTTGATCTTATAACCTCTGTAATACTAATGACATTCATATTCACTTCAAGATGGCCCCCAGAGCACTAGATGCGATCAGGCATGGGAATCTAGGTGAGCACCAGCGGTTGATTTCGGGCACTGACATGAACTGTGCTTATTTCACAATGATTTTTCAACTCTGTTTTTTGAGTAACAAGATCCAAGATGTGATAAACATTTATCTAATTTTAAGATGGCCGATATAGAACTTCCAAAATACTTTCACGCAATACTAACAGTTTAGTCATCTAGATGATTTTTTATGGGTGAGAGTCACCCAGCGAGCATTCAGTAAAAGGAATGCTGTATTAACTTAGCATTGTGTGAATTTATATTAAACACAAGAAATTAGTACAAGTCCAAGATGGCCGCCGCAGTCGTTCGGATTTCACAAAAGGTTTTGGTTTAAAAGGGGTGTGGTTGGCGAGCGCCTTTAAAGCACCTTTTCTCGTGCATGTTAATTTAACACTCTGTTTGTGGGAAATTGGTGAAGAATGAGATTCGTATCCCCGGGCGTGGATAATTTTCAAACCCAACTTGGTAAGTTCTACTAGAGAATTTCTTGTTGAGTATGAGCACACTATGCTGAAGAATTATTTTTCACTAGATTTTAACATGATTATTGGTTGGTTCGTCTTGTAGGAGCAGTTTAAAGACACATGCTGGGTATTTAGCGAGGTATGATGTTTTGTTATATGTTTGGCAAGGTGTATGGGCAGAGAAACAATGATATTTTACTCATTAGGTTTATATATTGCACACAGATTTTTCACTTTTACGGTTGCAGTCTTTTTGATAGTAACCAGAAGATGCCATCTTTAAAGTGAGTAACTTTACATTAGAATGCACGGCAATTCTGAATGCATGTTTTCACCGGTAGTGGTTTCTTGTTAATAAGCAAAGAGTACCATCACATTTAAACACATGGTAATGCTGAAAGCATGCTTTTACCACTGGAGATCTTTAGTCAAAATTCAATGAGTTACAACAGGTTTGTGGTTTCTATCAGGCACGGAGCACCAGAGAGTTGGTGACTTCATGGATGCTTACGTATTAGTTTTGCTGATTCTTGATAATCAATGCGGACATTAGTCACCAGCAATTGTTCACATGGTTGAGGTCGTAGTGAGGGCTTGCAGTTGACTCACGGTGATGTAGGGAGCTATTGGTAGTCATAGAAGTTGTAGGTAGCGATTTCTGATAATGTTATATTTTTGTTTACATTTTGTAGAGGCCCCTGAAGAAGGGAACCTTGATGTCCCGAAATGCATAGGGCAACATATGGATAAAGATGGAGTAACGTCAAGCAACATTGATTCCTTATGTTACTTTGGATTATGATTGCTTTATTGTATACTTGAAATAAGTGATAAAATGGAAAAACAACATGAAATTTTGTGTGTTTAAAGAAACATATGTAATACAACAAGAATGAAAACAAACGGGCTGATGATTATTTGTATGTAATTTGTTCCTATTTAAATGTAAAGTTGTAATTGAAATTGTTGATACAAATTCAGCTGTGCACACAGTTACTCAGGTACACGCTTACTTGAACAGTTATCACAGTCTTGGGCCATCCCTCTGCCAGATGGCAACTGGGTGATTGATGGAGAGTAGTCCACCCCACCCCTTCCTTCTGAGAAGCTGACCTAATCAAGGGTAATTGCTCCCTTTGTGGGGTAGACCTTTATACTGCTGCTGGAGGGAAATGTAATTAACCCAGCCTAGCAGGGTGACAACAGGCCTGGGCTCTGATCCTGAGCATAGCCAGAGAAACATGACATTCCTGGATGACCCATAAGCTGTACAGATATGACTTTCGGCTTTACAGGATTGTTCTTTTCACACAAGTATAGTGTACATTGGTGCGACTCTGGAGTTTGTAGACCAAAGGGAACTGGAGCTGAGTACTAATGCAGCCTTTCCCACAGGACTATAATGGAGAATCACTACAGTCATGGCAGTAAAGCACACTGACTTTCGCTACCTGTGTATACCCACATTATAAGGCCTATACCAGGTCACTACCTAACCATAGTCCCTTCTGCGCCAGGCTACATGTGCTCAGTTCCTGGGCTGCACATGACAGGAGTCTCCCAAGCATAGCCTTACATGTGTACCCAGCCCAGTGCATCGCAGAGGCCTTATTTTAAAATGCAGACAGTGGCAGTACACACGAGCAGTCCATTTTACCATGAGTTTACAGTGGGTAAGTCCCAGGTTATGAGGCTCTCCCACAGTAAAAGGTCAAAAACCAGGTGATCAAAAAGTGAAAAATCCAGGTGGATTAGATGGTCAGAACCACCTTCTCACAGCAGGGTAAACCTGCATTTCAGGCCGAGTCATGGTTCAGCATGGCCGGCGTGTCTCTCGATATTGGGTAAGTCAACCTATGGAGCTTTTTGACAAAAACTCTCCAAATGATTCCAATCTTCTAGATCTTCTATCAGAAGGTCCTTTTCGGATCTTGAACTGTCTACAAAACTAGCCAAGGTTCCAGAAGCTCTCAGTTGTTCCTTGGAGAGTTGGACTGCAGTTCCCACAATGCACTAGGTCAAATCTTTAAAAGTCCACTGGAAGCTGGTCAACTGGGCTCTTCTTGGTGAAGTTGATGCAGGTGACATCTTGAATCTCTTTTGTACCTATTGCTTTCAGGGAGACCGCTCCTCAAACTTTAAAGCAAGGCAAAGTCCTCTTTTGTGAAGCCCCGAGTGTGCAGCAGGTGCAGTCCTTATGAGTGCAGTCCTTCTTGGTACAGACCAGGGGTTCAGAAGGGCAGTTCTTCTTCCTGTATCCCGGCAGGGATTTGAGTTGCTGGGCAGCTCTCCCATATTTATCCAGGTTTCTGGGCTGGCAAGAAGGGGGTACCCCTGACCAATGGGGCGCAGAGTGCCACCCTCTGTGATGACCACTTCCAATGAAGTATGACATTTTGTTGCTCCAGAAAGCACTGTTCACAAAAAACCAAAAGGGAGAAAATCTCTTCTGGAGGTTCAGGTCTGGCTAAGCCAACCCACTGGTGTGGCTGACTTTCCCTAACACTCCCCTTCCAGCCCCTCTCCTAATTCAATTACAGGGGCTCTCATCTGGCTGGGGTGGGCCTGGGGCCTTTCTTAAGTGTCTTTCCCACTTTGAAGACCAGTTTGACTACCCATCCCCCTTCCTGTCCTGGCCTCTGCTGCTGCAGATCTCCTCCCTCAAGATGTCTCCTTTGTCTCAGCACAGGCCACTTCACACCTCAGTAAGGCAGCCTAGCTCAGCCTGTCAAAGGCTGGCCAATTAGAAAAGGCTGCTACAGGGCTAATTTTAGGTAGCTTTTATAAAGCAGTTCTAAACTACTTTCCTGCAATAGTTATAACAAATCCAACCTTAGCAAGTTGATGGATTTTTCACAACTATTATCTTCATACTTTGAAGTATTATTTTAGCTCACTCCTGTCAAAAGATAGACTTTAATCATTTTAAATAAAGTCTTCCCATGTTATCCTATGGAGCTAATGTACTACAATGGGGACAAACGAAATTGGCAGTTTTTCTCTCATCAAGGCATATAAAACATCTTTTATAATGTACCTGCTTATTTTAACATGGCAGCCTACGATTGGGGCACCTAGAGCAGACATTAGGAGTGACATATGCAAAAATAAGGTAGTTTAAGAGTTTGGAAGTACCTTTAATCCCAAAGTCAAATTTGAACATAGTTTTATTTTAAAAGCAGGCTGCAAGGCAGGGTTACCTTTAAAAATGCCAGCAGGCACCACATCAGTACACATTTAAGTGCATATATCTACTGGGCCTGTAAACCTATATGCCCTCCCATATTCTAGGGACTTACCAGTAGGCTATCAGTACTAATTGTAATTACACCTAATTTCCAAGTACATTACAAACAGAGCACTGACCCTGGGCCTGGTTAGCAGGGCCCAGGGCACTATCAGAGTCAGTCACCACCAGTATCAGTCACAAATGGGAGCAATGAGTGAGAGGACACTGCAAAAAACCCTGTTTTCTTACACCTGGTGATAACTGTGGGCAAAACCTGCTCCTTGGTCCTAAATTGGTTGGAGCTGGAAGACCAATCTCAAATCCAATTTGCTCTATATAGTGGGTCAGATCTTGTTTTGTCTCAGTTTCTACACCTGCATCACCGATATTGTCCAATTGTTGTAACTCCAGTAATTCTGATATATCATCAATTGTAAAGGGTGTTTTTGGTTTTATTAATACAACTGCTTTTTCACTTCCCGTTTTAATACTCAAATATTTTTTCACTTTCAATTTTCTTCTGAATTTATAAAATTATATTCTAAAATCCACATATTGAAGATTAGTAGAGGGATAGGAACTTAAACCACGATTCAAGATCTTTAATTGCACTTCAGATAATTCTTGTGCTGAGATGTTTATCACAACTGGCCTACCATGTGATGCATTCATCATTATTTCTAGGATTGTTTTCTTTCTCCTCTTCCCTCTCCTCGCCCTGTAGCTCCTCTTCCTCGACCCCCTCTTTTTCCACTTGCCCCTTGTCTTGTAGTCATGAAAAATATCTTAATTTCCTGTAAAAAGTAAATATTTCTTGGGGGCCTTCATCAGCTGAAGAGCCTGGACCCAAGCTGTTTTCTACATCGCCGAAATCTTGATCATTCCTCAGTTTCTTATCCATCATCTCCTTAATTCTCAGAGGCTCAAATCTCCTACAGAAAGTATAAATTTGCCCATATTCATAGCCCAGTCTATCCCGTTTGAAAGTCTGAGTTTTCTGTTTTTTTATCTCTTCCTCATGTTTTTCCATAGATTTTTCAAGATTATCTAAGAGGGTTTTTACTTTCTCCTTCTCTTTCCCTTCTTCAAGTTCCTTTATGAATGATTCAGTTTTTCTGGACTGTTCATTAATTTTATGATCAGCATGTTTAATTGGTGTTTCCATTACATTTAAAGAGCACCCCTCTGTGTGCCCTCTCCATTCTTCCAATAGGTCTCTATACATGTTATTAAGTGCTGACATCAGCATTATTTTTAAACTCTTTGATATTTGCCCATATTCACTATATTTCCTTAACAATGTAATTTCCCACCATTTATTTGATTCTTGTATCCCGCCTTTCTCTAACTCTCAGACTATTGATGAAGGTGCTCTCACTCCAACTCCTTTGGATTTATTGGTTGTCTCCAAGTCATCAAATGCGTCCTGTGCAGCCAACTTTCTTTAACTGTGCTTGTCCGCCATTTTCATTGAAGTTCAAGTTATACTGTTGATACTCACTTCACTGTGTTTGTTCCACAAATGTTCTCTTCGCTTATTAACTCATAAACCAATCATATGGACCAAGAAAAGCATCCCCTTAATGTCTTGAGGTCCCAATCAAAAGTGGACAGTAAATCTAAATCAGCACTTGAGTCTTTTCACAGGGCGAACTCTTACATGGCGTATTCCACTGACCTCCTTTGAGTTTAGTTAGGAGCAGCGATCCGCATCACCACAGGGTCCTGTCAAGCTAAGTGGGAGTTAGTTAGCTCCTCCCCATCGCCCCTCCTGAGTCAGGGCAGTGGCGCTAATCCAAAAAGGCTTGGCGTTACCTGTGGTGTTTTCTGCATTGATTCTCCACTGTCGGCCAGTAGAGAGCTACGGCTCCAAGTTTCTTACCTTTGCAATTCATGATTTTTCAGCTGCGGGTCTTGCATCTGGTGCCTGCTCCTATGCGTGCAGGTCAGGATCAGCTAACCTCAAAGCCTTCCAATCCTCAATCAGTGCGGGAATCAAGAGCAGCTCAGCATGAGTGTCCAGTGCAATGTCTTTATTTCTAAAGTCAAGTGAAGAAACATGAGTGCAAAAACCGTGCCCAACACTTTTCAGTTCGTGCCTTTCTCCACACCATGTTTTCAACCCACAACTCTCGTCCATCTATGCTATCATATTCCTTAGTCCTTCTTTCTTTACCAGAGTGAACAAATCGACCATATTTCCCCTTCAATACAGATGGAACTATTTAGCTGCCATTTCTACTCCTCAGACTGAATCAATGTTCTGAAATATCATTGATAGATTGTTGCGTTCCTTGATACTGCATTATGTTAGCACAGCATGTCTTGATAATAAATAATCATGGTTAATCTACTGACATTTTGGCGATGGTGTGTTAAAAAATAGATCAGTTTAAAACAAGCTTGTCAGTATATCTATGTCACTAATTTCATTATTATATTTCACATATCTTCTCCTTAGGTCTGCATATATCAATGTCTGTTTCCTCACGTTGCTACAATAACCTGTTCACCGAGATCAACTCTCCTATAATATTTTATTAGAGTGCTAATGCAATAAATACATTATGTATCTTCATAAATGAGCAAAAGGAATGAGCATAAATAAAACGCACATCTCCTATATTCTCATAATAAAGTGTTAATGCATTACTCAACTTTTTCATCAATAGATATCTAGCATCACATGTGCTATCCCATAACAGTACCAATTAATTAATATGCATAGGCCATTCTCCATATGCAATTAAGTATCATGTTTGCATCCAAAGAAGTAAGAACACACAGATCATTCTATTCCATAATTATGTGAAAATGCAGAGAATGTCACCGTTTGGGACTGCTTAGCATAAAGTGCAAATATGCAGTATGTCATGATCATGTTTACATTTAATTAAATACTGATGCAAAGAATGTCTGAGCTCAAAGTAAGGTGCAGTATATAATCTTAATTTGACATCATTAAGCAGGAAATGCAATATACATTATATCACAATAATATATGTATCTAGCTAAATGCAAATGCAGAGAATATCTCAGCTTAGCGTAAAGTGCATTATGCAATATATTGCAACAGCATATAAGCTGTTATGTATAACTGGGTCAGTATATAGCTAATTCCTGAGAATAATGTGGGGTTTCATTCCCTTATAAATACATAAGGCAATCCCCTATTCCAGAATGCCATAATTCCAAAGGTTCTAGTGCATCAGATAAAGTGTAACCAATCCATCATAAAAACCATAAATCAGTGCAGACATTAACAAACTGTTAAAATTCTTTTGTCTCTCTTAAATTACTTCATGCAGCTCATGCTCCTTATCCTTGTACTTGAGGAGCCAATATAGTTACTGTCCTTCAAGCTATTATTAAGGTTCTCATGCAAAAGGTTCTCATGTTAAAATTATTGTAGGGTGGACCATTATATATGAATCATGGTAGTCTTTGCAATGTTCTTGTGTGATTTAACCTTGATTCGTTCTGGGTTCATATATTCCATTTCGGTGCAAGAAGACACATTCCTATATCACCATTAAACCCAATTACTGATCTAATTTTTAATACACTTGTGGTACAATGCCATTTGCAGAGAACCATTTCAACTGTTCCATATGCTTGTTCATTATAAGTGCACATGTAACTCTGCATCTGAATTATGTCCCCAAGGTTACCCCGTTCCCAAGGAAAGTATATGGATAGATAAAAAAATTCTTAATTGTTATCCCGGTCCCCTCCTCTTGAATGCTTCTTAATGTGTTTGATTCCATAATATTTAATACATAGGAGATTACCCTGATGTATCTTCCACGTTTATCCGCAGGATAGCTATGATCATGAATTTTAATTGCTCTTAAGCGTTGCAGGATACGTATTTTGACTTTCTTTGTAGTGCAACGTTTTTTGCAAGTGCATTCTAAGACGTTAATGATAAATCCTGTGTTGCAATTGATCCTTTCTATTATTGATATCATTTTGCCCTCAAGTGTGCAATACTTTTTCATAATATGTCCAATATCACATGTCTTGCAGTTCCCACATTTCCAGAAGCTTCCTCTCCCCAAAGTGAACCAAGTGCAAGATTGCTGGGTTTCATAGAAATGTCTTGTGGTTAATAAATTCCCTAAATTTGCTGTTTGCCTATACCTGATTTGTGGGTGCAGCCACTGGGTAGTTATAGTTAGGTCCGCTGTTCCATAGAAAAAGCGTTTATTGCGTTGCTGATAACTTTGGCCCGCTTGATGAATCTCAATGAAACTTTCCAAAAAGGTGCTACTTTTTGACTAGTTTCTGCATGGAATGTATCAGGTGACTTCTTTAAGAAGGGCTACAGCAAAAACTGCTGAATGGAATTACATCGAATTTGGCAGGAAGCTCGATCTTGGTTTGTGATTTGATGTAAATCTGTTCAGTAGTGTTTAAGAAATTAAGGGTCAAATATTTGTATATCTAGATGGCTGGATCTGCGAGAGGCTCAAGAGACTCTCACAGGAAATGTAATTTTTAAAAATAGAGCGTTTGTCTCCCGCGGGAGTGAGCGCTCTGATTGGGTGCCAGCAACATCAGAAAAATGTTGCTGGCAGCCACTACAGGCCTCGGGGACTTAGTCCCCTGTCCCCAAGATGTAAATTAAAAAAATATATAAGGGGGCAGGGTAGGGGTATCCTTCCCCCCATGCCCCATGGAAGGGACCCAGAACGACCCCACTAGGACCAAAATAAAAAAATTCAGCAGTTTCTGCTGCAATCCTGCAGGTCTCCTGCATAAACAAAAAACAAACAAACAAAATGGCGGCACAGGGTCTCCCACATTGTATAATTAAGGGCAGGTAGCACTCTGCCCCCCTCCAAGAGCCACTTTGAGCCCCAGGTCCACTTCCCCCAGAGCCCAATTCATTAATGCCGGGAGATGGGGTGCAGTCCCCTTCCCCAAGCCTCATTCGACCCAGGGGACCCCATTCCATATTCCTCAAATATGGGGAGGGAGTAAGCGGACCCCCTCCTTGAGCCATTATAGGCCCTTGGGAGCCCATCCTCGATGTCGAAATGTTCCAAAAATGGGTGGGGGCCTCCTCCCTGAGCCTTCTCTTGCCCTGGGGACCTCATTCCAGGGGGCCAGCTCACATGCTATGTCCTAGCGAGCCCACCCCGGGACACAGCAGTTTCCCTGCCCACACCAGAGTGTGTTTGCTTCCTCCTGGTGGGAGCATTTTCAAAACTACTGCCACACAGGAGCAAATACAAAGTCTGCTCCCTGCTGGCGGGAACTTTGAAAATGCTCCCGCCAGCTGGAAGCAGTCTTTTTATCTGTTTCCCTATCCACACTGATGCGGGCAGGGAAGCATATCAAGAGATTGCTCCCGCCAATGCAGGGAGCAGGCTGGGGCCAAGGGAGCCCTGGGGCTCCTCCTGTGCCTTTTAAAGGATCGGGGAGGATAGCTGAACGGCCCGCCTCCCCTTAAAATATACTTGGGCCCTGGTGTATGGGGTCCCCAAGGCTGTAAATGGCTCGAGGAGGGGGAGCCACATGCTCCCCCTTTACCTTAATTAGTATTCCTGAGAGATTAGGCCCCCAGGGCCTAATGCCATGAGGTTAATAGGCACTGTGCACAAACACTTCCATTTTTACATGTTCACATTTAAAGTTTACATATTTTTAGACGATGACTTTTAGCCCATATTTGCTTGCAAACCTGTATTAGATAGTGTACTCAGAAAAGGTTGGCTTGCAAATACATATCTTCGTAGGCACATTTTCATACCTTAGAACATTCTGTCCAAGGACCGGGTACACTGTGCAAAAAGTCCTTGTTTGTTGTTGTCTGTTCAGCGACAGCTATGGGTGGGTAGACTCAACAATGCAAGCTGGACCAGAGCTCAGGCACAGTACACATGGGTCCAGTTTTATTACAGAAACTGCAATAAGCCTTTGTTAAACAAAGGAGCATTTCGATGGATTGACGCGGTCACCTCATGCCTGAATTCTAGCCCAGGTGAATCTCATCACTATCATGAGAGGGACGGCAGCCTGCTCTCCACCAGACTGGCTACCAGATGACACAAACACACACGTAAATGGGGAGTTAGACCAATCTAGCGTATCTGGCAGAATCATACCCACCCTATCCTTTCTAGGATAGGTAGTGATAGGTAGGAGTACAATTCTATGTATTCATTCAATCAATGCTACGGTTGTAATGGTTGAGTTATTCAACTTCTTCGCCATTCTATTAATGCTGGTTACTATGCCTTGTTTTCTTTTACTAATCATTGCAGCACTTGTATTTTACACAAGAATCCAATTGCTTCAATAAACACTTTGAGTTGTTAATTAGTGTTTTTCTTGTGTCTCCCTTAGGGCATGTGTGAGTTAACAATGAAAAGGTAGATCTGTTACCATGATTTCCTTGGGGGAATTATGGTTGTCATGTTCTGAGGTTGCAAACATCATCTTGTACCCTGTAAGGTTTAGGGGTCCAGATGGCACACTGCAAGCTAGCCAGGAACTCGATCAACAATTTCTGATGGTATGAGTAGACAGAGTCCCCAGAGTTTTGACGCTTATACTGCCTAAACGCAGTCTTCCTGAATTAGTCAGAACCATACAACATGGCGCCATCAAAGTTACAGGTACTTATTTAATGGGTCGTGTTAGAACTGGGGGTCTCTAGTTGGCAGAGGTAGGTACCTTTGTCCAAATAGGGACCCTTGCTTCTAGTCAGGGTAAGGGGGATACACGACTAAAATAACCCCTGCTCACCCCCTTGGTAGCTTGGCACGAGCAGGCAGGCTTATCTCAGACGCAGTGTGTAAAGCACACATACAGTAACCCAGTGACAACACTACAGATGGACACCACACAGGTTGTAGTATAAAAATAAGTATTTTTATATAGACTTAACACAAGACCCAAAACAATAAAAATCCACAATACAATACGAAAAATATGACTGTCAAATGGTAGAAAATAGCTCAGTTCAATAAAGAGGATAAATGCGACACTTTACTCTCAATGTACCTTTGGATGCGTAACGCAAAACAAACAAAAGGGTCGCAGGGAAGGTGATGCTTCGATTCCTTACACGCAGAAAGGAGGATGTGTTGGTTCCTTACTGCGGCCCGGTTACGATGCGTCGAGATGGCCCTTCGATGCGATGACGATCCGGTGCGATGCGAGAAAATGGCGTCTTGCTTATGGTGCGACAACGTAGATGGGATGCGTGCACGCCCGACGGCCGTGCGGCGACTCAGCGATCTTCTGAGCCACGACAGGCCCTGTGACACGCTTCTCTGGTGATGCGCCAGCATCCTCTGTGGCAGCGGCACGCTTCTCCGGTGATGCGAGGCGCTTCGGTGATGCAATGGCGACAGCGGCAGCGGCGGCACGCTTACTCCGCGATGCGACGACAACTGCTGCGACGGCACGCTTCTCCGGTGATGCGCGGCGCTTCGGTGATGCAACAGCGGCAGCACGCTTACTCTGCGATGCGACGACAGCTGCTGTGGCAGCAACACGGTTCCTCTTTGTTGCGTCGCGCTTCCAGCTCCCAGCGACACGCAGTCTCTCAGAAGGCCCAACAGCAGTAGGCACTTCAATTCCCAGCAAGGGAATTCAGGAGGGGAGCTGCGGGTGAAGTCTTGTATCCCTGAGACTTCAGGCAGGAGGCAAGCTCAATGTTCAAGCCCTTGGAGATCTTCTTCAAGATGATGAAAGCACACTCAGTCATTTTCTCCTTTCTTTGGCAATAAAGTAACCACTGCAGGCCAACCCCAACAACACGCAGCATAGGGGTAGTCTCCTCCTTCAGCTTCCTGGTTCTTCTCCTCAGCAAAGGTTCGTCTTGATTCCCAGAAGTGATCTAAAGTCTTGGGGTCTGGGTCCCAATATTTATACTAGCAAATCCTTTGTCCTCTGAAGGCAGAGGGTCCTGTACCTAGTCCAAACCAGTTCCGGGTGCCTTCTGCCAGCGCACAACTTCTTCCTTTGTCAGTGTGGGCCAGGGTCATCAGACACACCACAGGAGGTGGAGCCAGCATTGTGGAGGGCAGGCACAGCCCTATTCAGGCCCAGGTGCTACTCCTCCCACCACTCCTCATGCAGATAGGTCTATTCAGCCTAGTGCTGACTCACCCTGTCTCCTGGAGTCCCCCAGCCCCTGTCACTCACAAACCCAGACATACAATACACAAGCTAGCAGAGGAAGGCTGGATGGTTAGGCAAGAAAATACCTACTTTCTAAAAGTGGTATTTTCAAACACAGAATGTTAAAACCAACTTCACTAAAAGATGTAATTTATCATTCTGAGTTCAGGCATACTAAATTCGTTTTTCTACCATGTTCCCTGGGTCAGTTAGGATTATAAGATGTTATAATTAAACTGCCCATTCTGGCCTATGGGGACAGGTAGCCTTGCCATAGTGAAAAACGAAATTGGCTGTAATTCACTATCAGGACATGCCACACACACCAGGGCATGTCCTACCTCTTATATACAATGCACCCTGCCTGCAGGCCTACCTTAGGGGTTACTAGCATGGAGAAAAGGGAAGGTTTGGGGACTGGGTGCACTTACCAAGTCGACATGGCAGTACCAGACTGCACACAGGCTCTGCAATGGCAGGCCTCAGTCACACTTTACAAGCTGCTCCGGTGGGTGGCACAACCAGTGCTGCAAGCCCACCAGCAGCATTTTATTTACAGGCCCTGGGCACACGCGGTGCATTGTACTAGGGTCTGACAAGTAAATCAAATAATCCAATCATGGAGTCACTAATCCATACATCAATTTATCATAGGGAGCACTTGCACTTTGGCACCGATTAGCAGTGGCAAAGTGCCCAAAGCATCTAAACCAGAAAAAACATGTCAACAACAGAGGAGGCATAGCAAAAAAATGGAAGGGAGACCCACGCCAATGGTACCAGGTCTAACAGGTCCCCTGAGTAGTTTCCTTACATGCGCCAAAGACCCTCCTCACATTTAAACTGAGATGTCCAGGGTGTTATGGAAAAATCCTCCTCAGCTAAATAAGGAAGCCCTATTTCTGCCTGTAGGTTGTTCAAGCTTGAACCTTTCAAAGGATCACCCCACTATAGTTCACCTTCTCTGAATTCCATGTATCCAAATGGTTAATCCAGTACCAGTGGTCATACCATTAAACTACAGACATATAGCAACACAGATGTTACAACACCATGTGCTCGCTCTTACTGTAGGAGATGTTACGTTCATGGTAGAGGCCCACGAAGTATATAAAAAAGAGGTATTCTATACATGGGTAACATTTTTGGCCACAGAGGGAACTACAAGAACATTTCACACAGACACTCAAGCAGCAATTCCTAACAATTATAGAGCTTACAAAGATTTTGAGAAACACATACACTGGTTCAAAGGCGCACGATCACATTCACTATCAAATGTCAGACTGGGTAACCTCAGCAATGATGGGCAACATGGCCAGTCTTAGCCAGCTACACACCATATCCACAAATATCAGCACTCACAGAGCAGAGCTGTGAACACTTTTCACAGGTCTAGTTAGGTCATACAAACATGTGACACAGTTTGTTATGTGAACAATAACAGCAAACCCAGCAAGGACTGCTCAAGCTGCACAACTGCATTTAGCAATGCCAGCGATTATTACAGTCACCGTTGATTCAATTATAGGAAAGTTCCCACCAGACGGGAGGAGATTCCATTCTGAATTGCACAAAAAACAAATCGGCTTGAAGCAGTGTTTCCCCATACGGGACCTCAAGAAAAACATAAAATTCTTACAATGTGCCCACTTATAGGAATGGTTCCCCCAGTATAAGAATGCGGCACATGGGGCACGGTATTTGCTGCAATCTATACCATTGCGCATGGTATACCATGCATAGCTGTTTTGCCTGATGTGTTCAAGCAGAACCAAAATGAATACAGGGCAGCCCCTGCCCTGGACTCGGGGATGAAACTTATTGTCAATTATGCCAACGTATCCTCAATTATTTTAAGTAATATTAAAGAGAAGCAGCAGCTTTGGCAGTACGCCAACATCTTGCACTAATTCCGTTAGAGGATCAGGAGCGAGAACTACGAAAAACATATTGCTGAAACTATACATAAATAGGTCGAGATAATTTTGTGGCCAGACCTAATAAACCAAAATGTAGGGGTAATTCTGAAAAGGATAACTAAAAACAGGAACCAAAGTCTTCTAAAAACACTGGTACAATAGGAAAAATAAGGAAAAAACTAAACCACGGGATGGATCTCCTCCACAAGAGTCCTCTGAAAAGCGCTAAAATCTAGGCAACTGTGAAACAATTAAGCAGCCTGATCAGTATCAGTATACTGATACACGTCCGTCTCATTCCTTCCAGAAGTCATCCAAAAAAAGCTTGAAGAGAGGAGGACGATCAGAGAGCAGGTCTTCTGACATCATTATACTAAAGGAGCATGAACTTGCACAACAAAAAACTCAATTTAAAAAGAAGAGAGTGGCTGGGATTTTGCTTAAACATGCCACAAATTCTGCAGACTTTTCTTCTGAATCTGGAGTGTGCTCTGACTTAGCTAGACAATAGTTTGCTAGAATCTTCAAGAGTTTCTGTTGGTGAGAGCAGCTAATAAGTTTGTTCAGGTGGAAACACTGGAATAGTGAGTTAGTTCTCCAGGAAGATTGTATAAATTACAACTCCAGATTGAGGATGATATCCCTCGTACCATTAAAGTTGTCTTTTGGGAGAACCTAATATTTGGTTATGACATTCCCTTGTCTGAGGAAGATTGGCCAACTGAAATTGTACGAAAAATCCATCTCAGGGGAAAGTGTGTTAGTACCTTTTTTCTCCAACCTTGTTCCAGAAGCTGTTCAACATGCGAATGCCAAGGAGTGGGCCCTTGCACAAGCCCCAGCATAATTTTGCAACCATGTGGGCTGAGATGAAGGCTCACCTTAACATATAAAACTCATAAGGTCCAGCCCACAAATGCATCCATAATACCCCATCAAACATGAAGCAAAACATGCAGTTAGAGAAATTCTAACACAACTTGAATATCAAGGTGTAATTGAGTCTCACACCTCACCAATGAACACTTCTTTGTTTCAGGTAATAAAACCAGACCATTCTTACCACTTAGTCTTAGACTATAGACAATTAAATAGTCACACTAGCACATTTGCAGTACAGAATGCACACAGCGCAGCACTAATGAATAACATAGTGCGAAATGATACAAGCAACATTAAACATTTCAAATGGCGTTTTCTGTCAAAACATAGTACCTGAAAGCCGGTATTCGACAGCATTTACCGCCCTCAGGTCACAAAAACAATTTTGCTGTTTGCCACAAGGGTATAAGCAAAGCCCAGGTTTGTTCTCTGTCCATGTAACAGGATTGTTACAAAATTTTGACCAAGAAGCATTGTCATATGTCAATAACATATCTTACGGATGATGACTTAGAAACACACATAGCCAGAGTAGATTGCATTGTTGTGGGATTTGCTGAAATAGGATGAAAATGTAATTTCCAGAAATCAAAAATAACCTTTATCAGTGTCCTGTTCTTAGGATAGGAACTATCAAATGAAGGCAAAAGCTTAGAGCTGCATTTCCTAGAGAAATGTGCATTCTTACAACCACCAAACATAATTAAAAAGTTACTATCACTTTTAGGCTTCCTACATTTTAGTAGAACATACATACCAGGTTATGCTCAATGGAGAAAACCGTTTTATGAACTAATCCATCCACACTTCCCAAGCATATATTGGACACCAGAACAGATTTTTTGTTCAGTACAGACTGACATGTTAGCATCAAAACACTTACACACCTGTGCTAACACCACAAGCTTGGTGATCCATTTAATCACTGGGACCACAGGCTACACATATGTCACTTTCAACGAGGGTGACACTGTACTGATTGCATATAAATAATGTTTATATTTCAATGCAGAGGTGTGTTTTGCACCTACAGAGAAACACTAACTGCAGTACAGACAGCTGTTGTGAAGGAAAAATCATTCACTCAGGGGAAACGCATAATTGTCATGACTCCCATTCCGGCCTTGGAGGCTGTCACAGAGGCCAGCGTTCTAAACACAAAAGCCTTCCTCTCAAAATGAATACAATGGGCTGCTGCATTAACAGGTACTGATGTTTACTATGTCTTTGACTCAACATTAGAAACACAAGCTTACCTACAATATAAACAAGAATACCCTGTGCCCAATAAGGTTATGACTCTAGGTGAGTATGACTTCAGAGTCTACACTGATGGTTCTGAACAGCCTGCAGTTGGAACAAAACATCAATAGTCCGCCGCTTTCGCAGTGTTAAGGGGTAAAATGAAGGATGGAATCTTCAAGCCTCTCAAAACCTTTACACAGTCCCTAGGTGATTGCACTGCACAGCTGGCAGAACTGAAAGCTTTAATTCTGCCATTAGAGAATACGGATCCTGAATTTGCTGCACGTAACTTATAGTGTGTGATTCATATTATTGTGTCCAGTCTTACAATGAATATTTACACTATTGGAGCCAGAATGGATTCAGAGACTCTAAAGAGTATACTATCAAGCACAAATTGCTTTGGAGAAAGGTAGCATTCTAAAGCACGTCTGACATAAGCTCATGTTATCCACACACTGAGCTACCAATTTGTAGGGTATCACTGGCTGATGAAGCCGCACAGGCAACAGTGCAAACTGCTGTCTTAGCTGCATTAGCTCGATCCCATATAAGGGTAGATAAAGACATCATGTGGCTGACCCAGCTTCACGCTTTGGCACTCCATTACCAAAGTCAAATCCAGCAAACTAGTCCTACCTATTGAGTGTGAAAAACATTCTGTTTGCTCATATCCCCAAAGTGGGGGTTAGACTAATTCCAAATTCAGATCAAAGACCAGAATTAATCATGGCAACACCTGAGGGGATTGAATCTGCCATGCTGGTGTGGCAGCTACAGTTTCATTACTACAGCAACGCTAATGGTACCAGGTTTTTATAAGCAGACTAAACAATATGTCCTCAGTTGTGAAATTTGTCATCAAATTAAAGTTTCCACCACAGCACGCCCATCACAGATACCCCTCTTGATTTCTAACAAGCCTCTGGCCTGTGTATATCTGAACCATTGCGGACCGTTAAATAGTGATGACTCTTTTAACTACATTCTGTTCGCAGTGGATTCCTGTTCTCCATTCCTATGGGTATGGCCACAGCGATCTGCTGAGTCTTGAACTGTTATAAAAGATGTGCACGTTTTTATCAGAACATATGCAGTAGCTGCATTCCTTTCAGACCAGGGTCCAGTGTTTGCCTCTAAGGCTTACCAGGATACCATAGACACCTTGGGTGTGGCTGTGCACAATTCCTCCCCCTACCATCCTTAGTGAAATTTGATAGTGGAGATCAAAAAACTGGGGCTTAAAGCAGTCTTTAATAGCTAGAGTATTAGGTTCAGGTCGTAAGTTGGATCCATCACCTGTATGGGGTCCAGAGAGCTTTAAAAATCAGCCTAGAAGATCCTTGGGTGGTAGGACTCCTTATGGCAGCTGCAGACCGTGCAGGTAACAGCGGTGGGGTGGTTAGGCCGTGTAGGGGGGATTTCGAGGGACAATGCAGAGGGAAAATTAATTATTTTTTAATTTTCCCTATGCATCGTCCCTCGAAATCCCCCCTTACACGGCCCCACTGCCCCACACTGTTACCTGCACGGACCGCGGCTGACTTATGGAGACCTTTTTGGGGTCCAGATGTGGGCTCTGGACCTTGACAATCCAAGCACAGTGGTGGCAGAGTCACTTTTTGATATAAATGAACATTTGGCTATTTTACAGGAACTGAAAGACTTCTGGTACGAGCAATTGAACGAGTTCAAGAAATGTTAGTGGAGAAGTGAAGGTGCAACCAGTAACTCCTGACTGGATTCCAAAGATCGGGGATCTGGACTGAGAGAAGGTTGTGGACAAGAAGGAGCTTGGCTCATCTTACAGAGTGCTGGTTCCGGTCCTGGCAGTTGAAGGTACCAGAAGTGTATTTTTAGTGCCCCTGGGTGGTTGTAAAAACAAACGACTTGCGTCAATTGACCTGATCAAACCACATCATCAGTCCAGCACTGTAGGCTACTAGGGCTCCATGGTACTTGACTGCATCCTCTCACTACCATAAAGGAAATACCTTTACAAGCATTAAACAACACAGAGGTTTCTGTGGGGATATCTGGGCCTGAAGTTTTGCTAGTTCCAGTTACATCTACCAACACCATAGAAAAACGGTATGCGAATTCAGTCTTCGACAACACATGCCAACAACAAAGTTGTTTATTATGAACCCCATTGGAGTTATCTACCAGTTCTACACCACAATGTGAGGTTCCTGTTTTTTCAAAAAATGTCTGTGGTTATTTTTCCAACATTGTCGACTTTTCCTTGGATTCGTCAGACCCACCATCGCATGGAACTCGAGCATTTATAATTTGGCTCAAAAAGACATACTTTGTTTCACCTTGGATTTATGTTTGGATTTCCATTTGACTGCTTTTCCTTTTCATCTGGATTGGTTTTGTGTCAGAATTTGTTTTGCTTCTAAATGGACACTATCTCCCAGAACGCTCTGCTGTTGACCTGGTAACCGGGGTATTGAAGCCTCATTCTTCATCACACAAAGTTCGAAGAGACCTGTCCCTTGCTTTCTGCAGTCCATGTTTCAGATTGCATTGTTTGGGATAAGGTGCCGTATAATATTTTTGGTCCTGGAGAGACTTTGCAAATTCCGTATGTATTTAAATTATCTCTTAATGAAGTGATCACTCCTGGCAGCATCTCTGATGATTGGGATATTAACACTGTAACATTTATGCTCACTGAGCTAGTACATTGCACTATATTTGACAGTGAAGCTGTGTATAGCGATACATGTAATTATGATGAAATGTTTTGTTATTACTATTATGCCACAATTACTTACACAGAGCAAGTACTTTGCGTGCAGTATTGAATAACACACCATCTTTGGGCAGATCAAAAACACACCAACAATAGTTTGCATATTTTTCTGGCAATTACCCCGTAGACCCAGTGTCTCATTCTTTTAAACTTCTCCCTTCTCTGGCAAAGAAAAATATGCTGACCAAAACTAAATGTATTTATTCGGCTTTCTTTATCTCACAGTTGTCAATACAAGGGTGTGACATTTGGAAAGCCAATGTTGATTTAAAATCTATTTGGGGAATGAAAGATTGGCAAGTACGAGTTACTTTGTTTAGAGCATGACTCATACCAAGACAAATGTTTTTTCTGAACAAAACTGCACAGCAAACATCCTGCCTAGACTTGGGCAAGATAAAGGATTTAAACACACCAAATATTCCCACATTTGCATGTTTTGAAGATTGGCAACAAGTTACAAATAGCACAGAGGAACAGCTCAATATTATGGTACAAAATAATACATATAATTCTTCACATTCCAATCCAGAGGGATGGCTAGTGTGGCCATTAGATACTAATGGTTGTCATGCACATTTTTTTGAACAATACAAAGGGTTTTAGGACAAACAGACCAGACCCACGCTATGTGCAGACACAATACTCGGAATTGTCACAACATACAGAATGGGGAAGTTATGCCTTCAGTGGTTACAACATTCCACATTGGAAGAGGTGAAAAAACACATCTCTCCTATGACATAGATTTATAGGAGTTTTTTTACTAGGTCCTAGAAAGCCACGTCATAAACACCTTCTGTATGGTGTATATAACTAACTTTGTAAAGTTTCACAGCACCAAAGTGCTGATCTGATACGTGAGTGGACAGTGTGGATTTAGAGAAGGCCGTAGCGGTAGTTGACAATGGCATGACGACTTTATCAACTAGAATTTGTTCTTTAAGTAACATTGTGTCCTCAGCTATTGACATCATACAGAGAGATTTATTTCTTTTACAACATGGATAAAGTCAGGTTAGATCTATCATGCTATTACGTGTACACTCCAGACTCTGAAGAGTGGTTGTGCACCCTGGAAGCACTTAAACTCTACTAATTTATTTTTGCCCTATAATTTAACACATGCACGAAAAATGGCAAAAAAGACGCAACATACACAATGCAAAACATAGAACGCTTAGAGAAGTTACCATTTACTGTTGCAGAGATACCATCTGCAGATTTGTTAATTAATGGATTTATATCTCTACCGATTTCAACATGTATACCACACTTGTTTCATCACAGAAGTGACTTTTTCAAGGCTGTAAAACAGTAAAGGACATACGTTGAACAATAGTACAGCACACGTAATAGATTGGTTGAAAAAGTAATAATTAATGCCCAACCTACATCAGGTGTTAAAAATAGAACGTCCTTACCGAAGCCCAAATGAGGAAAAGACCGCTATGTGAATGATAGACCGACAGTGATCAAGATACTTAGCCCAAGGAGAAATAAAGGCCTGCAGATAGAGTACCAGAGAGCGAGCCTGTATTCATGCCTTTGGCAAGAGAGTTTATCGGAAAAGTAAAGAAAAGATACACCAGCTGTGAAAATGTTTTTGATTGGATTCTCAAGATAGTCTAACCTCAAAAGTACAATTTCAAGGTTGTACTGGGTAGAACATGACGAGTACGATGTGGAGAAAAAGAGGTCATCCAGAGAGCCTCTAGATAACAGTTGGGCTGCTTTTATATGAAATCGAACAGAACATTAATCATTAGATTGCAAAGTCCCAATGTCAAAGGTTAAGGTATTGTGAATTCTTACAAAAAACGGAACTTTTATATTAAGATAAACATTCGTCTCGAGAGTGTGAAGTATAACAGTATAAATTTCGTATGGTGGAGCTGCCAGTCAATAGAGCCAGGGGCTCTAAAAATAGACTGGAAAGGAAAACAGGGAAACGGGAAAGTTAAATGCACAAATTTACAATACATACATTACAGTGTCATATCACGATCTACGCGTCACTGTCTATTACATTCGTCTGGCAATAACGATACCGAACCCACAAACACTGTGAAAAATAAGTTTGACATTATATTACTTCAAGTACATCTAAACAAGTCACTATACAGAAGTGCTTTGATACAGTTCAATAAAGAGAAAATATAAATTGTGTCCCAGTGAATCAGTTACAGAGTGCTGGTGTTATCAAAGCCATATGAATAGTTTGAAAGGCAAACTTTTCTTCCATATGGTACACACGGGTCTAGTTAGCATAACATATTCTGTCTGTGTTATCAAGAGGCTCTTCGGACGTCAAAGCTGCACTAGGTGTTGGCAGGACAGGCCATTTTGCCAGCTGTTCCTTGCCCCGTTTACATTTCAAAGGGGCTGCCTTAGCACACACACAAAGAAGACACTAGTCCTTTGTCACTCTATACTTCTTGGAGTCTTGGCAGGGGAGAAAGAAAATTCTAAAACCACATGTGGGGGGAAGTCTAAAAGTTTCTCCCACTTCAAAGGCTGGCGCCAGGTATAAATATTGTATCCTCAGAAACACTAATTTCACTCCTCGACCTGTGGAAGACCCCCAAAAGGACTGCCATGTACTTCAGAGATTTGCCCTGCTGCTTGATGCATGCTTTGTACTTCAAAGAACTGCCCTGCTGCTACCATATGACTGCCCTGCTGCTTTCAGCCTGCCTTGTACCCTCAGAGGACTGCCCTGCTGTTTGAGGACCGCTCTGCTGCTTGATCCCAGGACTACAAAAGTCACTCCAAGGGCTAGTTGGCTGGCCTCCTGTTCTGAGCTACAGTGACAAAAAGCTCCGACAGCTTGATCCCTGCACCAGAACACTGCCTGAACAGAATTATAACCTCCACGTGGTGCCCAACCCATCTTGGACCTTTGGAACTTGAGCTATAGGTACCCAAACAGCCAAAAAGAAAAACCGAGGACTTTTTTCACTAAAAAGGCGGCCTGAGAACTGACAGGAGACTGGGACCTACCTGCTTGCCAATCCGCACAAGGTGCGTTGCCAGTCAGCCGGACTTTGCGGTAGCTCCCTCTATGTTCTTTTATACAGCAGCAGATCCTATTCAGTGGATCCTCTTCAGAGAGGTATCCAGTTTTGCTGAGATTTTGTCAACTACAGCCTGCAGCTTCATCCCACTGGAGATTTTCTACTTCTAAAAGAGTGACTAAGTGCGAATGTAGAAATCTTTACAATGACTTCATCCAACGGTTCCCCAATGATGACGTCTCCTCCTCAGACACCGCCAGCTGCCCTACCCAATGAACTTTACCTTTTTAGACTGCCCTATCTTTTTATGTGCAGAGAATCTGCATTCATAAAGATACTACTAATAAAATACCTTTGCGAATAGCATATAATCGAAAATGTATGCCAAGTTGAAGATTACCTTTGCGAATCAAGCCCAGTGCCTCCAAGTCCAGCTTGACTGCTTTTGTGCCAAGATACCAGAAGGTTAAGCACAAGTTAATTTAGTGGCTTTTGTGGTTCACCCTGACAGGGATTGTGGTTTTTGCATGAGAAGGATCTTCACACACCCCCCCTTATCAAGACCCAATTTCCTACACAGGTGATACATTGAGGCTCTTTTATCTTGCCCTATAAACCAGTACTGTCTGGCATTGTGCCGGGATCCCCTCTATCTACTCTGCTGTTCAACCTATATTTAACCCTGCAGCACATCTGCTGCCTTACTTAGGTGTGTCCTAATATATGTATACAGATGATGGACAGATTTTCTTCAATATCAAAATGGCAAGATCCCACATTAGCTTCATTTCCAGGTGTGGTAAGGTGATGTTTTGGTGGAAGAACAGCAAGGGGTATATTCACAAGAACGCGTGATAACTACCGCAAGAGTAGCGTAACTCAACTTTCAATATCGCAGCCTATCGTGGAAAAATAACCCCGTGTCAACGTGGAATTCACAACAAGGCGGTACCATGCGATAGTCTGCTGAAACCGCGGACAATGTCCGCGATACAACCCCCACAATGGAGATAAAAACACAAACCACAACACCAAATAACACGCGATGGGCCAAAGCGCGATGAGGAAACAGCGACAAGCAGCGCCAGGCCTGCAACACACACCTGAAAGGCATCAAAAATCTCCATAAAAGTAGGAAAAACACCCACACACAAACTGACCAACACACAAGCACCATGGAGGCAGCCGGAGCAGGCGCAGAGGACGAGCGCAACCCCACAAGCACCCCGGACGACCAGCCTGGGACCTCGGGGACAGGGAAGGACAAGGACAAGAAGACGAGGAAGACCAAGTTCAGTCCGCAGGCGAACAGGATCATAGTCACGGAGGTGATGGAACAACATCATCAACTCTTCGTCACCTCCAACGTGTCATTGGGCACCAAAAATGGAATATGGCGGGACATCGTCGACAAGGTGAATGCCGTCAGAGAGCACAAGCGGACAATGGACGAGGTCAAGCGGCGATGGAATGACATCAAGCGGAATACCAAGGAGAAACTCACCGCCAACCAGAAGGCAGCAACGCAGACCGGAGGTGGGGGCCCAGTGCCACAGCTGGAGCTGGATGACATGGAGGAGCTGGTGTCGACAGTCATCAGTATGGATACTGTGGCCGGAGTCGGGTGACCGGACACTGCTCGACAGGACACAACACAACCGCAACAGGGTGAGTGACCGCCAGGTACCGGGGGGACGGGGAGAGATGGCCACAATGGCACACATGCACAAGCAAGCAGGGCACAGTGCACACCCACAATCACTCTGGGTCCTCGCCCAGACCCACAGACTGTCACAATGTACAATGCCATGCTGTCTGAATGTCAATCTGTACCATGCGGCTACATACATGTGGACACATTGTAATACACCATCTCCCCTTCACATCGCAGGGGCATCGTCAACACCTCCTGCAGAGCAGTCACAGCCACTCTTCGCTGATGACGAGGAGGAGGACAACACCAGCATCGACACCCAAACCCTCCAAGACCTCATTGACCTCATCCGCAACTCACCTCCAGGATCAGGGCAGCCCAGCTACATCCATGAGACAGAATAACAAAAACTGAATGTGGCAAGGCTCTATGCGCAAAATAGTTCACAGTAATCCCCACAGTCATATGCAGAAATATCAAATTGTGTGCTCCAAGGAAGAGGGCAGCCACTCGTACCCCCAAAACTGGACCAGAAAAATCCGGTCCTACAATAAACAACAAATTATCCTGAGCACTACTCAGTATGTATTATAAAATCAAAGTCCAGTCCGTCTTCTTGTAACTCCGATGTTTATTCCAGGTAGAAAAATAGCCAACACGTGTTTCGTCAGGTCTGATGCGTCCGCATCTCTGACTTCATCAGGGCTATAAACAAATTAATAACATATGTTTGAGTCACACTAAAATTTATTAAATAGAATCCCCTTCACCACAACACCCATGTGTTCGGTAATCTCAAGGTGATTCATAAATAACAACCACTCCAACAGGAATGGTCACATTAGTTATCATAAAATTATTTATGTCATAGAAAGAGGGAATTAAATAAACGATATTAATTATTTCACAAGAAATTAAAAAACAATCATTGTCGCTTCACGTGCGTACAGTATATCCATATTATAAACACAAAACAATAATCATTAAAATGCATCAACAACACACAGACCTATTATGTATAGTGCATAAACCACCACCTAACCCGTGACTAGCATCAATTCACTTTTCAGTTGTTCCGGATAATGAGCTCACCTTGTACAATATCTCTCTAATCCAGACATCCACTGCTTGACATAGACTTCTATACAGTCAATAGTCTTATATAGGCCTCCATCCAAAATATCCAAAAATCAAAATACGATTTCTCTAACCTGTAGGTAATATAAGTGCATCAGAAAACCTGGTCTATCACCCAAATATACACTTCCTACAGCTAATCATAACACTAATAAGAATTATGAGCATCCACATATTAGGGTGCAAAACATAATCATGCTATCTGATTCTCTATCAAATCAATCTGTTGCAAATGTAAAACCCACGTCATGCCCATTGCATACATTATTCACACCCTATTCCCAAGTATTACCAACACATATCACTGATAATGAACGGAAATTAAACATACCCAATCAAACAGATTACACTATACCAACAACAGTTACTGTAACCCAAAATAAATCAGTGTTCTGCGATTAAGCTATCCAATACTACGGAAACAATCATATCCGATCACACAATCCCGCATTTTTAGAGTGCTTGAGTTGCATCTAAACCGAGCTCATGGCTTGCCACGTGTTATCTACGGCCTGTATATTATATTAAAAGACCCCCAATTTCACTAGGTGTCCTAGCATCTTAATAAGCATCACAACTATACCCATATACACGAGAAACATTAACAATACTCACCCGAGTGGCAGAGAGTACTCCTCACTCGTCTTGACGGCGTTTAGCTCGAGCGCCATCTTGAATCTCTCTTATTTATAGCGGGCCCGAAGTCAGTTACCTAAGCGTTACTGGTAACCACTACTTAAGGATGCTTTAACAATTAAAAACAACCTTCATATCTAAAAGCAATATCCTAACATGCAAATAAATTGCATGTAATTATAATACATCGTGGTGTATAAAGCTAAAAGCCAACATTATCCTTACACAAGATGGCCGCTAATACCTTCAAATACATGACGGAGTTCAACATAAGTAACGAAACTACACTCGTCACCCATACATAGTTTTTAAATATCCAAAGAAGGCTTTATTACTACCTTGGACATGCGCAAAATAACGTATATCACTCATTTGCTGATTACATCGCACATGATCCAATATAAACCAAATTCAATAAACTGCGGATCTCGTAACTATATTATCGCCACTAATAAAAAACCTTAAAAATCACCAAATATCCTAATAGCATTAAATGCATTATCGAAATTAGGAAAACTATTTATGTCATACAAATGCATGAGACAGCTATCATAGACGTCCTCATTAATTAAAATATCACTAAATTCTCCCACAATTATCTATCCTATGTATGGTGACTTTAAACCCTCCATTCAAAGATGGAGGCTACAAATTCTGCATATATTCTAGAAGGTGAGCCCACCAACACGGAACAACTAAATTGCTAATCAGAAATCTATTGCAATATCACAGAGCAAGACATCATCAAAAAACAAGTTAAACAACCTAACGTAAAGCTGGGAAACATACAGATATATACATTGATGTGTGTTACACAGACTACGCAACGTAACATTACTACTCCACTACTTTATAAAGCTTCATCTCTTGCACATTACGGAACTCCAAGTTTTAATAATCAGCATCACAATCTATACATTCCAATTAGCCCAATCCATCCATATCATGTACCTAGAAAATATTGCATCTCATGATCCATATTGAGTCCCCGTTCCACAGATTTCAACGTCATTATCCAACGTGCCTCATTCTGCCTCAACCTTAACTCCCAGTTACCCCCTCTAGGGTTACTGGGTGTCATCTGTAAACCATGGAATCTAAATTCTAGATGTTTACCCTGAGCAGTACAGTCGCACATGTGCTGTGCTATCGGGTATCTCATATCTCGTTGCTTGACTGCTCTAAAATGTTCCATAATTCTCTCTCTCATTGGTCGGATGGTACTGCCAACATAAATCATCGCACAATTACAAATCAATACGTATACTACATACTTAGTCATACAGTCAATGTGGGTCTTGATTTTAAACGTAAATGAACCATTAAAACTAAAATCCTGGATACCATCCACGGCTAACTTACACATACTGCAGTGGCCGCATTTATACGAGCCAATCGTCATAGTATGTAACCACGTTTCTGGTTTCAATATGGGTGGATAGCTTGGACTAATAATCCCTCGTATAGAGTTACCTTTCTTATAAGTGATACTGGGATAGTCCCTCACATGGCTCTGCAGGTCCTTATCCATTCTCAACAAGGGCCAGTGTCTTTTAAGTATATTATACAGCTTGTTAGAGTAGGGATGATAATTAGTAATTAATCTCACAGTACTCTCCTTATTTCCAACGCTTGTATCTGCTCTATCTTTCAAAGTATTAGTACGTATAAGGTTCCGTGCCCTAGTCTCAGCCTGATTCACCACATCCTTGCTATAACCTCGTTTGAGGAAACGTCCACTCATGTCTTTCAAATTCCAGTCAAATGCATGTTCCTGGCTACAATTTCTAAGCGCCCGTAGCATCTCGCCATAGGGGATGGAATTAATTTGACTTTTAGGATGAGCACTATCTGCATGCAACACAGAATTGCATGAAGTGGGCTTATGGTGCATGCGGCTATGGATTTGATCACCTAAAATATAGAGCTCAACATCCAAAAACACTAGCTCCGTTTTACTCTGAGTCATCGTGAACTTCATATTATGATCATTGTTGTTAAGAAACTTAAAAAACAGATCTAGTTTACAAGAGGAGCCTGTCCAAATCATTATGCAATCGTCGATGAATCGACCCCAATAATGTATATCGTCAGTCAATTCTCGTCCGCGTGGTCCCCAGATATGCACCGTCTCGAACCAGCCCATAAACAGGCTGGCGAAAGATGGCGCAAACCTGGATCCCATCGCGGTACCACACAGTTGCTTATACCACTCACCGTTAAAGAGAAACATATTGTTGTTAAGTATCAAGCGTGACATCTCAATCAACATTTCTGAGTGAGACATGTACTCTACTCGCCGTTTGTCCAAAAAATAACCCAGTGCATGCAACCCTATCTCATGTTCTATATTGGTGTAAAGTGAGACAACATCAAAAGATACCAAGGTCATACCCGGTTCCCACTTTACATCACACAACATGTTTAACAAATGCTTAGTATCACGTATGTACGAGGGTAAATTGGATACGTGTGGTCGTAAATAAACATCCACATATTGAGATAGTTTCTCTGTGGGCCCCCCGTTCCCTGAAATAATGGGTCTACCAGGGGGAAATTGAAGTCTTTTATGCACCTTAGGCAAGGTGTACAAACAGGGAAACCTCGGTCGATCAACCACTAGAAATCTATATTCATCCTCATTTATAAGCTCATGTTCACGCCAATCTTTCAGATGTCCATTAACAATACGGGTGACTTCATATGTTGGATTACTGCTCAATTTGATATAGCACTTATTATCTTTAAGTTGCTCAAAGATTTCATTATCATATTCAACTTTACTCATGACCACCATACACCCACCTTTATCAGCTTCCCGAACAATTACACTCTGATCTTGTGCCAATTCATACAAGGCTGCTCTTTCCTGAGGGGTCAAGTTATTTTTAAAACGGTAATTCTTATATTTATTTTTGTTTTCTTGCCATTTGTCAATATCTGTTAATACAGCTTTATAGAATAAATCAATATTGTTACCACTTTGTAACTGTGGGGTCCAACGTGACTTAGCTTTAAGACCACTGTCCTCACTTAGATCATGATTTAGCTCTAGCTCTTGTAATAATTTATAAACTGTTACGGGATCTTCTTCATTCTCAGTAATTGACAACAGCATCGCTGTATTCTTAATATCAGCAATGGTACAAGATATAGGCGGTCTGTCACATACATCACTTATATTAGACGGTTCTCTGTTTGCAAAGAATTTCTTTAATTTCAGCTGTCTAATAAACCTATACAGATCAATTTTTGTATCAACAACATCATATATTTTAACAGGACAAAACCTCATACCCTTACTGAGTACTGAATTCATTTCTCTCGTAAGAATCTTATCTGATAGATTGACCACCTTCATTTCAAATTCCGACCTCTCATCTACTGCTGTTTGTTCCACGATCTGGTCTGCATACCTCGTCTTTCTCCTGGTGTATTGCCCCCCTCTGCACCCCCTCCTGGTTTTGGTGTTTCTCCTCCTTTTACCCTCATATTTTGCTCCTTGTTTCCCATCCTTATTCTCCATACTTCCCTTAAAAAAACACTGGATTGATTAGAGGTTCCTTCTCCAGGGTCCTCATCCCCACTACTGGAAACATTGCTGATTGATGTTGCACTCTTTTCACTAAAAGATGATGTCCTACTAGCACCTGCTATAACATCTTGTTTAACCAAATAATCAAAACGTTTAGCAAACGTAAAGACTCTACCACCAGGAGACCCCACCCACCACCCAAACCACCCAGCAGGAGGCACCCACAGCCCCGGCACCCTCCCAAGTCCCCCAGGAACAACAAATGGCCTTCCAATGCTGTGTGCTGGAGGGCCAGAGGGAGACGGCCGAGCAGGTGCGGGTGGGGTTCGAGCTCATGGCTACCAAACTGGACGCCATCCTTGGTTGTCTATGTCCGCCCCATGGGTTCCAGCGAGCCCTGACTGACATCTCTGGAGTCATGACGCGGAGGGAAGAATACCTGTCTGCTCAGAGTGGCCCCAGCGATGCCAGCCATGAGCTGGCACACATGCGGAGGCTCATGGAGGACATGGTGCGGATGGAGGCGGAAAGGATGGCAGCCGCCATTGCACATCAGCGAAATGTAGCTGGGATCTACTGTGCCCTGCATGTCCTCATCATGGCATTGCTGCCACAAGGCGTGGAGATGATGAATGCTGCTGCCCCCACACCATCCACATCTCCGCCCCCTGGTGTGTCAGTGCCTCCCAGTGCGGCAGGCGTATCCACTCCGGCACCTGATGTGTCACTGCCACACAGTGCGGCCGACAATCCTCCTCCGGCCCCTGATGTGTCAGTGGCACACAGTGCCGCAGCCGGTACTGCAACACCCACAGGTGGGGCAGGGCACACACCCGGGGATGAGGACGTGGATGGGACTGTGGTCAGGAGGGCCAGGCATTAGCATCCATTTCCGCCACCTTCCCTGTTACTGCTTGGTGCCACACATGGCCTCAAGACCTACCACTGACCCCTGATACACTCCGATGCACTCACCTCGGACAGCGACATGGACTGCCACATCCTGTTTGACGACCAATGACATGGCGGACAGACTGCGGACTGTACCCTTCCTCTTCCGAAGTACAGGTCATCCCCGGATGGACACTGGCTGGCCCTCCACGGGCCCAAATTGTGTAGTGTGCTCGGCATTGCCCTGTACCGCTCCAGCTGCATGACTGCACTGGATGTGCAAATAAACATCCAGTGATGCACTGCTGTGTAATGTCTTATGTCATTCATGTATGTATGTGTGAATGAATGTGGGGACAGTGCCTTCCCTTGCGTCAATGATGTTCATCCTGTGGGATGCCAGTCAGAGGGTGCGACATTGCATTTTGTGTACCGGGTTCCGTGAACACTACAACAGGGACACACGCATCAGTCACTGCCTTGTCCGGACATGGACTGGACCACGCCCAGAGCCCACGAGTCATTGTTGCAAGCCCTGTGCTGGTCGGGCGTACGGCAGGCCAGTCCACTCCGCTAACGCCCCGAGAGGGGGCCCTCATTGCTACCCGTCGCGGGCATACTCGCTGGTGGTGTGCAGGTCACTGGTCTAGTTGTCAGCATGTCACAGCCACTCCCTGAGGGCAGGTTTTCACACACACCACACCCATCCGGCACAGGCGTCACAGGCCATGTGACTCCGCCAACATAAGAGGCCGACGACGTCACATTCCCCTCTTCCGGTGGTGACTGGATGACGGCCGCTCCACAGTTCTCACTCATGTAGGGCCCATGAGTTGTTGCGCACAGGGTTAGTGGCATCCAAGGCCTTGCGGACGGCACGGGCCTACCACCACGTGGCGCAGACTGGGGTTGCACAGGGTTAGTGGCACACGAGGCCTTGAGTAAGGCACAGGCCTACCACCACGTGGCGCAGACTGGGGTTGCACAGGGTTAGTGGCACCCGGGGCCTTGCGGACGGCACAGGCACCCTGCCATGGGACGGTGACTTGGGGTGCACTGTGTCAGTGGCACCTTGAGCTGCTGAGCGGGTGTGCAGCCTGCGATGATGCCCCGTCCCAGCGGTATGGACAGCTCAGGTTTTGTGTGCCCTGCTGGACCGCAGTGTAGGCCAGAGCCAGCGGGCAGCGCGGGCCTACCGCCCCGTGGCGTCGCTTCCGGGATCCCAGAGTTAGTGGCACCCATTGGGCTGAGCGGGTGTGCAGCCTGCGATTGTGCCGGGTGCACTGGTATGTCCTCTGCCATGGAGTAATCAAGACCCAGCACCAAACGTGAGACCTGGTGGCCTGCGGAGCGGGGCTGCATGATGTGGAGGGTGCCATGTCCGCGGGCCCCGGGCTTGTGGCTTGCAGCGGGATGTGGTGGGACCTCCTGTCTACGCGCCGGTGGCGGAAGGTGAGCATTGAGGCCTGGGTGTGCATGGGCGGGAATGCTCCGATGGGCGGTGGGAGAGGTTGGGGTGCCTCTGCCTGGGTGTGCATGGGCGGGCAGGCGATGTTGTCTTGTGCAAGTGTGTGTACTGTGCCAGTCATGTATCTGGGCTCTGTTTCAGCTGAAGGCTCTGAATCAGATGTGTGACCTGGTGAACTGCCCTACATACCAGCACGTGGTTGGAGACACACCGGTGGCAGCAGGTGAGCAGTGTGGCCTGGGTGCGCAGGGGCGGCACTCTCTCTCTCTCTCCCTCTCTTCCTCTCTCTCTCCTCTTTTCTCTCTCTCTCTCCCTCTCTTCCTCTCTCTCTCCATCCCACTCTTCCTCTCTCTTCCTCCCTCTCTTCCTCTCTCTCTCTTCTCTCTCTCTCTCTCCCTCTCTTCCTCTCTCTCTCTCTCCCTCCCACTCTTCCTCTCTCTCTCCTTCGCTCTCTCTCTGTCCTCTGATGTGCGCAGGACACACCTTCTCATCATGTTTTTTGTCTTACAGGCTGTGACCTACGTATTGTCCGGAGGGGAGCGGCCATGTGTCTTCATTTCATTTAGTTGTTCATTTTAATAAAGTTTCATTTGTTGCTTCGAAGGTGAATGTGTGCTGGTCATTTCTGTGACGACACATCCATGTCACCAGTTGTGATTGTGAGGCATCAAGCGGAATATTTTGTACATGTTTCGGTGTGGCTGATGTGGCATGTCTTTGGTCGGGGGGTGCCAGGGAGGGGTGGTCCTGGGGGTGGTGGCTGTGGGTGTTGTGGCCCTCTTGGGTGTCCGGGCTGCATGATGGGTGGCTCCATGGCATCTGTTGCCCTTCGGATGTGGCCCTGGGCTGTGCTCCCTTTTGTGGTGCTGGCTGCCGTCCGACTTTACACCAGGTCAGAGCAGGTGTAGATTTCCTGGTGCTAACGCGCCTTTTCGCCTGTTTTGTGTTTTTATCGCGGATGTGGCTGGTCGTTGTGAATGTTGAGGTGTGCTGTTGTCTCGGCTTTTGTCACGGGAATGCCTACTCTGCATCTCATTAGCGATATTTGCTGGGGTCCTCTGTGGCGATGTTTTTTGCGGCCGCTATCGCGGGTAAACTGGTGCTGTGGGCTGTTTACACCGGCTTGTGAATGGGGGGGTAAATTTATCACGACTTTGGCTGCGATAAAGTGCCGTTAATTCGGCGATAGCTCCTTGTGAATATGCCCCCAACTGTCTTAAACTACACCTGACAAAGGGCCTTATTTGGATGTTGGCGGATCTGGACTCGCTGTTTCTTTTCTGACGGATTTCCTGCCCACCAGCTTCGCAGTCCGCCTGCTGAATTTAGATTTTGGCTGGTCGTTGGAGGGAAGACTGTAGGAATCCCGCCATTGCTGCCATAATCTTCCTCCAGCTTCAATGACGTCATGGGCAGAAACAGCTGTCGGAGGGAGTCCCACCAAGAATACTGCAGAGCCGATTATGATGTGTCTTTCTGTCGCGGCAGCTGTGGCAGGGAAACCTCCAAGCTCGGGTTACCACTTATGTTTCCATCTTGAACTCCATTGTCTAGTTCCTTCCTGTGCTGCTGCTTCTTGACCACGACGCTCAGCAGCCCCATTGTAGCAGGAATCGAATATAGGCTTCTGTGTCACTTGTCTCACTATGATTCATGTGTTAACATTAGCTTTCGCCCAAATTCAAAATTGATTCAGAAAGCCTTCAACACCCAACTCAACGATGACGCAACAATGGCCCTGCTAGGCATTTGTATGTGCATGATAATTTCCTCTTTATAAAGACTTCCTATTAATTTTTCTGATGATTGCCTTGGGAACAAAGTATGGAAGGGTGCATTAAATATAACTGTCTACATGTGGTGGGCTTGGTTATGCTTGCTTAGAAGTGCTGATAATATACGCTTCTTACAATCTTTGCTCTACCAGACAGCTGTGGGACCCTCTCAACGTCTATCTTCAAATAAACCAACATCCATTATCATCACGGGATCAACATTATCTCTCTCTCGACTCATTCTCTCTAAGTCAAGGAACGATATTGCCTTTCTGCATTAACACAGACAAATTCCATCTTCATGGGCCAACCGTTTCCAGTCTCCTATTCCAACACTTTTGTCTACTCTCTCCTTACTTTCTTCTTGGCTCTATTTTATCCCTGCTCTTCTTCTGCAAATATAACCTGTAATGTTCATAAGCTATAATTTTACATTGTATACTATTCATCCTATTGTAAAGTTAATATATATGATGACAGGATACTACCACTTGCATATGTAGCATCCTTACTTGATTAAGAACCCTGCTACTTTCATGTATTTAATACCTGTTGCACTTATGTCCCTATGTTACAAATACTATACCTATGTTACAAATACAATTTATTAATTAAAACTTTTTAAATGAAAAAAATAGTAAACATATTGTGATGTTAATACTAATGTATATTAATTGTATGTATTTAGTTTAAATGTAGGAAAAAATAAAAAAAAACAAAGATTAAGATATTGAAAGCTGGGATACTCTGTCACAAACATGACGGCTATTCCGTCCTCTGTATTACCAGTACATTATGGGCACCATTCCAATGCCAGTCAAACGAGCGACCGACCGGCATCATATTGGAAATGGGACCACCCGACAAGGAGTCAGCAGTCCCACTTCCCAAATCAGGATGCGACCACTTTCACAGCAGTCGGAAAGTGTATCTTTCCTATTGCGGCTTGTGCTGCTGACTGCAGCACAAGCCACAATAGGAAATATACACTTTTTAAACATCCATTCAACATGTGGCAGGCTCCATGCGGTGCCTGCCCCACTATGCATGGATGTTTGGGGGGGCACCACAGGTGCCCCCCCCCAGGCCTTATAGCAGAGGCCGTGGGGGATGGGGGCCCCACAGTCCGTTTCCGACAGCCTTTCTATGGGAAGACTGTCAGAAAAGTGCATCGTAATCCCCATGGTGGTGCCTACTGAGTAGGCACCGTCTCCATTTTGGGGATAACGATCCGCCCTCCGCCCCGACAGGCTCCTTGAGCCTGTTGGAGGCAGAGTGGATTGCCCCAGCATGCATCGGTCAGACCGCCTGTATCAAAATATGGCGGTCGGACCTATGCCACAGATGTCAGCCAGAATGCCTCAGATTAGCTGTTGGATGGCTTTCCTCTGACATCGTAATTGGGCCCTATATCCTTGCCACTTGTAATAAAGCAGACTGGTTTGTGATGGACTATGCCATCAGCCAAAGTTTAAATGAGACACTAAATGATCAATTATTTCTGTTCAATTGTATGTTAAAGGTAGCCAATTTTATAACTCCAAGTCAGAGGGTCAGACAGCAATTAGAAGTTACTTGGCCTCAACTGTAACAACCAGAGTCTTTTGCTTCTGGGGTCAGAGTGTGGAACATGTATCAGGGGCACCATGGACATGTGTGCCTTCTTTTTGCTCCTTACAGTGTACTTTGCATTACGGAAAGAGCTGAAGACTCTTAAGAGGCCCCTTCAGTGATACAGTGATTAGATTGCACTGTGCCAAATGTGATATGCCCTCATGTGTGTGGGGGTTTGGTCCTACACAATGAGGGAACGAATTGGCCCGGCTCCCACATCATGTTTTTGATGTGGGTGAAGAGGCAAAAAGACTATTAGAGGCTCAGTTACTGCTCTCCACTTAGAGGTGGTGCACAGTCAGTTTGCACTTGAAGTGGGTAGAAGGGGTTATATGAATTCCCTAGGCACCCACCTCCAGGTGGGTGCAGTCACTTGCTGCAACCACCTGCAGCAGGATTTCTGCCCCTGTAGAACTGTAGGGTGAGTTTCAGCCTGAAGTGAAAAGCAAATTTGAGGTTTCAAACATATGGTCCACCATTCACCAATGTGCTATTTTCAGTGCTGGTGTGGTTTTGCTCCAGCACTAGGAGCGACACATTCGGTTTAAAAGACTGCATTGTCTCAGCCACCACCCGGTGCACCCAGTTAAAGGTGAACTGCAATGCAGACAGGGCAATGCTTGCTATTTATAACATGGGCCCTGGTGGCATGGGAGTGAGGCAGAGCAATCAAAGGATTACTTAGAGAGGTGCTCTGGGCTGGAAACTCAGGACTTGGCTAAACACAAATCTAAATGCTAAGCACAAATTATAAATATAGACACATGAGCAGGTGGGAATACTAATTTTAGAGGTACCTTAAACAGCTTTGGTGGCAGCAGAATGTAATCTCTTAAAACAGCCCCATATGCCAAAAACAACATCTGTTGTACTTTTATGACAAGTTCATGGCTGTTAGGTTGGTCAAAAAGCTGTCCTCAACAATTCAATTAATAGAAACCAACATTTCTATATAACCCAACATTGGAAGATGTATCCATCATATGCACTTATTTAGACTTTCACCATTAATAAGATATACCAATAGGTTTCAACCTTTTCAAAAGCAAAACAGTACCAAATAGTATATATTTCATTCACATGTATACTTCTACCATTAAGCATGTTGCCTAGCAACCACAGAAGGCCCAGGAGTGCAATACAAAGATGAGCTCTAAGCCTCATAGCCAAAGCCCAGCCTTAATTTTAAAGAGCTCAACTCAGGCTGACGTGGTCCTGCAGGTGCCCCAGCTCCCAAATGGTGCCTGAAAATTAATAGATATGACAGCATACGAGGTCAAAAGCTCATGCTGTCAGGACAGTGCATTGTGTCATGGGCACCCTCACTTCAATGTTGGTGAAGGAGCCAGCTGTTATGTGCAACACACTCTCCTGCTCTGCCACGTTCTACTCTTCAACGTGCAGGGAAGAGGGTGGGCTGCTCATTGTACTCTGGCCATTTGGAAAGCTATGTCCTCCTCATGGGTCATGTGGATCAGGCCGATGGGCTCCACAGGCCCTGAATGAATTATTGATGGCTCCCAGCACTCATTGGGGGAGATTATACTTCACAAAGATGGTGCCAATAAGATAATCACACAGGAAGACCCTATTGGCAATGGGTGCCAGAGATGGTTTCCTTCGTCCATGAGGCTGCCAAGACCACCCCAGCAGTTTCTCCCCTCTTCAATCTGGGTAAATCAAAATACATTGCAAACACACTTGGCTCTGCAGGTCCCCCAGAGTCTTATCAAGGTAGGTTAAAGAAACCACAAACCAGAGTAAGGATTTTGTAAGCCTGGAAGTCGCACACATCCTTAGAGACCCACCGAGAATTTAAGGAGGCTGCACTAAAGTCGTCTTTTGAATGTAAGAAATCTCTCGCCCTGCTGGGACAATTTTCACTGGGTTTATTGCTTATTGCTCCTGCTAGCACACTCCAGCAATTACAAGCAATATTTTAGTGCCTCTTGGCTCCCAAATATCAGAAACTGTGTTGTAGGTGATTTCAAAACCTTTGATATTGCTGTTTCCTTCTTCTAGCAGCAGTGAGATGATAAGAGCTGAGGACTTGTGCTATTGTTCTAGTTCTTGGAGTCTCTTGGGATCTTCATGCAGCAGTACCACATGGTCTTCAAGGCATACCACTCTTGAAACCTGCACTCCCCAGACATCCAGGCCTTCATACACTTGTAGGCTACCTGTGTGATCATTAGGAGCCCAAGGTAACCCCTCCCAGGGAACCCACAGACAGGACCAGTACACAGAAGCCCAAGAAGACTCCCTTCCTGCAGGGTCCCAAGTACGTCCATCGTTTACTGTCCCCAAGAGGGAGGTGGGGAGCTAGTGCCACTAGCACTGTAGGAGACATTCAAAAGAAGTCCAGGTTGTGCAAGTTCAAAGTTCTTGGACTCTAGACAAAGGTTCATTCATGCTGTGGACCAATTGTCTTCATTTGCTTCAGCTCTCTTCTCTGCTAGAGCAGACTTCTGAAAACATAGATGGAGAGTTCTAGTGGGAGTCCCTACCCAATCCAGGCATGCCACATCATCCCTCTACCCCTAACTGGCACTTCCTGGGACAAACCCACAGGCAGACCAATCCCACTTGATTTCTTTTTTTTTTTCTTCATATGCCTTAGTGCTTCCAGGTTTCCATTCTTAATTTGTAGTCTGCCCTGTAGGGAACCTTCAAGATGACAGTGTTTTGGAAAAGAGGGTGATTGGCTGCCATGTCCTCTCCCCACGTGGCTTAATCACTGGACTATTTCGACAAAGTGTCGGCTTCATAGTCTGACTCAAAAATCTTTCATTGTGCCTTTTCAACCAATTTGTCCAAGGTTTCCATAACGTAACCACCTTTTTAGAAGGAGAGCGATATAAGTCCATCCCATGGATGAAAAATACTGGCTTGAGCCATTCAGATTTGGGGGGGTGGGGGGTGGATTGTTTGAATTAAATATTTACAAATCAGCCTTCTTCCCAATAAAATTAGATAAAACATCAGTTTATTGCCATGATCTAATTGCTCTCCAACTTCTGGTGGCAACCCAAAAATAATTAGTTCAAGACTTACCTCAAATTGAGTATGCAAGAGGCCATTCACAAATTTACATACATCTTCCCAGAAGTCCTGGATAAGGGGGCAAGTTACAAACATATGGATATCATCAGCATTCTTTAAGCCACATTTCTTGCAGTATACATCATTTGATCCTTTTAGTTTTGCTAGCATTTTCAGTGACCAAGCTCTGTGGAAGGAAAACAGATGATTCCATCTTAAATATGCTGATTTGACCACATCATATAATAACCGAAAGGATACTTGCCACAAATGATCTGGATTTATGTTCGATGTTATTCCTCCCCATAAGTGGTTCGGTAAGCTTCGCCATTTTTCTCAGATGTCCATAATTAGCTCATACCAGGTTGCCACCAACTTCTTTTGTTGCCTGCTCCGAATCTTATGTTCTTCCAGGTCATTTGTACCACCATTATGTTCTCCATCAGACCGAGCCCAACTCTGTAATTGAAGGAATTTAAACTTGGACACCGTCATCTTGGTTACTTGTTGGAATTGCTTCCAAGAACATAGCTGCCCTTCTTCGAGAATCTGACACCATTCGGTGATACCAGTTTCTCTTAAACTCACTGCCAGTCTGTCTTTTAGGCATTCTGAGGATCTTGAAGAGTCCCATAATGGAGCATACTTACTATAACATGGCGTCATATCTGTGCCCACAATTGGGCCGCCTCCTGCAACACCTTTAGCCTTATTTTTTTTAAATACTTCTGGTGTCCAAATTTGTACATATATTTGTACCCTCCATTTTCTACTTCCTTGAGCAAGGTCTCCCAAAGTTGATCACTCCCTGACTCCCCTGTATCAGACAGAAGAAATGTAAAAGAATTTAGCTAAAAATCCCATGCATATATTTGGAAATCTGGAAGTGCGATGCCCCCTTTATCGTACTTCTTTCGCAACTTCCTTCTTGCAATTCTTTTGCCCTTAGATGCCCATATGAAAGTTTAATCTACCATGAAGCTTTTGGAGTCAAGAATTCTTAAAATGGAGAGGTACCATGTTAAAACGAAAGGTACATTTCGGTAGAATTGTCATTTTAACTAAGTTTGTCCTCCCAAATATTGTTAATGGGAGATGGGACCAGCTGAGTAGTAACCTATTCGTTTCCACCATCATTTTATTAAAATGTAGTTCTGCCAATTGTCTTAATGAACGGCCCACCTTTATACCCAAGTATTTTATTTCTTTTTTTATCACACTCCAGATCATCACCTCTGTCTTGGAGGAGTTGGCCTCATACACCTCCACCTTCCCACATTCTAACACCAGGAGGTCTAAGCTACCCAGGGTTGGAACCAGATCTTGTGTATAAACCATTACACCATCGGCGTATAAGCAGATGTTTTTTCACCAAGTGCCGTACGAAACAGGAGTAATTTGTTATTCCATCCTGATCTTTTCAGTTAAAGGTTTAATATACAAATTAAAAAGCAATGGGGAGAGGGGGCAGCCCTGTCTGGTTATTTTGAAACTTGATGTTAAATTCCCATTCAACAAGATCTTTGCAGATGGCGCTTTATAAATCCTTTGTTTGGCCCTGCAAAACTTATTACCCATATTATAATGAGTGAGCATGGTATACAGATATTGCCAGCTCACCCTGTCAAAAGCCTTGGTGGCGTTGAGTGTAATAATTGCCCAGGGTACTTTACTTTCCGTTGCTAAGTCAATTATTCCTATTAGCTCATGGCTTACATGATGCACAAATCTACCTTTCAGGAAGACTTTTTGGTCTTCCGCTACCAACCCCCCTATTACATTGATCAGTTCGCTGGCAAGAATACTGGCATAAAGCTTGTAATCACAGTTCAGATCGAAATTGGTCTGTGAGATTCACAAGACCTTGGATCTTTCCTTGGTTTTAAAATTAGTGTGACTACTGCTTCCTCCCAAGTTTTTTAAGGGGGAGCTCCTTCTTCCCACATTTCTGCGAAAAGTTGAGTCAATACTGGGCATAAGATGTCACTTAATTTTAAATAAAAATCATTTGGAAGCCAACCTGGCCCGGCTGCTTTATTTTTTTTACCTTTTTTAATCGAGGAGATAACCTCATTCTGGGTTATCTCCTCTTCTAGAGTTTCTTTTTCTTCAATTGAAAGTCTACCTACTATCTGTCCATCCAGCCATCTGTTAAACTGCCCTTCCGAGACACACAAATCCTTTGTATATTACTCCCCAAAGAATTCAACAAAGGCTTGCTCCATCTTCTGCCTTCCTCATAAACTATTACCCGTTCTTCTGCATGTTATCTCACTTATCTCATTTCTTATGAGTCCTCCTTAGTCTTCCAAGCCAGAAGTTTCCATGAAATTTTCGCTGTTTTCAAAGTGTGCTAATTTACTGGCTTCCCAGCATGCTCGAATCCTGCTTTCCAAGATAGTGATAAGGGTTTGTTTACGCTCTTGAATTTTTTTCTGCCATTTCTCTGTGGAGTCTTCCTCCCCTGTTGACTCTCTACACTTTTGTTCAAGTGTCGCTATCTCGTGCTTCAGATATTTGACCGCCTTCCTATATTTCTTCGCCTTTTGTGCAGTTAGACTAATCAGAACCCCCCTTATATAGACTTTATATGTGTCCCATACTATATGTTTAGCCGCTGATGTACTATTACTCTCAAAGAATTCCACCGTTCTTTCTCTTAAAATATCTATTAAACCCTGATATTTCAGCAAGGAGCGATCCAATGTCCATCTGCTCACTTTTTTGTTAAGATAATCACCCCTTCCGTGTGGCAATTTTGTTCAGAGGATACCTTTTGCCCGACCCATTTCTAATTTTTAAACATGACTGAGCATTCTGCTTTAGATAAACGTGACTACTGGAGTATTATTATTTGGGCTGGGACATCCCTCAAGTATTGGAGGGTTTTGGCTCTCCTACTTCTAACCCATAACACATTTACATTCCAGGACAGAATCTGTATTCTCTTACTACCTATCTGCATCTTGCCATTTGTAGTACTTCATATCCTTGGATATCTGTTATGGCAGTGGGACTTTATTTGATATTTTCATTCTATGCTCCCCACCCCATGCACCCCCCCCACCTCTCCGTTTACTCCCACCCTTACCTGGAGAACGCTACCCCTGTCTTCTTTGGCTAACCTAGCCATTTTGGCCCTACCAGGGGTCAAGGGAAATTAATGTAATACCACCAGAAAAGTGAAAAAAAAGGAAAAAAAAATATCTGTATATCAGCATAACCCAAAAAAGAAAACACTGGGAAAGCAGAAACCTGTTCTGAGAGAGATATCTAAACTATCCCTTACCCTACTTCATGGGGCCTAGATTTGATTTAAGTTTTTCAGTAACATGTTCGCCTCTTTGTGTTCTCTCAAGTTGTAAATTTTGTTAATTATCATCATTCGCAAGGTGGTTGGAAATTTTAGCTGGGCGGTGCCTCCCATCTTTTTAAATTCATCCATTCTTTTTCCGAGCTCCCATTGTCTGTTCAACGTAGTTTGAGAGATATCCGATCTGACACTAAAAGAGAACCCCATCCCAGTTGGTGCTTCAATTTCAAGGCTGCATTCAAAATATTGTCCTTGATGGAATACGTAAGGAAGTTCACCAAAATTCTACCTGGCTTTGTTTTATTGACATCCTTCCTGAAGGGGTCATGATGGATCCTCTGAATATCCTGCGTCAGGGTTTCTGCTGATCCTTCCCAGGCACCACTGAATTTTAGTAAATCTACTACATAGCTTTAATATCCTCCTTCTCAATCCCTTCAGGCACATTTAGAATTCTGGTGTTGTTTCGCCTTGCATTATTTTCTAGAGCTTCCAATTTGTTTTGAATTTCCTTGAATTTCAGCCTTAGCCTATTCAGCTCTTGTCTATCTTGTGTGGTGCTCCCTTCTAATTTCGCAACCGAGGACTGTAGTACCTGTGTCCTCTGAGATAGAGATTCGAACTACCCGCAAGCCTCTCACAAACGCCCTGAATCACCTTCTGATTTGCTTGGGAGGTAGCAAACCCGCTTCTAACCTCCTCTGCAAGGGATTTAATTAGCTGTTCCAAAGGGTTTACACTTTCTACGGGGTTTTGCAAGGTTGGCCCTGGCTGAGATTTTCCCTCCAATAAGGTCTTAGGGTTGTAGTCTTGTCTTACTTCACCTAGCCCCATCAACATTTTCCTGGCCTTATCCGATACCAACCCTGCTTCCAAATCTCTTCCCTTGCCTGCACCCTCATTAAGATCATCTTTGGCTAGGCATTGATATCTATTCGGACAAACCAGAATCTGGGGCACCTCTCCTGCCCTTTGGTCTAGAGGTGTCAATGTATCTCTGGGCTCTTTATCCACTGCCCCGACTGTTGATTTGGGTATGGCGTTAGGAGGATCCGTATAAGAGACTTGAGGGGTGCCGAGAATAGAGGGCTCTTCTCTGAATTTTTTTCACGTGGCTTGAAGTGGGATCTAAGGGAGGGGGTCATTTTTCTGGTCTCAAATCTCGAGGGCAGGGCTGCGCTACCCACTCTTTGTGGATGAAGGGGCCCGGGTACTCCTTGCATTTCTAAATTAGGCATGACCCCTGCTTCCTCCTGCAGTGCAACAAGATTTTCTTTCCTTTCTTTAGAGCCTTATTTTTTGTTTTTGTTGAAACCACCTCCACTTTCTTTCCATGGGGGGACTGCTTTTGGAAAATGAAGATCCCCACCTGTAAACCCCCCTGCACTCCTTAATGTATATCTATTCAGTTTCTGCACCTTCAGCCCCTTCCCCCTTATTAGCCAGACACCAGTCCTCTCCCTACCCGAAGCCAATCTAGCTTGGAGATCTCCTACTTCCTCCTTCTTCAAGCCTCCATCTGTGTTGTTGATGCATTTGGGAGCTCTTTCACTGCCGCCTACCTTGTGCTCCAGCCGTCCAGATGAACTGATAGCAAGACCGGCGACGTGCAGCCCAGGGCTTGGGAGACTGTTCGTTGAGTAACTGCTCCACCCTCTCCAGACGACCCTGGAAGTGAGCCTACATGCTCTCCTAACTTCCCGGGCCACCCTTCTCTAGTGTTCTCCTTCCACAATGATATCCAGTGGCGTGGCGGCACCTGTCGACCACGCCCAACTGCTGAGCACTCTCTCCCAGCAACACCGAACTGCACTCAACCAACACAGCCCGGTAAGTGTGGATCACCCGATTTCATCTCTCTCTTCTCTCCAACATGTGGAAAGCTCTTTTTTCGTGTTTTCGCTTTATTTCAAAGTATGTGCTTCACAACACCTGCACCCTGATGAGTGCGTGGGCAGCCGCTAGCTGTCCACCATGTTCTCCCAACCCGACACCCCACTTTATTTCTTTAGAACCAGAATCATCTCAGCCAGATTGGTTTCTTACCTACAATGCTGAAAAGAAAACCCCTAGGATGACTGGAGCTGCAGGTCTGCCTACCCTGCCCTGCTGTTTGAGTTAGGGTGTACTAAACTGTTATTATTAATGTAATATGTTTTACTTCTATACTCAAACCACTATGTTGTTAGTGCTAAATCTGACAGGACAAAGGGGGAATGACTGTTTGTCAGGCTTGTCACAGAAAGGTAGCTAACCACCTTATTAAGATTTCTCCCCACCCTCTTCCTCGCCAATGAGAAGGATACTCCCTCTAATGTGCCTATTGTTCAAAGACAGGCTTCGAACTGCCAGCTGACCAGCAGAGTAATTTACTTGGCCCAGCATGATAATTCAGAACCTACGTCTCATTAGGCTGAGTAAGGGAAATTTGACCACTATTAAAATGCATAATTGAAATCATACAGGACAATATGCATTTGGTACCAAGGAAAATATAGGAAAATTCGCATCAATGATTTTCCTATGTTGTGCCAATCGAAACTTTAAATTTGCTAGCCACATTTTATTCAAAATGTAAAAAGAATTAGACATTATGAATTTTACACTTCATTTGAGAAGAAAGGGGATATATCTTTGTGATCCCCCAATTGAATCAAAAGGTTTAAACAGGCCATAGCCATTTTGATCTCCTTCTCTTTTGCCACATCAGTACCTGGGAACAGATGACAGGCAGGGTCATAGCCACAAATAAAACATATGCAGGATAGCTACTCTAAGAAATATATTTTCTTTTGACATTTGTTCCTAAAAAAATGAGCACTACACAATATGTTTTCAATCGTTTTTCTTCTAAAAATCTATGTCATATTGATGACTTCTGTATCAGCTTTTGTCCTCAGAGTGGGATTTGAATCATCCTATAAAAGTACCTGAATGCCCTTAAAGTTAAGCGGGTGGAATGGAGCTTCTGAACATATCCTCCTAGACGTGTCCACTGCATTTGACTGGTTACGTTACTATACTTCTCTGCTCAAGCTCTCCATGATTAGTGTCCAAGATGAAGCAGAGGGCTGAATCTTTATGTTCTATTTAGAGGATGTCCAAATTATCTGCCTGTTCTCCTCCTTACCTCTTCTCACCTAGCCCTTGCATTTCAGAACTGCCTGTTATTACTTTCTTATTTATCAGACGTTGTCTCAGTTCACTAACTAGACTGAGTAATTCCTCTTGTCTTCCCTTGTACAAAAAGGCAGACATCACTCAGATCATCCACATACTTGAAAAGTCACCAGACTTGGGCACTTGTGTACTAGGATTAAGCGTGTTCTAAATTGTTATTATTTAATATATTATTATATTAGCATTTTTATTTCTAAAACCACATCAGAATTTTTTTAGCACTAAGTCTGACAGGACAAAGTGGGAGCAGGAAATAATAATTAAGCTAACAAAATTAAAATGTAATGAGTGCCCTTCTGAAGACCAGGTGGATACCCAGTTTCCTAATATCCATGGGACGATTATTCCAAGTTTAAGTGACAGATGGTGAAAGGAACGACCGCCAAAATGGGCCTTCTTTACTCTGCACTTAACACGCATTGGTGCTTATGGCTGTCATATAGACTTAATTTCTGATCTTTCAATTCCATATAGGACTTGTGAGCCAGAGAAAAAGTCTTGAAGTGCACTTTTTGTTTAAGCGTCAGGCAGTAACCTCACAAAGAGCTCCTAGAACATGTTCAAACATAGGTAGGTTGTGGATGGTCTACACAGCCATATTCTGAATATGCAATTTCAGAAGAAGGTGGCAGGGAAGTCCTAAACAGAAGCTGTCACAGTAACCTAGCCTATATAAAATTCTAAATTCTAATTATATTGGCAGGGATTTGTGACAGAGACACAGAGTGAGTTAATGAAGTTACAAAGTATATCCCCTGAAAAAAATCTGAGTGTGGATAAATGTTTGTGGAAAACCTGGTGTCTCTCTTTCTCCCTAGCTTTCTTCAGCTCTCTTCATCAACTCTTCTTCCCGCATACGTGGTCAAGGCTCTCTATCCTGCAAAAGGAACAAAAATGCAGTGATAACTTGATTTCTTAGGTGTGCTTTTGTCTTTGGTATGGTATTCATTACTGCAAAAATATGTTAAATATGGAATAGCGTGCACATGTAATGTTTCTGGGAGTTATTGAAGATTCATTGGCATGGAGTTATGATTTGCTCTTACTGCAAGGTGGTACTGGAATATGTGCAGATGCAATACTTCATTACTTTAAATTGAAAAAAAGTGTTAAGCCCAAGGCCAACCACTTACCACATAATCAGCAGATGCTTTGCACACGCGCAACAATCTCTGAGTGAGGAACTACAACAGGTGGGGAATTATTTAAATCTAATCTTATTAGTCCTTGATAACATCAGTATCATAGAAAGTGCACCATGTGCCCTAATACAGGGTACGGTAATGGGTCTCATGTCCTGGTTTAGTAGTAAAACAGGTATAATTGGGGTGCCATTGGCCTTTAGCTAGCTACACCTCTTGATAACACCTTCTACAAACTATTTTTTAAGGATTTCTCTATTTCAATCCTATCCCATTCTGTTAGTGCAGCACATAACTCATTTTCCCACTACTTACACTAACATTCAAACTCAACCCCCTTTCTTTTAGTAAAGTAGTCTTCTCCTTTTACCAAATACTGTAGACTGCCACAACTATTTTCCCTTCTTTTGGTGCAGTTTCAGGTGATCCAGAAAATGAAGGGGCATATTCTCAAGGAGCTATCGCCAAGCCAACAGCACTTTATCGCAGCCAAATCCGCAATAAAGTTATCACCCCATTCCCAAGCTGGTGCTAACAGCCCATAACACCAGTTTACCTGCGATAGCAGTCGCAAAAACCATCGCCACAGAGGAGCCCGGCAACTAACGCTAATGATATGCAGAGTAGGCGTTCCCGTGCAAAAAGCCGCGACAACACCACTCCACAACATTCTCAACGACCAGCCAGATCGGCGATAAGATCACAAAGCATGCGCTAAGGCGCGTTAGCAGCAGGAAACGAACACCTGCCCCTACCTGGTGTAAAGTCGGACGACAACCGGCACCAGACAAGGGAGCACAGCCCAAAGCCACACATGAAGAACAACAGATGCCCTGGAGCAACCCATCAAGCAGGCCTGAGCCCCAATAGGACAACAACATCCACCGCCACCACCCCCAGGACCACCCCTACCCCGGGCACCCCCCACACACCCTATGGACAAAGATAGTGCCCATCAACTCCACAAAACATGAACCAAACAAATCGCCCGAAGTCGCACAATCACAACACCCAACATGCATGTGTGGCCAGAAAAAGAGAAATCATACACCCATATCAAAATATCCAAACAATACGTTTATTACAGAACAAACCAAAAAAAAAATCTGAAGAGGCATGGCGGGTCGTCTCAGGACAATCTGTAAGTCACATCCTGCAAAACAGAAATCTGGATCAGAAGGTGTGCCATGCGCCCATCAAAGTACAGAGAGAGAGAGCGAAAAAGAGGAATAGAGAGGGAGAGAGGGAGAGAGAAAGAGAGAGGGAGAGAGAAAGAGAGAGGGAGAGGGAGAGGGAGAGAGGGAGAGAGAAAGAGAGGGAGAGAGAGGGAGAGAGAAAGAGAGAGGGAGAGAGAGGGAGAGAGAGGGAGAGAGGGAGAGAGGAAGAGAGGGAGAGAGGGAGAGAGAAAGAGAGAGGGAGAGAGAGAGGGAGAGAGAAAGAGAGAGGGAGAGAGTGCAGACACTGCGGACCTAGGCCTCTCTGCTCACCTGCTGCCACCGGTGTGTCTCCAACCACGTGCCGGTATTCACTGCAGTCCCCCAGGTCCCTCATCTGAAACAGTTTCCAGAGACATGAATGGCAGAGCCCATACAGCTGCACACACCATCATCGCTTGCCCACTCCTGTGCACACAGGCTGCTGCACCCCAGCCCCTCCCGCCGCCCAGCGAGGATTGCCCGCCCCTGCGCAACCAGGCCTCACTGATCACCTTCCGCCACCGGCGTGTCTCCAAGAGGGCCCCCCATGTTCCGGAGGGATCTCCAAGCCCGGTGCCCGCGACCATGGCACCCTCCACATCATGCAACCCCGCCCGCGGGCCACCAGGTCACACACCTGACACTGGGTCTTGATTACGCAATGGCAGAGACCACATCAGTGCACACAGCATCATCGCAGGCTGCACACCTGCTCAGCGCTTGAGGTGCCACTAACTGTGTGAAGCGCGACGCAACGCCACATGGCGGGAGGGCCGCACTACCCGCTGGCCCAGGCCTACACTGCGGCCCAGCAGGGCTCACACTAATCCTTGCCAGTCCGGACCGTCAGGACGGCGCATCATCGCAGGCTGCACACCCGCTCAGCACTTTAGGTGCCCCTATCTCACTGCACCGCAAGACACCATCCCGTGGTGGGGTGCCTGTGCCTACCGCAGTGTATCCGGTGCCACCAAGTCTGTGCCCCGCTAGCCATGGACCCTTAATGATTGAGTCCCGTTGTGCGGACGCCATCATGTTACCCCCGGCACTGGGCAATGTGAGGCGGCAGGGCCCTAGGCCCTCATGCACACATGACAACTAAATGGAGACACCCAGTCAGAGAGAGTGGAAATGGCGTCCAGCACGTGCGCCAGGCCATTTTTATTGCCAAGGTCACATGTCCTGTGACGCCAGTGCTGGATGGGTGTGGTGTGGGTGTACACCAGCCATGAGGGAGTGGCTGTGGCATGCTGACAACTAGACCTGTGAGCTGCAGATCCCCACAGTGAAGACCTAGGACATGTAGCGCTGTCGACCCCCCCCTGTGTGCGTAATCGGAGTGGGCAGTCCTGGTGAATGCCAGTCCAGCGTAAGGGTGCGAACAATGACCCCGGGGCTCTGGGCGTGGTTCTGTCCTGGGCTGGACAAGGAAGTGACTAATGGATGTGTCTCCGTTGTAGTGTCTGCGCCACCCGGACCGGAATCGGCAATCTGTCACCCTGTGACAATAGTCCCACAACATGGGCAACATGGACGTATGGGGGAATCACTGACCCTACATTCATCCATACTTCCACACTTGAAAGATCATAGACATGACACATCTGTGTGGATATGAATGTTTATTACACTTTCAAGGGAGTGTTGCAGCTGGAGCAGTACAGGGCCATGCCAACCCCACTTCACATTGTCGGCCCGTGGAGGGCCAGCCAGAGTCCTTCAGGGAATGACAGGTACATCAGGAGAGGAGGACTTCAGTCCACAGTCTGATAGCTGTGTCATTGGTGACCAAACAGAATATGGCAGTCCATGTCGAGGTGCGAGGTGAGTGTCGCCGAGTGCATCGGGGACAGTGGAAGGTGATGATGCAGAGGGCAAAACCAAGCAGAACCAGGCCACATGGCGGAGATGAATGCTACTGCGTCCTCCTGACCACAAGGGTGGGTTCATCCGCATCTTCGTCCTCTGCTGTTGCATGTGCCTCACATGTGGGTGGTGGTGTACTGTCCTCAGCACTGTGCGGCACAGACACATCAGGGGCCGGAGATGTGGATGGGGTGGTAGCAGCAGCATGCATCAGCGCCAGGCCTTGTGGCAGCACTGCCATGAGGAAGGTCTTTAGGGCATTGAAGGACCCAGCTACCTCTCGCTGGTGTGCAGCCGTGGCAGCCGCTCTTTCCGCCTGCATCCGCTCCATGTTCTCCATGATCCTCTGCATGTGTCCCAGCTCGCGGGCGAGATCGCTGGAGGAACTCTGGCTAGACAGTCATTCTTGTCGCAGAGTCAGGACTCTGGCGATGTCAGCCATGGTCCTTTGGAGGGCATGGAGCAGACTGTGGGCATCTATTAGGGACTGTGAGTGGTCCCTGATGGGACTTAGACACCCACGTATGGCGTCTAGTTTGGCTGCCATGCGGTCGAACCCCACCTGCACCTGTTCAGCCAGCTTCTCCTGGTACCCCAACACACGGTGTTGGAAGGCCATGTGTTCATCGTGGGGGTCCTGGGAGGCAGCCGTGGTGGTGGGTGCTGCCTGCTGTGTGTACTGTGCAGGGGGGGCTCCTCGTGGCAGCTGGGTTGCCCTGATCCTGGAAGTGGGCTGCGGAGGCTCTACACGAGCTGTTCGAGGGCGTCTGAGTCGAAGGTGTGGTGGTCCTCTTCGTCATCAGAGAAGAGAGGTTCGGACTGCTCTGCAGGAGGTGTTGAATTTCCCCTGCAATGTGAAGGGGAGATGCAGTTTGACATTGTGTACACATGTATGTTGACGCATTGTACATGTCTGCATTCAGACTGCATGACAGTGTACATTGTGACTGTTTGGGGGGAGCTGCCTATTTGATGTGGGACAGTGGACATTCCGACTACATCACGGATGTGGGTTTGTACTTGTACATTGTCAACTCACATTTCCCTGCAGTGCCATATGTGATTGGCCAGTTTCTACGCACATGCGGCACCTGTTGTGTCCTCTGTTCTGTTGTGGACGTGTTGCGGTTTGTACCACCTAGTTGTCAATGTTGATATGCTCTGCATGTTATGTGTGTGTGCCACATTTTGGGGGAGTCGCCCCTGCAGCTCTGATTTAGCTGCCCTCCTCCCTTCCATGCGGTGTGCCTCTGTGTTCTGTGCTTCTGCAGTGCTGAGATGTTGCATACCTGTGTGCATTGGTCTCTTGGTGGGAGTTGTGGGTCTGGGGCATGTTTTGTCTGCAGATGTGCTATGCTTAATTGTGCATGTGTGCCATTGTGCCCATCTCCCCCTGTCCCCCCAGTCCCTGGTGGTTACTCACCCTGTTGCTGTTGTGTCCGGTCATGTTGACCAGTGTCCGGTCCCCCGACTACTGCCACCGTCTCCCCACTGATGACTGTGGACACCATTTCCTCCATCTCGTCCAGCTCCTCCTGTGGCGCAGGACTCCCACCTCCAGTCTGCATTGCTGCCTTCCGGTTGTTTGCGAGTTTCAGCTTGGTTTTGCGCTTCACATCATTCCAGTGCCTCTTGACCTTGTCCATTGTCCTCTTCAGCACTCCGACTGCATTCACCTTGTCCACGATGGTCTGCCATATTCCATTTTTAGTTGCCAGTGACACGGTGGAGGTGACGAACAGTGATTGATGGGGTTCTATCACCTCCGTTATCAGGATCCTGTTTTCCTGCGGACTGAACTTCGTCTTCCTCTTCTTCTTGTCCTTGCCCTTCCCTGACCCCGAGGTCCCAGGCTGGTCCTCCGTGGGGCTTGTGGGGTTCTGGTTGTCCTCTGTACTTGCCCCGGCTGCCTCCATTGTGCTTCGCTGTTGTTTGGCTTTTGTTGGTATGTTTTTTTCTACTTTTATGGTGCATTTTCCCGCATGAGGCGTGGGAATTGCAGGCCTGTGGCTGGTTTTTGTAGATTTTTGTATCGCGATTGGCGTCATCGCTACTATTTTCGCGTTGGGGTTTTGCGCTTTTGCGGCGTCGCGTTGTTTCTAACGCGTTCATTTGACGCGTTGTCCCGTGACTATCGCATGGTACCACCGTGTTGTGAATACAACGTTAACATGGAGTTGTTTTCCCGTGATGGACTGCGATGTGTAGGGTTGCGTTAAGCTACACTTGCGGTAGTTATCACACGTTCTTGAGAATATGCCCCGAAGTCTTTTATGGATTTTACTCTCTCTCATATAGTCAGTGTCTCCCTCTTTCTTATCTCTTAGAACAATAACTTTTAAATCCTCTCATTAATGATTTATCTCTTCCGCCTATCATCGATGCAGGGCATCTCACTATTAGTGCAACATTTCTCATATTTTCAAACCAATTGGAGAATGCAAATCTTTACAATTACCCCCGTTGGTGAAGTGTGTCTGTCTCTGTCACATACTAATAGCACATATTTCCTCAATTCCCTCACCTATCTTTAGTGTAGGGCTGTCCTCCTTCTACCGTAGTGAAAAAAATGTGGTGCAAAAAGGTGCTCTAACTTGAAATCCCTGCGCAGGAATAGAATTTTGTATGCATAGTTTGAAAATAGTGGAATAAATGACAATTGCAGACCAAAGCCTGCCTAAGATCTTGTACGCACCAGATCAAATCTAATACTGTGTTCCAATCTTCCCATTTGTATAGGGTTTCACATAGGTGCTTGTCCCCTGTTTCATTAGCTCTGCCCTAAGCAACCTTTCAATGGTAAAGATGATGCTCTTGATTATTTTATAGTGTTCTGCCTCCTTTTCACTATCAGTAAAAGAGGAGATGGGGAGTTGGAGGTCAACGGTTTATAAAACTTGGAATCTGCAATAAAAACCTGTCTCTAATTTCCTTATTATGGTCGAGTTCTGACATATCTAGTCACCTATAATAAGAAAATGACACAGCTGCTCAACTGCAAAAATGCATTACAATTCAGTTCTGACGTCATAATGCCTGCTGCCAGCAGCCAAGGTGAAGCGCAGGTCACGAAGCATCATTCCAGTTGCAGTTTAAACAACAAAAATGAAAACTGAGTTTTCATTTCTATGATCTTTTTTTGTTAAATGAACAGTGATCAGCAGAAAAGAGAGCTTTAAGGTAACTGTCAAGGTTGGTCGATTCCTCTTTAGAAAGAAGTGATTCTCACCAGTTTCTGGATATATTGGGGGGCCAGGCGTCAGACTAGTTCCAAGGAGCTGGAGGCAGTTGGTTGCCAAGTCATTCCGCTGCTCAGAGTCTATTTTGTAACTGCAGCGGAAATTCCAACATGGCGGCCATTCTAGTTAGGTTTGCGTTCTAGTGTTTCCTTCCACTCTGATTGCTTTGCCGGTTATCGTGCTCGCGCAGCTGAAGCGTCTTGCACTTCAACCGTCAATTTTCCAGAGAAGCTGCGTTTTTTCCTGTTCTCTTCACAGCTTTCAGTCAAGATTTTGGCATGAACGTTCCGTTCGTATTCCTTGAATTCCGAATGTAGGTAGAGAAGTCCTGAGGTCAGTAGCGGCACCCCTGGCTGCCTACGAGGGAGTACTAAGGTATCTTTTTCTTTCCTTGGATACAGAGTGAGCCCAGTTAAGAGACTCACACAGTTTTTAGCCTTTCACCTTTTTTCCTTGGTCTGGCTACAAGTGTTTATAAACAGTATTTATTTTCTTTTTTCCCTGAATACAAGGATTCCTTGAAAGAACTTTGGTTTCGTACTGGAGATGTAGAGACTATTCTCCTATTAGATGTTTGGTTACTCAGAGAGAATTCAGTTCATGGCAATTAATCCTTGAATTTCCAGAACTACTAAAATCGTTTATTATTTACAAGACTTTACTAATACAGTATACTAATTGCTGAACTAATAGTGCTGAACTAACCAAACAGCACCACCAAACAAGGCGCTGAGATTCACCATTATTCAAGCCTCTAAACAAGACCTTCTCTATTGCTGCACTCTTCCTACTTGTCTACAAGTACGAATATATATATATATTTATACTTACCAACTCTACTGGTGCAGTGCTCCATCCGCATACATCTAAGAGAGAAAAGAAAGAAGAAGAGTGTTTTAGGCTTGAGATGGCAGTTACCATTTAGAGAGAAGCTAGTCCGCAGTGAAATACAGGTACAGGGAAAATTTAGTCACACATTACAGAAAGTACAATTGGATTAGAATTTTGCCAGAGTAAAGTATATAGTAATGTTATGCTTGTAATTACAGGTGCTAGGAGATCAAATTGAGGAAGACCTCCAGGTGGCACCGCTGTGGCAGTCTCTCTATCTTCCCATTCCCCTTTCCCCCTCCTTGCTGCGGTCAGTGTGTACTCTGGTGTGCAGTGAGGTAGGGGAGTTGGGAAAATATCAACCTTGCGGCAATTCAGCCCTTCTGCTCCTGTGAAGGCACGAGTTCAAGATACAAGTTTCGATAGATTGAAGTGCCCTCAAATATTCCTTTACCTGAGCAGAATGGCTGAAGGTATTGACATCAAGGCTTTAGCGTCAGTTTTAGAAGGGTTGCAGAAGCAGTTAAGTGAAACTAGGGAGGAGGTTAGGAAATCTAGTCAGGAAGCTGGTTTTCTTCGTCAGAGGTTTGAGGAGTTTTCAGCTGGTACCAGTTCTAGTACCAGAGAACAAAAATCCCAGTCTTTTACTCCTTCTCCCTCCGCAGCAGAATTAACTACACAAGTGATCCATGCCATCTCCCCAACTATACCATTGGCCCCGCCAGAGAGATTTCATGGGGACCTACACAAGGCACAGATTTTCTTCACACAGTGTTCATTACATTTCCTATGCAGGCCCATAATTTTCAAGGAAGACCAGTCCAAGGTAGCTTTTATACTGTCTTACCTGAGTGGAGATGCAGCTGCTTGGTCCATGCCCTTAGTGAACACCAACGATCACATTCTCTATAATTTGGAGGAGTTTAAGTTGGAGTTTATGCGCATTTTTGATCGAAGAGCAATCTCACAAACTACAGATAATGAACTGTTAGATCTAAAACAGGGCAATCGTGAATTGGTGGCTTACTTGGCACACTTCAATAAGTTGATAGTGGATACAAATTGGCCAGAAGCGAAGCGAGCTGCCATATTCTACAGAGGGCTAAAGGACGAGTTGAAAGATGGATTAGCTCAAATTCCCAAGAGGCCTACGGAGTTGTCCGAATTAATTGATCTGGTTCTTCAAATAGATCAACAACAATTTGAGAGGAGAAATGAGCATTGAAAAGAAATACGACATGTTCCACCCCGCTTTGATCGGTTCAAGACTGAAGCATCGAAACCCGTGGAGGCGGGGTCTGGCGAAGAGCCCATGCAGATTGGTTCCATGCGGGGTCCTTTAACAAAGGAAGAGAGAGAGAAGAGAAGAAGCGGCAAATTGTGTATGTATTGTGGAAGTGCGGGCCATTTTGTCAAAGAATGTCCTAAGAGACCCAAGAACAATTCGTGGGTAAAAGACAGGTCCCACCAGTAGACGGAGTTGCTCTGGTGGGAGCTGCCGAAGAGACAACTCCAAATGCCCAGTTTCTTGCGAATACGCTTCAGTCTGCCGCTCCTCATTTAATAATTTCCAGTCGAATAAAATTTCGAGACATTGAGGTTGATGAAGTATCTGTCATGGTGGATTCCGGGGCCACCGGAAACTTTTGTGACATCAAGTTCGCAAAGGCCTTAGGAATTCTTTTCGTCAAGAAGGAGAAGCCGGAGCCGGTTCGTGCGGTGGATGGAACCAATTTATCATCTGGCCCCATCATCCATGACACAGAAGAAATCATACTGATTGGACCCGGAAAACATCAAAGCATTTTAAGGTTCAACCTCATTGATGCTCCTCAGTTTCAGTTGATCTTGGGTTTACCATGGTTGACAGAACATAACCCAAAGATTGATTGGGCGCAAAGAACCATAGAATTGGATTCTGATTATTGTCTGAAGCATTGCTTTAACTCTCGAGTCGAAGTTCCACAGCAGTCACCCTCAGTTCTTTTGGCTGACCAGGCGCGGATGATTTGTGCTGTAGGGATACCAAGCATTCCTGACGAATACCAAGATCTGACAGCAGCATTTGATGAGAAGGAGGCTGCGAAACTACCTCCACATCGGGAATATGATTGCAGGATTGAACTTGAGCCTGGGGCGTCCTTGCCATGCAGTCGCATTTATGCTTTATCGGAAGTGGAAAATCAACATTTGAAAGAATATCTGGACCGGTATTTAGGCAACGGTTTCATTCGACCTTCACAGTCTCCAGTCTTTTCCCCGTTGCTCTTCATTCCTAAGAAGGATGGAAGCTTGCGAACCTGTATAGACTATCGAGCCCTAAATCAAGTCACAAAAAAGAATCGATACCCCTTACCCTTGATTTCGGAACTTTTGGAACAAGTCAAGGAAGCTCAAATTTATACTAAATTGGATTTAAGAGGGGCCTACCATCTAGTCCGCATGGCCGAGGGTGATGAGTGGAAAACTGCGTTTCGAACTCGATTTGGTCTGTTCGAATACCAGGCCATGCCATTTGGCCTGTGTAATGCTCCTGCTGCTTTTCAGAACTTTGTAAAATACATCCTACGTGAGTTTTTACACCGCTTTGCCGTTGTTTACATCAATGACATCCTAATATTCTCTTCTAATTTGAAGGAACATGTCCAGCATGTGCGGGCAATCTTGGAACGATTATTGGAGAATCAATTATTTGTAAAATTGGAGAAGTGTGTTTTTCACACCAGTCAAGTGGAGTTCCTGGGTTTTATTCTCTCCTCCGAAGGTGTATCAATGGATGATTCCAAAGTAAGAGCTATAATGGATTGGCCAGTTCCCCGATCAGTTAAGGAAATACAAAGTTTTCTTGGCTTTGGCAATTTTTACAGGCGATTTATTCCTAATTTTTCGGAGAAGGTTAGTCCAATCACTCGTCTGCTCAGGAAAAAAGAAAAGTTCATCTGGAATGAGCAAACGGAGGATGCCTTCCAACTTCTGAAGAAAATTTTCATTACGGCCCCACTATTAGCTCATCCGAACCCAGAGGAGCCATTCTTTGTTGAAGCGGATGCTTCCAATTTGGCCATTGGTGGAATCCTTTCTCAAAGGAATAAAGAAACAGGCCAACTGCATCCAGGGGCTTATTGTTCCGGCAAGTTATCTGCCACTGAAATAAATTATTCTATTGTGGACAAAGAATTGTTAGCTGTCAAGGATGCGTTTCAAGAATGAAGACACTATTTGTTGGGAGCTAGACATGTGATCACTGTTTTTACTGATCATAGGAATTTGCAATTCCTCAAATCAGCTCGAACACTCACTCCACGACAACTCAGATGGTCTCTCTTTTTTGCAGATTATGACTTTGTTCTGACTTATAAACCAGGTTCTGTGAATGGAAAGGCAGATGCGCTATCTCATTTGTATACAGGAGAAGAAAGGAAAAGTCCACAAGTAGGTTCAATCATTCCTGAGGAGAAGATTGTAGGAACGATTTTGTATCCAGAGCTGGAAGACAAGATAAGAGCAAGTATATCACCAGCAGAAATTCAGAGTTGGATTGTGGAAGGTCCTGAAAGAGAAATCAAGGAGGGGAAGCCTTACTTTCAAGGGAAGCTTTTTGTATCTGACAATAAATTACAGAATGAAGTCATTCAATTGCTCAACGACAATCCCTTAGCAGGGCATAAGGGTGTTAAGAAGACTTTGGAACTTTTGAAACAATCGTTCTGGTGGCCCAGCATGGAAGCTCAGGTGAGGCAGTATGTGGCATCTTGTGAACTGTGTGTGAAGGGGAAAGCCAGTAGTTAATGCCTCTTCCAGTTGCTCCATATCCATGGCATACAGTCTCCATGGATTTCATTGTAGACTTACCTTCTAGTCAAGGCTATTCAATCATTTGGGTGGTGGTCGATCATTTTAACAAGATGAGCCATTATATTCCTTTAGCAGCTCTTCCAACTGCGACTCAGTTAGCAAACCTGTTCACACAACACATAGTTAAAGCGCATGGAATTCCGAAGGTGGTGATTTACGATCGGGGGTCACAATTTGTGTCGCACTTTTGGAGATAATTTTTTAAATGCTTAGGAGTGGATTCCCGTTTGTCTACCAGTTTCCATCCGGAGACTGATGGACAGACGGAAAGAGTAAATCAGGATTTGGAGCAGTATTTGCGACTGTATCTCATGGATCAGGAAGGAGATTGGCCCACTTTACTTTGGTCCGCAGAATTTGCCTATAACAACTCTGTGCATTCTTCCACAGGTTTTACTCCTTTCTTTTTAAATACTGGTAGACAGCCAAACATGTTAATTGATAAGATCGAGAGTGAGGTACCAGCTGTTGAGGAAGTAATTCAGGAATTACAAAGGGCCTATCAAGTTGCTACTGAAAATTTAGTAAAAGCAAAAAACTCACGCAAGCAGACAAGAGTAGAAGAGAAAGTCCAGTTTTTGAGCCTGGAGATCCGGTGTGGATTTCCACTAGAAATATGCAATTGAAGGGAAACAGAAAGTTTCAACCCAGATTTGTAGGTCCTTATGTTGTAGAGAGAATGGTAAATCCAGTCTGTGTTAAGGTCAAACTTCCCAAAAGATTGAAGATACACCCAGTCTTTCAGGTCTCTCTGGTCAAAAGAAATCCCCCTAATTCAAGGAAAGTTTCACCACCAGGTCCAGTTTTGGTGAATTCTGAAGAAGAGTTTGAGGTACAAAGAATAGTTGATTCCAAGATTAGAAGGGGAAGGTTGTTTTACTTGATTGGAAAGGTTATGGCCCTGAGGAGAGATCTTGGGAACCCAGTTCAGAAGTTCATGCCCCTCGATTGGTTAGGGAATTCCATAAGACATACCCTCAGAAACCCAAAGAAGGAGGAGGAGGGGTCTTGGTGGGGGGTACTGTCAATGTTGGTCGATTCCTCTTTAGAAAGAAGCGATCCTCACCAGTTTTTGGATATATTGGGGGGTCAGGCGTCAGACTAGTTCCAAGGAGCAGGAGGCAGTTGGTTGCCAAGTCATTCCGCTGCTCAGTCTATTTTGTAACTGCAGCGGAAATTCCAACATGGCGGCCATTCTAGTTAGGTTAGCGTTCTAGTGTTTCCTTCCACTCTGATTGCTTTGCCGGTTATCGTGCTCGCGTAGCTGAAGCGTCTTGCACTTCAACCGTCAATTTTCCAGAGAAGCTGCGTTTTTTCCTGTTCTCTTCACAGCTTTCAGTCAAGATTTTGGCATGAACGTTCCGTTCGTATTCCTTGAATTCCGAATGTAGGTAGAGAAGTCCTGAGGTCAGTAGCGGCACCCCTGGCTGCCTACGAGGGAGTACTAAGGTATCTTTTTCTTTCCTTGGATACAGAGTGAGCCTAGTTAAGAGACTCACACAGCTTTTAGCCTTTCACCTTTTTTCCTTGGTCTGGCTACAAGTGTTTATAGACAGTATTTATTTTCTTTTTTCCCTGAATACAAGGATTCCTTGAAAGAACTTTGGTTTCGTACTGGAGATGTAGAGACTATTCTCCTATTAGATTGCTGCACTCTTCCTACTTGTCTATAAGTAGGTCCGAATATATATATATATTTATACTTACCAACTCTACTGGTGCAGTGCTCCATCCGCATACATCTAAGAGAGAAAAGAAAGAAGAAGAGTGTTTTAGGCTTGAGATGGCAGTTACCATTTAGAGAGAAGCTAGTCCGCAGTGAAATACAGGTACAGGGAAAATTTTGTCACACATTACAGAAAGTACAATTGGATTAGAATTTTGCCAGAGTAAAGTATATAGTAATGTTATGCTTGTAATTACAGGTGCTAGGAGATCAAATTGAGGAAAACCTCCAGGTGGCACCGCTGTGGCAGTCTCTCTAGCTTCCCATTCCCTTTTCCCCCCTCCTTGCTGCGGTCAGTGTGTACTCTGGTGTGCAGTGAGGTAGGGGAGTTGGGAAAATATCAATCTTGCGTCAATTCAGCCCTTCTGCTCCTGTGGAGGCATGAGTTCAAGGTACAAGTTTCGACAGTAACATGCTTATTTTTCCACATAGTTCTTTATGGAACAGAAAGACTCTTTTTGCATGTTATTCTTCATTCTAAGCTGCAGCTATTTTTTTAGATCAGATTTACATTAGACTGATTCTAATATGTTTTTGCAACAAATTACTAACAGCCTTTTGCTGTGTTTAATTTCAAACTACATATTCTGCTTTATTCTCCACGTCTGCTACCATACAATGTCTTTCCTATGGAAGAGCAAGACACCAAGCCACAGATTTACTAACACTTTGCCCAGGGTCGGGTCACAAAGTGATGCAGACCCAGTGCAAAATGTTGTGGTAGGATTTACTTTCAAACTCAAATTATGATTTTTGCGGAAAGTTGCATAAAGTAATGGAAAGTAGTGCTATGAGGTACTATGCTCTACTTTTCATCAAGGAGGCATACTAATGTCTCCTTGCTACTATCAATTGGTTTTGATGCAGATCCCTATCTACTGCCATTTGTAGATAGCCATTTGCTACAAAACAGTATGCCTCCACAATGCAGATGCAACAGTGGAGCAACTTTCTCTCCAGAGTCGTGTGTGTGTGTGTATATATATATATATATATATATTCACTGAAAAACCACAGGTTTCAGGGACGTTATAGTTAGTTCGACATTTCACTCATACAAAACCAGAGAAATTCGGCCGTTATAGTTAGTTGAGGTAACTATAACTCGCGCCCCAGCAATGCACTGCTGATGATGTCACATAGTACATTACTCATGACATGGTCAGTGACATCACTGATGACATCACTGATGACATCTCAAATGACATCACTGATGACATCATCCAGTGCCTGTGTGTTTCTGTAAAGTTTAAATATGTTATATATATATATAGGCCAAGGTGTATTGTAGAATGAGTGGGTGTATGACTATCTGAATGGATGATTTAGTAGGTGTGTGACTGACTGTATAAGTGAGTGATTAAACTTGTCTTATTAAATGCATGGGTTAGTGACTAAACTGTGTGAATGTCTGTATCAGTCTGTCTGTTGGTGTGTAAGCGGCTGCATGGGTTGGTGAGTAGCTACATGAGTGTCTATATTGGTTATTGATTGGTTGTCTGAGTATCTGTATGGGTGCCTGAGTGTCTGTGTGGGTGGGACTTTGTGCGTAGATATGTGAGTGGGTGATTCACTGGGTGTATGGGTTCAAGAGTACATCTGTGAAGGGCTGTATGGGTGGGTGAGTGTGTGTATGGGTGTTCGTGAGTGTTTAGATGTCTCAGTAGTACATGTGTGAGTAACTACGTATATGAAAGGCAGTATATGTGAGTGTTGGAGTATATAAATGACTATATGTGAGAGTGAGTGATTGTGAGAGTACCTGTATGGATGAGTGTGTGCTTGTGCCAGTGATTGTATAAGAGAGTAAGTGTGTGTTAGTATCTGTATGAATAAGTGAGGTGGTGTGTGTATAATTGTGTAGGTGAGTAAATGGGTGCGTGATTGATGCTTTGCATGACTGACTATGTGTGTGAGTAACTCTATGGGTGAGTGGCGGTGTGTGAGTGTCTGTTTAGGCATATGAGTGTATATGATAGTGCTGTATTGATGAGTGACTGCATGTATGAGTGACTGTATGGGTGAATGATTAGATGTGGGGCTGATTCACAGAACTAATCTGAGATAAAATCCTAAACTTACTACTTTTGGTATTCACAGAAGGCATTTAGTAGTAGTAACTTTACTACTACTAAACTGAGACAAAATCCTAACTTTACCACTTTCGATATTCACAAAAGGCATTTAGTAGTAGTAAAGTTAGGAATCCTAACTTTACTTCTCCTAAATGCCTTTTGTGAATACTGAAAGTCGTAAAGTTAGGATTTTGTCTCAGTTTAGTAGTAGTAAAGTTAGGAAACCTAACTTTACTACTACTAAATGCCTTCTGTGAATACCAAAAGTCATAAGTTTAGGATTTTATCTCAGATTAGTTCTGTGAATCGGCCCAGTGTGTTTAGACCTAGGAATCAGTAGGTGGGTATGTATTAACTGGTATTGGTGTGTCTTTGGTTTTGAAAATGGTAGTCTGTATTTTTAGAGTGGGTGTATCAAAGGTTATATTAGGGTGTGAGGAGGTGCATCAGATTATCACATGGATGATGTCATCAGTGATGTCATTTGAGATGTCATCAGTGATGTCATCAGTGATGTCACTGACCATGTCATGAGTGATGTAATATGTGACGTCATCAGTAGTGCATTGCGGGGCGCGAGTTATAGTTACCTCAACTAACTATAACGGCTGAATTTCTCTGGTTTTGTACGAGTGAAATGTCCAACTAACCATAACGTCCCTGAAACCTGTGGTTTTTTCAGTGAATTTCTAAGGTTTTTTAAATGCTTATTTCTAACTATAACGTCCCTGAACCCTATGGTTTTTTCAGTGAATTTCAAAGGTTTTTAAAATGATAATTTGCAACTATAACGTCCCTGAAACCTATGGTTATTCCAGTGAATTTCTAAGGTTTTTTAAATGATAATTTCTAACTATAACGTCCCTGAAACCTATGGTTTTTTCAGTGAATTTCAAAGGTTTTTTAAATGCTAATTTCTAACTATGCCTCCAGAGGTAGGACATGTGCAGAAAGAGGAAGAAAGGCGCAGAAAGAAGCAAGAGAAATGCAGAAAGAGGCAACAGAAGTCCAGAAAGATGAAGAAAGGTGCAGAAAGAAGCAATAGATATGCAGAAGGAACCAACAGAGGTGCAGAAAGAGGCCTTGTTGCAAAGTCATCCTGTGCCCCCAACTTTTTGCTGACTGGTAGTGGTGGTAACTGACTCTGACTAACCAGGCCCGGAGCAAGTGCTATGCTGAAAGACACTTAGAATACAGTGAAAACACCTACATACACTAGGGTACACTATGGGTTGGGATACCCCTGTGATTGGCATGACCTCCCCTGTAAGACCCTAATACATAATAGGGCAGGGAGATTAAAACTATCTCTAAGTCCCTAGCATATAATAGGGCACGGCAGTTTAGAGTCCGACAGCCCTTTGACCAGCGCTCAGGAATTCCGCTGCGTAGGACTTAAAGGAGGTACCAGGAGGGCTTCTTGGCCCCAAAACTCCCTCAGGAGTAAAGTGGACTTCATCCCCCAACCAGTACTGTGCCAGGAGGCGCGTTTGCAGAGTGGTGGAAAAAGGGGGGGCGTGGCCTCCGTAGACCTCTTAGCAATCCCACAGTGTGGGACTTAGAGGAGGTAATAGGAGAGGTAGTTGGACCCCAAGGACAACCTTAGGGACCAACTACCCCTCCTATTACTAGGCCTGGGCGGTATATTACGCTCCGCTCGCCGAATTTGCGGAATTTTGGCAATTCTGCGTTCCGCGGAGAACGCGGAATTGCCGAAAATTCCGCGATCCGCGGCGTAGCAGAATTTTTTCCTTATTCGCGCTTTCACAATGCTTGTTCACGTGCGCAGGAGCGACTTACCGGGATCCCTGCGTTCGCCGACGAGTTTTCCTATCCGTTCATGTGCGCCACGAGATTTTGGTAGCCGGCCGTGCGATCCCGCAAGAGTGTGCGATCGCGAACACGTCATTCGGACGCGTCATCGGACATCCGCGTTCGCGAACAGGAAACACGCATCGCGAGCGGGCGGGACAAGTGAAACAAGATGGCCACGCCAAATTGCGACTGCATGGGCAAGTTCGCAAGATATTTCCCCCCGAGCACGCAAACAGCTTCCCCGAACTGGAAAAACGCATCGCGAACGGGCGGAACAAGCAATTCCGCGTGCTTGCGTAATTCTGCGTAGCTCGCGGAGATTTTTTACCGTTTCGCGGAACTTTGCGTAACGCGAATACGCAAATTCCGCCCACCCCTACCTATTACCTCCACTAAGTCCCACACAGCGGGATTGCTAAATTGTCATAGCAGGCCACGCCCCCTTTTCCCACTACTCTACAAACGCACTCCCTGGCGCGCTCTTGGATGGGGATTAAAGTCCCCTTCGCTGCTGGGAGTCTTTAGGGGCCAACTAGCCTACCTGATACCTCCAGTATGCCCCAGATAGTGGGATTGCTGATAGGTGGACACAGGCCATGCCCCCTTTGTTCACCACTCTGCAAACACGCCTCCTGGCAAGCTCTTGGTTGGGGGATGAAGTCCCCTTGCCTCCTGAGGGTCCCTGGGAGCCAACTAGCCCAACAGGTACCTCCAGTAAGCCCCACACAGCTGGATTGCTGAGAGTGGTCCGAGGCCAAGCCCCCTTTTTACACCACTCTGCAAACGCACCTCCTGGCACACTGCTGCTCGGGGATGAAGACCACCTCTCAGCAAGCCCCAGGGCCATCGAGGGCTCCAGGAGGGGGGCCGTGCAGCTCCCCTCCCAACTGTTTAAAGCCCCGAGGAGGTGGTGGTCCTCGGGGCCCTGGGGTCCGCAACAGACCCCCGTACTTAATATACTAAATGCCCCGGGGAGGTGGTTGTCCCCGGGGCAGCATGGGGGGGCAGGAGCACCGCCACGCCTTGAATATAAAAAAAGCCCTGGGGAGGTGGCGGTCCCCGGGGCTGCGGGGGGCCACGATGCCCCCTGCACTTAATAATTAATGCCCTGGGGATGTGGCAGTCCCTGGGGCTGCATGGGGGGGCAAGAGCCCCCCATGCTTTTTTTTTATTAAGAAATCCCCGGGAGGTGACGGTCCCCGGGGCTGTGGGGGGCCGCGAGCCCCCCGCAGTTGAATAAGGATCGCCCCAGGGAGGTGGCGGTCCCCGGGGCTGCAGGGGCCCATGGGCCCCTGCACCATTATTATATAATGCCCCCGGCATTTGAGATGTCATCAGTGATGTCATCAGTGATGTCACTGACCATGTCATGAGTGATGTCATATGTGACGTCATCAGCAGTGCATTGCGGGGGCGCGAGTTATAGTTAGCTGAACTAACTATAACGGGGGAATTTCTCTGGTTTTGTGCGAGGGAAATGTCCAACTAACTATAACTTTCCCTAAAACCTATGGTTTTTTCAGTGAATTTCTAAGGTTTTTTAAATGCTAATTTCTAGCTATAACGTGCCTGAAACCTATGGTTTTTTCAGTGAATTTCAAAGGTTTTTTAAATGCTAGTTTCTAACTATGCCTACAGAGGTAGGACATGTGAAGAAAGAAGAAGAAAAGCGCAGAAAGAAGGAAGACAAATGCAGAAAGAGGCAACAGAATTCCAGAAAGACGAAGAAAAGTGCAAGAGGAAGGAAGAGATGTGCAGAAAGAACCAACAGAGGAGTAGAAAGTACTCCTGTGCCCCCAACTTTTTGCTGATGGCTACTGGTGGTAACTGACTCTGTTTCTGGTGGTAAAAGGCACTTAGAATACAGTGAAAACACCTACATACACTAGGGAACACTATGCGTTGGGGTACCCCTGTGATTAGCATGACCTCCTCTGTATTTGCCATGAGTTAGTGCCTGGGTCATTGGATGAGTACATGGGTACTGACTGGATGATTAGAGTACTGCAAGGAGAGTGGATGGTGAATTTATAAGGGCTTGTGTTTTGGCGGAGTGATTGGATAAGTACATGGTGCTCGCTGGTTGATTGGAGGAGTGCATGGGTAGTGACAGGGCGATGGCTGGACTGCATCAGTAGTGCTCAGGGTAAGTTGGAGGATTAATTCCCCTTGAATCCTGAGGGTCCCTATCTGATAAAAGCCCTGGCGGTGGCGGTCCCCGGGCTTGAGGGCCTTGGAGGCCCCCACACATTAAAAAAACAAGCCCCGGGAGGTGGCAGTCCCCGGGGCTGCGGGGTCTCTGCGGGCCCTGCATATATTTGTTGGCAATGTCCCCGGGACCTGGCCCACCCGGGGGTCTCAATTAAATGAAGCGCGGTATACCGCGCTTCATTTTTTTTACATTTCAGCGGGATTCGCAACCCCAGCACGAATTTCGCCAATTTCTTTTAAAAATGCTTTTTGGCCCTGGGGTCCTTGTGGGACCCCCTGAGCAGGCCTAGGGGTCAGGGTGTTTCTACCCTGCACCCTTTTCTTTTTTTCACCTTTGTTTCCCTGTTTTCTTGTGACTCGGTTCTACCGAAGTCACAAGATGGCTGCCAACACTTCCTGGTTTGGAGTGTTGGCAGCCAATTAAAATGAAGCTCGTGGTTGGGAGGGTTCGCGGATCCACCGCGCCTCTAGATATCGATATTTGTTTTTTACAATTTCTCAGCAACTACCGAACGGATTTACACCATTTTTAAAAGGTCGCTTTCTGAGCCAAGCAGTTCTCAAATAGCGACAAAGCACTTTTGAATTATTTGTTATCTCTATGTTTTTTTATCCAGTTGACCACTTGATTAAATGTTACGCTTAGGGGAGAAAATGTGGTGTTACCAATTTGGAGTTTCTGCTTCAGCTCGTCATTCTGTGATTCTGGTCAAATCACTTAATCTCCCCATGCAAAATGAGTTTGTCCTTGTATGATGTAACCAATGCTCATGTAAAGCACTCCAATATCTGACCAGCCTGCACTATATAAAACTGCAAAAAAACAAAGGATAAAAAGTGTTTTCCACACTTCTGTCATTGGGCTATACGTGGGCTACATCTGGGTGATATTTGTGCTACATTTGGGCTCATTTTTCTCTGGTGGCCATCTTGGGAGACTTCAATTACATTCATTAAACTTTATTCGATCTGATTTAGAAACATAGATCATAAAAGTGTACATAAAAACAGTAAATCCTCTTTCTTAATACAATACAGTGAGAATTAATTAAAACCAGTAGGTAAAAACGGGTGTTACAAAGCCCGGTTCAGAGCAACTTCAGGTTAACAGAATAGTAAAGTTCAATGTTTCGCAAGATCAATCTCATGTACTTCGTGCAAAATACGCAATAAGGGGTCCAAGTAAGATGCAACGCTCCAATACCTGACCAGTCTGCACTATATAAAACTGCAAAAAAACTAAAGATAAAAAGTGTTTTCCACACTTCTGTCATTGGGCTATATGTGGGCTACATGTGGGTGATATTTGTGCTACATTTGCGCTCTTTTTTCTCTGGTGGCCGTCTTGGGATACTTATTTGTTATGAAGTTTCCTAATTTCCTAATTTACTGCAGTCTCCTCAGTAGGAAATGCTTTCAGTTTTTTACTTTGATTCCATCAAGAAGGCATTCAGATGTGTCACACATTTGCCATAAATTCAGAATGTTAGCACTCTAGTTGCTCATTAGATCACTGTAGTAAAGCTACTGCTCACCAGGGAGTTAACTGGAAGTCTACTGCTGGTATTGAAAGTGATTGTTTCAGTCTGCATGTCAGAATTTTCTAATGAAATAGAAGAGGATTTGAGATCTCACTTAAAACATGTCCTAATTTTTCTTTCTGCAGAACTAACCATCATTTCTATGACAAAATGAACCCCCTCATTTTTTTCCTTTTTAAATTAAATGTTTTAAGTGTTACCGGTTTATTCCAATCAAGATGGCTTCAGGTGTGCCATAATTTTTTCATAAGTAAGACTGTTAGCACTCTAGTTGTTCTTTAGAACACTCTGGGAAGCTGCAGTAGAACACAAAGGAATCCACTGGCAGGCTGCTCCTATTGAAATATAACAGGAACATATTTGAGATCTCACTTAAAACATGTCCTAATTTTTCTTTCTACAGCACTAACCATAATTTCTATGACAAAATGAACCCCATCATTTTGTTCCTTTTTAAATTAAATGTTTTAAGTGTTACCAGTTTATTCCAATCAAGATGGCTTCAGGTGTGCCATACTTTTGTCATAGGTAAGGCTGTTAGCGCTCTAGTTGTTCTTTAGAACACTCTGGGAAGCTGCAGTAGAACACAAAGGAATCAACAGGCAGGCTGCTCCTGTTGAAATATAACAGGAAGATATTTGAGATCTCACTTAAAACATGTCCTAATTTTTTCTTTCTACAGCACTAACCATAATTTCTAAGACAAAATGAACCCCATCATTTTGTTCCTTTTTAAATTAAATGTTTTAAGTGTGACCAGTTTATTCCAATCAAGATGGCTTCAGGTGTGCCATACTTTTGTCATAGGTAAGGTTGTTAGCGCTCTAGTTGTTCCAAAGAACACTCTGGGAAGCTGCAGTAGAACACAAAGGAATCAACTGACAGTCTCTGCCCTTGTTGGATTTACATGTTTTACTGAGAATGTCAGACTTCATTCTCACATGACTGAGAAAGATAATGTGAATTTACAGAAAATATGCTCTCATTTTAGCTTCTGGAGCACCTTCCAAACCTCTGTGGGACAAGCATGAGAAAATTGTTTTCTCTCAAGCATGATTCATGAAATCCCAGCAGAAGGTTTTTCACAGAGTAAAATCACCCTAGAACACACCACAATTCCTAAAATTAGTATGGCACCATCAACAAATGAATTCTAATGTAACTAAAGTCTGTTATCACCCTTTATAGTTCTCCTTTTGGTGACCCTCAAAATCTTCTATTCACTACAATGCATTTCATTGGGGTGCTACCATGTATATTGGTCCCAAGATGGCTGCCAACACTTCTTGGATGAAGTGCTGACAGCCAATCAGATCTCACGATGACATGTGTGGTTAGGCTCCGCCCAGATATTTAAAGTTCTTTTTCCTTTAATATTTAAAAAACTACTGAACGGATTTACACCATTTTTGAAAAGGTCGCTTTCTGCGCCAAGCAGTACGTCTATGCCAAATTTGGGGTAAATCTGTTCAGTAATTTCCGCTGTAGCCTTGCACAAAGTTTCCTATGGGAAATTGATTTTTTGACTCTTATTTTTGAATTTCTCAGCAACTACTGAACGGATTTACACCATTTAACAGAAAGGGCTCTTTCTGAACCAAGGGCTACCTTTTTGCAAAATTTGGTGTAATTCCGTTCAGCAGTTCGGGCTGTAGCTTTGTCTAAAGTTTCCTATGGAAAATAACATGGAGAAAACACGTTTTGGGACCCCCCTTTTTTCTCGGCCCCCGCTTGCCGAATCACCCCGAAACTTTCAAGATAGGAGCGGACCGGAGCCCCCCACGTGTTTTGAAATTTTCGCGAAGAGTCGTCGACCGGCGCCAAAGTTATTGGGAATAGAATGTTGTGAATTTCCTATGGAAAATAGGTCCTAACTATAACTACCTACTGGCGACCGCCAGTAGGTAATATATATATATATATATATATATATATATATATATATATATACACAGCTCACACTGCCACTAGGTAATTGTACCTTTCCACAGAAGACAGCACTCACGGGGGAGAGTTCCAAATTTTATTCTCAGGAACTCGGGGAGCACAGACGCGTTTCGGCAACCGCCTTTGTCGATGTTTGCACAAAACGCAGGTGTTGCCATTTTCTTTATATACAAGTATTACGCTTTACCAGTTCATCAAAACAGTGAAAAGACCAACTGTGCACAACCTTATAAAACAGGCACCAAAATTCCACCATCTTGAAATGTCGATAACGGAATGCTTATTCAGTATATATACATAAAATACCGAATAACTTGATATACATGACGAGATCATCATCGAAGTATACGTGCATGTTTAACATTTACAATCAAACCCTGAATGGGCAACATCCCATAATTCATAAAAGATGCGTAATACTAATGCACAGTATCTCATAAAGCCCTGGATGGGCTATGAATCAACACTAGAATTATACTAGAAACGAAGCGCAATATAACATAGTTTTAACCATAGCGACTTAAAGGCAATCCTAAGTATAGTGACATTTCATTTCATATAAGAATGTGACATTTCATTTCATATTATAACGTAACTCATAGCATGTCATGGATCCCAACTTCATTCATGAAAAGGAGAGAAGAATTCATAGATAGAAGGGTCATAAAGCAAAAAGAACAAGACCCCTAGTCTCCAAAATGAACTGCTAATTCTTCACTACTGTTTAGGCCGTGAGGGGTTTTGCTCTGTAGATCAATAATATACAGTGATTCAAGACGTCTAAGTCTCTGAATCCTATCCGCCCCCCCTGGGATTAACCGGTATATGATCTAAGCAATAGTATGTTAAAAGATCTCTGTTGCGTTTATGATATTGATTAAAATGTCTCGCAACTGGATAGGCCTCATCTGCATTGGCAATTGCCCGCATATGTTCGAGTATACGAATCTTCGCAGGATGTATGGTGCTACCAATATAACGGAGCCCACATCGACATACCAAGCAGTCCACAGTGTAAGGAGTCGTACAAGTGAGGAGCTTCATAATTCACTTGGGTACAGTCAACCCCGGAATGTTGTAAGATAATACGCGTTTGCTCTTTTTACACGCCTTACACTTTCCGCACGGATAAAATCCGTTAAGGGATCCAAATGGTTATTTAGGGATTTCAGTGCTATGATAACTATGAACCAGAGTGTCACGTAATGATCTTGCTTTTCTAAAAGTGACCAAAGGGTTAGAAGGTAGATCCTCCCCTATTATAGTATCTGAGAGGAGAGTATGCCAGTTCTTCTTGAGTATACGTTTTAAGTGTCCAGCATTGTCCGAGAATGTGGTAATCATTCTGAACATGCCATTGCTAAAAGGTTGTTACCTACCTGGTGTGGAGTGCGTCCTCGTATCTGGGCAAACAACGGAGGAAGATGTTATCACGGCGGTTCCAGGCCGTGGAGTTGATCGCACCGCCCTTGAAAAACAAATCGGGTCCGTACTAAAGGCAAAATCCCTTTTGGTAAGGCACTGCAGAGAGACTAATTAAAGCAGATGTAATCCCATCCGGGCTCACTGGGGGGCTGAATAATTGGTTCCTTTAATAGCGTGGTGCAACACAACCCACCAGAGGGAGAAATTTGTATAAATTTGAACTGCATGTCCCAGCGTGCCTTATAGTAAAATCACTGTGAAGGCACACCGGAGGACAATGATTGAAAGCACGCAGAAGGACGGTGTGGAACTTAGTGAATGGCTGCTCATGCCTGGCCTCTGAAGAAGAAGCGCAAATGCTTCAGAAACGCGTCAGGCCACAGGACTTTTAATGGGGATGGGAAGTCGTCTGCTTGTGCAAATAAAAGGATGTTACCTACCTGGTGTGGAGTGCGTCCTCGTATCTGGGCAAACAACGGAGGAAGATGTTATCACGGCGGTTCCAGGCCGTGGAGTTGATCGCACCGCCCTTGAAAAACAAATCGGGTCCGTACGAAAGGCAATATCCCTTTTGGTGAGGCACAGCAGAGGGACTAATTAAAGCAGATGCAATCCCATCCGGGCTCACTAGGGGGCTGAATAATTGGTTCCTTTAATAGCGTGGTGCAACACAACCCACCAGAGGGTGAAATTTGTATAAATTTTAACTGCATGTCCCACTGTGCCTTATGGTAAAATCACTGTGAAGGCACACCGGAGGCCAATGATTGAAAGCACGCAGAAGGACGATGTGGAACTTAGTGAATGGCTGCTCACGCCCGGCCTCTGAAGAAGAAGCGCAAATGCTTCAGAAACGCGTCAGGCCACAGGACTTTTAATGGGGATGGGAAGCCGTCTGCTTGTGCAAATAAAAGGTTGTTACCTACCTGGTGTGGAGTGTGTCCTCGTATCTGGGCAAACAACGGAGGAATATATATATATATATATAACTAGGCTGTATTAGAACGCTACTTGCGTTTCCTATTTTCAGGCACATGCCTCTTTTTATGCATAAGCCATTTTTCTGCCCCTGAGGTATATGGTTTACAGCGCTATGCCGGCTTTTCATTTCACAAGGTGTACACTTGACCTAGAAAATCCCCGCGCTTCATTCACAATATGCATTAATATTGTTGTGTCATGTTCCTAAAAAATTGTTTTCAAATATTGCATTCATTTATATTGTCATAATGCACTTTTGTATTAATTTCAGTGTGTCTTTCTCATTTGTTGGAAGTGTGACCTGAGTCTGTTTTCACTCATCAACAGACTCCAGCTTGCATGCATTTTCTTTATGTCTATATATTATTTCGAATGCACTTAAATACAGCCACTTTCGGGTCACGGAGTGACTTTGACAAAGACCGTGAAGGTTGAAATGCGTCAGTCAAATAAACATTAATTTCCTTTCAATCCTGGGTGTGACTATGCCTTATTGTTGCAAGACGTAATGAATTGGCAATTGAATAGCGGGTCCAGCGCCCGCCTGTTCGCACCAACCCCAATAGGTGGAAGCAGTCGGAGGAAAAGCTGGAAGCCCGTTTGCTGTTTACTTTCCCGACTCCCGCCGCTGTCTGAAGGATTCTGTGTTCAATCGAAGGGATCGAGACCGCATACCAGGTAGCGCGGGGATTGCGATTCAGGGACTGCTGACAGGAGTGAGCTCCTTCCGGGGCTGTCGGCTGCCGGCGTATCTCACGGAACGAACTTCATAGCGACCTGGCTGTCTCGAATAAACTACCGGGAACGGCAGGGGTGCTCCAATCTCTACCCCACACAGCTGTGCTCGGACGCGAGTACGGATGAGGATTGTACAAAGGAAAGTTGAATTCAAGTGCGTAGTCTCTTTTGGTGCGACGGCAGCGCGAACAAAAGTATAGTGACAGCCATGTGTGAGGCGATTCGAAAAAGGCTGGATGTAGCCAAATCGCTGTTCATGGAGACGGACGGGGAAACGAGTCGGAGTGTGATCGGAGGAAGTGCTACAGAAGGTGGTGGAATAAGAACATTAAAACAGGACCTATACAGGCTGGAAAAGCTGTATAAGAAAGAAAGAAATAGGAGCTGGGAAGTCATTTCCCTCAATAATTACATTGAGGTTGAACGCGTCACGAGAGGCCTTCAGGTCCTAATAACACCGACCTACCAAAACCCAAGCCCCAAACTTCTGGAGGAATGGTCATCGTTGATGGCTGCAACATGCAAACAGATGATGGGACTTTTGGCAAAATATGCGGCACTTGAACTAGAACAGGTCGGGGAAGATATCAAAACGCTTCGTGAGGCTCTGGGAAAACATGAGTCACAAGACGAGATAACAACCTTTTTAACAGAAATGGATGCAAGATTGTTGAAGTACGAAGAAGGCATTAAGTCCAAAAAACACTGGAAATTCGTAAGGGATAGGAATGACTACACGCAGGGACAGATCCTAACCTTTGGACGCAAATATGACTCGGCCAGAAAGGATTTTCTCAAGGCCGAGACAGTCCGTATACGGGAGTCTGAAACTTCGGAGTCCAGCTCTGCTGGATGAGCACCAGGGTGCTGCAGCACCAAAACGGGGACCTTTCACTTCACTCACTGAGTATCGTTTTTTACAACAAAGCCTGAGTGGTTGAAAAAAAACACCTCGGGGAAGAGGCAGAGGAGGAGACAACGAACAAGAAAAAGACGGACCAGGAGAGGAGGCGAAAGCCAAAGACAACGAGACGCCGTATGGGAGAGGCACACGGCGATCCAAGCGCAACAAGTAATGGGTGAGCGACAAAATAATAATAATTTTTCTATTATTAACATTTCCTCACATAGCATTACCCCTGAAGAGCGCTCAGTTTTAGAACTAGGTTTGTCTTTTTGCCCGACTGCCAATTTTAATTTCCCCAGAGCTCGCATTGACATTTTTCTATTTATCAGGAAGCTCAAGCTCCTCAAGGTGCATGCCTTGAAGCAAGGAAGGGGTGCTCCTCCTGAGATCCAATTATCTAACACTGCGGATCCTGCTTCTAACCCATTGACCATATCTGACATTGAGACACTTGCCACACTCAGAGAGATTGAGTTGGGCACCAAGGACTGGGTGACGGACCGTGAACTTTTGGCCAACATGAACATTATAACTGATCGCAAGTCCAGAAATGACTTTAAGCCCAAATCCAGGTACAATCCTGTGACGTTACATGATGGTATTGACACGTAGCATGAGACGGTCCTGTCTGGGTTGATGGATCTGTGGAAGAAACAAAATAATCAATTTGCCAGCAATTTGACACCAGCTCAGAGGGTGGGACTGCAGTCCCTCCGTAAGGCTGACACCTTTGTCATAAAGCCCTCGGATAAAGGGGGCAATGTCGTCCTATGGGATATTAACAAGTACAGGACAGAAGCCAGGCGTCAGTTAGAGTACTCAGGGAGCTATCTGAGGTCTAACATTTTGGAGTACAACAAGACTATCCGGGAGTATCATATGCTCCTTGAGACTTGGCATGGACAGGGAATTCTGAGACAAAATGAGTTCCTGTTTCTGATGGTAAAGAAACCAGTAATCCCATGTTTTACATGCTCCCCAAGGTGCACAAGAGTGCAACGGAACCACCAGGCAGACCTATCATTGCTGCCAATCAGAGCCTCCTAGAAAACTCTTCCATTTATCTAGACTACTTTCTGTGCAAATATGTAATCAATTTGCCCTCTTATTGCAGAGATACCATGGATTTTCTCTCCAAAATACAGGGAATTTCATGGAAGGATTCGTACATTCTTGCCACAGTTCATGTGGTGTCTTTATACACCTGTATCGAACACAACCTAGGACTAGAGGCATGCAAGTACTTTTTCCGAGACAGACCACTTTCCATGTATGATCACACTATGCTTTTACTGGATATGCTACAATTTTGTTTACACAATAACTGTTTCCTTTTTGAAGATAAGTGGTACAAACAATACACCAGAACTGCAATGGGAAGTTGCTTCGCTCCCAGCTACGCCTGTATGTTTATGGGGTGGTGGGAAGCGGAGCACCTCTGTCACCAAGATAATGAATGTTTCATGGATAATCTTATCCTGTGGACCCGCTACATTGACGATATTTTTCTGATATGGGAATGTCCACAGGATTTACTTGACAATTTCACTACGGGGCTATCAGCCAACGATCTAAACCTTAGGTTTACCAGTAAGACTCACGCCACCACGATCGAATTCCTGGATGTCCTGGTAGAGGTTAAGAATGACAGCTTACATACCAGTCTGTTCAGAAAGGCTACAGCCGGGAACAGCATATTACATCCTCAAAGTCACCACCCAGATGGTTTGAAGAGGAGCATCCCTTATGGTGAGCTCCTCAGGGCAAAACGTAACTGCAGTTCCACGGAGGCCTATGCCAAGGAACAGAAGAACATGTTGGGTCGCGTTAAGGCACGGGGCTACTCAGGTAAAATCATTAGAGCAGCAGTAGAAAAGGCCTCCACTAGGGACAGGGACAGTCTCCTGGTCCCTCAGACACAGAATAAGACCAAGCAAGAAGTGAGACTTATCACCACATTTAACAATGCCTCACAGTCCTTTCGGAAAATCATATGTAAGCATTGGTACCTAGTCAGGCAGGATATGGTAATAGGTAAGCTGGTCAGTCCCAGGCCCCATATCATGTATAGAAAATGTGATTCATTACAGGACACCTTGGTACACAGCCATCTAACACAAAACAGCAGGACACAAGGAACTTGGCTGAGGGAACTCCCGGGTTTTCATAAGTTTGGTCGCTGTAAGGCCTGTAGTAACAGCTGCAATGTTAAATGCTATGACTTGTCTACAGGTAAAAATGAAAAAAATACACTCATTTATCAATTGCAATACAGATTTTGTCGTGTATGTCCTGACTTGCATATGTGGCTTGTGCTATGTTGGTAGCACTATCTTTCCAGTAAAAAAGCGAATTTTGGAACATCTGCGCGCTATTAGGAACAGGGATCTGATCTATACAGTTGCCAAGCATTGTGATCTGGAACATAGGGGTGTGATTGACATTAGTTCTAAGATTTCTTACTTTGGCATTGACAGGATTGCAGTCCAACCCTTTGGAGGTGACCGCGAACGTAATCTGCGGCGTCTGGAATCCGAGTACATTGTCCACTTGCAGAGCAAGATTCCAGGAGGCCTCAACCGTGAGGAAGACCTTCATGTCCATCTAGGATAGAGAGGATACTATATACCAGTGGTGCCCTTTCATGTTTTTGGACATTGTATATATTGCTATCTGCTACCTATGATTGAATCTTAGAACCTCCCACCAGATCAGCATTCCCCCTCCCCTACTTTGCTCCCATCCTTTTTATCTTCTATTTATCTTCTTCCTGTTTTCATCTTTCTCTCCCCTTTCACTAGTATTCATCTTTTTTAAAAACCTCCTATCTACCTTCCCTTGTTTTCACCTTTCTGCATCTTCCTTATAACAATGATACATGGTATGTCACTGGTACTAAGCGGCTGCTGAGACCATTAGTGGTGGAGGGTGTGGTGCAGTGGCCAGGGCAGCTGACTTCGGAGCACAGGGTTCACGGTTCAATCCCCGGCTCCAGCGGCAGCTCAGCTCAGCACCATGTGACTCTGGGCAATAGCTCACTTAATTTCCACTCCGGCCCCCAGCGCCTTGAGACCCGTAAGGGTGAGTAGCTGCGCTATATAAAAACAGACTTACATTTTTTTTAATTTTTTTTTATTAGTGACCATTTTCCACGCACTTTTTGTATAGCAACCAGGGTGGGGCATTGTTAGTGTGGTTTATTTATTTTATTTATTTTTTCCTTTTTTATAGAGCAATCTTTTCTCTATTAGCAGTGGGGTTTTAGTGTCTTTTCGCCAGTCTGTTTCACTTGATGACTATTAAGGCAGCCGGCTATGGTGCCTAACATTGCCACTTGGCACGGTACTCATTTCCAGTTTATACTGCCACTTGGCAGGTAACTAGGATGTATTAGAACGCTATATGCGTTTCCTTTTTTCAGGCACATGCCTCTTTTTATGTATAAGCCATTTTTCTGCCCCTGAGGTATATGGTTTACAGCGCTATGCCGGCTTTTCATTTCGCAAGGTGTACACTTGACCTAGAAAATCCCTGCGCTTCATTCACAATATGCATTAATATTGTTGTGTCACGTTCCTAAAAAATTGTTTTCAAATATTGCATTCATTTATATTGTCATAATGCACTTTTGTATTAATTTCAGTGTGTCTTTCTCATTTGTTGGAAATGTGACCTGAGTCTGTTTTCACTCATCAACAGACTCCAACATGCATGTATTTTCTTTATGTCTATATATTATTTCGAATGCACTTAAATACAGCCACTTCCGGGTCACGGAGTGACTTTGACAAAGACTGTGAAGGTTGAAACGCGTCAGTCAAATAAACATTAATTTCCTTTCAATCCTGAGTGCGACTCACAACAGCGGTGCAACTCCTCGGCAGAGCCAAGCCGTATAATATATTTCACAACCTTCTTTAACAGAAGAAACGGAGCGCACTCACTGATACATTTTTTAAAGCTTTAATCCACTTTCTTTTTCTCGGGCATTATTCCACCACACAACCAACGTGTTTCGGTCTCCCTGAGACCTTGGCCACCGTGACAGGGCAGGGAAGCAGAGATTGCTCATGCCTGGCAGTAGCCTGCAGAAATAGCTGCTCCCACCGGACCAGAGCAATGGCAATTCCCACAGTATCCACCAAGCTGGCTGGGGCTGCGGGGACCCTGGTGCTTCCCCTGACACTCCCAACTTGTTGCTTAGTGGGTACCCCCAGTGGGCCCCGGAGCACCTACTTATAATTAAGAGAGGCCCCCGGGGGATTGGGTCCTCAGAGGCACAATACGGTCAGGGAGAGGGCCCCTCCCCTTTCTAAAGGTAACCAGCCCCAGGGGATGGGGCCCCTGGAGCCCAAAGTGGCTTGGGGAGAGGGCTATGCTAATGGGTTGACTGCAAGCTAGGTGCTGCAGCCAACTCCATGCCGTGCACTGGCAAAAGCAGGGCACAGCATGGGGTTGAGTGCCTTTAGGGATTTGGACAAAGGTCCTGGCCACAGGCCAGGCCCTGCAGCCAACCCCATGTTACATATGGCTGAAGGCCATACGTGGCATGAGGTTGGCTGCCTGCGGGGGGTAGGCTTTAAGTAGGGTAACAAGATATTATTTTTTAAAGAAAACCTAGAAATTCAGGGAAAAGATCAAGGTTAAAGTAATGTGTTAGGTGAGATTTTCAGTGACAAGGAAACATTTTAAATGTACAAAATTACTGAAATGACCAGTTATAGTTATCTCTGGTAATTATAACTTGTGCCCTAAGTTAACTATAACTCGCACCATGCACTGATAATTACCCCATGTACTACATCAGTCATTAAATCTTCTATGACATCATTGATGATATCACTGCAACATTTGCAATTAAAGTATTGATAAGAAAACTGTGCATAGAGATGACTTGAGTTATAGTTACCTTAGGGGCATGAGTTATAGTTACCAGAGATAACCATAACTGGTGAATTTCAGTGGTTTTGTGCATTTAAAGTGTTATGTTTTCAGTCAAGATAGATAGATAGATAGATAGATAGATAGATAGATAGATAGATAGATAGATAGATAGATAGAGATTAATAAAAAGGGGGTTTTGAGGGACTTTCTTCCCCAAAAGCTGTATATGTCGGAGTTACAGAGGTAAAGGATAAATATAACCCTTGCATGAAAAACAAGAAACAGAAATCTTTTTCCAGATTAATGGCAATTACACCTCAAAAAATAAGCATACAAAAATCAGTTTGGGAAAACAACATTCTATCAATTGGTTTCTAAGAAGTACTAAATGCAATAAACACATTTATTTTGAAAAATGCTATTAAACAGTTCAGGTGTAATGGGTTCTCAGTAATGGAATTCTATGATGTTTTTTTCTATGAAATTACCTACAACCCATAACAGCAATTGAAATAAAATTTGAAGTTATCTTTGAGCTGCATGTTCATCAAATGTCTATGCATAAAGAATGCCAAAGGCATTAGGAATTTAGGGATTTATGCCGGCCAGAGCATGAAAACAAAAGGCCAAGTAAAGGCATAGGCAAGGAAACAAAAGGCCAAGTAAAGGCATAGGCAAGGAAAGGCAGCTACCAAAGCATCTAAGTGTATCAAATTATTATTTATTTTGTATCACAACCCAACCTCTCGTAGGGTCTTATTCCATGCAGTGAGCGCAGTGGCATTAAGTTAAGACACAGGGACTCATACCCTAAAGTGAGCATGGGGAGTGGTTAGTTAAGACAGTCTCTGCCACAAGTTTGAGTTGACTGGTGTCTTACGTAGATGAAGAGCTAGAGCAGGTATGTATATATGCATGTATATGGTATTTCTGTATGTATATATATGGTATTTCTATAGTGCTAAAAGGCAGTGGAGCACTCTACAGGGTAAAAGACAAGCATAAAGTTAATGAGTTATAGGAGAGGTAGCTGGTTTATAGTCAGTGCCCATGTGAACACACTGGTGCTGGTTGGAACGGTAGGAGGGCAACAAGGGATGGAAATTGACAGTGAATCCCATTCTAGACTCCAGGGTACATATGAGGAAGGGACAGCAGACTATCTAGAAGGAAGCAGAGAGGTCCAGCAATATCTGGAGGCAAGACATCTCCATCTGTGTAAAGCAGCAGTCCCCGTGCTGCAGCGTGATCTGAAGCCAAATTGGTAGTCATGCAGGATATGGTAATTAGTGATGTGATCTTACAGCTAAACATAGACTCCTTTTCAATGATCTTGTCGATGAATTGTAGGTGAATGATGGACCTATTGATGGCGAAGATGTCAGGGTCTAGTGCAGGTTTCTTTAGGGAGAGGGGATTTTCTAGCCTATCTTGAGAGCTTCTGGGAAGATGCCTTAAGTGAAGGAAGCATTGACAATGGTGAGTGGGATTAGAGAGGGTCCACAAAGAGAGCTTTGATGAAAAGGTGAAAAGGGCAGCACTATTTCTCCACCTTAGACACTAGTAAATGATAGCTTGTGAAAGGAACTTTCAAGGCATGTGTTGCTTTTGGCAAGAAACATAGCAACATATCTAAAGTAAACAACTGACCATCGCAAATAAGGATTTCTGAAAAGCAAAAAATGAATCCAGGAAGGCTGAATGCTTGTTTGTTTCCGCTTCTGGGATGCCGCTGCCGACACAGACTGCTCACGGCTTCGGCTTCGCTATCCGTAGCAGCCCCAGCTGGTGGAGATTGGACCAAGCAAATGGACAAAGGAGCCCAGCCCAGCAGTCTAACAGGAATAAGCACCAGTAAGAAGGGAAAATGAGTGGGGCTTGAGCGCGACGACATTAGTCGCTGTTTGCCGCGAGAGAGCCGGGCCTCGCAGAAGTGGCCCAGCTAGGTCTGGGTGCCGTTTGCGGTGGTCCCTGTGAGCTTCTGCTTAAGCCACCCCCACCCCCTCTGCTGGACCATCTTTGGACCTCTCTTAGCAGGTGGACCCAGTGATGGGCTGAGAACGCTGAGCCCTCAGAGAGCATCGGAATCCATCCACCTAGGCGGCAGCAGGACCATTTTTGGACCTCTTTTGGCTGGTGGGCCTGTGCTGGATTCAGCAACAGGTGGAGAACGCTGAGCCCTGTCAGAGCATCGCAACCCGTCCACCCAGCCCACAGCGGCAGCAGGAGTCCGGCGAGGAGGCAAAGTGAAATAAGGTACAAGAAGGCATAACAAGGTGCCCAAGCGCATCGGTAATAGGTACCAGTTGCTGATCGTGAGCTCGGGCCCCCGCAGAAGCGACCCTTCTAGGTTTGGGTGTGGCTTGCGCTTGGCGTGATGTGATTCCACTCGGGTCCCCTGGATTTCCACCAGACTGCGGGTAGGTCACTTGGACACTTTCACCCCACCGCGAAATTCGTCTTGAGTGCCAAAGGGTAGCTCAAAGTGCTCATAGAGGTGTTACAAACCCAGAAACCTTTTGCAATTCTCTCCCCAATAGTTCTTGCCCATACCAATTTCCCCCTGTGCTGGTGGCGCCCTTACTGCCCTCTTGCAGTAATAGTCAGCTCAAGCCAAGGCGGAGGAGTAGTGCCTATAATGGGCTCACAATCCTCTGTGACTCTCCCTTAATCAGAGGGGGTGCACAGAGCCTCGACCCAGTCAATCTAACTAGCTGGGAGTAAATTTGGGGGTTATATCACACTGGCACATTGGCTTGTCCACTCCGTACTAAGATAATCTGACGTGCTGCAGTGTCACAGTACGACAGCTCCTCCCCACCAACTGTAATTCACCAAGGACTCAGGGGAGCTTCCCGTAACACACTATGGTAAAAAAGAGAAACCTGCCCTGAAAAAAGCAAGCAGATCCCCTAGATGATTGTTCCAATTTGGGAGGATCTTACTGCAGTGACTAGCACCAGCCCTGTGCCAGATCTTGGGGACCAAGGGGCCTATACGTTTAAGGAGCTAGTCACTATTGGGCCAACACAAATTATTAACATATCCTTGAAAAGATGTTGGGATGAAAATGCTCAACCTTCCAAGCGTGGCCGGATCCAAAGATATTTTTAAAAAGTCCTACAAAAAGCTCCTTCCTCCCCTCTTCCAAGATGCTTAAAAAGCTCTAATGAGCAAAAAAGGCGGTCCTTATCCTCACACAGGGCATACTTGGTGGGTCAAGCATAACAAGGAAAAAACTCAGGCGATCAAACTCAAATCCTGTGCTACGCCAAGACCCTGAGCCCAAAGATGTGGGTTCCCTCCTAAACAAACACACGATAACTGCTCTAAACCACATGAACAATAATACACACTCTCCCATGCTGTCAACTTGTCTCTCAACTGTGGAAGCTGAAGCACAAGCCAAGATAACAACTAGCGCCGATCTTTCCATTTTTTTCTCGCCCCCTAATAAATCCAGGAGATGCAGCACATCCGAACACGAGCTTGGCAGTTTATCAGACCAGTTTCTATCTACACTAGAAGCACAAATAGAGGCCCAAATGGAAGCATCCCTGTGGCAAACACCAGTATTTAAGATAGAGTACAGCCTTAAGTCTCCACATCCAACCCGCTCAGGCAATTGCGCACCAGTCTGTCCCATATGCTCAGTAAATCCAACCTGGGCCTCTCTCACCTTTAAACAAGATACAATAGCCAAAGCTCATCTACGGCAATCGCAAAAAATGGAGCTTCAAATCAATCTAATTCAGTCTATCGCCTTAAGCTTAATGGACCTAGGACTGAGATTAAGAACTTTAGAATGCAAACTTGGCCAGACAAAAGTGGGCCAACTCTGTTCTTGCTCCCAATTAATTGATAAAGTAAGTTCATTGCCGGAAATTCTTTGAGCACTTTTAGACAGTGTGAAAAATCTAACAAATCACCTGAAAAAAACTCTCGGGATCCAACATCACGGAAAAAAGCTCTTAGCCCACCAAGCAACCATAAACTGTAACTCCACCTTGACAGTGGAACCAGCGCCACCCCCAGTAATCAAACTAAGAGACCACTTCTCATCAATCCTGGAAATAGATACCCCCACTAGACACCAGGATCCCGTCAACCAGCCCCTGACGGTTGAAAGTGCATCTTCACAAAGCCCCAAACTTTTGCCCTCAAAGGCACTTGGGCCCTTGCCCACTCTCTCGCGAAGCGCAAAAAGGAAACTAAAAAAACTTTCAAAAAACAGCGCCTTACAAAAAGGAGTCTGCTGACAGCTTGGCCACTCACCACAGCAAGTATATCCCAACATCCTTCCCACGAAAGAGTGATCGTGGGGGATTTTAACACTAAGTTCCTCGACAAAGATCCCAAGAAGGTACAAATGAACAAGGAACAGGAACAAGTTAAAGGACTACTTGCCTCTTTCAACTTAAAGTCGCCGGATTAAGTTATGTCACGTCCGAATCTGAAACCATGTCCTGTCCCACATTTAAAGTATATCAACGATAAATTATATTTTTATGACCTCTCCTCTGGCAGATCACCTGCTTAAATTCAAAATAACACATCGAGAAGACAGCAATCACAATCCCCTAGCTTTAACATTGGACCTATGGCAGCAGACAAATTTTGTGGAGCGGGTACACCCGAGCAGGAGCAAGGATCCTGATCAGGAGAATTAAATGGTGCCTCTTCCACTCTGCACAGGTGCTAAAATGGTACAGCAGCATAAACAACAACTTCAACATTAACTGGGGGGGCGATTTTAAATCAGTGGGACACAATGATCAAAGAACTGCTTGATACCATCTTAGACACCAGGTGCTGGCATCATCCTCCAAAGCCACCCCGATCCATCCGCTACAAACATTTGCACAACCAGGATATTAATTTACAATGGAAGAGCCTAAGGAGAAGCCGCCACCTATGCAAGACCAACCCCATGAGTAAAAATGTAATATCAGTTAAAGACTTGCGAAAAGCATATAAAAAAACGTATGGGAAGCCTAAACAGTTCTGCAAGAAAAGGAATTGCTAAAGATACACAGGATGCTCAAGGATAGATCACTTGCCAGTTTCTGGAGCTACGCGAATAAACTAAAAGCACCTTATTCAATGAGGGAAAATTGAGTTTCAGAAACCGGGTGGGAGAGGCACATATCTGGCCTACACTCCACTCACCATGAAACTATAACCTTTTTGGACTAACAAGGGCCCACTGAGCCATCACCAGTGGGCCAACAGGAGTTACCCTCACCATCTCAAATCGTAAAACTCATTAAGGATATGAAAAACGGTGGAGTGTCAGTCCCCAACGGTCTTCCAGCTGGTATCTTCATGTGTGCAACAGAAGATTGGGCTTCTCTTTTAACCCCGCTTTACAATTCAGCCTTTAGTTTGGGCCATATTCCAGAAGCTTGGAGAGGCTCCACGTTATACCGGATATTCAAGAAAGGCGATCCATCAAAGCCAACCAATTATCACTTAATAGCTTTGCTAGACTTAGAGGCAAAAGCGTGTGCCCGCATCTTACTAAAAAAGCGGGAACCTGGGTAACAGAAAACGAGCTGCTCTCTTTCTTCCAAAAAGGTATTCGTGGAGGTGCAGCCACCACTGACAACATCATCGCACTAGCTGTCCTCAGTCAGCAAGCTGCTCAACATAAACAACTCCCTCTCTTCTGCTGTTTCATAGATTTTACTGCGGCGTTCGATAAAGTTGACAGACCCACTTTGTAGAGGAAGCTAGCACACTGGGGTATTCCACAGACCCTCCTAATGGCTATACTCTCTCTTCTTCAACGTGGGTTCGGGTGAGAACTGGTCCAAACACACTCACCCCCACATTCCCAATTCTGGGGGTTTGAAGCAAGGCTGTGTGCAAGCGCCCCTACTTTTCAATTTATATAAAGCAGGTTTGGGGAAGGCTCTAGCAAATAGCAGACTTGCTCACCCTCGTTTAGGCCACAGACCGCTTCACATCCTTCAGTATGTGGATGAAATTGTTATTATGGACTATACAAAAGTGGGGCTCCGTGAGCACTGACCAGCCTCCATGCATACAACGAGAAACATTTTCTCACTATAAATCCAGAAAAGACTTAAATAGTAGTATTTGGCCGCTATAAGAACAAGAACATGTTGTCATGTACCATGGGACCTAAGACCATCACTTCAGCACCCAAATACAAATATCTGGGTGTACGGTTCACTGAATCCGCTCAACCTTCTGCCCATAAAAGGGCATTGAAAAAGAAAACAATAGCAATCCTGTATGGTCTAGCCGGGCTTAACAATAAACTAAATACCCCCTCTGCTGAGGGAATGATTAAAGTTACTCAAGCCTCCCTCCTACCAGGACTACAATACGGGCACCAAGCCCTATTCGGAATGCCTGGAACATGTTCAGTGTGTCAGATAGAAGAATATTTTTCAACTGCCAAAATACCTCCAGAGATCGAGACTTAGATTGGAAACAATCTTTATGTACAGAGGCTGACTTCTTGAAATTTAACATTTGCATATTAAAAGCACCAGAAAACTCCCTTAAGGCCTATCTCCGAGCCATCTTTGAGAAACCAGGATCTTCTTGGAACAAACAATTACAGATAGCAGTAGCAACCTCCGCAATAAACCGATCAGCACTTCCGCTGGAGTCAATTTCATACACGACATGGAATAACACCATCAACAGACAAATATGACTGGCCTCATTTCAGCAAGATCAAGCTTCTCTAAAATCCTCTGAGACTTTGCGCTTTTTAAACTCGTCGTACTTGGTTGCAAGAGCTCCGCCTTACTTAACAGGTGCCATCGATCGCAGAACAAGGAGAGAGATCATGTGCATGCGTCTGCTTGGCCTGCCAATAACAGATTTCAATCTGGCATGTGCCACCCAGGATAATGGAGGTAATGCAACTATAAACAAGAATCATGGTTGCACCTTCTGTGCTGCTGCCCTGCTGTGATCAAAGAAAGGAGAGCCCTACTTAGGCCAATATTTCTGAGACAGGGGGTCCTTATCTGCATAGAGGCACCAGCAGTGTGTTTCTCACAATCTGGCATTCCCATTCTGGCACATTGCAGGAGATTTGTATAAAGACTTAGAGATGCCATTCATCCCTGTCCTGGACCCCTGCATCGTCGGTACAAAGTCCACAAACTTATAACGGACTACTACACAAAGAAAACGGAAACTAAACAACCCTGCTTATTGTGCCTGTTACTTCAGGAAAAGGTTCAAGACCATCAATAGCATCGGTCATGTCCATGAATGGTTCCTGAACTCATTAATTACAGCACGCACCAGCACTTTATACTGCTAGATTAAAAATACCAGTATGTTTTTGAGAGGTAACCACAATCCGCACACCTCATTTTTTCAAACTAAATAGAACACGCATTTGTTAAGAGAATTATTCTGTACACTGTTGATTCTGCACATCACAGCCGGACAATGACCATTAGCTTCCATCGATCTTGACAACTAGAGCACTATTTTTGCACACAGCTGACTTTGCACATTGCCTGCACGTGTTGTTCAGAGAGCTATTTTGCACACTGCGGTTTTTGCACATTGCTGTTGACCACGGACCTTTCATCCCCGTATCCTTGGACCTCTCGATCTTAATTAACCCTTTTAACAAAGTTAAACCATTTTTAAATGCTTTTTCTTATACATGGTCTAAATGAGGTATCCAGAGTCCTGGTGCAAACGCAAACTGTAAACTTTGGTACACAATTATGGTTTTAACTTTGGAGAATTTGAATACTGCTGTTTTATGGTTGCAATGGTTTTAAGTAATCATGTAAATAAGGATATTATTATTATTATTATTATTGCATTTGTTAAACTGGTTTGTTGCAGAAATCATACTTTGGGACTTACTGTGTCTACACATTTGGACGAGTTCACTTGTTTTTTTTTGTTTTTATCTCTTCTGTAATGGTTTTAAGTAACTGATACAAATAAAAAATTGTCATGACATATAGAAAGCAACATAACATCACAACAGATAACAGGGCACATCACAAAAAACAGTAAAAACAGAATGCAACACAACAACAACAGTATAGCACAACAAAATTACACAGAACTAATAGAACACAAAAACACAGCTGCGCAAATGAACACATGGCCATCACAACAAACTGCCAAACAACAAAATGTCTTTGTCATATATTACCACTTCCTATCATAATAGCGTAGTAAAAGGTGTTTGAACTGAAGCAAGCACTGCCTAAACTTACCACCAAGAACATGAAATTGACTCAATTCAAAAATGTGTTGTGATCCGACCCCATGATGTAAAAGATAGCGTGTCTGTAAAATATAAGGCAAATTCTAGGGTACAGTGAACGAGAACACTGACCTGCAATGGATAGTCCTGGATTTTGTTGGGGCTTTTCACTTCTAGCAGACACCAGGAAACATTTTTAAATTTAAGCAAAGCTCTTTCAGTGTGTTGATTTCGACAGTCAACACTGTCGAAGGGGCAATTAAAAAATATCTATTTGCTTTTCTCGCTGCAAGTTTCCATGACACAAAATTATGAAACATGCTTTCCAAAGTAACACTTTGCTCGTTACTTAGCACCCTCAAAGCATCACACTGCAGGCAAATTGGTAAGTTCATGTGTAATAACATTTCAAGACAGTGACATGAGGGTACGTTGTTGCTCTTCTACACAGTTGTGGAGCATAAACACTTAATAAGTGTCCTTGTGACACTTAAAGATGACTGAACAGAAAATAAATAGAAAATGGAGGTGGGAGCTAAGTCGGCTATGTAGTAGAAATTCCTTGTCAAAATGGCCGCCTCTGGAGTATCTGCAAGGGACTTACGGATAAACATGGTCAGTGGATTCAGGCAAGTATGTGTGTTTGCTGGTGGGTTCAGAGATGTTGCCCGGCAAATCAGCTATGTCATTTCCAGGTCTACTTAAAGTCTGAATCACACACATATTAAGAGGGAACCACTTTATACATTCAGTTTATGTTTACTCTTATATTTCATTAATGTGCCATTTGTAATGAATTGACAAATTACTTTATTTCCTTATAATGCATTGTTTTCATTAAAACAATAAATTCTGACATAGCCCAGTGCATTATGCCCTTCGTCGGGCTGTGCTGTTTTCGGTAACAGAAACCATAAATCAACTCAAGATTAGGCCTGGGCGGTAAATTCCGTTCCGCTCGCGGAATTTGTGGAATTTGGGTAATTTCGCGTTCCGCGGAGAACGCGGAATTGCCAAAAATTCCGCGATCCGCGGCTTCGCGGAATTTTTTGCTTGTTTGCGCTTTCAAAATACGTGTTCGCAAGATATTTCTCCCCGAGCACGCAAACGGCGTTCGCGAACAGGAAAAAAGCATCGCGAACGGGCGGAACAAGCAATTCCGCGTGTTCGCGGAACTTTTGCGTGCTCGCGGAGATTTTTAACCGTTTCGCCGAGCTTTGCGTAGCGCGACTACGCAAATTCCGCCCACCCCTACTCAAGATGTGTCTAAAATGCACACATTTGCCATTCTTTAAAGTTGCCATTACTACATTCAGTCACACCCCAAGAATACCTTTGTTTACAGTGGTGGCTGGTGACTTTTGAAAGTGGTGTGGCCGGCGAAAAGTTGGTGACAAGTTTTATTTTTGTTAGTGAACCGACTGAGCACAACCTACATGTTATATTCAGTTAGTTTAAAAAACTATATAGCCAAATGGTACCTTTTTAAACCACTTTTTGATAAAGAATTTGCTGGGAAGTCAATAAGGAAACAAACAGTAAGTAAATAGTGGTAAGAACGAGTAAAGGCCTCTGCACTGCTCAGAGAAGGTCCCAGACCACGTTTCATTTAATATCTGCTGTTTGGAAGGTGAATTTTATTGCGTATCAGTGAATACACCAGTTTGGGATACAGGCTTTCATGACCATTATTTTAAGGCAAAACATTTTTATTTAATTATGTTTGATGTGTTCATTGAACACATTAAACATAATTAAATAAAACATTCAACATTAAAATGATGTGTCAATTACGACCTAATTTTGAATATTAAACCCCTTCACCAGCTCTGACCCACACGTTCTATTAATTGGCCACTTAAAAGATGAGTTAACAGTCAAGAAAGGATTGCTCAGATTCCCAACGTAAATAACGAACTTAGGGAACTGCGAAAAGGGTGATGTGGTGTGTGTGTGGTCAGGCAGTCACCAAATGAAGTTTGAAAGTGACAGAGTGTTGGGAGGTGAGCTTAATGAATTAGGGGCTCGCCTCAAAGCGCAGATTTAGCAGAGCAGCTGCGGCATGGTGCTACCTGTACTATAATGCGCTTCAGCGTCTCTTCAGATGTTTTAAGCGCTATATAAGTGCAAGTTCAAGCAATCAGCATTAGATATCATGGCTGCTTTAACCAACTTAGGGTTATAATGCTGTTCAATGTTTGCATGCATGGCAAGAATCAGCAATCCTCGAGATGCTAGGCGTTTACTTCCGGCTGCCTCTCCAAGTTATTTTTAGTGATAATTTAAATGTTGCTTGTATTTAAGTGGCCAATTTGTCAACTTCAAGCAGCAGGGGCATACATTACATCTCAGATCTGTCTTTGCTGTCACTCCCAGTGTGTTTTCAATAGTCTAACGTTCCAAATTGACCTACCACCATTTACTCCTGAAAAGCCCTCCAACTCAACGTTTCACTCCCACTACAAACAAATGCCACAGGTGTGACCCCATGTTTACCGCATAGGTCTCGAAGGACTTCAGCCCCCCCACTTTAATGTGTGTCAGCCCGGGCTAAGACAGCTTCCCGGGCACACACACAGACAGTTTTTGAGCTGCTGTAGGCTGGCTGGTCTGGCGTCCGTCATATTGCAGCCGCACCCGAGTACTTCACAGGTCTTTAAAAGACCATTTACTTGTTAAGGAGGCTTTGTTGTTCTTTCACCCCTTCTTAGAGCCCCTGCATCTCCACTCTGCCTATTGCTGGAAGAATGAGCCCCCTCCTCCCCCCCCGAAATTTTTATTAGCTCACCCTCCCTCCCCCCCCCTCCCGAAATTTGACTCTAGTTGCGCCTCTGACCGTAGGCAACCAGAGGGAAACATTTTGAGGAATTGGGCGCTCACGGGACTAGATGCAAAGACAAGGCAGGTCATTCGTTCACAAGTGACGTATGCTCCTAAAAAACGGGCATCAGTTTGCAGGTGACGCCACACCATGCAGCCTTCCCTTCCCGCCCCCCATGCAGCTGCAGAATGAATGCGCCCACGATCATCTTCATTCTGCTCTACCGAAAAATAAGGCACAGCTATTTAGGCCCACTCTGTCAAGAAAATGCCAGCTTAACGCTTAATTGCCCGATAAAGAGTGACCAGATGGAAACAACATACATAACATGCACTTTTTTTTCACAATTTACCGATTCTCAGATTTAAAAAGGATGAAAAAATGTACCTTGAGTATTATATCATTAGTGCACGGTTTCCAAGTCTGACGTGTGCCCTTTATGCAGCGGGGTGTAATCGTCGGTCACTTCTCCTAAAGCATCTGTTTTATGCAGCGTGTGCTCGCGGCGCGCGATGTAAACAAGAAGTAAACATAAAACTCATTCTGCACCGTACAAATACTGGAAAACGAATAGGGCGCAGGCGGCGGCGCACAATTGTTATGTTTGAAACTCAGATGTAACTCCAATGAAACAATAAAATGCGCCATACAATACATTGCTGTATGCTTCAAGGAGCTAGTTATTAACATGATAATTTGGTTATCAAATTTATAGACATTATCTGTGTTTTGTTAATACAACGTGACATCTCAGGGTTTAGCCGGTAGCTAAGGAGGTGTTTCCTGCCAGCACATAGCCGAATCAACACATTTATATTGTGTTGAATGCACAGATTGAGCTGCTAATATCCTTACATGCAATATATGATGACATTTTAAACACTTCATAAAACTGAAAGGTAAATATTGTGCTTACCCAACAAGTAACCATTTTCTGTCATCTTCAGCCACCTGGCCTGCGTTGCCGTGCCTGCCCAGGTGCATGCCGGGCCATAGTAGATGTTGTAACAACCAATCCAGACACTGCTTTTATGTTATTTATGACAGTAAAGAGCATGAGAGCAGCGCCGGGATTTGACAGGGCAGGTTAAACCGATGCTCGTCGGAGCCATGGGGGATGTGTCTGTGCAGTCCTAGCTCACTGACAATATAGAATAGTGAAGGCCTGGACTGCGCATGTCAGACTGGACACAGCCAGACTCCTGTCCAACCAGACATGCGCACTTCAGTTACATGGCCCCACTTCAGTTCGACGAAACCACACCCTTAAGGAAGCAGAATAGGAAGCCCACCGGGGGAAAGAATAATTTATGAGCTAGAGCTAAAAAGAACATGTGTGGTGTTTAAGTGGCCGACGGCAGCACGCAGTGAGGGTGGCGATGCTCCAACGCTCCCTATGGAGCAGCTGCCACTGTTTTTTCAGTAGTTTTTTTACCTTCAAATGTCCATGCTGCCATTGACGTCCCTTGCTCTCAATTCAAAATTGTCAGTTTCCTGTTTTGTGGTTTCTTCAATCAGAAACCTGCAACTTAAGCTATTGGTAAGAAATACGAATGGTGCATGTTAGACCTGGCATCTTTGGCATGTTTTTTGCCTGTCTTTTTTCACTTCTGATCTGTTTTTGACTGTGTGCTGCATTTTGTTTTTGCTGGTTTTACGATTCTGTGCACTTTACCACGGCTGACCAGTGCTAAAGTGCAAGTGCTCCCTGTGTAAAATGTATCTGTAATTGATTTATCCATGATTAGCATATTTGATTTTTCTAGTAAGTCCATAGTAAAGTGCACCAGGTGTGCGCAGTGCCTGTAAATCAAATGCTACTAGTGGGCCTGCAGCAATGATTGTGCCACCCACAGGAGTAGCTCTGCAAACATGTTTCAGACCTGCCACCGCAATGTCTGTGTGGGCAGTTTTGAACTGTCATGTCAACCTGGCAAGTGCAACCACTTGCCAGGCCTAAACCTTCCCTTTAACTACATGTAAGGCACCCCTAAGGTAAGCCCAATGTAGCCCCATGGGCAGGGTGCAGTGTATTTGAAAGGTAGGGCATGTACTGGTGTGTTTTACATGTGCTGATAGTGAAATTCTGCTAATTTTGTTTTTAACTATTGCATGGACTATCTTTCCCATAGGTTATCATTGGAGCTGCCTTGTAACATCTTACAAATGTAACTTCTATTTGGGAATAGATGGAGATTTGTAGTTTGGGGTCTCTGAACTCACAATTTAAAAATACATCTTTTGGTGAAGTTGGCTTATAAATTGGGTGTTTAAAAATGCCACTTTTAGAAAGTAGTGGAACAAATCGAAATATATACAGCTGAGATGCACTCACCTAAACTTATATTAATCAATGTAAACCCTATTACCAAACAATGGTTATTTCGGTGTGCACCCTGTGGGGGGGGGGGGGGGGCTCTGCCAGCCACCTGATTCAAAAAAGAAAAAACAACCAGGATGAATATCCTGGACACTAGGTGCACTACTACAAGTCACTATAAAAGTGTACAAAATGTAAACAGCACAATGGAAAACAAATGCATCAAATCAATCAATGGTAAACATTATAAACAAAGGATGTATCTGTGAATCCAATTCGCAATCCAAACCATAACACACGGGAAATGTTGCTCGATCTGCTTTATTTTCAGACGTTTGCAGATGTATTATGTGTCTTGAGAAGGAACTGAATATCATGAAAACAACAGATGATTTAGTCAAAACGATTGATCCCAATGCATTTCGGGCATTACAATTGGCTCTACATTGGCATGAACATCAACACACTATTGCTCAGATTAGATTCACTATCCTAGAGTTGGTTAAGACTCAACCTGACAGGGACATGTCTAGATTGCTGCCTCAACAAGACACACATTGTATTCGATTTCTGGACACCCTTACACCGAAGGGTCTTAACGACAAACTGGAGTTGTCTTGTTTCTTGTGAATATTTTCTTGTTTCTTGTGAATATTCCATTGTGAGAAACTTTTGCCTCATTTCCACCTATTTGGTGTGTTGTGCATCATACATGTCAGGTGCACAGAATTTCTTTGTATTACTTATCTTCAAAAAAGATTTCCACTTGTCTGTTTTTGAACAAGTTGTTTCTTCTTGTGATGTCATTTTACTTACCATGGTCGCACAGTCCATCTCATTGCAAGGTTTTTTGTTTCATTTTCGCACAACAGTTGTGTTTATCATGCATTTGATGTATGTGAAATAGCATTTTTTCATTCTCCATTTAGCATCGACTGAGCCTCTTCCTGAATATGTTATCTCTGAATGTGTTATTTTTATGAGCAATCCGTTATGTCATGTTTCATCTATCTGCACATTTCAGTATGATTCGGTTTTTCACCTTGCAGTCATTAACTGCAACCTTTTATTGGGAACCTTTTATTGGGAGTCGGTATTTTCATGTGTTATCTTAGTGCACTATTTTGGATGTTTTTCTCTAGTTTGTTGTGCCCCTAATGTTTATTATTTCACTATGTTAAACGTTACTATGTGCGACACTGTTGTCAACATGATTATTGTACCATCATCTATGCATCATGTTTTCAGCACTGTTGGCGCTTTGTGCACTTTTCTTTTATTTGCATTTTACTCATTGTTCATTGAGACGGTGTTCCGTTCTCACTCGGTTGGTTCTTTTCTTTTCCTCTAGTTTCCTTCACAAGGGTTGACTTGCACTTTTATAGAACGCTGTTTTTATGAATGTTTGATACATTTAGCAGTCACCTGGTGTCCATGGTTACCACCTTTATTGAAAAAGAACACTCGTCATGGTTGTAGTCCTATTTCCATGATTGTGGGTCACGCCCGTTACGTTCAGGTCGACACTTCCGTATTTAGTTAAGAGCGTCGGACGGCGTTCACTATTCAACACGCCTGCTCCAGGTATTCCCTCGTCGGACCGGCTTTTGGAGACCTCCGTTTAGGATTGTTTCCCTGTTTCTTTGACACGGTGAGCTACTTTGGGTTTTTTCGCACAGTTTGAAGGGCTTCTTTTTTAGGTTCTGTTTGATCACATCACTTTTTTATTTTTCAGTCTGTGTCCTTCGGATAATAGCAACAGTTAGTCATCGGCTTTAACGCTTGAAGGTATATTTTTGCATATATGTAGTGTCAGGTGTGCTTGCTTGGCACTTGGGCTTCGATTCACTGCACATATATTTCATATTTTTTTGGTTAGTGGTGATGATGGTGGGCTCTTTTTTACATTGTTTCAACACGTGGTTTCTTTGTCACACAGCTTGACTCACTTCCGAGCTTCTCCGGACACACGCAGCCAGCGTCCCTCGAGCTCCTGGCTTCCCGCGGAAACACATCACGGTGAACTAAACAGCAGATGCCCCCTTCTGGTACATCGGTTGCGGAAGACGGGGCTACTCTTGCAGGACATTGATTCATGCTCCAGCCTGCATCTCTTAAGCCCATGATTCCGCGCCCGACATAGGAGATTCAAATATCGGCCTGGATTGGTTCCATACAGGCTCTCTCAGGCATCTATGATACCTTTTGTCCTGATGATGATACCCCTACCTCTTGGCAGGGATCGAAACGTCGTCGACACCCACACCGTGACTCCGAATGTATAACAATTGATATGGGGCACGAGCTGTCCCTTCTCATTGTGACTGCCTAATAATTGTATTGCTAATGTCACTTTTATAAGTGAATGCCTGAGGTCTGGAAATCTGTTAATTTCCACTAGATTGTTTATGTACTGTTTTCCTTATGTATGTTGAATAAACACAAACTTTTCCATTTGGATAAATCAACACAGCACTGATTGTGGTTCTGTGTTTATGCCTTGTATATTTTTGTTGTAGGGACCCTTGTCTCTAGTAATACGATACATACTTGGTCCCTCCTGACACATAGCTTGTTTACACATTTGCAGTGGAATCTGGGACTCTCTATCGTTATGTATACTTTTGAGTTTGGGATTGATGGCAACTTTACATCTCAAGTTTCTCTGCATATCGTCATGTTCACATGCCCGACCCTCGTTTTAGCCTCTTTATTTCATGTTTATTTTGGATTTGCAAGTGATAGAAACACATTATTTGTGATATTGATGTTTACAGATTCCCCTGACGAAGGGCTATTGTAATGCCCAAAATGCATTGGGATCAATCGTTTTGACTACATCATCTGTTGTTTTCATGATATTCAGTTCCTTCTGAAGACTCATAATACATCTGCAAACGTCTGAAAATAAAGCAGATCGAGCAACATTTCCCGTGTGTTATGGTTTGGATTGCAAATAGGATTCACAGATTCATCCTTTGTTTATAATGTTTACCATTTATTAATTTGACGAATTTGTTTTCCATTGTGCTGTTTACATTGTGTACACTTTTATAGTGACTTGTAGTAGTGCACCTAGTGTCCAGGATATTCATCCTGGTTGCTTTTTCTTTTACTTTTAGAAAGTAGGCATTTTCTTGCTTTACCATTCTGTGCCTCTGCCTGTCTGTAGAATCCACATCTGGTTTAGGCTGACGTTGGGCTGTTTGTGCATTCACCCGAGACAGTCACACAAAGTGAGCTGATAGTGCCTTGCAAATCCTGATGGGCCATCACCAGTCTGATGGGCTTTCCTGAGCTAAATTGGTAGCAGGAATTGTCACTGACACCTGAATATGGCTGTACCTGTCCTCACACAAAGCTGTCTCTACCGCCCTGTAGTGTGTCTGGAGGCAGGTCAGGGAAAGACAGGGTCAGGGTCTTGTGCACTACGGAGACTTTCCTTTGAAGTTTGCTTACTTCAAAGGCAGAAACTGATGTAAGTACGGGAGCTGTGACACCATAACTTCAGAATACTTCTGGACAAAAGGACATTCTACCAGGAAGAAAAGCTGGATGCTGTAGGAGGTACTGACACTCTGCTTGTTGCTTTGTTGTGCTGGCCTGCTGCTTGCTTCTTCTGTCGTGGGACTGAAACAACTGGGCCTTGCTTTTTGCATCCTGCTTCTAAGGGTCTCCGAGGGCTCGTGAGTGCTTGCCTCAGGGCCATCAAAGACTTCACCCACCAGTGCCTGGGCTCTTTTGCTGAGAGCCCTGACTTGCCAAGTGGTGCCAAATCCAGTTCCTCGGCCTTCAGAAGTAGAATATGGTGACCTGAACAAGAAAATCCATGCACCCGTTTTTCTGATGCAGCACTACTGTGCAGCATAGAAAGCAACACATTGCTGCTTTGCGGACGAAGAATCAACACAGCGCCTGCAGCGCGGCTGAGAAATCTCTGCAGCCCGAGTTCCAAGCATCGTGTCATCGACGTCCCGCTCCAACTCCAAGACAGGCTCTGCTTTGCGGCTGAAGAATCGCCGCAACACCTACTTCATGGTAGTGAAATCGACGCAGCATCTTCTCCGATGCATCAACACTGTGGGTCGGGATTTTTGATGCATCGCCCCTGGGTGCTGATTTCTTCATTGATGTTGCCCAGCAGTAAGGAACCGAGGCTGTGTGTCCGAAGATTGACACATCACCTCCCCTCACAGTAAGGAACCAACGCACTACCTTCGCTGAAACTAAGGAACCGACGCATCACCTCCCCTGTGCTGCAGCAAGGAACTGACACATCACCTCCCCTGGCAATAATGAACCAGCGCATCACCTCCCCTGGGAGTAAGAAACCGATGCATTGCTTTGTTTTTCTGGTGCCTCACCTCCCCTGTGCCTGCTTTTGTCTTTGAATTTTGACACATCCCAGGTACTTTGTGCTAAAAGGGACGCATCCATAGATTTCTATGGACTACATATGCTTACCCTTTGGAAAGTGATATTTTGACTTGTGTATGTTGAATTTTTATCATTTGGGTCTTGTTTTATTCAGATAAATATTGGCTATTTTTTCTAAATTGGTGTGGACTCTTTTTGTAGTGTTTTCACTATGTTACCATATGACTATGTACAACTGCTTTACACATTGCCTCTGAGACAGGCCTGACTGCTTGTGCCAAGCTACCAAAGGAGGTGAGCAGGGGTTATCTTGGCTGTGTAATCCCCTTACCCTGACTAGAATGCAGATCCCTACTTGGACAGGGTGCAAACAACTGCCAACTAGAGACCCATTTCTAACAATGTTTATGTGTGCGATCCAGATTTCAAGATTGACAACTGGAATTTTATTTTGGCATGTTTTGCGTGCGTTCACAGCAAGAAATGCACTTTAGGAAGTATTGAAGAAAGTGACTATTTAGAAAACTTGCAGTCCAGGAATCACAGATGGAGATGGACTACTTAGAGACATACAAAAGTATTCATTGATATGAGAGCTGCATGAACATGAAGATAAAACGAAGTGGCATAATTTGGGAAAACACTAACCTCAGTAAGTTATAATTGATACTCTGAGCAACTGGTTACTACAGATTCGTGTTCAGTCTAGAAAAAAGAATGACTCAACACATCTTGATTATAAGCATGAACATTTCAGTAATCAGTAATACTAGGAGCCATATTACAAAAGTCTGAAAATGGTATACAGTAAAGATATTGACAAAAATGAAAAGGCAAACTATGTATTTAGTTGCCAAGTGCATAAGATGAATACATCATAACCTTTAGCTTTACTTCAGAAGCTTTTGATGGTTTTCATTTAATGTATATACATAATACATCATATATATTACGCAGTGGTGGTCGCCACTGTGTAGTTATAGTTATGTCAGAGTTTCCGTAGTAAGAGCTTTTTTTGTTTAGCTAATAAATGTGTTGCCAGTTGACTAATCTTCACAAAACTTTCCAAAAAAAGTTCATCCATCTCGGCTGCTTTGTGGAAAGTTTCAGGGTGATCTGTCAAGTGAAGTGAGGGCTGAGAAAAAAAGGATGGGGGCAGAATATGCAATTTCCATAGAGAATTATACCAAATTTGGAAGAAAGCTAGATCATTATAGAGAAAGAATACGTTTTGTAATTTGGTGTAAACCTGTTGAGGCTTTTTGGTGAAATCAAGGTAAAAAAAAATAGAGATATCTTGGTGGACCTGTCCAGATATGCTCTCATTGGCCTCTTTAAAGGGACTTGCAAATCCTAATTAATTGATCACAAACTGAAAAATATGTTGTGCCAGCCATTATGGGACTCAGGGACATGGTCCCTGAGTCATGGAAATGAATTAAAAAATATATAAAGGGGTAGGGTGAACACACTCTGACTCCAAAGGACATGCCCTTTATTGACTGGCCATACCATGGACAATGTAGTGTCCTGCCAGCCTAGGCACTCGCCAATAAGTACACCACACGCAGAGAGTAATTTTACACATCTTTATTCCGCTGCGTGTAAGTCAGAACTCAACATTCTAAGCCTGCCTTCAACTCATCCCTTCAATGCTCATGTCACAGGCCAATTGTATGCAATGGGAACCAAAAGAGTTCCAGCGTTCTTTCTTACAAGACTCTACATCTCCAGCTTTGTTAAATAAAAGTCACAACTTTTAAAAATAGATAAATAAATAAATAAATACATAAATAAATATATGCATAAATACATGAACAAATGCATAGATACACAAGCAATTACAATTCTTCAATTAAGCATTGTGGCGCCTGAATCACACATACTGATCGGGTCACTGGAAACAGGGAACTGTCAGTTGAAGTGTTAGTGATCCACAAAGGTAAGGTGGAATTATCAGCAGATACAGAGTCAACAGTCTGTCTAAACCTAGTTTCTACATTCACATCGATGTTTGGTGAGTGATGGGCCAGATGTAAAAAATGAGAGGAATCTCTGGTAAGGGACTTCCCAGGATGCTGGGCAGTCCCCATGTGTCCTTTGGTGTTGGTGATAGTAAAGGGTTACACCTCAAAAGGAGCATCAGATTTTCTTCTTTTGTATTGTATAACCAGCACTTGATCTCCTCTTGTAAAAGTGATGTCCCTTGCATGACGTTGTCAGTCAGCAAATATTTTCATCTTCTGTTTATAACCAAAGTCCATAGTGTGAATGTCTTCATCATTCCTAGATATGAGGTTGGTCCATTGGGGCAGCCTGGTCATCATGGCTCTTCCAAACATGAGAGTAGCAGGGCTTTCCCCTGTAGTTGAGTGAGGGGTCAAACGGTTAGCTCAAAGAGTAGTGTTTAAAACACCTTTGAGGTTGAGCTTCCCCAATGCAGCATACAGAACAGCTTTCTTTAGAGTACTCATAAAGCTTTCTGCCAGGCCATTGGCTTGGGGTCAAAAAGGAGGTTTTTTTATGCTTTATATTGAAGCAATTTATAAAATCTTAAAATTCTCGATTATTGAAAGGTGGGACTTTGTTAGACTTTAATACTGCAGGCACACCCATGTCGCAAAGATGCCATCTAATTTTTGAATGACCTTTTGACGTGTAGTAGAAGAAAGATTTTCCATCAATAGAAAATGGGAGTATTCATCAGCAATGACTAGAAGATAATGTCCGTTCTCAAGAGGACCTAAGATATCAATAGCAATTTTCTCCCAAGCATGATGTGGAAAGTCTGACATGTTAAAAGGGTGCTGAATAACTTGAGATGAAAGACAGTTGCATATGTGGCAAGTCTTTAATTTAATTCTTATTTGAACCTTTTGTCGAGATACGCAAACCAGACTCGGTCACAGAGAGCTCTTTTGGTGGCAACTATTCCTCGATGTTGCTCATGGGCGACATTGATTACTTGTTGTCATAGACTCTCAATTAGTGTACCTAGCAGAATGAGGCCTTCTTGGGTCACTGAAAGTTCATCTCTTATATTTTTTTACTTCAGATACTCATTGTCACTAGTGAAAGGTCTGGAGTGCTGGTTCCACGATCGTTGAGAAATAATGTCTTTTAATCTTAATATATCACTATTTTGGCTCAAGGCAGTGACAATTTATTCTAAAGGCATGGCAGCTGGTGTGCTTGATTTCACAATAAAAATTGGCGTAAGCCTCTGCTGTGTTTATATGGGGTACCAGGGCATTGTAATAGCACTCTTGAAAAATAATCAGCCAGATTCCCTTGACAACGAACAATCGCATAGTTGTTTTCTTGTAACCTCAAACCCCAACGTTCAATTTGAGGAGGCATTTTGGCTTTTGCATTGCCAAATATCGTCAACAGTGCTTGATGATCCGTCAATACAGTGAAAGGCTCTTCGTAGAAGAAAAAATGGACATATTCACAAGCCCAAACTATGGCCAAACTTTCTTTCCCAGTTCGCGAGTAAGCACGTTCTGTTTATGAAAGGCTCTTTCTGTCGTATGCCACTATATATCTCTGTGCATTTGGCTGGCCACTGTGCTGTCAAGAATTGCACCCAACACAAGAGGGCTAGCATCAACTACATCCTCAGTATGTAGTTTGGGACCAAATTTCAGTGACACTCTCAATGGCTTGCTTGATGTGTTTAAAGCTTTTCTCACATTTTCGTGACCAATGACAAGATACATTCTTTTTCATTAGTTCTCGTAATGGTGCACTGACTGTAGCAAAGTCTTGTATGTATCTCGAACAGTAACTGGCCAATCCAAGAAAGAATCGTAACATAGAAATGCCATTTGGGGGGTTTGCAGTAGACAATGCTTGCACTTTGGCTGGATCAGGTTTCATACCCCCATCAGAAAAGACGTGGCCAAAGAATTTCAAACTCTTCTTGTGGAATTCAAATTTTTTGGCTTCAGAGGTAAGCCTGCATTGTTCAACAAATGTCATGCTTGCATGAGAGCCTTGTCATGTTCTTTCTGTGTGGCTTCGAAAACAAATATGTCATCACTATAGTTAAATGCATTTACTACAGTCTGTATGATACGTCGAATGATGTCTTGGAAAAGTTCTATAGCAGAAGATACACCAAAACTCAATCACTTATAGCAAAAAAGACCAATATGCATTGAAAAGGTTGCAATGTATCTGGATTTTTCTTCAAGCTCCAAATGGTGATATCCTTTATTTAAGTTGAGTTGAGTAAAGAACTTTGCACCATTCAGCTGTGTTTACATACATCCGGGATGTTGCTCTCTCTCAATGGCCTCGTTGGCCTGATGCATGTCAACGCACATGCATACAGCTCCTTCATTGTCTCTTTTGGGCACTACTACAATGGGAGAAATCCACGGTGTCTGACCAGTGTAGCATTCAATGATGACATGTTTGAGTAACAAATTAAGTTCCTTTTCAACAGCATCTTGCAAGTGAAACTCAATTCATCTGTGTCTTTGAGAAATGTACGTGTAACTTTACTTTCATTGTTTTGAGTTCTCCTAGCCCATGAAATAATGAAGGAAATTGACTTACAATTTCATGATGAGCATTCATATTGTAGTTCACTGATAGCAGTCCACCACAGTATTAAAAGTCAGCAAACAGGCGCTTGAAGCTGCTCCTTGAAGTACATGAATAGGTGCTTGTGCCTAATTTTTCTTGAATTTTGTTGTGGCTACAAAGGATCCTTGACTCTTTAAGGGCATCAAAGCTGCCCATGTGCATACTTTTGTCTTTGACTTTAGTAAGTTGTGGTAACGGAAACAGTTCCTGATATTTCTCCTCAGGTACGATATTTATTGACGCGCCACTGTCAATTATGAATAGTATCGAACACGCATGTATTTTTAGAGTGATCTTCGGACATTGTTTGAATGTGTTTGGAGCTTCTTCCTGTCAATTTTTCTTCACTTTGAGTTTTTTCTCATATTTGACAAATCTCACATGTGCATGCCTTTTGTGAGGACATCACACAATTATCATTGTCACTTTCACTGGAAACTGAGAATGAGGAACTCTTTGTTGATGATTCAGATGTCAATTCGCCTCAGTTGGTGTTACCGCTTGGCCTTATGGGAGCATGTCGAACGTCGCTGAGGTAGAATTCAGTCGGCCATTTTGCCATCAAGCTCTGATGCACTTACTTTTCTCTTTGCCCTGCAAGTTGTCATGAAATGGTTTGCTTTACCACAGCCGAGGCATTTTTGTCCAATGGCGGGACATTTACCTTGGTGTGGAAATGACAATACACATCTGTAACACGTTCTCTTTTTCTGTGGAGACATCACTTTTTGTCCCTCAGCCTTGTACCTTGGCTTACTTCTCATGCTCATGACTGACGCACTTTGGGTGCCTCCAGCCTCTGTGTCAGTCACTTGATGATCAGCATGCTCTTCAGCATGAGCAGCCTTGAGTTGAAGACTTATTTTAAGCTTAGAGTTTTCTTCAGCATTCGTCGTTGAAAGGAATCTGAGAGACATCCGTCTATTACTTTGAGGTGAATAGCTTCCTCATCACTAAACGCATTGAAGTTACAGTGCTTCACTAGAACATCCTGTTTCTAGCAACACATTTATCAATGGTTTCACCTGGTCTCTGGTATTATTGACTGAATATATATCTTTCAGAATCCACATTTGGCACTGGATTAAATTTGACATTCAATTTGATTTGTTAGTACATCACTTCACCTTCTTGAGGTATCTTTTTCATGGCTGCTTTCACTCCTTCACAAGCCATGTTCCTCGGATACTTTATAATCTTTTTCCACAACCAACTGGTTAATCTCTGCTTTGTAGCACATGAATCTGCATCCACCTTTAGAGCTATACTACATATAGCATATGGCATTAATTTGCGTGATGATGCAGTACCTTTGACTTGAGGGTGTTTCATTCAGGTCCTGACCACCGACATGTAGACGTTCAATGTTGCTTTCTTTATCTTCAAGCATTTTATACAGGCAGGGGTTACAATGAGACTCCACCTGTGCCAGCGTTAATTGTCCACTTCGAATGCAGCACACATGACACGCTCAAGCTGTTTGCTGGAGCTCGGCAAACTCTCTGGAAGAGCACTTTCAGTGTACGGGGTTTAGGTCCTCTATCTCGTCACCAGTTGTAGCGTCGTGGCAACCCAGGCACTCGCCAATAAGCATGCCACTCACGGAGATTTATTCTGCTGCATGTAAGTCAGAATTCAACATTCTAAGCCTACCTACAACTCATCACTCACCAATAAGCATGCCACACACAGAGATTTATTCTGTTGCATGTAAATCAGAACTCAACATTCTAAGCCTGCCTTCATCTCATCGCCCCAACACTTTCGTCACAGGCCTACAGTAAACAGTGGAAACCAAAAGAGTCCCAGCGTTGTTTTATAACAAGATACTACTGACAACATGTTGTGACAGCCATTAAAGCAGTCTGGTATATGGTCCTCAAGAAAATGCACTGTAAAAAATAGCCTGTTTTTGAGGGTCACAAAAAGGAGCACATAGAAAGGGTGATAACAGGTTTTAGTTGCAAAATAAATCATTTATTGCTGGTACTATACTAATTTTAGGGATTGTGGTGTATTCTAAGGTGATTTTCATCCTATGTAAAAAGCTGATCCTCTGCTGGGATTTGACAAACCATGTATGAAAAAACTGTTTTCTATCATGATTTTCCAATTGAGGTTATAAACAGTGCTCAAGATGCTAAAATGAGAGCATATTTTCTGTAAATCCAAACTATAATTGTGAGCCTTGTGAGAATACATTCTGACATACTGTGTAAAACATGTACTTCCAACAGCAGGATTAGATTCTATGTCAGGACCGGAGGCGAGGATTATACATAACTTTCTTCACTTTTATTAAATAGCAGTAGTTTTAAAGATCAACACTTCATATAAATAAAGAAAAGTAAATATAATACACATTTCAGCAACTTCTGGGAATCAGTTACCATTAGCAACAGTCCTCCAATCATGACACAGGTCCTTGCATGTAACCCTGTGTTGTCCCTTCCTGTTTGTTTTCTTCCCGCGAGGAAATTATCTGTTATGTTTTTAATAGTTCTTTCTTCTGTTCTTTATCTAAAAGTATTACATTGAAACGCTATCCAAATCTTCCATTCAAATTCTTTTCCACTTTAATAATAACTCGTAAAATTGCAGGATACCCTAATTCCATGTCCCTCATAAGAGAAAATGTAATCCTAACTTTAATAATGAAAAAATGAAGCATCAATTTTCCTTGAAACATTAACATAGAACTGTAATAATCTTCTTACTTACTGTCAATTCAAATGGGTTCTGGGTCGGTAGGAGGATCTTCCTTTGCAAGATCTCTGGGTGGGATAATCCTCACCTTTGAGTCCTTAATAAAATTGAAACTTTCCTTCTCTATAGCTAAGGAATTTTATATTTTATGTCAGGACTGGAGGCTAGGATTAGGCATGTTTAAAATTTACATAGAGCCAAAGCTTCGGAAATGGGTTTAAAGTAGAATTTCTTAAAGCTTGATTCTGATGGCCATTCTGCCACTTTCATAATATCCTCCATTTTACCACCTACCTCAAGTGCCTTAGAGACCATAGCACCCCTAGTGGAGTGGGCCCCGAATTTCTTGACGTCAATTCCTTCTTCTGCTATGATCCGTTTTATCCCCCGGGCAATAGAAGGGGGGAAACCACCTTGAAAGGCTTCTTCACCCAAATGAGGAGTTGTCTTTCTCCTGCCAGCCTTACCTCTGATGCCATGTCCTCGTAAGCCTTGATACATCTAATCACACACAAATTAGGAGTATCATTGAAATCTGGACACATCACCAACCTGGTATTTGTTTTAGTCCTCCTTGACACTGTAAATATCACACCCTCTGGTGTGAGTACACGCCAAGATACATCCAATGCTCTCACATCAGAAACTCTCTTACATGATGTCAAACACAGTAGCATCACCAACTTTGCTGATAATTCCTTTGTGTTGAGATACTGATTATCCTGCCAGCTGATACAGAGATATAACTATATAATCCCACAGTCCGGAGTACCTGGGTTCTGGGGCCTTTATCATGCGTATCCCTTTCATTAGTTACAAATCTATGGATTTGAGAAACCCCCTGCTCCAGCAAGTGGTAACAGAGTGACGGTTATGTCACAGAAGAAAAGGAGCTAGATAGGTCCAGGGATTTCAGACCTAATTAGACCTTGCCACAGCCCAAATTGCCCATATCCCTAAAGACCATGGCCCAGTTTTGAAGATCGACTAGTTTTGGTGATTCCGAAGGCGTATGCAGTGGTGGAGGAGTGAGTATTAATAGAGTTGTGTGTCACAGTTGTTTATGTCAAGTTTACTGTGTTGTGTCAAAGTTGCGTGCTTTGCTTTGTGGTGATGTTCATGTTTTAGTTCTGGAAATGTGCATATGCGCTTGATGCTGAGCAGTTGAAGTTGTTATTGGGCTCGTTGAAGTCCAAGATTTGGGGATAGATGGATGAGATAAGATAAGATGGATAAGAATACACTGAGGTTTAAATTGTCTGCTAAGTTTTGAGGTGTCGGCCCATGAAGTACCATTGTCTGCACAAATGAGATAGGAACCCGTAACTGATTGTTCTGAATGTACTAATAGTTATTGGTTTTGGTAGACTCTATTGCGCAGAGGGGAAGCTGCATCAGTCAGGGTGATTTCCTGCTGGTCGAGATTTCCTCTGTGTGTATACGAAGTTGACATGTGGTATTTCCGGATGTTTCTTGTGTGAGTGATTACTTTGAATTCTTTGGTGGAGCAGACAAGAATTATTTGTTAATTGTGCTTGCTTTAAAGTTTGTAAGAAGTTGACTTATGAGAAAATTGTAAAGGAGGGTGAACTGTTGCGAGGAGTGAGAGTTGCATCAGGAGGTACCGCACAAGGATGGGTCAGTTGGTATGAAGTGTTGCGCTTGGATTGGCTGTTGCATCATCAAGTTTTGCGCTATGATAGGTCCACAGAAAATAACTATGCTGGGATTGGATACTATTCCCACATTGTATTGAATTGTAGTTCAGACAAAAGAGTTGCATATTTGAATTGAGATGTGCGTATTTGCATTGATAAACTGTTGTCATTATATGGCGACAAGTGTAGGACTTCACATGTGTTTGCGGCTTTGTCAATGGCATGAGATCACTTAGAAAGATTTGCACAATATGGCTCATTTAATTTGGGGATTATTGAGAATCGAAGGAGAATAATATATTACATGAAACCACCTCCTAGACCCACACAATATGAGGTTTTAAATATTTGTGAGCATGCTGTACATGCAAAGGAGTAAGAGAAATAGCAGACTAAACCTAAGAAATTAGTTCATAATAACACTGATGTTAAGTGGGATGAAGAACAGCCAAGATGGAGGAAATGTATAGTCGAGGGAGCTAGAATGTACTCTGTACTCACATATGAAAAGTCTAAAAAGAAAGGAAAACAGGGAAATGAAGATGCCAATGCCACAAAAGAGTCTAGTACTGATAGCAAATCCAGTGATGAGCTCTTAGATGCCTTGCTGTCCTCAAGTCCACCTCCCTATGCTGTTCAGTCCATAGATCAAACTAGTTCTACTACTGTTAGTAGTACTGTTGCCACAACCCCTATTGACCCAAATGTGACTCAGGTTAGAGGTTCACCTCCAACACTTCCTGTTACTGCTGGACCTACTGAGACAGATACTAGAGTAAGTGCCCCGGTTGTTACTGCCTCTGTTTTACCTGGTCCTGCACCAATGCCACAAGTCAAGTCTGCCCAAACTTTAGGTTTTACTGTTGTACCTGCCTCAGTAACAATTTCTTTGATACCTGCTTTTCCAAGAGTTGTACGTAAAATGACCACAACAGGGTTCATTTGGATGTCGCAAAATGTACAGATTGTTGCCTGGAGCCCACTGCAATCTCTGAGAGAGGAAAGGGAAATTTCACAGCTCCAATCATCCAAGAAGGGATAGGATATCTTGATAAGGAAATGTTACCCCCATGGTTTGAGGAGTCTCTTTAGAGTACAGAGACAGGAGACTTTCCATGAGTCAAAGAAAAATGAGACCCTTAGATATACCAAAATTAAAGGTAGAATTGAAAAAGCTTATCAGGTGATCTTTAGACATTTCACATTTGAATCAATACCAAGAAACCAAGCTGATATATTTGAGAAAAAAATTGCCAGGTGTGCAGCTATGACACACAAAGAAACTGCCAGAAAGTATGAAGTTGATCTTTCTAGAAGTCTTCTTTGCAGAAATGTTTCAGGGCACAACCAGATGATGTTCACTATAGGATCTTCAGGGATAGGGTTACCCCTTGCTGAATTAGTTAAATGCATTCGGAAATGGAATGATTTTCATAGATTAGAGAGCAAGTGGGTAAGCAAACAGGGAAAGAAAACTAAGCAAACTGAGAATGTAGGGATAAATGGTAAACTGCCTCCAGCACCCCCAAATGAAAATGAAGCTCCTACGTTCCCTATGAGGGAGATACCAGGTGGAGGGTATTATAAGAAATCGGGTTACTGGTTGAGTGGAGGGTGAAACCCTACTCAAGCAGCAACCATAGTCCTTGTTAGGGTGAAATCACAAGCAAATCCCAAATTGACCTGTGCTCAACCCTCTGGTAGCTTGGCACAGAGACGCCAGGCTTAACCTAGAGACAATGTGTTAAGTATTTGTGCAACACTTCAAATAGTAATAAAGTGAAAACACAACACAAGAAGAACCCCACACCAAATTAGAAGAATACAGAGAACTGTAATAACTAAAGCAAGACCAAAATGACAAAAATCCAGTTAGAAGAACCAGAGATATGCCCTTTTACAGATTTCAGTGGAAATAGCGCCAAAAAGCACCAACTGTGGTTATGTGGCCACACTAGTTAGGAACAAAGTCACAATTTCATGCAAACCACAATGGAGCATGGGCCGGCTACATGGATCCAGTAGGACCCCCTGAACAGGAGTACCTTAAATCCAGTTTGGGAGCATCGTGAGGTCTCACGTTGAGGATGTGGTGCACAGCTAAGGCGATGCAAGGTTCAGGTAAAGATGCACAATGCATCGTTGAATCCAGGGAGCTGCAAGGCTGTGATGTGAGGTCCTACGTCATCTGAGAGGAGGTGGTTCATGAGGGGCCTTTCGATGCAAAGTCCTGCATTAAGGATGCATTGTGCACTGGCTGGTTCTAAAGAAGCTGAGGACTGTGTTGGCGATCTGAAGTCCTGGCGCTGGAACAGTCCATGCAGCGGAGGTTATGCATCAGTTCTGCTAGGGGTTGCGCCACGCAGCAGAGGAGATGCACCATGTTAGACCTGGCTTGTCCAGCGGGTTTATCCCCAGACGTTTTGCTTTTTGGCCTCCTGTTTCTGACCTGTTTTTGTTGGTTTTATGACTCTGGGCACTTTTCCAGTGCTGATCAGTGCTAAAGTGCATATGCTCTCCCTGTACATTGTTGTTATGGATTGGCGATCCCATGATTGATTATTTGATTTACTAGTCAGTCCCTAGTACAGTGCACTGTGTGTGCCCAGGGCCTGTAAATCAAATGCTGCTAGTGGGCTTGCAGCACTGATTGTGCCACCCACACAAGCAGCCTTTCAAAGGTAACTCAGACCTGCCACTGCAGTGTCTGTGTGCAGTCTAGTACTGCTGTGTCGACTTGGCAAGTGCACCCACTTGCCAGGCCCTAACCTTCCCTTTTCGTACATGTGAGTCACCCCTAAGGTAGGCCCAAGGAACCCCTGTGGGCAGGGTGCAGTGTATGTGAAAGGTAGGACATGCCCTGATGTGTGTGGCAGGTCCTGATAGTGAAATACTGCCAATTTAGTTTTTCACTATTGAAAGGCTATGTGGCCCATAGGAAAGCATGGGAGTTAATTCATAACATCTTATAAATATAACTTCCCATTGGGACCAGATAGGAAAATAACGTTTAGTATGCCTGAACTCAGAATCTAAAGATGCATCTTTTAGTAAAGGTGATTTTTACATTCTGTGTTTGAAAATAACAGTTTGAGAAAGTAGGTATTTTCTTGCTTAGCCATCCTGTGTGCCTCTGCTAGGCTGTGTATTGACTGTCTGGCTTTGGAGTGACAGGGTCTGGGGATGTGCAGTGGCTCCAGAGAGTCTGGATGAGTCAGGGCAGGGTTGAATAGACCTGGGCTGCATTCAGAGTAGTGGGAGGAGTTTTCACTAGCACCTGAATAGGCCTGGTCTGCATTTAGAGTGGTGGGAGAAGATTTCCTTGCACCCGAATAGACCCTGTCTGCCTTGGACAATGCTGTCTCCACCTCCTGCCGGGCAGCTGCACCAGAGAGGACAGAACTGGTTTTGGCTGAGCACAGAGCCTCTCTACACCAAGAGAACAAATTAATTTGCTGTATAAACAGTGGGGCCCAGACCCCAGTATTCTAGACTACTGCTGAACTAAGGAACCTGCCAGGAAGAAGAACCGGGAAAGCTGGGGGAGGAGTAATGCCCCTGGGCTGTGCTGTTGGGGTTGGCCTGCAGTGGTTGCTTCTGTTTTGGGCAGGGAAAGGACTGGACTGTGCTTTCATCATCCTGCTGTTAGAGGTTTCTCCAAGGGCTTGAAGTAGAGCTTGCCTCCTGTTGGAAGTCTCAGGGATAGAAAAGACTTCAGAGATCACTTCTGGGAAATCAAGAGGAACCTTTGCCAAGGAGAAGAGCTAGAGAAACTGAGGAGGAATACTGCCCTGTGCTGTTTGCTGTCTGGGGTTCACCTGCAGTTGCTACTTTCTGCCAAGAAAAGGGAAAAGGACTTTGATGTTTGCTGTGTCCCCTGCTTGAGGTAGATCTCCAAGGACTTGAAGAAGAGCTTGCCTCCTGTTCTGAAGTGTCAGGGACACAAAGACTTCACCCCCAGCTCCCCTGAACTTCCTTGCTGGGAGTTCTGACCTGCCAAGAGGTGCCTGTAACTGTTCTGAGCCTCTGGAGGTTGTTCTGGCTGTTGGGAGCAGGCAAAGCAACGCAACAACAAGAACCATGATGCATCCGCACCTGTTTCTGACGCATCGCTGAAGAAATCGTCGCAGCACCTGCCCGCGGCTCGAGAAATCGCCACACGCCGCATCGAGTGCAACGATCTCCAAAGTCCGAGATCACTGCACAAATTGCGATGCAAGGCCTGCTGTGAGGCTGCAAGAACTCCGGCATCGTCCTGGATCGTCGAATCGGATCAAGGCGCCAAGTCTCTCGCATCGTTGGGGGACGCAGTAAGAAACCGATGCATCTCCTCCCCTCTCTGGTAAGGAACCGACGCATCACCTCCCCTGCGCAGCAGTAAGGAACCGACGTATCACCTGCCCCAGAGCAAGGAACTGTCGCATCACCTTCCCTGAGTGTAAGGAAGCGACGCATCACCTTCCCTGTGACCCTTTTTGTTTGTGTGTGTGACGCATCCAAGGTACATTGTGTGAAAAGTGTCGCATCTGCAATTTGCTTTGAACTGAACTCATTCTACCACTTGAAAGTCATATTTTTATTACTGTATTAGGATTTTTGCCGTTTTGGTCTTGTTTTGGTTTAGATACAGATTACTTATTTTTCTAAACTGGCGTGGTGTCCATTTGTAGTGTTTTCACTGTATTACTGTATGTGTTCACAAATGCTTTACACACTGCCTCTGAGATAAGCCTGTCTGATCATGCCAAGCTACCGAGGGGGTGAGCAGGGGTTATTTTAGAAGTGTATCCCCCTTACCCTGACTAGAAGCAAGGGTCCCTATTTGGACAAAGGTACCTACCTCTGCCAACTAGAGACCCCCATTTCTAACACAGCAGTTCTGCTGGGTCCACAGAGGGGCTTGAAAAACGTCTTCAGGCCCACTTTCAAGCACCCAGGACTGGGGTGGCACCTCTTGGTAGGATAGGACTCACAGTTGCACAGTCTAGGTGCTTGTTACAAGAGAAGAGCCTTGGATTCACTCTGGTGGTCCTGGGCACAGGTTGCTGGTGCAGTTCTTCTCACCTAGGTAAGTGGAAGCAGGGCAGCAGGTCAGCACCGCAGGGCAGCAGACCATCAGAGTGTCAGTCCTTTCAGCAGCACAGCAGTGCTTCTTCCTATCAGAATTTTCCACGTGTCCAGAAGAGTACTGAAGATTTCTTGTCTGAGGTCCAATATTTATACCTAGTGCCTTCTTTGAAGTGGGAGAAGCTTCTAGAGCATGGGTCTCCAACCTTTTCTGTACTGAGAGCTACTTATGTTCAATGAAATGCATTGAGACCTACTAATATTATTAGTGTTGTATAATCTCAATCTTTTTATATGTATATTAGTTCAACCAAGCAAAAGCTTTCTAATTTAATAAGCTGGGCTGCACATAGGTAAGCTACTCACAGGTAGATTTAGAGGTACAGTAGCTCACAAGCTACTGGTTGAAGACCCCTGTTCTAGAAGATGGCCTTTGAAGTGCTCATATTCCCTGCCTCCACTGTCCTGGCTCCAGTCTAACTACAGGGGGTATGCAGTCCTTTGTGTGAAGGTAAGACACAGCCTATTCATGTGTAAGTTAGGCTGTGCCCTGCTCCATCCCCCATCCTGCCAGTGATGGCCCATCCAGGCACATTTTAGCTTTTTATTGTGTGTGGCTGTCTGGGAGGAATACACAAAGACCAACTGCCAACTACACCTAGTCATGTGACCCAGAGACAGGCTACAGGCACTTAATGGCCAAGGCAGGAAAATACCTACCTTCTAAATGTGGCATTTTCAACTGTAATGTGAAATCCAACTTTACCATAAAAGAGGATTTTTCATGACATTTCCAAAGACACCAAACATGAACTGTTCACCAGCTCTCACTTGGAAGTTATCCTTATTAAATGTAATTAGATAACCCCAATGTTAACTTATAGGAGAGGTAGGCTTTGCAATTGTGAAAAACGAATTTAAGAGTTTTTCACTATCAAAACATGTAAAACCTAAAAGTACAGTTCCTACTTTTTAAATACATTGCACCCTGCCCTATGGGATGTTTAGAGCCTACCCTAGGAGTGACTTATATGTACGAAAAAGGAAGGTTTAGGACTGGCAAAAAGTGGATTTTGCCAGGTCAAAATGGAAGTTTAAAACTACACACAAAGGCTGCAATGGCGGGCCTGAGACTAGTTTGCAATGCTACTTAAGTGGGTGGCACAATTAGTGCTACAGGCCTACTAATAGCGTTTTATGTACAGGCCCTGGATACATGTAGTATCAATTTAAGTAAATTAAATACACCAGTTAGGGACAATCCAATGTTACCATGTTTTAAGAAGTGAGCAAATGCACTTTAGCACTGATCAGAAGTGGTAAAATGCACGGAGTCCTATGGCCAACAAAAACGAAATCAGAAAAATATGGAGGAGTAAGGCAAAAGGTTTGGGGGAAGACACCCTAAGGAGTTTTGTATCACAATTCATTCTTGGTTTGAGTCAAGAGATCAGTATGCATATCCAGCAGAGTTTGATCTCTTGGCAGACTAATGAGTTAGATGAGATCCTGAGATATACTTAGTACTGTAGTGATGAGCAAGAGATGAAGCAGAAAAGGCTTAAAGAGAAATTTATGCTTGTTCAGACGATTTTGGCTGGGAAAAGGTTTCAAAATCAACCTTAAATTGGAAATGTAGGTGGAATGCAAGGTATTAGTTATCAGAGCGGAGGTCAAATGAAGCAAGGTGAAAGTGATGTTCTACAAGGCAGAGATCGAGGGGCTTTAGTTGATCTGAATTCTGATGTGGATCCTGTGACGTTGAAGAGGTCGACTCCTTGTCATCATTGAACAGAATTGGTCATTGGAAGAGGGAGTGCCATCAGAACTCCAATAGATTAGTTGGTGATGGGCAAATTAAAAATGTTAATTTGACTAAAATGCAGAATGTCCCAGTTCAGCAAATGCAAACCCCAAATCGGTCACAAACCCAATGATGCAAGTTCCACAAGCTCCGTGCTTAGGTAATCCCAGGTTCAATGCGAATCAAGCCCCAAAATCCAACCCAAATCCTTTCCAAAATCAGAACTGATTTAATAGTATTGGATATTTGAGAATGAGAGTTTTGACTCCTACAATTCACAATGATGAGGCCTGAAGGGGAGGAAGATTGCGTGCTTGGTGCAATCTTAGAGGCAGGCCATAGTGATCCATTCATAGAAGGTGAGGTGAATGGCCACTGGTGGAAGGTGGTTTATTAGTAGGTGCAGGTAGGTATCTACAGCTAGTAATAACACCACAATCATAAATAAGGTCCAGTCAAGGCTCAATAAATTAATCCTAGCTCAACCCTTGGTAGTGTGGCTGACAAGCAGTCAGGCTTAACTTGGGAGACAGGTTAGTAAGCATATTATCACCAAAATAGTAAATAAGCAAAAGACTCAACACAATAACAATATGTTCATGATCCTACACAAATAGAGAGAGACACCATGGTTAGACTGTTCAGACAGAATTCGTTCAACCTCCAATTTAGGCCCCGATTATGAGTTTGATAGTCCACAGATGGCTAGACCCGCCATGCGTAGGTGTGGCGGGCTCCCGACTGCCCTATTAAGAGTCAGGCAGTGGGACCACCACAGCCAACAACAGAAGCCAGGGACCAGCCATTACCTGGAAGTGTTGCAGTGGTCAGGAGGCAGTAATATGCTTGGCGGGACCACAGCGGTCCCGCCAAGCATATTACGAGTTTCTTTTCCGCAAGTGGTGTCTTGGAGTTTCCTCCTCCATAAACACAGTGGCGGAGAGGAAACAAAGAGGGCCCTGCAGGCCCCCCTGTGCCTCCTCTGCATGGGGATGCACACGGGGGCTGAGCAGGGCCCCCTTTGCCTCCTCTTCATGGGGATGCGCACAGGGGGGACACAACATGTGCCTCCCTGTGTGCATGCGCCCCAGTTCCTGCACAGCATGGACTTTTCAGCTTATGCCGTGCAGGAACTGTTTTCTGCGTTCCCATTGTTGCTCTCATTTTTAGAAGCACCACAATGGAAAAGCCAAAAACCATCCCACCAGACAGAAAGAAACTCCTAATCTGGCAGGCGGTGTGACCACGGCTTTGGCGCTGCAGCGGTGGGGCTGACCCGTCGCCACATCGCCACAGTCATAATCGGGCCTTAGAGTTCTGGGTGAGAAATTATGCCATAGATGTATGACCTATCAACAAATGAATATACAGAGAAGAAAACCAGTAACTATGAGTCACATACGTAGATCAGGAGGATCATTTAACAGAATTCAGTTGGACTTCATCGAGATGCTTGTTTGGAATGGTCTATGATATGTCCTGGTCATAGTGTGCATTTTCTCTCGATGGTTGGAAGCCTATCAAGACAGAGAAATGACAGCCACAGTGTTGCCAAACTGCTGTTGCGAGAACTCATTACAAGGTTTGGATTTCCAGTTTCTAAAGAGTCAGACCAAGCGACTCATTTTAATAATGAGATCCTTAGAATGCTGTATGTGGCATACAAGTGTGATGCAGCATGAACGCTGTTAACTACATTTATGACATTAAACACTGGATATGACAGCAAAACTACACACAAATGCGAATGTGCATCTTGCACACACTAAATGAAATCACAAAGATATGGTTTAAAGACAAAATGCAGGCACCGTAAAAGACTGCTTTGAGCTGTAGAAATAGAATTAACATGTCTAATAATCATCTTTACTGATGGCTTAACAATGTCAACATGAAAATTCATAAAAATATGCACTGATAATATGCAAACTAATGTGAACTAAAATGATTCATCATATGCACATGTATACCTGAGTCTCGATTTAATTGTGCAACGTTTATAACTATGGTAAAAGCCATCTTTTAGTGCTTCTATTGTAATGCACCATAGAAATCGAAAAGCTGTTGCAAAAGTGTTGTACTATAATTTACATAAATGAAACTTTCTGTGTAGTTGTTTTACATTGATAAGAACCTTGATTTATTGAAACAACAAGATTATATGCTTCATAAAAATATTTTACATTTAGGTACATTGTGGCTCGTAGTAATAGGCCATAGTTAGGACTGAACATTTCTATGCAATCACTTATGACAACTTATAATACTTGGTTATTTGACATGAATACTTGATTGAATTTATTATGCTTGGATCTGATTGCATATTCGTTTATACATTGGAATTGCATTGCCTTTATATACAACAGTGATACTCAAAGTACGGCCCGGGGCCGCATGCGGCCCTCCTGACCTTTACATGCGGGTCCCTGGGCAGCAGCAGCACTGGGCTGCTGTTTACTAGACTCAGCACTAACATGAGAAAAAAATGTTAACTATACAGAAAGCACTTATTTAAAGGTTAAATTGCAGTTAGGTAAAGGAAGTAACTAGGCCATTAACTTTAGGAACACCTTAATTTTTAAAGACGGTCACTAGATATACATGCTTTGCTTCCCCTACACCTACTTTACACCCCCCACTGGAATCAGTGCGGCCCTCGGTCACATCATAGGCCAAACTTTGCAGCCCCCAGGAAAATGTTTGTGAGTACCCATAATATACAATAAGTGACTTTTTCCTTTAGGTTTGCATTTTACTTCATGAACTGATGTGAAAGCATTCTGCCTCCCTATTCATGTAACATTTCTTTACTGTTCACTCGACATTCCTAATGCCTACTTTTTTTCAACACTTCAACATGAACTAATATTTGGAAACCTAAACTTTTGACATTAGTACATGAAAAGCAACATTTTTTAATTGTACTTTGTGGACTAGCCTGTGTGCCCAGAAATAATGATCGACTTCCATGGATCCCTTGAGAAATTTCTATAAAGTATCTCTTTTGCACCTTATGAGCAGATGTTGGTCACATGGGTGACGAACCATTGTGGGGGCACAGTTGATGTCCTCACATGCTGATACTCTCAGAGACATGATCTAAGACTGAGACATCATTTCCATGGCAGTCCTCATTTTCCCAATCCTGAGGCTGTTGATGCTGACATTTCCTCTCCCTTGCTGCCTTTTGAAAATCAAGTCAGTGAGGCCTGATCACACTACTGGTTCACCAGTCTTTGACACATTTCCCTCATCCTAACTCCGACCGAACTTTAAGCTTATCCTAAGAGAACATTCCTGAAACATCCTCCTGCTTTATTGATAATAGGAATTCCCCTTGCTTAATGAAGTTTATGGACTCTGTGGCTAAATATTAGGTTTTAGATTTCCTTGTCAGGTTGCCTTTTGACTTATCTCTGCTAATATGTGGATTTATACTACATTTTGTAATTGCTATTCGAGACTCATGACTTATTGCATAAAATGTTGATTATTTCTTTGAATTCTAAATTTGATTAATACAATAAATTTGATCTTCATTGTCTGAGTCTTATTTTGGAATGTTCTTTCCAGAATGTGCATACAATATCTCAGATTCTAACGCATAACAGGGATTGACAGATTATTCTCAGAACACCAGATTCTACTGTTATTATTCTGCCCTGCTATGGCAGAACTGTTGGTTTGTATAATTTTGGCCCGAATGAACTTCTTTAGGAGGTTCAGGCTTCCCATTGTCATCCTATACATTTACAGCATGATCTTGAGAGTGATATACTTGAATTTGATTTCCATTCTGTGAGTTGGTTATCAATTATTTGGTCCTCATTGGGTAGCCAACGGGAGACACCCTAGTTCCTCACCCCTCAATGTGATGAGCAAAGTCCATCGGAGGACCTGAGCCTCTGTGGATGTGGTTAGATATCATAAGTAGAAAAAGAGAGAATAATCAGTAATTGTGTATGATTATGGGCCCAAAGTATGAAGGAAAATAATAATAATAAAATAAAGCTTCCGCTGCAGCAAGTGTAACAAAGATTGCATAGTAGCTACAGACCAGAAGCTCCAGGAATTGTTGAACATTTAAACTGGGACTCCAGAGTCTCATTTAGCCAGCGTGTGTCCCCACTTCTTTGAAAGGGCCAGATGCTCTGCCTTTGGTGTTTATGAGTTTCTGAAGTGCTCCTGACAGAAGAACAGGATTGTTGCAAAATGAAATACTCATGGGACATGCCATGAGACTGACTTTTGTACCTGAAAATGTGCTTGTGCTTTTAAATATTACAGATAACATGATTCTCAACTACTGCAAAGGATTCGTTGATGTGGTATGTTCTGTCTTTAACCAGTTTGGAGCTGTTACTGCCACTCCGAATCAAGAGCAATGCCAAGACCTTGCTTCTGGCGATTTGGTTCTAGTTATCCTTCGAGCCAAGGTGAAAAGGACCCTACCACGTTTTCCTGATCACCAATACTGCCGTGAAATGTGGTGTGTTGCCTAATTGGATACATGCCTCCCACATCCAGAGAGTAAGATGTCCGCTCGAAGAGATGATGATGCCTGAAGCAAGCCTGCAACTACCTGTGCTTGGCTGTCCAGAAGAACCCGAGGGGGATGTCGTACACCAGAGTTCCCCAGCTGTCCAAGTTCCAGAAATCTCGTAGAGTGGTGTGGAAGCGCCAGAGGAGGAAGAAGAGACAAGACCACAGAGGGAGGACTCAGAACAGCAGTCACTGGTACAAATGAGCTACCCTGGAGAAGGAGCAAGAGAAAGGAGTGAGAGAGCCCAAAAGAGAGAGGAGTGGCCAAAGAGCAGAGATCCACTGAGATCTAGTGTGGCAGTTGAACACATACCACAGACCATCATTGAAGAGACAGAATCAAGTGGTATGAGTGACACAGAGGAAAATCAACAGACATCTAGAAGATCTAAGAGAGCAAGATTACCTTTTCGGAAATATTCTGCACCGAGTGGACTTATTATACAGACAGTGTGTCCACTCCAACAGTTTATGACCAGAACAAACTCAGAACAGAACCACTTGAACCCCCATGATAATTACCAGACTATCACAGCATAAAATCTAAATCTCTGGAACTGATTCATTTTTAGTTTGATTCACTTGACATTTGATTGATTCAATTACAAAATACCATTGTTTCTTCATAAAATGAACGGTTTCTGACTGAGATATTAAACAGATTATGACAATTGATAAATTAACTATAATTATTGTTTGAGAGAAATAATAATAATACATAGAAATAAAAGAGAAAGACGTGTTTTCATACAAAGGCAAGCTGTAGGATAGTGATTGCTGTGACATTAACAGTTGCTGTGTCAGTGTTCATATCTTTTTTAGTTGGTATGAGTATTACTCCTGAGATAGCTACCCTTAGGTGAACCCCTTCATTTATAGCTGCTTTAAAGGTAGATTTCACATCAAATGTTTATTCTAGATTAGTGCATGACTACACACATGCTTTAGATGCCAGTGATTGTTATGGTTGTGTACATTTAACTGCTTCAGCTGCTGAAACATAACTCATCATCACATTCTACTTTCCATTTTCATATGCAATCATCTGCAACATATTACAACTGTAGAGTGACTGCACATAAAATATATAGGACAGTCCTATCTTTTCATGTGCGGAGACTCCACAGTTGTAAAGATACTACTAGTAAAACACCTTTGTGAATAGCAAACATACTAAGATTTACACAAAAGTGTACCTTTGAATCAGGCCCTAAGTACTTATAGTTGTTACATATACAGCAGATTTTAATTGCTCTAGAACAGAGTTATTCAATCTGTGGGGCACGCTCCCCTGGGGGGGCCGAACGCCATCTCAGGGGGGGCGCGGACTCCACCCTAAGATCTCTCATTTCATTGATTCCCAATTAATGGGGCATGACATGATTTTGAAAGAAAGCTAATTCCGAGTCTCCGAGAGCTGAAAAGCTTTCAGCTGCAGGCAGTGGGAGGCAGGGAGTCTCCTCTGCTATGAAACCAAAAGCGAAGGAACAGACTGTCTGTTCGTTCGCCTTCGGTTTCATAGCAGAGGAGACTCCCTGCCTCCCACTGCAGCTGAAGCATTTCAGCTCTCGGATTTAACCCTCCCAGGATGGTTAGCTTTTCACATAAAGGAGGCAAAGTTTCTCTTTAAATTACACATAGCTGCCAAGGTTTCAGAGTGCTATATGTGACATTTCCATAATTTTAGTGTAATTTTGAGTCACATTTCAAGGACTATGAGTGACATTTTCTCGTGAGTAAAATCAAGCAATGAAGATGAGAGAAACATTTAAATATTCATAAATTACACCCATTTGAGCATCGAGAAACAGTGTCATTTTAGAGTAACTGTTGTAATGTGACACACACTGTACGACCAGCACCCACTGACTGCAGGCAGTGGCCTGATTGTGTGTTGCCAATGAATTTAATTGAGACACACACTCGGCCGCGGGTGTCTTACTGCACTGTACACTGTCTCACTACTTACTTCACCTTTTGAAAAAGCCATCTATCTCTATGCCTTGTGGTGTCTGGTTCACTATTTTCTATAAGGCTCACAGTGATATACTAGGGGCCAGCATTGTCTGATGTAAGTGTTGAAGTTATTGTAAGAGTGAGCTGGCCGGCATCAGCCCCTCTCATAGCACAGCAACTGCTCCAGGCTGTGAGTGGCCTGAAGGTGAGCGGAGCCATGATTGTTGCAGAGAGCTTCACCTCCCCGTCAGTCGGCCAGTTCACTGGTAAAGGAGGGGAGACCTGCGGCTCTGAAGAAGCAAGGAGTTCCGATGAGGGGGGGCTCCTTTACCAAGAAATAAACAGACGAGAGCACAGACCGTCACCCGCTCTCCTAAGGCTTCACCGAGAAGAGAGACACCCGAGGCAGCGGAACAGCTGCACGTGGGAGCTCAGCACCTCAACTCGGCGCACATCAACCTCTCTCTCCCATTGGCCACGAGGTGATAGAAATACAAATCTCACTGACCTGACTCAGAACACGGACGGCGACGGGCAGCAACTCCCCACTGGCCGCAAGCAGCGACTGTGCCTAGTACTGTCGTTGACTGTCTCCCGCAGCAATCTTAGACAGCCCTGATGGCACCGGTGGGGTCGGGTCCGGGTAGCAGCTGCTGGATACAAGCTCTCCCAAAGGAAAGCAATAATTGTGTGCCCCAGCCAACGTGGAGTCGGGTCCAAAGTAGCATGCGTGCAAGCTGCATTGACTGCCATATATAAATCCATGATTGCCAGCAGTCAACTTTAAACTGCAAGGCAGCCCACCAGCTCCTGCCATAGGAAGCAGGAGCCAGACCCACCTAAACTCAAATGTCAACTAACTCACACAGACACTCGGTAGCAAATGGGCTCTCACCCGTCCAGGCTCCTCTGATGTCAGTGATATCGCAGCGCTGTCTGGTGTCCTTGTAACTTGTGCAGATGAGATGAGCTATAGCTGAGCCAGAGAGCCCCCAATCCTGCCGGAAGCAGCGTGCAGTGCGCTCTGCCACTGCAGCTAGTATGGTGCTTTATTGTAACAGCACTCCCAGTTTGAAAGATGAGGAGGCGCTTTAATGCGTGACTTTACATTTGAGTGCAGTGATGCGGATCACCGCACTGAAAAGCTTTAGTCTAACGCCTGATGCGTGGTACTTGGCAGGGCTGATCACATAAGTATGGGCATGCCATACACTCACGGTTTTCTTTCAAAATTACAAAAGTGTACATTTAATGTAATTTATGCTTGATTAATACATCGTTCTCATAGAGAACAATTTTAAGACAGACCTTTCTGTATAATAGGCTGAAAACAAATGGCTTAGGGGACAAATGAAGGGCAGTTGGTCACGCGGTTTTGAAGCTGAGGTTCTCTCACAAGAGAGTATAATCAATTAAGCAACTACCATTTTCTTTTTACTAAGTGAATGGAATTCAAGTGGAAATGGTGCTGGGAGCCTCAGGAGGCAAATGAAAGAAAGTGAGAGCTATGAAGAATGCTGTTCTCATCAATGACAAGGTTGACATCCTTTGAGTATGTGTCCCTGGACCAAGAATTTTTTTTCCAGCATCCAACTTTGAGCAAGAGAGAGCAAAGCAGAATAGGGGGAAAGAAAAAGGACAATAAAGCTGTGGAAAAAACAGAGACAAAGGGATAAAGCAGAGATGAAAAACCACCTGCAAGAATGAGACAGAGGAAGGTTGGAGGAAGAAGGAGGCATGTGTTGGTTCATTCAAGACCCGGCAGTCCTGGTATACAGCTGCAGAAGAGACGTAATAAAAGCTTTGGCCCCTGCGCTTTTTTTCAAATTTATTAAGCACTGCCTTTGGTATCCACCATAAACCCTTTTAGCCTCTAACAATCTTTTCTGCTCTCTGCCTAGACCCACTCCCTGGAGGCTCACACATCAGTCGCGGCTGGTGAGGGTAAGCGTGGTGGGGTGGTGGAGCAGGGCAGGGGGACGGAATAGGTTTTATTTATTTGGTTTGATCTATTCTGTTGTCTGTTGACTTCCCCACCCCGCCGCTGTCCCACCGCGCTTACCTGCGCCGGCCGCTGCTGCATTTACATACACTGTAATGCTGCCAGTTCACTGTGCAGCTGGGCCAGATCCATTTGATCACCAAAAAGTCTGTCAGACAACATTGCTCTGAAGTAAAATAGGCAACATCATTCAGTTTTTATTAGTTCTATTTTTTTCAAACATAAGCCTGACATGTGTCCTAAACCCCCACTCAGAGCACAAGTCCTAAAAAAACAAGTGAGAGGACTAATTAGCATAAGCAACGTGCATTGGTGTCACATGACATCACAGGAAAAGATGTCACCACCCTGTGAGATCCTTCATTTTAAAATAAATGTGCTAGGCTTTCCTTCCTTGCTTGCTATGGCCACCTCCTTTGATAGTAACCCATGTTTTATCAAGACAAAGCCTTCAATTGTATTGGTAACGCTCAACAATTTGAGAAGTTGCAACAACAAGTCTGGGACTGAGTTGCTCAAGTCACTTTCATTCAAAATGTTTATGAAGAGGTTGGTAGGTATTTGCCTTACTTGAGGGTAATTACTTAGGAGGTGACTGGGCTGCTCCAGAGAACACTGTCCCATTATGACTCAACTGCATAAGTAAAATCCTAGTAAAAACAATTTGCGCACATTTTATCTGGGAACATTTTGATTTGAATTTTGTAATAAGCCTCTCTCATTTAACGAAACCCACTCACAAACCTGCAGTTTACTAAACACTCTTACTGTGTTTAACATTATTTGCCAGATATGGCCTGGAATATGCGAATGGTGGTCGATTATGTAGTGTACCAGATTCCAGGGATTTTTGTCAGGTGGTGGGGGGGCCCGACATTTAAAATAAAATCAGCTGGGGGGCTCAACCTAAAAAAGTTTGAAGACCTCTGCTCTAGAAGGTAAGGGCTCCTGTTGATTAGCAACAGACTGGAGACTAGACACACCTGCCATAGGGAAGGTTCACCTAAACATACATAATCTCACATGCCTTGTTAGAAATGGGGGTCTCAAATTGGCAGAGGTAGGTACCTACCTAGTCAGGGTAAGGGGGATACACACTTTAGATAACTCCTGCTCATCCCCTTGGTAGATTGGCAAGAGCAGAAAGGCTTATCCCAAATGCAAGGTGTAAAGTATTTGTACTCAAAACACACAGTAATACAGTGAATCTACCACACATGGACACCACATTAATTTAGAAAAATAAGTTATCTTTATCTAAACCAAACAAGACCAAAACAACAAAAATCCAACATCCATAAGTCAAAATAGCACTTAAAAACAGTTACTTGCAGAAATAACACTTGTAGAAACAAATAGCTCCACCTGGGGCTATTACGACATCGTGACAGGCATAAATCGAATGTACGGCACCGACCGCAAGGTGCGCTGTTCGGTCACGGAGTCACACGGACCCCCAGAAACCAGTACCTTGGAACTAAGGGGCATATTCACAAGGAGTTATCGCCGTGTTAGCGGCACTTTTCTGCCGCTAATACAGCGATATTTTTATCGCCGTATTACCAAGCTGCCGCTAACAGCCGTTAGCGACCGCTTTCTGGCGATAGCGGCCGCACCCACCATCGCCAACGATGTTAGCGATTGCTATCGCTAATGATATGCAATGTAGGCATTCCCGTGCAAAAACGCACGCTAACCACACTTCGCGATATTCACAACGATCGCACGGACCAGCGATATGTTAAAAAAAACAGCCGCTAAGGCCCGTTAGCTGCTGGAACTAAAGACCAGAAAATAGCTGGTCTTAAAAATGGAGACAACACTCGGGGCCTCATCTCAGCAGGTTTTGGTGCTGGACAGCGCTGCAAGAAATGTTGCAGCGCTGCCCTGCGACAAAACTACAGTGCAGGAATGTGCACCATCAACAAAATAGTGCGCATTCCTGGGCCCCAGTCATGAAAAGTGTTGCAGCGCTGCGACAAGACAGCGTTGCAACAATTCTCACTACGCCCTTCTTGCGACAACATGGATGCGCTGTATTCACTGGACAGCGCTCCATGACGCAAGTAATGACAGATACGTCTGGAATCCTGATGTATCTGTCTGCGCTAAAGTCACGCATTGCTGCAGTCGTGTCACAACCATGACGCAACTCCATCAATGCATGGGGCCAGCCTATCCCTGTGGCACTGTGTCACACTCATGCCTGCCATCAGGCAGGCGGAAGGTACTGACGCAGTGCCGTTTATGAGGGGTGCCCGTATGTCGGCGCTGTTGGAGATACAGCGGTGGTGGTTGCGCGCTGCGGTGTCATCGTTTGGAAGCATTGGCGGAGTGTTGGAGCGGAGGGAGTTGACGAGACGTTCTTCGTCGGCCTTGATCCAGCTGCGAGGGTGTGCGATGATGGCGGTGGCGTCCGGTGGGCAATGGTGAAGACGTGATGTATCCAATGATGGTCGGTCCAGGAGAGTCCGGTGTTGTGGCTGCAGTTGAAGTTCCCGCTGGCGGAGGTGACGTGCTCGACCGTGTGTCCTGCTATGTGGCTTGTTGAGGTGACTTGCTGCTTGCGTCTGATGTTGGGGACCTTCCCCAGGAGGGGGTGGTGTTCTGGTCACTGGGGCTGTCCAGGTGGAACTTGAGTTCACCGAGTAGGATGTTGTCGGTGGATGGGAGACCCTGGGGTGTAATGAGGTCTACAATGGTATTGGAGAATGGGGGGCCATGGCCAGGGGGGCCTGCACATGAGGGTGCCGCAGAGGATGTGCTTGGGCCTTGTCCGGATCTGGGAGTTGAGGTTGTCCATGGTCACCCTTGGCTCATTAGAGTGCATGGTCAGTCGGAGTCTGCTTCTGTAGGTGATGGCAATGCCTCCTCCTTGAAGGTCGGGGTGCTCCTTGCGGGGGATACTGCAGCGGTCAGTGATGGCGATGTCCGGTCCGGAGCAGAGGTTGGTCCTGGCAGGCGAGGTGGCGTCTAGGGTTGATGGCGAGGAGGGTGCTGGCGTCGTAGCGGTGGAGTGTCCAAGAGGAAGGCTCCTTGGTGCTGAGCGTGGTCCAGGGGCAGACGGACGCAAACTGGCTTGCCTATGGGTTGCCTTTGGCACGGGAGACGTCCATTACAACGCAGGCAGTACATCGTTATCAACGCAACTCCGACAACGCAGGTGCCTTTACGTCGCATTTGATTACAACGCATTGTGAGGTCAGTAATGGGGTAATTTTAAGTGTTTCGGGTGGGTATGGGTTTCGGATGTCGGATCAGGAAATTGGGGTGTGTTTTAGGGTAAAATATGAAAATTGGGGTGTGCATTTGGGGTAAAATATGAAAATTGGGGTGTGCATTTGGGGTAAAATATGAAATTTGGGGTGTGTTTTGGGGGCTCAAAAAGGATTTCCAGTGTTCACGGTTGGGTTTGGGGTGCAAAGGTTAGTTTAGGGTTGCACTCACTGAAGTGGGAATAGTGATATTTATGTCTCCGCTATGCAACACCTACCCTACTGTTTCAATGTGCCTAGTATTAGTATGCATTGGAATGGAATGCGATGTTATGTCATGCGTCGTAACTACATATGTGCTTTTGGCACACGATTGGTACGCCCGCCGTGCATGGGCGCACAACGGCCGCCATTGAGAAGTGATGGGGGGGCTGGACAGCTGTGAGGTGGTAAACGCCAGAAAGAATACTGGATGGGACATGGACGCGGGGATGTGTGTGTGAGCGGGTGTTGGAAATATTTTAATGAGGGAAGTCTTATCTCGAAGCCGGGCCCCGTGTCTTCATAGCTCCTGCTCTCCTGCGTCTGCTTCCAGGGACAGGACATAGGCAGACAGGCTCCCTCCCCAGAGTCAATCACAACGCAGAGATGCGGCGGTGGGATTGGTAATGGGCAACGGGACAAGGCATGCAGCCAGGGACTGGAGGGGTGGGCATGTTCTCCATGCAGGCTGTAATGCAGCCTGCATTGCGAACAGGGAAGTGCGCAAGACTGCTTTGTGCGGCCTGAGTGGGCCGACCAAACAGTCGTGCACTTGAGTGGGCATGCCAATCCGCCCATGCCCTGCTCCATGCTTGGAGCAGTCCTACCCACCCTCCCACCCGCTAAGGATACATAGCATGATTACATCAGTAAGTTATCATCATGTGATGATTGTCACTCTTCTGCACTGCTTGAAGGCAGTGGGGCAACGCTCTTCCACCATAGTGGATGAGCCGCCACCGAAGACATCCGCATGCTACTCGACCAGGGCCACACTGCGGCCCTCATCCTACTGGACCTCTCCGCAGCCTTCGAAACCGTCTCACACTGCACTCTCGCAGCCAGACTCCACGACGCCGGTATACGAGGAACCGCCCTCGACTGGATTTGCTCCTTTCTCTCCGGCAGAACCCAAAGGATCAGACTCCCCCCCTTCCTCTCCGAACATACAGAGATCAACAGTGGAGTACCCCAAGGATCCTCGCTCAGCCCCACGCACTTCAACATCTACATGGCCCCCTCGCCACCAACGTCAGACAGCATGGGCTCAGCATAGTATCTTATGCCGACGACACCCAGCTCTTCCTCTCTCTCACGATGAACCCCGAATACACCAGACTCAGCTTCCAAGAAGGAATGAAAGACGTCGCAGAATGGATGAATGACAGCTGCCTAAAACTGAACTCGGAGAAGACTGAGGTCCTCGTCCTCGGACCCTCCCCCACTGCATGGGACAGCTCCTGGTGGCCCCCTGCGCTCGGCAACCTACCCACCCCAACGGACCACGCCCAGAACCTCGGCATCATTCGAGACTCCTCCCTCACCATGAGCCGCCAGGACAACGCCGTCGCCTCCACCTGCTTCAACTCCCTCCGCATCCTCCGCAAGACCTTCAAGTGGATCCCCCCGAATGCAGATAGACCGTCACCCACACACTCATAACCAGCAGACTGGACTACGGTAATGCCCTCTATGCAGGAATCAACAAAACCCTGCTACACAAGCTCCAAACAATCCAGAACACCGCAGCCAGAATCGTCCTCGGAACCCCACGACACGAGCATATGACCCAGCACCTACGAGACCTACACTGGCTCCCCATCAAGAAGAGAGTAACATTCAAGGTACTCACCCACGCCTACAAATCCCTCCACAACATTGGACCCAAATACCTCAACGAAAGAGTCTCCTTCCATGTACCCAAAAGGAACCTCCGCTCCGCTGACCTGCCCTTGGCAGAGACCCCACGCATCCACAGAACCAGCGCAGGCGGAAGGGCCTTCTCCTACCTCACAGCTAAGACCTGGAACGAGCTCCCAGTCAACATCAGACGCTCCCCCACCCTGCACACCTTCAGGAAGAGCCTCAAAACCTGGCTCTTCAAATGATCCGGAGCTGCACCCACCCCCTCCCCAGCGCCTTGAGACCCTCACTGGTGAGTAGCGCGCTCTACCCCTGATTGATTCATTGATTGATGGACATTGACACCGTGGCGCAATCCACTGCACTCTCTCCAAATCTGTGACTCATCCAGCAGGAGCCTCAGCCAGGTGTGATTTCACTAGGCTGGGTACAGCAGTCACCTCCTAGTCCGCTGGTGGACCTCCCGATGCAGTTGATGCAGCAGGGCCCCCTTAGGCGTGAAGTTGCAGCGCTCACACCACACAAGTTCGGCGTAGCACAGGGGCCTCACCCTCCACAGCGTACGGCCAGCCCAACATCAACCGGCCTGTGATGCAGGGAGACGGCACCCACCGTTGGTAATCCCCTCCATGCACCCCAGTGTAGTGGTGGATCGTAGTATGCGATGCGGACCTCACTACGTAGGTGCGCAGGAGCGCCTCTACTATTAACAGCTCCAAGGGGCGCAAGGCGGTCTTCTCACACAGGTCAGCAACGTGTCTCCATGTGACCAGCCAGACTTCACCACCAGGTACGGGCGATCGTCGCACCTCAATGTCTACCGCCACGGCTCATCGACTCCACAGCTCATCCACATCGCACACCAGGCTCCAGACGCAGGTCCAGCAAGGCATCCAGGCTCCAGGCGCAGGTCCAGCAAGGCATCCAGGCTCCAGGCGCAGGTCCAGCAAGGCATCCAGGCTCCAGGCGCAGGTCCAGCAAGGCATCCAGGCTCCAGACGCAGGTCCAGCAAGGCATCCAGGCTCCAGATGCAGGTCCAGCGAGGCATCCAGGCTCCAGACGCAGGTCCAGCGAGGCATCCAGGCTCCAGACGCAGGTCCAGCGAGGCATCAAGGCTCACATCCTGGTCATCCTGGATGTTGGCTGGCTTGCAGGGGTTGTTGATGTGTGCTGCACTTGGCCCTGGCTGCTCCATTCTGCATGTTATTGTTTTTAATGCTATTTTTTGCATTAGAGGCAAGAAAGCTCATGTTGGGCTGACTAACGTGAGTTTTTTTGCTGCTAATGGGCCTATCGCTGGTTTTCGCCCGCTAACGCTGGAATTCCTATCGCCATCTCGCTAATGTTAGCGGCAGTCTTCACCGCCGTTCCCTGATACTATCGCCATGTAGCGACGGCTTGGTAATACGCCGCTAACATGGCGATAGTTTTCAGGGTTAGACGGCGATACAAAAACTGCCGCTAACTGGTGTTTGCGATAGGTATCGCCAGTCCTTGTGAATATGCCTCTAAGTCTTTTGATGATGCACGGCGTCGTAGAGATGAGGCGTCAGTGCCGAGGTTGAGGCCGGCTCCCTCGCTGCCATGGCACCAGAACCACAAAGTAGAAAGGCAGGTTTAAATTGGCCAAACACAGCCCAAGGTAGCCAACATTTTTTTCAAAACATGCGAGCAGCTTGTTGGAAAGAGAGCGAACTGGTTCACTAATGGATGGGGGCACCCACCATGATGCAGAAATCCCATGCTGGATCAATAACTAACCTCCGTGGTGCCTGTGTGGCCTTCCTTCTGCCCAGAGAGCTGAGTACAACTGCACTCTGTGAGCCTATCACCACCATTACAGGTTCTGCAAATCCCTCACTAGTACCTGCTGCTGGTGTGAGGCAAAGTAGTTGGTATCTGACTCCAAGGAAGACATTGAGGTATTCCCCATGTCTGAGGTTCCTCCCTCCCCCATGGCACGAGAAGTACTTGCTCTTTGCACCCAGTTGAAAAAAGCACACACAAACGATTAGAGCAGAGCAGCTACCAATGCAAGAGGAAGTGTGCAGAGTGGGTAGAGGAACCAGCCCATGTGTGCACTATGCTCCAAGAAAACAACACTCACACTAAGAGCTTCTGAAGCGGGTGCTTCAAATGAAAAGAAAAATGAAAAATTTGCCAGCCTCAGAGGCTGCATGACATTGCTACCCTTGGGTGACGGATTGCCTAATAAGCCAACAGAGCTTTGCAGAGATTTGCATATTCTTGGATCTGGTGACCCAACACAGGAAGTGAAACCAACAAGTAAGTTTTTGTTTTGTGAGGAGCTGCCAAGATCAGCAGCAAGTCCCACAAATACCCAACCAGCTAATAATACTGATCAGTGACTCCAAGACAAGCATTGACTTTTTGCAAGTTACTTTCAGGTTGAGCTTGTGTGTTGTACTGGAAGGGTAGCATTTATTTTCTCTTGTGTCCTGACTAGGCAACCTGGTATAAAGCAGAAATGTGGTCTTTCACTACAATGTTAATTGTTTTTTAATGTTCTCAGTTGGTTGTGAAATGTTTGCTCAAATTCTCAAGGTGCACCTTTAAAAATCTGCCGCAATACTCCACGCCTGCCCACCGAATTAAAGAACCTAGATGCAGATTGCTTGTTATTTATTTGACAAGTTCACTGCTCTAAAATGAGAACTCGACAATGTGCCTACCACCAATGCTGACAGACCATCTTCACATCCAGATCTGTCAAATAAGTCTGTTGCACCTTTAATCCTATCATTCAGCAAGACCTTTAAAAGCCATTTCTGAGACCAGGGTGTCACACCACGCAGTGATCATCTCTATTATTCTAAAGGCAAATAAATCAAGAATGTCATCTCACCAATCTGGATGAACCCCATTAATGTGTCTCGCCAGACGGGTATCATAAATGATACTCTCAAAATAGGTCATGTTCAACACCTCAAATAAAATGCTGATACTGACTCTAGCAAAGTAGGGAACTGCAGACCATCCACCAGCCTCTCATTCCAACGAAGCTACTTGAAATTGTATGGAAAACTAACAAAATGTGCACATAAAATATAATACAGTTTCTAGGGCGGTGCTAGTCAGGTTTCAGACCAAATCACAGTACTAAAACAAGCTGCTTCAAAAAATTACATGACTTCCTTCTTTAAGAGAAATAATAATAATACATAGAAATAAAAGAGAAAGACGTGTTTTCTTATAAAGGCAAGCTGTAGGACAGTGATCGCTGTGACATTAACAGTTGCTGTGTCAGTGTTCATATCTTTTTTAGTTTGTATGAGTATTACTCCTGAGATAGCTAATCTCAGGTGAACCCCTATACCAACATCATCTGCACAATCAATAGATCAAATAAAACTGAAAGCTTCAGTTATAGATGCTTTAAAGGTAGATTTCACATTAAGGGGCCGATCCCGATTCGGGCCGGAAATCTCTCCGACCGAGCCGGACCCGGAGAGATTTCCGACCGAATCGGACCCGTGCAGCCCGACCGAATGAGTACGATGCGCACGTATGCCATCGGACTCGATTCGGTCCGGACTCAGTGAAGTCAATGGGAGCCTGTCGTACAACGCGTACGCGGGCTCCCATTGACTCAATGGGTGCGAGGCAGACAAGGGCGCCCCCTACAGCGTGTACGCGGCGAAGCGACTCGCGCCCGTACACGCACAGGTAGGGGGACCCATGGGTCCCCCTGTGTGCGACTCGCGTGGCTACGCGTACAGGGGGGTCCGACACGGACCCCCAAAGTATGGCTCCGACTGCTCTTTGGAGCCGGAGTGCGCGGCTCAGTCGGACTGCTCGCGGCGCGCATCGTACTTACCCGGCCGGGGAACGTCTCCATTGCGCGGTGCGAGTCGAGTCCGAGCGAGTCGGTCGGTGCGGTTAGACCCGGGAACGAGTCAGTCAGAGCGTTCGGGACGCCCGGACGAGTCGGTCGGCGATTTCGCATCGTACTCGCTCGCCCGGACGCGCGTACGAATCGGTCGGGAAATAGGGCTCCGAATCGGATCCGGTTAAGCCGAATCAGATTCGGAGCCCTACCGGCCGAGATCAGAATCGGCCCCTAAATGTTTATTCTAGATTAGTGCATGACTATGCACAGGCTTTAGATGCTAGGGATTGTTATGGTTGTGTACATTTACCGGCTTCAGCTGCTGAAACATAACGCATCATGCACATAAAATATATAGAACAGTCCTATCTTTTCATGTGCGGAGGCTCCACAGTTGTAAAGATACTACTAGTAAAATAGTAGATCTGTCGTCAAGTGCTACTCAACCTGTCCACAACACATTATCTGATCAACCATAACATGCGTTTCACTCTTCTTGGAGGACGCATAGACGAGCTGGTACCAATACTATCAATCAAGCAGCTTCCAACAGTTGAGAGTAAGTAAATCAACTTCTGGCTCACTCCTTTACTCTTTGCTGTATCCAAAAGTACTCAATACTGGTTCCCATCATGTTCAGCCTTTACATGGAACCTTAAGTGAACTCCTGCAAAAGCACGCTCCATCAATTCGTATGATAGCATTGAAAACTGATTGCACTAAAAGCATCATGACCCTACCCAGCTGCCTGTATGACATAAAAATGGGATGAAAAATATCAAGTTGAAAATATTTATCCAAGAATAGGAAATACTCATTTTCTCTCTCTTTTTTTAAATTTAATATTTGTATACAAATTATTCCCCCACATACACACAGGAGGAGAGGGGAAAAGTGAAAAAATAAATAATAATTTTAAAAAAACATATAGATATGTCCATATGTAGCAGTTCAATCACGAGGATCCAAAACATACAGTACAGATGCCAGAAAATGTATCACATTGAATGAAATCACCCCCCCTTCTGACCAACTTAGGAGCAAACTAAAAATTACAACAAATTGACATATTAGTCAAATGCAGGGCTCCATCAAGCCAAGAACAACACACGTTAATATGGACAAACGAAAATATGCATTAAGCGTAAAAATATCAATACATGACCTAGAGGCTCATTAGGGTCTGGAGTAGGGCATAAAACAAAACATACGAACAGTGATCTTACAATACATACAAGAGAAGATATGATGGAGGTGGTTCTCCATTCTAGCACAGATGTATTACACTGGATGACCCCAATGGGGCTAAGTAAGTGCAGACACACGGACTCCCGATTTTAAGAAAAAGCCACCCAGGATCAAATTCCACCCTGTGAACACCCTTGAGCTGGTTGCTCTGATTGCTGTGTGTTTACCCAGTCCATAAAAGGCGCCCAAATCCTCATGCCTTTCTTCTTGGCTTTCCTGCTTTTACGCGCTTATAACGCATTTTCAGTATTAAATATAGACAGTAAGTTCCCCAGCCATTGCTGAAATGTGGGGGGATAAGGCTCTAGCCAGGCTGATGCAACACAGATCCGAACCACAGCCATAGCCACAAATATAAAGTGCTGGCCGGGCCTAATCTCGCCTGCATTGCATGCATATCCCAAGGAGCATCATGCGGGGAGTCAGGGTGAAATCAAGTTTTAATGCAGTCTTGATAAATTTAGGAACTTTGATTCTAAGTGTATCTAGGGACAAACAGGTGCTGAACATTTGGATCAAATCCACTTCTCAACTTTGGCACAAGGCACCATAAATCCGGCTAATTGTACAGTCCTCACTCACCACTAACAATTCCATTAAAGCAACTTTGGAGAACCCACTTAGGCCGCCCCATTTCGGTAATATCAAAATTAGCCCATAATTATTCGAATTAGGCTATATTTCCCCTCTGAAAAAAATCCCCCAGTCTTGTGAGCTCCAGCGCCTGCCATCTAAGCATGTAGGCATTCCTAAAAATTCCCAGCAGTAGAGGAGTCTTCAGCAATGGGGTATAAAAGTTAAATCTACCGGGGCCCATTTTTCCCTCAGACCCTAACCGCAGCACCAACGGTCTTAAAGCACTCCTTTTTATAATAGCTGGGTTTGGTGAACCTTAACAAGCACATCCTAGCTTCTTCCTCGATTAATAACTCATACATGGAGGGGCCGTAATATTCAGCACCATAGCTCTATGTGTTCCCACCTAAAAGGGAGCACATATACTGTAACGTGGAAGACCACTGGTAACATTTAAAACTTGGAACAGCCCAACCCCCTCTGTCCCTGGGGAGAGTCATATATTTAAGTGTTCTCCTGGTTTTGTCATATGACCAAATAAATCTAGAAACCATATTATCCATAATATGGAACCAAAAGGGCTCGAACTCAAGGGGGATGGCCCTAAAAAATAAAGGACCTGCGGCAAAAATATAATTTTAATCATGTTGCATCGGCCAACGATTGACAAGTGTAAGTTCCCAATGCCTATGCACATGCTACAATATTCATTTGACAGTTCAAGTGAGTACACATGAAAAAGCACGAGAAAATCTTGTGTGATGTTTCTTCTTATTTATTCGAACACGGGGTCCAGCCAACACGTGTTTCGTCCAAAGGGAAGTGACCCTGGACTTCTTCAGGGCTGATGTGACAAGAAAATTATCTGAGACCTAATAGCCGGTGATAATTCCAACCCGGCCGGTCATGCGTGATGCTATAGGAATCTTTATAAGTGAGACCAGGTTATTCTAAAAGCCGGTAAAAAGTCCAGACCGGTAAGTCAATTGACACGCTCCAATAATTGTTATGAGGTATTGGCACCAAATCTTAAAGCGAGTACGCTACAATCCTGATTCAAAGACTCCCGGGAGCGCGTTAGAGGCCGGCCTCTATTTATGAAGCCATGCACAGCCACCTTGCATAACTTTTTGAATGGCTTCACAAATATGGAGTAATACAAAGCAGCACAAATCGCTGCGTTGCCGTACTCTGCACAAGGGAAGTGTTCCATGGGCATTGCAGTGGGTGTTTCCATGCAATGCCTATGGTTTTAGATACATTCCCAGATTTACAAGGACTTGTAAACATGGGAATGTGTCAATATCTTACTACTCCCAAGGTGTGGCATAACAAGGAGAAATATCTTTATTTCTCCTCGTTTTTTTCCTCTTTATGTGTGCTGCATTCTACAGCACACATAGAAATAGGGAAACACCTCTATAGATTGCTTTTGTGCAGGAATATGCCTCTTCCTGCACAAAAACAATCCTGCCATCAACAGAGGCACCCAAGGGTGCCTGCGTTGGCACTAGGCTGCTGAAATGGCACCAGCGCAGGAAGAAAGGACAGGAATGCACTGTATTGGATAAATACGGTGCATTCCTGCCTTTTCTCTGTGGCGCAGGACAGCGCTTCAAGATAACTAGCAGCTCTGCCCTGCACCACTGATCCGCATTTTCTGGGCCCACTTGCTTACCATTTGGTCCTCTGGCAGACCTTTTTATCCGTCTGAGAGGTGATGGGAGTTAGCATAACATCAATCCAAATCCAATTAGCAGTGCAACCCATTTGGCTACACAAAGAGAACCAGGAATCGGTAGCTTGGGTTAAGAAGATTTATTACAAATTAATACCACACCACTCTCAGCGCCATGTAGTAGAGATACAGAATAATTCTGGGTTTCCCAGATGCCTAAAGAAATTAAGATGAATTAGTATTAAACAAACAAGCAATTCAGTAATGGCAATGCAAAACAATAGCATCAAAATCTGGTGCTCAGAGAATAATTTATGGCTCTCGCTCCTATACAATAGTAATCTAGAATTTCAAAGTCCAGAGGGTTGTTGGGAAATGAATCCTAGCAAATCAGGGAAATTCCATAAAGGAAGTCAGGTCAAGACAAAAAGTAATCAAGTAGGGAAGCGTTAGCATCTCAGAAGCTAAGTCATGGGTCTTCTATGGGTCAGGAATAAGTGTTAGCCTAAGCTACACTGAAGCAAGAATCAAAGGAAGCATTGAGGTATAAAACCTCTCAAAGTCCATTCAGACAACAGGGACTCAAGGAAGGTGTCTGTTGAGGCAAGGTAGGAAGTGATCCGTAAAGCATCTGCAAGGGGTCGGTGAGGGATCTGGAAAGAGATCTGGGTAGCATCTGAGTAAAAGTCCAAGGGGAACAGTATATTATAACATGCAAAGTCCATGGGGCAACAACCCTCCGACCACACCATCAGGTGTCCATTGTACTCACACAATTCAGGTGTGAATGACATCTTTCCCTCAGACACATGTTGATGTTAACTTTTTGTCAAACTGTTCATTCAGTTAACGCTTTGTTTCTGTGTTTACCTTCATCACGGTCCTTTTCTCAGGCTCTTTTCCCCCCATCCCTAGTACAGTAATGTATCTGTTCTAAACTAATAATGCATGTGAAGACCTGCAAGAAATGTTGCGTTAGCAGAAAAATGAAACCAGCTTTATACAGCATGGTGAAATACAGGCCTACTTGTGACAAGTTTAAACGTTAATTTCAAAGGTGCACATTCAATATGATGTGCACATTTAAACGCAAATGAACATAAGTTTCTAATGCATTAGGTTTTATACTGCATGTAATATTCAATAAGTCATTAAAATATTCATTAGTAATTATGACTGAGAACTACATTTCAATCAACTATATGGAATATTAATGCACACATTACATAAATTCAGTGTTGGATATTATTAGACAATGTACTCATATAAATGTTTCACCATAATTAAGTGAACTATCCTTATTTAATAGATAATGTACTCACCATAGAGATGAATTGTGACTTTCTCAATGTGCTACTTTACGTGAATAACAATTATTAAATTGAAAATGTGATTTAAACCATCCTCACATATGTAAATGTAATCCTATTCACACTTAATTACATTAAAACATGTATATGAGTATGTTCTCTAATCCTACAGTGAAGGCACTCTCTAAGAATGTCAGGTGTAATTTTTGTGTTATAATTTTTTATTAGCATTTCATAAATACAAAGTTAACAAATTCTAAATTCTAAAACATTTTTCAATAGAGAGATATTGATGAATGCAATTATAAATAGAAAACCAAATACATCACAATTGGAATAATATCATATAAGGGAGCAGTTGAAATTTATAACGTATTACAGCAAAATAGAATTAATACAATTGCCCTAAAGTATTAAATATTGACTATATAATATTAAAGTATTAAGCCAACAAGTATTAAGCCAATAAATTATTAGTGAATGTAAAAACCATAGAATATTGAAGTATTGATGTGCTAAAACATATATTTACACCTTTTGTTAAAGAAAATCAATTGAATTATTAAAAGCTAACGCTCTGCCAGAAGATCCGGAACACACCTATATTACATGTGAATATAACATAGAAATATTTACTGATTGAATAAAATACATTGAAAATATCAATCTATGAGCTACAAGGAGACAATGACCTAAGTAATTTAATAAAAGAAAGGTAAGAGAAACGAAAAGGTTTAATTAACAATTCATTGAAACAACCAAAGTGAATTAGGTGGTGGTAGAAGAAGTTGAAACATTTTGTACATGTAAGAAAGGGGACCACACTTGTAAAAACATTTCAATTTGATCTTGAATATTATATATAATTCTCTCGTGTGAGGCAGTTTGAATCATTGATGCTAACCAGTTCTCCTGAGATGGCGGTAAAGGGGATTTCCATTGCCTTAATATGCAGATCTTAGCAGTAGCTAATGCGGTATGAATAAGGCGACATTGCGGGTTGGAGAGGGTAGGAGATTCTCTTAAATCATGTAGCAAAATAGTTGCTGACGAAAGTGGTAAGTGTAAAGGAACAGTGTTATGTAGAACCTGACCTATATAGGACCAATAGGTTTTAACCATGGGACAGCTACATAAAATGTGGACTATGTCACATCCAGGGGCTTTACATCTCCAACAATTAGTATGTGATAGTAGGCCTGCTTTGTGCAATTTTTCCGGTGACCAATGCCAATTATGCAGAATTTTAAATAAACAAAAGTTTAGGCGAGCCTCCCGGGCACCTTTATCTAAGTTTTCCAATAGAGCCACCCATTGTTCATCTTCATAGTTGGGACAGGATTGGGATTGCCACTGAGAACGGAGATCACGGGATAAAGGAATAGAGAATAATTGTGTAGTACGTGTTTTATCTAGACCGGAGATATCCCCTTATGACTCCCCCAAGTGTGAACGTAAAACACAATTGGTGAAATTTGCAGTGTCCAGGGTTTTGTGCCTAAAGCTTTAACAAAAGAATTATTAAGTTGTAAATAATTATCTGCTTGTGATAAGGGAAGATTAAACTCATCTACCAATTGTGAAAAAGATTTGAGATCTCCATTATGAAAAATCTGATCTAATGTAAGAATGCCAGCTGATTTCCATTGAGGCCAGGAGAGAGTTTTCCCTTTAATTCGTATTCCAGAATTAGTCCATATCGGAGCTTTTGCATGTAAACGCGGATTAAAGCCCAAAATACGGTGTGTTCTTTGCCATGTTTTACGCATTGCAGATAAAATAGGATTACGGGGGTCTAGACGGCTGGTACCTGACCCATATAGAGCTCAGAGACCCTGTTCAGTAGACAACAGAAACCTTTCAATAAATACCCATTGGGGAGTGTTAGAATTGTCTTGAAGCATGTATGTGAGTTGGGATAATTGTAATGCAAGGGAGTAATGTTCAATCGAGGGAAGACTCAAACCTCCATTAGAGTGATGAGCATTAAGTTTGCTCATGGCTAAACAGGGTTTTATGGAGCCCCATACAAAAGATTTTATCTTAGAATCTATGAGACGCAACGTGGGTAATGGGATGTGAAATGGAAGCATTCCCAGGGTATAAAGAAAGCGCGGAAGAGTGACCATTTTTACTGCTTGCCCTCTACCCCACAAAGATAGACCCAACACTTTCCATTTATCGAAATCACGTTGCATTTGAATAAGCAGGGGGCTTATATTGTCTGTGACCATGGCCTCCGTACCCTTGTTTACAAGAATAACTAAATATTTTAAACGAGAAGGTTGCCAATGGAAGGGGTAATCTTGTATTATATATTTTGATGTGCCATCTGATATAGGGAGCGCTTCACTTTTGTCCCAATTGATTTTATATCCAGAAAAGGAAGAGAAATTCTCTATAATTTGAAGTAGAGATGGTAATGATCTTGATAAGTCTGTAATGGTAAGCAAAATGTCATCTGCATAAAGATAAGAGTTTAGATTCTCCCACCGGTAGAGGAATACCAACAACAGAGGTTGACTGGCGGATTGCTGCTGCCAGAGGTTCAATAGCCATTAAAAATAAAAGAGGTGACAGGGGGCAACCCTGACGAGTTCCTCTGCGGATTGGAAATATATCAGAGACAAAACCCCCACAGTTAACTAATGCAGTAGGTTGTTCATATAACAATCTAACTTTATTTATAAACTGATCTCTTAATCCAAATTGTTCTAAAATTTTAAAGAGGTACGTCCATTCTACTCGATCAAAGGCCTTCTCGGCATCGAGCGATAATGCTATGGCATCCTCCTTAAGTATTTTGGCAGCATGAAGGGTATGGGCTAATGAACGTAAATGATTTCTAGAAGAGCGCCAAGGTATAAATCCCACTTGGGTATAATGAATTAGTGAGGGAATAACTCTACGGAGACAAGAGACAAGAATACTGGCCAGGATTTTAATGTCACAATTTAGGAGTGAAATGGGGCGGTAACTGCTACAAAGCAGTGGATCTTTCCCTGGTTTAGGCAGAACTGCTATTACTGCTTTATTAGAAAGACTACCTAGAGAAGATGCTTGCTCAGCCTCTTGAAATGCAGCATGTAAACAATCTACTATGTTGTTGCCTGACCAACGATAGAATTCCGCAGGGAATCCATCTTCCCTGGGGCTTTATGATATGGAAGTTTGGCTATAGCTTGTGATATCTCTTCTTTACTAATTTCTTTATTTAAAGGCACTCTATCTTCTGCAGAAAGGAGAGGTAAATCGATTTTTGCAAGGAAAGATGACATTTTATCATGATCTATGTGGGATCCTGGGGTATACAGAGATTTATAGTAAGTAGCAAATTCATTAACTATATCCTGAGGACGGGTCAATATGTTACCACTAGATGATTTTAGGGCTGGAATAGCCATGGCAGCTTCCCTTTGTCTTAGTTGTGCTGCTAAAAGTCTACCCGCCTTTTCCCCTGTTCCTAGTGCCTCCCTTTCATTTTTTGTAGGGCATATTCTGCCTTGGAGGTAAAGAGACTATTCAATGCCATACGGGCTTGTTCTAAGGATTTACGATTTTGTAAAGTCGGTTTTGAGTGTATAAGCGAGTAAAATGTGCAATATCCTGTTCCAATTCCTTCTGTCGAGCAGCATTTTTCTTGTTGGCTTGAGCAGCATCCTGCATAAGTTGCCCCCGGATAGTAGCCTTAGCAGCAGCCCACATAATCCTGCCAGAGGTCACAGAACCTTGATTTAAGGAAAGATAATTATGGAGGTGTTCCTGCAATTGTGTTTTACCCTTAGGTGTTTTATGACGCTGAATATTCACCCTCCAAGATTTATGACCTGGTCTAGTGATTCCTATTTGTAAATTTAGTAAAACCGGAGAGTGATCAGACACCGATGCTTCCAAAATATGGGATTCCTGAACTGATTCGACTATACTTTGAGAAATTAAGAAATAATCCAACCGTGAAAGAGTTCCGTGAGTGGGGGATATAAAGGTGTATTCAGTGTCATCTGGATGTGAAAGACGCCAATGGTCCACAAGGCCATTGTCCTCAATTATGTCATTCATGAGCGCTCTGTCTGCAGCATTATGTTTATCTAGAGGACCTGTCCTATCTAGAACCGGATCTCTCACCAAATTCCAATCACCTCCTATAAGGTATTTTGAAGCATCAATCTCTGATAACAAGCGATTCAAATTCAAGAAGAAGGATTTCTTGGCGCCTATCAGGGCATAGACTGATCCCACACATAGATGTGTATCTCCAATGCGCAATTTATTGAAGACATAGCGCCCATTCGGATCTTCCCACATTTTGGATACCATAACTGGGAGATTCTTTCTAATGAGGATTGCCACCCCACATTTCCGAGTAGGGCCTGTGTCCAAGGAACTGTCATCATGTATACTACTGTGAAAAACCTTTCCCACCCAATCTCTAGACAATTTTTTTGATTCAAGTTCATCAAGATGTGTCTCCTGAAGAAGAGCCACATCTACTTTTTTGGATTGGAGATAAGAGAGGACTTTTTTCCTCTTAATGTAATGTGTTAAACCATGAACATTCTATGAGATTACACGTAAGGCATGTGGAACAACCATGTCTGTGAGCGTACTAGATAGTGTGTAAAAATGTGTTGATTTACTATCTGGTGAAAATAAATGTAATTATATAAAAAACTAAAAATACACGTACAAGTTACAAGAGAATGGTATATAGAGTATTACAATATTAAACCTTTAACCGCGGTTCTGGGCTCACTAGAGCCCCGCTCCGGGTAGGATTCCCACCAGGAGACAGATGAAATGTCAGGACCGTATATAAGACTTATAAGGGTCCAGGGAATCCAGTTATGCTTAATGGTGTTCTATGAAGGGGGAACCAAATACTATAAAGCCTATATACAGCCATATCTAGGGTATCTAGGAAAAAGACTTAAAGGACATTCTAAAGGGGTGCCCCTGTCAATAATATGTAGAGATGGGAACATTTCATTTTAAATATAGTATGAGAAGTCTACAAGTAGAAGTAGAATAAGTACAGTACAGCTGACAATCACCAATGATAATGAATTTACCAGCTGAATAAATATGAAAAATAAGCAGTAGAATTTCAGTCATTCATGAGAAATAATGAATCGTGACTATAAATATTGCATATTGAACATGTCTCTATAATAAGTAATGTATAATATAAATTTCAAAATGTAAGAAGGATACAAATAAATATATATGCATTGCATTTGAAACTTTGTGGCAATAATAACAAAATAAATATAGATAGTGTAAATAATACTTATCTGATGCATACTGAGGGAGTGTTGTCTTATCTGCAGTATGCAAGATACTTGTCTCCCTGTGAAAAATGAACCCAAAGGTCACAAGCTAAAAATTTTTAGTTAACAATAGGAGAAACTTGGCAGTAGAACTCCTCTCCCTCAGAAGCGGATTTTAGAGGAGAACGAGATTTGTCTCTATGCTGGTCTTGGGTGAGACTAAATACTGTCTGAAAAGCTGAAGCTCTATCTTCCTGGGTACGGGTCGACCTCTCAGGATCTCTGCCATGCTGACGAGCTGCACCTTGGACCCGACGTCCACTATCCACAGGGTGTTGGGTAGATTGAGGACTTTGAGAACTTTGAGGGGTAGGTATATGCTGTATGTCCATATCCTGCAGTTTCATATCATCCAAGAAACGTTGTAGTTCTTCTGGGTTGTAAAAATCTCTTGAATCACCATTTTTGGTGACCCGGAAGCGGGCTGGATCAAACAATCCGTATTTGATGTCCATTTTGCGTAGTTGCGGTCTCATAGATAGGAATGCTTTCCGCCGCTCATTAGTTTCTCGAGAAAAAGCAGCCGCCATTCGGACTTCATGACCTTTATAGCTGAAGGAGCCTTGTGTGCGCGCCGCTGTTAGTAGTTGCCTAACTTGATCATGTCTCAAAAAACAAGCGATGAGGGGTCTTGGACGAGAGTCTAGACCTTTACGTGGGGGACCAAGACGATGAGTCCGTTGAATTTCAAGCATTGGATCAAAATGAATACCAACCAGTTTGGGAAGAGTATCACATAGAAAAACTCTAGTATTCTGGCCTTCAATTCCCTCTGGAAAACCAAAAAGCGAATATTATCTCTCCTGCTGCGATCTTCCAAATCAACCAGCTTGCTACGGAGAAACAATAGTTCTTGATCTCTGCTTTGTACTAAATCAAATTTATTTTCAACTACTGTTAGGCGCTGTTCCAGGTTTTCTGTTTTAGTATGAAATTGGACTATGTCTGCTCTTATTGATTTAGCCTCTGATGCAAGGAAGAAATGTTAATATCCATTTCCGTTAAACGGCAGCTGATAGTAGAAATTTCTTGAAAAAGGCGATCCATAGCATCCTCTGATAGTGCAGTTGAAGTATTGCGAGGCTGGTTAGATGATGGTGAGGCAGAGCTCTTTGTAGACATAGTGTTCGATTGCTTAAGTACGTCAGCGAAAAGTGGCTGCTTGGTAGACTTGTTCTCGTTCTTGTTTTTAGACATTACCTTCGAATATTTGAAGAAACAAAGAACAGTAATGGTTCAAACTTGCCAGTAGAAATGAAATGATTTATGGTTACGTAATGTTTGTGACGGAGTGACAAGTATATAAACTTTTGTTGGTTCTTTTTAGATTTAAACAGCCCAGTATGTGGTCCTGGCCAGTTGTTTATGTGAGACGTAAATTCAGGTTAAGAAGCGGTAAGTCCTTATTGATGAAGCAAATAATGACAAAGAAGTTTTAACTGAAAGACTTCATTCTCCAGAAATAGACAGCTGAGAAAGTATCGCTTACTCAATAGGCGTGAATTCAGTATGCAAATGACTTGGCAAAATATTAATTATATAGTCAGCAAGGCTTACAAAACCCAGGGTAATTGATATACAGCACAACGTGATAGCGCTTTTATTCCCTAATGTCAAGGAGGTGCTAACAGGATGTTAAAACAGCATTTAACCACTGAATCTCTGTGTATAAGTGACCACTGCGATGTGAGAAAAACCGCAATAGATTGACACTATTCAGGGCAAATACATCAAGCGCGAAATGCAGCTGAAAATAAGCTTGTTTTGTCGTTTGCGCATTCCAAGGTGCTCTATATGCAAATTGCAGCAAACTGCATATTATGAAAAGGAAAGGGTTGAATTTTAATGTAATAACTCTACGAACACGGTGGCAGGAGCCAGAGCAAGATTTTGACTGTTGGAGGAATTAGCACTTATTTAGAAATAAATTGTTTTGGCACAAATGAGCTAAATGCAGTCAAGACTCTGAGCTTATTTATCTTCATTTTAAATTCAGGAGTGCCTCACTTCAAGAAAAGCTCCGGAAAAGAAAGTAAAAATACTCCGTGACTGGAAAGCCTTTCATTTACTCCGTGAATAGCAACCTTGACACTGACCTTTATCTGTGAAGACCGACTTCACATTTCAAAGTTGAAAACCGGAGAATTGTCTGCCTCACATACCTCCGCTGTCGAGTTCAAGAGTTCATCAGGAAGGCAGGTGTGCGCAATACTCGAGGCCCGGGGATTCCAAATACGTCACAAGGCCCGGCTGGCGCTCATCTCCTCAGACATTCCTCAGCTTGAAAAAAGCCCAAAAGAAGGTCGCTAGTCAGAACAAAGCACACTTTTCATGACCACGTTATTTCACCTTCTCGAAAATGTCTAATTATTAGCCCCAAGCTCGCTGTAGACAATGCTGCCTCTGAATGGGTGCCAGCCCGGAGCGGAGCTCTTCTCTTAGGCGGCCATTTTCTCTCGTGGCCAGACAACGCCCCCTACTGTGTGCTTCTTAAGTGTCTGTGACTTCCAAAGGTTGGGAAACCTTTGCACTGCATCACCACCAATGCCATAAATATTCCCCCCCAGCCCACCCCCCGTCCCCTCCCTGGTTAGTCCAGCAAGCTTTGTCCAGCATTTGGGACTCTCTCTCAAGCAAGTTGCACATGGCTCCCTCATTTGCACAGTTCAAATCTGACCTTAAATAGCATACACAAGACAATTCCTAACTGGATCCTACACTCTTGCTCCTATAGTCACAGCAACATTTTTCTCTGCTCTTCAGAAGAACAACAGTTCTCATGTTATAACCTCTTTTCAATTTGCATTTCACCTTTTCCCTTATGCATAACTCCTGCTAGTTTCACCCACCTGTCTTTTCAGCCACTTATCAAATGCTTATCATACTGTCTTGCCTGAATGTCGCTTGTCTACATACATTGTTCTAAATATTTTTGTTCATGTCTTGCAAAACTATGATTCCTGTGAAATTATTTTCCCGCTTATTTGAAGTGCTCTGGCACCTCTATTAGTAAAAAAACAAACAAATAAATAAGTAAATAAATAAATACAAGTCTACAGTACTTGGCCAACTTATTTTTTCGTCTTACCAAAATAATATGAACTATGAAAGTAAATAATCTAACCAGGAGACTCATTAGGAGTAGTGCTTTAAAACATACTTTTTACTTTGATAAATAAAAACTTCCAGAAAGAAGGGACGCCGCGACTATCTACTCATGTATCTTCCCTCTGCAACACTATGGAAACCGATGAACTTTAGCTTTGTTTTTGCTACCACACTTTAATTAATCAAGCCTATTTTTTTAGAATGTGTTGCGCAGCCTAGAGAAACTAGGTTATGAAGCTTATCACAAATGCCTACCTATGGCACAGCAACAAACAGTGCGCACCCAGGGCCGGACTGGGAACAGCAACCAGCCCTGGCAGATTGCTGCTCGACTGGCCCTGGAAGGGGGGGGTCTGCAGCACTGCTCCCGCTTTTGTTACAGGAGACCAAAATTGTAGCACTGCTGCAAAACTGGCCCCTCAGGCACAAAACCGTACCCCACCCCTCCGCCCACAGGGGAAATGCCCGGTGCCAGCTATGGCCAGTTTGGCTCCTTACGCACCACCTTGTATATTCTAGCTTTGTAGACAGAAAGGCAGGTTTTAATTATAACATCGTCTGGGTGAGTTCGTCGCAGAAATGACATGTTTGTTACCACAGTTTTTAAATATTTTTATTTGTAATCCAGAAACAATGGCACTCCTCTCTTTACCAATGTTGTATGCATGTCTATCACCCGACATTACTTGGGAACAGCAATGGGCGAGTAACTCTACTTATAAACCCTAATTTGCGCTGCCCAGTCATTGATTTATGTCTGCCTTCTGCACAGCTTATCTGGGTACTCAGTGAAACCTTGTCCTAATTATTCAGTCCCACTGTATTGCACAGAGGAGATAATAAAAGAAGTGAATGAACATATTCAGAGAATATTTAAGAATAATACTGAGACACAGTGAAGTGATGCATATAGATATATGTTTTAATTTAAAAAAGAGAAAATAATATTTTGACTACTGGGCTTGTTTGGGGAAGAGAGAAAAGCCTGATTAACTAGAATAAGGTATAAATGAGTACTGAGACAAGCTGTGCAGAGGAGACACACCAGGTAGAGTTAAGATAACACTTTCATTTTGAAGTCAGTAACACCTCAACAACTGGCTGCACTTGCTTTCAAAATGATTGTGGATGTTACCCCGTTGAGCAGGTGCCTAGGCCCAGCTCCCACTACCACTTACCTGGGGCTGGTCCTCTGACCAGTTGATGTTCTTTCGGACCCAGCCTTGTTCTTTGAGGCCCATGCCTCGCTCCTAATGTAGCCACCTTTCTCTCTCACTCGCTCTCCTCTCACTCTCTCCTGTCCACTTTCTGTGCCATCTCTCTTTAGGGCCTCTCTCTCTCTCTTTTCACCTCTTTTTGTCCTTTCTGCACTCTTTCTCACACTCTCTGCTCTCTTTTTCACGCTTTGGTGACTCTCTCCCTTTCTTCTCACCTCTTTTTGTGCTTTACACTCTCTTGCTGCCTCTCAAGTGGTTTTCAGCCTTCTGCTCTTTTTCTCCCCCCTCCCCCTACTCTTGTGCCTCACTTTTGCTTTTGTGCTTCTCTCTTTTTTCTCGCCAGCTTGCCCATGCAAGGCCACTCAGCCCCCAAACACTTGTGCTTTTTCCTCTGCTGCCTCCCCTACTCTTTACCTGCTTCCCACATCCTCTTTCTTCCTCCTCGTCTTCTTTCCACCCATACTAGCCCTGCCTACCACCCCCCCTGACTCTCCCTTCTCCTAGGGCCTATTTAATGGCCTACCAAAGGCAAGGTCATCAGCACCCATCCACACCTGGACCGTGCCCAACATCACAACCCCTGATCCGATATCCCCTCCACTAACAGCAGCTATCCTCCGTTCACTTGATCCGGGATGTCAAACCACCTGCTGCTGCTACACTGCACCACACTCCACCTTAAGACCTTTCTCCGCATCTATTGTTGCTTTACTTGCAATGACACACCTGCACATGCCCTCCATACACCTACACCCCTACCTCCCATTCAGACTATCACCACACAACACATCACATCAAAATCTCAGCAAATGCTCGCATGAATGCTCTTGAACACTTGCTTGCTCAGCAGCATTCCACAGAAATCTGGGATCTCCCCTGCAACAGCATCCCAGATCTCCTCTTCCTCATGGAAACCTGGCTGAACCCAACGTTGACTCCTGACATTGCTATGGCCATCCCCACAGGCTACAAAATCGTAAACCAGGACTGTGTCACTAACCAGGAGGAGGACTCACAATTATTTACAAAGACACCATCAAATGCACCATAACCACAGACACCCTCTTCATGGAACACTTCAGCATACAAACAAATAACAGCCTTGCCCTGAAAGGAACCCTATCATACAGACCACCTGGACAAGGAACCAACTTCAGCAACCTAATCACAAATGTTATTGCTCCCTTCACCATCAACTCCAAGGACTTTATACTACTCGGAGGCTTCAACTTTCACCTTGAGGATGCCACATATGCCTGCTCCACAGACCTCCTTGAGAGACTGAACAACATCGACTCTCCCAGCTTGTCACAGATCCAACACACATGGCAGCACACATTCTGGGTTCAATCTTCTCCACCAGCAACAAAATCAAATACTACTCAGCCTTACCACTCACATGAACAGACCACTCCATCATACACTTCCAAATCTCCACACCACAAACCAAAGCACCCACCAGCATCAAACTACCCAGCCGGAACTGGAACAAAATAACGGAAGCCAACTGAAGCAAATCCCTTGAAATGGACCAACCCAACACCACCGACAACCTAGACAAGAACATCACCAACTTCAACCAATGGATCAAGAACTGTGCAGACTCATTCACACCCATCAAACTTCACAGACAAAGCAAAACCAGCAAACATTCTAATGTTATGCCTAGCCACTCACCTGAACTCCAGTTTGTTCCTCTCTTGATGTTGACTGTTCCCCAATTCCTCTGAAAGTTAAATGAAGCGGCAAGAAGTAGATTCAATTGCCGATCCAAAAACTTCCTGGGGGAAGGGGGATTGGATTGAGAGACAAGAGAGATAGAGAAACTGGATTCTGCCCGAACTCTTCTGGTGTCAGGGTGCTTTGTCTCTCGGGAATTTCTGACACTTTATGTGATGGACTTTTCCAGGAAGTCTTTGAACTTGTAATTGGTGAATATCAGCTACAAAGAAAACATACTCAATCACTAAATGTTAACACCCACTAGGTTTTCTATAATTTGTTTTACTTATGGATACTCTTATTGATATCCTACCAGGTTCATCAGAAGAACGCAATTTTTCTTTGTTTGATGACCATCAATAATAAATATTAGTACCAAGCTTCTAAAGCAATGTATATCTACAACACAAATGTAATAGTTTAGGCACAATTATCAACTGCCTTCTAATGCCATTCAAATATCTTTAAACACGAAATCATTGACATACCTGACAGTTGTTTTCAAACAAGAGTACAAATGTTGCTGATCTAAAATAACAAGTAATAATTAAACATAAAATAATGCTCATCAGTAAACAATGTCTGTTTGCTCCTTATCCCTAACTGCACCAACTAAAAAGTGTTGGTTTACAAATGGTTAAAATGCTGTGTGCATTAATAGTTCTCTTTGCAGTCTTTGTTTTCTAAACGCATCTGCTTTTAAATGATGAGCACAGTCTAAACATTATCTTGCCAAGTTCGTAGTGCAGTTAAGCTTGTAACATCTTAAGAAACGTTCGTTCGTTTAAAAAAAAAAATGAAGAGCAAAATGAAGAGCGATAATCAAGATTACCGCGATGTTCAGGAAAACGGAAAAGTTTTACCGTGTTGTCCGTTGTGTCGCCAAGCAACGTTTTCTCACGCTTTGTTTTCTCTTTCTCTTTCAGGGTAGAAGACCGGAAGACGTGTCGGAGAGAATACGAGGAACACCAGGGACTGGACCGGAACTCGCCGAGGTGGAACAGGAAGGAAGACTAGACGACGCGTCGGAGAAGCACTGGAGCTCGGCTGGAGTCAGGTAAGAGCCAGGAACACCAACGAGGCTAAGCGATCTCTTGCTAAAAGGGTGGGCTTTAAATACCCTCGCACTCCGCTTGTTCCTTGATACACGTGTACACGTTTCTGACAGTTAACACGTCTCTGCTAATGCCGGGTGGGTTTTTCTGCATGTGGCAGATGGAACGTGTGCTGAGTCATCACTGAGACTCAATGTGAGTTCCTCGTGAATTCCATAATGTTCCATATTCAATCCTGAATAAAACCAATACCTTAAACACAATGTACTCCATAAATGTGCACAATGTAAAATACATTCCACAAATAAAATGGTACACCATGAAATACCAGGGACAACATTATGAAACCAGTGACATATTCCTGTTGCCTACAACATCCAACTGATATATGGACAACCTCCGAGAATCCAAATGCCACTGCAAAAAGCTGGAAAGAAAATCGAGATCCAACCATGACGCCAACGCCAGAACCACCTACAAGGATGCACTCTGGCACTACCACCATCTCCTGAGGGCACCAAGAGAAGAGCCCTAACCAAAACTTCAGAGGCAAGCTCCAACAGCTGCAAAGAGATCTTCTCGATCATTAAGGACTTCACCACCCCAGAGGCCACAGCCAACACCATCACACAATCATGGGAACTCCGCAACAACCTACCCAGCTTCTTCCGCAGCAAAATCAATAAGATCTATAACAACATTGAACAACAATGATTTCCCAACCCTTAGGATCTTATCACCAACCTGTCCAACACCAACCAAGGTACAAACCTAACTATCTGGAAATCAATCACTGAGGAATACACTGCATCAATCATGAAAACAGCCCACTTAGGGACCCCAAAGAACCCCTGCCACCCTCACATCTAAAACATTGGAGGAACTCAGATCTGTAAAGTCATCATCCACATCATCAACTCCTCCATCAAATCAGACACCTTCTCTGAAGGCTGGAAACATTCAGTAGTCATAATAGTAGAAGTAGGGTTTTTAGAGAGGAAGCTTGGCGCTCAAGCTGATATGCGGTGTGTGTGTCGTACTGCGAGTGAGGACGGTGCCACCTGGTCGGAGGAGATACCCTGTAACCCCGTAATTGTGTAAGTCGTGAAACTCACACCAGAAATGTGAACAAAATCCTGGGCACACGTTTTGAGGATAACTTACTAGTAGAAATGTCTCGTATAATCTCTAATTCTTAATGGTCAACACCAGAGTGATTTTATAGAAGTATTTATTTGAGCAACCACTTCAAGAAAAACAACCAGCCGACACGTGTTTCGTCACACGGGAGTTATCCCGTGACTCTTCAGGGCTTGATGGGAATCCGATTGTGACGCCCTGGGAACTGAATATCGCTGATAGAAAATGAACTCGACAGGGTGACGTCAAGCGTATGGGAGAAAGTAGGATGAAGTTCGCTGTTCCAGGGTGTGCGGGAGGCGGGTGGGCCGTCCGACTCTGTATCGGGCAAGGACGGATGTCAGACACTGGTTTCGTTGGCTTTCCGTAGTCAATGCCCTCCTCAAAAAAATATCGGCTGGCCCCAATGAGATGAGCAGCTTCCGACTCATCACCCTGCTCCTGTACCCAGCCAAATAGATAGAGAAGGCAATCAACAAACAACTCACAAACCACCTGGAATTCCAGAATCTACTTGACCACACCCAATCAGGCTGTCAGAGCAACCACAGTACTGGATTTGCCCTCATCATGGTCACGGATAAAATCCACACAATACTCACCTGTGGAGGAAAAGCTGCCCTCATCCTACTCGACCTCTTCACTGCCCTCATCCTACTTGACCTCTCCACTGCTTTCGACCAGCCCTCAACTGAATATACTCCTTCCTCTCTGGAAGAACACAGTGGGACAGACTTCCACACTACACGTCAGAACCCAAGAGCCTGATCTGCGGAGTCCCCCAAGGTTCATCACTCAGCCCAACCATGTTTAACATTTAAATTACTCTCCTCATGAACATCATAAGGGCAAATGTTATCTCCATCATCTCTTATGCCGAGTGCACCCAACTCAATCTATCTTTCTCCAACAAGTCCACCGCCAATAGGATCAACTTCCCTGACTGCATGATCTATGTAGCAGACTGGATGAAAGCCAAATGCATGAAACTCAACACCAACAAAATGGAAATGTTGATCTTCGTTAGCAAGACCTCCCTCTGGCACTCCACCTGGTGGTCACCACATCTCAGACCCACATCCGCACCAACAAACCACGCTAGAAACCTGGGAATCATCCTCAATAACAAACTCAGCATGACAGCACAGGACAACACAGTCAGCTCTTCCTGGTTCCATATACTCATCATGCTCTGCAAGATCTTCAAATGGATACCCCGGATTAATTGACCGTTGAGGCCTCCTCCACCGTGAACTGTACTATTCATGATCGGCTTTTGAAGGTAACTCTTTCAGCTGGACTCACTTGAATCAGGTATCTGGTCTAACCCTGGGCGGAGGTTGCGTAGTCGCGCTACGCTGAGTTCCGCGAAGTGGTAAACAAACTCCGCGAGCTACGCGGAATTCCGCGAGCACGCGGAGTTGCTTGTTCCGCCCATTCGCGATGCGTTTTTCCTGTTCGAGAATGCGTATTGCGTGTTCGGGACGCTGTTTGAATGCTCGGGGGGAAATATCTCGCGAACTTGCCCATGCAGACGCCAATGGGTGCGGCCATCTTGTTTTTCACTTGTCCCGCCCGTTCGCGATGCGTATTTCCTGTTCCGGAACTCGTATTGCGTGTTCGCGACGCATTTTGCGTGCTCGGGGGGAAAATATCGCGCAAACGTGCCCATGCGGTCGCAACAGGCGTGGCCATCTTGTTTTTCACTTTTTTGCTATGGTTCTGGGCCTGCTTTTCTATCCTCCCTCTATCTTTTCAATCCTTTGTTTCTGGAAACTTTTTTTTGATCTTTTTTTATTTATTATCTATCTCTCTATTTTCCTGATTCTATATTTTGAGTTTTTTTCTACTTTTTGTGTGTTTTTCACTACTTTTTCACTCTTTTTCTATTACTTGTTTCTTTCATTTCTTTTACTTACTTTTTTAATTCCTACCTTTTCTTTTCCGCCCCCGAGTACCAGAACCATGGCAAAGGGCAAGGCTCGTAGCCGCAGTCAGAGCCGCGACCGCCTTCCTTGCGGAAGGCGGCGCCCAAAAGGGGTGCAGGCACGGGCCTTATTTGGAGAGGCTGAGGTGGCCGCACTTGTTTTTTGTGTGCAGTGCCACCTCCCCTTAACCCTGGCAGCAGGCGGCAGGCCTGGGTCTGGGTACGGGCTCTAGGAGTGTCACCAGCGGTGGGGAAGGGTGCACCGGGTAGTGTTTCGCTGCTCTGGGGTCCGGCGCACCCAAACCAGCTTACGCACCGGTGGTCCGATATCCTGGACCGGGAGCAGGACCTGCTGGACCTGCTAGGAGTTGAGGTCCCGGGGCTTGGTGAGGAGCTATTTAATATTATTACTTGTGTTCTTCTGCTTTGTGTTATATATTGCAAATATAATTTTTTTCCGAATAGCAAGAATGCTGCTGCTTACATTGCAGGTAAATTACGTTTAAAAATCTTCTGTGATTGTTATGCCACAGGTGCTCGGCGCTACTAATCTTACTTGTTTGAAACTTTGCGCTGGCTTGGGCTGATTATGTAAGAGTTTACTTTAGAGAACTTAAGTTAGGTAATGCTAGAGAGACTCTAGTCCTTCCTTTGTCCCCCTGTCACTAAGAGATAGTGGTGGATTGATAAGTTTAGTTACTTATTAGTATTAGTTGGTAATTTTTTAGCGGTCTGCGTGACGCATCCTCTGTTATGTCACGTGCTGCTGAGTGCTACTTACCCCAGTCCTTAGTAGAACCTTTTGTAGTTTGTTTAGTGAGTGGTAATAGGCTTAGCACTAGCAGAACATCAGCAGCAACCAACCAACAATTTGGTGCATGCAAAAATGTATGCATGTGTCCTCCATCTATGAATTTTTGAGGACTGAAATAAATGGAAATGCAGACTTAGTGAACAATTGGCCCGTCTGGAATAGGTGGGCTAGGTCAGGTGGTACTTAGGCTTAGTTAGTATTCTGGAATCAGAATGGAACACTGGATTAGTGTTCATAAATAATAACTAGACGGTCAGCGAATCCCGCGATACTACTAGTCGACCAGATTAGATAGGTCAATTTTATTGCAATTGTTGTTTCCATAAATGTTTTTTTGAGCGTTTTTAAAAATATTTTATTTGTTTCACACCAATCATCAATGTTTGCCTCTTTCTTTCTTATATCTTTCATGATCAGCACCCAGGGGCAAGAAGACGGGGTTGTTGGAGTCGGCGGAAGCAGCTGCAGAAGATGCCGGCCAGGACCGCTCCACTACCGAGGGCTCTGCTGCTGGCCCCAGTAAGTCCTACTGTTGTTAATATTAATAATTATACTTCCCTAACTTTTACTGCACCTTATTTTTTCCGAACTATTATTTCCGTTTCCTAATTCTATTTTTTACCAATTCTTCTTCGATCTAGACTATCTGTTTCTAAATTCTTGTTATCCCTGCCTCTAACTGCCTCTGCTATGACTCTCTGTACTACTACTATTAGTCTGTCTGTAGCCAGAGTCCAGTCCTTTGGGTTGTCCTCTTCTAGTCTTCTTAATCTTGAGGCTTTTCGACAATTCCCACCAACAAAATGCCCAACCAGATATTTTACTATTTTTGATAGGATAGGACATACTACTACTAGTCTACTCTACTCTAGTACCCGATTTTTACTAGTGATGTATGTTGTATATGTATGTATTAACTTTTTTTCAATCTTGCTAGTGAAAAAGAATAAATAGTGGGAGGTGTATATGGCATCTAAAAAATGTGTAATGTTTTTTCTAGGCGTACCGAACACCAGTGCCGGGGCCAGCGGCGAAGGCGACACGGCCAGTAAGGAGGGAGCAGAAGATGCGGCAGCTGCAGGGGGTGAGCCAGCAGCAGTGGGGGGGGTGGTAAGTTATATTACTTACTTATTGACATTACACTCGCTGCAAGGGTGTACACTGTACTGTTGAGAGAGACTAAGTTGTTGTGAACAACGGTTGAAGAAGACACCCTTTACTTAGCATTAGCAATAGCATTAGCGGCGGGAGTTGAGTAACTAATGGCCTCTTCTATCTGACTTCAACTCAGCTGTGAAAGTTTTATGGAGAAGACTAAGAGTCAGATCAGATGACCTTGATGGATGGGTTGAACGAAAAGGGAAAGATGGGTGGAAGGAGGAAGGATGGGCGAGATGTAATATTTATGGCTGGCAGAGAAGGATACGCGGGAAGCATGCATAGGTGGCTGATAGGAATCAGATGCATGGGTGGTTGAAGGATGGGTGGAAGGTGAAAGAAAAGATGCCTGCCTGGTTGGGTGGGTGAAACTGTATGGGTGGATAGCAAGAATCCTCCGGGGGTGTTTCATGGGTCAAACTCAAAGCCAAGGCAAGCAAGGAAGGAAGGACGCATGGGTGGTGGTTTAAAAAAAAAATAATAAATGTTTGTTGTTGGTGAAACAAACTAAGGTTTGTTGAGAGATTAAGAAGAATGATAGACATGTTTACTTTGAATGGATGGATGCCTGGATGGTATTCATCATAGATAGCATAGGTGGAGACTATCACTGGATGAAGAGTCTTAGTTTGAAGAGAATATAAAAGAAACCGCGCCAGAGTAGCAAAGCCAAGGAGAATAGAAGTTGTATTTTCAGAATACACCCTTGACTCACAGTAGTTTGCAAGCACAGCATATATATTGTGTATGTATGTTGTTATCAAGCGCCTCCCTCCGACTCCGAGGCCCACTCCCTACCTATGTTAATTTATTTTCGACTGTGTCAGCGTGCAATGGGTGGCCTATCGGCTGCATGTTTATTGTTTACACAATTAATCAAAACAAAGTACCTCATGTCGTCCCATATATTCAATGATCATTTGGATCAGATATCATCTGCCTTTTTGTAGTAGTCAGGGCAGGGTGAAAGTGAAATTGAGCAGTGCCCTTGATGTAACAGAGTATGGCCAGTGCCACCCGTAATAGAAAAATACGATGATTGTGTAGGCAGCTTCCCCACCTGCAGACAGTAGTAAATAAAACTAACGTGAGTCTGCGTCACAAGTATGTTTGTCTTGGTCGCAAGCTGACTGAGCTGGCATGCCGGCTACAACAAGGTTACGTAATTTACGCTAAACAAAGAGAAGAAGAAGACTGGTGTACTGTGTACTCGAGTCCATAGTGCTAGTATAATGCCTGAAACTCCCACAAATGTTAGAGGCCGAGGAAGTGGGAGGATAGATACATACCACAAATGTTATGTACTGTGCTTGCTAGTGCTACTGTGCCACTATGTGTGGAATTAATTTGTCTTACTGTTTTGCTAAGAGTATATTGTTACAATAGTCTTTTTTAGGTCTCGCCTACGCAGTGTCATAATTAAAAGATCAATAGAGAAGAGAAGGAACACCCGGTGAAGCGAGGGGGAGGGCTAGGTCTCGCTTCTCTCCATCAGAGCACCGTGAGAAGGGATAAAACGCTCCTGGGGAGGGGCGGGGATACAGACGACTTTATTAAGTTTCTTCTGTTTTTCTGCTAAATAAAACATTTTGCCACCACCCTTCCCGCTCGCTCAGAAGCTATCGCCCTCCTGTTCGCTTCCTGGAGCTAATGAGGTTTTACTCCATGGCTTGCGCGTGGCCATGGAACCATCTCTAGATACCTTCAAAGGCGCTTTCGCTTCGCCTCACTCCTCCTGTGGACACCTCTTTATTCCCTCTCCTTCTTCTTTTGAACTTCCAAGAACAAGGCGCCAGGGTAGAGAAAGTTTAAATTTGTGGGATTTTCGGTTTCTTTTTATTTTTAACGCCTTGCTCGCCTGTCCCTAAATTCTCTGAAGATTGACCAAGAGGTTCTACAATGTTTTCTCTCTGTCCACGCTGATCCAGGGTGTTGTATTCAATGTATCAAACGAGAATCTTTGTAATTGAAAAGTTTACCTGATGAGCATATTAACCAAGGGTGGATTGTAGTTTATAGGAATCGGGAGACTGCGCCATAGACCAGTGCCAATTAGAGGCCGCAAGGAACCAGTGAGTCAATCTCACATTAGGTTTGATATCTGACTGACTATGCCACAGACACTGCAATCTTTTACAAGCATTTTTTTTCGCCGAAGTTTTATATAGCGTAAACTTGACCCGAAATCAGGTATCAGAGTGCTTTACATGAGCACCAGTTGCGTTACATGAGGACACATTTTTTTTCTTTTGTTAGGCACAGGAAGATTAAGTGATTTGCCCAGAATCACAAGATGTTGAGCGTTGTTGCAGAGACTCGAACCCGGTTCCCCAGATTTGAAGTCGACCGCCATAACCGTTGCCACATAATTAAATAACACATAATTACATTATACTAAATACAACACACAACCCACATAATACCACTCAGTGCCACATAATGACATATCACATAATTACACTCTACTCAATACAGCATCAATACAATCCACATAATATCACTCAGTAACACGTATTAACACGCCACATAATTACACTATACTCAATACAATATAAATACACTCCACACAACACTCAAAACCACATAATTACACAACATCATTACACTCTACTAAATGCAACGTACAACCCACATAATACCACTCAAAAATACATAATTACATGCCACATAATTACATAACACATAATTACATTAAATTAAATTCAACACACACCACACAAAATACCACTCAGTGCCACATAATTACATATCACATAATTACACTCTACTCAATACAGCATCAATACAATCCACATAATATCACTCAGTGCCACGTATTAACATGCCACATAATTACACTCTACTCAATACAATATAAATATACTCCACCCAACACTCAAAACCACATATTTACACAACATCATTACACTCTACTAAATGCAACGTACAACCCACATAATACCACTCAAAAATGCATAATTACATGCCACATTATTTTTTTTATTACAACTTTTCTACATAAAACACATCAGCCACAATACTCTACAACATAGCCAAAACTTCAAAATAAACACATAAGGTCCCAAAAGCGAGACCTATTGGCTATGCCAATGCTTGTTTTCTTCTTGATATAGCTACTCCTTCCAAAGGAAAATCGAAATGGACAGGAAGGAGTTGGCAGCCATGGCCTGGCGCCGGAAGCTGGAGGCCATCCAAACCGAATACCGGCGGCTGGTGGTTCTGGAGGAGGAGGAGGAGGAGGCGGCAGCAGCTACAGCCTCCTCTAATGCCCCGGGCCCCAGCCAGGCCCAGGCCCCTCCAGTGGTATGGCGCCATGGTCAGGCAGCCACCCGCCACCGCACTACTTCATCCAACACTGCTGCCCCCCGTGGATGCAATTGTAGGGCATTCAAGCGCCGCATGGTCTTCCGAATGGCACGCTTAGAGGAGCACCTAGAGGAGCGGGTAAAGGTCCTGGTGGACAAGCGACTCAGAGCCCGCCGATAAGAAAGACCCCATCGGATTGCCCCTTTTTTATTCCTTTTTTTGGTGGGTGGGAATTGGGCATTGGGGTTTTATTCACTGGACATTAGTTGGACTTTTTCTTGTTGGACATTGGTTGGGGTTAGGGAAAGGGGTGGGTCAGGTGTTGTGGGATTTTTTACATAATTTATTTTTGTTAGGGGATTAAATTATATTTATACTTAAACTTTACATACGATGTTAATGTTTTGTGGGGGGTTACTGTTTTACGTCACACGGTTACCTTGCTGCTGCAGGGCCGCAGCCAGTGTTTGATTTAAATAATCTGCCGATTTTGTAACACACAAACAGATAGATGCTGTACCCCTCACTGAGTGACTTGTCCTACTAGTACTGTCAGTCTCTCCTCCTAGTCTATGCATTCTGCAACAGGAGGACTCAAGGGGTGTGTGAATTAATTAATTAATTTCCATTATTAATTATACCCCCCAAACTTCAAAGGGATTTATTTAACACACACCAAAAAAGTGAAATACCCCAAAAAATACACATTTTGCAATTCAATCCAATGCCATCCATGCCCTAAATGATGTTTAAATTCAATAGACACCACAGAAACAGTTGTTTCATGCACCCATGAGTAGCTCTGGGCCTACTGGCTACCCATAATACATTTTTTTTAAATGATAAAAAGTACAAAAAATTTAGTTGCAGCAACTGCAATGCCCCAATAAAACAACACCAACTTACTTGTAAAATCTCAAATCCAAAAGTCCTCAAATCCAATGATATATGCTGCAGCAGACACAAAGAGTGATCCTTCCAGCTCCAAATTCAAATGAAAAGTGAACAGGACATGGACAAGGCACTGGGAGGAGCCTGCTGGACAGGAACAGGAAGTTAGAGACTCTGGGGCACTTCTTTCCTCTCCAAAAAAAAGTAAAAAAAAGAAAAAGGACTCCTTGCACAAAAACGTACAGCCAAATGTCAATCTGAGGAGCTTTTTTCATCCAAATCATCATTTTCGAGAAGGTTTTATGCTGCTCGAGAGATATTCTTCTCCAGATTGCAAATTTTGCGTGTTCGGCATCGCGAGCTTCACTGAACTTCCGCCGGAAGTCAGATGGTGCGTCCGAATGACGTGTTCGCGATCGCACACTCTCGCGGGACCGTGCGGATGGCTACCAAATCTCGTGGTGCACGAACGGATAGGAAATCTCGTCATCGAACGCAGGGATCCCGGTAAGTCACTACTGCGCACGCGAAAACGCATTTTGAAAGTGCGAAGAAGAAAAAAACTCCGCTACGCTGCGGAGAGCGGAGTTTTCGGTAACTCCGCGTTCTACGCGGAACGCGGAGTTGTCAAAAATCCGCAAACTCCGCGAGCGGAGCGGATTTTCCCACCCAGGGTTAATCTGGTTCCTATTCCATAGTGGTCGGCCTGAACTTGTGACTTTCAGCCGATCTTGTATGACCAGATAGCTGTTAGTGGCGCAATGTGCTTTTAGGGGCTATACTTACCCTGGTGTGTGCCGCAGCTCATGTGGCAAGTGCCACAACGTGTTGTGGATTTTTGCCATGGTCTTTTGTGCCTGGCTGTAGATGGTGCTGGTGAGTGATTTCCGGGGGGACCCTTTTTCGTTTGGGTAAAATGTAAAAAGATGAGCGACAATATGGGTGAAGGTTTCTCCTGTTGGGATTGGAGCCCTTGTCGGGGGGAATCAAGTTCCATGGTGTTGCCCACTGTGCCACCCGCTTCTCCAGTGTGCCTCTTAGCTGGATGCCTTTTTGTCATGGATTGTGCCTGTTACCTGTGTTGTGAACATTCTCTGTTGTGGAGTGCTCTGACTTGGATGCTCTGTATATACTTGTTATCTTTGATGTGAAAATTTTTACTGTTGTTAAGCGCTCTGATACCTTTGTATCTAGTTAGCGCTATATAAAACTCTCAAATAAATATATCTTTAAAATTGCATAAATCTGATTCTACTGATTGGATTTTTGTTACTTTGGTATCAAATAATTTATGAAAATTTCTTTTTCTGAAATTATTGTGAGATTTTTCTTGGGTTGCTTTTTCTCTTTACTGCTGTTTGTGTGCTGCATAAATACTTTACACATTGCCTCTAAGTTAAGCCTGACTGATTTTGTGCCAAGCTACCAGAGTGTTAAGCACAGGTTAATTTAATGACTTTTATGGTTCACCTTGATAGAGATTGTGTCTGTTGCTTGAGCAGGGTTCACACCCAACTCAACCAACAACCCAATTTCTCACATTGGTGTTCAGTGGTGGCATACAGTACTTGTATTTGTGCAGTGTCATGCAGTGATTTGAGTAACACAAAGATCCCATGTAACTTAAACATGGTAAAATTGGCTTTCACCAGACTGGTATATAGAATGTATTAATATGTTCCAAGCAAAGTGGAATACTATTTACCCAGGGCCTAAAGGTACTGCAGCCCCCATTATGCCACCCACTTAAGTAGTCCTTTAACCACGACCTTGCTGCTAAATTTTGGTCAAATGGTACTGCGGTAAATTTGAAGTGCATGGGTCATTTTCTTTGTACTCTACTTCTTACCGGGCACCCTTCTGGAGCCAGCTGCAGTGCATGCACAAGAAACTGTACGTAGTTCCGGCCAGTAACACCGTGCATCTGGTGGCAGATAATTTCACATTGTGCAGCATAAATGTCTACTATACTTGTTATCTGTGTTGTGAACATTTACTGTTGTAAAGTCCTCTGACTCGGATGCTCTGTATAGACTTGTTATCTTTGATGTGAACATTTACTGTTGTAAAGTGCTCTGATACCTTCGGGTCTAGCTAGCACTATAAAAGACTCCAAAATAATAAATAGAGGTACTGTCACAGAAGCCTTCATCACAAGCAGACTAGGCTAAGGCAACGCACTCTACGCTGAAATCTGCAACCACCTTCTCCACTGGCTCCAGACCATCCGGAAAGCTGTAGCAAGACTCAAACTATATCTCCCATGATGTCCCCCATCACTCCACATCTTTGAGAGCTCCACTGGCTCGCATGTACAAGTGGTGCCAATTTCAAACTCCTCATACAGGCATACAAGGCACTGCGTAACATAGGACCAACATACTTTAACATCCACCTTCACTTCCACCAACCCACCAGTACCTGCACTCAGCATCACTCTTACGTGCACATACGCCCTGTATCCGCATAAGCAGAACGAGAGGTCTAGCATTCTCCTACATCACACCCAAATCCTTGAAAGACGTCCCTCTACACATCAGGGGCTCCTCCACGCTACTTGAATTTCACAAGAAGTTGAAAACCTGGCTCTTCAAATTATTCTCCTAGGATGACTTCTCTACACCTTCACTTCTATGCCTATACACCTGCTCTACCACTTGGATACCCTAATAAGCAATATGCAGCAATATACAAATACACCCATAACATAACGGCATGATGTGTAAATTAATGTCGCACTTGGATGCGGCCCGAGTAATTACCAGTGGCTGAGATTAATTCAGGGCATTTCATCCATCGCTTTTGTATACTTCAGGTTCAAACTAGGCCAGCAAATTTAAAAATCTGGGGAGACATGGCAAAAAGATACCCTTACTCAAAAAATGTAACTGGGGTTCGGCATTAGGAATTTATTATATGTTGTCATCATAGTATTTCTAAATCGATTAAAAACTAGCAGAAAGCCTCACGCCTAGCTACATTTTGACATATTCCAATAATCTGTACATTGTGTATGACCTGCTTTTCTGCAGACACATCTTTTGAGGAACGAGAGAAAATGATTGATTGCAGGGTTTTCTGCTGCACTCAGTCAGGTGTACGCTTAGGACTTTTCTTTGCTTTTATTTTTTATTTTTCCATTACATATTGGTCTGTGTGGCATTGGACCAGATTCCTACACTTTACTGAATCTTATCTACAACCAGAGTGATTGGAAGTATGCGATTTACTGGCTGCTGCTTCTTTTAGCCGCATTTGCCATCATCTGCTGCATAAACTGCAGATTGTAACAATAAACAAGTTGTTTCTATCTGAAAAGCATCAAATCATACTTAAAATGTGGCAACGTGTGTTTTTGCAGTGGAAGGTCGTACGCAAAGGTGGACTGGTCATCTTTCATTTGCTTATTTCTGTACTCTTTTGCTAAACTGGCACTAATGAAGTGACATGTTGGACCAGATAGTATTACCATATGTGAAAATGTAAAAATCATGAAGTAATGCAATAAAAAAAATTATCCGTGTTATGCCGCATATTGTGCCTTTTCTGCTGCATAATTTAGTCAACCATGCCACATAATTTGGTGCTCCCCTGCCGCATAATTCCAGTGGCCCTGCTTACAACAGTAAGATTTCGATCAGAGTCACAAGGCTAAAACATCAAACATTTATAAAACCTCTTCTCTAGCCTTTTACTTTTAGTAGTTTGTGAATGTAATCCTGGTATTTTCTGGCATCAGGTCGTCTGTGCATCAAACAAATGTGTACCACTTAAGCATATATTTCACAGGTACTCCATATCACTGTCATGGAAGAAGGTATACTTTTGCTAAACTCGTGAAACTTCAAATCTACTCCGCTCTGTTCCAAATACCTACAGCATATTTAGAATCAGAGAGCTGAAGGAATACATTTACATGCTAAACAACGACAACACTCTCGTCAATGCTTGTACACGTTGTTTCCAGAAAGTAGACTGTGGTTACTGAAATATTTCCGAACGTCGTGATGCAACACTGCACCGTGTTCTTGGAAATGTGCGTACCTGGGCCAGTTAGGAAAATGAACGAGAAACCCGCAGCAGGCAGCATTAATCCTACGGGCTTTTACTAATTAATGTAACTTCGTGATCCTCCTTCCGAATGGTTGGCTCGTTCAGGCAGTAAATTAAAATGGTGCAGATCTAATTTTCTACCAAATGGGAAAAAAAGCTGATGAGCAACATTAAACGTGCTTGTCCCAAATCGCAGTTTCATCTCCTCGATTGCATGAACCTGAAGCCCACATTAGGACTTCCTTGAAGTCATCTGGATCATTTAATTTTTAAATGGATTTTTAAACATTTAAAAGCATCCAGAAGGAAGAGGGGCGATATTGTTTTTAAAGAAGATTGAGTAAAAGTCACATCCTGTTTTCCTTTCGTATCAAAGTGATGCATTTCTCCAACCTACTCCTTTTAAGATTGCATCAGACACCTGAGTTGATTTCTCCCCTCCATTATGCCCTATTTGAATTTCAGATGCGGTGTATTGATGAGTCACAGCGGCAGGCGCACACTTCCCTGGGCTGTTTAAATGATCTTTATTGTGAGAAGGATGCAGCCAGGGAAACGTGTGCCTGCCTTAATCCGCATGGATCAATGTGGAAACGAGCAGCTTGACAGCAAGAGCAAACTTTATCTAGAAACTCAAGGTCAGAAAGTTCGTCTACAAGTATAGGCATGGCTTGAGATGGAAAAACTTCTAGCAGAAGAAGTGAGAAGGAAAAAGTTCTCAAAGTAAGTGATGCCATGAGATGGAAGTACTGCGCGTAGGGGATGTTGCAAAATGAGTGTGCTCAGAATTCCTGCCAATCCCGCCTTATCCTTCCAAGCTTTGTAAATATGCTAGCTCTAGGAGTTTGCCTTTTTCACTCAAGAGGACTTGATTTAATTGTATGGCAAGAAGCAGTTCTTTTTTATGTTTAATAAGCTTTATTAGCAAAAAGATTGCAAAAGATAAAATGCAATCATTACGTGTGAGATACCAATTGGTGAGAATAATAATAATACAGCAGAAGGGAAAGCTGTTTACAGTTTTTAACAAGAGCTATGTGAAGGAAAGGGAAGGAAAAAAATAAAAATAAATTGTACATCATACAACTGAGGATCGATTAACATTGCATAATAATATGGAATAACTTAAACAATTGAGATATCTAAAGGGTGAGTAAAGTGGCAAAAACTATTGAAATAGAAAAAAGAGCAGAGAAAAAACAATTCATGGAGACTTAAAGTTTTTGGAATGATTGCGAAGTACTTGTCGCTTTGCAACCTTATTCAAATAAGAAGTTAATGGTGACCGGGGTGGTGTGGCTAAGCGCGCAACGAAGATGGCGGCACTTCCTTGAGCTCCGCCATATCAGCGGTGCGGAATCTCGTTTTATCATGTTTTATGGGTGATTTTCAAACACCACTAGTCACAGGACACCGGCGGAATGACCCTTGAGTTTGGGAGACAGCTTAAAAGTGTCTGCACTGCCACTTTGGGTGCTGTTTCTTGTGAGGCTTTTCTCGCTACGACGCTCCGAAAATGGTGCCCAACACGGTAGTCCTGGTTTGACGTGCTGAAGCTGGACTCTGTTTATCCACGCATATGGGTCGCTCACTTCTATCGCTGAACATGAGGTACTGTGTGCACAACCTTGCCAATATTACACCACTGGTCTTCGAATTTCCACCTTTCTGTGAAGGGTGTATTTACTTTTGGCACCACTAGAATATACAAGATGGCGGCCGCTGACAGGATCTCCTTTGGGTGATATAATTCCTATTCACAAGATCCAATAATTTTGTTGGCATACTATTCAACACTCGCTACCACTGAAGGGTATTTTAACGGTGGCATTGCTCTCTAAGAATATCTGCTATTATAGCTGTTTATTGCTACGAATTGTCTGCTGTCGTTTTGACCCTCATTGTGTACGCCTGCTGACAGACTCTGATTTCAGTAGAGAGTTACAAATCAACGCTTGATTTATTTTTTGCCACGTTTTCTTCAGTTGACTCCCCTCCCTGAAGTCCAATATTGGAATCTATTTTTCTTCTCACGCGTGTGCTACAGTGTAAACATTTTACGCACAGCAGGTACACTCTACACCTGAATCTCTATGGACATACATTGCCTTACCGGCTCCTCTTATCCATACTAAAGCTATCTGGTTGCGGTCATTACGAACTTATCCAATGGCAGAAGGCATGGGTGTTAGTATCAAAGACAGAGATTCCAAGGGGAGTCTGAAGTGCTCCAAACAGACCTCACTTACTCCGGAATCACTAGCTAAGGCTAGTCTTGAGTCTGCTTCAACTTTGGATGCAATATTACCAGTGGCGGCTCACAGAGGGAGTGCTGCGGTGTGGTGGGGCAGGGTGGGGGAGGGGCTGGGTGGGGGGAGTGGAGTTGGACATACGACGGGCAGGAGTAAGGTAAGTAAATAAATGAATAAAACTATTTACCTTGCGCTCGCTGCATCGCCGAGTTGGCAATGCAGCGAGCACAAGGTAAATAGTTTTATTTATTTACTTACCTTACTCCTGCCCGTCGTATGCCTGACTCCACTACCAGCTCACCCAGCCCTTCCCCCGCCCCACCCCACCACCCCACAGCCCTCCCTCTGCGAGCCGCCACTAAATATTACTCAAACTCAATACTGTCCACAATATTGCACCAAGCACCAAAACGAATGCTGACTTGCTTCAGGTGGAGGTAGTGGCAATTCGTAATGATCTCAAATCTCTTTCATTGCGTGTTTCTAATGTGGAAACATGGATAAGTAGTGTGGAAGACTTTACAAATAAACAAGCGAAGCATATTCAAAATCTGGAACATTCCATTGCTTCATTCAGGAGAGATCTCACGGAACAGGAGGATCGAAATAGAAGAAGTAATATTCGTATTTTTGGATTACCAGAAGATATTGAAAAGTCTGCTCCTTCAGTAATTGATTTCTTGCTTACATGGATACCAAATACCCTGAATATCTCCTTTAATAAAGACTTTGAGATAGAGCGTGCTCAAAGAGTTCCAACCTTCAAACCAAGATCGATGTCCTCTCCAAGGCCCCTGTGTTTTAAACCTTTACAACATCAACAAACAGAGCTAATTCTGGCACAAATGAGGAAAATTAAGTCAATACAATGGGAGGGTCACAGAATATCCATTTCACAAGATTTTGCTGGAGACACGGTGATCCGCTGCAAAGGCTTCCTAAATCTACGCAAAAGACTCACAGATTTAAATATTCCATTCTCTTTTGCTGGTCCCTCAAGATTTCGGATCACTTTCAAAGGTCGCCCTCAGATTTTTTACAAACCTTCAGATCTTTCGACATTCTCAGATAACCAATCTGAATCGCAAATGGACTCAGACTCTCTTCCTGGTACTTCTCGTGTATAATGTTTTTGTACTTATTGACATGATCTGTACCTAATATCTAGAATATATGCAGGTGCCTTTCATCAACTGTTATTCTCTTGTATAAGTCAGTGCAAATCTTTGTATTGTATTTAGTTCTACTTGGGATTACATCCCTGGTTTTGTTCTGTACAGCACTGGATGACTGAATTCATGTGGCTCTTTGCAGAATTGATTAAATTTTTCTGTTCTACATTTAGTATTATTTGGGTTTACATTCCTAGTGTTGATTTGTACTACAATGGCTGATCTGATTTATATGGTTCCTTGTAAGTATGTTGTTACAATTAACTACTGCTAATATATTTTTAAATTCTTATCTTACCTGATAGTCGTACAGTTGCCTTATGCTATAGTTCTGTGTTTTGTATTTTCCCTCTTGGGGACTACTTCTTTATAAGTTGTACGGTTGTCTGTTTCTTTTTATTCTTTGACTTATCATTAACGTATTCTCTCATCATTCTCGTAATAGGTTAGTATTCTATTTACTATTTTCTGTATTCTATTCTGCTTTCTTCGTTTTACCCTACCTTTTGTCTTTCTGTTTGGCTCACTTATTCTAACTTTATTCTATCTTCTAACTTTTCTCGATCTCTACGTTGATGATAATTCATTTATATGAACATACTATTTTCTGATATTGTTGATCTTCATTGAAATATCACATTATTTTTGATGATTTGTGTCATTATATGCTCCAACTTAATATCTATTTATTCTCTTTCTGCTTTACTCTTTTTTAATGTATATCTAACCGGAAGTCCTATACTATTGTTGCCATGATGATTTGCTTATGAATTTCATTTTATGTTGGATTCCCTACTTATATTCTTATCTAATATGTGCTTTATTTGTATGAGATTGTATCTGATTGTTCTTATTCCATCATTTTAAAGTGGTTATTTATTTCATATGTTATATTTATTCTCTTTAGATCTTATTTATATAACTTTAAGGGCTGGTTTATAGTATCCTAGATTGATATTTATCTACTAATATAGGCTGCTTTATTTATTTATTTATGAAATGTTATCTATCTCTTCTTTTTCTCAAATGTTAGAATATATTATATTTATTGAATTTACATTATCTATTTTTAGTAGCAAGATATAGCAATATAGTAATCCGCCTGAGAATTTTATGCTTGTTTCGCCGCTCTGCGATTTGTTTATTCTTGAGCTGTCCATACCGAAGTTGATGGCCTCTGTTGTTACTCTTCCACATTGTTCCCCCATGCAATTTGTCTCCTACAGACATCCCCTGTTGGGCTTGCATTTGGTTGATACTCTGTTTTTCTCTGGAGTACTTTTGTTCTTTCTTTTCTTTCTCCTATTCTTCATTCCCTTCCTTGCTCTTCACCCTATTTTTGGGACATCTGCTTCATTTTATTTTGGGATACATGCTTTATTTCCTTTAGTTTTTTATTTATCTTGGTGGCCCTTTTCTCCTTTTATCAGATGCATTTACTTATGTTGTTTCATACATATCTATGTCCGGTTTAAATGTAGTTTCACCTAATGTCCGGGGGTTGAATCACCCTGTTAAGAGGGCTAAAATGTTAGATTATTGCAAAAGTTTATCTGGTGATGTGAATCTACTTCAAGAGACTAAGATAGCCTTTAAAGAAGCTCTTCTTATGCAGAAGGATTGGGTTCTTGATGTTATTTGTCTGAGGCCTCTGGTAAGAAGAATGGGGTTGTTACTCTTATTTCCAAAAACTCTGGTTTGTCTATTGTTACAGCTGAACATGATAACAGCGGCAGATGGCTACTTACTCGTTTGACTAATGGTTCGGACGATCTATATGTTATGAATTTATATGCCCCAAACATTGATGATCCACTTTTTTGGCATACCATAAACAAAAAACTTTCTGATATTCCACAGAATTCAAGAACAATTGTTGGCGGGGATTTTAATCTTCCCCTTGATCCTATTTTAGATAGACATTCTGCTTTTAAATTTCGACCCCCTAGGGTGCATAAACAGATGCTCAATATGTGCTTGTCTCATCATCTTGTTGATGCATGGAGATTGCATAGTCCTACTGGTAGTGATTTCACGTTTTTCTCCTCTCCACACTCTAGCTTCTCTCGTATTGATTATCTTTTGGTAGATGCCTCTCTTTTAAAACATACTATAAATGTTATGATTCACCCAATAGTCATTTCTGACCACGCGGCGGTTTCTTTAACTATCCTTAATCTCACAGACACGAGAGGCCCTCGTAATTGTCATCTCAATACAGAAATTTTGGAAGATAATGATGAAGTTAAAGAACTTAATGAGGAGATTGATAATTTCTTCATAGATAATGATTATTCGGTCAACTCTCCAATAGTTTTGTGGAATGCATTTAAATGTACTATACGGGGTCACATTATTTAAAAAAATGTCAAAAAGAAACAGTGACATTAGAAAATCTCTTCAGTCTCTGAGGGACGATATCAAACGCAAAGAGGAGCTATATAGACACCCTAATAATAAGTCTCTCCTACAGGATACAAGCATTTGAAATACTCTTTTAACTCTATAGTCACTAAAAGAGCTTATATTGGTGTACAAGCTCAAAAATCCCGTCATTTATTACTATCGAATAGAGCTGGTAATTTGTTGGCCGCCACCCTAAAATATCAAAATACGAATATTAAAGCTGCTCATATCTCTCATATTTTTAATAAAAATGGATCAAAGAAACTCCATACTCAAGAAATACTTGGAGTCTTTCGAGACTTCTATGAAACTCTCGAAAGATTGCCTAAATAAGTGAGTCAGCTCACTTACAGCGTTTTTTTTTACTATTTCAGTTGCTCTTATATCTGTTCTTATAACTTTTAACATTACCTGTTTTAAATACCTGTTTTAAACCTTGTGCATATTTGAAACTGCTGAAATGCTCTGAATTTGAATTAGACATTAATCTCATTTATGCCTACCTGCACGCAGCACTCATTGGGAGGGTAGAACCGTGACTCAGGATCTGCTGGTACCGGAAGTCACCGGAAGCAGCAGTATCTGAGGTCAGAGGTCTAGTGGATATGCTTAACGCGAGCAGCCATAAAAACGGGGCCGCAGCACAGCGAGCACGAAGGATTGCCTAAATAAGTGAGTCAGCTCACTTACAGCGTTTTTTTACTATTTCAGTTGCTCTTATATCTGTTCTTATAATTTTTAACATTACCTGTTTTAAATACCTGTTTTAAACCTTGTGCATATTTGAAACTGCTGAAATGCTCTGAATTTGAATTGGACATTAATCTCATTTGTGCCTACCTGCACGCAGCACTCATTGGGAGGGTAGAACCGTGACTCAGGATCTGCTGGTACCGGAAGCAGCAGTATCTGAGGTCAGCGGTCTAGTGGATATGCTTAACAGGAGCAGCCATAAACACGGGGCCGCAGCGCGGCCGCGCCATAGGTGCGCCAAGGGCAAGCCCGTCTGTGCCCGTCTGCGCCCGACCGGGACCAGGGGCCAGAACCCCTGCCCCTCCAAACCCAGTGCAAGATATCAGGCTCAGTTATTCGAGGAAGAAACTCCTAGACCTAGCAGACTGTCTTCTTAGCACCAACACACAGTGCACAAAAGCCTCCCCAGGGAATACGATGGGTCTATTTTCATGTCTTTGTTGCAAATGGAGCAGCAACTCATCCATTAACTGGCTACAGAGCACAACCGCCCAGAACGGCCCCCATTTGAAATGTATCTACTTCAACGCCAGATCAGTACCGAAACACTCCCTCGAAATTTGGGATATATTAGCAGAAAAAAGCCTGACGTAGTTTTTATTACAGAAACCTGGCTAGACGACAAAAACTCTCCAGACATTGCCATTGCCCTGCCAATTGGCTACAAACTTTTGAAACAGGATAGAATGGGCAGGAAAGGAGGTGGTATAGCATACTCTTCAAGGACTGCTTTTCCTGCCTCCCCGAACTAGTCATTCAGCTGGGGAAGCTCGAAATTCTAGCATTTCAAATATCAAACAGCACCCATATTCTACTTGGGGGCACAATTATCTACAACCCTCCTGGCTACAAACCAGATTTCAGCGCGCAGCTTCTCACTCAGCTGTTCCCCTCATGCCTCAAACACAAGAATTACATATTAAGAGGAGATTTTAATGTGCACTTTGAAGATGTTAATGACAACTCGGTCAAACACCTAGACAGTGACATGCAGATCTTGCAATTAAAACAGTGGATTAAGGAACCCACACATATTGCTGGGCATACCCTGGACCTTGTGTTTTCCAATATAGAATCCACCAATATATTAGAAGTAAGACCTCTGTTGTGGAGTGACCATTTCTTGATCTCTTTCACCCTTAGCCTACCTGTGAAACTAATTCATCCCCAAATGTCATCAACAGTGGCAAAAAGAGCCTGGAGGCTTGTTACCCCTGACACATTCGAGCGCCACTTCTCCTTGAAAGACCAAGATGTCCTGACACCCTCCCATGTGCATTTAAGCATAGAAAACCTCCTAGCAGAAATTTCTAACACCCTTGATTTCTGTGCCCCTAAACTAGGAAATAAACCCCAAGATAGAACAAAATCTGAAAAATGGTACTCAACAGATCTCAAAATTTTGAAAAGAAAGTGCAAAACACTAGAGCATAAGTGGAGACTATCCAGATCAGATATGGATAGACAGTTATATAAGACAGAAATTAGATTCTATAACAATCCCATTAAAAATGCCAAAAAGACTTACTTCGCAAAGCGTGTGAATGACAATAGCAGTTCACCGAAAGAACTCTACAAAATAATTAAAGAGCTCTGTAGTCCAACCAGCTTGTCTCAAGTTCTGGCACCCTCTCTTGAGGGATGTGAGGCTATTAGTGGATTATTTGTCGATAAAATCTCGGCGATTTATTCCTCTTTTGGAGATCAGCATCTACCAGATGCCATAGACTGGGAAACCTTAGACCCACATCCTGATGCCCAAGTCCATCTCAGCAACTTCAACTCTTTGACAGAGGAGGAGGTGGCAAAAGCCATGGCTGAAGTTAAATCTGGGTCCCCACTAGACCCTTGCCCTCACTTTATCTTTTCCCGGATTGCACCAACCATTTGTCCTTATGTTACACAAATACATAACCAATTCCTACATACTGTAGTATTTCCAGAGATATGGAAAAAAGCCACGGTAGTTCCCCTTCTAAAAAAAGTGGGAACCGATGTTCAAAACCCGGCAAACTACAGACCAATATCTCAGCTTCCATACCTATCCAAAGTGATGGAGAAGTTGGTAAATAAGCAACTAACCAACTCCCTCGAGACTAATGAGCACCTGGACATCACTCAAACCGGCTTCAGAGCTAATAATAGCACTGAAACCACCCTCCTGGCAGTTCTAGACAACATCAGGTCTGTGGTCGACCAGGGCAGAGCCGCCGCCCTGATCCTGTTGGACTTGTCGGCGGCTTTCGATACCGTCTCACACAACCTCCTTCTGAAATCCCTGCATGATAAAGGTATACACTCTAAAGCCCTTCAGTGGCCCTGCTCCTTTTTAAGCAACCAAACACATACCATACAGTTGGGTACCTTTTTCTCAACCGCAAAATCAATCAAGTTTGGAGTACCACAGGGAGCTTCCTTGAGCCCTACCCTCTTTAATGTTTACGTGTCTTCACTAGCTAAAATCAGCGAAAATGGGGCATCAGTATCTGCTCGTACGCAGACGATACACAACTGATGATTGCTCTTGATGGACACGTAGACACAAGGATCAGACTTACTAGCTGTCTTTCGGAAATGGCAGCCTGGATGTCCGACCACTGTCTGAAACTAAATGCAGACAAGTCGGAGATTCTACTTTTTGGAGGAGCACATCTAGTGTGGAATGCAACCTGGTGGTCCACATCACTGGGCAATGCCCCTGCCCCCAAACAAGTTGCAAAAAATCTGGGTATTCTTGTTGACAGTGCACTCACCATGCAGGATCATGTACGTGCACTCTGTGGGAAAAGCTTTACGACACTAAAACTGCTAAAAAGACTCTTTCAATGGATCCCCATAGAGTGTAGGAGAACCATTGTCCAAGCCTTGCTCATAAGCAGGCTGGATTATGGGAATGCCCTCTTTGTGGGCATGGCGAACTATCTCTTCACACGACTGCAGCTGGTCCAGAATGCGGCCACCCAATTGGTATGCAACAAGAGCAAGTGCAGCTCAGCATCGGAATGCATGAGGACACTTCATTGGCTCCCAGTGACACAAAGGGCCAAATTTAAATTGCTGAGCCATGCTCATAAAGTCTTACATCATCTGGGACTGAAAAATTTTCAGGATAGAGTTGAATTCTATGCACCCGCGAGGAACCTGAGGTCGCGTTTTCAGGCACGGGCAAAAACTAAACGTATCAGGAAGTCCAGAATAGGGGGTCGCTCCTTTTCTCACCTTGCGGCAACACTCTGGAACGAACTTCCACTAGATCTTCGGCTCACTGACAACTACCTGGTATTTAGGAAAAAACTAAAAACGCATCTGTTCCCCAAGGCCTGACCCGTTACCCAGGGACCCCCCCCTGAACTCCTCATTTAGGATGTGCTCTCCTTTAGCGCCGTGATATCCTTATGGATGAATGTTTGCGCTTTATAAATAATTAAATAAATAAAGGTTTTACACACCTAAAGATGAATGCTCCAAGTTTACTTGTCAACAGTTTCTTAACTCGATCCCTACTAATACTATTTCGCATTCCGACATGATCGAATTGGGGAAACCGATTGATACTGACGAGTTCATTCACGCTTTTAAGAATACTCGTTCGGGAAATGCTCCGGGACCAGATGGATTTCCTATTGCCTTTTCTAAAACATTTACTCCCTTAATAGTCAAATATCTTAAGAGGATTTTTGATAATTTTGTTCTTTCTGGCAAGGTTTCTGGCTCAGCGGCTGAGGCTACTATAGTAGTGATTCCGAAGGATGGTAAAGATCATTCTGATCCAAAACATTTTCGCCCAATTTCATTATTAAATATGGAAGCTAAAATCTTTGCCAAGATTTTGGCTAGGCGCTTAGAGTGTCATATTCCCAATCTCATCCATGACTCCCAAACTGGTTTCGTCAAGGGAGACTAGCTAGAGATAACATTCGGACCTTTTGTTATATTTTAGAAAAAGCAAAACTTTCTGTATTATCATCGGCAGCGATCGCCCTTGACACCGAAAATGCTTTTGACAAAGTCTCTTGACCTTTTTTACAAGCAGCATTAGAATCCCATAACCTTGGAGATTCTTTTATTAATATGGTAATGTCTCTCTATGCGCAACCAAAAGCTAATATCAGAATTAATGGTGCTACGTCTTCCTTTTTTAATCTTCGTCAGGGCACTAGACAAGGGTGCCCTCTCTCACCCCTTCTTTTTCTCTTGTCTATAGACCCACTCCTTCGTCTACTAAATTTGAACCAGGGTATTAAAGGTTTTCAATTTGGATTGCATACGCTTAAAACAGCCGCCTACGCTGATGACGTCCTTATTTTTTCAGACGATATTGCAACAGCTATTCCTATTATTTCTAACATTATTAGGGATTTTTCGCTTGTTTCCGGGTAAACTCTTAACAAAGAAAAAACGGAAATGTTCCCCCTCAATTCGTTGTGTTTTTTTTCTCATATGGGTGACTCAGGTTTTAAATGGCAATCGACTCGTATTAAATACTTAGGGATCTGGTTCTGTAAGGACTTTTCAGATACTATCACATAACGAATCCCATATCATAGCTAAAGTTAAAGATCTTTTGTCTTCCTGGTCTCCTAAATATATCTCTTGGTGGGGAAGATTACAAACTCTTAAAATTATGATAACCCCGATTATTAATTTTTTATCTTCCATGTTACCGATAAAGCTTTCTACCTTCTTCCATGAACTTGATTCAATCTCTTCAAAATTTTTATGGAATGATAAGAGAGCTAGAATTGCTTATAAATACCTTAGAAAGCCTTAGGTCCTGGGTGGCTGTAATCTTCCAGATTGGAACTTGTATCAAATCGCCTTCCTAGCGTCTCAAGGTGCACTTTGGTTCTTACCGGACTCCCAACATGTACCCCCTTGGATTTATATTGAACGTGAGCTCTGTACTCCTTTTTCCACTTCTTCCTTGCTCACAGCTTCTACGCTTGTCTTTAATCATTCTCATCATATTATTTTAGACATGATTAATATTGATAAAAAGTTTCCAAACCTATTCATAAGACAAGATGGTCTTCTTTATGGTACAATCCTAAACTTTTTCCTGACATTGATCCTAGTACGCATCTTCCTGGGCTGCCAATGGTATCAGATTGGTGAAAGATCTTTATGATTCTAATCATGACCCGCTTCCCTTCTCTTTCTTAGCTAGGAAATATAATCTTAACAGCATGGACTTTTACTCTTTTTTTAAACTAAAGGTTAAACTTTCTAAAATATCCCTTTCTGCAAATTCGGCTGCTGTTTCACTTCTTTCTCTATGGTTACACTCAGGTCACACTGCATCTAAAATCTATACATTTTTATCTGCTCCACTCCCTTCACAGTCTACAATTATTTATGATAAATGATCTCATCATTTTGAAGATGACATTTTAAAAAATATTTCACAAGATACCTGGCAATTGATTTGGAAGTTATCCTTACATAATAAGATTGCTCCTTCACTTAATCAATCCAAATTCTTCACATTAAATCTTCTTCATTGAACCCCTGCTCGTTTACACAAGCTGAAACTACGGGATAGCGATCTTTGTTGGAATTGTAACTCAGTACCAGGCACCCATCAATATATGTTTGTTGAATGTACACTATTGCACTCTTTCTGGGGTCTGATTCAGAAACACTTATCATTAATTTTTAACATATCTTTTGATCTTTCTTTACCTATGATTTTATTGGGTCCATGGGCTACGGCTATTCCTTTACCCCTTGACAATACAGATCTGGAACTTTTAGATTTACTTTTTGCTGTTAAAATTATATAGCGATACCAAAGGGGATGATGGACGGAGCGCTAGAGCAAATCAAACACTCACCCCCAGTCAACTGATCTGGGTTTAATCCATCATCATTCTTTAGCTCACTCCACCACCCCAGTTCAGACATGGCCATATGCAAATCAGTCTGACCCTGTGCCTCATGGGAACAGTCCAGCCCGAACTGCCAAGCCATGTCTTCCCTGGACCGGAAACAAGCATCCTGGGACCAGTTTCGGGTTCAAAACCCTCATCAGCCAGGCTATCTTGAATCCAGTGGCAAAGTGAGCAAGGGACCCACGTCTGGGCATACCCTGCCAACTTAGGGCGAACAAAGCGATACCAAAGGGGATGATGGACGGAGCGCTAGAGCAAATCAAACACTGACCCCCAGTCAACTGATCTGGGTTTAATCCATCATCATTCTTTAGCTCACTCCACCACCCGAGTTCAGACATGGCCATATGCAAATCAGTCTGACCCTGTGCCTCATGGGAACAGTCCAGCCCGAACTGCCAAGCCATGTCTTCCCTGGACCAGAAACAAGCATCCTGGGACCGGTTTCGGGTTCAAAACCCTCATCAGCCAGGCTATCTTGAATCCAGTGGCAAAGTGAGCAAGGGACCCACGTCTGGGCATACCCTGCCAACTTAGGGCTAACAAAGCGATACCAAAGGGGATGATGGACGGAGCGCTAGAGCAAATCAAACACTCACCCCCAGTCAACTGATCTGGGTTTAATCCATCATCATTCTTTAGCTCTCTCCACCACCCCAGTTCAGACATGGCCATATGCAAATCAGTCTGACCCTGTGCCTCATGGGAACAGTCCAGCCCGAACTGCCAAGCCATGTCTTCCCTGGACCAGAAACAAGCATCCTGGGACCTGTTTCGGGTTCAAAACCCTCATCAGCCAGGCTATCTTGAATCCAGTGGCAAAGTGAGCAAGGGACCCACGTCTGGGCATACCCTGCCAACTTAGGGCGAACAAAGCGATACCAAAGGGGATGATGGACGGAGCGCTAGAGCAAATCAAACACTCACCCCCAGTCAACTGATCTGGGTTTAATCCATCATCATTCTTTAGCTCACTCCACCACCCCAGTTCAGACATGGCCATATGCAAATCAGTCTGACCCTGTGCCTCATGGGAACAGTCCAGCCCGAACTGCCAAGCCATGTCTTCCCTGGACCGGAAACAAGCATCCTAGGACCGGTTATATTAACAGAAAGGAAATCTTTTCATCTTCTTTCTTATCATACCTGGTGGGCATGGGTCTCATATCTTCGTGGAGCTCATACTTTTGTTGAGAAAAACATTACTCGCCTTCCATTTCTAGTAATGTTTGGCGGTCTCTGGATAACTATATGAATTTATCCTCTCAGGGGTTGGTAACTCAGTATGCTTTTGATTCCATTTCTTAATTTATTTAGTTTTTTCCATTGGAGCAGATGTCCCCTCCCATCTCTTTGACTCCTTTCTTTTCTTTTTCTGTATTTTCCCCAGTCTTCTTTTTTCTTTTTTTTTCTCCCGTTTCCCTTTGCTGATCGTTCTTATCTTTTAAACAATACAACTGGTTGGTGTTTTTGTCCTGATATATGTAGTTGCTTTGCCTGATCCATATGTCTGGGATTTATATTACTATTTGATTAATTTGTTGCATATTCTATGTGTCATATATTTATTTGCTCACCTTTTTAAATAACGATCTATTTACAACTCTTTTTATCCCAGTCCATTGACTCTTGTTATGAAATCTTTTTTTTTATTACTCTTAAAATTCTTTGGTACTAAGTTAGTATATATTTGATTCTGATCTGCTGTATTGTTATGACATTACCAATGTATTGCTCTTTTAAATATGCAATACAATATTTGAACAAAAAAAAAAGAAGTTAATGGTGACCAAAATAAGGGGCTGATTACGATGGCGGCACCGCATGGGGGCTGGGAGCACCCGACAAGCTGCCAGCGGTCCTGCACTCTGAATTACAATGCAACCGCCCTCAAGGCGGTCGCAAAGTGTATTCTTTGTATTGCTGCGTGTGCTGCTGGCTGCAGCACAAGCCGCAGTCCAAAAAACACACATTGTGCACATGCCTGCACTATGTGGCAGGCACCAAGGGGATAGAAAAGGGGTTTCATTGGTAAATATGGGGTTAAAGGTGCCATTGAAGCATTGGAGGCTTGAATTTAGTCTCAGAGACACGCAGTGGCTTAGAAGGACAAGGCGTTTGGGTGTTTAACAGGATTGTTTTTCGAGTTGATGAATTACTAATGGAATAGAATTTTAGTTGGGCATTAATATATGTCGTTTTGCATGCAGCATTTACAAGTTGAATATATACAGAGTAACGTAGATGCATCAAGTTTGTTAATTTAGTTAGTGGAACAATTATGCTGATGGTCTTGTTTATGAACTTTTGTATTTTAGATACACTTGACGAAGCGAATAATCCCGGAATGCATTGGGTAATTTTTAAATAAAGTTGTGACATGTGGAAACGCCAATCTCTCCTGTGCTTTTGTGAAACCCCTCGCAGGGTATTTGAATGGGTAAAACGAATTGAAGAATTTTTAAAAAGGTGAAAAGAAATGGAGTAAAGCATAGACAAACAGAAGATTAAAATGCTAATTTGATTAATTTGATTCATTCATTCATGGACACGGCTGTGCAGCTTGAACTGGGACCAGTTGAGGTTCCTTTTTGTTCGTACATACTTTCTCAAAGCGCAATTGGGCGGAGCGCAGATCAAGCTTGCACGCCTTCATAACTCTGTAGCAGTTGAGCACAAAAGAAAAAGGAGTACACCGGAGTGCAGTCTACCACTACTGATCTACATTTATTGATTTTTCCGTCCACCGGTGAGGTTGCACCCACGATAAAAGTTAAGTCACGATTAGCAAAAACGAAAATGGGATAACTCACAATGGGAACAATGATCAATAGCACAGAAGATGTGTTTCCGGGCATGAGCGACAACTATCAGCATAGAAACATAATAGGATTTAAATTAATTGTTATTCTGCAACTCCATATGTGAACACAGACTTTCTGAATAATTGACATAGCAACAGAGGAAATGTCAAGTCCGTATTACTTGTTTTAAAATGTACTGCATGCCTATCATTATTTAATACTGGTGGTGTTGGACTATTTCATTGGTAGTCGGGGTGTTGGGGAGCTAAGAGCATCGAGAGGGAGAATTAACAAGGCACACTGGGAAATGTAGTATCAATAGACAGCCAGTGGGAAAGAGGGCTTGCGCGGAAAATATGAAGTCCATTGTTTGTTTTTTACAAACACACGTGGTAGATCACCTGTGGGTAGTTGGAGGGGTGATAAACAACCGAGCGGGTTCAAAACAGTTGATTTAGTTACTACTGAGAATGGAACTGTTTGCCTCGGCCCACGATGGAAAATTAACGCAATGACAATTAATTAAATATTTTTGTAAAAATGTTGAAATTAGTTTGAACTGTGTGAGATTGATACACGATATGAATGTAGTTAAACATCTGTCACGGTAAGCACACTTATGACTATTGCTTTAAAGGGGATTGAAAAGGGGTTTCATTGGTAAATATGGGGTTAAAGGTGCCATTGAAGCATTGGAGGCTTGAATTTAGTCTCAGAGACACGAAGTGGCTTAGAAGGACAAGGCGTTTGGGTGTTTAACAGGGATTGTTTTTTGAGTTGAGGAATTACTAATGGAATAGAATTTTAGTTGGGCATTAATATATGTCGTTTTGCATGCAGCATTTACAAGTTGAATATATACAGAGTAACATAGATGCATCAAGTTTGTCAATTTAGTTAGGAGTGGAACAATTATGCTGATGGTCTTGATATGAACTTTTGTATTTTAGATACCCCTGACGAAGGGAATAATCTCGAAATGCATTGGGTAATTTTTAAATAAAGTCGTGACATGTGGAAACGTCAATCCCTCCTGTGCTTTTGTGAAAACCCTTGCAGGGTATTTGAATGGGTAAAACAAATTGAAGAATTTTGAAAAAGGTGAAAAGAAATGGAGTAAAACATAGACACACAGAAGATTAAAATGTGAATTTGATTCATTTGACCAGTTGAGGTTCCTTTTTGTTCGTACCATGCGGTGTCTGCCACATGGTGCAGGGATATGTAGGGGGGCACCATAGTTGCCCCCAAAAACCAGAACTGAGGCCCAGGGGGGAACAGGGGGGCCCACTATGGGCCCCCAATGTCCCTTTCCGCCTGCCTTTGCTTGGCAGGTTCACCACCATGAAAGGGCCGGCGGAAAGGAACATCATATTGCCTACTGCAGTGCCTGGCAGGCACCGCCACCATTGCAGGCATTACTCCGCCTGCGTCGCACCGGCGAGCTCAAGGTGCATGTCGGATGCGTGGCGGTCAGTCTTGCCGACCGCCAACAAACCGCCCGCCATCCTAATGTGGCGGGCGGAAAACATGCTCAGGATAGCGGTGAGACCGCCACCGATGGGCTATCGGTAGCGGTCTCACCGCCATCCTAATCACCCCTTAAGTCTCTATTTATATGTGGTTTACATGAAGAAGCAATTGCAACATCCAACCTATGATAATGACAAACATTCCACCAAGCTTTAATTGAAATTTTCTAGGAGTATTTCCAATTTATTGTAACTTGTTGAAAAACTAAAGCTAAAATGAGATAACATAAGCCATGTTTACAGGAAGTTAATCCCAAAGTGTCAGACAGACTACCAAGAAAAAGTAATACATTGGACAAGGGAGATTGTAAATTGAAAATGTGCAAAATACGGGACCAAATAGTTTTCCAGAATGAAGAAGTAGGAGGACAAATAAAAAGAAGATGCAACAAATCTGCAAAAGGGTGGCCGCAGGACCAACACACCGAATTATTTGAACAAGAAAAAGTAGCAATAGATACCAGTGTGCGGTATAATCAATGGTATAAAAAAAACATGTTTTGAGTAGTGGATGCAGATCTAGAGATTTTCAATGTTCTAGTCCAAATCCTGCCCCAGAGATCAATGCTCCAAACACATCACAAATCAGCCTCCCAAGCAAGTTCCAGTTTGTTTTTAATGCGCTCAGAATTTGGAGCTGACAGATATTTATAAATCAAAGCAGCTTTTGTGAAAATAGAAAGTATTAGGAGAAGGCCATCATCCAGAGAGGTATCAACCGATGCCGGAAGTGAATAGAAAACTTCCAGAATTGCCTTCATAAGAATTGAGTATTTATACCAAAAGGAACGAGGACAGCGACAAGTAGCTTGAAATCAAGGAAAAGAACAGGGACTCATACCATCAAACAAATCCTGAACCCAGGTTATGCCTCTGAGTCTCCAAGCCTTCCAATAGAGAGGTCTATTATTAACCCCTCCTGACCGTCCGCACATGGCAAAGGAAATTCCTCTGGTGCGGGCACCAGAGGGATTTTGTTTTTGTCAAAACACCCTTGGGAGCTGGGGAAGAGCTTCCCCAGCTCCCGCTGGTGTTCTGATTATTTCTCCAAAATGACGGTTGGCGCGCACGTTGCACTGACTTCATTTCAGAGAAACTGAAACTCAGTTTCAATTTCACTGCCTCGGTGCTCAGGGGGCTATCTCAGGCCCATGAGCACCGAGGCAGGCAGGAGAGGTATCTTTGGAAAGGGGAGAATCTCTAGTGGATCCCTGCTTGGGGATCGCCTCAGGAGGGTGACCCCCAAGCAGGGATCCACCCACTAGGCATCAGGGAAGGGATTGCTGCCCCTTGGGCAAGTGCTTTTGCTACACCCTTTGTTTTGAATAGTCTTTCTGCCCCCTGGCAATAGCCCCCAATCTGCTCCCTGGGGTGGCAAAAAGCACACTAGGCACCAGGGATTTTAGTATTTACGCCTGTAGGGGTGGGGGCTGCCCAAAATGGGCATGCCAAGGCCCCTATCCCCCCAAATTCCACAGTCTTTCTGCCCCCCCCTGGGAGGCAGATGGGTGCAACAGTCCCCGATCTGCCCCCCAGGGGGGCAGAAAGCACACTAGACACCAGGGATTTTTTTAATAATGTATATAGGGGTGGGGGCTGCCCAAAATGGGCAGGCAATGCCCCGACACCCCCAAGAATTCCACAGTCTTTCTGACTGCTCAGGGGGGCAGAAAGCACACTAGGCACCAGGGATTTTTTCAATAATGTATATAGGGGTGGGGGCTGCCCAAAATGGGCATGGCAATGCCCCCACCCCCCAAATAACACAGTCTTTCTGCCCCCCTGGGAGGCAGATGGGGGCAATAGCCCCCGATCTGCCCCTCCGGAGAGCAGAAAGCACACTAGGCACCAGGGATTTTTTAATGCATATATGGGTGGGGGCTGCCCAAAATGGGCATGCCAATGACCTCACCTCCCCCAAAAAAATGCCACAGTCTTTCTGTCCCCCAGGAGGCAGACAGGGGCAATAGCCCCTGATCTGCCCCCTGGGGGGGCAGAAAGCCCACTAGGCACCAGGGATTATGTTGTTTTTTTTATACTTAGGGGTGGGGGCTGCCCAGAATGGGCATGCTAATGCCCCCACACCCAAAAATGTTTTTCTGCCCCCCACCCCCCGGAAGGCAGATTGGGACAATAGCCCCTTATCTGCCTCTCCGGGAGGGTAGAAAGCCCACTAGGAACTAGGGATATCTTTACGGGCATGTCAGGGTGAAGCCCTATAGGCACTCGTCACTTCCCTTTTTTTAGGCACACTTTTTGGCTGTTTCAGTGATATTTTTAGTCTCATCTACCCCCAAGCTGGGGCCTGAAAACCACTAGAAACCAGGGAGAGTTTGTGTGTGTGTGAACTGGAGGTTGGCTGACGGTCTCTGTGTACTGACCTTTGTCTGGCATTTTGCTGGCGGTGTGTGTGGGCTTGCACTTAGCCAAGTGGACTGTGTGGACTCACGCTTGATGACGCTGTGTGTAAATTGGTGCTTGCCTGGTGGTGTGTGTGGAGTGGAACTTGGCTGGCAGTGTACGTGGACTGGCGCTTGGCTGACGGTGTGCATGGATGGTGCTTGGCTGGCGGTGTGTGAGGATGGGGCTTGGCTGGCTGAGTGCAGGGATGGCGCTTGGCTGGCGGAGTGCATGGATGACGCTTGGCTGGTGGTGTGCATGGATGGCGCTTGGCTGACGGTGTGCGTTGATAGTGCTTGGCTGGTGGTGTGTGTGGATGGTGGTGTGTGTGTACTGACTCTTGGCTGGTGGTGTGGCATGCATGGATCCCCAGCGTTTTCTTACTCAGAATCCCCCACAAACCTCAAATTTACTTACAAAGTCACATTTTCCTCACATTTCTGTGTGGGTAAGAGGTAGAATCACCGTGCAGGCACAAATTTCCTACCACCCAGTGTTCCCCTTGGTCTTCTGAGAAAATGTATACCTCACTTGTGTGGGTGCCCAAGTCGCGTCACCCTAAAAACGTGTTAACAAGCTGCCCTTTTGGACCCACCTTGGGTCCCTCTCAATCTCTACACATTTTTGGCCCTTCCATGTCATAGGCACTTGGCCCAGCCACACAAGTAAGGTATCATTTTTATCGGGAGACTGAGGGAACGCTGAGTGGTAGGAAATTTGTGCCGTGCCATGATCCCACCTGTTACCACACAGATATTAGAGGAAAATGTGAGTTTTTAGCTAAATTTGAAGTTTACGGTGGATTCTGGTATGAAAAAATGTAGAGGTATCAACGCAAACCACATCTCCCTGGACTCCCACGGGTGTCTATTTTACAGAAATGTCTGAGTCTTTTAGGTACCCCTAGATGTCTCCAAGCCCGGGACCAAAAACACAGGTGTCCCACATATCTATCACAAAACGACCTGGTTTTTCAAGGGGGTCACCTGTGTTTGTGGTCCCGGGCTCAGCAGCCATCTAGGGAGACGTATCAAACCCAGACATTTCTGAAAACTAGACACCTAGGAGAGTCCAGGATGGTGCAGCTTGCATGGCTCTCCCAACATTTTCCTACCCAGAATCCCCTGCAAACCTCCCATTTAGCAAATAAAAATCACATTTTCCTCACTTTTCTGTGTGGGAAAGTTGTAGGATCACCAAACGGCAACAAATTTCCTACCACCCAGCATTCTCCCAGGTCTCCTGATAAAAATGGTACCTCAGTTGTGTGGGTAGGCATAGTGGTCGCAACAGGAAATGGCCAAAATCATACTTGTGGAGACTTCAAAATTACCTATCATAAAATGACCTGTTTTTGCAAGGAGGGTCACCTGGGTATTTGGCCCCGGGCTCGGCGGCCTTCTAGGTAAACCTACTAAACCCACACATTTCTAAAAACTAGACACCCTGGGGAATCCATAGAGGTATGGGTTGTGTGGATACCACAAATCTTCCTATCCAGAATCCCCTGCAAACCTCAAATTTAGCTGAAAAAACCACATTTTACTCAATTTTCTGAGTGAGAAAGTTGAGGGATCACCAGTCTGAGACAAATTTTCTACCACCCAGCGCTCCCCCAGGACCCCCGATAAAAATGGTACCTCACTCGTGTGGGTGGGCCAAGTACCCGCAACAGGCAAGGGTCCACAATGTATTGTGGAGACATCAAAATTACCTATCACAAAACGACCTGGTGTTGAAAGGTGGGCACCTGGGTTTTTGGCACCGGGCTTGGCGGCCAGCTAGGGAAACCTACCAAACCCACATGTTTCCCAAAACTAGACATTCTGGGGAGTCCAGGGAGGTATGGATTGCGTGGATCCCACAACATTTTCCTACCCACAATCCCCTGCAAACCTCAAATTGAGCTGAAAAAATCAAATTTTTCACAAATTTCTGTGTGGGAAAGTTGTGGGATCACTGGGCCGGCACAAATTTCCTACCACCCAGCATTCTCCCAGGTCTCCCGATAAAAATGGTACCTCACTTGTGTGCGTGGGGCAAGTACCCCTGACAGGCAAGGGCCCAAAATCTATTGTGGAGACATCAAAATGACCTATCAAAAAATGACCTGGTTTTGCAAGGGGGGCACCTGGGTTTTTGGCCCCGTGCTCGGCGACCATCTAGGGAAACCTACCAAACCCACACATTTCTGAAAACTAGACACCCTGGGGAGTCCACAGAGGTATGGCTTGCATGGATCCCCCAACGTTTTCCTACCCAGAATCCCCTGCAAACCTCATATTTTTGTGTGGGATCACTGTGCCGGCGCAAATGTCCTACCACACAACATGATGCCTCATTTGTGACTGGGAAGGGCCAAAAACATAGGATAGCACTGCAAATTCTAAGCGCTAATTGTTTTCAAAAATAAGTTTTTAGCCGATTCTGCATTGGACAGCCACACAAGTGAGGTATCATTTTACTCGGGAGGCCAAGGGGAATGCTGGGTGGTAGGACATTTGTGCCGGCATGGTGATACCACACAAAAATGTGTGGAAAAAGTGTTTTTTCAGCAGAATTTGAGGTTTGCAGGGGATTCTGGGTAGGAAAATGTTGGGGGATTCATGCAAGCCATACCTCCCTGGACCCCCCAGGGTTTCTAGTTTTCAGAAATGTGTAGGTTTAGTAGGTTTCCCTAGATGGCCGCCGAGCCCGGGGCCAAAAACCCAGGTGCCCCACCTTGCAAAACCAGGTCATTTTGTGTTAGGTCATTCTGATATCTCCACAATACGTTTTGGGCCCTTGGCCCACCCACACGAGTGAGGTAAAATGTTTATCGGGAGACCTGAGGGAACGCTGGTTGGTAGGAAATTTGTGTCAGCCCAGTGATCCCACAACATTTCCATACAGAAATTTGAGAAAAATTGGATTTTTCAGTTAAATTTGAGGTTTGCAGAGGATTCTGGGTAGGAAAACGTTGGGGGATCCGAGCAAGTGACCCCATCCTGGATTCCTCTGGGTGTCTAGTTCGTAAAATTGTATAGGTTTTCTAGGTTTCCTTAGGTGCCACCAGACTTAGGGTTTAAATTGAAACCCACAGCTAGGCACTTTGCAAAAAAAGGGTCAGTTTTCACTGTAAAAATGTGGTGTGTCCACGTTGCATTTTGGCCCATTTCCTGCTGCGGGCAGTAGGCCTACCCACACAAGTGAGGTATCATTTTTATCAGGAGATTTTGGGAAATGCGGGGTGGGTGGAATTTTGTGGATCCATGCAGATTCCAGAACTTTCCATCACAGAAATGTGAGGAAAATGTGTTTTTTTTACAAAGTTTGAGGTTTGCAAGGGATTCTGGGTAACAGAACCTGGTGAGAGCCACACAAGTCACCCCATCCTGGATTTCCCTGGGTGTCTAGTTTTAAAAAATATATAGGTCTGATAGGTTTCCCTAGGTGCCAGCAGAGATAGGGTTCAAAATCCACAGCTAGACACTTTGCAAAAAAGGGTCAGTTTTCACTGTAAAAATTTGGTGAGTCCACTTTGCGTTTTGGCCCGTTTCCTGTCGCGGGCACTAGGCCTACCCACACAAGTGAGGAGCAATTTTTATCGGGAGACTTAGAAAAACACAGAATTGTAAAGCATCTGTTATCACCTATTGACTTTCTATGCATTTCTGCCTTCCAAATTAAATACAATGTGTAAAAAAGAAGTCACTTTGAAAAATGTCCTATAATTCACATGCTAGTATGGGTACCCACAATTTTGGTGATGTGAAAATAACTACTGCTTCTAAACTCTATATTTTGCTCCCATTTCGGAAAAACATAGGTGTCCTTGATACCTACTTTTCACTCTTTATATTTTACCAAATGAATTGCTATATACCTGGTACACAATGAAAAACCATTGCAAGCCGCAGATCATTTACTGGCTCTGGGTTCCTCAGGTTCTTGGTGAACCTACAAGTCCTATATATCCCCACAACCAGAAGGGTCCAGCAAATGTAACAGTATATTTCTTTAAAAAAATTGTAATACTTAGAAGAAGTTACAGGTGAAAACGTTGGCAAAAATGGCTGTTTTTTAACTCATTTTCAACATTCCTTGTTTTCAACTGTTAGTTTCTATTAAAAAAGCCTTGAAAGATCTACACAAATGACACCTTGCTGAATTCAGAATTTTATCTACTTTTCAGAAATGTATAGCTTTCCATGATCCATTATAGGTTTCACACCCATTTCTACCACTAACTGGAACGAGCTTGAAAGCACACAAAGTAGCAAAAATAGGCTATGTCCCAGTAAAATGCCAAAACAGTGTAAAAAATGTTGGTTTTATGACAAAAGTCTGCCTGTCACTGAAAGCTGGAAAGATGGTGATTTCAGCACCACAAACCCTTTGTTGATACCATTTGCAGGGAAAAAAACAGACGCTTTCTTCTGTAGCACTTTTCCCCCATTTTTCCCCAAAACCCCAATATTTAGCAGTATTTTGGGTAATTTCTGGGTCCCCTCCAGGGGAATCCACAAACCCTGGGTACCTTTAAGATCCCCATGATGTTGGAATAAAAGGACGCAAATTTGGCGTAGATACCTTATGTGGACAAAAAGTTACAGGGGCCTAGGCACGAACTACCCCAAATAGCCAAAAAAAGGCTTAGCACAGGGGGGGTAGGGGGGGGGACGGAGGCCTAGCAGCAAAAGGGTTAAGAATGGAAAGATGATTATACAATACGGGGGACTGGAGAAAATAATCTCTAGAAAGAATCCTGGGTTGATAATGAGGTCGCAACAAAGAGCAGGTATGCTTAAATAACGGGGAAGAGGTAACAGAAGTCTTAGAGGAAAAAGCAAGAACTTCTTTCACAGAAAAAGGCATAAATAAAGAGTATTCAATAATACACAATAAGGGTAAAAAGGGAGAGGAATCAGAAATGAACCATCTAGAGGCCTGCCGAAGTCGAAAATCAGGAAAACGTACCCCTCCATTGGATTTAGATTTCCTAAAATGAGATAAGGAGATTCTAGGTTTCTTATTCCAAAGAAATTTAGAAAGCAGTGAATCCAACTTTTTAAAATAAAAGGATGGAATAGGAAGTGGAATCATAGACAAAATATATAACAAAATGGGAATAATCATCATTTTAATAGAATCAAGACGTTCCCACCATGAGAGAAATAACGAGTTCCAAGAAGAAAGAAGCTTTTCAACTCTATTGAGTCCTTACTTCGTATTAATTGTAATGGTGTCTAAAATAAAGCTAGTAAACCATATACCTAGATATTTAATTTTAGAATTGTTCCAAAGGAAACCAGCAGAATCAAAAGATTGCTTTACACAATGGTAGTAGGGAGAATCTCTGTTTTATCTGAGTTGATTTTGTATCCTGAAACTAAAGAGAACTCAGAAATGTCCTGCAATAAAGGGGGGATACAGGTATCTGTTTGGAAATAAAAAGCAGAATATCATCAGCATAAGCAGACAGTTTTAGGTGTTGATCACCATACTGAAAGCCAGAAATAGATTTGTTATTTCAGATATAAAATAAGAAGGGTTCAAGGGCTAAAATAAATAAAAGAGGTGATAAAGGGCAACCTTGACGAACATCCTGCTGTAATGGAAAAAACTGGGAGGTCTGTCCATTGACTAAAACCGAAGCATGAGGGGCTGTATACAGTAGAGAAATAAGAGATATGAAAGGATGTCCAAATCCATGCTAGGTAAGAGCTTTAAGCAAAAAATACCAATCAACTCTGTCAAAGGCTTTTTCTGCGTCAATGGAAACTGCCGTCAAAGAATAAGGAAGATGAGGAGACTTATTTAAGAAATTGAAACATAACCGAGAATTATCCGAATTTAATCTACCTTTAACAAATCCACATTGTTTTTTACCAATGAGGTGAGATAAGATAGTGTCACGTCTCAGAGCAAGTGCTTTGGAAAAGATTTTATAATCTACATTTACCAAAGAAATGGGCTGATAGTTATTACAATAAACAGAATCCTTACCCTCTTTAGGAATTAGACATATAGTGGCTTCTTGAAATGTGACACCCGCTCTGCCGGTCTCATGAAACTAAAGAAAAAGTTGTAAAAGCTTAAGAAGTAATACATTTGAAAAATGCAAATAAAAATCCACTGTAAAACCATACAGCCTGGAGCTTTGCCTTTTTAAAGAAAATTTAAAGCTTTAGAGATGTCCTCAAGCGATAAATCAGAATCAAGAGATGTGAAGTTAAAGGTATCTTGAAAAGGAGAAGGAATATCACTTAAATAAGTATCAATAAGAGAAGAGAAGGCAGGAGACTCTGAGGTATATAACTGTTTATTTAAAATGTGTAAATCCTTCCAAAATATCCCGATCCTTAAAGAGGAGGGTCCCATCCGTAGAATGAATGGATTTAATGAGAGTACGTTCCCGCCGTGACTTAAGATAATTAGCCAAAAGGGACCCTACCTTATTACGGCCACCATAATAGCGAGCGCTACTACATAATAATATAGAAGAAGCCTTGACAGTAGAGGACTTATTAAATTCAAGCTTAGCACGAATAAGCTCGTGTAGGGAGGTGTCAGAAGAAGTCGTATAAAATTGGTGTTTCAAGCGTTTAATGTTTGCTAAGAGAACGTTGTGCTGGGTAGGAAGATGTTTCTTTTTATTGGAAACATAATCAATAATAAAGCTACAAGCAACAGCTTTATAAGTAGCCCACAGTTGTTGGGGAGAAGTATCAGTTAATACATTTAATTAAAAAAATTCATTAGCAAAGGAAGTGAATGTGGAAGGAAAAGCAGGATCCATCAAAAGAGAATGATTACATTTCGATCTATTTGACTTGGGACGTGGAGGGAGCAACTCAAAATCAGTAACAAGTGGGGCATGATCAGAAATAACAATAGGTTCAAGTGAAGAAGAAATAAGGGGGCCTATTAGCAATAACCGGCGATAATTATCGCTAAGCGCAGTTAGCGCTAGGATAATTATCGCAGGCTATCGCAAGTTTCTATCGCGGAGATAGCGTGCTATCAGCAACGCTTATCTCCAAAGCGATAGAAACCCTGGAGTACAGTGTGAATATCGCTTGAAAACAAGCGATATTCACACTGTGACCAGTGTTAGCTTGGCGATAGGGCGAGAGGGATTTAGCCATGTAAACCACCTCCCATTGGATTACATGGCTAAGTCAGGTTTGGACCAGGCATTAACAAACCAGCGCTAAACGTGTTTAGCGCTGGTTCGTTAATCACCTCCCCTGCCTTGCTAATAGGCGATAGCGACCTTAGCGACTGTTTCCAGTCGCTTTTAGGTTGGGAACCCCTACTTTGCATGCGATTAGCGATAAATATCGCTGGCATGCAAAGCGGCACCCAACCTGGTCGCAATCGCCTAGAAGCTGTCGCTAACAGCAGTTAGCGACAGCTTGCTAATAGGGCGTTTGAATTATCGCCGCTTTAGCGGGAAAAAGTCCCGCTAAAGCGGCGATAGAGCCCTTGATAATATGCCCCAAGGTTTTGAGACAAAGACTTGGAAAGAAAAATATTATCCAATCGAGTAAAGGACCCATGGGGGTGAAAAAAATAAAATTATGTTGCATCTGGATTACACAAGCGCCAGGCATCCACAAGGTGAGATTGTGAGATTTTGGTAAGGAATTGTTTCTAAGATTTATGAGAGACAAAGCAGACATTAAATTTCTGATCCAGGAATGGATCCATAATCTGGTTGCAATCACCACCTAAAATAAAAAAATCATCTTTATATTTAATGCATTTTTTTGTAACATCAGGCCAGAATGAATAGTCAAGCTGAGTCGGGCCATAAACATTAAAAACAGTTAGAGAAACATCATCAATAAGCAACTTAACCAACAGCAGCTACCTTCCCTCAGAATCTATTTCGTTAGATAAAACAGAACAATTCAACTTTTTATGGCAAAGAATAATTACTCCATTTTTCTCTGTTGACGTAGGAGAGACGAAGACTAAGCCAACCCAAGTGGACGATAAGGAGTGGTGACAAACAGATGAAGATGGCACAACCAACAAGGGAGAAAGGTATCACATCAGGACGCCAACATGAAGAATGGGGAAATGGGCAACAAGGAATCCAAATAAGTTGCAAAGAAATTAGAGAAGAAAAATAATGTCAAACAAGTGAGAGAACAAGCATCAAAGTACAACCTGTAAGGGAAGCATACATTAGTAAAACAGACACAACAAACAGTTGCATAAAAGTCAATCTAAAGAGGAAGGACTAGGAATCTACATCGATGATGTAGAATGAAAGTGAATGAATTTCCTTAGTTCTGCAGGATCATCAAACTTAGAGGTATTATTCTGAAAGGTCACTTTAAAGAGACATGGATGAAAAAGTCCAAATCGTGCACCTAAGGCCCGTAGCGCAGTTCTTAGTTGAAGGAAGTCTTTCCGCCGCTAAGCCATTGCTGCAGAGACATCTTGGGTAATTAATAATTTTGCATTAGACCAAACAAAATGTTTTTTAATCTTGGCTGCATTTAACACTTGGAGAAGATCAGGGAATTGCAAGAAGAGAAGAATCACTCCACAAGGTTTTGATGGAGCTGATGTGGAAGACAGGTGAGGACCCAGTCTGTGAGCTTGCTGGATATTGAAGTTAGTCGATGCAGGAAGATCTAGAGGCTTTGGAAAAAGGAGATGAAAAAAGCATCCGGATCATTTCCTTCAATACCCTCAGGAAGACCATATAGTCAAAGGTTATTGCACCTGTTCCTGTGTTCAAGATCTTCAGCTGACTTTTTAAGCAATGAGATATCTTTCTCCAACTTCGCAATGTTTACAGCTGGATGTCACTAACATGCTGTTCCACCAAGGAAAGACGAGAATACATTGGCGACCACCTATTGTCCAGCACTTGTAAGCGAGTGTTAGTCTCTTCAACAAATGGTTGCAAATCACGTATCTCTACTAAAACAGTATCTAAAGATACAGGAGAAAGAGATTTAGGTGGAGAAGGAGGGTCTTGTTTGAGGCGTTTATTATCGGTAGATGTTGCTTGAATCTTGGAAGAAGACAAGGGCAGAGGTGCAGACTGAAAGGAGGAAGACTGAGCCATAACATCTGTAGAATTAGAACAATCCACAGAGGGCACAGTAGAGGAAGAGTCAGACTTAGACAAATTGGCAAAGCTGTTCTTAGTTGAATGCAATGAACTTTTACTTCTGCCCATAAGTAAATTTAAAACACGTAACAAAATAGGCAGCCAAAAGCAAATATGCAGAGCCCTCCCTAAATCACTGTTCCTAATGCAGAACAAACAACCAGCCAACCATATGGTGAAAACAGTGTAAGAAAATTCTGCCAGTCCAATAAGGCTCAGAGCAAATAGTAGAGGAAATGTCCAATAGCGTGGAAAAAAAAAAAAGCACCACAGATAAGGTCCAATGCTGAGGAGACTTCAGTGCGAGGAAAACAAAAACGAAAAAAATGGCAGCCACAATGCACGCACGAAGCTCAGGAGCCCATAATAGAGTAAAGGACCCAAGAACCTACCTGTTTCCAGTATTTCAGGGTCGTGGAAGCCACATATCAACATCTGCGTTCCCGACGCAACACAGAGCTCTGAAACTAGGCGACCATCTTAGGCGCCACCGCAAGTGCTCCCTCAAACAAGTAGCAGTTCTAAGAAGAGGCTATTTATTGGGGTGTGGGCGGGTTCTTTGGTAGGTTTCATAAAGTATTCTTCCCAATTATAGTCTCTTTTCTGAGCACCAATCTTCCTAATGTCAAAACCACAACTGGGGCGATTGACACAAGCATTTATGAGTATGGGAACGAAACCTACACTTTTGCATACACTTACCTGCCTTGGTGAATCTGACCCAAAATGTCCAAGTCCCTATTAGTAAAAGTGTAACACGGATATACACCTCTATAATTGTGCTAAATGCATGAGGTTATTTCCCTTTCATTCCCGTTTTATATATTTTGGGGTAAATTTACAAAGGAATTTAAGAGTACGTAAAAAAGAGTACCGAAAGAGTACTAATTTATGTACTCGAAAATGTCTTTATCACCGATTTAAAAAACAGTCTATTTGGATAGTGCACGTATACTGCTAACTCAGTATCTTTGTGCCAATAATAGTTATTATCCTACTTAATGGTACTCATTTTACTATTCAGGGAACCATGAAAGGCTGGGTGAACCGATGGGGTTCAAACACAGACAAACATGGTCCCTTAGAGTGGATTAATTAGTCCACTGAGCCCCGGAATGCCTGTGGACAACATAGCAGACTATTAAATGAGTTTTGATTCCATATTCTGGGTGGTTGCACATGAGAGCTGGCTAGCTTGTTTGCTTGTTACAGGACTGCAGAGCATAATCTATGGTTACTCTTTGTCCAATTCCAGCGGTGAGGGCTTAGAACCACAGCGCACTAGTTGATTAATATTTTAAAGAATATATTCAAAGAATGTTAGTGCTCACTCCTCGTGGTCCACCGCACAGTAACCACCCTTTTTGAAAAATGAACTCTAGAAAGGAGGAGCGCCAATATCAATTCAAATCACAATCAATTATTGTTATCTTTCTAATGATAAGTCCTCAGGCAGTAGATTCAATTGAAAAATTCTTCTTCTTTATTGATCATTCCACAAAAGTTTATTTCGAACAAATTAAATTTGCATTTCCAGTGGCCGAATAATATTCCATTATTTGGATCAATCTCCACTTTTTAAATCAGCCAACGCGTTTCGTCCTTTGAGGACATCATCAGGGCTGAAATAATAAAACAAATAAAAAGCATATCAAAATCCAATTTCTTTACAACTTCACAGTTCCTAAACGATCCAATATAACTTATCCATTACATTTTGATGATAAAACAACATCTCCTGCCTATATCCATTCTAAACTGTACCCAATGATCAAGATGGGGAAAGAATACAAAATATCAAAACTTCATTTTTACACATTCAAGAACTTTCTGAAGTGCATTTTGTGATGGCAGGTTACTATTGGTGGAAAGGATAGCGGACCACAGAGGGAACAGGCAATACTAATGAGCGGGCTAGAAACTCTAACCTCTCATTGGCTGATTTTGTGTTGGCAGGTTACTTCTGCTTCATAGTGGTCAACCCTTCCAGTTAGGTCACCTATGAGGACATCGATAATAACTCATAACCATTCCTGGCTTAGACTCTAACTTCACTCAGACAATACAACATCAGAAACCAGAATATTACCAGACTGGGACGAAGGTAGACCTTTATTTGTGACCCAGGATTCTTAGAAATTCATGAGATCTTGGAAGATTAGCGATCAGGGTATCAGACCAACAACAGAGCTAAAACAACCATGTAAGATGCTCTTGTTACTATTCTCGACATTGTGGATGAGAGTTCTGCTTCAGTGCTCATGCACCTAGACTTGACAGCTTTGTTTGAGGTGCTTTCTGCCATCATAGTGTCCATGAAAGTCAGGCTTGGGTTTGAATGTTTGCTAGACAATATACCATCTATTGTTTGACTGGACGACTTTGCTTCATAAGACATAATAGTGAATCGTGCGGTGCATCAGAGATTCTATCCTTTCATTTTTTCTCTTTAGTATCTATGTTCAGTTTCTTCATCAACATTTGCATGTTTATTTTCTTATCACTGCAGATAGCACTCAAAACATTTTTAAATTCTACATTTCAGCTGAGCAGTGTTTGCTAAAATTCAGCACAGGATAGGACTACTTTGAATTGAGACAAAAATGCTTTCTCCTTGTTGCTGAAACCCAAAAGACACTTACGTTTATTGAGATCTTTTCACAGATATTGAGATCAAAAAGTCAAATCTTTTCCTAAAAGAAGGTGAAGAATAGAATATGAGTTATTTGGTACTCCACCCCTCAAGCAGATCACCCTGGCAGTACCTTCCACAAATTGTAGCAGCATCTTGATAAAGTAATTAAAGTACAAGAAAATGTACTTCCCTAGTCAGCAAACATTGGTTCAAAGAATGAAAATTGTAATACACTCTTATTGAAGACAGCAAGGAAACACTCTCACAAGTTATAGATGTTACAGAACTCTGCTGCTCATATGCTTACCTTGCACAGGGAGCACCATTCCAGTCTGGGTTATGGTACAATTCACTATACTTACACCAGTCCACATAGCCATATATTGGGCTGCTACAGTCGACTTCAAGTCTAGGAATAATGTTAAACCCAGGAGGCTTTTTCACCTGTTATAAAGTGGTTTATTAGTAGTGATAAGTAGGGACCTACCACTAGTAATAAGGCCACAAACACAATAAAAGGTTCAGTCAAGGTCTGAATAAATTATTCCCTTGCTCAACCCCTGGTAGCTGGCAACGAGCGGGCAGGCTTAACTTAGGAGCTAGGTGTGTAAAGCATTTCAAAACACCAATACTTTAAATAGTCAAGACACAATACTCAATCAGGACATATTTTTATGAACAAATAGACAGAAAAATGATGCAAATCTAATGTAGGTAATGGAAATATGAATTTTTAAAGAATAAATACTTTTTAGTGCTTAAAAACCAAGAGAGCCAATTTGGGACATCTGGTCGGCATGACCGGGACAAAGTCAAAATTTAGGATGACCGCGATGGAACACTGGTCGGATACTCCAAGCGGGAAGCCATGGATGAGCTACGTGCCTGCACAAGCTTGGGGCAGTTTAAGAAGCAGTTAAAAACCTGGCTGTTTAAATCCGCAATTTTGTCCTAGCCTTCAGCACTGTGTAGCCAAAAGCGCCGAGAGATCCCTGTGGGGATGATTCGTCGCACGATACAAATGAAAAATAATAATAATAATAATGGTCAAAACTTTACCTCCGTACTTAAAAACATTTCTAGAGGATTTTCTCTCGACGTCGAGCGGGACTCTCCAACAGCGGCTTTATCGGCTTGGTCCAGTGCGAGCCCTCAGTCAATTCCTGGAAGTCTTGAGCTCCGGAGGTTTTAGTGGGATGAACCTAAAATCCAGGCCAGGTTGCATTTTCAATGTACATGACTTGACTCTTGACGTCAGGTCATTCACCTTATGGAGCCTTTTCCAAAAGTTGCTCCAAACTTCTAGAACTTCTTCCTGAAGTATCTCTTGTGAGTTCAAAGTGTTCAAAACACCAATACAAGGGTGTAGAATCTCTCAGATGGTCCATGGGATGTTCCCACAATGCACCTGGTGAAATCCTTAAACATAACATGTGTATTTGTAAAGCGCACATTCACCCGTGGGCATCTTGGTGTTGAATAACAGATGTTTATTGTTACCCAACTCAATGACACTCATTTTATCAACCTCAGAAATGTGAAAGGCTGTGGGGACCCACCAGGATTTGAACATGTGACCATGAGATCAAGCACAGACCCCTACAGTGGATGCATTAGTCCACTAAGCCACCAGACCTGCATGTCATGATGCACTCCAGGATAGGAACGTCTTGGTGGAGATGATGCAGGTGGGCTCTGTTAACCTGTAGCTTGCAGGGAATCCACTCCTTAATCCTTGTGAAGCACGGCAAAGTCCTTAGGGCTGTAGTACCAGATTGTGCAGCAGGTGCAGTCCTTCAGAATGCAGTCCGTTGGGTGCGGATCAGAATTCCAGCAGGGCAGTCCTTCTCTTTGTTGTGTCAGGCAGTAGATCTGAGTTACTTGGGAACTCTCCCATATTTATTCAGTGTTCCTGGGGATCAATCAGGGGGGTAACCCTGGCAAATGGGATGCAGAGTGCCACCCTCAGGTATGACCACTTCCTCCAAAGTATGGCATACTCTTGTCCCAGAAGGCACTATTCTTCCAAAATCCAAGATGAAGGTTTCGATCTGGCTAAGCCAACCCACCGGTGTGGCTAAGATTCCCTAACACTCCCCTTCCAGACCCTTCACTAATCTAATTACAGAGGCTTCTGTGTGGCGGGGGCAGAATGTAGGGGCAATACTGCGCTGTCCTTAAGTGTCATTCCCTCTTTGAAGACCAGTTTGGCTACCCCACCCCATCCTGCCTTTTGCTTCTGCAGCTGCAGCGCTCCACCCACAGGAAATCATTTGCCTCTCTAGCAGGCCACTTCACACCTCATTAAGACAGCTTGGCTCAGCCTGGCAGAGGCTGATCAATCAGGATAGGGCAGATTAAAGGATGGATTTTGGCTTACAGAAAAGAAAGTTCTATAACTCCTCTTCTATAATAGTTATTATAAATCTAACAGTGGCAGGTTGTTGGGGTTATCATAACTATCGTTTTGAGTCCTTGAATGACATTTCTAGCTCGCTCCTGTCAATATTTACACTTAAATAAAATATTCCCATGTTAGCCTATGGAGCTAGTTTTTAATAATGGGGAAAACGAAATTGGCAGTTTTTCCCTCCCAGGTCTTATAAAACATCTTTTAAAATGTCCCTGCTTATAGTTACAAGGCACCCTACCCCTGGGGCACCTAGGCGAGAACAGAACTTAGGGGTGACCTATATGTAAAAATAAGGTAGTTTGAGACTTTGGAAATACCTTTAAATCCAAAGTCGAATTTGCATACAAATTTATTGTGAAGGCAGTCTAAAAAGCAGTGCTGCCTTTAAAATGAGAGAAGGCAAAACCATAGTGCACACTCAAGTGCATTAAGTCTACTGGGACTCTAAACCTACTTGCCCTATTATATGCTAGGGACTTACAGCTAGGCTGTCAGTACCAATTGTAATTACACCTAGTTACCATATACTTTTAATCAGAGCACAGGCCCTGGGTCTGTTTAGCAGAGTCCAGGGCACAGTCAGAGTCATAAAACCAGCACCTAGTAGTCAAAATGGGGGCAAAACATGGAGGGATACTGCAAACAGGTCCTGATTTCTCACTCCACCTCTGTGAAAAACCTTTAGAAAAACATATAAAAAGCTTAAACTGTAGGAATGTTCATTTCCATGTATCTAGGCTGTGAAATACAGTGTTCAAAATAGATTCATATAGTCAACTGATAACATACTACAATTTACTTCCATTTCCATTTATCAATGTGGTTACTATCTTATTATTCTGAATCACAAAATCTTTTTGGCAAGAGATGCAAAAGCTGAATGAACACAACTGTATTCTCTAACACTTCCTGCATGCAGATGCAGCCAATCATGAACAGCTGAGTGCTGCTTGTTTAAATCTTCACGCATCGTGATTTCATTTCCTTGTAGGCGAGCTCTGCAGCTGCATTTTGGGAGGTGCCTAGCTTCTGGCTTCAAATGTGGGGGTCATATTGCTAAGGGTTGAACCTTTTTTTACCTGTTTTATGTGTTCACCTGTTTTGACATTCTTATTTTATTCTTACCTTGGTTACCAGTAGGCTCCGGTCTCCAGGGTAGCCTGGGACTAGAGTCAGGGGTTGCTGGACTCTAGTTTGTTTTTAGTTGTCCACTTGTTTTTAATAATTTTGGTTGCTGTGCGATAGCGTGAGCAAGACATACCTCTGGCCTGCCCTTGGTTCATGGAGGGCTATTTACCTAAACGCATATCATGTCCGTGCAGCTGATTGAAGCTTGTTGGAATCTTCCCACATCATGATTTCATTCTCTTGTAGGTGAGCTCTGCAGCTGCATTTTGGGAGGTACCTAGTTCCTGGCCTCAAATGTGGGGGCTGTATTGGTAAGGGTTGATACCCTTTTTTACTTGTTTTAGGTGTTCACCTGTTTTCACATCCTTATTTTAGTCTTACCTTTGTTACCAGTAAGCTCCGGTCTCAAGGGTAGCCTGGGACTAGAGTTGGGGGTTGCTGAAACCTAGTTTGTTATTAGTTGCCCACTTGTTTTTAATCATTTTGCATGCCGTGTGATAGCGCGCGCAAGCCACACCTCTGGCCCCGCCTATGGTTCATGGAGGGCTATTTACTTAGACGCATATCGCGTCTGCGCAGCTCAATGCTGCTTGTTTGAATCTTCCCTCATTGTGATTTCATCTCCTTGCAGGCAAGCTCTGCTGCCACATTTTGGGAGCTGCCCGGCTCCCGGACTCAAATGTGGGGGCCGTACAGCTAAGGATTAGTACCCTTTTTTTACTTGTTTTATGTGTACACCTGTTCTTACATTCTCATTTTAGTCTTACCTTGGTTACCAGTAAGCTCTGGTCTCCAGGGTAGCCTGGGACTAGAGTTGGGGGTTGCTGGACCATAGTTTGTTTTTAGTTGTGCACTTGTTTTTAACAATTTTGCTTGCTGCTTGATAGCACGAGCAAGCCACGCCTCTGGCCCCACCCTTGGTTCATGGAGGGCTATTTACTTAGATGCATTGTGCATCCTCGCAGCAGATGAGCGCGGCGGGCATGCCACCGGTGCACCTAAGGCAAGCCCGTCTGTGCCCATCCATGCAAGGATCGCGTACAGCACCAGCCCCCCTGCCAGTTTTAGACTAGAAGCTCTCCCGTATACCTACGCGCGCAATGCACTATTGGTTTGCAAGTGTCCAGGTGAGTCTTCTGCTTCCATCCAAATTGACCCATGGTATGGCCAATGGCTTCCAATCCGGAATTGCAATCATGTTTAGATTCGAGTTGAGGGTCCACTTTTTTTTCATCCCCCTTTGTGAAGCGGTTTCTTTTAGCGCCAGATTGTCTGCAACTCAGAATTTCGAAGGGACCCTTCTCTATCGGCCACCAGGCCTATGTTCTACCTTTGTCCAGGAGATTAGTAGTTTATAGGAGGCAGACATCCTGCTTAGTGATTATACAGTCCTTGGTGATTTCAATTTTCACCTTGATGCCCTTGCCGATCATGATACCGCAGGTTTACTGCTGACTATGTCCTCTCTCGGTCTGACTCAATTGGTTGATAGTTCCACACACCAGGCTGGGTATATCCTAGATAGCATCTTTTTCGAACAACCCATCTTTGGGGAATATTTATAAGAATATATAGCCCGGCACTCCACAATTACATATGATATCTATTTACAACATCAATTGGTCTTCATAAAGGTCTTTTTAATTCTTTTCACAGGTGCAGAAGAACAGAAAGAAATAATTATTTTTTGTTATTCATTTTCTTAACAATAAATTATGAACATAGTACATTCGTTTCAATGTTGTTGAAAGGAATCAGATTTTCTAGTCCAATTGAGGCAGCAGTGTTCAGTGATGAAAAACAACAGCTGAGTAAATTTTAAACAAATCCACATGTAGTCGTGTAAAGTCTGGGCTAGTAGTCGGACAGATGCTTAGACCTTTGCTAAGTACATCAATGTCAGTATTGGAAAGTGCATGATTAGATAAATTGACAATAGTGACATTATCTGTTTGAGTTACATGCTCAATACTTCCTTTATAAAGGACCTCATCTGTAGTCCGACTCAGTTCCTCTGATTGCGAGACACCTAACTTGTGGTCATCCCCTCTCTTGTGCCTGCATTTGTTGAAGTGTCTGCCCCTCCTAGATTTTTTGTGTTTGATTTGTTGTAGTTTGTTCTTGTACCTTTCCTGAAGCGTACCATTTCCTTAAAAAAGAGGAAGAAGTCAAAGTGTACGAGGGGCCTGCAGTTGTTGTGTCGTTGTCTCCTGTTGCACTTCTGTCACTGTGTTTACTGGATACGTCAGACTCGCTAGTTGACGCTCTAACTATGAGGGCTTTATTAGCTCCACTGGATATATTGCTTCGTGGTTTGATGTCGTCAAACTTTCGAGCGAAATTAAAGATTCTGCCATTTCTGTAATCATTGTCATCCCTCCTCAGTTTGCTCATTTTTTCTCCTTAATATACAGCTAATGAGATTTCAAAATATCTTTCAAGATTTTATAGTTTTTATCTATGGCCTCTTGCAAATTAAGGCTTTTAATTTCAGTCTCTAGTTTCTCTATCTCAATAAGTAAATGGTTGTGTTTCCGTTCTGCATGCCTAATAAGAATATATATCATTTTAAAGGAAGAAGAGAGGATCAAATCTTCCCATTCTTTTAGTAAATCTGGGTCTAAATCTTCAAAAGAAGGAAAAACTATCACCCGTAGACCCCGTGGGACCTGTTTTATATCAATGTACCGTTTTAATATGGTGGAGTCCCATCATCTGGAATGCTCTTGTTTTCTTAAACAAACGTTCTAGTCTAATGAATTTTTGCTTTAGGCCTTCCTGTTTTGTATTGTGTTGGGCCATTGTATTTCTCTTGGTTGTGCCTGTGAAAAGCTCTGAGAGAAATTTATCTCTATCATCGTCAAAGGAAGCCATGGTTTTAAAGAAGTACTGTTTTAAAAAGTAGTTCCCACGGGCAGAGTGAACCAACAATCAGAAGAACCGAGTGCAGACTACCACATGAGTTATACAATAAACATAGGGTGGTAGTGGAGCAAGATGTCGCACCTCGTAAAATTAGCTATTTGGTGGGCATGTAGTACAGAAACACAAAGAATACAGGGATTAATTCAATAATGGTGCCACTCAGGGTAATGCCACACCCTACCACCTAAAATGTGATTGCACAAAGTAAAAAATCTTTGTGTCTTTCGCGAATATTGGAACGCTTCCCCTACTTTCGTCCGACCATAGGGTTGTTTTTCTTTTAATTAATGTTAGAGACTCCTTGCAGGGATCTATAGCCTGTGCACCGTGGACCTACTCCCATGACTGGCACAGAATCCACGTGAAAGAGTTCTCTCAACTGCTAGAAAAAACTCTGCCAGGTCCATCTAATGATGTTGAGACTGCAGTACTGGACTACACACACTCGCTAGACTCCACCTCAATCTTCTTAGCTCCTGTGAAAAGGGCCAGGTTTAAGAGGAATCATATATCCACCCTTTGGTTCTCAGATGAGTTAAGGTCCGTTACTGGCATGTAGGAGACAGGAGAAATGCTGGAGAGCAGATTACTGTAACTCTGAAAAAGTAAAATGTAAGATCTGCTTGACAGACTATAAGGGCTTCATCCGCAAGGAAAAATCAACATACTGTACTAGGAAGATTGAGTCTGTAGCTAAATTGTCAAAGGAACTGTTTGCTACAGTAAAAAAAACTCAGATTGATACCTCACCTTTGCTCAAAGATTGCAGCCAATCTTTCTGCAATACTCAGGCAGATGCCTTCTGCCTCAAAGTGGAGGATGTCTATCAAAACTTTTCTTCATTGAGATCCGTCTCTTCTTTTGGAAAGCAATTCTCCATACCTTCAGATACTGATAGCTCATTGAGTTTGTTCTCCCCACCCACTTTGGATGAGGTTTTCAATGTAATCAAAAGCTCTAAATCAGGTTTCCCATGCATCCCTTGCCCTCCTAGGGTTGCTACCTTGGCTGCTCAGATCATTGGGATCAAACTTGTAGACATCTTCCAGCTGATGTGCAATTCTGGATCATTTTTCCTCAGCTTGGAAGACAGCTTTGGTTTTACCACCAATTAAAAAACCCTCACTGGATCTAGAAGATCCTAATAGTTATCATCCTATGTCCTGCCTCTCTCTGCCTGCCAAGATCTTCTATAAAGTGCTAAACACACAACCGGTGGAATATATTCACACCAATAACCTCTTGGACATCACACAATTTGGTTTCTGTGCTGGGCACAGCACGGAAACCACCCTTATTAAGGCTACTGAGGAGATCATGTTCTCCCTTGATCAGAGCAGGTGGGCCGCACTGATCCTGCTCGATCTATCAGCAGTCATTGATACTGATGGAGCAAGGACTCACAAATGAGACTTGCTTGGATGCAATTTTCTCACAGTATTAATTTATTAAACTTGTATTGTTCATACTAACTCTTGCATACACAAACATAAGTAGCAAGGAAGCTTGCCTATGTGTCTAAACTAACAAATAACGCTTGTCTATTCTAAAATGGCCGCTAAAACGCGGGAACTTTACTGCGCATGTCTCAACCATATCACGTGGTGTGACGTCTCTCTTTGCTTGGTGGGAAACTCCTGCTTCTGCGCAGTGTGCATTAAAATGGCTGCTATATGTTTTCACGTGCTACAGCTTGCTCTCGTGTTGTAATTAAATTGTCGTTTTCTTAATGCTATTAATGCGGGACAGAATTTATAAGTAAATGGGAATAGAGTAGAAAGAGTGGGTATACGGAAGGAAGAGACAGGGGAGCAAGATGGCGGCTGGCTGAATGCCGGGAGGGAGCTGCCCCGGTGCTCTGCGCTTACCCCAGAGGAAAAAACCCACTTGCAGAGCTAAAGAAGGGCAAGCAATCAAATAAAATGCCCAAATATCGATAAAACATTGGAACTGTAATGCCAAGGTTCGATCATCTGTACCTGGTCGGACGCAGTAATTCGGCGTGGTGGAGAGGCTGGCGGCGGCTGGAGCAGCTTGTTACCATCTTCATCGTAGGCTCCATAGGTTTGGTGACTCGCGCCCGCGGTAAATTACGGCGGGCTGTGGACATGGCGCCCAAGGCGAACAGAACAGCAAAAGAGGTGACGAAGGACATGGGAGGAACTGCGGCAGGTCGCGGTCTCCGGCGTGGCAATGTGTCCGGGAAAGCGGAAGAAGCGGATCCAAAGTCCGCGAAGGAGCGGATTACAGAGGTGCGAACCGGCCACCGAATTACCCCCGAAAATCGCGCTGGTCAGCCTCTTATCTCAGAGGTGTTTACCGGGAATGCTGCGGTGAGGAAGCCCCCACAACCTACACTTCAGGCGGTGCCTTTGCATGTATCCGCTTCAATAGGGACGGAGGCTGTTGGAGCTGACTCCTCCGATCTTGAACTTGTGACCTCAGCCCCAGCCACAGACGGGCTGGTACAGTCTCCGGTAACAGAGCAGCCTGGAGATCAGAGTGAGGATCAGCCAGAGCAATGTCAATCCAGCCAGCAGGAACAAGGCCAGGATTCGAGTCCACAGACCCAGAAATTAAGAGGAGACACCCCAGCTAGGCAGACAGGTACTGTGACTTTTATGAGTGATGCAAATAAATTGGATGAATTAATTGAAATTGAAATAGAGCCTATTATCAGACCTAGCATTACGAATGGGGCTATTGGTGTGACTGTGGCAACATCTATCTATCAGAATGGGGCAATGGCATGCCCCCGAATTATGGAGGGGGGGAAACGTTTTTTTCCCTCACAGATGGGTCTGAACTTTCAACGTCTTCCCCTGGGCTTACGGAAGAGGAATCTGGGACTGATGATTCAACAACCAACATAAGCCGGGATAGGGTAGCTACCCTAAAACGCAGATCCAAAGCTAGGGGAAAGGCTCGCGATTGGATGGTAACGCTGAATCCACACATAAACTAAAATGGGACTACTCTGCCACAAGTCTGGTTTATAGTGAGGGCCCGCTCGATAAGACCCAAATGCCATCTAGTGACTTTCCCGCAACTAACGTTGCTCCCTCGATGGAGTTAATATACGCTACCCTCAAACAAATGCAAGGGAAGCCCGTCAAGAACATCGCAGAGCGCACCAGGCTACAAAGAAGCTACAGGGCTCCATTCGAAAGGTGAGCAAAAGGGTATCACAGGTCGAAGAAAGAACAGTGACTCTCGAAGGTGCACTAGGGAAGATACAGTAACATAAGGAGCTCCAAGAGAAACAGACAGGCGACATGATGTGGAAGCTTGAAGACTTTGAAAACCGCCAGCGCCGAAACAATTTACGCTTTTTAGGGATCGAGGAAAATAGTGAAGGCAGCGATATAAGAACTTTTATGGTAAACTTGCTGAAAGGAGCCTTCCCCGAGTTGTCAAATTGGAATTGGGACACTGAGATTCAGAGGGCTCACCGCTTCCCACTGACCCTGAGGAAAAATGCCACGCCCGGGCAATTGGAACGCCCCAGAGCGATCCTAGTTTTTTTGGGTAATTTTCTTCTTCTGCAGTTCATTTCAGATAAGGCAAGACCGGATGCAAAAAGATCTTACAACGGCCACACTTTTTTCGCACGCCCAGACTTTTGCCACACTACGGTGGAAAGGCGGTGGAGATTACGGCAACTAATTTCCCCATTTCAGGCACTTGGCGCTGAAGCCTATTTACTGAGCCCTGCACGGATCAAAATTATATATAGAGGAAAGATCAGGGTGCTGACATCAGAAATTAAAGCTCAAGAGTACCTGAAGGAGTTACAGGAGTCAAGAGGACAGGGGGCAATTGGGGAGACAGAAAGATAAAGTGGGCTGGTTTTAATATTCAGTGACTAGGGGCTGAGGGTACACATGTGGGTATCGCCTGAACTAAATGGAACGTGGGTAGGGTGAAGCAATCATTGGTAGAAAATAGTAGGAAATAGCAGAAAGAAGAAGAAAAATAAGAGGTGAGGGTTTTTTGTTTTGCCTTTCTTTGAACTATTATTATGCATTTATTTTTTGGGTTTCACAAGTGGGGGTAGACGGTATATGAACTAGAAGTCGTTTAATGTACTGGAGCAGGGGAGACAAGGCACGGGGGCACCTCGGGCGGCCATACAGGCGACATCACATGGGTCTCATTGCGACCCATTTGTTCAATTTTGGGAGGGGTTGGGTGGGGGGTAGGGAGGGAGGGGAGGAAAACAGGAAGGGAAAATCGGTTCATGAGGATCATAGAGGATATAATTCAGTAATAAACAGCACAGGTACGAAACAAATGGAATTAATGGTAATTTGGGGAGATATAGAACAGGAAACGTTTTTTAGAATATCAAACGATGGAAATACGAATAGCATCAATTAATGTATGTGGTTTGAACGACCCAAGCAAAAGGCAAAGGATGGCAATAGAACTGAAAAGGCTTAGGGCTGATATTTTGTGTCTACAGGAGACACACATCGAGGGTTCTAGGGCTAAATTAATGGAACAGTTAGGTTATAATTTAGTTGTGAATACACTGCAGGGGGCCAGGACCAAAGGGGTTGCTATATTGTCAAAGAGGAGTGATATAAAATGGAAAAATTACCAGGCTGACAAACTTGGACGATGGGTGATGGTAGAGGGTGCTGTCGTGAAGCTAGGTTCACCCTCTGTTCAGTATACGGATCCACGGATGATGACCCGGAGGTGCTACTGGAGGTAAACTCAGAGTTGGCTTCACGAGGAGTGCCAATCATACTATGTGGTGACGTAAACATTAACGGATTGGGCATAAGATGGGATGGGGGCATCAGAAAATATTCAGGCCGCAAAAATAAGGTTTGTAGGGCTTTGTTGGCATTGATTCAAGATAACGGCCTGATAGACATATGGGCCCTGACCAGAGCATTTGATCTTGGGAGCACGTACTACTCCGCACCGCATAAACTGGAAGCACGACTGGATTACTTTTTACCTCAGCCCATTTGGCAGTAGATTGTACTGTAGAAAAGTACCCCAGAGTGTTTTCAGATCATAATCCTTTAGTATTAACCCTTAAGCTCAGTGGGGTAGAGAGGGGGGGGAAAAAGTCATCTTGGACATTTGAGAGGGGGTTGTTAAAAGACTCAGACTATATAGCACATATGAATATCTGGATAAAGGGTTTTTTGGAAATAAGCAGGGACAGCACTAGCAGCGGGGTGGTATGGGACGCATTCAAAGCCGGGGTCAGAGGAGAGACACTTAGTTATAGTGCTAGAAGGAGGAAAAACGAAATAGAGCGGGTTAACATACTGTATGAAACAATGGCTGCTTTAGAAGCGGAGTTGACTAGGGCAATAGCACAAGGTATATCATTAGAGGTATTGACGCATAAAATTGCGGTGACTAAAGCTGAGATTGGGGCAATTTCGTCCAACAAGGCGGCTGAAAAATATCTGGCATGGCGCGAGGGGTGCTATGAATTTAGTGAGCAAGTAGGGCACATGCTAGCAGTTCGGACGAGACATAAAAGGGTGTTGGAGCAGATAGTAGAGATACAGGACAAAGATGGAAATATGATTAAAGAAGGTACTGCCATAAAAGAAGTATTTCATAAATATTATAGTGATCTGTACCAGGAGGAAAGTGAGTTGCCCCGTCATTCAGTTAGTGAATATCTGAACGATATCCAAATAGAACAATTTGCTACTCAGGATGTTGATCTCATGGATATGACTGTATCAGAGGAGGAAATATATAATGCCAGAGATCTTCCAAGATAACATCATGTCAAGATGGGAGGTAGCAGGAATTCGTTTAATAGGAGATCTTTCAGACATATCAGGCATAATAACATTTAGGGATATACAAAACAGATTTGGGATACAGACCAGAGACTTTTTCAAGTATTTGCAAGTTAGGAGCTACCTAACTCAAAAAAAAGGGGGTCCAATGGGCTTTAATAACAGTGATATTGTGGATGTGGTTCGCTCTGATGAAGGGTGCACAATTAGTCAGATATACTCTAAGCTGATTGCGCTTATCCAGGATGACCTGTCGGGTTCCCCTTGAAATCTGTATTGGTTCTGTATACTCCCCATTAACTCTAACGCGAGCCACCGGGTTCTTATATAGACCACTAATTGCCGTTATGAATCCTTTTCTTAGCCCATGTCGTTCGAGGGAGCCCCACAGATAGTCCCAGGAGACCCTATCAAACGCCTTCTCAGCATCGAGTAAAATAAGTGCCATAGGGTCTCCTGAGACTGCTGCTGCATCAAAGAGTGATATTACCCTGCGAACATGTTCAGTGGTTCCCCTTCCGGGTATGAACCCGTGCTGGCGTGAGTGAACTACATTACTAATGATAGAACTTAAACGTGTAGCAAATATCTTAGAAATTTTTTTAGAATCACTGTTCATAAGAGTAATAGGTCTATACGATCCAGGTTCGGTCGGGGGTTTACCTTTTTTTAGGAAAACGACTATTATCGCCTGGGCCCAGGATTCTGGTATTGAATTCCCGCCTTGCGCTTTTCTAAATGTTCCTATCATGTACCTTTTTAGCAAATGATAAAAAATTTTGTAGTGAAACATGGGTCTAAATGGGAACAGAAGTTGGGTATAGCACAAAATATATTCTTAGAGTCCCTTGAATTGGGGAGGACGGTGCTTCGGTCAGCAGGGTTGCAGGCTCAACACTACAAAACACTGTTTTCACTATATCATACTCCGGCTAGAATTGCCCAATGGGGGGGTCAGGATGGGATTTCTTGCCCTCGGTGTAGCAGTACGGAAGCTGACTTAACACATATGTTTGTGACTTGTCCTATTTTAGCCACATGGTTAGGTGAAATTGAAAAATTTATGAATAATGCACTAAAAATAAGAACAAGTCTAACACCCCAACATATACTTCTGGGAATAAGTAACAACGATGCCCCAGAGGATCATCGTCCCTTTTTCTTTATAGCAATGGCAGTGGTAAGAATTTGCATTGCATCAGCCTGGCTAGATTTTCTGGCTCCTGGATTTCAACAATGGCTGGGTAGATTATTAGCTACATATAATTTAGAAAAAGGGATATATGAAAAAAAGGGTCAAAAAGCAAGAAGAATAGGTGAAAACATATGGGTCCCTCTTAAAAGATGGAAGGAGGGTAACAAGGAGGTATAAAAGAGGCATTGGTATGTTATGTGATTATTTGAAATTAATCGGCTTCTTTTTAGTTTTCTTTTTCCTTTGTTTTTCCTTTGTTTTCTTATTGTTGTGATCATAAAATTGTTTTTTTTATGTATCTCCCCTACAACAATAATAATAACGATGAAGCTGTTATTATGTATTTTGGCGACATGTTTTGTGGCGGGTCAATATTTATTTTCATGAAATCCTCTTGTATTCTAAGTATTGGTGATGATTTAATAAAAATATAATTTAAAAAAAAAGAAAGAGTGGGTATACAGTGAAACATTTTATTTGTGATTTTAATATTTTCTTCTTTGACTTTTATTAGTTTGTAAATTTGGGCCTGGGGTTGGTGAACTGAAAACTCGTGTGACAATGCTCCTGCGCATGCGTCCTGCATGGCTGCCAAGAGAAAGGGATGAAGTCAACCTGGACGTCGTCCAAGGCCGTGACCTGATGGCCAACACTGCTGTACCCATGAATGTCCCTACTAATATGCAACAATGTACATGAAGAATGTATAAACTTTGTAATGAGACGGGTGGGAAATAAAGCAAATGTATTAAATGTGATGGGCGGTATTTTAAAACAATGGGCTTTAGGAAATTGAACTAAATCAATATGGTGTGAGGATCAACCCCCTGTCCCCGTCCAATCAGAAATAGTGGTCCCATATTTTTGCAACATTAATGGGAGGTACATGGGCGTAGAAGGGTATAATAGATATAGAATTAGTTAATTAGAGAGTCGAGACTTCAGGACTAGACGCAGACAGGCAGAAGCTCCAGACCGACAAGCTGATCGATTGCAGACTGAACCGCTCCTTCCTGGGTCCTATCTTTCCAACTCCTTGGCCAAGGGGCTTGGTTCTCGCACTTTAGGTAAATATACATGCAACCCTTAGTTGCGCTGATGTCTCTATCTTCTCCTTTCTGAGGGACCGTCATTAATCAATAATTATTATTCTAGGCTTCATCCTTGATGTGCGATTAAGTATCATGTGGTTCTGTATTTTACTCTGCAAAATCTTTAGATAAACATTTTAAAACTTCCTGACTCAGTGATTATTTCAGGATTATGAATTGTAATGAATGTCACTCATTTTAAACTTCCCAATTAGCAAAGGATTCATTGGTAAATCATTACTCTTCAATCAGAAAAGTAATTGGTAGCAGGGATTTTGATAAAGAGTACAACTGACTCACCAGCGAAAATACTAGCGTAGTATGAATGAATGGACCCAAGTGAGTATCTGGTGAATGAATGCTGTTTGCTAGTATCGCGCTGGATCAATACCATGAATCATGGGCTGCTGATGGAATGATTGGGCAGGATCGGTGTGACTAGAACAGCATGGGAGTTGTTGAACTCTTTTCTCTCTGGTCACGAGCAATCGGTACGGCTGGGAAATTTCCCTTTCATCCTCCTAATCTCTTCCCTGTGGAGCTCCCCAGGGATCTTCGATCAGTCCAATTCTATTCAATATCTACATCACTCCCTTGGCTGAACTGATAAGATCATTTGGTTTTGCCTTGACGTCCTATGCCAATGATACGCAAATTGTTGTGTCACTGGCTACTAAGGACAGGGGTGTGGCTGGAAGATTCTGTGACTGTACGAAGGTAGCAAGCCAGTGGATGGCTATGAATTGTCTCAAACTCAATTCCGAAAAGACGTAGGTGCTGCTGTTTTGAGCTCTGCCCTCATTTTGGTCTCCGGCCATCTGAACTCGGCTCACCTCCCTCACGTGTTAGGGCTACCAAGATTCTGGGAGTTATTATGAATGATACATTTTCCTATGTGGACCAGGTCAATGCAGTGACCTTAGCTGCCTTTTTTATTTTGAAGATGATCAAGAATATTCTCTCATTTCTACTGGGTCAGCTGCAGAAAACAGTAGTCACTTCTTTGGTTTTATCGAAGATAGACTACTGTAATGGGCTGTATTTAAATGCTCACCAGCTGGTTCTCAACAAGCTGCAAACTTTGCAGACTGCTGCAGCCCTTGTGCTGCTTAAAATTCCAAAATATAAGTCAGTCATGAATTGCATCAAGAATCTCCACTTTTTCCCTGTTAGACAGAGGGACCTTTTAAAAACTTTGTGTATTGTGTTCAAAGCACTGCACGGGATAGGACCTGATTTTTTGCTGAAGAGCTTTTCCTGGTATATACCAAGCAGGTTGGCACGTGCAGCCTTGGCCAAACTGCTGGTTATCCCCACATTCAGATATACAAACTGGGTTAGTAGATGTTTTGTGCTTGGAGCATCTAAACCTTGGAATGCTCTTCCCTGGGATATCAAAGCCATGCCCAATGCTGAAAAAATGGCTGTTCTCTGCAGGTTAGATTTGTTCCTGTGGGTTTGCTTCCCTTGCTATCTCAGTCTGTGCCAAGACATCTTTTTGGTAATCGAGCACTCAATAAGAACATTTGGCATTAACATAAGGGTGGAGCTGAGAAGCTTTGAAGGGGAGCTACTAAATGCACAAGCCTCACACAGCCATCATAAAATGAGACACAGCTACACCTATCCTCTTATGAAGGTGAACTGCCACCACATCACTCAGGCTTAGGGCAAACATTCATTATCTTCTAATCAGAATATTTGCATACCCAAAAGTCCATGCACAACAGGTGAATCACAGGGTAGCAGGTAGATGAGAAATGCTAGTCACTCTAGACTGATAGAGCGCTCCTTACAGACTGCATGGTGATATATACAATAAATGGATAAAAGCATACCTGTCAACCAAAAACTACAGCTGGGGGAAATTTCTCTTTGCTGGTGTAATCTCCCTTAATTTGGTGATTTTTGCATTATACTTCTTAAAGGGAAATTCCCGAAATAATGCCATTAGTCCGCATTGTCTAATTACGCCTCATTCATGGTAAAAGTTTAGTGGAGGAGCATTGGAACAATGCGAGCAACAAGGATGTGAGTGGCTGTTGTTGACATCACTTTTGCTTTTTGTGTTATTTTTACACAAAATGCGTCCTCCTGAGGATGCTTAACTCCCGAAAATATAGAACTAAATGCCAGTTTTGAATTACACATAATTTAGCGGAATTTTGTTGGAATTTCACTTATTACTCAATAGCAAATTACACAATTGTCACACAAACTTACAAAAACAACCCTGTTCACCCTGCAGCGCTTATGACATCTTTAGGATCCATACACTGGGTATTGTCCTTAAGGGTTCCTCTTACGTTTGTGAGGCCAAACACCATTCCAAAGTACAGTATGAATAAGGATGAGAGGTCAAGAGGGAAAGGTGACATAGCATGCTCTAGATGGAAACCAAAACTAAGGGAACACATAATTAATCACCTTTGTATTCTGCAGCGTTTTAACTAACCGTGCTGTGCTGCTTTTCCTCATGGATATTCTAGCATGTCAACGAGTCGCTTCTCTGGATTGTTGAACTTGTACAATAATATCACAATTTACAATGCAGTACCTTTTCTGATTTCACGCTTCTCACAGTAGCGGATGTATACATAAAAATGACATAATGGTAAAACCCTACTGTTTTGCCTCAGCTTAATGTATAATTGGGTCATTAATTATGCAGCTCACAGCTGCGAAGTAAGAAAAGGAAGCAGCTGCTTAGACCATGAAACATGAGTAGATTAAAAGGTTTTCTTTTAATGTTCTTCTTATATTTATAAACCTGTACCTCTCTGGCCAGCTTCCAGAGGATTCCAAGGCAGTGATGCATGTATTAGTGCTGGCTCTAAGGTTAAAATCAAGCACTTTTTTTAGACTAAACTTTGCGATACTGCACACAGTTGACATCACTGCGTTATAGAAACTGTGCTCTAGTTTAAAACCCATACTATATCATGTACTCACTGATTTATTGTTTGCCAATGTCCTAAAAGGTAGTTTCAGATTCAGGAATATGGCGCAAAAGCCAGAAAGAGAAACAATCCAGGAAGATAAAGCATTCAGCAGATGCTTTTCAAAATGTAATACACTTCAAATAATCATTTTGTCTTACACAGTAACCGACGTTACTTTACATATCAAATTAAACGTCCCCCTTGTAATCTTGACATGCTTCCATATTCTAAAACCTAAAACCTGTCTCTTTTAACTGTGCCGTTTGTTCTGTGTTCACACTGCACAATTAATGCAACCATCATTATCTAGCAAGAAACACGAATGCACACTGTATGTTATGTTATGTTAGCCAGGTCTTCAGCTTCCTGTGGAATTCAAGAAGTGAGGAGAGCTCTTATGTGTAGCAGCAGGTCATCCCACGCTTTAGGAGCAATGTTGGAGAATGCTTAACAACCGAATCTGTGTGCAAGCAGGAGTCCATATGAGCAGAGTTGTCTGAAATATTTGTGAAAGCAGATCTAATTGTTGAGATATGCTATCCAGTATTATGTACTGCCTTGAAAGTGTGGGTGAGAAGTTTGAATTGTGCTAGCCTCTGTATGGGGAGCAAGTTGAGTTCTTTCAGGTATGGTGTGACGTGAGGGCGGCGGGGGAGGTTAAAAGTGATTCTGGCTACCAATTTCTGAATGATCAGCAGCCTTCTGATGAGTTTTTTGTTGATCCCGGCATAAAGGGTATTCCCGTGGTCCAGCTTGCTTGTGAGGAGGGCATGCATGATGGTTTTGCAGCTACTCATTGGGAGCCAATTGGAAATCTTCCTCAGCATCTTCAGAATATAGAAGCATGAAGTGGTAGTGACGAGACTTGGCCAGTCATGCAGAGTTTGTTGTTGATGATGATCCCGAGGTTCTTGGTGTAGGAGGCGGGAGTCTGATCTATCTCTGTTGGTCATGAGGTAGAGTCCCATGGTGAGGTGCTCTTTCTGAAGATCATGATTTTAGTTTTCTCGGTGTTCGGCTTCAGACAGTTGTTTTTCATCCCGTTTGCGTGTGAGTAGTGCAGACACTGAAATTGATCTGGGTACTGGGCACCTTGCCTGTGAGAGTGAGACTTAGTTGCATGTCATCGACGTAAGAGAGGACTTTGATGTCGTGAGAGCAGAAGAGGCTGGCTAGAGGGATCATGTATACATTGAAGAGGGTTGGGCTCAGGGAGGATGCTTGTGGTGCTCCACGGATGTTTTCACAAGCATCCAAAGTGTACGTTGCGAGGCTGACTCACCAGTCAGCAGTGGCAGCCAGCACAGGTAAACGCGGTGAGGCAGGGGGGCGGGGCGTAAGTCGACAGACGAAGGAAAAGGTACAATTAAATAAATAAATAATGCCTATTCCGTCGTCTGTCGGCTTCCCCGCCTCCCGCGCCCTGCCCCGCCCAACCGCGCTTACCGGAGCCGGGAGCCGCTGCCAGTCAGGAAGGAGCAGATCCATCTGAGTGTGTGTCCTTGGTTTCCCAATGTTGTCCAGGCTTTTAAAAGCATCTGGGAAAGTCATGAAAGAAGTGGAGGAATTCAGAATTGGTGTGAGCATGGTGCTCGTTGGTTGTAGTCCTCTGTAGTAGGCATGGTGGTCTGATGCGGCTCCTGAGTGGACATCATGGTGGTGGCAGTTTCTTCTGGGTTGACTATGGGCTATGTGGTTCACATTGGTTCTTTGGATAATATCGGGAGGCATTTGGGGAGATCTGTCGGGTTGGGTTGCATGTCCGGTTGCGGTATGAAGTTGCTGTAAATGCCAATGCATGTTCATTATGCAAGTGCCTCAGTAGGAATAACTTAAAGAATCAAGACATCAGATACCAAAGACATACAAAATGTGTGGGACTAGTACATTTTGAGTTTCCTCTAAAAATACCAACTACTTTGGGAACACTGCACTAAAAAAGTGATTTGGCATCAACAGTAAAACAAATTGGGGGGCGTGGCCAAGACTCCAAGCATGGCGGACGTGTGAGCATGGAGCTCCGTCCCGGCCCTTAAGTAATCCTGTGTTAAAGGCGGCTATTACCACCAAAAAGTTCTGTTTGGGGACCCCCCTGCCTCGCTGTGGCGTGGGGGGAGTAGTGACATGCTGTGCTGGCTCGACTGAGCGCCAGCGAGCCGAACAGAAGCTGAAGAGTGAGACCCGACACGGGCGCTGCGATCGGCCCTGATGCGGCAAACGGCCTGAAGAGTGCGTACCCCATAGAGGCGCACTTCTGACTCCGGTACGAGGTGCATGGCCAAGACCATCTACATTTGAGGTGGATGAGCGGAATCCGACTCCCTGTGAGCGCAGAAGAGCGGTGACCCAGCAGGACAGAGCAGTCCGACCTGCCGCATTGTAGCTATGATGTAGGCATTATTACAGGCCGAGCTGGCAGTGAGAGACACGGCTGAGCATCGTCGGCCCACACGGCAGCGGGGACTAAGAGCGGAGCCGGAGAGGTGAGCTGAGTCAGCACACGCGGGTTCACATTGTGCCCGTGTCGGAAGTAGCAGAGCCAACGACCCGGTGAGTGCGCAGGGCTACGCGGGGGGCCTAGGTTTCCGGCCTGATGAACTCTTGCCTATGTGAACAGCGGGAGCATTCGAGACCACCGGCGGGCCTTGCGCTTTACCCCCGGGGGGTTGAACAGCTCCGAGGCATCACGTGCACTGGGACACTTGCGGGACTGACATTGGCCTTGAGCATCGGGGGTGCTCACTAGTGCTTGGCCTCCAGTAGCGGCTCCGCAGCGAGGATCGCGACCCAGATAGTCCGGGAGGGCCGCACCTGCGACGGAGTGCAGGGGCCCCGGATGAGTCGCGGGGGGGCACGCTGAAACAGAGCTACAGCGGCCCATATAACAAGAAAGATTGGATCGTCGGAGCTAGCCGAGCCGGAAGATGGCCGCTTTCTGAGCGAGCTCCTTCGGCCACCGAATAATCCTGCATCTATCCTGCACCGATAACCTGTGAATGCTCTAAAAATTGGAAATACAATTGTCGGAAGTCTGCGGCGTTCTGGACAGCCCACGGCTGTAGCCCACAATGGCCTAAAACGGTGTGAAAACAGAGAGTGTCTGTGCAGCCGAGACGGGCCTACGGAGCGGGAGCGAAAGTGAAACCGCGAGCCCGTGAGACAGCTGGCTGAGAAGCACTGTACAACAGAGAATCCACGGGGAGTATAACCGGTTGGTTTTGGGGGCCACTCGTGGTTGAGCTGAGCTTATTGCCGCCTTGTGGAGGCATTTCAGCTGTTCCCCCAGTGGGGGGTGTTATTCGTGGGGCGTTCCTGTATAGTCCTCTTTGAGCCATGGGGAAGGACAAGCCAGTGAATTCGCAAGCGAATAAAATACTGAATTACGCCAAGCCAGTCTCCCATGGCCCTGATGAAGCTGTTGAGAACCCAGCAGTGGACAGAAGCATTGCGGAGCGTGGAACTGAGGAGGCACCGACACTGATGGATGTACTACGTGCCATCCAGTCCACTAGAGATGAGATGATTCGGAAGATTGACGCAGTGGCTATTGATGTTAATCTCCTGCGATGTGACCTTCGGAAGGTTTCCGACAGAGTGACGGTCACGGAGAAAGATACCGATGTGCTGAAAGAAGAAGTGAAAAGCCTTAGCGCCACAGTAGTGGAGTTAAAACGTCAGGTGATTAAGCTTGATGACCGAGCCGAAAATGCTGAAGGGCGGTCCCGACGGGGAAATCTGCGCTTTGTGGGTTTCCCGGAAAAGGCGGAGGGTCCTGCAGTTGACCTGTTCCTGGAGGATTGCCCGAGAGATGGCCCCTACAGAGTTATCGAAGTTCTTCAGTGTGGAGAGAGCACATCGAGCATTGGCGGCCCCCCGAGGCCTGGAGCGCCCCCTCGGGCTATTATTGCAAAGTTGTTTAATTTTAGAGATTGGGACCTTTTGCTCCAGCTCTCTCGCAGCGGACGACGATTCTTCTTTGAAGGCCACTCTATCTCAGTGTATCCAGATTATACGCAGCGGGTTCAGGAGCAGAAGAAGACCTTCGTGGCCATCAAGCGCCGCCTTCGGGATTGGAATTTGAAATACAGTCTTATGTTCCTGGTGAAACTTTGGGTGGTGAGTGAAGGCCGTGTCCTGTTTTTTTTCTCGGCAGAGGAGGCGAGAGACTGGTTGGATGCCAGGGCCCCGGAAGGACGACAGTTGGTGCCCTGTACGAGTTCTGTGGAGACTCCCTCCTTACAGTCCATACAGGGAAGTCGTAGACAGTTCACACGTCAGAAACCGAAACAGAGAACAATGAGCTTAGACCGGGTCACGGTCTGTCGAGATGGGACCCTACACGCTTCAGATTCTGAGGTGGTTCCGGACTCTGTGGCGCCGACACCAGATCTTGTACGAGACAATGGGGGGCCAAGCAGCGGTTGTGAATGACCCTCTTCTTGAACTGAGCATCGACAACTGAACTGTGCAGATAAGTTGTCCTCCAGTATCTGATATTATGTGGTCCTAGGAAGTGCATTGATTTACGATGTCAGGGAGGCAGGGTTTTGCACTGTTTTTCTTTATTTTGATCTCCTCTTACTTCCTTTAATATACATGGGTTGGGAGCTATTCAGGTGAATATTTGGCAATCTTATAACATGAGTGGCCGCTGGAATGGTGACGCCCCCTCTAGAGCCCAGGTCCGCTGAGGTAGCTTGAGAGCAATCCCTCGCCTCGACGTTACCTGTTCTCTTGCACAGCATTTGTTTATATTGATATGTTGAATAAAGCTGCCCAGGACCTCTGCCCTGGAAAGGTCGTGCAGCCATTACTAGATAGGGGGAAATAGGGGGGGAGGTTTGGGGCGATGTGTACTGTCTCTAATGTGGATTCTTCATTGCACATGTGAACTTTTACTACTGCCCGGGGGTGGGGGGATGGGATTGCATTGTTTGACTTTTGGAAGTTGGTTTATTTGTTGGGGAAGTTTATTGGTTACGACATATTATGCCATGGTACATGGATTTGGACCCCCCCGAGGGGGTGATTCGCTCAGGGAGGTGGTAGATGTCAATTGCTTTTTACAACGACACTATGACAGCACAGACATTGTGATTTCTTAGCTGGAATGTCCGGGGGCTAGCTGCCCTAGATAAGCGCCGCAGAATATATGCATTTCTGAAGAGATATAATGTAGCAATAGCAGGACTGCAGGAAACACATGTCTGGGGCAATTCAATACCAAGTCTTCGTAAACGGTGGAGGGGACAGTTGTACGCCACATCATATTCAGGCTTCGCATGTGGGGCGCTTGTCTGGGTGGCGCCTGGAGTTCCATTTCACCATATCCAGCATGTACTTGACCCAGAGGGGCGATATGTCATTGTGTTTGGTAGGTGGGAGGGCAGAGAGATCTGCATTATTAACGTCTATGCCCCCAACCTAGACTGTGCTGATTTCTACCCGGCAGTTTTGAAGGCGGCGACTCCCTATATCGGAGCTGAAATTCTCCTCTTTGGAGATTTTAATTGTGTGTTTGATGGGACCTTAGACAGGGAGCCCCAGAGGGAGCGTACTAAACCCCGTATGGTAGCATCCCTAGCTGATATACTCCAGGGTATGTGTTTAAGGGACGAATGGAGAGCCCGTAACCCCACTAAAAGGGAGTTTTCTTGTTTTACTCCGGCGGCTAATACATTTTCCCGAATTGATCATTGTTGTCTCTCCGCGGGCCTCTCTGCAGCAACGGAAAGCATTTCTTATTTGCCATGTTATATATCCGATCACGCTCCACTGTTATTGACGGTGTCGAGCGGACCGGGACGACCGTCCATCCCGCTTTGGAAGCTTCGGGCGGAGGCCCTCACGGACCCCCTCACGGACCCCCCGTATGCGCATACAGTAAAGGAGGCTATTCAACATTATTTTGTGGAAAATTGGCCGAGTTTTATAAACAATTTGCCCCGCAGTTGGTAGATCATCTCTTAGAGGTGTACAACTAGGCTCTTGAGAGGAGGGCACTCCCTACCACCATGATGGAAGCTCTGGTGGCGATGGTTCCTAAACCAGGAAAGAATCCCGTGTTCCCGACTTCTTATAGGCCCATATCTCTTTCAAATGTCGATGAGAAGATACTTAGTGGAGTTTTGGCAGCAAGAATTCAGCCTTATATGGTCAGACTGGTCCATCATGACCAGGCCGGGTTCATTCCAGGTCGGAACACTATGTATAACTTACGGCGACTTGCACATATATGGCATGATCCGCATCTACTAGGCGAAGATTGGGCCTTATGTATTTTAGAAATTAAACAGGCCTTTGATACAGTTGAGTGGAATTATGTTTGGGCAGTACTCGCTAAAATGGGGGTGGGTGACAAATATATAAGTTGGGTGAAGCTCCTTTATATTCGACCAACAGCTCGAATCCGTCTCCGCAACCAAGTATCCGACAGTTTGGAGCTCCAGAGAGGTACTCGTCAGGGGTGCCCCCTGTCGCCGCTCCTTTTCGCACTGGCGATGGAGCCACTGGCGACGGCACTGCGACACCGGATGGCACGGTGGGGGGTGACGGTAGGCCCGGCAGTGCACGTAGTGTCAATGTATGCTGACGACACCTTGGTGTATCTCCGTCGTCCCGGGGAGTCGGTCCCGGAGCTTCTTCGGGAATTCAAAGCTTTTGGGGCAGTATCGGGGCTTTGCCTTAACCCGGGGAAATCTCAGCTATTTCCTATGGGAAACCTGAGAGACAAGGAGGAGGGGGATCTGCCCACTGTGGAGATTAGCTGGGTCACGGACTCGGTGCATTACTTGGGGGTCCGCTTAACTCACACGCACCAGGCTTACTTAGAACAAAATATGGGACGATATGTAGAGGGTGTCTGTAGGTCAGTAGAGTTTTGGCGTACCTTACCCTTATCACTAATGGGGCGTGTGGCTCTGATAAAAATGGTGGTCCACCCCGATGTTTATATGTAATGCAGAACTCCCTTTACCGGATACCACGGGAGTGCTTTCTCCGATTAGACCGCCTGCTGGTAGAACTGCTGTGGGGAAACAAACGAAAACGAGTGGGGTTGCAAACATTGCAGAGAACTTGGGAAAGTGGAGGTCTGGAAGTTCCAAAATTGGAATTTTATTATATGGCAGTGCAGCTCCAGCATGCTGTACAATGGCTCGACGACCAAGATAATTGGGAGAAACAATTGCTGAGGGGTACTCACGGGGATGCTTCACTCCCGGACCTGCTGATGTTGGGCTCACGTGTGCCTGATCATCTCCCGTATATTATTAGGCATGTGGCCTCTACATGGGAATCTGCAGTTAAGGTTGCAATACGAAGGGCACCTTATGCCCCTGAGGCCCCATTATGGGCGGTTGTCCCATTTGGACAGATCGGTCGAGTTATGTCCATCTCAAGATGGATGGAGCGCGGCTGTAGAATGATGGGAGATCTGTATTTAAATCAGCATTTTCTGACCAGGGAGGAAGCAATGACTGCGTTTGATCTGGGCAGGGGTCAATATCTGCAGTATGAAAAAGTAGCTGCAGTGGCACGGGAGATTTGGCCGACGTTCCCCGAGGAGCCTCCAATAGCTGCCACCCTGCAGGCCCTTGTGAGTCTTGCTGGAGGCCGTAGACTGGTCTCTCATATTTATAGAGCATTACGGGCGGACCTTGCTGCGCACCCGCTTCCGATTCAGTCTAGATGGGACGAAGTGTTGGAGGTGCCCCTTACAGATTCTGAATGGAAGAGGGTTCATGAAGGAGTAAAATAAATCAGTTCCAATACCAGATTTAAACTCATCCAATTTAATATTGTACATCAAACCTATTTAACACCACGAGTGCTGCATAAAATATATCCAGAACGTTCCTCCTATTGTCCCAGATGTGGTTGTGATGCTGCCTCATTTTTGCATATGGTATGGGAGTGCCCGAGACTGAATTCTTTTTGGGACTCCATACTAGAGAGATTGCGCCAAGTAACGGGATGGACGCTACCCCAGTCTATTAAAGAGATACTGTTGGGTTTACTCCCCTGTCCTAAGGGTAGGAAGCTTACACGTAGATTTCTCCAACTAGGACTAGTGCTGGCCAAAAGACGGATAGCAATCCACTGGATGGGCTCCCTACCCCCCAAGGTGGAAATTTGGGCCAAAGATTTGAGGGAATTGGCAACAGCGGAATGGATCCATATGAAACGGGTCAGGAGGGATGATAAGTTGGAGGAGGATGCTAGGACCTGGTATGCTTTGATGTTGGAGGTCCCCTTGGACACTGCCTCTGACACGCAGCGATCAGAGGGCACACTAGCAGTCCGCACTGAGGACGACTCAGAGGAGCAACATACAGACACTCCCGTAATCAATGTAGAGTAATCACACAGTTGTATAGAGCGATGGGGTGAAATGACCTATCGCATGACCGGAATTTCCTTAATGTGTGTGACCAGGGGGGAGGGAGGTGGGATTTTTTATGATATTTTGTTTTTGCGATTTGTTTGCTGAGAAAGCTAAACTTGCTATATGCATTGTACAGAGTAGAGATACAGAAGCTTATGATTAGTATGCGCTCCTAGTTTAAGAGGTATTATTCCTTCATGTAAAATGTTTTTTTTTCTTTTTCGTTCCAATCTTAACTACATGTCAAAAATGTTTGTAGAACATTTATTGTTATTTTATACGATTGATCTGAAGTGAGAGGTCGCTGATTCTGTATTGACTTTCTGAAACCGGAAAGTTTGCACCCTCGATAAATAAAAACATGTTTAAAACCCAAAAAAAACAGTAAAACAAATTAGTTTAATGGCAAAGAATGAGTCATTATTGACACTCTGTTGTTATTTAATTGTGTGTGTGTGGTTTCTAGTTCCTGCTGTAGAGGCAATAGCACTTTACCCAATTCATTAAACAATCAGCAGATTTTAGACCTGTGAGCCTTAGGGTGGTCGTCCCCCAAACCTTTTGCCTGGTTGCCTCCAATTTTGCTGATTTTGTTTTTCCTGGCCTTAGGAATCTGTGAACTTTATCACTGCTAACCAGTGCTAAAGTTCTTGTGCAACCCCCTAAACATGGTTTAATGAACTTATCCAACCTTGGTGTATTTAATTTACCTATATGTCCCTAGTAAAGTGCACTACATGTGCCCAGTGCCTGTAAATTACATTCGACTAGGGGCCTGCAGCACTGATTGTGCCACCCACTCAAGTAGCCCTTTAAACATGTCTCAGGCCTGCCACTGCAGAGCCTGTCTGTGTGCAGTTTACACTGCCATGTAAAATTGGCATTTAAAACCCCTTGCCTTAAACTCCCCTTATATTACATATAAGTCAGTCCTAAGATAGGGCCTAGGTATCCCATAGGACTTTGTGCTATGTACTTAAAAGATAGGACATGTACTTTTAAGTTTTACATGTACTGGTAGTGAAAAACTCCCAAATTTGTTTTTCACTACTGTGAGGCCTATCCCTTCCGTAGGATAACTTTGAGGAATCCTTATTACACTTGATAAGTTGGAATTCCCAATTGAGAGGGAGCAGATCTGTCATGTTTAATTCCTATGGAACTGTAATGATAAATCCTCCTTAATGGTAAAGTCGAATTTATCATTACAATTTTGAAAATGCCACTTATAGAAAGTTGGCATTTTCCTGCTCTTGGCCCTGTATGCCTGAAGCCTGTCTTGGATCATTCTGGGGTGGGTGACAGCTGACCTTGGTGTATTCCCCCTAGACAGTCACACACAAAGGGGACTTAGGTGTGACTTGATGGGTCTTCTTGGGAGGATGGGAGAGAGGAGCTGGGCACAGCCTCACACTTACACCTGAATAGGTTGAGACATGTCCACACACAAACAGCTTCCTACCCCCCATAGTGAGTCTAAAGCCAGGGCAGGAAGGGAGGACCTCTGTGCACTTCAAAGCTCTTCTTTGAAGTCTCCCCATTCCGAAGGTACCACTGGGTTTAAGAACTGGACTTCAGATCCTACCACTTCAGTACACTTCTGGACTTGAGGATACCCTGCCAAGAAGAAGGACGGTCATGCTGCTGAACGACTGCCACTCTATGTGACTGCTGCTCTGGAAGTACTGATTTATTGCTGGGCTGACCTGCTGCCTGCTTTTCTCTCTGCCTGGGTGAGAAGGACTGGACCTGCCTATCATGTCCCCAGAACCCAGAGTGACTCCAAGGGCTTGCTGACTTGTCTCCTGATCTGAAGCCTCAGGGACATAAAACACTTCCAACCACCCTGCTCTTACACCTTGACCTTTGGAAGTGGGCCTCAGGTGTTTGCTTCAGCACCAACGCATCTTCTGCTGCAAGAGAAGAATCGACGCATCACTGGCGTTGTGAGAGCAGAACCAGCGCATTGCCTTTGGAACCAGCGCATCACCCTTGGAACCGAAACATCGCCGATGTTGCATGGAGAAAATCGACGCATAGCATTTCGGAACCAGCAGATTGCCCTCGAAACCAATGCATCTTCTACTGCCGAAGCAGAGTCGATGCATCCCATTCGGAACCAGTGCATTGCCCTTGGTACCAACATATATCCACTGTTGCATGGAGAAAACCAACACATCACCTTCGCTGTGTGAGCCATTGCCGACGCATCGCCTCATCTGCACCCCGCATCTTGTTGTCATCAACGCAACAAGTCACTTTCTCAGAGGACCAAGTCTGGTGCCTGTACCCAGCCCACACTCCATCGCAGTCACCCTGAACTCTTGACTCTGGCCCAGTCCAGCGCAAACATATATACCACATAGGCGCTTATTGCTTCTAAGCACTATTTCACAGTTTATTCTTTAAAAATTCATATCAACGTTCTTTTTTATTTGATTTTTGTTGTTTTGGTCTTGTTTTATTTATACAATTATGTTCTATTGTTCTAACCTGGTGTGGAGTTTTTTTGTGGTTTCACTGTGTTACTGTTTGAAGTGTTGCACAAATAATTTACTCTTTGCCTCTTAAGTTAAGCCTGACTGCTCTGTTCCTATCTACCAGAGGGTGAGCACAGGTTAATTCAGGATGTGTTTGTGACTTACCCTGACAAGGATTGTGGTTCCTGCTAGAGCAGGGTGCATACCTCTACCAACCAGAAACCCAATTTCTAACAGCAGATGAAAGGTGATACATCTTTACTATTTTCAACTCAAAGTGTTCAGGATGGGCGGTGAGAAGAAGAGGAAGCGTTGGAACAGGAAGCTCCGGTAAGTGGGGCTGGGGCCGGGTTTGGTGGGGGTAGATTTTAGTGGTGGGGGTTGCTTTTAGGGCTCAGGGAGGGGGTCAGGGTACTTTTAGGAAGGGGCAGGTTTTTAAGGCACGGGGAGAGTAGGTCGGGGTAGTTTTAAGAGCTGGGGATGGGTTTGGGGATCGTTTTTAGGAGTCAGTTTTAGGGCTCAGGGTGGGGGGTTGGGGTAGATATTTTAATTGGGGGCATGGTTGTAGGCCTCAAGGCAGTGGAAAGGGTTGGCCTAGTTTTATGGACAACACGTGTGTGTTTTAGGGCTCATGTTTAATTCCTATGGAATTTTAATGATAAATCCTCCTTAATGGTAAAGTCGAATTTATCATTACAATTTTGAAAATGCCACTTATAGAAAGTTGGCATTTTCCTGCTCTTGGCCCTGTATGCATGAATCCTGTCTTGGATCATTCTGGGGTGGGTGACAGCTGACCTTGGTGTATTCCCCCTAGACAGTCACACACAAAGGGGACTTAGGTGTGACTTGATGGGTCTTCTTGGGAGGATGGGAGAGAGGAGCTGGGCACAGCCTCACACTTACACCTGAAAAGTTGAGACATGTCCACACACAAACAGCTGCCTACCCCCATAGTGAGTCTAAAGCCAGGGCAGGAAGGGAAGACCTCTGTGCACTTCAAAGCTCTTCTTTGAAGTCTCCCCATTCCAAAGGTACCACTGGGTTTAAGAACTGGACTTCAGATCCTACCACTTCAGTACACTTCTGGTCTTGAGGATACCCTGCCAAGAAGAAGGACGGTCATGCTGCTGAACGACTGCCACTCTATGTGACTGCTGCTCTGGAAGAACTGATTTATTGCTGGGCTGACCTGCTGCCTGCTTTCCTCTCTGCCTGGGTGAGAAGGACTGGACCTGCCTCTCATGTCCCCAGAACCCAGAGTGACTCCAAGGGCTTGCTGGCTTGTCTCCTGATCTGAAGCCTCAGGGACATAAAACACTTCCAACCACCCTGCTCTTACACCTTGACCTTTGGAAGTGGGCCTCAGGTGTTTGCTTCAGCACCAACGCATCTTCAGCTGCAAGAGAAGAATCGACGCATCACTGGCGTTGTGAGAGCAGAATCAGCACATTGCCTTTGGAACCAGCGCATCACCCTTGGAACCAAAAAATCGCCGATATTGCATGGAGAAAATCGACGCATAGCATTTCGGAACCAGCAGATTGCCCTCTGAACCAATGCATCTTCTACTGCCGAAGCAGAGTCGATGCATCCCATTCGGAACTAGCGCATCGCCCTTGGTACCAACATATATCCACTGTTGCATGGAGAAAACCAACACATCACCTTCGCTGTGTGGGCCATTGCCGACACATCGCCTCATCTGCACCCCGCATCTTGTTGTCATCAACGCAACAAGTTACTTTCTCAGAGGACCAAGTCTGGTGCCTGTACCCGGCCCACACTCCATCGCAGTCACCCTGAACTCTTGACTCTGGCCCAGTCCAGCGCGACCATATATACCACATAGGCGCTTATTGCTTCTAAGCACTATTTCACAGTTTATTCTTTAAAAATTCATATCAACGTTCTTTTTTATTTGATTTTTGTAGTTTTGGTCTTGTTTTATTTATACAATTAAGTTCTATTGTTCTAACCTGGTGTGGAGTTTTTTTGTGGTTTCACTGTGTTACTGTTTGAAGTGTTGCACAAATAATTTACTCTTTGCCTCTTAAGTTAAGCCTGACTGCTCTGCTCCTATCTACCAGAGGGTGAGCACAGGTTAATTTAGGATTTGTTTTTGACTTACCCTGACAAGGATTGTGGTTCCTGCTAGATCAGGGTGCATACCTCTACCAACCAGAAACCCAATTTCTAACAGCAGATGAAAGGTGATACATCTTTACTATTTTCAACTCAAAGTGTTCAGGGTGGGCGGTGAGAAGAAGAGGAAGCGTTGGAACAGGAAGCTCCGGTAAGTGGGGCTGGGGCCGGGTTTGGTGGGGGTAGATTTTAGTGGTGGGGGTTGCTTTTAGGGCTCAGGGAGGGGGGGGTCAGGGTACTTTTAGGAAGGGGCAGGTTTTTAAGGCATGGGGAGAGTGGGTCGGGGTAGTTTTAAGGGCTGGGGATGGGTTTGGGAATCGTTTTTAGGAGTCAGTTTTAGGGCTCAGGGTGGGGGGGTTGGGGTATATATTTTAATTGGGGGCAGGGTTGTAGGCCTCAAGGCAGTGGAAAGGGTTGGCCTAGTTTTATGGACAACACAGGTGTGTTTTAGGGCTCAGGTGGGGGCTGGGGTCAGGGTAGTTTATGGTAGGTGGCAGAGTTTTTGGCCTCAGGGCAGGGGGAGGAGTAGTTTTAAGGGCAGGGCTGGTTTTATGCCTCAGAGCAGGTGGGTGAGGTAGGGGGTTAGAATTTTAGTGCTTAGGGCGGGGAGTCAGGGTAGTGGCGATCTTAACCACACATACCCCCTTACCATTCATTTCTTTGCAACAAAATTACATGGTAAAGGCATGGGTGGTGAAGGAATGCATGGTTAATCCTCATTCGTGATTCAGGCTGTGTGGTAGAGGCACGCATGGTTTAGCCATGTGTGTCTCTGTCACACAACTCTAAGAATTCCAGGGGCAGGGATAGTCCAGCTCATTAAGAGGGTTCTCCAAAAAGTGAGGATTTACCTGGGAAATGTTATTCTGCTTCAGTTACTGGGCCCATCAGAAACAAGTAATGAGGCTTATAGTTAGTAACCATCTAAAACATGATATAGACATTGTTTCACAAAGCTGTTAAGAACTAAGAATCAGATACCACCTGGCAAACACGATCTGCACATTATTTAATCACATGCAACAAACACCATCATAATAACTATCCAAAGAAATCAGGCAAACTCAAACAAGTTATGTTGACTTCCAAGAAATGTACATTCAGCCAAATGAATTCTTTTTTTAAAAACATCTGTTTATTGAATTTTGACAGGATACAGTACGATTTACTCAGAACCTTTTACAATATCATATACATACTTTCCTTTCATGGGTGTACCCCCCTTCCTCCGCCAGTCTTTTGCCGCCTTGCCTTTGTGCCATGGTGTCACGGGGGATCGTCCATCCGTTCCGCCCTCCGCTGCATTTCCCAGCTGGGTTCACACACAAGTTCCCTCTGTAAGTATTCCACATGTTCCAGATCTGTTTCTACTTCCTGGGGCACCCCTGCTTTCATACACTGTTTTTCTGCTATCATACACCAAGCTAGGTCCCTCATCCATTCTCGACAATTTGGTGTTTCTGGCCCCCCAAGTTTTTAGCTATGTTGCGCTTTGCGATTGTCAGCCCCGTTGTTACCCAGATCCTCCCTTTTTGCTAAGGTCTGTAGGTTTCCATACATTGAGGAGGCACCATCTCAGAGCAGGGATCATTTCTATCCCTGTGACCTCATTAATTTTTCATACTATGGTGGCCCAATATTGTTGTATGTGTGGGCAGTCCCATAGTATGTGGTAGTATGCTCCCTCTTGGCCACAACCTTTCCTACAGGTAGAGTCTTCTCCTCTACCCATTTTGATCAGACTGCTGCACTAGTAGCATATTCTATGAAGTATTTTTAGTTGTATTAGCCTGAATTAGCTCGAAATGGCTACTTCTTTCGGGGATGACAGAGCGTCTTGCCATTCCTCATCATCCAGCTCCCCTATGTCTGCCTGCCACTGTCCTCTGAGCTTAGTGAGGAGGTCTGGGGAATTATTAACCAGTTTCTGGTACGTTAGGGATATGACCTTCTTGCTCATGTGGTCTATTAGGATTCTGTCCTCTAGTGGGGAAGACTCTGGGAGTTCTGTAACCTTAGGAATTGCTGCTTTCAGTGCATGTTTAATCTGCAGATAGCAAAACACTTCAGTGTTGGACAGTTCGTATTCATGCTGGAGTGCAGCAAAAGATCTCACGTCTCCCCTTGCCCACAGATCTCCCACGTGGGATATATCTATTAGGTCCCATTTGCCAAAGCCTTGATATTTGCCCATAGCCCCTAATGTTTCTGAATCCCACAGTGGGGTGTGTTGTGTTATTTTGTTGCCCCATCCCATCTGTTTCTGAACCATATGCCAGAGTTGGACAGCGATTTTGGTTTGGCCCATCAGGGGAAGGTGCCGGGGTGAAGTATAAAGCGCTTTACTATATCCCCTCTTGCCTAAGACGTATCTATCCATTCGATACGTGGGCTCCTCCACTGATTGGTGTATACATTGGTTGATGGCTACCAATTGCGACGCCCAGTAATATTTACGTATGTCGGCCAATGCGATACCCCCATCGTACCATTCACAAACTAGTTTCTGGTGTGCGATTCTCTGAGGCTTTTACTCCCACAATAGCAGTCTTTGTTTACTTTCTATTGTTTTGAAGTACTTGGGGGGCACAGTGTATGGTGTGTTCTGTAGGATTTAGAGGAATCGGGGACGTGCCATCATTTTGAAGAGGGCCGCTCTCCCTAGCAGGGAGAGAGGCAGCGTCCTCCAGTGACATACATCTCCTTGTAGGCACTGTACGGGGGACACAGATTGCGGCTATTGAAGAGATCCGGGTCTACTGTTATGCGAACCCTCAGATAACGGAACCCCTCCATTACCACCTCTGCTGCACATTCCCTGGGAAGTGTGGGAGACGGTCCATGCATTACGTAAACGTTGGACTTAGCCCAATTGATATTGTAGCTCGAGTATCTGCCGAAGTTGGTGAATATATTCAACACCCTGTGAATTGAGGTTTTGGGGGATGCTAAGTAAAGGAGGATATCATCTCTGTATAGGGATATTCTATCTTCCCATCCATCAGTCTGTTGCAAGCCCCTAATCAATGGGTCCCTCCGGAGCCAGGAACCAATGGTTCCAATATTAAGGCGGAAATTAGCGGTGATAGGGGGCATCCCTGCCTTGTTCCCTTACTCAGGGGAAATCTGTGAAACGTTGTATTGTTAACCACAACTTGTGCTATGGGGTCAGAATAGAGAAGTCTGAGCCATGCCATGAAGTTGGGGTCAAACCCCATTTTTTTTAATACTGCAAACATGCATGGCCATTTCACAGTGTCGAAAGCCATACGGGTGTCAAGTGGCATGACCAGTGCGTCCTGTCTTAGCGTGTTTACCCTTCCCAGCACTCCATGGAGTCTACGTAGGTTGAGAGCTGTGTTTCGTCCAGGCATAAAGCCTGATTGGTCGGAGTGAACCAATTGCGGAATGACTTGGACCAGGCGATTGGCGAGTCGGATGGCTAGGATTTTGGTTCGGCATTAATTAATGAAATAGGACGATAGGACGCACAGTTGTCTTTCTGTTTTCCCGCCTTGTGAATCACTACTACGGAGGCAAGACGTTGGTCTTCAGGCATTATTCCCTTGGCACGACTTTCCAGGTACATGTTTTTAAGATGGAGGGCTTTCGTGGTTGTTGCAAGTTTATATAGCTCGTCTGAAGGCCGTTTGGCCCCTATGCTTTCCCCGATCATATGTTTCGGATCACTTGCGCTATCTCTTCCTTTGTTGTTTCACTCTCTGTTAGTGCCGAGGCCTCTGTATTGAGATTAGGGAGGGGTATGTCTGCAAGCAGTTCCTTGGCCTCCTCTGTTGTTGATTCCCCAGAGGGTGAATATACCTCACGATAATATGCGGCAAATGTGTCTGAAATCTGATGTGGGTCTCTAAGCATCTCTCCTTCTCTCAAGGCTACTGAGGTAACTAGTTTGCTGGCTTGTTCACGTCGGTCTAGCCAAGCGAGCAGTTTCCCTGTCTTGTCTCCCATTTCATATATTTTGTGTCTGGTTGCTGTATAGTGGGCCCTTGCTGCATCTGTGGCCAGCTCACGGTGTTCTTTTTTTTAGATTCAGAATATGTCTGGTCTCATCTGTGTTACTATCGGTTAAGACTGCCTCGATCTGCAGGAGCTCGCGCTCGCGGTTTTTGATCACTGATTTTTTCTCTTTTCTGTGTCCCACAACCAAGGAGATGGCTTGACCTCTTATCAAAGGCTTATATGCCTCCCATAAGGTCTATGCGGATTGGACCGACCCCACGTTTTCTGTGAAATTGTTTTTTGTTGTTTGAAGCAGTCCTTGTTTTACCCTGGGGACTTTGAGCCACCATGGGTCGATTGATGTCCTCCCCCCCTGCCGGGGTTTCACCTCTGAATAGACCGCCCAAAGCGGCAAGGGGCTCGATATTCCCCTTGCCAGGTGGTGTATTTCTCTAAACCTCCCCACCAGGTCTGACAATGTAATTATGTAATCCATTCTCGAGAGACTATTGTGTGCTCCCGAGTGGAACGTGTACTGTTGTATTGCTGGATTATGAGTTTGCCACGCGTCCACCAGCCCCATGGCGTTCAGGAAGTCGAGTAGTCATGAATTAGCCTGTTGTGTGGCCTGCGGTTGATATCTATCTGTCTGAGCTGACAGTGCAGCGTTGAAGTCTCCCCCAATCAACAGTTCCCCCACGGCAGATCCAACAGTATGTCTCTTATGTCTTGGAAGGCTTGTGTGTGCAGTGTTGGGGGACACAGAACGACATCATGTTTATCGTTCTCCCCTTTCATGTCCTTTACACTGCCGCATACCTTCCCAGGGTGTCTGCCCAGGTTCGGTCAATGGCCAAGGGAAAAGTCTTCCTCTGCAGTATTCCCACCCCTCTGGATCCTGTAGTGAAGCCTGCATGTACTATCAATTTGTATCCCCAAAGGTCTAGGGCTTTGCAGGAGTTACCGATAAAGTGTGTTTCCTGGAGTAGAACTATGTCAGGTGAGTGACGCTTAATGTATTGGAGTACCATTCCTCACTTGAGTCTATCCCCCAGCCCATTTATGTTCCAGGAGAGGAATCTCAGTCCCGGGCCCTTATCCGTATAGAGCGTTTCTATTGTGGTTTTTACCCTTCCTTCTCCCCTTTGCCCTCGGGCGTGATTGTATCATATGCTTGAGATGTTGTGGGTCACCCATGTTCCTTTTTACTGTATCTGGTTTAACCTGTCTAACACATTGTACTCTTCCTGTCAAACACTGAGAATTCCTGCCAACTAACCTGGAGTTGTCGTTCTTCCCATTCCCTCCCTTCCATAAACAATACAATTTAACACGATATATAAAATACCCCCATCCCTGCCTCCCTGCAAGCTGGGCCTAGAACTGCCAGAGTCCCCAACTATGCAGAGTTCCTGTTGCCCTTTCCCAGTCTGTGTCATGGGGGGATTCGGGTCTATTCCCCTGTGTCCACCATCCGGCCCTTATATCACTGGGGTACCAGTTTGAAACGATTCCATACTAGGTTAATGTCTATTTCCCTTTGTCTCTGCCTTAATGTTTCTTCCAGTTGTGACGCCAGGCTCACCTCAAAACCACATACTCAGCAGCGCCCATATCGTTTTCCTAAACCATGTAGGCCGTCTTCAATGTTCCACCTCTGGAGTCTGACCGCTTCCAATGACCTGCTGCATCTGTTCCTTAGGCTCCTGCAGAGGTTGTCTTTGTTTCTCCCGCAGGTCTTTCGGGCTCCTGCCTCCCACCACCCTCCACCCCTCCAGCTATTCCCTTGCCAACTCTGGTTTCTCGAAGAACCATGCTTTGCCCTCTGCCTCAATTCTTAATTTTGCTGGGAATATCATGGAATACTTCATTCCACGATTGCGCAGTTCCTTCTTGACCTCGTTATAAGACCGACGCTTCCGTTGGATTCTGACAGTGCAGTCAGGGAAGAAGATTATCACACTATTTTCAAAGTGAACTGGCGGTCCACTCCTTGCTGCCTGTAGAATAACATCCCTGTCTCTGAAGTTGAGCAGTCGGGCCAGGATAGGTTTGGGTGGGGCTCCGGGTATGGGCCTGCCTCCTTGGACCCGGTGTCCCCTCTGTACCAAGAAAAAATTGGAGAGGTCTCGTGATTGCATTTGTGTAGTTATGCGGTCTTCTACGAATAGGTCTGTTGCTGGCCTTTTTGCGTTCTGGTACTTCGATAATCTGAATGTTATAGCGGCTCGATCTTACCTCATAGTCATCCAACTTTGCTTCTATATCACGACAGGTGGTTTGGAGTTCTTTAACCTGATGCTGTGTAGTTTTCGAGTCACTCTGGAGCCCGGTCACTGTGGCCTCAACTGTGGCTACTTTGTCTCTTATCTTTCCCAGGCCTGCTCTAAGCAATGAGACTTAATTTGTGATGGTGTCCATTCTTTGCTCCAGGGATGAGCATTCTGTCATGATTGCTTTCATAATATCCTTGAGGGAGGGTTCATCATTCTTCCAGTGTGGCTGGGTAGGTGCAATAGGTGAAGGTGATATCTCCATTTCCACAGTGTGGCTTCTATTTGTCGTAAATTTGTCAAGTTTAGTCTGGTGCCCTCCTTTTGGTCCTCTCCCTTCCATCATCTCCCATGAGTGGGCGTGGTGGTAGTGATTTCAGTCTCTAGGCTCGCCCTCTCCGATCCACGTGGCTGGACCTCCTCATTTTCGCGGCCCACCCTGGGGGCCTCTCTTAGTTTTCTCTGCCATCCAGGGGAGTTGTGGGGGAGGACGAGGTGTCGCGCCCAGCAAGTCACTCTCCCCCGCTTTGTGACTCGCCTCCTTCATGCCCTCACTCCACTGTTTTGCTCAATGTTGTTCCCCTCTGCTTCATAGCCGTTGGGGGCGTGCCCCAGGCCCTTCGTGGATTCTGTGTGGTAAGCCGGTGCGTTTCGTTCTCTTGAGTGCGGTGTTTGGTGGGTGTGGGCCGGGCCGTGCTGTTCAATGTCTCCAGTAGGGAGCAAGGTACCTGTATCGTGTCTTCTTGTTCGACTTGCCTCCGGTGTAGTTCTGCACTACATGGCGGTTGCGGTTTCTAGGCTCTCTTTCAGCTGACTATGCGGCCGAGTCTCCTCGTTTCCCCGGTCCGCTCCAGGGGCCTTCCTGCTTTCTTCAGGCTCCCTCTGTTTACTCTGCTGTCCGGGGGGATTGTGAAGGAGGATGAGGCTTTATGCCCTGCGAGTCACTCTCTGCTCGCGACTCGCCTCCTCCATCCCCTCACTTAGGACGGCGCTCCGCCCCCACTCACCCATGCTAGTCCCCGGTTCTGCTGGCTGTGTAGGCCGCTGTCCTCGGCTGTTCCTGTTACAGCCCCCTGATCGGAGACACGGTCTCTCAGCGCCCATGATTCCAGTGAGGGGTTCAGCTTCTAATTCTGCTGCTGGTTCTGGTTCCCCATTATCGGATCAGTTGCTCGGATTTTTAGGGGATTTTGGTAGATGTCTCAACGGAGCTGCTCTAATTTGCAGCCATCTTCCTTGGTGCTTAGCCATGCCCCCCCCCCCTCAGCCAAATGAATTCTTGTTGTACATGAACATTTTGGAACAACAATTATGAATTCATGGCAACAGATGGATATCCCATGAACGCACCTCCAGATTGTCAGGAGGTTCTGCAGGAAACATTCCTGTTTACACTAAAAGCTCATAGTGAGAGGGCTGCTACTACAATTATCACAGACCTCTGTCCTGATGAATAAGCCTTTAGTTACTACTGAGGAGTTCAAATACCATTGACTTTGTTTGTTTTAGAATGACTACTCCATTCATTTTTCCAGCAAAATCTAAACAAATTGGATCCATTGTTTGACTGATTACCAACTTTCCAGCTCAAACTGTTCTTTTATTTTATGTATCCATTACAAGCCCTAATTGTTCTTTGCAGGTTTAATTAACACGAGCATTGGGTCATCACCACTCCTGTCCATGTAGCATCCTTGCTTATCATGTTTACATTTAAAAACTGTACAATCTGAAGGAACTCCTCCTGTTTACTGATTGTGAAATGTGTGACAGAACAGCTAAATTACATATCATCAAGAATAATCTCTAGCTTCATGCCAATCTTCTGCAAGTGCTATTGCACAGAATCATCAACCTTAACAATAATCAAAAACATACATGCAATAGCAGATCAGGGCCAGATGTACGACGCTTTTTAGCTCCTTTAAGGAAAACGGGCTGCATTTAAGAAAAAAAAGCTGCTTTATTTAAAAGCAGTCCCAGACATGGTGGTCTGCTGAGCCCAGCAGGGCCACCATCCCTGGGAGGGCCTGTCATTCCCAATGGGCTCGCAAATTGCGAGAGGCTCATTAATATTCATGAGCCTCGCAATTTGCTACCCCAATGGGAATCGCAAGCAGTGTTAACCCTTTCTATACTCATGACGGAGCGGTTCCGTCATGAGCCACGGTGGGCGTGTGCTCATGACGGAACCGCTCCATCATGGCGCTCCCCCAGGGGCAGTCCATCTAGCCCCCACAAATAGGGATGGCAACGGAAGAGTTTCCGCTGCCACCCCGACCCCCCCATGGAAATCCCATGATGTCAGCGCGCACAGCGCGCGCTGACGTCATCAGGAAGTCTCAGACGCTCTGGAAGCCATTTGCTTCCAGGCGTCCGACCGAACAAGGTAGGTTTCCTTGTTCCTGGGGGGGGTTTGCTTCATGCATCGAGGCATTGGGGGAGAGGAAAGAGTTTTTCCTCTCCCCTGATGTCTCTTTGTAGGGCATTTCTGCTTCAGGATCGCGCACAGAGTTATGACCGTGCAGCAGAAATGCCCCCACTAGGCACCAGGGATCAAGGGGGGCAGAAAACCCCACTAGGCACCAGGGATGGTATTTATTTTTAAATGGAAGCGACTGCTTGGGCAAGGGTCGCTTCCAAAGGGGCTCTAATTTATGCCATGTTTTTTCTGCCCCCCACTGGGGGCAGATCGGCCCGTTTATTTGGCCTTTCTGCCCTCAGGGGTGGGGCAGAAAACCCCACTAGGGATTAACCAGGGATTAATTAATTTAAATGGAAGCGACCCCTAGGGCAAGGGTCGCTTCCAAAAAGGCTCAAAATTTGTGCATGTTTTTTCTGCCCCCCCCCCCCCCCGGGAGCAGATCTGCCCGTTTTTTTTTACCTTTCTGCCCCCGGGGGGGGCAGAAAACCCCAATAGGCAGATCGGCCCGTTTTTTTGTTTTGGCCTTAATGTCCCCAGGGGGGGGGGGCAGAAAACCCCACTAGGCACCAGGGATAGTATTTATTATTTTTTTTAAATGGAAGCGACCCTTTGGGCAAGGGTCGCTTCCAAATGGGGTCATGTCTTGTGCATGTTTTTTTTGGCCTTTCTGCCCCCCCGACCCACTAGGCACCAGGGATTGTGTTTTTTAGTGTGTGGAAGCGACCCCTTGGGCCAGATTCGCTTCCAAATGGGGTCATAATTTGTGGATGTTTTTTCTGCCCTCCCCCGCCCCCCCCTGGGGGCAGATCGGCCCTTTTTTTGGCCTTTCTGCCCCCAGGGCTGGGGGGGGGGGCAGAAAACCCCACTAGACACCAGGGATTTTCTTTTATATGTAATGGAAGCGACCCCTTGGCCAAGGGTCGCTTTTAAGGGGGTTAAATTATGTTTATGTATTTTCTGCCCCCCTGGGGACAGATCTGCCCCTTTTTTGGCCTTTCTGCCCTAGGTGGGAGGGGGGAGGCAGAAAACCCTACTAGGCAACAGGGATCTATTTTTTTTGCAAGGGGGGAAAATTTCTGTCTGCTTTTTTCTGCCCCTCCTGTGAGACAGATTGGCCTGACAGAAAACCCCACCTAATCCCCATTTTTCTCAGCCCTATTTAAAGGCCCATCGGCAGATTGACCATGTGGGTAGTGACATAGTGTGTTATAATTTTAATTGTTTTATTTCTTGTGAATTGTAATTGTAATTTTTTATTTCTCTGTTTTATTCTAGTTCAAGGCTTTTGCTCTTTAGACTGTTCCAGGTTGCGGTTTCGTTACTGGTGGTTCTGCAGTTTGTGTAGTTGCATGTGTTTGGTAAGAGAATTTTTTTTGTACTATTTACTCTAAATGAGTTTAATTTCCCTCCATGAATGTGTTTTTTGCAAATGGTGTAATAATAGCAGCATGTTTGGCTTCTGTTTTATGAGTGTCAAAATCTTTTTGCATTAGTGCTCGATGTGTACTTTGTTGTCTTATGAGTAATTGGTTTTGTTTTTTCTTACTAGTGGGATACCGTTGCTTTTTGCTGTGTCTCTGCAGAATAGGTGCTGGTGAGTGTAGCTATCTTTGGCAAGAGAGTCATATTGTTTTTGAGTATATAGATCTTTGTGCTAAAGCCACACTTTGTTTATTACTTATTTTGCACAGTGTTGGTTGTTGTTGACTTGTTTGTGAAGTCTCCTATCTTAGTGAGGATTATGGCGAGTCGCAGGATTACTGCTCAGCAGGTTGTTGGTATGTTTTTCGAGTCTTCGTCTGACCATGGTTCAGAGACTGACTCTGCATCTGAGGCAGAGGAGGGAGTGGAAGATTCCCGTTGGAAGTGCTGATCCTGGGTTGCCCCAGACATGGTGCAGCCGGCATTGCCAGACTTTACTGGTGTTCCAGGGTGTACAGTGGATACTGAAAATCTTTTGCCGATAAATTTTTTTCAGTTGTTTATGGACGATGTATTTTTGGCAGAGATTGTTGAGCAGACTAATTTGTATGCTGTACAGTTTTTGAGATACAACAGTGCCAGCCTTAGGTCCCTCTCCAGAGATACTCGGTGGACTCCCATAAATCTGGATGAGTTGAAGAAGTCTTGGGTTTAACCTTTTTGATGGGCTTGCTAAGGAAGCCATCAATGTCTTCATATTGGTCTACTAGTCCCTTGATGGTAACAGCTATATTTCCGGCAGTCATGAGTCATGATAGGTATTTGCTTCTGCTTCGGATGCTGCATTTTGTCGATAATGGTTTAGCGTTTTCACGAGACCACCCTGATTGTGACCGTCTTTTTAAGATTCAGCCTGTCATTGATCACTTTGTAGATCGATTTTCTGAGATCTATGCCCCAGGGAAAGAACTAGCAGTGGATGAGTCTTTGGTCTTGTTCAAGGGCCGCTTGGTTTTTAGGCAATACATTCCTAGTAAGAGGGCACGCTATGGAATTAAGGTGTATATGCTGTGTGACAGTAGGACTGGATATGTCTCTAATTTCAGGGTGTACACCGGTAGGGATTCCAGGATTGACCCCACTGGTTGTCCGTCCACTTTTGGAGTGACTGAGAAAATTGTGTGGGAACTTGGTAGAGGACTTTTTAACAATGGTCACCATTTTTATGTAGATAACTTCTACACTGGTGTGCAGTTGTTCAGGGAATTGGCCAAAGTGGACACTGTTGCTTGTGGCACAATCCGCTCTAACCGTAAAGGTTTCTCAAAAGAACTTGTTTGTCAAAAGCTTGTGCAGGGACAGTGCAGTGCGTTGCGTAGCGAGGAACTTCTAGCTGTGAAGTTTTCAGACAGGAGAGATGTCTACATGCTGACTACCATCCATAATGAAAGCACTTCACTTGTGACTGTTTGGGGTCAGGTTGCTGAAGCGCGCAAACCTGCGTGCATTTTAGACTATAATAGGACCATGGGTGGTGTTGATAGAGTAGTTCAGCGGTTGGAACCTTACACTGCTCTTCGGAAGGCTTACATTTGGTATAAGAAGTTGGCTATCCATCTTTTCCACTTGGCAACCGTTAATGCTTTTGTTGTATTTAAGGATTGTTGTCCTGAGTCAAAGATGACTTTTGCTAAGTTTCAGGAGTCCGTAATAGGCAGCCTTGTTGTAGTGGAACAGGCAAGTGTTCCTAGAGTTGGAGTGGTGGAGGATGTGGCTACATTGAAAGATCGCCACTTTCCTGATCACATTCCTCCCACGCCCTCAAAAGACTTTCCCAGAAGGAGATGTAGAGTCTGTTGACGAAGAGGTACGCGGAAGGAGACTCGTATGTACTAACCCAAGTGTCCTTCTAACCCTGCGCTGTGTGTGCCTGCTTGTTTTAGAATGTGCCACACGCATAAGAATGTTTGGGAGCATCCATGAGTGGTAAAGTGAACTGCCTGGTCTGTATTGTTTTATATTTTTTGTTCAGTTTCAAGGTTGGCATTTGTGCAATGTATTTAGTTTCAGATTTTGTGTTAGTAGATTTGTGTCAAGTTACAATTTGTTTGTGTTTAATTTTTTGTATAAAAAAACCTAAATGTGATGGCGGTGTGTGTAGGATGGCGCTTGGCTGGCGGTGTGCGTGAACTGGCACTTGGCTGGTGGTGTGCGTGGACTGGCACTTGGCTGGCGGTGTGTGTGGACTGGCGCTTGGCTGGTGGTGTGAATGGACTGGTGCTTGGCTGCCAGTGTGTGTAGGCTGGCCCTTGGCTGGTGGTGTGCGTGGACTGGCGGTTGGCTGGTGGTGTGCGTGGACTGGTGCTCGGCTGGCGGTGTGCGTGGACTGGCGCTTGGCTGGTGGTGTGCGTGGATTGGTGCTTGGCTGGCAGTGTGTGAGTAGTGACTTGCTGCTGGTCACTACACACACTGCTAGCCAAACGCCAGTCCACACAATCCGTCAGCTGGTGTGGTTGCTGTGTCAGGCATGTGGGCGTGTGAAAGTGGTGGGCCTTGAATGGCGCTGTCTGCTGGTGTGAGTGTTGTAATGTGATGGGTCCGCGGCTGGCGGTGTGAATGGTTTTGTATGTGTCACACGTATGAAAGGTGTATGAATGGCCTGAAAAGAGGTTGGTGCCTTGTCGTGGCTTTACAGCTCACGAGCTGTGAGTCAATGGTTCAGTTTCTCATCCTTTCAATTATTAACAGTGCATTTCATTTCATCACTCACCCTCGGGCCAAATCCAACCAGTATGTATGTGTGCTTGAGGAATAGATGGTTGTGCAGTAATATTTGTCTTTTTTGTCTCTCTGCCAAGGTGTTCATTCCATCTAAGAAAAACCTACCAACGGTAGATATTGTCGTAAACTAAACACCCATGGGAGTACATGGTGATGTCTCTCTTGTGGATCCCAACAAGTTATCTTACCCACAATTGGACTCCCCAGGGTGTCTAGTTTTCAGAAATGTGTGGGCTTGGTAGGTTTCCCTAGATGGCCGCCGAGCCCGGGGCCAAAATCTCATGGGACCCCCTTGCAGAACCAGGTTGTTTTTGTAATAGGTAATTTTGATGTCTCCGCAATACGTTTTGGGCCCTTGCCTGTTGCGGGTACTTGACCCATCCACACAAGTGAGGTACCATTTTTCTCGGAAGACTTCGGGTAATGCGGGGTGGGTGGAATTTTGTGGATCCACGCAGATTACAGAACTTTCCACCACAGAAATGTGAGGAAAATGTGTTTCTTTTGACACATTTTGAGGTATGCAAGGGATTCTGGGTATCAGAACCTGGTGAGAGCCAGACAAGTCACCCCATCCTGGATTCCCCTAGGTGTCTAGTTTTCAAAAATGTATAGGTTTGCTAGGTTTCCCTAGGTGCCGGCAGAGCTAGGGTTCAAAATCTACAGCTAGGCACTTTGCAAAAAAAGGGTCCGTTTTCACTGTGAAAATCTGGTGTGTCCACGTTGCATTTTGGGCCGTTTCCTGTCGAGGGCACTAGGCCTAGCCACACAAGTGAGGTACCAATTTTCTTGGAAGACTGTGGGGAATGCAGGGTGGGTGGAATTTTGTGGATCCACGCAGATTCCAGAACTTTCCACCACAGAAATGTGAGGAAAATGTGTTTTTTTTTTACAAATTTTGAGGTTTGCAAAGAATTCTGGGTAACAGAACCTGGTGAGAGCCAGACACGTCACCCCCTCCTGGATTTCCCTGGGTGTCTAGTTTTCAAAAATATATAGGTTTGCTAGGTTTCCCTAGGTGCCGGCAGAGCTAGGGTTCAAAATCTACAGCTAGGCACTTTGCAAAAAAAGGGTCCGTTTTCACTGTGAAAATGTGGTGTGTCCACATTGCGTTTTGGGCCGTTTCCTGTCGCGGGCACTAGGCCTACCCACACAAGTGAGGTACAATTTTTCTCTGAAGACTTTTGGGAATGCGGGGTGCATGGAATTTATTGGATCCATGCAGACTCCAGAACTCTCCATCACAGAAATGTGAGGAAAATGTTGTTATTTTTTTACATATTTTGAGGTTTGCAAGGGATTCTGGGTAACAGAACCTGGTGAGAGCCAGACAAGTCACCCCATCCTGGATTCCCCTGGGTGTCTAGTTTTCAAAAATGTATAGGTTTGCTAGGTTTCCCTAGGTGCCGGCAGAGCTAGTGTTCAAAATCTATAGCTAGGCACTTTGGAAAAAAAGGGTCCTTTTTCACTGTGAAAATGTGGTGTGTCCACGTTGCATTTTGGGCCGTTTCCTGTCGCGGGCACTAGGCCTACCCACACAAGTGAGGTACAATTTTTCTCTGAAGACTTTTGGGAATGCGGGGTGCATGGAATGTATTGGATCCACGCAGACTCCAGAACTCTCCAAAAACAGAGATGTGAGGAAAATGTTATTTTTTTTACATATTTTGAGGTTTGCAAGGGATTCTGGGTAACAGAACCTGGTGAGAGCCAGACAAGTCACCCCATCCTGGATTCCCCTGGGTGTCTAGTTTAAAAAAATGTATAGGTTTGCTAGGTTTCCCTAGGTGCCGGCAGAGCGAGGGTTCAAAATCTACAGCTAGGAACTTTGTAAAAAAAAGGGTCAGTTTTCACTGTGAAAATGTGGTGCGTCCATGTTGTGTTTTGGGCCGTTTCCTGTCGCGGGCACTATGCCTACCCACACAAGTGAGGTACCATTGTTCTCGGCAGACTTTGGGAAATGCGGGGTGGGTGGAATTTTGTGCATTTACGCAGATTCCAGAACTATCCACCACAGAAATGTGATGAAAATGTGGGTTTTTTGACAAATTTTGAGGTTTGCAAGGGATTCTGGGTAACAGAACCTGGTGAGAGCCAGACAAGTCATCCCATCCTGGATTCCCCTGGGTGTCTAGTTTTCAAAAATGTGTAGATTTGCTAGGTTTCCCTAGGTGCCGGCAGAGCTAGGGTTCAAAATCTACAGCTAGGCACTTTGGAAAAAAAGGGTCCATTTTCACTGTGAAAATGTGGTGTGTCCAAGTTGCGTTTTGGGCTGTTTCCTGCCGCGGGCACTAGGCCTACCCACACAAGTGAGGTACCATTTTTCTTGGAAGACTTTGGGAAATGCGGGGTGGGTGGAAGTTTGTGGATACACGCAGATTCCAGAACTTTCCACCACAGAAATGTGTGGAAAATGTGTTTTTTTTTACAAAGTTTGAGGTTTGCAAGAGATGCTGGGAAACAGAACCTGGTGAGAGCCAGAAAAGTCACCCCATCCTGGATTCCCCTGGGTGTCTAGTTTTCAAAAATGTATAGGTTTGCTAGGTTTCCCTAGGTGCTGGCAGAGCTAGGGTTCAAAATCTACAGCTAGGCACTTTGCAAAAAAAGGGTCCGTTTTCACTGTGAAAATGTGGTGTGTCCACGTTGCGTTTTGGGCCGTTTCCTGTCGCGAGCACTAGGCCTACCCACACAAGTGAGGTGCCATTTTTCTCGGAAGACTTTGGGGAATGCAGGGTGTGTGAAATTTTGTGGATCCACGCAGATTCCAGAACTTTCCACCACAAAAATGTGAGGAAAATGTGTTTTGTTTTGACAAATTTTGAGGTTTGCAAGGGATTCTGGGTAACAGAACCTGGTGAGAGCCAGACAAGTCACCCCATCCTGGATTCCCCTGGGTGTTTAGTTTTCAAAAATGTATAGGTTTGCTAGGTTTCCTTAGGTGCCGGCAGAGCTAGTTTTGGGCCGTTTCCTGTTGCGGGCACTACACCTACCCACACAAGTGAGGTACCATTTTTATCGGGAGACTTAGGGGAACACAAAATTGTAGAGCAGCTGTTATTTCCTATTGACTTTCGATACATTTCTGCCTTCAAAATGTAAGACAATGTGTAAAAAAGAAGTCACTTTGAAAAATGACCAATAATTAACATGCTGGCATGGGTACCCACAATTTCGGAGATGTGCAAATAGCTACTGTTTCTAAACTGTATATTTTGTTCCCATTTCAGAAATACATAGGTCACTTTCATACCGATTTTTCTCTGTTTATATTTTCCCAAATGAATTGCTATATACCCGGTACACAATAAAAAACCATTGCAAGACGCTGCTCAGTTATTGGCTCTGAGTTCCTCGGGTTCTTGGTGAACCTACAAGTCCTATATATCCCCACAACAAGAAGGGTGCAGAAAATGTAACGGTATATTGCTTTCAAACATCTGTCCTACTTAGTAGAAGTTACAGGTGAAAACGTTGGCACAAATGGCTGTTTTTTTAACTCATTTTCAATTTTTTCTATTTTCAACTGTTAGTTTCTATACAAAAACCTTGAAGGATCTACACAAATGACCCCTTGCTGAATTCAGAATTTTGTCTACTTTTCAGAATGTATAGTTTTCCAGGATCCATTGTTGCTATCATACCTGTTTTTACCATTAACTGGAAGGAGGTTGAAAGCACAAAAAATAGCAAAAATAGGCTATGTTCCAGAAAAATGCCAAAACTGTGTAAAACATTTTGGTTTTCTGACAAAAGTCTGCTTGTCCCTGAAAGCTGGGAAGATGGTGATCTCAGCACCACAACCCCTTTGTTGATACCATTTGCAGGGAAAAAAACAGACGCTTTCATCTGTAGCACTTTTTTCCCATTTTTCCAACAAAAACCAAATTGTAGCTGTATTTTGGATAATTTCTGGGTCCCCTCCAGGGGAATCAACTAACATTGGGTACCTTTAAAATCCCCATGATGTTGGAAGAAAAGGACGCAAATTTGGCGTGGATACCTTATGTGGTCAAAAAGTTACAGGGGCCTAAGCGCAAACTACACCAAACAGCCAAAAAAGGCTTAGCACAGGGGGGGAAAAGGCCTAGCAGCGAAGGGGTCAAACACACTGTTGAACATGCCAAATAGCACCTCGCAAATTGAGAGGCGCAAATGCGACGCAATTTGCAAGGCGCTATTCGGCAGGTCGTACATCTGGCCCAAGAATCATTATCAATTCAACAAACAGTCTATTTTTTAAGTAATTCTTTCTTAATTTACCATGGTATACAAAACTGATTACAGTATCAAGATAAAGTAGGTCTAATGCAGTAAGTTTAGGACAAACCGACAGACATTCTCGACCTATCCTTTTTAGGTATGTTGTACATTACTCTTCACTTCCAAACAGAAGAGCCCGTTACCCCTATCCTGAACTCTGTGAATATCTTCTACTCAGGAGAGGACAGGAGTGAAATGAGCCATTATCACCTATTAAGGTATACATATAGAGAGAAGGAATGGAAGAGGAGGAGAACAATAGAGAGACAAGTAAACAAGGGAAGGTGGACAAGAGAAGGTAAGACAGAAGGCCTATAAAATAAGTGCAATAGTACATAGTACAAAATTCTCCCCTCGAATCCTCAAAAAGTACATCATACAATATATCTTTGTTCTGACACATCATATTACTAAGTACACCAGCCTTGCACCAGCATCCACGGGGACCAAGTGCCTACAGCACCACCCGCGGCAGGAGGGCCGCCCACGATCTGTTTTCACGCCTGGAGGCGCACAAAAGGGCCACTGCACTCCCGCAGCGTGGGACACCAGCCTTGCACCAGCATCCACGGGGACCGAGCGCCTACAGCGCCCAGCACCACCCGTGGCAGGAGGGCCGCCCACGATCTGTTTTCGCGCCTGGAGGCGCACAAAAGGGCCGCTGCACTTCCGCAGCGCGGGATACCAGCCTCGCACCAGCATCCACGGGGATCAAGCGCCTACAGCACCCAGCACCACCCGTGGCAGGAGGGCCGCCCACGATCTGTTTTCACGCCTGGAGGCGCACAAAAGGGCCGCTGCACTCCCGCAGCGCGGGACGCGCCCGGGCCAAGGGCGGGCCCGTCTGCGCCCGTCTTAGACCGGAAGAGACTGGGCTGGGCCACTCCCCCTTGGTTTTGAATATGGATGAAGGCCTGTTGGAAGAGCAAGCAATCAGCAACTTAACCCAAGGTTAGTGCTCACATAATTGAGTTGTGTTTGTTCTCCCGCCAAAAACTACAAAGGATCTATCTATCTATTGTACTGTTAAGGTGCACCTTACAAGCAGTTATGGGCAAACGCACCCCTTTAGTGAAAGACTCCACTACCTGGCAAAGTGCTACTTTGCACAATCCACTGCACAACCCACAGCAATTGACAAAATGCTCCAGAGGGCAATTGGAGCTGTCTCCACGGAAATCGAGCGTACAGAGAGGCGTCTCTCATTAACACTGATCATAGCTCCAAGCCCCACTCCTTCTGAATCCGGCACCCTGCCCCCATCCCCAACACAATCTATGGTCCCAGAGCCCCTAAGGACACGAGCACAGACAGGAGTGGGTTATGCTCCTAAGACCCTTTTGGGGAGCGGTGGAAAGAAGAAAGGGGAGAAACTCAAATCTATTACAAACAAGGGAACCAAGCGGAATAATCAAGCATCTGGCATGTCACCAAACAGATCTTTGGGGGAATCAGGAACTGGGGACCCACTACAGATGACCCCAGAGCAACCATTGTGGGTGTCAAAGTTGGTGATGGACCTTAAAGTGCATTTTAGATCTGTTGTAAAAGATGAACTTGATGTTTTAATGGATCAAATTGATAAACTATCGTCAGCGGTGGACCACTGGGTGGGAAAGGCAGACTCAACCCTTAAAGTAGCCGAGACAACTAAATCCCTTGTTAAAGAGCTGATCTCGCATACAAACAAGGTAGCTACATCAGCATTAAATATACCGCCCATCCCCGCTAGGTCCAATATAATCAACCAGGGGGACGCAGCTCCCTCTCTGAGATCGCCCCCACCACAGAGCCTAGATCCAGCTATCCCCCCAGAGGCTCCTTCGATGTCCACCCCTGAACCTGTTACTAGTTTACCCCCGCCCACAACAGGATCATCCAATTCACAGCAAGTCGGCAAAACTAAAGAGGCCCGTGACAAGATTCCATCTTATATAAAATCCAGGGAAACACAGTCTGCACTACCATGTATCAATCTACCCCAGCCTCTACTCCATATGTTATTGTGTTATCAGGAGTACCCGAGCTGGAAAGGGGGTCTGGGGAATCCCATTCTGAACTCAAAAACAAATGTATTCACTGGTTAACAAAATATAGGCATTTCCCCTTTAAAGATGTAAATAAAATTATATTCACACGCAGGGTAAGCTGGCTGGGGTGGAGGCCAAAGGATATAGCCGGGGACTGCATAGTGATCAATTTTAGGGATACTCGGGCTGTCCAATACATCCTAGATTGGGGCTACCAGAGGGAGGCTGGGGGTATTACTTCTCTCCCCCTGGGATATTTCTTCCCTTCTAGGCTTATGCCGCGCAATGTGGGAGGTTTGGCCAATGATTGGGGAACGAGTGATCAGGGCGGCCCCATGCCTCAAATAGGCCGGGACCATCCTACACCACTCATATACAACCTCCCTGTCGCCAACATATTTAGCCCTCTAGATTCGGTAGATTGACTAAGGTCCATTAGGCCCTTCCACAAAAGTCCCAGTGATAACTATGAGTCTAGAATGAGACTATCGAATCAGGACGGGCCAGCGCTAAAGGGTGGTTATGGAAAGCAGAATAAAGATAAGGAGTTGGTCCCTGAGGGCAGCCCAACAGATTCCACTCCTACCCTAATCAGCAATCCAAACTTGGCTAATGAATGTAGCTTCAAGGGAGGGGTAGCGCCCAAAGATTTACACCAGGCCCAACTAAGGGCAAGCCTTCCCCCTCAGGCTCCTTTGGTCAACGATGTAGGACCACCAAGCATGCAGATTTTATCCTGGAACATAGCAGGACTTACCTCGAAACTGGATCTCCCAGATTGGGGGTTATTTATAGACCAGCATGAATTATGTATGTTCCAGGAAACATGGGCAAGGGCAGATGCACATAGAGTGGGCTATGCGTCGTACAGTACCCCAGCAGTTCAGGGGGCTAGGGGGAGACCTTCTGGGGGCTTGTGCACCTGGGTTGGCGTGCACCTTGGTTACGAGGCCAAACAGATAGAGACTTCGGCTCCTGATATTTTATGTGTCTTTTGTCATTCTCTACCTCAATTAGGATTGCTTTAATTAATGTTTACTCAAGGCCGGTTTGCTATGGGCAAGTTTCCCCCACTCTTGACCACTTAATCTCTTTTCTCCCAACTATACCGGAGAACTATTGGGTCATTATAGGCGGGGATTTTAACTGTCAATTCGAGCCTCTGAACGGCTTGTCCACAAGCATTACAAGTGAGGAGGATTCAGTTTGGGCAGTTCCAGATCCTAATATTCTACCAACATGGGCATGGACTCCTTTGGTCCTACAAATGAACGCACTCGTACTAAGCCATTCACTGAGGGCCTGTAATGGTCGATCGGTATCTGATAGTCCCAGGAACTTTACCTTTAACAGACTCGGCCAGGCATCGATCATAGACTACATTCTGGTAGATGTTAGATCATGGCACAAGGTCCTCGATTTTAAGGTCACCTCACGTCACGAGAGTGACCATAATGCTCTGGTCTTAGAAGCATCCTTGCCGCTAGTTGAAGGTCATCATAGCACATCTTCAAAATCTGACTCTGGCTTAGTATTGGCCAATGGAGGGAGGAGAGTACGCTGGGGGGAATTTGCACAATCACAGGACAAAGTGGCATCCCTATACCAACAAACTGTTCCCTTTCTCGAAGCTGCGTTCCAACTTTCTGTGACCAGCGGCACCCTAATTTCCCAAACTAGAGTTGCAAATAATCATCAGGATTTGCTTTCTGCCCTGGCACCTTTTTTTCTTAACAGCAAAAGGCCTAGGCTGAATTCCAAACCAAGGCACCCATGGTTTAACAAACACTGCAAGGAAGCCAAGCAAGCCCTTTTAATCTCTATTAGAACCAATGATAGGCTACAAATTAAGGAAGCTAGGAAATATTATAAAAATAGTGTAGCCAAAGCCAAAAGCAACTGGGAAAGTGAAAAATGGGTTGCCATTAAAACAGCGCTAGATAGCCATGACATGAGGGCCTTTTGGTAAATCTGAAGGTAAATTGGCCATTGCGCCAAATTTAGGGGAAGAAGTTTGGAGAGCCCATTTTAAATCTTTATATACTAGGACAACTGAGGAAGTAGGACAGGAGGAAACAAACCCTATTTACTCAGAGTTGCCAAATCGAGATGTGCCACTCTGCTCAATGAAGGAGATTACAGAGGCACTGGGCAAGTTATTACCAGCTAAGGCGCCAGGGCTGGACAAGATTCCTGGCGACCTTTTCCGCTCTGAGCCCTCAGTATGGGCACTTACTTGTGGTCACTTTTCAATGCTGTTTTGCAAGGCATGGCGCTGCCCTCTACTTGGGCAGGGGCAGAAATTATCCCAATTTATAAAAAGGGCTCACCGCTTAATCCAGCCAACTATCGCCCCATAAGCCTTTTAGACGTTAGTCAAAAAAAATGTGCACGCGTTCTCTTGGGGCGTTTGCAATCTTGGCTGGAAGAGAGTAACGTATTAACACCTCTACAAGCAGGGTTTAGGGCCAAGATCTCTACTATTGATCAGATCTTTAGATTACAACTTATCCACTGGAAAACCGTGGTCCTAGAGGGTGGCAGCCTCTACCTCACATTTGTGGATCTTAAATCCGCTTTCGATCTAGTCCAGAGGGATCAATTGTGGGGCATACTACTGGACATGGGAGTTCCAGAGTATCTCTGCTACCAGTTGAAACGCCTCCACCAAGATAATTATGCACAAATAAGATATGGCAAAAAGGGTGAACTCTCTGCCCCTTTCCCCGTAGAGAAAGGGGTGCGCCAAGGATGTGTTTTGGCCCCAACACTCTTTTTCCTTTTTATAAGTGGCCTAATAGAATCCTTGCTGGCTGGGAAAGATATCGATGCACCCGGATTAGCGAACCGCAAAATTCCAGCCCTCATGTTTGCGGATGATACGCTTCTACTATCCACATCTCCTATGGGCATGCAAAGGGTTCTTGATGTATTTAGCACTTTCTGCAAAAATCGGGGATTGGAGATCAATTTACAAAAAACCAAGTATATGGTTTTCAACGCAAACACCACGAATTGCCCAAATCCCCGACTAGATGGAAGGGCCCTAGAGAGGGTGTCTATTTTTGAATATCTAGGGATTACACTAACCGAAAAAATGGAATGGGGGACACAAATAAAGAAAGCCAGTCTAAAACTGACCCAGTCTACGGGAGGTATCATAAAAGTTTACAAGAGCTGCACGCATAAAGTGATAGGTCCTGCAGCAGAAAGTTATAAGACACAGGCAAGGGGTGCAGCCTTGTATGGGGTAGAATTATGGGGCCACTGTTCATCTACCTCTTTATCATTGACAGAGAATTAATTTCTCAGGCAACTGTTGGGTCTCCCCACTAGCTCTCCATTAACACCCCTCAGGATGGATCTAGGTATTAGCCCTATAGCAGATGTAGCCTCTTCTAGACCTCTCCTATATTGGCGACGCCTCTGGAGTACCCCCGAACTAGCCGAATACAAAGAGGAGTTGAAGGATCTTATGAGGCTACAAGGTGTGGGGAAACTCCCCTGGCTAGCCCATATTAGGAACACTTGCCAGGCTCTGGGGAGGGTAAACATGTGGACATCTGCTGGAGAAATCTGTCCTAAGATCCCCAGAAAGGCACTCCTCGTGACCTATAGAGAATTCAAACTGGCCCAACTATGGCGGGGGACCAAGCTTGGTTGCCTAACTTCTAGGTTCTTGGAAGTAAAACAGCAATATAGGCTAGAACCAGCGCTAGATTATATTCAACCACTTCTAGCAAAGAAGCTTTTTCTCCAATTTAGACATAGGGGGCTCCCGCTTTGAACATTTACCAATAAGTGGCAGGGCGCCCATATTCTAGATTGCCCAGGGTGTGACCAAGCTGAGGAAACTGAAATGCACGTACTGTTCGTCTGCCCCGCATATGGGAAGTCAAGGTCTCGCTGGCTGCTACAATTGTGTAGGAATATGGGGTCCAGACATTGTACTGAGGTGTTTAGGCTTTTTAAGTACGATACCGATATACCTATTGTGTTCTCCATCTCGCGGTTTTTATGCTCCATGTGGTGCATTCGTAGAGCCATTCTAAAGAAAGTCCCTACAGGAAATTCTTAGATTTTCAGCAATTATTAGTCACGCTATGTTATGCACCTCTTAAAACAATGTGGTATGTATACATTGTATTACATGTTTATCCCTACCGCAATCTATCTATTATTGCCAAGGTGTTTTGCAATTTTTATAATTTTAGTTGTTTTAAATTGGCATCCCTATTATTCTTTTTCTAGTAACTATTAGATAAGAATAAAGTTTTAGTACCAAATAGGTGTTTTTAATCCTTAATGACATAGTCTTTTGCTACAGCAAGTGTTTCTGCCCCCCACTTTGCACCAAGTGTAGAAATCATGTATTCTATGCACATTGCACAATCTCCTGCTACAGAATACTGAGCAGGCCTGGGGGAGCTAACTCAAGAACACAGTCAAAATTTGCACATTGATAGTGTTTTTAACAAACAAAAAAAAGAGAAACATAGTATATAGTTTTTAAGTTGACGTGCTGTATTTTGCTAAAATGTATCGTACTGTTTTATGTGCTTTTATGGCCTGTATGGTCGAAATAAAGATTTTTTGACTGACTGACTGACTAAGTAGTGTCTATACAAATCAGTATACAGACATCCCACTTACAACTACAACTACAGTCAGCCCATTCCTGATAATACTCTCTCCAGAAATTCCCACAAGTGAAACTCAAAAGCTTTACTTCATGGTTTTGTCTCCTTTTGGCAAGACCTGGAACATTTGATGGTTACTTCATAGAATGTCCCACATCAGGTAGAGACTCACAAGACCAGGCTTAGGCATGATAAGTTTAGTCTCTTGAAACATATCACATATAGCACCCAACAAGTGACCCATAGTTGAATATGTTTCCGCTTGGAATGTTTTATGCTCCTAACTTCCAACACAATGTCAAATAGAAATGGGGTCTATCACCTCTTATAGCTGAAGAAGGGCAAATGAGAGGATGGGGGAGTGTTGTGCACACTGAGAAGACTATCCATGCCACAAGTTTCATGCAAAATGACTTGTAGCCATTCATCAAGGACATAAGATGTGGTATGAACTCATCTGGGTCATTAAGTGTCAGAAGCACGTCATCTGCATCTAGCATCACTTTTAATTTTCCAGCTGATGTCTCTACTCTCTGTAGCTGATCTGTTTATCTAATGGCAGGTGCTCGCAGTTCCTTGGCTAGTTAGAACAGGACAGGGCCAACTCTAGGGGAGTGTGTGATTGGGGCCACCGTAAAGGGTGCTGACTTCAGGGGGCATCGATTTTGCCAGTTTATTTTGGTTTTAAAAGCACCTGCAGCAGAGTTCCTTGCCTCCAGTAATTTCCAGGCAACAATAAAAATGTCAAGATTACTCCGGTGATTAATGTTCTTCCTAGAGAGAGATCAGAGTTTTATCTAGTTAAGGTTTTGACTGATCATAAAATAGCACAGAGGGTTAATATGCCTGCTGCAAAGAACGTGTACCATGCAGATCACAAAGTGCATAAAATGTAAATAGGTCAGTGGGTTACTGTTTTTCTAAGAGACATTCTTTTGCTACTTGCAGTTTATCAGTTAAAATCCTAATATAGAACAATGAATTATTAACTGTCATCAAAGAACTGCATGCACACTGCAAAGTATAGATTAGAGCATAGATTAATGTTGCAAAAAGGGTTCATTTGGGTAGAAATCAATTCTTAGTATTAAAGAGAACCCCCAACTAAGTGTTCCGTTTTCAATTCTGAGTTTGTGCTTCTCCAGGCTAAGCACTCATATACTATACTGCCTACCAGTATGGATGACATGTCACTCCTACACCTTATGGTCCTCTGGCGTATGTAACAAATCCTATACACTGATTTATGTATGCATGATTGATTGTCTCTGTGTGTGATGCAAAGTGCTCTGACACCCTAGACTGGTATGAGTGGTGCTATATAACTAATGAAATGCATTTGAAAGAGAGTGGTTATGGAGACTTGAGGGGCACTGTTAACAGCTGGTGCTAAGGGAATCCATGGTGAAGGTGGCCACCACCTCCACCATGGATGGGGGGGCACCAACAAACATTGTCTCACCGGGCGCCACCAATGCAATGCCAGCACTGGAACAGGTGCAGGGAAAGAGGGCATCCCTGCCTCATTCCTTGATGAATCGGGAAGGTGTGGGACATATGGGCCCAGCAATTTATTTGCACAGTCAGGTCCGTATACAGACATTTTTTTTAGCTATGAAGTTTGACCCCATCCCAGCTCTTTCAAGTGTATGGAATAAATATCCCAACTTAACACTATCGAACACTTTTTCCGCTTCAAGTGATAATAGGATCTTACCGTCTGAGTCATTTCACACCTGACACAGGACATTGGCCAAAAAATACATATGGTTCCGTGATGAGTGGCCAGGCACAAAGCCCACCTGGGATTCATGGATAAGGCTATGTGGAACTCTTTTCAACTGGTTTACCAGATTCTTGGCCAGCACTTTCATGTCAGTGTTGATTAATGATGCAGGGCGATTGCTGGTGCACTGTGTAGAATTCTTATCTGCCTTTACTTTTAGACTGATTATCACCTTATTATTCTTAGCCCCTAATCTCCCTGTCTCTTTCACTTCCCTAAAAACTTTGTATAGCAGGAGTGCTATGGTTAATTTTGACATTTTGTACAACTAATTGGGAAACCCATTGTCACTCTGGGCTATGTTTTATGACAGTTCTGAAATGAATTCAGAGATCTGTTTCACAGTTATTTCTCTAATAACCTCCCTTCATCAGAGAGGGTGCGGTGATATATCCCTTCCAGGAACACATTTCAGCTTGAATATCTTCAGAAGCTTTTGGGTGGTATCAGCCACCTAGGAGGCATGCAAAGGTATCAGCTATCTCTATCAGATACATGACTAAGGAGCCCCTCCCATGTCTGTCATCAGGTATGGCTGCATGTGCCTCTTGCTATATTAAATGTGTCATCAACAACCGACATGCCATTTCTCCGTGTGCATGGTGCTGCCATTTCAGGCACATTAAGGAGTATTGCACCTGTGAAGTAAAATGGGAGTTTAACTCAAACTTTGCTTTTTATATTTGTGGAAGTAATAATGTCATGGGCTGACTGATATATTTTGTTGTAGAGGCTCTAATGTCTGATTGCAGTCTTTTATCATTGCACCCCTCAATGTGGCCTTACACGCTGCCCATATCACTTGAGATGATGAGACCGAGCTCTTCTTTCTGTCTAGGTAGGTACGTAGATGCAGGGGTGGCTGGTACCCTTTGAAAGTGGTGAAGGAAGCAAAGTTCCCCACCACTTCCCAAAAAACAAAATTAAACAACCTCACCCTCCAAAAGCCCAAACTAAAACAACCCCTCCCTCCAAAAGCCCAAATACAAACAACTCCTCCCTCCAAAAGCCCAAAATTAAACACAAAGTAAACTACATGCCTTACAGATTTAATATATAAGAACTGTAAGTAAATTGCACTGCCCCAAGGGCTACGACGCGTCCTCCTTGGTGTTCTCCTGCAGGCTGTGGCAGGAAGAGCTCCCCCAACCAATACAGACGGTGCCCTTCTGCTGTTAACCAGCATGAGAGTAACACCAGGATTGGATGGAGCGGGTTGCATTGACCCTCCTTCAGGCCCTGGAGGCCTATGCTTGCTCTCCAACCAGCTGTTTAAGACAGCTGAGTGGAGAGCTGCAAAGTGTGCATGTAAGGCTTGCCATGGTAACACAGCTTGCCAAACAGACATGCGTACTTTGCAGTGTTTGCCCAGTCCTCCATGCTGCCAATCGGCAGCACAGGACAGTCAGGACATGCCCCCATTTCTCCTGGCTCAGGGGGGAAGCCTGCAGCTGCTGCCAGCCATGCTAAGTGCTCAAAATAAAGTGGCAATGAAATCATTTCATTGCCATTTTATTTTTAGCACTTAGCGTGACTCGCAGCAGGCGGGGGGCGATGCTCCCCCACCCGCATAAAAAAAACGCTGCTGCATAGGTGGCTTATTAATGTCTGTTTAACTGCAGGCATTTTGTGTTTGAATTCATTCATCCTCCATCTCTAAGAGGCAGGGGGTACATGTACCATCGCTAACTCCAGTAACACTGGCCTGAACATTCTATATATGGGTCCAAATCAAGATTCCGATATCCTCCTATCACCACTCTTGTGAAGCCAAATTCTGTAAAAAGCCTAGAGAAAAAGGAAGGAAGTGAGCTCTGCCTGCGTTGGGTGCATATATAGATCTCACTATAAGTATAGTGCCCTTGGTTTTGGCCAAAGCAATAACGTACCTTCCCATTGGGTCTGTCCATGTTTTGGTTCTGTACTCTATTGATTTTTTTAAAATAAAATTGCCACTCTGCGCTTCTTGAAAGATGAGGGTGTTGTGAATGGTGAATTAGAGCCTTTCTGCCCACCTGATCTGCTACTGCTGACAAGACTGCCTACCCAATCTCTCTTTAACTCTCCTGCTTCTAGTTGTGAAACATGTGTCCCTTGTATCAGGGCTATGTCTGGAGATTTCATGACTCTATCAGAAAGAACTTTCCTCCATTTAATGTAATGAGTCATCCTATTTATGTTAAGTGAGCATAATCAATCAATCGATCAAACGGATTTGTAGAGCGCTGCTTATCACCTATGAGGGTATCTAGGCACTCGGGGGGGTGTTGGTGCTGGGCATGGTCAGATGAACCGCCAGGGCTTTAAGCCGTTTCAGAATTTCTGCAGGGTGGGACGGGTCCGGAAGTGGAGGGGGTAGCCGTTCCAGGTCTTGGCGGCCAGGTAGGAGAAGGGGCGGTTGCCACTCCAACTTCGGTGGAAGTGGGGGTATGGGCGAGGGAGAACAAGGCAGAACGCAGTTGTCTGAGTGGTTGGTGGAAGTTTACCGTGCTTGAAGTAGGCTGATCCTATGTTGTGCAGGGCTTTGTAGGCTCGGATTAGCATCTTGAACTGGCATCTTTTGTGGACGGGGATCCAGTGAAGAGTTCTGAGTTGAGGGATGATGTGGGTCCTCCTCGGGAGGTCGAGGACGAGCCTTGCTGCTGTGTTCCTAATGGTCTTACGTTGGTTGAGCAGCTGGGCGGTGAGACCCACGTATAGGGTGTTGCCGTAGTCCAGGCAGCTGGTGATGAGGGCCTGGGTGACGGTGCATCTGGCGCTGATGTGGATCCACTTGAAGACTTTCCGGAGTATGCGTTTATCTGTTTCCTCATGGCGAGCTTGCTGTTGTGTATGGTGCAGAGGTTCCTTGCTTGTTCTGTGGGTGTTGGTGCGGGTGTGGGGCCCAGTTCTGCAGGCCATCAGGAATCGTCCCACAGGGATGTTTTGGTCCCGAAGATGAGTACCTCTTCTTTGTAGGCATTGAGTTTGAGGCAGTTGTTTTGCATCCAGCTGGCTATGTCGGTCATGCACATGTGGAAGTTGGCTTTGGTGTTTGTCGGTCCACTGATAGGGACAGGATGAGTTGAGTGTTGTCAGCATGTGATATGATGTTCATACCATAGGTTCTGAACAGGGTGGCCAGAGGGGCCATGTACGTATTGAACAGGATGGGTCTGAGTAAGAACCCTTGGGGAACGCCACAAATTATGTTTTTTGGGGCAGAAGTGTAGGGTGGAAGACGGACGATCTGGGTTCTTCCGGTTAGGAAGGCTGCAATCCATTAGAGGGCATTGCCTTGGATCCCCATCTGGTGGAGTCCTTGTTGGAGGGTGTAGTGCAACACGGTGTTGAAGGCTGCTGAGAGATTGAGGAGGATCAGGGCCACCTCCTCTCTCCGGTCTATGAGAGATCTGATATCACCGGTAGCTGTGATCCAGGCATGTTTTCTGTGCTATGATTTTGAGCGGAAACCAGATTGGGATGGGACCTGGAGTTTGTAGTTCTCTAGGTGGTTGGTGAGTTTGTTTTATCCAGAACGTTTATGGGAAAAGGGAGCAGGGAGATGGGCCAATAGTTCTTGAGTTCTATCACAACCCCAGCGACCCCAATTCTACTGCCCTCCTGGACAACCTCGCCAACATTGGACTGAGACAGCTCGTCACCACCCCAACCCACAAGGCAGGACACACCCTTGTCCCCATCTTCGCTGGAGGACACAGCAATCGCTTCAGCTGTACCACACAACCCCCCTGGATGGACCACCACTGCGTCCACTTCTCCTTCTCGAAACCCACCACTCACAAGCCTACATCTCGCCTCCTGTGCAGGAACTGGAGCAAGATCACCGAAGAGCACCTCAACTCCACCCTCACCCACACTCCTCCTCCCACCACAACCGACACCAACTTAGTGGTCAACACACTCCACAGATGGATCACCGACTGCGCAGACACACTCGCCCCCCTCCAGAACTCCGACAACGCACCACGAAAGCCACCTGGTTCACCAACGACCTCTGAGAATCCAAGCGCAAGTGCCAACGACTTGAGAAAGCCTGGAGGAACAGCAAAACCCCTGACGCATGCTCCTCCTACAAGACCGCCATGACAGAACACCACCAACTCATCAGAGCCACAAAGAAGAATTTCATCCAGAACAGAATCCTCACCAATTCCTGTAACTCTAAGGAACTCTCCAGCATCATACAAGAATTCACCAAACCCCCAAGCGAATCCTCCGACATTCCTCCCACCCAGGACCTCTGCAAGAAACTCTGCTCCTACTTCCACCTCAAGATAAGGACTCTCTATGGCAACTTCGATGAGCAGAACCTAGGCACCAACTCTTCTCATTCAACAGGCAGCGCAACCCAGCCTACGATCACCACCTGGACCCCTGTCACCACAGAAGATACAGCCAATACCATGAGAAGTATACACTCAGGAGTCCCCACCGACCCCTGTCCACCCCACTTCTTCCACAGACCCACCTACGCCATAGCACCCGAATTACGACGTACAAACTGCTCCCTCGAAAGTGGCACTTTCCCTGACGACTGGAAACGCACAGAAGTGAAGCCCCTCCTCAAGAAGCCCACTGCAGACCCAACAGACCTCAAGAACTACTGAACCATCTCTCTCCTCCCCTTCGCAGCCAAAGTCATAGAGAAGATGGTCGACAGCCAGCTCACTAACTTCATAGAAGCCAACTCGATCCGGATTCCGCAGCAACCACAGCACCAAGACCGCCCTCCTAGCTGCCACAGATGACATCCGCACCCTCCTCGACCAGGGCCACACAGCTGCCCTCATCCTACTAGACATCTCAGGAGCCTTCAACACCGTCTCCCACCGCACACACTAACCGCCAGACTCTACGACGCCGGCATTCTGGGAACCACCCTTGACTGGATTCGCTCCTTTCTCATCAGCCGAACCCAAAGAATCAGACTCCCGCCCTTCCTCTCCGAACCCAGAGAGATCAGCTGTGGAGTACTGCAAGGATCCTCACTCAGCCCCACGTTCTTCAACATCTACATGGCCCCTCTCGCCACTATTGTTAAAAAACACGGACTCAGCATAGTATCTTACGCCGACGACACCCAGCTCATACTCTCCCTCACCAACGAACCCGACATCACCAGACACAGCTTCCAGGAAGGAATGAAAGACATCGCCGCCTAGATTAGCAACAGCTGCCTAAAGCTCAACTCAGAGAAAATGGAAGTCCTTGTCCTCGGATCCACCCCTCCACATGGGACAACACCTGGTGTCCCACCACCCTCGGCAACCCTCCCACACCCACAGACCATGCTTGCAACCTCGGTATCATACTCGACTCCTCCCTCACCATGAACCGACAGATAATCGCAGTTTCTTCCGTGTGCTTCAACACCCTCCGCATCCTCCGCAAGACCTTCAAATGGATCCCCCCGAATCCAGAAAGATTGTCACCCACGCACTCATAACCAACAGACTGGACTACTAGAACGCCCTCTATGCCGGAATAAACAAATCTCTACTACTCAAACTCCAGACTAGACTTGTCCTTGGCATCCCATGACATCAACACATCACCCAGCAACTACGAGAACTCCACTGGCTCCCCGTCCAAAAAAAAGAGTGACCTTTAAGCTCCTCACTCATGCCTACAAATCCCTCCACAACATCAGACCCCAATACCTCAATGAAAGAGTCTCCCTCTAAGCACCCAAGAGAAGCCTCTGCTCCGCCGACCTTGCCCTGGCCGAAATCCCAGGCATCTGCAGAGCCAGAGCGGGGGCGATCCTTCTCCTACATCGCAGCCAAGACCTGGAACGAACATTCCATCAGTATCGACAGAACCCCCACACTGAAAGCATTCAGGAAGAGCCTCAAGACCTGGCTCTTCGGATAAGACCGAGCTGCTCGAACCCCCTCCCCCTTCAGTGCCTTGAGACCCTCAAGAGTGAGTAGTGCGCTTCACAAAACCCTGATTGATTGATTGATTCCAGGTTTGCGGTGGGCTTTTTGAGGAGTGGTTTGACTTCCGCGTGTTTCTATCCCTCTGGGAAGGAGGCAGAGGTGATGGATGAATTGAGTATTGAGGCGATTGCTGATGGTGCTGCTCCCCATGTTGAACATGTGGTGAGAATAGGGGTCTCTGGGTGCTCCCGAGTAAATGGAGCTCATGATGCTGGTGGTGTATGCATGGTGAGTTGGTCCCATGTAGTAATTCTGGAATTTGGGTTTGAGTTGGTGAGGTTAAGAAGGCTGTGTGTGCTGGTGATAGGTGGTTGGGGTCAAAGTGTTCATAGATGGTGGAGATTTTGCACTAAAAGAAGTCTGTGAGGGTGTCGCATAGATCCTGGGAGAGGATCATGGCATTCTCGGAATTCTGAGGGGTTTGAAAACTCTTTGAGGATGCTGAAGAGTTCTTTGCTGTGGTTGGTGCTGGATTCTAGATGGGTAGTAAGTGAGTCCTTCTTAGCTTTTTTCAGGTGTTTGTGGTATTTGTTGAGAGCCAGTTTGAAGATAGCTCGGTCTTTTGGTGCTTTGCTGGTGTGCCAGATCCTCTCCTGTCATTTACAGTTGATTCTTAGGGGGTGATTAGGATGGCGGGCGGATCGCCATCACCAGCCAGGCGGTGGCGATCCGCCCGCCATCTCCACCCGATTTACCCCCCGCCATATTATAATGGCGGGGGGTACTGCGGCGGATGCAAAGTGCGTCCGCCACTTTTCCGCCGGTTGGCAATCGTTCTGATTGCCGGCTGGGTGGAGCTGGGGCCTAATATGGTGGCGGTGCCTAGCAGGCACCGCCATCCATATTAGGATGTATGGTTTTTAAGGCCTTTCCATGGCAGCGAGGCCGCCATGGAAAGGCTGGTGGGGAATCGCTTTGGGGGCCCGTTGCAGGCCCCCGGTGGGGTGGGGGGGCTGCACTTGGGGGGTACCTATGGTACCCCCTACATTGCTATGCATAGGGTGGCAGGCACTGCGCGGTGCCTGCCACGTTGTGCATGGCAATGCACAACATGGTAATTTGGCATTGCAGCGGGTGCTGCTTACAGCAGCACCCGCCGCAATGTCAAAATTGCGGAATGCGACCTCCACGGTGGCGGTCGCATCCTAATCAGCAGTGCGGGACCGCCGCACAACTGGCGGCCGGTCCCAGCAGCGCTAGGGTGGCGGGCGGACTAAAGTCCGCCCGCCATCCTAATAACCCCCTTAGTGTGGGGTTTTGCAGATAAATTGTTGCCAATACCAAGCTGCTCTATGAATGGGTAATAAGGTCTGTATGTAGGGGATAAACCAAACGATGGGGCAGTGTGATGGTGGAATGACCGAAACTCAAGCTCTGTCTGTGGTTAGGGTCAGTCACATGGTGCAGATCATTCTGGATAACAAACAGTGGTGTGTCCTGATCATTAATGATTCATTCAGAAAAGAAAAGAAGATTATATAAATACAGCACTTTAACTGTTATAGCTTCATGGGCAAAGCATAGTCTAATAACTTTGAACAGGTGAGCTATCCTTCCATCAACTGGCTTGCACGGCACCCACATACAGCATCAGAGTGAGTATTACTCCCTGGTAGCTGCTCAAGAGCATTACAGATTTGAGCCTCAGCCTTACAGGGGAGGATTATCCTGTCCCTCCGATTCTTTAATATCTAGTCAAATATTTACAGAGACTCCCATCAAAGGAAGCAGTCTGTAGCATTTCAATCTTTAGCGCAGTACATACTATCACACTGGATGGATCTTACCACTAATTTCCAAAAGAAATGCTCATGATCAAGCAGCCATCGCATCTCACTTCAGTTGACATGTCATTCCTTCAGGGGAGATGTCTCTTTCTTTTGTCTTGGATGTCTTCCCTTTTGTCTCTTTCTTTTAATTTCTTCCTTACTTCAGTAATTCCAGAGCTGGATCGTCTATGGATTTCATTTTGCCCAGATAACTGGACACTCCCTTTGGAGCCCACTTATTTGGACCAGTAGAGGGTTGTGAAGTATCCATCCTGTAGGTGTCTTCTGTTTCAATGAATTCTTCCAGGTCTTTCTGCTCAGCAAATTCTCTATGTTGACTGTCCGTGATTAACAGCATTGTTAATGGCTCCAGCAGGCCATATAAGAAGCTCCATTTCAAAAGTTGAGGTTGCACTATTAGGAATTTCTTCCTTTTGATCATGGTGTTTTGAGAGAAGTCAACTACCACATAGATTTTTGCATCCTTATAGTGAAAGGACCCATTGTTTTTTTTTGCTGCAGCGATTGTCCATCTGGTCCTTGTTCGGATTCTGAGGATCCATTGGAATTCTAGAGAGGGATAAAGTACAAGCCTCTTAGCTCTGAGATAAAAGTTGTCAAGAAGCCTATAATGTAAACAGCTTCCATCCTTCTAGAGTTCCCAGAAAATGGAAAGTGTTTCTCTGTCTTCAAAATGCCAGCTCTACCAGTTTCTGCTGTACATGCCTTAGTTCATGGCTGAGATCTAGGCGGCTTTTGATAGTTTCCTTGTGGTTTTCAAAGGCTAGAACTTTCTTTTCTGTCACATAAAATTGGGTTTGTCAGGTAACCAGGTCAGCACTCAAGGATGTAAGTTCACGGTTCATTGCCGTGGTATCCTTTTTTCATTAAGTCATTCTCTGTTGTGATGGAAGTTAGTTTTCAATGTAATGTCAGTTATTTTGTCTGCAATCGATTTTGGTTTCCCTGCCTTTGCTTAAGTGAAGAAGAGTTGACTGGATGGTTTGACTTTGGACATTTGAGGTAGGGAAGAGCAAAATGTAATAAAATGTATTGTGTCTCTCTAATCAAACCATTGACTGTCAGACAGAGATGGGTCCCCAGATACTACCCCAAATTGGATTGCAATCCAGAGTCACCAGTGCTGATGCATTAATGGGGCTGGGAGGAACCTGAGAACAGTCACTTGATCTTTGTCATATCTAGTAGGGGGCAAAATAGGAGCAATGTAGGCCATTGTATCTGGTGTGTTTTATGCTTTCAGTGATCAGTAATATGTTTGTGCCCTTTTTATCATCCTGTATATGTAACTCAAGGGCCCACCCAATATGCAACACTAGTGTCACTATAACATGATATGTCTCACCTATATGATAATTCATGATGAAAAAAGTGAATACAAAATATTGATTACATATTTAAAAAGACTGTGAATAAGTATATGACACCGTTGATATACACACAAACGGTCTCATTAAAAAAAGTTCCACTGGACCAGTGTTTTAGAAATAAAGCTTTTCATTATCCTGACTTTCCCCCAGGTAATTCCTCTGCTAGACCAGGCAGTTTGTGTGGTTGAAACTCTCCTTAGCAGGCCAGCAGGTTTGAGGTCTGTTTGGGTTAGCCAAGAATCAACTTGTCCTGGAGAAGAAGATATGGTTCACAAAATCTTAGTGTTGGCTCATTTACTTTAAGTAGGCTGGTGGAGGGGAGAAGTGGAGGTCTTGCCCAAGTGTCTTCTAAGCCAGCATATATAAAATGTAGTCCTTTCTTGCAATGGTCAGGTCACCATGTCCAAGGGCTTCCTCTAAACATAACCCTCCACCACTCACCCCAGCCAGCAGACCCCTTTTCTTGTGGTACAAAGTTCCTCTTCCCCCTGTACCAGGTGCATGTTTTGGTGGACCTCTGGGGAAGTGCTGTGAGGAAGATGCAGGCACCTGTTATATGATAAAGCTCTGCTCAGGGCAAGCCCAATTGATCCTTGGGTTATGGCTGTCATGATTTCAGGGTGCATCTGTGCCCCCAGCCACCCTTCGATCCTAAAGACTAGTGGGGGTGGGTGTTCATGCTTTAATGACCAGTCATTCCTTAAGGCTGATGGAGGGTAAGTAGATGGAGGATATCTGAACAGGACGGGGTTGGCCATAGCACAGCTTTGCCCTTCACCATTCAGCCCCTGGGTCTCTGTTTTCCAGATCCCTGCTCTCCCATGGCTCTCCTTTGTGTGTTCGCTTCAACTGCCTCTTATGGATGGCACAAACTGCTATTTGGAGCCAGGTATCCGGAGCACTTCTCCAGGAGTCAGCAATCTTGTGTGAAGCCAGCCTCCACCTGCCAGTAGCCTTGGGAAATATTTTAATCACACCGGAATAATTGGCGTAATTTTGGTAATCTTGTGTAACAAAATCTACAGGCAACTGCAGAAATTACACCATAAGTCCACATCATGTAATTTGGGGGAGAAATTTTAAAGTGAGATGTATCCTTCGGTTAATTTTTAGATGTGAGTGGCATTTCAGGTGCATTTTTTTACCCAAGTGTGACATTCAGGCATTTTGTTATGCAAAACTACAAGTTTGAACATGAATGACAGTTTTTTGAATGCGAGTGGTGTTTCTTTAATGTGGGTAGTCCACAAAGATTTCAGGTAATTTTTTTTATCCGAGCAGTTTGTTCCACACCCATGGAACCTGACACATTTCCAGATTTGCGAGAAATCGTAAACCTGGAAATGAGTCTGACTGCTACGCCTCGCAACAAGGAGAAATGTATTCATTTCTCCTCGTTTTCTTCCTCTTTCTATGCGTGCTGCATTCTGAAGCACACATAGAATGAGGAAATCACCTCTGGTGATTGTTTATGTGCCTGAAGGCGTCCCTTCCTGCACATAAACAATCATCCCTGTGATACAGGCATCCTTGCTCCATAGTGCAAGGGTGCCTGCGTCGGTGCATGGCAGCAAATTGTGCGCCAGCGCAGGGGAAAGCAAAGGGATCCTTCATATCCTTGTAGATATGACACATCCCTGTGCTTTGAAGGTGCTGCAGCGTGGTGCAGCCAAAGGGCTTGCGGTGTCGTGCTGCGGCTCTTTCTTATAAATGAGGCCCCCAGTTACTACGAACATATCTAGTAATAGACCCAATGATGTTATTAAAGAGCAGTACTACAGAGAATACAATAACACAGGATTAACACTCTCCTATGGAATTCCTATTGTAATGAGGTCGCCTGATAACTTTTCCCCGGGGATAAAACACGGGTGACAAACCTATTTTGCCTTGTATGTAGAAAGCCATTATAATCTCCAGAGATTTGACTGCATGTCAGGAAGACAACATAAAAATCCACTCCCTATCCACGGACCTACTTTGCGTTCAGTGATACACGTATTCTTTCACCTGCTGCACCATTCCAACAGTTTGTTTTGTTGTTGTCTTGTGGATTGTTACCTGCCTTGTTATGTTGGCCTAGGCCTGGCTGCCATGCTGCTTTTCTTTGCGCACGTTACACTGAGCCGGGCCTTCCTCGCCCTTTGCTCGTGCCAAGTTCTTTTGCACTGTCTGCATTTTCTGTTGTTCACCTTTTTGGGCTCAGTCTGCACAAACATGTACAAGGTCGCATAACAATGTATTTCGGTTCTTCCTGATATGGCCAGTCTCGCGCACCCAGACATAACATTAGGTGCAATTGCCATGAAGAATTTGGTATGCTTTTAATACTGTGGTTTACTAGCGCTTAAGATCACTTGGAGAAATCCCTTTCAGTGAGAAGAGCTATGATGTCCTGCTGATGTAATTCTGCATCTAGAGACTGAGGTATGGGGGTTCGCTAGTCAAAGCCCAAAGGTCTTCTATTATTATAATAAACTATCTTACTGCAAGGGGAGGGTGGTAATGTTATTTATACGTTTATCCACTGAGCTCTGAGATGCTTTCCCCGTTTGTATTCTATGGAATTGTAACCATGCTGCTTATATTAGTCATATGCATTATGCTATTAGTACTGACACGTGTACTGTACATTAGAGCACGTAAGTTGGAATAAACATTTTAACCTATCCAGTGTCTCTTCCTACGCACCTTGTGAACAAGTACGAGTGAGTGACGAAAGAGTGTTCTTGCTTCTGCGAGTCCTGAGATAAAGATACCGTGTTCTGGGTTGTCCAAACATTAGTACTTGGGTGCTAATGGGATGCTAAGCTAGTTGGGTTGGGGTTTTTGGGTGCTACGGTATATGGTGGCAAACCACTGTATTCCGGGGTCCCATTTTCCTGTGCATAGCTCTGTGTATGTGCAGAAACCTTATGACATGGCGCGACCACCGTGGGGCAGCTTATCTGCGAGACGCTTGAGTAGTACTTGTGCTTGTCCACAAACCCCTCGCGTACGCTTCCGGAGGCGTATGTGACGGTGATACCTCCTATATTGAATGTTTTATAGGTTCTTTCAAGCTTGATATTATTAAAAAGGTTAGTTAATAGACCCATTTTTGTGCTCCCTGTTAGGTTGTCGAATATAATTGTTTGGTCATGGCTGGTGTGGCGATAGCTGCACATAGTCGAGGAGCACTCCGAGACCACTTAGCTGTGTATGGAGTGCCCGATACTGGGGTCGAGTTGGTCTTTGTGGTTCAAGCCGATGCGGCTTATCACTTTGAAGTGTTTTACACTTGGATCACTTTTGAAGCGGTGGATGCAGGTGATAAGCTGTTTCATGAATATAAACCCACCGCTATTCCTGCTGCCTATCGACCCTATACTACTCTTGAAGTGCCTCTCACGGCTTGGCAGCACCGTGTTTGGTTTAATGGCGCCCTACCACAACCAACTACCGCAGTTCGTTTAGGCCCCTTGTCAATTCAGGGGGCCACTTGGCCTGTATTGGCCGGGTATACCCCGCATCCAAATTATCTGGCATTACCGCTTGCGGAACTGCGCACTATGCATACCGAATTGGTGCGAGTGCATCGAGCCTTGGTGACATACGTTACAGGTAGCCTCCATGGAGCTGCTCCTGTAGTCGCAGGCCAACCAGCTATTGCAGCTGGAGTGACTATAAGTCCTGTCATGGTAAATTCTGTGATGGGCAAACGTCCACAAAATAAGGACGATTATCCTTACTGGCTTGCCGAAAAGTTCGATCAGATAGAAGCGGTGTTTCCACATACATCCCCAGTAGATAAACACCGCATCCTCACGATAAGTTTGCCAAAAGACATAATCCCCGATTTGACATCATGTGAAAACTGGGGTAAGGTATTCGCAGCAGTTTATTCAAAATGTTTTGGAACTCCTTCCATGACGGTTCTACCCTCTGTAATTAAAAAAGTACAGGATGAACATGGCCCTGAAGCGGCTGTGGAATTAGGGATGAGACTAGTGGGAGTGTTTGATGTAGTAGCTGAGCTGATCCTTGGAAATGTCAAGGGCGATGCTATGAACTTTCAAGTAGCGAATGCTTTGGCTTTGGTCCCAGAGTTGGACAGGCCTCGCGAATTACCGAAAATAATAGCCCGGGCTTATAAAACAATTGGAAGAAATAGCCTAGGCAACAAGCCTTTTGTAAAAATGCAAACTCAATCGCAATCACAAGTTATACAAACAAAAAGTGCATCTGAGAAAGATGATAAACCAGTCTTCACTAAAAAGAGTTGGAGACAGAAAAAACAGGGTAAGCAACAAAAGAAGCCGGGGTCGAGAGGCGCTTCCCCAGTTTCGGTTTCTTCTGAACGTACTTATGATTTACGTGATAGGTCAAGGATTAAATCACCAGAAAGGTTTCAGAGCTCTGATACGCGTTCTCCTCGTTCTTCACAGGCCCAGACGTCGTCACAGGCTGGTGGAGGAGGACGGCAAGATAGAGGAAGGGGCCGAGAGGCTCCCCAGGAGCGAGACCAACCTCGACAACAAGTCAGAGGGAAAGCAGAAGACTTTCATCTTCCTCGACCGCAATTTCAGAAGAAAAAGGTTGCCGCTGTCACAGCGAAATATGCCTCAGACCGTGAGAACGAGACTCCAGAATTGGACGTGGGCAGTGACCCTCCTAGACAGCGCCGCGGAAGTTACCATAGTGCGGGAGGCGCTACGTCCTCATATGGAGGCGACAGCAACTGAAACATTTGTTACAGTAGAGACAGCTGACACGAGAGTGGCACCCCCTGACAGACTTTACAACATAGTCATACAAATTGAAGGTGATATACCGCGTGAAATAAAAGGGATTTTTTGGGAAAATCTAACCTCTTCATATGACATTTTGTTAGCAGAGGTGGATTGGCCACCCCCATTCGTTTTAGCTGCACATAAAGGAGAGGAGGTAATCCTTCCAAGCTTTTCACGGCATGTCCCAAAAGACAAAGCTGAAGCACTTGCAGCTGAGTGGGCTGTGTACCTGGCACCAGCGTTATACCGCAACCATGTGGGATGGGATGAAGAGTCACCTCCCCATGCAATACCTTTGCGGTCACTACCGCAGCCACAACCCCAATATCCCATCAAACGGCAGGCAAAAGGCCCCGTCTCCGAAATTCTGACACAGTTGGAATATCAGGGAGTAATTGAACCATGCGTATCACCTATGAACAATCCCCTTTTCGTGGTTTCTAAACCCGATGGATCGTACCGCTTAGTTTTGGATTACCGGCATTTAAATACTCATTGTCGGAACTTTGCGGTGCAAAATACACACAGTTCTGCGCTTGTAGACAGTCTTGTTCGTAAAAAATACAAAACGACACTTGACCTTTCAAACGGTTTCTACACGCACAACCTAGCCCCGGAGAGTGGTCAATGGACCGCATTCACATCCGGTGGTAAATTATTCCAGTTCCGGCGATTACCCATGGGCTATAAAAATAGTCCGGGTATATTCGCCGCCCGTGTTGTTTCTTTGCTAAATGACATTGATCAAGACGCATGTTCGTACGTTGATGACATCTATCTGACAGACGACGAGTTATATCAGCATCTGTCCCGTGTGGACCGCATTATTCTTGAATTTGCGGAGCAGGGTTACAAATTTAACTTTGCTAAGTCACACATTGCTGAATTTACCGTTCTGTTCTTGGGCTATGAGCTCAATAACGAAGGTAAGGGCTTAGCCCCTCATTTCTTGGAAAAATGTGCACATTTGTGCCCCCCAAATACTCTGAAGAAGCTTCAGTCTTTGCTGGGTTTCCTGAACTTCGGGCGTACTTACATTCCCGAATATGCCCAGCGTATCAAGCCTTTGTATGCTTTGATACAACCTACTTATTCAAGGTCTTGCTGGCTGCCTGAGCATACCTCAATTCTGCAGTCTTTGCAGACAGACCTTTTAGAGTCTAAATATCTTTTGACTCGTGATAACCACACAAACCTGGTGATTAGAATAATTCCGGGGCGGTGGGATTCACCTATTTAACCTTTAATGAAGGTGATACAGTACCTATCGCATACAAGTCACATCTGTACACTTCCGCTGAATTGCGCTTTACATCTGTTGAAAAAGTTCTGACTGCAGTGCAAATGGCGATTCTAAAAGAACGCGCACTGGCACAGGGTAAGCGGATTCTGGTGGTAACACCCTGTCCTGCCCTGGAGGCAGTAACAAAGGCAAGTGTACCGAACTCAAAAGCAATGCATCCCCGTTGGATACAATGGGCTACATCTTTGACGTCTTCGGACGTCACTTTTGTTTTTGATTCTTCTCTTCAGACTCAGGAGTTTTTGCAGTATGAATTCGTTCATCCTCCTCCTTTGTTTTTACTACCGCTTGAGGATTACAAATGTGTGATCTACACCGATGGTTCGGCGCAACCGGCCACTGGGTCCAAGCACGCTTATTCAGCTGCATGTGCTATTGTTGCGGGTTCCTTTGTGAATGGAACGTTCAAATCCTCTGTAGTGCACACTCGCACACTTGGAGATAGTACCGCACAATTGGCCGAGCTGCATGCATTGCTACTTGCGCTTGAGTTCGCTTCTCAGGATGAGACCACTCTTATTGTATGTGATTCTTTTTACTGTGTACAATCTTACAATGACAATCTGTTTTTCTGGTCGAAAAACGACTACAAGGACGCAAAAGGGAGCACAATTAAGCATAAAATGCTTTGGGTTCGAGTGGCAGAATTGCAACAACGTCTGCCCCTCACACAGGTGGTTCACACCTTAGGCCATCAGCGGGTGGGCGCACACGCTATTGGTAACGATCTGGCAGATGAAGCTGCCCGTTCAGCAGTAGTCACGTGTTCAGTAGCAGCGGTTACCAGGTCCATGTCTAAAATAGACCCTGTTATTTTAGCAGCTATTGCTGCAACCAAGGAAGGTGATAATTACCCTACAGGTTTCCCTTCCAAGTATTCTTACAAATTAAGTCCCGATCAGGTTCCTTATGTAACTATACCTGACGTTGGAGATCGGCTGATCCCCAACGCGGACCGCAGGAGTGCCTTGATATCAGCTGCACACGAAGGCATGGCTTCGGCACATGCAGGTGTGTCAGCTACGGTTTCCATCTTGCAGCAGCGTTATTGGTGGCGTGGGTTATATAAAGACACCCGTGCTTTTGTGCTTTCTTGCGACGTTTGTCAACAGATTAAGCCTTCCACGGTAACACGTCCACCACAAACACCGCTCTGCATTGCTAACAGACCCTTTGGGTGTGTTTACTTGGATCACTGCGGTCCATTCTCATCAGACACTGCTTATAAATACATCTTAGTGGCAGTGGACTCGTGCACACGGTTTCTCTGGGTCTGGCCACAACGGAGTGCTGACGCCCGAAATGTAATCAGGGATTTGCGTGTCTTTGTGGGAATTTTCGCATGCGGCACCTTCCATTCGGACCAAGGTCCAGCGTTTGCCTCTAGGGCTTACAAGGATGCAATGGCTTCGCTTGGGGTGCGGGTGAAATTTTCGTCTCCGTATAGGCCTGAGGGCAACTCTATCGTTGAACGAATGAACCGTGACTTAAAGCAATCCTTAACAGCTAGGGTTATAGGTACTGGCAGGAACTGGCTGGCCCATTTGTATACCGTTCAGCGTGCACTTAATAATCTCCCTAGAAGACCTCTGGGTGGGCGGACCCCATACGAAATGCTCTTTGGCATAAGAATGTTTGTGCCTGACCTTGAGGGTCCAGACATCGCGGCGCAATCCGCCAAGTTTGATGTAGATAACCATTCTGCTATGTTACAGGACTTACAAGAAGCCCGAGACAAACTTGCAACTACACATTTGCCTTCAGCCACAGATCCTGCGTTGCAGATTCCGGTAGCCGGCTGGCTTCCGAAAATTGGAGAACTGGTTCGAGAGAAGGTTGAAAACAAAAAGGAATTTGGCCCCTCTTTTCGTGCACCGGTTCCAGTTCTGGGCTTGAAGGGAACACGTACAGTCATTTTACCACCGCTTCCTGGTCGCAAGGAGAACAGATACATCTCAGTGGAAAATGTCAAGCTACAGCGCCTGGCCGATCCTGAATAGTGTCACACCAGCGGTCTCTTGTCCTGCCATTTATCGGACATATGTTCGTGGCCCATCTACACGAACGGTCGCTGATGCTGTAATTGAGATGGTCGATTTGCCTGAATCCTCTATTTTGCCTGAAACTATAATTGATCCCCAACTCTCCACCAACATCGACGAGGACGAGTATACTTATCCTGCATCTGAATCAGTGGCACATCAACCAACAACGCCACTTGGCCCGACTCGTTATTCTTTTGATTCGGATTCCACCTCTTCAAAAGTCCCATCCAAGTTCAGTATTTTTGTATCCTGGTTTAGAGACAATTTTTTGATTCCACCCTGGACATACCTCTGGTTGGTACTTTTCTTGATATTTTTGTTCATGTCCATTGGCTTTGTCACAGTGTTTTTTCTACTAATTAATGGTCACTATTTACCTGAACGCTCTGCTGTAGACTCTGTTTCTGGAACTTTGGCTCCTCATTCCTCGTCTCACATCATGAAGCGTGACCACACATTTGTGAACATTTCAGCCTTCCCAGTTGCTGATGGCATCGTATGGGATGCAGTGAACTATCAAATCCATGGTCCGACGGAAATTATTAATGTACCTAATGTCCTTCGTGTTTCAATGGGTGATGTAGTACAAAATAATATTCATTCTGATGATTGGGATGTGCATGCCGTTGAAGCATTGTTTGCCGATTTAAAATATTATGCATCTTTTAATGCTGAAGATCTATATATGAATTCTGCTAATTATGCCGATTTGTATTGTTACCAACATTGGGGTAATCATTTTCTTCATAAGCCCAGTGCCCTGCGAAGTTCTGTTAACTTCACCCAATGGGAACATTGTCCAAACCCCTTGCCAGGTAGCTCTCAAACTCTTCGGAATAAGTTTAATTATTTTACTGATTTTAATCGGTCGAACCCTGCATCCTATTATTTTAGACTTAATAACACATCAACTCAGAAAATTATGTTGACACACACCAAATTGCTTTATTCAGGTTCCTTTCTGAGTGCCCTAGCTGTGGGTGGTTATGAGTACTGGGATAATACAGTGGATTTAAAATCTATTTGGGGCTCCAAGCCATGGCAGGTACAGGGAACCGAGGCGTTGCATCGTGCTTGCCTCATCCCTACCCAAATTATGTTCCTAAATGCTTCCATCTATCAGACTACATGTTGGGGCTTAGCAACCACTAAACAATTGAATACGCCATCAATACCATCCCTGTCGAGTTTTCCAAATGAAAGCTCACGATTCAATATGTCCCTTGTGTCCCTGCAGGCAATGTTACAAAATAATTCGTTTAATGTTTCTGAGCTGGTTCAGTCACCCTGGTTAATATGGCCTATATCATCTAATGCATGTCAAATGCGTTTTCATGATACTGGTGCTAGCTACACACAGAATAGGCCTGATCCGAGGTTTACTGATGCCCGTACTGTCACTACATACTCTGTTGGTAAATTATGCAAACAATGGCTGCAACATTCGTCCCTTGATTCTGTTAAACAACATTTGTCCCTCCTTACAGGCAATATTGATCTGTCCGACTTTGTTTTGGGACCTCGTGGTCCCCGACCTAAGAGATTCATTTATGAAACGTATAATGAACTCTGGAAGCTATCACAAATGGAAGCTGCTTCCCGTCTTCGGGAAATAGATCAAGCAAATATGGAAAAGGTGCTTGCTGTTGTTGACAATAGTATTAATACCCTGTCTTCTCGCATTTACACTTTAGAGAATATTGTGTCCTCTGTTGTTGATATTGTACAAGATGATGTTTCTGTGTTATATCATGGTCAGAATCAATTGCGCTCAGTTATGCAGTTTGCATGGACTTTACAAACACTTAAGTTAGGTAAAGTGCCTTGGCATTTCTTGAACACCTCTGCCTTATTTCTACCTTTTAACTTAACTGATAAACAGCAATTTATGTCCATGAAGGATGCAACTTACACTCTATTACATATCGAAAAGGTGGATCCTTTGCCGTTCTCTGTTGCAGAACTCGATTCTGCTGTATGGCTAGTTCATGGGGTTATCGTTTTACCTTTTTCCTTGTTTGAATTTGACTCGTGCATGAAACATTATCCTGTGGGCCGTTACCGGCCATTGGGCAGTGCTTTCCTGCATGAACTCTGGTCCTTGCCTTTCATGTATAAATGCCTTCGGGACGGCAAGGAAGTCTTTCTCACGGGGGAGTACTGCGACTCGACTATAGGTCATTCGCTTATTTGTAAACACATTAAATTGCATGGCTCATGTAGCGTTTCCTCTCCTAATCTTGCTTGTGTGCTGAAAGGTATTCCTGCTCCTGTTATTTCTCCTACTTTCACTCTCCTTTCCAATGGTAGTTATTTACTTTTAAATAACGAAAACTGTTGTGGCCTGCAGGCTGGCATTCCTTACATTGTAACAGTTTCGCACAGGGTTGTCTGCTGCAAAAATGTGCTTTTTCCTCCCCCTCATGGCAAGGTTGATATCTCTATTTGGCCTTCCATCCCTACCATGGAAGCAGATTTCAATAGACTGAGCAGAATAAAGGCACTATTATTAAACGAGGAAGTTATGCTCACGTCCGCCCGGGAGACATTCATTCTCCAGGTGGCGAGTACCCACAGTGAAATACAGGCCCTTTTAAACACTAATCTCCCCCAACATTTTGGGGAGTTAATACATCGTATTTTTAACGCATCTAACACTGAAGGCCTAGTACACTTTTTTAAGGTCGTTGGGTCGGGCTTGGTGTCCTCCTTCCAAACTATTTTTGGTGTCATCCCGGCTTTCATACATTCTATATTTTCCAGTGTCTTTGGCGGTTTCCCATTGATCCTCGCTTTAGCGGCTGGTGTCTTGCTCTTAATTTGCTTTCTGCGCAATGGCTGCTCCCCGATGGGACCTGCTCGATCCAGAACGCCTCCAGCTGCTCCGTGAGCGCCTTTTGGCCGGTTTTGGCGTCTTGCCATTGGCGACACTGAGTGTGTCATATACTCTTTCATTTCGCTTTGCGTATTTCACTTGCGTGCAACCTGTGATGACTTGTGTCCGCTGTCCTTTCACCTGGACTCTGGATTATTGCCTCTCCAATTCGTCATTGTCTGTTCCGGATTTTGTTCAGTTGATGGGTCCCTTAGAGGCCCATGAGCAGGACTGTTCCGTCGCTGGCTGTATGGCGCGTGCGGCTGCACTGGGGATTTTGGCGCAATGGGATATCTGGGCGGCTGCCCAGGATCTCCTACAACGAAGCTGTTTTAATTATCACGCAAGCTGTCCCGCATTGCTTCTGGATGCTCCCTTTGCTGAGGAGCATTCCTGCTCTTTTGAACTCATGGATTGGATGGCATCTATGTTTTTTGACGATTCCAATGATGAACTCTTGGAGGGTATGGCTTTTTTCTGTACTTTCACTTTCATGGATTGACCTGCCCTTCGCCGTTTGGGCGCTCCCTGTGCTCCGATGTCTATTTTTCTCCTCTGATGGGCCTCTGTCCTGGCCGCCGGACTGTCCAGGGGAGGGTGTCTTGTGGATTGTTACCTGCCTTGTTATGTTGGCCTAGGCCTGGCTGCCATGCTGCTTTTCTTTGCGCACGTTACACTGAGCCGGGCCTTCCTCGCCCTTTGCTCGTGCCAAGTTCTTTTGCACTGTCTGCATTTTCTGTTGTTCACCTTTTTGGGCTCAGTCTGCACAAACATGTACAAGGTCGCATAACAATGTATTTCGGTTCTTCCTGATATGGCCAGTCTCGCGCACCCAGACATAACATTAGGTGCAATTGCCATGAAGAATTTGGTATGCTTTTAATACTGTGGTTTACTAGCGCTTAAGATCACTTGGAGAAATCCCTTTCAGTGAGAAGAGCTATGATGTCCTGCTGATGTAATTCTGCATCTAGAGACTGAGGTATGGGGGTTCGCTAGTCAAAGCCCAAAGGTCTTCTATTATTATAATAAACTATCTTACTGCAAGGGGAGGGTGGTAATGTTATTTATACGTTTATCCACTGAGCTCTGAGATGCTTTCCCCGTTTGTATTCTATGGAATTGTAACCATGCTGCTTATATTAGTCATATGCATTATGCTATTAGTACTGACACGTGTACTGTACATTAGAGCACGTAAGTTGGAATAAACATTTTAACCTATCCAGTGTCTCTTCCTACGCACCTTGTGAACAAGTACGAGTGAGTGACGAAAGAGTGTTCTTGCTTCTGCGAGTCCTGAGATAAAGATACCGTGTTCTGGGTTGTCCAAACATTAGTACTTGAGTGCTAATGGGATGCTAAGCTAGTTGGGTTGGGGTTTTTGGGTGCTACGGTATATGGTGGCAAACCACTGTATTCCGGGGTCCCATTTTCCTGTGCATAGCTCTGTGTATGTGCAGAAACCTTATGTCATTGTAACCCTGTAACACTAATTTAACTGTTAATTTAGACCTATTTCAATGCACATTTTTGTGCGAAGAAGCCATATTTTCAGAATAATACAAAACACGTTATTTTGTGTCATATACAGTACACTGTGCCCTTCAGTTACATAATGGGAAAAAACCCAGGATCTGCCTGAAAAAAAAGAAGAATCTATAAAGCCACAGAACAGCTGAACAGAGGAGGCGAGATTAATTTCAATGATGTATTAAACAAAGAAGCCAGTCCTAGAAAAGCTATGGTTCAAACAAGCAAATAATCCCGGGATACAGTAAGGTGCAGGTGGGTCTCATACCATGTTTACCGTGGCTTAGCTTCTCTTTTCCAGCTGAAATGAAGGATTTATTTCTAAGGCCTGCTGGGAGCATGTTGAAATGCCAGTTGCATTAAATGTGTGCTCTGTGCAGACCTATGAAAATGGCGAATTACACTCTTTCTTTACTCCTAACAAGACTCCAAAAAAGTCATAAAATTCGTGGACCTGGATATTTTGGAATCTCTTTGAGCCCTGAACCGGCAGAAAATTCGGAATGTTGCGAATTTATAAAAATCTGGGTCCTTTTCATAATTTCTATCTCACACCATACACAGGCGCAGAAGTGGCCGGGGTGACAGACCTTACAGCATCTTCACAACTTCAGGTTAGTGCATGAGCGGTGATTCCAAGGTGTGCTGTCGGGGGTATGCGCTCATTCATAAAGGGCCAGATGTACGAAGCACTTTACCAGTCTCAAACGACCGGTAAAATGCATTTTGCCATGTAGAAAAGGCAAAATGTGACTTGGTAATTTGTTACTGAATCGCATTTTGCTTTTGCGGTTCGGTATTAGAAAGGGGTGTGTTTAGGGTGTCCCTTCCTAATACCAAATAGCACTGGTATGTATGAAAGTTTTGCGACAGGAATGCAGTCGCAAAACATTAATAATTTACCCACTCCGTAGAGGAGCCAGTAACAGGCAACTGCCTGCTCTTAAAAAATGAAAAGAAACGTTTTCATTTTTATTTTTATAATGCAGCCGGTTTTCCTTTAAGGAAAACAGGCTTCATTACAACAAAAAAATATTGCTTTATTTAAAAAGAAGTCACAGATATGCTGGTCTGCGGACCCCAGCAGGCCAACGATCCCTGCCATTGTAGCCTTTCCAAATGGGTCACAAATTGAGATCTGCCTCAAGAATATTGATGAGGCAGGTCCATTGGCACCCATTTGGGATTCACTAAATGTGTCCCAGACACTTTAGTACATTTGATTTTGCGAGTCTCTAATTGCAAGTCACAAACAATCACAATTAAAGACTTTCAAAATCAAATGGTTGTACATCTGGCCCCAGGTTATCAGGTTAATACTGTACGTGCTTTAGAGAGACTGATTTCATTTAGAATGGGTGCATGGCCCCTTTCTACTGATGTTCAGAGGCACTGAATCTAAGAAATCACCCCTGGACCAGTGTCATGGATGGGTGTGTTGGAACAGAGCTATGCACCTGTTTTAAAGCCATGGCACTATCTAAAGCACATACAGTTAGCTAGGAAAGTCTCCACGTTAGTGCATGACCTGCAGAAAACACAACTCAGAAACAAGGAGCAGTGGTTGGCTCTCTGTGTTTATGAGCTAAGCTGGCTGCAGCCCATGTATAAACTCAGAGAATTTTAGAGTTCAGAGTACTCTACACTAGCACACCCATTTATCCATTTTCCTGAGATTATACAATATTATACTGGCTAAAAGGATAACGTATAATTTGCAAAGCAGTTTGTCTGTGACTGAGTTTAATAGGCTTTTCACTTTATTGTCCACTAAGGCAGTTTTCTTTAAGGGCTGGAAGGTTAGTCCCTTGAGGGAGCTGGGGAATTTGGACCTCAATTTCTTGGTGAAATCATCAAACAGAATCCCACGTTGGTCGTATGGACCTTTGGTTGTTGACTTGAAGCGTTAAGAGGGAATTAACATCGGATATACATTTCAAATACAGTGAACGCAAGAGACTTCACAGTGATGACAGAGAGGATGGTATGGCAATCCTAAAGGTTTATTTTTCAAGTAATTAGTCAATCATCAATCAGCAAAATTGTCAATGGTTCAAAAAGTATATTAATACAGCCTTAATATTCAGGTGCTCAAGTATTTGAAATTTAAGTATTATGAAGTGCAGAATAGTAACAAACAATATGTAAAGAATGCACAATATCCAAATAATGTGTTCCATAAAGAAACCCACATTGTCTAAATTAAAGAAAAAAGAGAGTCTGGATTTCTAAAGAGAAAGGGAAGGAGGTGTCAGCATTCTGTGAATCTCAATAGAAGTTCAGAGGAAACAAAGGAGTATCTAAAAATAAAGCTTTCTATTCAGGGGAAACCCCAACAGCAAGGTCTGTCCCCTTCTAAGTCAAGGTAGGATCAGACTGTGACTAACAATGGAACACTAATTAAAAGCACAAACGCAGATTCCAGAACATCCATATCTCGATCCCATAGCCCAAGACTAATACCGTGGTGGCATTTGCCGAGAACCGGTATACTACCCAAGTTCCCATTCTCACACACTTATCTACACTTCTGCTTGTCCTTGATAGTTCCATCTTCCTAGCTGCATGGGAACAGGAGGCTCCATTCACTGCCATCTCTTCTTATCTGCTACCCACTTTTTCTTCCCAAGCCTCACTATCAGTCTAATACATGACAATAAAGCTTTCTCCAGCTAATGAGGATCCCATAACGAACACACAAAGAAAAGTAAAACAGTTTAGTGGCAAACTTTAAGATGTGCAATGCAAAGCTAAGGCCTATCGTCAAGCTAAGTTAACTCGAAAATCAAAATGGAAGCACATTACAGTATTATCAATCTGCAGCATTCAATCAATCAATCAATCAGGGGATTGTAAGCGCGCTACTCACCCGTGAGGGTCTCAAGGCGCTGAGGGTGGGGTCAGCAGATCTGTTTAGCCAAAGAGCCAGGTCTTGAGGGTCTTCCTGAAGGTGTTCCGGGAGGGGGCGCGTCTGATGTCACATAACTGCAGCCCTTGAGCTTCACAGCACCGGGTCGGCTGTGGCCTTTAATTTCCTGGCAAGGCTGGCACACAGGGAGGCGGGAGAGGAAGAAACAGTGACGTAACATCCGTCTTTGAGAGACACGATATGGGAGCGGCCAGATCTGTGGGCAATGGGCAATAGCATTCAAACAAATATCATTAAAGTGTAAGTACAATCAGCTACTACGGTTACATTGATTATCATTCAGCTTGGGACAGTTACATATGATTTCTCAACAGGCTTAAGTGATGACCTACTACAATTCCTATTACAATAGCACACACAAATTAATGACGATAAACACATGTTGAATGCATGGATGACATGTAAATTCATATACATGATATATAGAAGGTGAAGCCTAAAATTAAGCTGCTCTAATTGAAACATAACAAATAGTCTTGTATTAGCTTGTTTTCCTCTAGGTAGTATTGCAAGTGCATAATCTTACAATTTTTCATTTTTTCTGAGGGTGTGGGGGGCTTAAATATACTACTTCATTCGCCATTCTACGACAGAAACAAGGAGAATCAAGCTATTTAGCTCTGGCTAAATACTGCATTAGCTGTTTGAGACCTCATGTTATCAGCTCTTCAAAAAAACGTACAAGGACTACAGAGAGAGAGAGAAAGAGAGTAGACTTTGCAACAGACATTGGTTTTCATGTGCTTTCATAGTTTGCCACTTCTTGAATGGGAAGTCCATCAAGGCCTCAGCATTTCAATGATAGCTACATTGTCCCATTTGTTTTCCCTTTAGGTTTTGGTGATGGAACATTAAGTAGTTATTTTGTTAGGCTGGAGATGCAACATGTATCTTTGATATTTTTACTTTGCACATATGATGACATTTTAATGACTGAATTATTGCTTTTTGTTTAACACGTGCATTCTGTTTGGATGCCTTGCCCGTCAAAGGCAAAGTGCTATACAACAATCACACTTGCAAGTTAATTTGCATAATTTTGCTGTCATAAGTAACATGTTGTTGGAATTTCTGCTTTTTAGGTGAGAAAGAAAAGACATGCACAAACAGGCCTTCTTACAGAAGCACGGAAAATATTTTGCTGTGCATGCCTTGCAGGATCACTACTTCATAACAAACTTCAACTTCTAACTCCATATCTTAATACGCTGACATCTTAACTCTACTCATACTGGAACCACCTAAAGCACGATCTCATTTATTAGGTCTTTATCCACATTTGTGGATGGTTGTGACAGTGTTTCTGGTGTACCAAAACATTGTTTGTGAACTTCAAGAATAGGTTGAAACACCTGTGACATCCATCATCTTGACAGAGGTTTTGATGCCTGCATCGGCATTTACCCTAGTGAAGCTAAACTGCAGGGTTCACGTTTATGACCTTATTTGCCCCAAAGGAACCATATTCAGGTATAAACAATTAATGGCATAAGACAGCTAGTCAACTATATTGACCCTTACATTAGTCAGACTATGCTAACAGAGAGTATGAAGGCAAAGTATGGTGGACAAACACTGAGAACCCATGAAAGAGCAGGTATGGAACTAGATGGAACCAGCAAGTAAAATCCAAACAAATAGCCAGTGATTGAAAACAGAACTAAAGTCCAAACGTTTTGAGGAAGCCCTCTGCTGTAGTAGTTACTTGGCCCAATTTAATTTTGTTATGCAATAATGAACCTAAACGCTTTGTTCACTGAATATTCATAGCACTCTCTTGGTCCTCCGATGGACCTTGCTGTGTGCTGTGTGCCAAGAGGGGTTGGATATAAAGGGTCCCAACAGTCATCCAATGAGGATCAGGAACTAGACAAGTGAACCACAAATGTGATATCAAGCTCATGTGGATTACTCTCAAGATAATACTATATGTTAAAGGATTATCACTGGAAGCCCAAATATCCTGAAGAAACGTTGGTGAGCCAAAATCATAGACACAAAGGGTTCAGTTAAAGGTATACAGAATATTAACATTATAATTTGGTGCTCTGAGATCTCTCTAATATGATCTCCTCTAGTCATTAGTAAACCCAAATTGAGAATGCACATTTACTTCTGTAAGGATAAATCATGACAGCTGAGTCAAAGTAGTAAATTTAGTTTAATGTATCAAAAATTTAGAAAGATAAGTGCATCAAATAGATTGCATTAGGTAATAAGGCAGATTAATAAAGGTCAAATAAGTACCAAAGCTCAAGTGCTCAAAAAGGGATAATGAATTCGCCAGTGCGAGTGGTCCTCGAAGGAAGAGACCACTAAGCACATACAGCATATGCGTCAGTTCGGGAAAAGATTTGAGTAAAGTTCACTATCATAATTAGTTACTCTTTCATATAAATGATGTTTAAAAATGATTAGAGGTAAACTTTATAACGTGATAGTTCACCGTTTGCACGTTCTTCTAACAAACATTAATATGTAATATTTTGTCAATTTATAAATCACAATCTCTATTAATCAATTAATAGTATCACCAAGTCTAAATATTTTTCTGCATGCTTTTACGATGCAGTACCTAAACATTTCTTTTCTGATCATGTTTAAAATAATGTGTAGTTGGTGCACATTTATTATTTTTCTCTCAGAAAGTGTCATACTATTCTCATTAAATTTAAATGTGATTTCCTCTCCAACAATTCCCCCTTTGATGGCAACTCTAGCCATCACACTATTGTCTTTATTACATTTTATGTCACTTTATAGTTTTGTTGTTCTCATTAGGTTTAATCTAGATTGTTCTAGAGCTTTTATCTCATCATAATAACCACATTGTCTATCTTCTAACTCTATCTCATCTCTCTTTCTGTTCACTACTCTTGTCTCTTTCTTTGTTTTTATGCCTTTGTAGATTTTGCTAGACATAGTTAGTATTAGTATGCAAGCAGCAATTGTTAGTATGGGCTTCAAAATCTGTCCACTAATCCATTTCCGGGTTAGTAAACAATTTTCCCATTTTAGAAATTCCCTTCCCAAATGAATCCCAAGCACCATAAGCTTTTAATCCATGCAAATCTTTTTCCAGGTGAGTAATGTTGGTAATAAACCCCTTCAAATCTTTACTTTTGTCAGGGATATACAAGAAACATTGTTGAACCTTCAGCATTTGGCAGACTCCGCCTTCATTTACTAGAAGGACGTCAATGTTTTGAAGCACCATAGATCTCATAGCAATCAATTCAGTATGTATAGCTAGGAACCCTCCCACAGTATCATCCCAACTGATGGAATTATTGCACCAAATATATCTCCTACAATTTCAGCTGTACTCGCACCTCTTCTGAGACTAATATGTTTTACTTCATTTGTTTCATCCCATTCAGCCACATGATACATTTTTGGAAAAACTATCCTCATGTAACAAGATTCATACCACTTTTTAGGCAGCCTGTAATAGGCATTTGTCCCACAAATGTAGTAAATCCTGGAAAATACAGGATCTATGCCTCCCAAATAAAATCCCCAACCACCTGCAAGTTGGAAAGTGTGATCACATTCGCTGGAACCGACAAAGTTGTTACTGTATTCAGTTTTTCGTCGTAATATGCATAGCTTCCCTTTATGTTGCGAGTCTAAAGAAATAGCAGCTTGTTTTCCTACCTGTTTAAGTTTAGGTTCTTTAAGAACCCATGGTGGAATTTTCATGTGATTTTCAGATTTTCCAATGATGTCTCTACGTCTGCCCTCAATTGAATCTATAAATTCATTTTCTACTTTATGTACCAAGCATGTTAGATTGTTTCATTGTGCATATGCAATGTCTACGCTTTGCGTAGGTTTGAAAATTCACCCATCATCTCCGCTGTCTGTGTATCAGGCACAGGATCCAAATGCTTTCTAAAGTCATTTCCTAAAAGACTAGTTCATAATTCGAATAATAATATTGAAATTGTCCTTTGCAATAAAACTAGGTAGTTAGTACACTAAAAGGAATTCTATAAGTATCAGGTAAGTGGTGATATGTAACTCCCTCTGAGACCAAAGTAGGTAATTGTAAACACACATAACAATTTCGTTCATCCATAGTCTCCACATACTCATAGAGGAGCTTGGTGAAAACATTCAATGAAAAATCACTTGTAGACTGATCTCCATGCAGAGTCTTATCAGCTAGCATACTAAGTCCGTTCTTATTATTTTCTAATGGAGATTTAGAAACAGAAGCAGGTTTAGCTTTTTCTAAATATACATGATGAGGCAAATGTAGAATTATAAGAAATGTGACAAGAACTATAGAAAATGCAGCAAGTATACATGCACATATGTGTTTGCGTTTCACTGATACTGACCTTGGATCCATGACTTTTCCAGAATCAGACTTTGTTAAAATTTTGATTATATGTTAGCAGCATTTGCACCTGAGGGGAAAATCAGAAACTTGTTAAAGTTGCTTTAGCTTTCCTTTATCACAGTTTGTTTTTCTCACAGCAATGTAGATTTAGTTAATAGATTTTGAAATTATTGTACTCTTGTCTCTCTAGTACTGACTTTGTATTTGATGAATATCCAAATTGAACACAACAGTTTCTCGAGGTGGTTCATAGGAACTTGAATTGTTGAACGAAAATGCCAGGTAAGCCCACTCTGGTGCAGCATATGTATGCCTTGGTACCCTTGCTCTTTTAGTCCTTCTCACTAATGGTCCTTAATCATCACTGTCACTTTGTTCCGACTGACTAGAGACTTCTGTAACGGTATGTGGCACTCGGCGTTCAGTTAGAATGTGTCTCAATCTGTCTAATCTTTTGGGCCAATGGTCTCCATTTACCACTCGGGTTTCAGCTGCACTGCTCCTTTCGTTAAGGTCAATATCTCACCTAGTCAGCTCTTCATCACGTACCCTTTCTGTACCTACAAGAGCTGACTCTCTTGGACCCTCCTCGGGATTAGTGCTAAGAGTCCCAGTAGCTGGAGCCCCCGCTACGGTTTGGCTAACCTGAGATGGCTATCTCACTGTACCCACCGGCACATCAGAGACATGCACTTAATCTTCAAGGGGACATGGTACTCGGCGAGTGTGGGCTGATTGTACCCAATTTGGAAGAACACGACATTTGCCAGCAGTGGTGATTACCAGTATCACTTGGAATGGCCCATGCCAACGAGGTTCCAGGCATGACTTACGTATATGCCTCTTCACTAGGACCCAGTCACCAGGACTGAGGTCATGGCACTGCTCCTGTTGAGACGAAGTTGCAGCTTTCCCAACCTGCTGAGGCACAGAACGTACCACGTAAGCCAGTCCTTTACAGTAATCGAGCACCACATCATCTGTTATGTTTACTAATTGGCTCAAAGGGACTGCAGGCTGTCTCATGATTTTCCCGATGATAATTTCATGTGAGGATAGTCCTGTTCTTCTGTCTGGGTACTTCTCAAACTCATCATCACAAGAGGCAAAGCATCAGGCCATTTCAGAGATGTCGAAGCACACACTTTTGCCAATCTGGATTTTAATGTTCCATTCACTTGCTCCACTATACTTGAGGCTTCTAGACGGTAAGCACAACGCAATTTTTGATCAATTTGTAATGCTGCACATAACATTATTAGGACCTCATTATTAAAATGCGCCCCTCAGTCTGATTCCAAAGAAGTCAGAAATCCAAAATGCGGTATGAGCTCTCGCAATGGTAATTTTGCCACAGTCAAACTGTCATTTTGCCGGATGGGGTAGGCTTCTACCCAGCAAGAAAAGACACATACAATTACAAGGATGTATTTCAGACCATTGCAAGGAGGCATCTCAATGAACTCGAGTTGCATCCTGTTAAGGATTCCTCCAGATCTTCCTACATGGCTCATTATAACTGGTGTTCTTTTGCCTACATTTTGTTGTTGACGCACTATGCATCGATGACACAAGGCTGCAGCTACTGATCTAAATCTGGGGTTAAACCATGTTTGTCGAAAGAGTCGCATCATAGCATTCCTTCCAACATGTGCAGGACCATGGTAATGATGTGCCATAGGAGACAGCAATCTCTCTGGTAGTACTGGTCTCCCATCTATGTATACCCATACTTCATCTTCTTGTCTCTGTGTGCAACCTGCTCTTACCCATCCCTGTCTCTCTGTATCTGATTCTTCATCTTGCAATGCCTTCACTTCCTCCCAAGTTTCTACAGTTGACAACAGTCTACAGTTAGTTAAATCAGAGTTCTCTCGAAGGGGTTCTTGATTGAAGGTGTAAGAATTTAGAGCACAATAGCATGCAGTCTCATTAGCATATCAGTTGCCAGCTGTGACATAATCATTGCCCAACCGATGACACTGCACTTCACCACGGCAATTTTGACAGGCAGTTGTAATGACAGCAGAAGGTTCCTCACGCTTTCATCATTTCGAATGGGGGATCCTGATGATGTCATGAATGCATGCTGTGACCACAACTGCCCGACGTAATGTATGATGCCAAATCCGTACTGACTATCGGTGAAGATAGTAACTCTCAATTTGTAAGATAAATTACATGCTTGTGACAAGGCAACCAACTCGACAACTTGGGCAGAGTAAATACCCTGCAACCAAGAAGCTTCAATCACTCCTGCAAGCGTACATACAGCATAGTCAGCTTTCAGGTTTCCTTCTGCTTCCCGTAGACATGATCCATCCACAAACAACACAAGATCAGCTTCCTTCAAAGGGATATCAAGCATGTTGGGCCTAGGCATGGCACACAATTCAGTCATATCCAGACAATCATGAACTGCTTCATCAACCACAATCTAATTTCCAGCCAAAGGCAACAAAGTTTCAGAATTCAGACTCATACATCTCATCAGAGTTACATTTTCCACTCCCAAAATCACTTGTTCATACCTTGTAAGACAGCTATTGGTGAGATGTTGCGTTCGAGTATGAGTAAGAAGTATCTCAACAGAATAGGGCACATGCACTTTCAATGGATGTCCCATCACAATGCTTTCATTCTGTTCCAAACTCTCACATGTGGCAGCAACAGCTTTAAGGCATCCAGGCAAAGCAGCGGCTATGGTCAACTGTAGGGCTCACTGCAAAACAGAGTAAGCTTTTTTTGTAGTCAGCCATTTCCAAAGCAGGAGCTCCACAAAGACTCTCTCGCAGTTCACTAAATGAGCGCATGCATTCTTCAGTCCAGGGCACAGTATTGGTCACGTCCTTGTGCATAAGCATTTGAAGAGGCTTTGCTTTCAAAGAGAAATTGGGAATCTATTGTTGACAGTGGCCAACCATTCCCCAAAACAGGTGGACTTCTTTCTGTGTACTGGAAGGCTTCATCCTCAGAATTGCAGTGTTCCTGTCTTGTGATACCTTCCGGGCTCCTTTATCGATCTTATGTCCCAAATACAGGACATCCCTTTTGCAAAACTGCAATTATGTTGGTGACACTTTATGCCCATTCTCTGCCAAATGATTCAACAATGCAATGGTATCTCATATGCAAGCCTCCTGTGTACTTGATGCTACCAACAGGTGGTCAATGTACTGGACAAGGACAGAGGTATTTGGGATCACCAATGACTACAGATTCTTTTTCAAGATCTGGTTAAAAATCGAGGGGCTTTCCATATACCCTTGTGGGACTCAGCACCATGCCAAAACACGATTGCCGAACCGGAAAGCAAATAAAAAGTGACTGTCCTCATGCAAGAAAAGAAGGCTTGGCACAAATCAATGACAGAAAACCATTCAGCTTCACATGGAATCTGGAAAAGAATCACATCTGGATTTGGCAAAATTGGGCACCATGGTATTACAATGTGGTAATTTGGTGCACATCTTGGACTATTCGATACTTCCCATTGGGTTTTTGTATACTCATGATAGGGGAATTGCATGGACTGCCCATGATTTCCATTAGAATTCCCTGCTCGATCAATGACTCAATTAATGGAGTAATTCCTGCAATAGTTTCTGGACTTAGTTGTACAGAGGTGTTGGAGGAAATTCAGCATTTGGCTTCACAGTGATTCATACTGCAGCCACTCCCTTGATCAGGCCAATGTCTTTTCCTGTAAAATCCCACACTTCTGTAGATACAGTATCTCTCAATTCAATGGGTAAGTCATCGTTGGTTAACAGGAAACAATCCTTCAACTTGAGATTTTTGTTTCGTCAATTTAAAAACAATGTCCTCATCATTAGTATGGAACTCTATTCCATTCGGTGTACAATAGATTGAACAGTTTGGCTTGCACAGCAAGTCGCATTGCCAACAAATTCACGGTGCTTGAGTCGCACACCACAAATTTATGCAAGTCGTCAAAAGACCCAATTTGAACAGGTTTATTACCGGGTTAGACATTAATCAATTTGAGACTTCCACGACTTGGATTCTTTCTCCTGAGAAGGGTAGTTTGGGAATGTCCGCTGTTCTCACAGTGGAACGGGTAGCACCGGTGTCAACAAGGAATGAGATTGGAGACCCATTTTTTATTGCCATCCACCTAGGGTCCACATTTTTCTGCGTCTAAGGATGCGCCAAGTACGCATTCTTACTCCCCTCTCAGGCACCGTCATTCTCACATATCCAAATCTGTGTCATCAATCTGAATCAGATATTGTTGAGCTACATTCTGATTTGGATCAATCTGAGCATCTGCGTGAAAACCTTCGTTCGAATTATATTTCTGAACCTGACCATTCAATTGAGGCATCAGGGCTTGCGGCATGTTTGGATTCTGATTTCTCTGCTATGGGCTTCCTGACTCTGTACCATGTTTCCTCCTTGTGACTGCATTCTCAACTTGTTGAACCTGTCCATTCATCTGATTAAGAGCATTACATTGACACTCGTGCTTCCAAAGCCAATATGTGGGCTTGCTTTGCCAGCAAATCAAATGCTGCTGTATCATGTTGCTGATTTTCAGGTCTCAATCCGTACACAAACTGGTAGACAAAATGTCCCATATCCTTCTCTGACACATTCTCCATTCCACTATATTGTTTGAATGCTTGCAACAACCGCCCATGATAGGCAATCACTGTTCTTTCAACTCCTGTGTTGTCCTGTCATTCTTCACCCAATCAATCTCTTCAGAAGAGATTTTTCCCTTCAAATAGGTAATTGCGTGATTTTTCATTACCTCAGACGAGGGTGCACCAGTACGCAGATGTCTAGCTGGTTCAGTTTCAGGCCAATCTATAGCGATTTTACATTCTGCCCAAAAATCACTTGGAACGACAATGTCAAACAGAGTAGCCAAATCCTTCAACAGAACCTTTGAAACCGTCACAAATCTGTTAACCTGCTTGTACATTCAACTGAATTTTCTCTCAATCTCAGAAAATCATGTGTAAAGGACAGTATATCTGGTCTTGTCCATGGAATATGTGCATACTCTCCTCCAAGTACCTCTCTCATAGGAAGCATTTTTACTCCCTCACCTCCATCATCTTCAAAAGCTGAGAACCTTGTCATTTGGATTTTAGTTGATTCCTTCTTCTTAGCCCATCTTCCTTCCCACTGTTCCAATTCTCCCCATTTTCTAAGTGTAGTCAATAACTCTTTGATTTGTAATCTCATTCCCAGAGGGCTCATGTTTTCAATGTTTCTGTCACTGAAGCCTAACCTATGTGGTTTCTGTAGAGTCTTTGATTTTTGTATATCCACTCTATATTTTTGTGCCAATTCAGACAGTTTCTCATGTGTGTTTCGAGCATGTCTAGTAATGTCTTCGCATATGAACAGTAGTTCATCATCCTGATAGGTAGCTATCCTAGCAGGGCTTATAGTTTCTATTATCATCTCCTCTAGTTCTACTTTCTTTTTTGCTACATCTAAAGTCTTGTCCCTACTAGTTTTAGACACAGCTGTGGTTCCTTGAGTCCCTGCACTCCCATTGTATAAAGAAGGAGCTATTCCTCTTATCCAATCATCAAGTTCTTTCTGAGGTAGTTCCATGCAAATCTTCACTCCGTCCTTCTGCACCTGTAACAGGAGTGGACGGCAAAAGAGGCACATCAGAATCTGGCAACCCAAACTGAAAGATTCTTCCTGCTATGTTCCCCGTTGTGGGATTTCCAGGCCTTTTCCAAATGCTGATGAAACAGCAGCTTGTCCAGATCTCCCACTGGTAGTAGTCTGTTGTACTGAATTTGTATTAGAACCTGCAAAAGTTCCACTTGGAACATTTGCTGAAGTCATAATTAATGGTTCTTGATTTGTCTGCCCTGAACTAGGTCTGTTGAAGTAAGTATAGAGTTACTCATCCCAGCAGGGACGGCCAAAGTATATGTATTTTGTCCCCTATTCCCAGATTGATATAACGGAACTACAGGACCTATTGTCACAGGGACAGTCAATGCATCCAGAGCATTTAGCACAGTCTGATCATTTGTTTCAGGTCTTACTGCTATATCATATGTGGGTAGGAAAGGATTATGTGGATTCGAATTTGTCGGCATGACAGGCACATTTGGGATTTGCCCACCATAAGAATTTACTACATTCTGGAGTTGATCCTCATTATAGAGTAGTGGACGATTTAATAATAATTCATTTAAAAATTCGTCATTAATCTCATTCTCACTATCGTCAGTCTGTGTCAGTGTCTGAGAATTCTCAATGTTTTTCTTCTTTTCCTTACGCTTCTTTTCTTCTTCCTTAAATGCTACTAGTACAGGATACATACATGTTCCTTTGGCTATATCTGTTCTCCAATCTTTCTGCTGAGCATCCCATCTAGCCTCTGCATATCGATTTAAATAGTTTTTTTATCTTCCCTGAAATTTGTGTTTGTCTTTCTGATGAGCTATCTGTTCCCATTCACTAAGGGCTGCAAATTGCATGGGTCTTGGAGGAGGTTTAATCTCATGTAAGTGCTTTCATAAATTCTCAATAATTTGAATGTTAAATGTCCTATCCTGTGGAAAAGCTAAAGGTCAATCTTTCTCAGTGTATTTCATCCAATTCTCAAGCCATGTACATGTATGATATCCTCTCTCCTGTGTCAAGTATAAAGCTGGTGTACCCTCAGGTTGTATTGGTATCCCTTCCCTAATGGGCACATCTCCCTGCATCAAGGTTTTTAGGGTTTCAAAATCTTCATTTTTCCCAATAGTTAATATTGGCTTTTAAAAATGATTCACTGTGTAAATTCCAATAGTCATTTCCTTGTTTAGTTTCAATCAACCAATTCCAGCGCTGCACCTCTATGACGTTGTCAACCTATCCCAGCACGGTGTTACACCAACCAACCAATATCAGCGCCGTACCTCTGTGATGTCACTTAATTCCTTGCAGCAACTACCCCTCCTTCACAATTCTCACGAGCGTTTTTTCTTCTAGCAAATATTCACAAAAATGCAAGCATTTCAAAACCCCTGTCTGCTCCACAGCATCAACAATACTCCTATCTAGCTTCCCTAGCATTCATTCTAAGTGAAATCTCGACCAGCGCAACCTCACTCTAACCATAACAAATGTTCCCTGTGTACTGAAAACACCTATAATGATCGTAATTTCTCAAACTCACAATAGTAATTTCCCTTCACTTAGTGGTACTGCCGATGACATCTCATTCACAGTACCTTCAAAACCACAGCAGGCAGTCTTACTCAGCATATACCATACTGAGACCACCCATAGGTTTATATCTTGGATCTTAGGCCACTTCGGACCTGATAACAACTTCAACTTTACAGCACAAATCGCATCACTCAGCACAATTCTAAAAACTTTGCATACCTCACACAGCCATATTAACGCAATCTAAGCTTTAAACAATAACGCGCAACCCTATTGATTCTAGCACCATAATCTTGTTGCTGTCAATGTATACCTCCAACACTGGCACTTGGTCACCCTCAACTGAACATAGAGCTTGGATTTGGTCTAAATCTTAACCAAAGTTTAAAACGGGGATTTCAGTAATGATTTCCCCCTTTTATCCTAACTTCATCAGACAACAAACCATCCAACAATCTACCAGAAAAACTGCTGTAGCGTTTACTTGGCCAATTTAATTCGGTTATGCAATAATGAACCTAAACCTTTTGTTCACTGAATATTCATACCACTCTCTTGGTCCTCTGATGGACCTTGCTGTGTGCTGTGTGCCGAGAGGGGTTGTATATAAAGGGTCCCAACAGTCATCCAATGAGGATCAGGAACCAGACAACTGAACCACAAATTTGATAGCAAGCTGTTAGAATTGGGATTTCTGGTTGGCTAGCGCTAGCGCTTGCGCCTAAGCCAGGCAGAAACCACCACTCTAGTCAGGGCAAGGGAGTTACAAGCTGAAGATAACCCCTGCTCACCCCCTTGGTAGCTTGGCACGAGCAGTCAGGCTTATCCCAGAGGCAAGGTGTAAAGCATTTGCGCAACACACACACAGCAGCAACACATTAGGCACACCACAAAAGGAACTCCACACAAGGTTATATATAGAAATAGCCTTTGTATTATCATAAACACATTAGAATAGTAATCACACAATATACACTGTGCCAACTGGCACTAGGCAATATTTACAGGGGATTATATACACCTGACAGGGCCAATCGTGCCATCACAAATGCACAAGTAATAAATGTAGAACACAACCAGTAATGACTGGCGAAATACTGTACTCAGCATTATATCCTGCAACATAAATCATAGTATACAATCAGCATCACATTAGGCGTAAAATACATTCTGCGCCAACCTCATAAGCCTAAACACATTAGACAATAATATCCTCACCAGCATAAACACATTATGCAATAACCTCACAAGCACAAACACAGTATGCAATAACCTTACAAGCATAAACCTCAGATTAGGGAATAACCTCCTAAACATAAATCACATTAGGGCCTGGTGCCCTACCAACCTCGCACTGTCCCCCTGGCCAACTGGCCTTTTCAGAGGGCTCAAATGCCCTATGTCCATAATGTCAGGGCGTGCTGCCACTGCAGCAGAATCCAAGTGCGCAATTGCGCTGGCACCACTGTGCCTCCTGGGTCCCCACTGGGACTCCTCAAAAGGCTCTGGTCTAAACATTGCAGCTGCCGCTAATTGCCATGCAGCTGTGAAGGAAATTAGGCACTGGCACTGACTGTGCCCTGAGAGGCCGACTGGGACTCTATAAAACAAATGTGGCCAAAGGGGCACAGGCACTTTAGGGCCCTCGGGAGCATCCAAGGGCTCCAGGCACTGAGAATGTGCCTCGGGGGAGCCCCACTCTGGGACTCTCAACATAATTTGCCCTCATGGGAAATGGCGCTGGCACCACCTGGCCATGAGTCCCCCACTGGGACTCTTAAAAAATAAAATGGGCCCACCGTTGCAGCTGGCCATTGTCAGGAGGGGCAGCTGAGGGAAATGCCTTGGCACTACAGTGCCCTGGGAACCCTCAATCGGTCCCAACCATTCAAAAGAGAAGCCCCACTCACCGGGGCTTGGCAGGCTCTCCTCCCGCTGGGCTCAGCTGCTCTCTGCGCATGCAGGGCCCTTCTGAGGCTGCTCGGTCACCCCAGCACGCCAGATTTCCTCCAGGCAACACCGTGGGGCTCTCCCATACTCACGGGAGCCCCGTCTCGACCGGCACCACACTCAGGGCTCACGCCGCGGTTGCGGGAGCCCTGCCTCCAAGACTCCTCCAAGCTTCCTGCACGGCGCGAGGTCCCGCCCATAATCAGGCAGCTCCGCCTGACTTCCGGGTCGCGCTGACAGCGGCCCGGCAGTTCACTTTCTCTTCGGCCAGGCCGCGGCGGTGATTCCTTCTTCAGCGCCACAGTGCGGGGTGGGCACCCGCCACAGAATAATCACATAAGCGGGGTGGGCACCCGCCGGTAAATGAAATAAAAAAAAACAGGGTGGGCACCCGCTAAAAAGCATGAACATGGGGGAATCCCCACATCGGGATTCCCTCTGTGGAGGATGGAACTCAGCGCTGCTAGGCACCAGGGTACCCCCCTGGAAACTGAAATATAGCGCTCACATGGCGCAGGGAAAATAAAGATGCCTTCAAAGGTCCGGGGCATAGCTGGGCCCAGGGAGGCCAGCACACAGGGCCCTCCAGCAGGGAGGCCAGCCCTTGTGGCGGTTCCTCCTGGGCCCCCAGCAGCAGCAAGCCCCAGTAGCACAGGAACAGAGCCAAACATGGGGTCACAGCCCCTATACTTATACTCCTTTTCTCCTTTGTCTGCAGTGCAGGGCTTGGGGGAACCAGATGCAACTGGTTCAGGGGGGAATTGGAGCACTTTGTTTACAAGGCTCCTCTTCCCCTTTGTCAGGTGGGGGCTCGGTGATCAGACACACCACAGGGGGCGGAGCCAGCATTCACTAGGGCAGGCACAATCCTATTCAGGGTCAGGAGATTACTCCTCCCACTACTCCCAATGCAGATGTCCCATCAGCCTAGTGCTGACTCACCCTGCCCCTCCTGGAGCCACACACACCTCCCAGCCCCTATCACTCAAAAGCCAGACATGCAATTCACATCAGGCAGGCAGACACAGAGCACACAGAAATGCCATCTTCTAAAAGTGGTATTTCTAAAATAGTTATAATAAATCTGCGCACACCATTGCGCAGCATTTATTATTACCATTCCAACTATACTAAACTTGACCACGCTGCTCCTCTCATATCAGGGATTACCACTGAAACACTTATCAGGGAATCCCCAATGCATTCCTATGGGAGGGCAGGCCAATCTCACCATATATAACACAGAGAGCGCATGCACTTTACACTGGACAGCAGTGCTAAAGTGCCCAGAGGCCTAAAACCACCAACACCATGTCAGAGAAAAGGCTAGGGGAAAGGCAAAAAGTTCAGGGATGACCCTGCAAAAAGGGCCAAGTCCAACACAAGCTCATGCAGATTACTCTCAAGATAATATTGTATGTTAAAGGATTATCACTGGAAGCCCAAATATCCTGAAGAAACATCGGTGAGCCAAAATCATACACACCAAGAGTTCAGTTAAAGCTATACAGAATATTTAACATTAGAATTTGGTGCTCTGAGATCTCTCCAATATGATCTCCTCTACTTAGTCGTCAACCCAAATAGAGAATGCACATTCACTTCTGTAAGGATAAATCATGACAGCTAAGTCAAATTAGCAAATTTAGTTTAATGTATCGAAAATTTAGAAAGATAAGGGCATCAAATAGATTGCATTAGGTAATAAGACAGATTAATAAAGGTCAAATAAGAACCAAAGCTCAAGTGTTCAAAAAGGGACAATGAATTCGCCAGTGCGAGTGGTCCCCGAAGGAAGAGACCACTAAGCGCATACAGCATATGCGTCAGTTCGGGAAAGAAGCCAAATGAGTTCCCATCAGGCAAGTTGAATTGCCAGGTAAATTCTGCAAATCTCTAGCAGTTCGTAGTCAGCATGCATGCAGAACAGCAGTTGTCCGTCACCATCACCATCAAGCTGCATACACCCAAATGTATAGTAATGGAATGCTTCAAATCCATTAAATCAGAGGATATTATATTCTTAGCGTTTTTTGGGGTGACACCTTCTGGAATCACCTCACCTGGTCAGACCACTCATTCTATTGGTCAGTTCATATGGAGTGTGTGTCAGGCGACATAAAGAAGACGCAAAATGCACAGAAAAAGGTGGGACAATTAAGCAGTCCTAAAGCCATTCAGTATGTGAAACGTTAGAACAATGCTCTTTTTGCTAGAGGATTTGAATGGGTTCAAGAGGACAGTTTCCCAGGCAGATGTCCTGAAATGGTAACAAATTTGTAGCACATCTTTTGTACAGTAAATGAGATCTCAGGAAAGAAAAACACTGTTTCACTTAATTTGTAATACTGAGGAATTCTCTCACAAACCGAGAGCTTAGCGAGGCAGAAAACTTGGTATGCATTCAGGCCCATATTAATTTAGGCTAATATAATGCAGATTATATAAATTTATGGGGATACACTTATAAGAGAACATGAAGATGTCATGATTTTAGCATATCTTCTTATGCACTTAGGATCATTTAGTATGATTACAAATAATGCATGACAGTATAAGGTACTTGTAATTTTTTTGTAAGTACCAACATGTAAATACATTTCAGATTATGCATTTAAGATTTTGTTTCAAACAAATAAGATTGATATATGTGTGAAGTACATTCTCTATAAGTTTCACAGAAGCATCGTCAAATAGAAATGTGTAGCACCTATTTTTCTTATGTCATTTTCCTAACATGCATTAATAATATGTAATATTTTGCAAATCTATTGATCACAATCTATATTATTTAATGAATTGTATAACCTAGTCTAAATCTTTTTCTTCATGCTTTTACGATGCAGTACCTAAAAATGTCTTTTCTGATCATGTTTTGACGAACGTGTAGTTGGTGAACGTTTATTATTTTTCTCTCACAAAGTGTCATATTCGGTTTCTCTTGTCATTAAATGTAAATGGGATTTCCTCTCCAACACCTTAAACAAAAAATCCTAATTGAAACCTACCCCATTTCTGTCCACAATAGACCAAATCCACCAAGCAAACATAACATAGGCAGACAGGCCACGTTATCCAAAATTATCACCACTCAATAATGTTGATGCCATGTACCGCAAGCCACAACCCAAAACCAGGTGATGGAAAAAAAGCCTATTCACAAGCGTAAATGTAGGGATTATGAAAACATATGGTAATTTACAAGTTGTGTGGATTTTGATGTCTAGTTCTGGGGATTGCTGTGAATTTCCTGAAAGTTGGAAGTGGACATCAAATCATCAAAAATGTAATGGCTGAGCGCTGACGGTCATTGGAAGGATGAAGGTACAGATTTCCTTTCATCATATATAGGCCAAATTCATTAACAATCTTTGTATGATTTAGCAATTTTGAAATCTTAACGTCCCAGCTTTTAAATGAGTCACAGAATTCTCCAATTCAAGTTTTTCAAGCCAAACCAAGGGGCATATTCACAAGGAGCCATCGCCGAATTAACAGCACTTTATCGCAGCCAAAGTCGTGATAAATTTACCCCCCCATTCACAAGCCGGTGTAAACAGCCCACAGCACCAGTTAACCTGCGATAGCAGTCTCAAAAAACATCGCCAAAGAGGACCCCAGCAAATATCGCTAATGAGATGCAGAGTAGGCGTTCCCGTGACAAAAGCCGAGACAACAGCACACCTCAACATTCACAACGACCAGCCACATCCGCGAAAAAAACACAAAACAGGCGATAAGGCGCGTTAGCACCAGGAAATCTACACCTGCTCTGACCTGGTGTAAAGTCGGACAGCAGCCAGCACCACAAAAGGGAGCACAGCCCAGGGCCACATCCGAAGGGCAACAGATGCCATGGAGCCACCCATCATGTGGCCCGGACACCCAAGAGGGCCACAACACCCACCTCCACCATCCCAGGACCCCAAACCACACCCGAAACACCCCCCCACCCCGGACCACCACAGACACAGCGCAGACAAAGACAGCGGAACCCCAGGAAACGTACCAGCCCCACAGACCCATATCTCACAATGTCACCGTCCACAACAGGCTGAAAGGGACAACCAACCTACGCATCCTGACCATCATCGCCTAACAGGCCTACGGCAACAACACAGCGGACAACCAACATCCCACCCCACACAAAGCTGATGGCGTGGCTGCACCTGTTGGCCCCTGGGACCCCCCAACCAACACCCGACAGAGTCGGAGGAGTCTCACAGCCAGCCACATCCAAGTCCCCCACACCTGTCCTGGACATCACTATCACCCTGGTACCCCAGTCCCCAAACGTACAAGACACTGCACAGGATCCGCTGGAGACCAAGCAAGGACCATACGCCATAGCAGGATGCACGCACGTGTCGGGGGCAATACACAGCACACATGTACTACCTGTGCCCCCTGGTGACACAGCACACAATCGCCGCAACAGGAAGCACACGTCTCACACCAATGTGCAGGCAACAACAGAACACCGTGGAACACCCAACAATGTCGCCTTCAAATACACAGCCAGAGTGCATGATACCTTCATCCTCCGACAGCCCATCATCAACCAGCATCCCCAGGATGGCAACAAGGGAAATGCACAGCCCCTTGGCAATATACAAATGAACACCTGACACACCTCAACTCCACAACCATGCAACTCACAACGCTGGCAATGCACACGTCACAAAATCACATACAACTGGCACAACAATATGCCCACCCACCAGACACGACAGAACAACTTACAATGTCCACATGGGCAAGCCCTGAACATGAGCCAGCAACGGCATGGCACCTCAGCCACATCATAGCTGAATGTGGGGAGAGGTGGCAACCAGGCATTTGTGAAGGATGCAGTTGAACCATGATTGGGAAAGTACACAATGCCAAGAGTGCCGGAGTTGTGCTGGACACCTCGAAGTATGCAGAACACACCCATAACCATGGCGACATACACCGCTTGCGTATGGAGTGTAGTGGACAGTGGACGCCACCATGTCACCCCAGCCAGTGGGGGACCCCATGGAAATGTTGCCTGTTACGCCCCCCCCTAAGCGTTAAGCGTCAGCGGAGTGGGATGGCCCGGCGTACGCCACGCCAGCATAGGGGTGTGAATAAAAAGCACATAGGCCTTGGCGTGGTCCTCTTCTGGAAAGACCCATGTCTCTGCCAGGGCGGCGCCTCCCACCTCGCCACGAGGCCGACGCCATCCTCGTGAGCGGAGTTTCCTGCAATGCCATGCGCCTGCCGGACCCCGGCACGCTGGACCACGAAACCGTCAGGCCAGCCCCTGCGCAGCCAGGCCACACTGATCACCTTCCGACACCGGCGTGTGTCAAGGAGGGCCCACCACGTGCCGGCGCACATCCCAAGCCCGAGGCCCGAGACCTTGGCAGCCACCTCAGACCATCACGGCCTCCACGACACTGGCCCGCTTCATTCCTTTTTCGTTGACGTACTCCACTGCCACCCCCGGCCTACTCTGCGGACCAGTAGGTCCCATATGTGAAACTGTGTCCTGAGTCATGAATGGCAGTGACCCCAAATCCGGGCCAGCGGCCACAACACCAGACCCCTCCGATCAGTGAGGCATAGTTCCATATGGGCATCTTGCGACACATGGTGCCACTAACCCTGTTCAACGCCAGCCTGCTACACGTGGTGCCACTAACCCTGTTCAACGCCAGCCTGCTACACGTGGTGCCACTAACCCTGTTCAACGCCAGCCTGCTACACGTGGTGCCACTGAACCTGAACTACGCAGGCCGGTGGGGCCATCCAACCTATGCCGGAGACACTCGGTGAATGGGCTGTGCTGACCGCTGCCTCAGGCCTACACCACGGTCAGGTAGGCCACACATTTGGAACTGAGTCCTGATTACACCATGGCAGTGAACATTAGTTATGTCAGAGAACAAATCACAATACACCCTCCGATGTGGTGGCAACAAGTCTGTGCATGGCATCACAACCACACGTGTCTGTGGGCCTACGCGGACCACTGCCCTCGGCCTACACTGCGCACGAGTGGGATCACAGATTTGGAACTGAACATCGGTAATTCAAAAGGCAGAATACATTTCTTTGCATGCACGGAGGGGCGTAAGAGGATGACACATTGCAGTCCGGAGCGAACAGGATCAGCATCACGGAGGTGATTGAACACTACCGACAACTGCCACTGTGTCACCAACTCTGTGCCTCGCGAGCCAACAACACGTGGCTGTGGGCCACTGCTGACCGCTGCCTCCGGCCTACACTGCGGTCCAGTAGCTCACAGAGTCCTGATTTGGCAATGTTGGAGTTCACATCTGTGTACCGGCATCATCGCAGACTGCATCCCCTCACAGCACCTGTGCCACTAAGTGTGTTTCCTGACATTCATGGACACTCACTGGTTGCACATTGGTGGCGTTTGAGTCTATGGACTAGGGGCTAGTTTTCATCCTCATGTAGCTGATACCCAATTGTTGGTGAAAACGAGAGTTGCGCTTTCCACTCCTCCATTTGCTGCTTCCGGATAACATCAGACCTTCCGCATCATGCCCTGGAGAACACCTTCCACTGTCCCCCGAAACCCTCCGCAACATACACCTCAGACATTGATGGGGACCCGCTCAGGTCGCATGGCCCATCTGACTGCACCGCAAGTCACCGTCCCATGGCTGGGTGCCTGTGCCGGCCGCAGTGCATCCGGGGCCACTAACTCTGTGCTGCTCAGGCCTGGGACCCCTTCTTCTGAGACATTGAATGGCCTCTGTAGAAATGGTCTTGGGGTCATCAACGCCATGTGTATGTGGCCCTGCGCTGTCCGCATCCTCTGGCATCAACTGCGGGCCACCAGGGCCCACACATAGCATCGAGTCTTGACCGGCCCGGACGTCGTATCACCGCAGGAGGCACACGCCACCACCGCAAGGACCACCTTCAACCGCCATCTGCCAGAGTCGAAAGGTTGGTCCTGACAGACCTACGGAGTTGCTCAGACCTGTCTTGGATGCCATCATCGGCCTGCTACCCTGCTCAGCACTCCAGGTGCCAGTGACTCAGTGCACCGCAAGCCATTGTCCGTTACTGATTGAGTTTTGTGCTGTTGTGAGGTTGCCCAGCAATGTCACCTCATGCAGTGGGGAAGAACTGGGACGTTGATGAGGAAGTTGATGCAGGTGTAACACACCCCACTGCATCTGCATCAGGGCTAACCCGAAGGGACATAATCTTAGCAATTTCTTCACATGAGCGCGCTCTTCTCTAGTGCCCCTACCTCAGTGCACTGCAACTCACGGAACGTCCAGACTGAATATTGGGTGACCTCTGTCCTTACTCCAGATCCCTCCATGTTGCTCTGCATTTGACTCTGTTATGCTGGTGTTTTCTGTTTCCATGACACTGGTGTCCACTTTTCAGGTTGTTGGCAGCACCAAGCACTCCATGCGGGCTGGCTTATTCTCACCCCACACACATCCAGCACAGGCATCACTACTGTACATGTGGCCCTGCCAATAAAGGGGCCGGGCGCACGTGCCCGTAGCTAGTTCAACATGATATGTGCATGTGTCCCTGTGGTCTTGTTGTATACATGGGGGCCCTGGGCCCTACGACATTACATTGTGCTGTGTACAGCGGACGCAGACATGTCACCGCAGGCAGCGGGCTAGAACCTGGACATGTGGCTTTGTGGTCACCCACTCAATTCGTAAGGGGAGTGGACTGTGCCGTCGTACGCAGAGCCAACATGGGTGTGTGACTGATATGTGCATGCCCCTGGGCGTGGTTCTGTACTGGGTATGTGCATCTGCATGTATCTCTATGGCAGTGTGGGTCTCCTTTGTGGGGTGTAGGTGGTCCCTGAGGGGAATTGGACACCTACGTATGTGTTCTAGTTCTCATTCCATGGTTTGGGCAACACCTGCACCTGTTGGGCCACCTCCTTTTGGCATTCTGCCACCTGGCATTGGGGTGCCATGTGTGGGTGGGTGAAGTGTTGTGAGGCTGCGGGGTTTGCGGGTGCCTCATGCTGTGTGGTCTGTTGCAGGGTCTGGGTTCTCCTCTGAGTAGCTTGTCTGCCCTGGTCCTGGTGGTGGGTTGTGTGGGATGTCCATGGGCTGTTGTAGGGCGTCGGTGTCGGGGGTGTGGTGTTCGTCTCCGGCATCACTGATAGGTTGTCTGTTCTGACCTGCTGGAGGTGTTGTTTGTCCCTCTGCATTGTGAAGGGGAGGTGCATGTTGGCATTGTGTTGGCGCCTTGTTCTTGTCGACATGCAGACTGTTTGACAATGTACATTGTGACTGTTTGGGCGGTGGTGGCTATTTGAGTTGGGACAGTGTACATTTGGCCTACATGGCTGATGTGGGGTTGTGGGGGTAGATGTGCATCTCACAGTTCCCTGCTCTGTCCTATGTGATTGTTCTGTTTCTGCGCCTGGGTGGACCCCAGTTGTGTCCCCTGTTCTGCAGTGTGGGTGTTGCACTTTGTGCCACATTGTCATGGTATGTGCTGTGATTGCTATGTGTGTGTGCTGCAGTGTGCCAGGGGGATGGGGGACATGTCCCTGGGTAATTGTGGGTGTGCAGTGTGTTACACCTCATTGTGCAGGTGTGGCATTGTGCCCATCACCCCCCGTCCCCCCAGTCCCTGTTGGATCCTCACCCTGTTGTTGTTGTGTCAGGTCCTGTCGAGCTGTGTCCGTACTCCCTACCCCTTGCACCCTCTCCACACTGATGACTGTGGCCTGGGTTTCCTCCTGCTCCTCCTGTGGCGCTGGACTGCCACCTCCTGTCGCCGTTGCTGCCTTCCTGTTGGCAGCGGGTTTGTACCTGGTTTAGGTTGTCACGTCCTGCCGGCGCCTCTTGGCCTCCTGGATTGGCCTCCTGGACACTCGGACTGCATTCCAGGTGGTCTGCTTGTGGGTCAGTTGCTGGTAGTGTTCTGTCGCCTCCGTGGCCTTGGTCTTGTTTTCCTGCGGTCTGCACCCCGTCTTCCTCTCCCTTTTCTCCTTGGCCTTCCCCAACCCCGTTGTTCCTTGCTGGTGGTCTGTGGGGGTTGTGTGGTTCACGTAGCCCTCTGCGCTGGGTCAGGGTGCATCCATGTTGCTATGTGCTTTGGCTTGTTTCTGGTGTGTTGTGTCTGTGGTTTTTATGGTGCAATTTCCCGCCAGACGCGTGGGATTTGCAGGCCTGAGGCTGCTTTTCGCTACTTTTTGTACCGCGATTGGCCTCATCGCATGATTTCTCGCGTTTCGCATTTTTTCGGCGTGGCGTTGATTTTCACGCTGACATTTGACGCGTTATCTGGTGACTATCGCATGGTACCGCCTTGTTGTGAATTCCACGTTGACACAGGGTTATTTTCCCGTGATAGGCTGCGTTATTGAAAGTTGCGTTACGCTACTCTTGCGGTAGTTATCACACGTTCTTGTGAATATACCCCTAAGTTCCTTCTCTGAAGAAAAGACACTGCTCAAGAGAGAAAAGAGATCCTCTGTTTTAAACAGTGGCGGCTCGCCGAGGGAGTGGTGCGGGGCGGTAGGGCATGGCGGGGTGGGGGAGGGGCAGGGTGGGGGTAGTGAACTCAGACATACGACAGACAGAACTCAGAGGGAGTTCTGTCCGTCGTAAGTCCGAGTCCACTACCCCCCCACCCTGCCCCTCCCCCGCCCCGCACCACTCCCTCAGCGAGCCGCCACTGGTTTTAAAACACACATATTGACACCCACCTCCTCTAACCCTGGACACACATGAATTGGAAATTCTGAAAATTAACCACTCTCTTTAGTGTAGAGGATCAGTAATTATCCAGGAGATTTTGGTATGTGGAACTGTAGCAACATCATGCTCCAAAAAAGGGGCTAAATGCGCACAAAGAGACGAAAAAATCCTACATCCTGCACCCTGTGAAGGAGAGTAGACCCTTCAATGTGCTCAACAAGAGGCAGTAGAGGCGTCTATGAACACAGTCACAACTAAATCATTTATGTGCACAATATGCAGAAGGATAGACCCTGCACGTGTACAATGTCTCATCATATTAAATACAGCATCTTTCTTCGGTGAGACCACGCAACAACTCTAAGTAAAATATATCATTAAAGGAAATGTCAAAAATATTTTCACAGTGTTGTGTTTTACTGAAAAAGTAGAACTTTTATTCATGCACACGCATTCAAGCAAATGAAGGGGCAGATTTACAAGCCCCTTGCGCCACGTTGTGCATTATTTACAACGTGACGCATCTAGGGAGATGCGTCACGTTGTAAAGCCCTGCGCCACATGAAACCTGCGTCAGGTTTCATGTGGGCGTTCCTCCGCAGGGTGGGCGTTCCGTCGAAGGAATGCCTCGTAAAAGTGACGCAGTGAAATCTACAAGATTTCACTGAGTCACTTTTCCGACGCCGCTGCGACGAATCCTTACGCCTGCTTCAAGCAGGCGTAAGGAGTGGCGCACCACGTTAGGTATGGGCGGCCCACGAGCATTGCTGGAGTTGCGTCACGCTTGCGACACGACTCCAGCAATGCGCCGCCCTTGCGCCACAGGATGCGACACGCATCAGCCTTTCCTTGCGCCACGGTGCGCCGCATTGTAAATGCGGCGCTTCCGTGGTGGCGCAAGGAGAGAATTGCGTGTCGCAACTATTCTGGCGCATCCCTGCTGATTTGCAGGGATGCGCCAGAAGTTGTAAATCTGCCCCGAAGTGTCTTACAGTGCAGAGATTCTATATAAAAAAAGAAGTGAATGTAAAAAATACAAATTAACGCAAAGTGAACAAAGTATGCACGTAATTTGCACTAGAACGTTTCTACAGCTCTAGCATGGCACCTGAAATCTGTCGAAGTACAGTGTTGCTCTCTCACTGAGGGACGCTGCAGGAGCTGTAAGCATGTTAAATTATTCATAAGATTAGCTACTGCCAACTGTGAAGGCAGATGCTGCCAAGAGAGACACGGGGCTGCTTGCCTCCCAGAGGATAGTGTATTAGAAATTGGCTTTCCATGTACATTTTGCTACTTGTAGCTGGACTCGGTGAACCAACGTAACAAGACGAAGAACCTGACAAGCTGGAGCACAGACCAGTGCGCACTGACAAGTGACAGGAGAAAGGGCACTATCTTCATGACAGGATAGAAAAGACAAAGAAGGAAAGGAACAGCATCACATGGCCTCTGAAGAAACCCTATACGGAGTACGTTAGGCACCTTTCAGCACCCTTTAAGTAAGCGTCCTCAAAAGAGGGTTAGACAAACGTCAAAGTGAAGCAGACACACGACAGAAGTGTTCCATTGTGATGATTGCTGTTCGCCTCCACCAGTGCCCCCTCGCAGTTGGTCAGCTCCACTTGTCAAGCCAGTGAGAGGGCAAGCATAAAGTAAAGGTGAATGTCTCACCCTCAGCTGCTAAAGGATTATAGTAAGGGACTGTGCTAGACGGCGCATTGCGGCAGTTGCCCTCGCTTCACCATGTCTCAGACACTGAGGCTGCTGCTCCTCAATTTGGACCTTGGAATTTGTGGGGGCGAAACGTTTACCATTTTAACACACGGTCAGGGCTCCGTCAGATGATATCCGGTAGTATATAAGTAGCTCCAGAGGCCGCCGGCTCAGGTAAGCGCGGGGGGGGCGGTGAGGCGGGGCAGGGCGCAGCGGGGAGGAAAGCCAACAGATGACACAATAGGTTTTATTTATTATTTAATTACACCTATTCCGTCGTCCAGAAGGTGATATGTCCGCGCTTTACAATTAGGAATTATTATTATGCGGCTGCTGCTGCTCCTCAATTTGGACTTTGGCATTTGTGGGGTTGTAACCTTTACCATTTTATCCCTCCTTCCCCAACACAATGTCAGGACTTCATCAGAAGACATCCGGTAGTATATAAGTAGCTATAAAGCTACCACTACTCAATTTTTTGTTAAAACGACACTGAGGAGGTGTATTCTTCACTTGATTTTGTTCCCATGCAGTTCATGGATAGATTCAATGAGCGTGGCTATCATCAGATATGGAAAGATACTTTAAAACTTTTTGCAATTAGAAAGTGGGGGAAAAAATAGCGTTTCGATTTCAATTAAACAGGAAGGACCTGATTCACAAAGGTAAACTTAGACCAAAAGGCTTAGTTTAGACCAAAAGTCTAACTTTAGTAGTAGTAAAGTTAGACTTTAGGTCTAAATTTAGACTTCAGGTCTAAACTTAGGGGTCTATTACGATGGCGGTCAGATGTCCACCGCCGGGCCGGCGGTGGACATCCGCCCGCGATCGCAACCAAGAAAATCGCTGGTCAAATTAGGATGGCGGTGGTGACCGCGGCAGTGGGAAATTCTGACCGCCGCTTTTCCGCCGGTTGCAATCCGCACTCCTGCCTGGCGGACGGAGCAGGACCGGGATAATGGTGGCGGTGCAGAGCAGGCTCCGCCGGCAGGATTATGATGCCGGCGGTAGCCAGCCTTTCCTCAGCGGTCAAACCGCCATGGAAAGGCATGCGGAGATTGTCTTCCAGGGGGCCGTTGCGGGCCCCCAATGTGTTGGGGGGGTGTGGGTGCACTGGGGGGGTACCTATGGTCCCCCCCTACATTTCCCTGTACCAGGTGGCAGGCACTGTGCAGTGCCTGCCATGCAGTGCAGGGAAATGCAGGACATGCTCCTTTCGGCATCGTGGCGGTGCTGCGGGCAGCAGCAATAGCCGCAATGTTAAGGCCCGCGATCAGACCACCGCGGTCGGATTTTGACCGCGGGTCATCGTAATTCGACCGGCGGTGATGTCGCGGTCCATACGGGCGGTCTTTTCCCGCTACCATGGCGGTCGGGGAGGTTTTCCGACAGCCATCGTAATAGGCCCCTTAGACTTTTGGTCTAAGTTTACCTTTGTGAATCAGGCCCTATATATTTCTTACGTATTTATCCACTACAGTGGCAAAATCATTTTGAAAGCATTGTTAAAACTGCTAAACTAGTAGGAATGCAATTAATTATTTGTTGATGCCATAATACCAATAGATTAAAAAGTATATTTCAAAATGACTGCCCCGTTCACTTTTAGCTTAGTTTTAGAAGTTAGAATGGTGAAAGGACTGTTCATATAAGATAACAAGAACTGGGGGGCACAGCACGAGCAGCAAACGTTGTTTCTGTCACTTTGAAGCATGGTCCTATCAGTCATGGCAGCCAGCCTGAATTGCAGCATTCCGGCTATGCTCTGGGTGGAGCAGTTCAACTGGTTGTTCATTGGGTTGGGCTTGTCTAATTCTCAGTTGCAGAACAAATACTACCACAAGTACAAATTAAAGCAAGCTATTTCATTACTTATTTATTTATAAGTTTTATAAAGCAGTACTACATCAAGCGACATTAGGGCTTTTTACATACATATCACAAGATACTAAGGAAGAAGTATGGCTCTAGCATGAAAGTTATAAAGACCAACACAGTTTAAAATTATAGGGGTCGATTACGATGGCGGGCGGATCGCCCCCGCCGGGCCGGCGGTAGTCACCGCCGGGCCGGCGGGGGCGATCCGCCCACCATCAACCTGAATATTCCCACCGCCAAATTAGGATGGCAGTGGGAATGGGAATGGTACCGCGGCGGACGGAAAGACCGTCCGCCGTGGTCCCGCAAGGCGGTCCTTTTCCGCCCGCCTTGCGGGACACGGTACAATGGGCCAATGGCCGCGGTGCCGTGCAGGCACCGCCATGGGCATTACGATGCCTGTCTTTTGCGGCGGAGATCCCGCCGCAAACAGACAGGCGGAGAATGCCTTTGGGGGCCTGTTGCGAGCCCCTGGGGGTGGGGGACTGCATGTGGCGGGTACCTATGGTACCCCCCTGCATCTGCATGTACAAGGTGGCAGGCACCGCACGGTGCCTGCCACGTTGTACATGCAGATGCACAACATGTATTTTACATTGCGGCGGGTGCTGCTTGCAGCAGCGCCCGCCGCAATGTAAAATACGGGATGCGCCCGCCAGTGTGGCGGGCGCATCCTAATTTGTATAGCGGGACCGCCGCACCTATGGTGGACGGTCCCTTTTGCCACTGCGATGGCGGGCGGACTTTGTCCGCCCGCCATCGTAATCGACCCCATAGTGTGGCAGATCAGTAGAAGGAGTTTAGGATGGGAATGTTAGCTTGAGAAGAAGTAGAAATAGGTTTACTGACACAACATCGATGTAATAAATATCGATGTGAAAATATCGAGTAAAAAATATAGACAACAAAAATATCGACTCCTATACTTAAAAAGGTAAGTTCAAAAATATCGACTAAAAAATATCGATGTAAAAAACAGAGATGTATAAAATATCGACTTTTATATAAATATAAAATAAAATAATATATGTTAAATATATTAAATATTAAATTTAATTTTAACAAAATAAAATAAATTTAATATACATTTTAATAAAATATAACAAATAAACTTATTAAAAAAGATAAACACACAAACATAATTATGTATACATATATATTTACTTTAAAACAATTAATAAACTATTATTTTTTATTTATGTTAAAGTTTAAAATTATATGGAAAATAAAAATATACATCAATGATTTAAAATATAAAAAAACAAAAATCTATAATAAATTAAAACATTAAACTATTAAAAAATATTTAAACTTAAATTTCACAATACAGTCAGTGCATCAGTAGGGAAAGTGTAGGATAGCGGAGGGGTAAAAATTACTATTCCAACTCCAGTGAGTGCAACAGTAGGGAAAGTGGTGGATAGCGAAGGGGTAAAAATGACTATTCCCACTCCAGTAAGTGCAACAGTAGGGAAAGTGTTGGATAGCGGGGGGGTAAAAATTACTATTCCAACTCCAGTGAGTGCAACAGTAGGGAAAGTGGTGGATAGTGAAGGGGTAAAAATTACTATTTCCACTCCAATGAGTGCAACAGTAGGGAAAGTGTTGGATAGCCGAGGGGTAAAATTACTATTCCCACTCCAATGAGTGCAATAGTAGGGAAAGTGTTGGATAACCGAGAGGCAAAAATGACTATTCACACTCCAATAGGTAAAAAAATTATAATTAAAAAATAAGAAAAATGATAAACATAAATAAATATTATTTAAAAATTGACAAAAAATATGAATTAAATATATGAAAAGAAAACATATTATAATATTAATTACATATAACAAATACCTACACATATTAAATAAAAGTAAATAATAAATACATTTAAAAAATAATTCTTTTAAACTAGAAAATATTTACAAACAAAAACATAAATGTATTTATTTTATTTCCTACCCTATAACACCACACCAATAACAACACACTTCAAGATTTTAAATTAAATTTACTTCCATAATTAACATAATTAATAATCAATTAAAAAAATATTATTAAAAAAAAGAATAAACATGAATTAACTGCACACACTTTAACACTATAATATCCACAACACACACCTAAATTAAACTATAAAATAATAAAACACAATTAAAGTAATTAAAATGTATTTAATACCCACCCTTTACCCCTTTAAAAGTAAAAACAACACACAAAAAAATAAACAATTACCCAAAATAAATATCAAATAATTAACATTAATTAACAACTATGGGGCCGATTCCGATCTCGGCCGGTAGGGCTCCGAATCGGATTCGGCTTTACCGGATCCGATTCGGAGCCCTGTTTCCCGACCGAACCGTACGCGGGTCCGGCCGAGCGAGTACGATGCGAAATCGCCGACCGACTCGTCCGGGCGTCCCGACCGCTCCGACCGACTCGCTCCCGGCTCGAACCGCTCCGACCGACTCGCTCGGACTCGACTCGCACCGCGCAATGGAGACGTTTCCCGGCCGGGTAAGTACGATGCGCGCCGCGAGCAGTCCGACCGAGCCGCGCACTCCGGCTCGTAAGAGCAGTCGGAGCAGTACTTCGGGGGTCCGTGTCGGACCCCCTGCATGCGTAGCCGTGCGAAGTCGCACACAGGGGGACCCATGGGTCCCCCTACCTGTGCGTGTACGGCGCGAATCGCTTCGCCGCGTACCCGCTGTAGGGGCGCCCTTGTCCGACTCCGCACCCATTGAGTCAATGGGAGCCCGCGTACGCGTTGTACGACCGGCTCCCATTGACATCAATGGGAGTCCGACCGACTCGAGTCCGATAACATACGGACGCATCGTACTCGTTCGGTCGGACTGCACGGGTCCGATTCGGTCGGAAATCTCTCCGGGTCCGGCTCGGTCGGAGAAATTTCCGGCCCGAATCGGAATCGACCCCTTTATATTAATTAATTAAACACAAATTACTTCCCATCTATTACCCCTGTAAACACCACAACACACACCTAAAATTAATTACACACTTGCCATAATAAATGTTTAATTAATTAAATTAATATCAATTAACAAATAATTCATAATAAAATATAAATAAACTACTTAACACCCTTTACCCCATAAACCCCGAAACACACACCTACAATTAATTACACAATTACCATAATTAATTACCAATTCATTATTATTATTAATTTTCAACCAACTATTAATTCATCAATTAAGAATAAATTACTTCCTACACTTTACACCTATAAACACCAAAACACACACCTAAAATTAATTACACAATTACCATAATTAATTACTAATTAATTAATTAAAATTAATTAATAACCAATTATTAATTCATCAATAAAAAATAAATTGCTTCCCTCATTTTACACCTATAAACACCAAAACACACACCTAAAATGAATTACACAATTACCATAATTAATTTCAAATTAAATAATTATTATTAATTAACAACAAATTGTTAATTAATTAATAAGAAATTACTTTACACATTTAACACTATAACATCTCAATTAAACAAATATTAATAAATCAAAAATAATGAATTAATTTAATATAATTAAATTACTTTGCACCCTATTCCCCTATAAACACACAACCCGCTACGGAACTAAAAACGCAAAATTCAAATAAAAAAATGTAATAACTACTAAAAATGTAACCCATATATTACAAATACAAACAATTCTTATACAAAAAAACATACATCACATATATTTAAAACATATACTAAGATACATAACACTAATTAAAAAATCGATATTTTTAACAACTATGGGGCCGATTCCGATTCAGGCCGGAAAACGTACCGACCGACTCGGTACGGGAATGTAGTCCGACCGACACGTACTGGCGCAGTCCGATCCGCGTAGTATGATGCTATGCATGTAAATTACGACCGACTCGTACGAAACACAAGCCGAACGACCGAACCGCGCGGAAAGCAGCCATCCGGCCGGAAAATCTACGCGAATCGAACCGACCGACACGCACCAGGAATGAACCCGACAGATACGTACCCGCGAACTCCGACCCGTGCAGTACGATGCAATTCGTGTAAAACCAGACCGAGTCGCACGGAGATCAAGCCGTACGACCGACACGCATAGAAAACAGGGAGCCGAAGCAACCCAATACTCCGCGACCGACGTGTACGCCGCACATGAAACCCAGCAGAAAGACAACGTGAAAGACTCGGAGAAGCTCGCACGAGACAACTGCAGCATCCGACTCGATCAGAAGAACGTCTCCTACATGCCCAAAAAATACAAAGGAAAAAATACAAAAAAAAGGGCCAAACAAGCAATGACAAAGTCAATAAATAGTGGGGGAAAAAACATGGAACAAAGACACACCCACAACTCCACCCATATAAAGGCCACAAATCCCTACCATGATCCTTTGCAAATTCAACTGACCTGCCAGCACAGAACACCATCAGACAGCAACCACAGACACAATCCCAACTCATCCATCACACAAGCCACACACCATTAGCACTTCCCTAATAGCACCCTCACAAACACCCAGCAAAACTGACACTCACCCACCCTCACTTGCACACTCACACACACATCAATCCCCACCACCACCCATCACCATGCCCCCAAAGAAGAATCCAAAGTTCCTAGACAGTGAATTGGAAGTCCTGGTAGATGAAATCCTAAGAGTAGAGCCACAGTTGTTTGGTACATTGGTCCAACAGACCCCCATGTCGCAGAAAACCAAGATGTGGGAGAGGATCGTCGACAGGGTGAACGCACAATCACCATGTTTGCGCACAAAGGAAGACATCCAGAACAGGTGGTATGACGTGCGCCGGAGGGTCAAGGACCTACTCAAGAAGGAATACGCCTTGAGTCATCGCACCGGCAGTGGCCCTCCTGCCAAACCAGTATACCTCAGGTCCTGGGAGGAGAAGGTGCGGGCCATCCTACCACCAGAGAGCGTACATGGACTATCAGACATCCCAGAGCCTGGTGAGTACACAACCAATATACCCAATATTGTGTGACAATAAACACACATCACTGTCAAGGGGATAGTGAAACCATGCACCGTTAGCAAAGCCACAGTAACCGAAAGATAATCATCCCAAGATGTGTATGCTAGTCAGACAAACACAATACATGCCATCTCATAGTGATATGTAACTGTGTCATGACATGTACAAACCTAACAACAAATAGAGCAAGGCAGTGGCACAAATCTAACCAACAAACACTGTCAGACATTTTGCCACCACTAGAACACCACCTCACAGGGAAGCTGACTGAAAGGAAGGAATTGTGTGTATGCTGGTGAAGTGAGTGTAGCCAATAGCATGATGGGAGTTGTAGTCACAGATATTGGTCACCCTCACAATTGGCCCATCAACACCACTCTGAACCATGCTCACATCACAGGGAGTGGAAACGAACTGACAAGATGGCTGACACTGGGTACTGCTGTGGGGAGAACAAGCCCCTGCTGGGTGTTGTGCTCAAAACAACAGCAGGACACCACTGCCTGACATCCTGAAAGCCAACTTGCACTCCCTGCAATGGAAGCACGTTCCATGGTGGGATATCTGGCTGGGTGGGAAGGATGACTGACAGCTCTGACCATAGTTACCAGCAGCTCTTCTCTCACACACCCCCTTAACACAAACTACACACAACTCACCTGGGAGAATGCATTGCCTCACACTCTAATTAAACATCCCACAAAGAACTACCACACTGGGTTATGCTGTGTGAAGCACAGGGACACTTTTGGGACTTGTAGCCAAACAAACGCCAGGACAACACTGTCAGCCATCCTGTCAGCACAGGCACACTACCCCACAGGGAAGCAGAGTCAAAAGGAAGGAAGTATGGGCATGCTGGGAAGGGGGGTGTAGGCAATAGCATGATGGGAGTGGTAGTCACAGCTCAACATCCCCCACCCGCATGGCCCGGCAAGTTCACACTGAAGCATGCACACCTCACAGGGAGTGAAAAGCCACTTCAAAGATGTCTGACACTGGCCTCAGCTGTGGGGAGTACAAGGCCCTGCTGGGAACTGTGCACCAACAAACAACAGGACCACACTGTCAGCCATCTTGCCATTGCTGTCACACTCACACACAGTGAAGTCGACTCAAAAGGAAGGAAGTATGGGCATGCTGGGAAGGGGGGTGTAGGCAATAGCATGATGGGAGTAGTAGTCACAGCTCAACATCCCCACCCGCATGGCCCGGCAAGCTCACACTGAAGCATGCACACCTCACAGGGAGTGAAAAGCCACTTCCAAGATGTCTGACAATGGGGCTCTGTTGTGGGGAGCACAAGGCCCTGCCGTGAACTGTGCACCAACAAACAACAGGACCACACTGTCAGCCATCTTGCCATTGCTGTCACACTCACACACAGTGAAGTCGACTCAAAAGGAAGGAAGTATGGGCATGCTGGGAAGGGGGTGTAGGCAATAGCATGATGGGAGTGGTAGTCACAGCTCAACATCCCCCACCTGCATGGCCCGGCAAGCTCACACTGAAGCATGCACACCTCACAGGGAGTGAAAAGCCACTTCAAAGATGTCTGACAATGGTGCTCTGTTGTGGGGAGCACAAGGCCCTGCTGGGAACTGTGCATCAACCAACAGCAGGACACCACTGACTGACATCCTAACAACCAACTTGCACTCCCTGCAATGGAAGCACGTTTCATGGTGGAATGTCTGGCCTGGGGGGAGGAGGAGTGCCAGCTCCGACTACAGCTACCAGCAGGCCCTTACACACACACCACTTCCACTAACTCCAAACAACACACCTGGGACCGTGCTCCACAAGAGAGTGAGTGAAAAGCCACTTCCAAGATGTCTGACACTGGCCTCAGCAGTGGGGAGCACAAGGCCCTGCTGTGAACTGTGCACCAACAAACAACAGGACCACACTGTCAGCCATCTTGCCATTGCTGTCACACTCACACACAGTGAAGTCGACTCAAAAGGAAGAAATTATGGGCATGCTGGGAAGGGGGGTGTAGGCAATAGCATGATGGGAGTGGTAGTCACAGCTCAACATCCTCCACCCGCATGGCCCGGCAAGCTCACACTGAAGCATGCACACCTCACAGGGAGTGAAAAGCCACTTCCAAGATGTCTGACAATGGTGCTCTGTTGTGGGGAGCACAAGGCCCTGCTGTGAACTGTGCACCAACAAACAACAGGACACCACTGACTGACATCCTGAGAGTTAACCTGCACCCACTGCAAGGGTGGCATGCTTCATGGTGGGATAACTGGGCTGGGGGGAGAAGGAGGTCCGGATGTCAACCAAATACCACCAATGCTGGCCATACACACACCTACTCTGCAAAAACACATTGCACACGTGGGACCAGTCACTCCCAAAGTAAAAGCCCTGGCAAGATGGCTGACACATGGGCATGAGAAATGATGTGCCTGCAATTCACACCCATGCACTGGCCAACCCAAACATGTACACACTCACAGCCATTGCAACTCTATGTTTACCCACACTATCAGGGGATGCAGTGTCCATGGGTGCCCCCTGGCCTGGCTGTGAAGGTGTGACTTGCAGATGACAACTGTGGAGAATCAGACAAACTACATAGCACAAAACACACAGGAAGTCACAGAGACATCATTGACAGGGGACACCTGACAGTGAATGCAATGGACACACCAATATACCGGACACTGTACCATGGTGTCAGTCACACAAGTTGCGGTTGTGATCTGCATTCCACTCCCACATTGTTCGGCAACATATGCATCCTTCACACAACACACCACTCACTGTCACAAACACTGTAGACACAAGCACCAAGCTGGACTGTATTTGAGGAGACATGCTACTCACAGCAGCAGAACTGCAACACACACCACTGGCCATCACTGTCATGACAATGGAAAAGCCAGAGAGCTGCCGTGCCCAATCCTTATCACCATGGAGGACATTGACAAGATTAATCACGTTTGCACGTACAAAACTCAGCAACAACATCATTAGCTATGTTAACAACATCACTTGTATGAAATGAGACGTGAACTAGGAACCCAGACAACAACACAGATACTCCCAAGAGAACCCAGGCATACCAGACTGTGACCATGTTGTCCAGACACACCAATGTGATGCACAAAGACTGGCAAAAACTGCCACCACACGTCCCAATCTTGAAAGATATCCTAAGTGGAATTGCACGTATGTCCCAGTTAAAGGACAAATGTGGACCAGGATGACACACCTGTGTCAGGCACGTGATGGCCCTTGAGTAGCAATGGCCATGTACAGCCAATCTATACATGAGCTGGTCATGCACACACCTCAACATTCACATTGAAATGCTTCAGGTTGGCAGGACAATGTGCTAAAACAATATCAACCTCTGGCTGTGACAACTTAGCACAATGCAATGTACAGGCACACATCCAGATGTACAGTCACAACTGTCATGTGTTTGAACCATTGATGCCTGTAGAAACATAACATACATTGTGTGTCTCTTCCAAACACAGGTGATGATGGGGACACAGCAGCAGATGATGAGGAGTCCCTGTCCCAGGCTCCGGTGGCCCCTGAGCTCTCTGGTGTGGAACAGCCTCTGCCCTCCTCGGATGGCGAAGACCTACCTGGCCCCTCCGGTGTGAGTCATCATGCAGCACCAGCAGGACCACCATCTGCACCCCCTGCACCCACTCCTCCAACATCTGCCAACACACAGACCACCCCCGCCGACACGGACAGACCAAGGACACTGAATGACAACAGCACAGGGACCCCGGCCCCCCGGGAAGCAATGGACAACAACCCCAGTACCAACGCTCAAGGGGGCCCAGGGTCACCTGTGCATGCCACCACAGGTCCCGCACGTGTGGCCAGGGGTGGTGGGAGGGGTGGTAGGCAGAGGTCGCTGTTTGCAGAGGGGTCTGGACTGCATGATGACCCACAACTGGTACGCATTGCAGATGCGTACCAGAATAGCACCGGAGAGGTCAGCCAGGTAGTGGGGATCCTCAAGGACATTCAACAGCAGCAGGCTGCCCATCATGCCCGCTTGGACTCACACATGTCCCGTGTGGAGACACACATGTCTGGCATGGAGTCCAAGTGGGACATATTGGAAGAACTGACAGCGGTGCAGAGGGACATATTGACATGCCTCCGCCAGATTAGCACCAACATGTCCACACCTCCCTGTGTGCCCACAACATCTGGTGCCGCAACAACTGCAACTGCCACAGGGAGGGAGGATGACTCTGGTGGAGAGTCCTCTGCACCGCAGCGGCCTGCACGTGAGGGTCCCCCAGAAAGAAGAGGGGTCGTCCGAGGAAGGACAACTGAGAGGCAGATGGCCATGTACATCCCCCAGGAACCCAACACCTGTTCTGGAAATTCTCCTTTGTGTGCAAACTGTTCACCCTGTCGAATGCAATCCAACTCTCCCACATGACATGGGGAGTTTAAGTTGGACTAATGTATCAGATGACTGTGGACTTTACTCAGGACATTTCTGCTACCAACACTTCCAACTCATCAGTGAACTTTGGATTCCAATCCCAATGTACAGCACCCACCATCCTGTGCACTATCCTCACACATGTATGTAAATAAACTCACTAATACACCATACTTGCCTCTGTTGTGATTCCAACGTGGTATTTTGTCATGGAGATGATGATCTGCTAAATGACACTGTGCATGCTAACTGCTACAGCAATTCCAACACCGTCATGTGAGTCATGGCAACGTGACACATATGAGGGAGACACACCACTAGGGCAAAACAACACATACACACCAGGGCCATCTGACTCATCACCTACACTGATGTTGCCAGGAAATACAGTGGAATGCACAGACACCACACCTATTCAGAGTCTGTGTTAACTAGCCCACAGGTGCAGTAAGCAAATGTCAGTCAGATGTGTGACCACAGACAACGCACATCCCAAAGTGAAGCACAGGTTTATTACACATTTGCAACATGTTGTTTCCACTACAGATGCAAGGTAATCCCACGTGGCAGTGGCCACACAGTCAACAAGTGTTGAAGAAATAAAGTCCAGGGGGGTGTGGCACATCACCTGTAGGGAAACGACTGCTTTCACCCTGGAAGTTTAATCATGGTGTCGGGGGATCACAGTTGACCAAACAACTCTGAAAGTACCCTGTGAAGGACAGACATGACACACAGTCAAAAGCACTGAAGAACAGGACAGAACTGCAATAATCATGCCCAAAACATGTCACAAGAGACCTACACCAAACCAAGTTAGCATGTCAACACTGTTGGGGAGTACAGACTACCTGTAAGGACACATCGCAGCACGCATCCAATCAAGTAGCACATGGCCACACTCAAACAGCAACAGAGAACCACCAACACATATCATGCAAACTCAAATCATTGACATAACATCTCTGTATACTCACATTCAGCTGAAGAAGTTGGTGATGAGCTGTGTGCGGACATCACCCGCATCATCATCATCCTCACTGGCATCGTGGCCCAGGCCAGGATCCTCCACAGGTGGCGGATGTTGGTCATTGTCATCCAGGATGAGAGGCAACTCCTTCCGCACTGCCAGGTTGTGTAGCATGCAGCAGACAATGAAAATCTTGCACACCTTTGCAGGGGCATATGGGAGGGCCCCTCCTGTCTTGTCCAGGCAGCGAAAGCGGCTCTTCAGGAGACCAAATGTCTGCTCGATCACTCTCCTGGTCCGACCATGTGCCTCATTGTAGCACATCTGGGCTGGTGTCACAGGGTTCCTGAGGGGTGTCAGCAACCACGGCATGTTGGGGTATCCGGAGTCACCTACAAACAGACAATTGCACAATAGCTGAGTTGGAAAAGAGGGTGGAATACAACATTGCAGAACACACACAATGGTACAAAGTCAGTACACACCGACAAGCCAGGCACGCTGGTTCTGCATCTGTGACATCATCCTCGGGATGCGACTACTCCTCATCACATAGGCATCGTGTGCAGAACCGGGGAAACGGGCACACACATGTGAGATGCTCATATCTGCAAGACATATCATCAGAGCATTGATAGAATGGAACATTTTCCTGTTCCTGTAAGCCTGCTCATGTGCCTGTGGTGGTACCAAAGCCACATGTGTCCCATCAATGGAGCCGATGACATGTGGCATCCTCCCCAGGGCATAGAAGTCACTCTTGACGTCATTGAGTTGTTGACGTTTAGGGAAATAGATGTACTCGTTCAAGTATGTTAACATTGCCTCCAAAACATCGTGTAGCACACGGCTGAACATGGTCTGTGACATCCCACCAGTAGACGCCACAGTGTGTTGAAAGGTACCGGTGGTAAAGAAGTGTAGGGCTGCCATCACCTTCACCTTGGGGGTCAGCGCTGTAGGGTATGGCCGGCCAGCTAGCAAATGTGGGGCCAACCGCCCCGCCAATTCCTCAATCAGCGGCCTGTTGAAGCGGTACCATCGGATTCAGTCACTTTCCACCATGGTTGTAAGGTCAGGGAATGGTCTATGGACAGCTGGTGCCCTGCACTACATAGGTGAATAAAGAAAGATTGTCAGTCACCCCACATATGTGGCATTGACCATACTAAATATCACATGATACATCATTACGAGACACAAGTACTTGATGTGTGTGCCGTTCTGTATGGACATATATGGCACCTACATGGCCATCATCTAACATCTCAGTTCAACATGTGTTGACAACAAGTTCCAGGTTGTGCTATGGGAAATCATTAGGCTGTGTCACAGTACCCATGTACTGCTGTCACGTTCCAAACACACCACAGTGACAAGTGAGGAAAGATGTGCCCCAGGCATCACAGCTCTTTGACAGGTAGATTCCCAGGGACCCTGTATTGCCACATGTACACTGGCATGACATGGCATATCATGTACACGCCAGCAAAACAACCATGACTCCCACAGGTAGTGGCCCCTGTTGCCTCTGCAGGACAGACATGGACGTCTGTGATACACACACGCACAACATCAAAGTCGATGCACAAACAATGTGGATGTGGAGACTGTCTCCCATTGTGCACATGGAATCAGAGACATCTGGAACACAACATGCACACAGACTGTGGAGGGCCATCACAATTGTGGCAATGGGTCACCCTGTGACGTACATACCATCCCACATGGGACTCAGGGTGTATGTGACATAACATACACATATACAACCTGGAAATGTGACCATGCCACATGCTCTGAACTGAACAGTTGCACATCACAGTGGTCATGTGCACAACACACAAAGGATTCTGTCCCCATGAACACGTGCACAGCCTGGGAGTGGCTGCCCCCAAGTGCCACCCAACAAACCACATGTTGACCCCCATACACACACAGGTAATGCAGCCTTACATGCCTTAGGATACAGTGTGGACATGCTGTGGTGTTGTAGGTGTGCCCGTGAGTCCCTGGCAAGTAATTGTGGCTGGCATACGTTCACCTGTGACAACCATGGTGACATATGCGAGTGACTTGTACAGGGACACGTCGTACAGCAATTGACCGATCCGTGCGCACGCATTGGCCATTGCATATGATGTTGACGGATGCGTGTTGTGTTTCGAAATACGCGTCGTACAGCAATGGACCGATCGGTGCGCACGCATTGGCCATTGCATTTGATGTTGACGGATGCGTGTTGTGTTTCGAAATAAGCGCCGTACAGCAATGAACCGATCGGTGCGCACGCATTGGCCATTGTATATGATGTTGACGGATGCGTGTTGTGTTTCGAAATACGCGTCGTACAGCAATGGACCGATCGGTGCGCACGCATTGGCCATTGCATATGATGTTGACGGAGGCGTGTTGGGTTTCGAAATACGCGTCGTACAGCAATGGACCGATCGGTGCGCACGCATTGGCCATTGCATATGATGTTGACGGATGCGTGTTGTGTGACGTAATACGCGTCGTACAGCAATGGACCGATCGGTGCGCACGCATTGGCCATTGCATATGATGTTGACGGATGCGTGTTGTGTGACGTAATACGCATCGTACAGCAATGGAACGATCCGTGTGCACGCATTGGCTATGGACTGACATGGTAACGGACGCGTATTCGAAGCTTTTGCGAGTCGGATGCAGTGAATTCAGTTGGCCACCCACAACAATGTTGCAAATTCATGGGTGTCATCAAGTTGAAATTTTGAAGGATGCTGTAGGCGTGTATTAGTGGTGCAATTCCATGGATTGGCCAGATTCAGAAGATGCAAACGACTTGGACCTATCACATTGGACACATGGGACAGTATCTGCCTCTGCAGCACACATATAATGCTGGCTGTTCCCCTGAGAGCTCACTTGCCTGCACTACATGCTCCAGGACGACATCTGCCACCACCACTGCTGCTGTCTCTGCATTCTCTGGCTACTGCAATGGCACGTACTGTGGAGAGAGCCCCAGCCTTCAGCACTGAGGAGAACCAGGCCCTGCTGGACAGCCTCCTTCCACAGTACAGCAAGCTGTATGGGAAACCAGGGGAGCAGGTGAGTGTGCTGTCCACTGCCTTACTAATTGTGCATGTTGTCTGACTAGCAAGACTTACAGTGTGTACACCAGTGGCTAGCATGCTCACAGAGTAGTTGTCACCCCCCAAAGTGTGTAGTTACATGCACTGAACAGGTATAGTGCAGTAACAGTGCATTCCAACAAGGTTTTACTTCCCAGGCAATGATACCATTTAGTAACTGCTGGACAACTGTTCATAGCCATAGTTGCACTACCTGTGTACATCATATGCCCCTGTGATTGAGACATGTATATCCAACTGTGTGATGCACGGATATGTTGCATGTGTAGTAATGGCCTTTTCAGTTTGTCATCCTCACAGGTTGATGCCCACCAGAAGCAGGAGATCTGGCTGACCACCGCCCGGGCAGTACGATCTGTGGGGGTCTACAGGTGCAGGATCCGCAACTGCCAGAAGAAGTGGCAGGACCTTCGTGGCTGGACCCGGAGGATCGCAAGGGTCCAGCTGAAGCTGTCGCCTCCTCGCAGGAGGGGCGGACACCGGACCCTGACCCCCCACATGCTCCAGATTCTGACGGTGGTCTTCCCTGACCTGGATGGGCAGCTGAAGGCCAGACAGCAGCAAGGAGGGGGTAAGTTCTAGCCTTTTCTGGGTACTATGACTAACATGCTCTATGCACTCCTTTAGCCTGGTTCCACTTCCACAGTACGACTGTCTTGTCGTCCTGGACTCATGTCCCTCACTTGTGTCATGCCCCCTCCTCATCTGATACACAGGTGTGGCCCTTACAGTCTGTGACTTAGGTCACTTGGGTACTGTGTACTTGCAGTTACCTGTGGTTCAAGTTGGGGACAGCATCAGTTACAGGAACTTTGTTGTGGGCTGCATGGGTGGTACAAATGCTCACACAATGCCTGTGATCTGACATGTACTCTGGGTATGGCTTTAATATGTGTTCCAATTGCTGCTCTGACTCACCACATGTCTGGGGTATGTGCCACACACCCATGCTGCTGCAGAGACCAAGGTAGGAGCCTCAGAAGTATGTACATCATGTGTGTGACACATGCATAGCCACCTGCCTAGTGTTCAGGGTAATACCATGTTGCACATGGACCAGGACTGTAATGCCTACTCCAGACATCGAAGGCACTCTGTTCTCCCACTCCCGTGTGTCAGCATACATATTGGGCATTGTGAAGAGTGCACTCAGGTGTCTGCCTCTGTGTCACCATGGTGTGGCCTTGCTTTTTGGACTCCTGGAGTGTTTAATAATTAGGGGTGGCCAGCCATCTGAGTTGTGACTATAGGATCTGCACATTGGTTAATGCATAGGTCTCTGATCCCTTGACTGTGCACAATGGTGTATGAAACATTGAGGTGCAGGCAGCTTTGGTTCATTCTCATCAGACGGTGAAGTGCTCATGTGTATGGATTTGTGTTTGCAGTCACTCAAATGTCTCATTTGAATGACGTGGGATCATCTTAGTCCTCATGATGTGGGTGGCCAGGGGTGCACATGTGCACCTGTCAGCTACAGGGCTTGCATTCCCAAAACTTCCATGATTGTGACACAGTGCAGACTGGTGTTGTGTGTATGCACTGCCCCTGTGACAGGAGACAGTTATGACTGACTTGCCAGACAGGCCTGTGCCATGACATTCAACTTGCAAAGGGTGATCCAGCAGTAGTGTGATATGTCCTGCATGCACACCATTGTCGCATTGTCTATCAGGACATGAGGACATCATTGTGTCTGGTGATGGAACCAAAACCCGCATATCGACAGAGACTCTGCCCATCACTTTTCCTGACACATGTACTGAGTCAGTGGCAGGAGATGGCATGTGTTTGGAGTGACACATTTCCATATGTTCTCTTGGATGTCCAACAACTGTGTATGTGGTGCATGTGTGCACATATGATTAGGCACATACAACAGGCACCAGACAGATGGGGGCATGGACAGGTAGGACATGAGTTGCATGAATGACTGTCAGGCAGACAATGGGCTTCTTCAAATCAGTGTCAGCACTTATTGCAATGTCTAGCAAATGAAGGCAGGGCTTGCTCTGTGATGTGCTGTATTTACTGTGGTGTGTGTGGTCAGTACAGGTGACTAATGTTGCTCTGTTTATCCTGATTGTTTGCAGATACATCCACGGCCACAGGAGGAGACAGCTCCATGGACCAAGAGGAGCGGCAGAGCCAGACTGGGTCCACTGTAGAGGAGACCGAGGGACCCAGTGGCACGGAGGGTGAGGGGAGCCACACTGAGGAGACCTCAGCTACGACCACCTCGGCTGAGGTACACAGCACTTCCAGTGAGGACTCCCTTGTGGAGGCGGGTGTCAGCAGACCACAGACAGAATCGAGCAAGTCTGTCCCCACCACCACCACCATCTCCACCCTCCCATCTGCTCCCATCCCACATGTCCGTGGAGGCTCCCGTGTAGGGGAGCGTGTCTACTTAATGCCAGGCACCGCACCCCCTGCCTCTGTCTCCCCTGCTGCCCTGAGTGTGGAGTCTGTGGACTTGCTAAAACAGATCCATGTAGGGCAGACATCAATGCTGAGTGTCCTCTATGCACACACGGGTCTGTTGACACAACTGGTGTCATTCATGGAGGGCATGTCATCTGACATGTCTGCCCTACAGCGGACCAATCAGTCCATGGCCTCCTCACTGACGGCAGCAGTGTCCCTTCTGCAACAGTCCCTCACCCCTCCTATCCCTGCCCCATCCACAATGCCCAGCACCCTACCTGTCCCAAGCACACACACACCGGCACAGGCACGCACCAGCACAGACACAAGCAGCACACAGACACACACGCCAAAATCCAGACGCACACGCACGCACAGTCAGGGGTCTGATACTTCACTCACAGGGGATGGGGCCCAGACACACACAGATCCACGAGTACTCCGCAGTCCTCAGTTACCTCTCCCTCCAAAACCCCTTCCCTTGCCTCACCTGCAACCCCCCCTCCCAGAAGCTCTTCCTCTGTGAGCTTGGCCTCTTCCCCACAGATCCATCTGACCCAACGTACAGGCGGAAGAGGTGACCACCACACACAGAGGGGAGTGCCCCTCACACCCGGACACCCTCCCCCAGGCACAGGCAGACTGAGGACCCCATTAGGAAGGGCAAGACCCCACCACCACCACGCAGCTCCACCACACAGTCTCTCTCCTCCATCCCCCAGGCCACCACTCCACAGGTTCCCTTGCCACACCCTGCCCCAGGTTCCCCCACACACCCATACCGCATCCCCAAACTGCTTAGGCCCTCCCCCCTACCACTTGCTCTTCCACCCCCAACCCAGACGCTCGGCCTGTTTGTGCCACTGGTGTGGAGACCGGGTCCCCCCTCTGTCCTGCCCACCTCATCTGCCCCCCTTCCACTCCCTTGGAGTTATGCACTGCAGTGGAGTCCACAACCACCCCGTCTGACTTGGGCACTGCAGTGGGGACCCAGTCCACTCCATCTGACCGGCCCACTGCAGTGGTGCCAGCACCCACACCATCTGACTTGTGCCCTACAGTGGTGCCGGCCCCCACTGAGTCAGACACCTCCACTGCAGTTGCCGGTGACACTCCTGCACCCACCACCCCTTCACTGCCTCCTTCTGGCATCCCCTGATCCTGTCCCTGCGGTGCCTGGCCTGCCCCTTGTATGCCTCTCCGAGGGGGATGTCCCCTGTCCATACCAGTGCAGGCAAGCAATGGGTGACAAGTTGTCACATGTCACCCTGTTCGGACTGTGAATGTGGACTGGCCATTGGCCTTAGTTTCTTTTGGACTTCCAATTTTTCATTGACATTGGCTGAATAAAGCGTCTTTTTGTTTACTAGTGGTTTTGCTTTTGTTGTACATGATGTAGATGAGTATCATCATGCATTTGCTGTTGTAATAGTGTTCAGATCAGGAAAATGAAGTGTTGCTGTGATGGACTCCATGTGGTTCATGGGATATGTGTCCTAATCTAGTCTGGATCCATAGCATCCTATGCTGCAGTCTGAGGTGTAATGTTCAGCATTTGACACAAGGATGTACGTTTTGCATTTGTAATTTAACATCTGTGGCTTACACTGATGCACATCTGGTGGGCTTACCACTGTTCAATGTTTCTATTTCCCTGACTGTGTGCCCATCTCCACTGGACATGCAGTTTAGCACATCAATGTTGAAGGACTCATCTGTGTATACAGTGCAACTTGCTTGACACGTGTTTTGGGTATATGCAGATGACTGAAGTGAGACTCCCGTACCCAGGCTGATGTGAGCAGAGCCTTCAGTGTGTTGGAATTGTTGACTCACTGACCGATTGTTCTGCTGACATTTTTGAGTCGTGCACAGACAAGGTTTGGCACAGCGGACCTTCCACAGGAGTGGAGTGCCCTCATGGCAGTGTGTAATCCCGTGACATTGCCTGGGCCCGTGTTGTGTGTTGTGTAAGCATGTCTGTGTGTGTTCCCTTTTCCTACACAGGCTGTGTCCCTACGGATGTTCCTGTTTGTGATGCTTGCTGAGTTGTCCTGTGTTCATCCAGCATCTTGGACCTGGTTTCTCCGTGATGTGGGTGCATGGCAAACTAATGTTCATCAGGTTGTCATCCCTAGTTGTCTTTGTTGTCAGGGCTGGGGATGTGGGCAAACGCAGATGGGACACAGTCAGGATTCCCCTTGGCACTTGTTGGTTACACAAGTCATGTAATTTACAGTTTGTGGTAGCTTTCAGTGATTGTGACACGTTGTGTGTGTGACTGCTGCCACTCCTCAGGGTCAGAGCTGCAATGTTGGAAGTTGTCTACGTGTGTTCTTTGTGGGTCACCTTGGCTTCTTCATTGGTGTGTGACTGTGGCCGGGATCCCATTGATTGGGGTGGATTTCACGCCATGCCCATGTACTGCGTACTGTGCAGTGTGTCAGACATTCACGAGTCTTGTTGACTGGCCAGGTGTGATAGGTTTCTGCACCTTAGTTCCCAACACCACCCCTGGGATTGTCATGGGTACATGTGCAATGTCACCAGTCCATGTGAGCTTCACTGCTGCACATTGGTGGAGATCAAGGTGTGTGGTGTTGAGTGTGTGCAAATGTGAGTTGTTGCACGGCTAGACCTCTACCTTCATATTGGCCTTGGCTGACAGGCCGTGCTGATTGATTTGTGCTTGTGTAGGTGTGATGGTAGTTTGTTGCTCAGGACACATGGCTGTGGTTCACAGTGTGAACGACATCTACCTTTGTTATCACAGTGGAATTATCATGCAGGCTAGTGTCACCACAATGTGGGGTCCCTGGGGGTAGTGCTGTGGTGGGTCTGTCTCTTGCTGTGTTAGTTGCTGTTCCTACAAGCTTGTGTGACATGTGTAATTTGGGCTCCCTCTCATCTAACAATGCCTGATTGCCCACATAGGGGAATCCGATCCATGAGTTACTTTTGTATGGCACTGTATACACATCTGTGTAATTGGAATTCAGGCCTCCTCATGTGTTGTGTGGTTGCCTGGGGACACTGGCACACCCCCCATCACCTGTTGTGTTTGATATGCAGTGTGAGGCTGCCTGTTTGTGTTTGTGCATCTGCACCACTGCATTGGCATATCTTTAGTGTGCCATTGCCTGTATGTAGTTTGGAGGATTTCCCATGCTGTCCCTGGGACTCCTAGGTCATCAGTCAGCACAATAATCATGGTTTGTATGTCCCATTGCTGCCATGGTATGGTATTTGTTCACCTCACATCTACAGTCTCCACAGGATATCTACATTTGTGTGTCCATTAGTGCAGATATGTGGGTCTGCATTATGATGGTCACTTCTGGCATTGTGTAATTGATAAATGGAGACAATGTCAGTCCCCATGGGTGATGTTTGTCTGCACATGGCCAAAGGTATGTTTTATTTGCACTGCACTGTTTGCCTCAGCCAATCTATGTTGCTATGGGACACAACCACTACTTTGCCACTGATGTGTTTGTTGTTCTGTGACCAGGAATCATCCATGCTGTTTGTCAGTTGCAGCTTTTTCCATGACAACACTTTCCTTTTGGTCACTGTGATGATGGGGGTTTAGGCCCCATTGCCACATTGTTCAAAATGTGCTTCAGCTATGGACCCCACCCTTACCTTTTGGTCACTGTGATGATGGGGGTTTAGACCCCATTCCCACAGTGGTCATGGTCTGCTTGCATTGTGAAGGCCACACACATTTTTGTGTGACACATGTGATAGGGGGTCACATTGTATGTTCAATGTCATGTTCAGTGTTGTAGGCATTTGACACAGACTACACACTCTTGTCATGATGTTGGGGGGATGTCTTTTGCTGACATTCCTTATGTTGGAGTATGCTGGTTGTGTCATGCATTACCCGTCCTATGAGTGGGGATGGTAGTAGTGGTAGGCATCCAGGCCCACATGAGTAGGGGTGGTGGTAGTGGTAGGCACCCATCCCCCATGAGTAGGGGTGGTGGTAGTGGTAGGCATCCATCCCCCCATGAGTAGGGGTGGTGGTAGTGACAGGATTCCAGCCCCCCATGAGTAGGGGTGGTGGTAGTGGTAGGCATCCATCCCCCTATGAGTGGGGATGGTAGTAGTGACAGGCATCCAGCCCCCCATGAGTAGGGGTGGTGGTTGTGGTAGGCATCCATCCCCCTATGAGTGGGGATGGTAGTAGTGACAGGCATCCATGCCCTCATGAGTAGGGGTGGTGGTTGTAACAGGCATCCAGGCCCCCATGAGTAGGGGTGGTGGTAGTGACAGGCATCCAGCCCCCCATGAGTAGGGGTGGTGGTAGTGACAGGCATCCAGCCCCCCATGAGTAGGGGTGGTGGTAGTGGTAGGCATCCATCCCCCTATGAGTGGGGATGATAGTAGTGACAGGCATCCAGGCCCCCATGGGTAGGGGTGGTGGTAGTGGTAGGCATCTATCCCCTATGAGTGGGGATGATAGTAGTGACAGGCATCCAGCCCCCCATGAGTAGGGGTGGTGGTAGTGACAGGCATCCAGGCCCCCATGAGTAGGGGTGGTGGTAGTGACAGTCATCCAGCCCCCATGAGTAGGGGTGGTGGTAGTGACAGGCATCCAGCCCCCATGAGTAGGGGTGGTGGTTGTCGTAGGCATCCATCCCCCTATGAGTGGGGATGGTAGTAGTGACAGGCATCCAGGCCCCCATGAGTAGGGGTGGTGTTAGTGACAGGCATCCAGGCCCCCATGAGTAGGGGTGGTGGTAGTAACAGGCATCCAGCCCCCCATGAGTAGGGGTGGTGGTAGTAACAGGCATCCAGCCCCCCCATGAGTAGGGGTGGTGGTAGTGGTAGGCATCCATCCCCCTATGAGTGGGGATGATAGTAGTGACAGGCATCCAGGCCCCCATGAGTAGGGGTGGTGGTAGTGGTAGGCCTCCATCCCCCTATGAGTGGGGATGATAGTAGTGACAGGCATCCAGCCCCCCATGAGTAGGGGTGGTGGTAGTGACAGGCATCCAGGCCCCCATGAGTAGGGGTGGTGGTAGTGACAGGCATCCAGCCCCCCATGAGTAGGGGTGGTGGTAGTGACAGGCATCCAGCCCCCCATGAGTAGGGGTGGTGGTTGTGGTAGGCATCCATCACCCTATGAGTGGGGATGGTAGTAGTGACAGGCATCCAGGCCCCCATGAGTAGGGGTGGTGGTAGTGACAGGCATCCAGGCCCCCATGAGTAGGGGTGGTGGTAGTGACAGGCATCCAGCCCCCATGAGTAGGGGTGGTGGTGGTGGTAGCCATCAGGCCCCTATGGGTGTGTATGGCATTGGTGATAGCCATCCCGCCCCTATGGTTCTGCTGTTGCTAGTGTACGTCATTTCTGCATCCCTATGTGTGTGTGACATATGTTGGGTACGTGTCGTTTGTTTGTGTAGTGGGTGTCTGACTTACCGTCTGCGCCGTACGCGTCCGTACCGGTTCCGGTAATTGATGTACAATATTGGTAGGACCTGCGCGATGGGATTCATGGTTGGTTCGTCTCGTTCGGGTTTCTCGTGGCTTCGACTCGTACTCGTAGCTGGCTTGTTCGTCTCGTAGCCGTGGATCGTCTTGTGGCGCGAATCGGAGCTTATGTGCAGCTCTCCCGGATGCTCTGACGTGCCGGATGTAGCGACCAGTTCGGCGCGTACGGATTGCGCATCATACTAGTCCTGCCGGAAGGTGCTGTGTATTTACTTCCGTGCGACTCGAATCGGCGTTTACGGATCCAGCTCGGTCGGGGAACTGGAGCTGGATTGGGAACGTACAGCTCGCTCAGAATTTTAGCAGTAATGCGCATCGTACTTGCTCGCTCGGATGACTGTTCGAATCGTTCGGGAAAAACGCGTTTGGCTCGTATTTTTTCCGGACGAATCCAATTCGGTGCGCTTCCGGCCGAGATCGGAATCGACCGCTATATTTTTGCAAATGATATTAAACACTTCGATATTTTTAAAATCGATATTACTTACCTTAAGTCGATATTTCTGACCACGATATTCTTGCTGTCGGTATTTCTGAACCACGATATTTCTGAGTCAATATTTGTGCAACTCGATATTTTAAACTTGATATTCTGTCTGCACACCGTAGAAATAATGTCCTGTATGGCTTTCTAAATGCGAGAAGGGTGTTTTTTCCTGCAATGTCAGGAAACAGAGAGTTTCGGGCAGCAGTTTTGTCAACAGAAAAGGAGTGCTTCTTGGCAAAGCTGTTGTGAATTGTGTTACTTTAAGATGTAGAGAATTTCAGATTCTAAGACTTTTCTGGCCCATTAAATGGAAAGCAGATCAGACAAGTATGTGGTATTGTTTTCAGTAAATGCTTCGTAGTGAGGCAGCTTAATTTGAAAATGTTCTTTGCTTGTATTGGAAGCCAATTGAAGACACAATGTGAGGAGGTGATGTGGTCAAGTTCTTGTGTGGCCTCAATCTTTCTGGAAACAAATGGAGAATTGGTTTGAGTGGCCCAAGTGCAGACTATGGAGTACCTGCTAAGATAACTTTTCCAATATCCAGTTTGGAGGCAATAAGAGTTTTAGCTTCTGCTTTTAATTAATCTGAAGTGACTAGGTAATTATATTTTTTTGAGATGCATATTAGCCAACCTGTCCAATTGGTTGTTAAGTGGCATTAAGGTAAGGGTAAAATCTAAAGTGAAGTAATCTAAAATGAAAACAAGTGATTTTAATGTGTCTGTGAGAGGAAGAGAGAGAGGGAGGGGAAGAGAGAGAGACATTTTTGATTTCAGTAAGTCCAGTACTTATGAGTCAATAGAGGATGAAGAAAGTCAAAGCTATCCATGTAAGCAGTCTGTCAAGACAAGTGCACAGGGTGGAAATGTCCTAAATCAGTTATGTTTTAGGTAGGTTTACGTTTTACCTGAAAATTGGTGAATGGAGATAATCATATCCTTCAGATTTGACTCAGTGGTTCCATATTTAGGTTAAAAAAGGCAATAGAGAGGGCTGTGCCTTGGAACATATTGCAAGATATTTCAGATCTTTTTGAGCTATGTCTATTAGAAAGAGAAGGTGAAAAATAATGCAGAACCTGAACTCGAAGGTCCATGTTGTACTGTAGAGTTCCCATCAACCTGCCTTGATCAACTGTGTCAGAAGCATCTGGCATGTCTAGTAGAATGAGTAATTCGTCAAGTATTCACTGCAAAATATTCAGGATTTATTTTGGCTGTTGGTAGTCTTAATATGGAGTAGAAAAAGTTTCTAGGGCCAAAATATTGAGTCCTAAATATCAAGGACCAAAATATCCAGAAGGTAAGTGCATCCAATTGAGAATAGATTCACTATTCTTAACTCCACCTCTATGTAACTTGATTTTATATATATAGTGGAATTCACTATAAAATTGAGAACGAGTGAGGCAGCGCGTCATGTGATCAAGACCGTGCTGGAGCGGTCGAAACACGTCATGCTGGGCACTGGCCTGGAGTAGACTATGTGCGATTGTTGGAAATGTCCCTTTTTGCAGGGTTATCTCCAAACTTTTTGCTTCTTCCTCCTATTTTTGCCTGACCTGTGTTTGTTGGCTATAGGACTCTGGGCACTTTACCACTGCTGATCAGTGCTAAAGTGCAAATGCTCTCTGTGTAAATTGTTATTGTCATTGGTTATCCATGATTGGCGTATTTGATTTACCAGTAGGTCCCTAGTAAAGTGCACTGAGTGTGCCAGGGCTGGTAAATCAAATGCTACTAGTGGGCTTGCAGCACTGATTGTGCCACCCACATGAGTAGCCCTGAAAAGAGGTCTCAGGCCTGCCACCGCAGTGCCTTTGCTAAGTTTGTTAACTGCCATGTCGACTTGGCAAGTGCACCCACTTGCCAGGCCCTACCCCTCCCTTTTCTTACACATAAGACACCCCTATGGTAGGCCCAAGGTACCCCCCTGGGCAGGGTGCAGTGTATGTGAAAGGTAGGACATGTACTGGTGTGTGTAACATGTCCTGATAGTGAATTACTGCCAATTTCGTTTTTCACTATTGAAAGGCTATCTTGCCCATAGGACAGAATGGGGAATGCTTTGTAACATTTTACAAGCATATCTTCCAATAGGGATAAGATGGAAAAATGGAGTTTAGTACCCCTGAACTTAGCTGGCCTCCTGTTCTGAAGTCTCAGGGACACAAAGACTTCAACCCGAGCTCCCCTGAACTCTGCTGCTGTGAGTTCTGACCTGCCAAGAGGTGCCTGTGCCAGTTTTGAGCCTCCGGAGGTTGTTGCTGCTGTTTGGGAGAAAGAAGAAACTCAAAGAACTACAGAAGTCGCCGCATCGAGGGATCGCGGCTGAAGAGGACCGACGCCGCGCTGCATCGCATCCCGGATTTCCACGCATCGTGCCTGTGCGGCAAGTTCGTCCGATGCATCACCTGCGGACCGGAACCATCACGAAGAATCAACGCATCACTCCCCATACAGACCAGATTCGACGCAACCCTTCCTCTGCGTGCAGCGGGACTGTCGCATTGTCTCCCCAAGGTCTCAGGAGTGTTGCATCTCTTTGTTTTCCGACTCTGCGGCTGTTTGGCTTTTGGAACTTTCACGCATCTACAGGTACTTTGGTGAAAAGTCACGCATCCATAGTTTTCTATGGTACAAGTTCTTGAAACCTTTGAAAGTCATATTTTTAACTTTGTATGTTGTATTTTTGTCGTTTTGGTCTTGTTTAGTTTAGATAAAGATACTTTATTTTTCTAAACTGGTGTGGTGTCCTTTTGTGGTGTTTTCACTGTGTTACTGTTACTGTGAGTGTTGGTACAAATACTTTACACATTGCCTTTGGGATAAGCCTGTCTGCTTGTGCCAAGCTACCAAGGGGGTGAGCAGGGGTTATCTAAAGTGTGTATCCCCCTTACCCTGACTAGAAGCAAGGGTCCCTATTTGAACAAAGGTACCTACCTCTGCCAACTAGAGACCTCCATTTCTAACAGTGATTTACTTTGTTCCTGAAATAAAGCACTGTCATTAAGAAATGACAACGCCTTGTGGTCCGTACCTGTGTGGCCTCAACAAGAGTATGTGGTGAGCCAGGATTGTGTTCATCAATATATATATATATATATATTACGGCAGAACTCGAAGTGATTTAATAGTTGGGGTCAGAGGCCGGGCTGTTGCAAACTTGTTATCAGCTCGGGAGAGCTTTCCGGGACATTGGCAGAGATTTTGGGACATGAATAGAAATGCTTTGCAGCAGCGGCTTTTCAAATTGCTTTTTATAGATCTGTTTTTATTAAGGCACTACAGGATTTATGGTTTGGCTACGGAGTTTAAATACCCACACTAATTCCCACTATGTATGACGTCTGATGTGATTTATATGCATAACTGTCCATGCAGTCTGAATTATTGGTATTTTGGGCAACTACAATATATGCACTGTGTATTATATTTTTTGAAGGTATACCTTTCCTGCATTTTGCTGACTTTCAGCTGCAGACAGCATGTATACGATGTTATTTTGTTGGAAAATGATTACATACACCATAGTATGTCTTCTATGTTCACTCAGAAGTCCAGTGGGAGGGACTATATAATACTTTTGTAATACAGCGCCAAACCAGATTGACAAAGGCCTCTCGAGGCCGAAACGCTCTCTCCTTGTGCTTGGGATTGAGGGCTGACACCAACTAATAAAGAGATGCCGAATCCTGAACCACTTCGTGTCCATGCTTCCTTCCATGGTGTCACTGTGGGAGGTGGATTGTTTGGTTCTATATATATATATATATATATATATATATATATATATATATATATATATATATAAAACCTACTGGCAGTCGCCAGTAGGTAGTTATAGTTAGGACCTTGTTTCTATTCAAAAAGCGTTTTTTCTTTTGCCAATATCTTTGGCACCGTTTGATGAATCTTCGCGAAATTTTCAAAACTAATGGTTCACTCAGGTCAGCTCCTGTCTTGGGAGTTTCGGGGTGATTCGTCAAGCGAGGGCCGAGAAAACAGGGGGGTCCAAAAACACGTTTTCTCCATGTTAATTTCCATAGGAAACTTTAGACAAAGCTACAACCAGACTGCTGAACGGAATTACACCAAATTTGGCAAAAAGGTAGGTCTTGGTTCCGAAAGCATTATTTTTTTTAAATGGTGTAAATCCGTTCCGTAGTTCCTGAAAAATTCAAAAAATAAAAATATCGATATCTGGTGGCCGAGGAGGATTCGCGAACCCTCCTGAGCATGAGCTTCATTTTGATTGGCTATCAACACTCCAAACCAAGAAGTGTTGGCAGCCATCTTGTGACTCGGTAAAACGAGTCACAAGAAAACAGTAAAAAAAAAAAGATAAAAAACAAGAAAAGGGGGCAGGGTAGAAACACGCTGACCCCCTATGCCTGCCAGGCCCCAAAAAAGCATTTTTTTAAAAATATATATTCGGCCGGAGTCGCACTGGGCCCCCGCAGCCCCGAGGACTGCCACCTCCCTGGGGCTTTTTTTGACAAATTGCATGGGGGGGACTCCTGCCCCCCCATGCTGCCCCGGGGATGGCTACCTCCCTGAGGCATTTCTTATTATGGAGTGGGGGGGCCTGATGGGCCCCCCAAGCCCCGGGGACCGCCACCTCCCTGGGGCCATTATTAATAATATGTGTGGGGGAGCTCGAGCCCCCCACACTGCCCCGGGGACCACCACCTCCCCATGGCATTAATGATTAAAATGCGGGGGCCGCTGCGGAACCTCGGCCCCGGGGGCCACCACCTCCCCGTGGATATTTTCACATCAGGTGGGGGGCCACTTGGCCCCCCTCCTGGAGCCCTCTATGGCCCTGGGGATCGCCACCCCCCAGGGCCGGCTCCGGCAATGTCCCGGGGTGCCCACCCCCGGGACATTGCAGTTTGCAATGGCAGGGCGGGAGCACGGCTCGCCCCCTGTCATTGCAAACTTAAGCTTTGCTTCATGGAAGCGAGGGCAGGAAACCTGCTCTTGCTTCCATGAACATAGCAGTATTGCTTTTGGACAAGGGGAGCTGCATGTCAGCAGCTCCCCTTGTCCAAAAGCAATGCCGGCTCCCACAGGAGGCGGGGAGCCAGCTGGGAAAGCGGGGGCATTGGGGCTCCCCCCGTGGTCCCCAACGTAAGGCCAGGCCCTGGGGGATGGGGTCCCTGGGGCCATAATTGGCCTCAGGAGGGGGGCCACACGGCCCCCCTCCAAAATAAAATAAAAAAATGGAAAGTCTGGCCAGGCCCCGGGGATGGGGTCCCGGGGGCCAATAGTGGCCCAGGGAAGGGGGGCCACGCATCCCCCCCCCCCAGAAAAAATATATTTTTTTAGAAAACGAGGCAATGCCCCGGGGGATGGGGTCCCTGGGGCCGAAAAAGGCCTCAGGAGGGGGGCCGCGTGGCCCCCCTCCTTTAAAAACAAATATATAAATTTGTGGCCATGCCCCAGGGGATGGGGTCCCCGGGGCCGAAATCGGCCTCGGTAGGGGGGCCATGCAGCCCCTTCCCATTAAAAAAAAAAAATGATTAGTGGCAGGCCCTGGGGGATGGGGTCCCCAGGGCCCAGATAATATTGAGAGAAGGAGGCCACACAGCCCCCTTCTAACCCCCAAAAAAGGGGGAAAAAACGGCATCTCGCCAGAGGCCCCGCCCCCTCCCTGCACCACTCTGCCTCAAGGCTGAAAAATTACATGTAAAAACATGGTTGTAACATTCCATTTTAATAAAACTAAATCACAATACAAAACTTTAAAAACCACTATCCTACTGGACATTATAACCATAGGTATATAAGCCAGTCCCAAACGCAACATACTTTAAAATTGTTAGGTTCATCCTCGAAATGTTATCACCAGTGCGCTGAAGAAAGAAAGAAAACCGACTCCAAAGTCACCACGTGCCCTATTAGTGATTCTCTATTCCTAATGATTATACACCCTACTATCAAATTTTATTAAAATAACAGACAGCACGAATGAATGAATGTATTTCTATCATTCATTAATGATTCGATTTAATCAGTGTGTGATTCTGTGACATATTATAAATGTACCAATTTTTATCGTGAAGGAAAAGGAGGGGTATCTGAGAAAAATCCCATTGTTCTCACCATACTTCAACTCTATTTATGTATTCTGTATTCAAAACCAGTTGTTTTCATAAAAAACATTGGTTGCCTCTAGAATCTTTCCATTTATCTGTAGTACAGGAGTGTGAAAAGAGAAATAGGTTTTGTTTAACAAAGACGTGAGAGTTTTTCATCCAGTTTACTGCAAGTCTAAAGAGGAGAGATCGAGAGATGCATGAGCATTTGCATCTTACCTAATAGATCGCGATTTTAGCGATATCTATTATGGTCAAAAGATCAGGCTCGTTTGTTCAAGTAATCCAACACACAGTCAGTCCATAGAAACCGGGACCATGTTAAGTCCGCTCTATATCGAAAAGAGAAAAGAGACAGAACCAACTCTTAGCAGGTATCAGGGGGCAGGAAATGTACTTGTTAAACACTCGTAATCTCATTATGTCGTCCTGCTAAGACTCAGAGAATCGAGCAACACATCTGCTCGTCAGGAGATTTGTCAGTTATAATCTTCAAGCTTACCGAATGATACTCAGGGTCCCGAAAGCGTCCTTCTGTTACGCGCTCCCATCTGCATCTACAATCCGCGCCATTATATTGTATGCACGTCCCGGCGTATACTAGACATTAAAGAAAGACCAACATTGAAGACAGTCCTGTTTCTGTCTAACCGTGGCGGCCAGAGTTGGTTCTGTCTCTTTTCTCTTTTCGATATAGAGCGAACTTAACATGGTCCCGGTTTCTATGGACTGACTGTGTGTTGGATTACTTGAACAAACGAACCTGATCTTTCGACCATAATGGATATCGCTAAAATCGCGATCTATTTGGTAAGATGCAAATGCTCATGCATCTCTCGATCTCTCCTCTTTCGACTTGCAGTAAACTGGATGGCAAACTCTCACGTCTTTGTTAAACAAAACCTATTTCTCTTTTCACACTCCTGTACTACAGATAAATGGAAAGATTCTAGAGGCAACCAATATTTTTTATGAAAACGACTGGTTTTGAATACCAAATACATAAATAGAGTTGAAGTAAGGTGAGAACAATGGGATTTTTTTCAGATACCCCTCCTTTTTCCTTCACGATAAAAATTGGGACATTTATAATATGTCACAGAATCACACACTGATTAAATCGAACCATTAATGAATGATAGAAATACATTCATTCCTTCGTGCTGTCTGTTATTTTAATAAAATTTAATAGTAGGGTGTATAATTATTAGGAATAGAGAATCACTGATAGGGCACGAGGTGACTTTGGAGTCGGTTTTCTTTCTTTCTTCAGCGCACGGGTATAACATTTCGAGGGTGAACCTAAGAATTTTAAAGTATGTTGCGCTTGGGTCTGGCTTATATACCTATGGTTATAATGTCCAGTAGGATAGTGGTTTTTAAAGTTTTGTATTGTTTTTTAGTTTTTATTAAAATGGAATGTTACAACCATGTTTTTACATGTAATTTTGCAGCCTTGAGGAAGCCCAGGAGGGCGAAACGCGCGTCGGCTGCCGTTTGTGTATGAAATAAAAAGTGATAACGGAACACTTTCTTTGGATGCGGATTATTTATTGTGGACTGTGTGTTCAGATAGCACATATGGAATTGGACTAAATAACTTGGACTTCTTGTAGACAGCGTTCAATTTATTAAGGAATATATTAATTACTTTTTGGTGTGCTTTGGTGCTTATGATATAAAGTTGTATCTAGACTACATTTGTAGATCTAGTAGTGTAATACTCAAGGTGGGTGAGTATTTGGCACCAAGTGAGCACCCGATATAAAATGGAATGACATTGACTTGATGTGGTGTATACTATTAATGAACGTGTTGATGTGCAGGTCGAAATAGCATATCCACCAATTGTTTCTGATATATGTTTAAGTTTTGCTGATCTAGCACTCATCTGACAAGTACTTTTTTTGACTTTTAAAAAGATTCTTTGTTTTTTGCTTTTATGTATCTATTTTTGTGGAAAACAGTGTATTAGATATAGAATTTGAATTTGATTGCGATTATGGCCACCTTCGATGACAATAGGGATGCCATAATAGAGGATCTATTTAACTTGGATCCCACACGAGTTGTAACTAATACTAGACCATCGACTAAGGAGGGGCTAAGACAAAAATTTGTGAGATTGGAGAGAATCAAGAAACAGGAACTCTCACGATGGTGGGACGCAACAGTCCTGCGCAAATACATAGAGAAAGAACAAGTCCCAAGGGGGCAACGCATTCTAATTTTCCCGTCCTTTGAGGACTTAGATAAGGGTCATTTGAAGGAGTGGGAAAAGTTACTATTTAATTCATCAATAGGCATGATGGACATTCTAATCAGAGATGCAGAACTAAAACGTAACATACTGTTATTGGAAATTGCCAGCCTAGAAAAAGAAATTCAAGATCTAAACTTACCAGAGGTGACTGAATGTAATTTAGTGATCCTAAAGGAAGAGTTACATAAACACCAATTGTATCTGAAGGAGAAAAAGTCCCAGAAGATTAGACGTGATGAAAGAGACTATCAGAATGGGAGAGTATACACCTTTGCCAAGACGTTTGACAACATTAAAACTGGCACTAACTCAGAAATGTTGGAACGTACCTCGCAGACAACTGAGGCAACCAGCATGTCTGATACTTCCAGTATTAGTAGCATGACCAGTGGCGAATCATCTAATGCACAGGGGCGAGCAACTGGTACTGTTTCTGATCCGTTTTTTTTAGAGCTGCAGAGGTTCAGAAAGGGGAACAAACAAGCATACAAAAAAGATATGGGCCAAAAAAGACACGGAGGGGCAAATCAAGATCTAGACCCAAGCGAAAAGGAAAAAGTGGGTGTCACCACCAGATCGGGGGCACGCAATCAGAGAATGTAAACCATCTGAATATTACTGAATTGTCTGATGATATAAACATTGTTAATTTGTCCAGTCACGTTCTAACTGATGCAGAAATAAATTTGTTAAGCAAGGGACTGGGTTTCTGTCCAAGTTCGGTGCCTAACTTCACATCGTTACATATAAGTTGTTTTAAGTTTGTAAGAAAAATAAAGCTTTACAAATTCTTTCAAGACAGACAAAACACAAACATCATGACTACGGCCATAGACAACACTGATTCCATTCCATCGATTAGGGACATCAAAGATGTGCATCTATTACTATACTTAGATGATCAGGAGGAGAGCCCTTCTTTGCAAACTATGGCAGCAGATTTGGATTTGGATACGTTTTCCAGAGTGGAGAGTGGTTTGAGGCAGAAATCTAGATTCACTCCCCATTTATCAGGAGCTAACTCTATTGACAAGTTTCAGCAGAATGTCTTTCTTGATCTATATAAATTGGAAGATAGATTTTGTTCAAAAGATTTCTATCGCAAACAGAACATCACTGCAGATGAAAGAAAGGCACTTGAAAATCTTAAGAAAGATGACTCCCTTGTCATCTGAGAGGCAGACAAGGGAGGCAACGTAGTGTTGATGAATAAATCCGATTATGTGGCTGAAATAGACAGACAGTTAGCAGACACAACCACTTACATGAAAATATGTGGCAACCCATTACAATCTACAATTGAAACTATATCTAAAAAGTTGAAATACTGGAGGGACATGTGCCTCATCACAGATGTTGAATTTAAATATCTTTTCAATGAAACTCCAACAAATCCATGCATATATTGCTTGCCAAAAATAGACAAAGGGGGGGAGTTTCCCTCCGGGGCGACCCATCATCTCAGGTATTGGGTCTCCTACGGAGAGAATATCTGAATATATTGACATTTTTTTGCAACCTTTGGTTATAAATTTGCCATCCTACATTAAGGATACATGCGATGTCCTGAGCATAATTGTGGATGTGGAGTGGGTAAAGGGACAATATCTAGTCACACTGGATGTATGCTCCTTATATACGAGCATACCGGGGGAACTTGGACTCAGTGCGGTGCAGCACTTTTTGGATACGAGACCAGTACATATGTATGAACACACAATCATGTTGTTGGATTTAATTGAACTAGTTTTAAACAACAACATATTTGTACATAATGGCAATTGGTATCGCCAGATAAGAGGGGTGGCAATGGGGGCGAAATTTTTGCCATCGTTTGCCAACCTCTACATGGGACAATTTGAACAGACTCACCTCTGGCGAAAAGGTCCGACTGCCCTAATGGAAAATGTATTATATCTAGGATGTTACATTGACGATATTCTGATGTTTTGGGCAGGGACAAGTGATGCCCTGGAGGAATTCTTCATGTACATCAATGACAATCCCTTCAATCTGACTTTTATGAAGTAACAGAGTACCACCCAGATCAATTTCTTGGATATCCCTATTGTGGTCGATAATGACAAACTAATGACAGTACCCTACAGGAAACCTATGGCATGTAATGCCACATTACATGCCAGTAGTGCTCACCCTCCATCACAAATAAGATCCATTCCATTTGGAGAAATGGTAAGAACTAAAAGGAATTGTAGTGATGCAATAAGACTAGATGAAGAACTCAATCTGGTGGAGAAAAGATTCAGTGTCAGGGGATACAATCAGGACAATGTCAAAAAAGCCCGCTATAAGATCAGCAAGATAAATAGAGAGAATCTATTAGCAGGGCACACTAAGAAAAAAATACAGTAGACCAGAAAAGTCAGATTCATCACATCTTATTCCTCTGTGAGTACTGAAGTGTTTAAAATTTTAAACAAACATTGGCACCTACTAACAGATGATATTAGCCTACAGGGAGCTGTGGGCTTGAAACCAACAATTACACACGAAAGGGGCAGAACATTGAGACAATCGCTTTGTCCAAGTTTCATACCAGCAGTGACAAACAAAACATGGTTACTATCTGCTCCGAAAGGTTTCCATAAATGTGGACCATGCAGTGTATGTTGCTTTGCTATGAACAGAACAATGACTTTTAAATATAATACTGAGAGAGTGTATACAGTTAATAAGTTCATCAACTGTAATACGAAGTTTACAATTTATTGCATAAAATGTATTTGTGGTAAAATATATATTGGAAGTACGGTGAGACCTCTCAAGGAGAGGATCCAAGAACACATAAGAGCTATACGCAACAACAACGCTCAATATCCCCTGGCTATCCATTTCAATACAGTACATAAGACAACGGAAATTCTAAACATAGGCTTCCATGGTATTGATGTGGTATGCCCAGGTTTGAGAGGTGGCAATAGAACAACAAGATTGCATCAGACAGAAAGCAAATGGATTATTAATCTAAGGGCTGTAGAACAGGGCATCAATGTGGATAAAGAGATGTTTGAATTTCTGTGATTCAATATAACTACATAGGCACCGCAAATTTTCCATCGCATGATGACTGGTGGTGGGGTCTATTCTACATCTACCATTTTCATTATATGCAACAACCTAATACATCTATTACTTCCGACCCGATTGTCCTCTACCGGTTACAATTGTTTTGGAACCGGTTGGGCTAATGATTGCCGTAGGATACTCAGTACCCTTCCCATTCAATGAATGTGACATCATATAGGTCAATGACCTTGTGAGAGATATCCTGACTATCCATCCATAACCACGGGGGATGGGATGTATGAGCTTTTGGTTCCATACCCTGTTGACTAACGTTGGGAATTCCATCGCTGTGTTTTAATATGGACACTTTCTCTCTTTGTTTTAATATCTATTAATATGGGACATGAGGAATGAACGATCCATCCCATTATATACTATGTCTGTCAAATGCAATGCAATGAGCATGAGACAAACGACAATCCACGTAATATTAATGCTGTCGCAAATTTTTCCAACTACGTTTTCAACCTGGTGAGAGATATCCTGACTATCCATATATAACCACAGGTGATGGGATATATGAGCGTTTGCTTCCACATCCTGTTGACTAACGGGAATTTCATCGCTATGTTTTGGTGCGGACACTTTTTCTCCCTCTTTTTTATAATGTCTATTGATATGGGACTTGAGGAATGAACGATCCCTCCCAATATATACTATGTCTGTCAAATGTAATGCAATGAGCATGAGACAAACAATAATCCATACAAGCTGTTGCAGATTTTTCCAACTACATATCCAATATGTCATGCCTGTAGATTTTTCACTTTAGATGTTTCACTCAAGATCCTAATATTGTGCATAGATCCTTCAACTCGCATAATATTAAATATATTAACAAACAATGGGGCATATTCACAAGGAGCTATCGCCGAATTAACGGCATTTTATCGCAGCCAAAGTCGTGAAAAATGTACCTCCCCATTCACAAGCCGGTGTTAACAGCCCACAGCACCAGTTTACCCGCGATAGCAGCCGCAAAAAACATCGCCACAGAGGACCCCCGCAAATACCGCTAATGAGATGCAGAGTAGGCGTTCCCGTAACAAAAGTCGAGACAACTGCACACCTCAACATTCACAACGACCAGCCACATCGGCGATAAAAACACAAAACAGGCGATAAGGCGCGTTAGCACCAGGAAATCTATACCTGCTCTGACCTGGTGTAAAGTCGGACGGCAGCCAGCACAACAAAAGGGAGCACAGCCCAGGGCCACATCCGAAGGGCAACAGATGCCATGGAGCCACTCATCATGGGGCCCGGACACCCAAGAGGGCCACAACACCCACCGCCACCCCCCAGGACCCCAACCCACACCCGGCCCCCCCCCGGACCACCACAGACACAGCTCAGACAAAGACAGCGGAACCCCAGGAAACGTACCAGCCGCACAGACCCAGCATCTGACAATGTCACCGTCCACTACAGGCTGAAAGGGACAACCAACCTACGCATCCTGACCATCATCGCCTAACAGGCCTACGGCAACAACACAGTGGACAACCAACATCCCACCCCACACAAAGCTGATGGCGTGGCTGCACCTGTTGGCCCCTGGGACCCCCCATCCAACACCCGCCAGAGTCGGAGGAGTCTCACAGCCAGCCACATCCAAGTCCCCCACACCTGTCCTGGACATCACCATCACCCTGGTACCCCAGTCCCCATACGTACAACACAATGCGCAGGATCCGCTGGAGACCAAGCAAGGACCATACGCCATAGCAGGATGCACGCACGTGTCGGGGGCACTACACAGCACACATGTACTACCTGTGCCCCCTGGTGACACAGCACACAATCACCGCAACAGGAAGCACACGTCTCACACCAATGTGCAGGCAACAACAGAACACCGTGGAACACCCAACAATGTCGCCTTCAAATACACAGCCAGTGTGCATGATACCTTCATCCTCCGACAGTCCATCATCAACCAGTGTTCAACCAGTGTTCCCAGGATGGCAACAAGGGAAATGCACACCCCCTTGGCAATATACAAATGAACACCCCACACACCTCAACTCCACAACCATGCAACTCACAATGCTGGCAATGCACACGTCACAAAATCACATGCAACAGGCACAACAATATGCCAACCCACCAGACACGACATAACAACTTACAATGTCCACATGGGCAAGCCCTGAACATGAGCCAGCACCGGCATGGCACCTCAGCCACATAATAGCCGAATGTGGGGAGAGGTGGCAACCAGGCATGTGTGAAGGATGCAGTAGAACCATGATTGGGAAAGTACACAATGCCAAGAGTGCCGGAGGTGTGCTGGACACCTTGCAGTATGCAGAACACACCCATATCCATGGCGACATACACCGCTTGCGTATGGAGTGTAGTGGGCAGTGGACGCCACCATGTCACCACAGCCAGTGGGGGACCTCATGGAAATGTTGCCTGTTACGCCCCCCCTAAGCGTCAGCGGAGTGGGATGGCCCGGCGTATGCCACGCCAGCGTAGGGGTGTGAATAAAAAGCACATAGGCCTGGGCGTGGTCCTCTCCTGGAAAGACCCACGTCCCTGCCAGGGCGCCGCCTCCCACCCCACCACGAGGCTGACGCCATCCTCGTGAGCGGAGTTGCCTGCGATGCTGTGCGCCTGCCGGACCCCGGCACGCTGGACCACGAACCCGTCAGGCTAGACCCTGCGCAGCCAGGCCACACTGATCACCTTCCGACACCGGCGTGTGTCAAGGAGGGCCCACCACATGCCGGCGCAAGCCCCAAGCCCGAGGCCCGAGACCTTGGCAGCCACCTCAGACCATCACGGCCTCCCCGACACAGGCCCGCTTTATTCCTTTTTCGTTGACGTACTCTACTGCCGCCCCCAGCCTACTCTTCAGACCAGTAGGTCCCATATGTGAAACTGTGTCCTGAGTCATGAATGGCAGTGACCTCAAATCTGGGCCAGCGGCCACAGCACCAGACCCCCCCGATCAGTGAGGCATAGTTCCATATGGGCATCTTGCGACACGTGGTGCCACTAACCCTGTTCAACGCCAGCCGGCTACACGTGGTGCCACTGAACCTGAACTACGCAGGCCGGTGGGGCCATCCAACCTATGCCGGCGACACTCGGTGAATGGGCTGTGCTGACCACTGCCTCAGGCCTACACCACGGTCAGATAGGTCACACATTTGGAACTGAGTCTTGCTTACACCATGGCAGTGACCGGATGTCTACTGCAGGGGTGATATCACTAAACTCCCTGCTATCAGAGAAGCAAACGAATGCATCACAAGCACACGACACGTGTCTGTGGTCCCATGCTGACCGCTGCCTCTGGCCTACACTGCGGTCCAGTAGGTCACAGAGTCTTGATTTGGCAATGTTGGAGTTCACATCTGTGTACCGGCATCATCGCAGACTGCATCCCCTCTCAGCACCTGTGCCACTAAGTTTGTTCCCCGACATTCATGGACACTGACTGGTCGTACATTGGTGGCGTTTGAGTCTGTGGACTAGGGGCTAGTTTTCATCCTCATGTAGCTGATCCCGAATTGTTGGTGCAAACAAGGGTTGTGCTTTCCACTCCTCCATTTGCTGCTTCCAGATGACATCAGACCTTCCACATCATGCCCTGGAGGACACCTTCCACTGTCCCCCGAAACCCTCCGCAACATACACCTCGGACAGTGATGGGGACCCGCTCAGGTCGCATGGCCCATCTGACTGCACCGAATGTCACCATCCCGTGGGTGGGTGCCTGTGCCAGCCGCAGTGCATCCGGGGCCACTAACTCTGTGCTGCTCAGGCCTGGGACCCCTCCTTCTGGGACATTGAATGGCCTCTGTAGCGATGGTCTTGGGGTCATCAACGCCATGTGTCTGTGGCCCTGCGCTGTCCGCCTCCTCCGGCCTCAACTGCGGGCCACCAGGGCCCACGCAAAGCATCGAGTCTTGACCGGCCCGGACGTCGCATCACTGCAGGAGGCACACGCCACCACCGCAAGGACCACCTCCAACCGCCATCTGCCAGCATCGAAAGGGTGGTCCTGACAGACCTACGGAGTTGCTCAGACCTGTCGTGGATGTCATCATCGGCCTGATACCCTGCTCAGCACTCCAGGTGCCAGTGACTCAGTGCACCGCAAGCCATTGTCCGTTACTGATTGAGTTTTGTGCTGTTGTGAGGTTGCGCAGCAATGTCACCTCAGGCAGTGTGGGAGACCTGGGACGTTGATGAGGAAGTTGATGCAGGTGTAACACACCCCACTGCATCTGCATCAGGACTAACGCCAAGGGACACAATCTTAGCAATTTCTTCACATGAGCGCGCTCTTCTCTAGTGTCCCTCCTTCAGTGCACTGCGACTCACGGAACCTCCTGACTGAATATTGGGTGACCTCTGTCCTTACTTCGGATCCCTCCATGTTGCTCTGCATTTGACTCTGTTATGCTGGTGTTTTCTGTTTCCATTACACTGGTGTCCACTGTTCAGGTTGTTGGCAGCACCAAGCACTCCGTGCGGGCTGGCTTATACTCACCCCACACACATCCAGCACAGGTGTCACTGTACATGTGGCCCTGCCAATAAAGGGGCCGGGTGCACATGCCCATAGCCAGTTCAACATGATGTGTGCATGTGTCTCTGTGGGGGTGTGGGTCTCCTTTGTGGGGTGTAGGTGGTCCCTGAAGGGTATTGGACACCCACGTATGTGTTCTGGTTCACATTCCATAGTTTCAGCAACACCCTCACCTGTTGGGCCACCTCTTTTTGGCTTTCTGCCACCTGGCATTGGGGTGCCATGTGTGGGTGGGTGAACTGTTGTGAGGCAGCCGTGATTGCGGGTGCTTCATGCTGTGTGGTCTGTTGCAGGGGCTGGGTTCTCCTCTGAGTAGCTTGTCTGCCCTGGTCCTGGTGGTGGGTTGTGTGGGATGTCCATGGGCTGTTGTAGGGCGTCGGTGTCGGGGGTGTGGTGTTCGTCTCAGGCATCACTGATGGGTTGTCTGTTCTGACCTGCTGGAGGTATTGTTTGTCCCTCTGCATTGTGAAGGGGAGGTGCATGTTGGCATTGTGTTGGCGCCTTGTTCTTGTCGACATGCAGACTGTGTGACAATGTACGTTGTGACTGTTTGGGCGGTGGTGGCTATTTGAGTTGGGACAGTGTACATTTGGCCTACATGGCTGATGTGGGGTTGTAGGGGTAGGTGTGCATCTCACAGTTCCCTGCTCTGTCCGATGTGATTGTTCTGTTTCTGCGCCTGGGTGGACGCAGTTGTGTCCCCTGTTCTATAGTGTGGGTGTTGCACTTTGTGCCACATTGTCATGGTATGTGCTGTGATTGCTATGTGTGTGTGCTGCAGTGTGCCACGGGGATGGGGGACATGTCCCTGGGTAATTGTGGGTGTGCAGTGTGTTACACCTCATTGTGCATGTGTGGCATTGTGCCCATCACCCTCCGTCCCCCCAGTCCCTGTTGGATCCTCACCCTGTTGTTGTTGTGTCGGGTCCTCTCGAGCTGTGACCGTACTCCCTACTCCTTGCACCCTCTCCACACTGATGACTGTGGCCTGGGTTTCCTCCAGCTCCTCCTGTGGTGCTGGACTGCCACCTCCTGTCGCCGTTGCTGCCTTCCTGTTGGCAGCGGGTTTGTACCTGGTTTAGGTTGTCACGTCCTGCCGGCGCCTCTTGGCCTCCTGGATTGGCCTCCTGGGCACTCCGACTGAGTTCCAGGTGGTCTGCTTGTGGGTCAGTTGCTGGTAGTGTTCTGTCGCCTCCGTGGCCTTGGTCTTGTTTTCCTGCGGTCTGCACCCCGTCTTCCTCTCCCTTTTCTCCGTGGCCTTCCCCGAGCCAGTTGTTCCTTGCTGGTGGTCTGTGGGGGTTGTGGGGTTCACGTTGCCCTCTGCGCTGGGTCAGGGTGCATCCATGTTGCTACGTGCTTTGGCTTGTTACTGGTGTGTTGTGTCTGTGGTTTTTATGGTGCAATTTCCCGCCAGACGCGTGGGATATGCAGGCGTGAGGCTGGTTTTTGAAACTTTTTGTACCGCGATTGGCCTCATCGCATGATTTCTCGCATTCGCGTTTCGCATTATTTCGGCATGGCATTAATTTTTACGCTGACATTTGACGCGTTATCTGGTGACTATCGCATGGTACCTGTTGTGAATTCCACGTTGACACGGGGTTATTGTCCCGAGATGGGCTGCGATATTGAAAGTTGCGTTACGCTACTCTTGCGGTAGTTATCACACGTTCTTGTGAATATACCCCAATATGTTGGATACGGCCAACATGGCCGCCACGGTTAGACAGAAACAGGACTGTCTTCAATGTTGGTCCTTCTTTAATGTCTAGAAAACGCCGGGACGTGCATACAATATAATGGCGCGGATTGTAGATGCAGATGGGAGCGCGTAACAGAAGGACGCTTTCGGGACCCTGAGTATCATTTGGTAAGCTTGAAGATTATAACTGACAAATATCCTGATGAGCAGATGAGTTGCTCGATTCTCTGAGTCTTAGCGGGACGACATTATGAGATTACGAGTGTTTAACAAGTAAATTTCCTGCCCCCTGATACCTGCTAAGAGTTGGTTCTGTCTCTTTTCTCTTTTCGATATAGAGCGGACTTAACATGGTCCTGGTTTCTATGGACTGACTGTGTGTTGGATTACTTGAACAAACGAGCCTGATCTTTCGACCATAATAGATATCGCTAAAATTGCGATCTATTAGGTAAGATGCAAATGCTCATGCATCTCTCGATCTCTCCTGTTTAGACTTGCAGTAAACTGGATGGCAAACTCTCACGTCTTTGTTAAACAAAACCTATTTCTCTTTTCACACTCCTCTACTGCAGATAAATGGAAAGATTCTAGAGGCAACCAATATTTTCTATGAAAACGACTGATTTTGAATACAGAATACATAAATAGAGTTGAAGTAAGGTGAGAACAATGGGATTTTTCTCAGATATCCCTCCTTTTTCCTTCACGATAAAAATTGGGACATTTATAATATGTCACAGAATCACACACTGATTAAATCGAACCATTAATGAATGATAGAAATACATTGATTCATTCGTGCTGTCTGTTATTTTAATAAAATTTGATAGTAGGGTGTATAATCATTAGGAATAGAGAATCACTAATAGGGCACGTGGTGACTTTGGAGTCGGTTTTCTTTCTTCAGCGCACGGGTGATAACATTTCGAGGGTGAACCTAAGAATTTTAAAGTATGTTGCGCTTGGGACTGGCTTATATACCTATAGTTATAATGTCCAGTAGGATAGTGGTTTTTAAAGTTTTGTATTGTGTTTTAGTTTTATTAAAATGGAATGTTACAACCATGTTTTTACATGTAATTTTGCAGCCTTGTGGAAGCCCAGGAGGGCGAAACGCGCGTCGGCTGCCGTTTGTGTATGAAATAAAAAGTGATAACGGAACACTTTCTTCAGATGCGGATCATTTATTGTGGACTGTGTGTTCAGATAGCACATATGGAATTGGACTAAATAACTTGGACTTCTTGTAGACAACGTTCAATTTATTAAGGAATATATTAATTACTTTTTGGTGTGCTTTGGTGCTTATGATATAAAGTTGTATCTAGACTACATTTGTAGATCTAGTAGTGTAATACTCAAGGTGGGTGAGTATTTGGCACCACATGAGCACCCGAATTTAAAATGGAATGACATTGACTTGATGTGGTGTATACTATTAATGAATATGTGTTGTTGTGCAGGTCGAAATAGCATATCCACCAATTGTTTCTGATACAAGCATTTGAGAACTCCCATGGAAACCTTGTAGCAAGAGCCGAAATGGAGAGATTGAAGAACCACCAAGGAAGTTCTGCTGGTGTAGAAGGAGAAGCAAGCACATCATCTGCTGCTGGACAAATTTAGAGTATTCAGAATACCATTCCAGAATTTGCTACGGTTGGCATTTTTGCCCAAAGTGCAGAGCAATGCTTAGTGTAGGTGAACAAGCTGTGCGTACTCTAGTGTAGATCATTAATGCACACAATTGTTAATTTGTTTTTGAAGTACTAGAGCACTTTCTGTTTTTGTGTGCTTGTTCTTCCAAAGGATGTTTCAGTTTTTTTCAGAAGAAAAAAATAAAAAATTGTAAAAAAATCAAAAAACTTTAAAAAAAAAAACATTCCTGTTAGTACCCCATTTCAGTTTAAGAAAGAAAAAATGTATGTTAAATGTATGTTTGTAACAGTGTGAATGTGTCTTGTTATGTTTATTAGTATGTTACTGAGTATTCAAATGAGTATATGGTTGTATAAGTGATTAAAAGTGTGAATGAGTGCATGTACTTGTGGCTGTATGAGTAAGTAAGTGGTTGTAGTAGTCTCTGTTACAGTGAGTGTTTGGGTGTGTTAGTAGCTGTATGAGTTAGTGGAAGTCTGTGTTAGTAGAGTGTAGGTGTGAGCGGATGTGTTAGTTGTTCTATGGGTGATTGAGTCAGTGTGTCAGTGATGTGTGAGTGAATGAGTGCATGACTGGTCTATGATTGATTGAATGCATGCGTGAGAGTCTATACAGGTAATTGAATGGGTGCATGATTAGCTGTATGGATGTGTGAGTGCCTGTGTATGTTCCTGTATGATTGAATGACAGGATGTGTGAGTTGCTGTGAGCCACTGTATTGGTGTGTAAGTGGCTGTTTTGTGCCTATATGTATAATGGAGTAGGTGTGTGAGTGGATCTATGGGTGAATGAGTGGGTGTGTGGCTATATGGGTGAGTGAGTGACAATGTGAGTGGCTATATCGGTGAGTGAGTGGGTGTATGAGTGCCTGTATGGGCGAGTGTGGCACTGTTTTATTGCGTGTATGGGTAAGTAAGTGGGTGTATTAGTGGCTGTATGGTTAAGTGAGTGACTGCATGAGTGTTAGTATGAGTGAGTAAGTGGCTGCATGGGTGAGTGAGTGGCTGCATGGGTGAGTGAGTACATCTGTAAATGGTTGTATAGGTGAGTGACTGGATGTGTGAATGACTATATGGGTAAGTGTGTGTGTGAGTGGCTTTATCGGTGAGTAAGTGGTTGCGTGACTGCCTGTATGGGTGTGTGATGGCTTGTATGGATGGCTGAGTGTGTGCATGAGTGGCTGTATGTGTGAATGAGTGCATGTGTAAGTGCATGTATCAGTGAGTGAGTACGCCTGTGAGTAGCTATAAAGGTAAGTAAGTAGGTGTTAGTGTCTATATGGGTGAGTGTGTGTGTGAGTGGCTGTATGAGTGACTAAGTTGGTGTGTGAGTACCTGTATGAGTAAGTGTGTGTGTGTATGACTGTATGGGTGTGTGAGAGTGTGTATTAGTGCCTCTATGGTTAAGAGAGTAGCTGTGTGAGTGGCTATATGGGTGAGTGAGTTGGTGCATGAGTGCCTGTATAGGTGAGTTAGTGATTGTTGAGTGGCTGTATGAGTGAGTGAGAGGCTGTATGAGTGGCTATATGAATGAGTGAGAGGGTACATGACTGGCTGCATGGGTGAGTGAGTGTGTGTGTGAGCAACTCTATGGGTTAGTGAGTGGCTGTGTGAGTGGGTGTATGTATGAGTCAGTGACTGCATGACTGGTATATGGGTGAATGAGAGGGTGCAAGAGTGCCTGTATGGGTGAGTGAGTGGGTGTTGAGTGGCTGTATGGGTGAGTAAGTGGGTATTATAGTGGTTGTATAAGTGAGTGACAGGTTGCATGAGTGGGTGTATGGATAAAGAGTGGCCAAGGGTCCCTTGCTCGTCATGGCACTGGATCCAAGCTAGCCTGGCCGATGAGAGGGGATACCCTGAAACCAGTCCCAGGATGCTTGTTTACGGTACAAGGAGGACCTGGCCTGGCAGTTCCGGCTGAACTGTTTGCATGAGGAGCAGAGTCAAGACTGGTTTGCATATGCTTGGGTCTAAACTGGGGTGGCATAGTGAGCAAAAGGTAATGGATTAAACCCAGATCTCTTGACTGGCGCTGAGTGGTTGAAAATTTCAGCACTCCACCAGTCATCTTGTTGTGTTTTCTATGTTCGCCGTAAGTGGCCAAGGGTATGTCCTGATGTGGATCCCTTGCTCACTGTGCCACTGGATTCAAGCTAGCCTGGCTGATGAGGGGTGATACCACAAAAGCGATCCCAGGATACTTGTTTCCAGTCCTGGGAGGACATGGCCTGGCAGTTTGGCCTGGACTACTACCATGAGGAGCAGGGTCACAACTTATTTACATATGGCTGGGTCCAAACTGGGTAGCATAGTGACAAAAGAATGATGGATTAAACCCAGATCTCTTGACTGGGGGTGAGGGGTTGAAAAGTCTCAGCACTCCTCCCATCATCTTGTTGTGTTTACTATGTTAACCATAAGTGGCCATGAGCATGTCCAGATGTGGATCCCTTGTTCACTGTGCCAATGGATTCAAGCTAGCCTCGCTGATCAGGGGTGGTACCCTGAAACTGGTCCCAGGATGCTTGTTTGCGGTCCAGGGAGGATCTGGCCTGGCAGCTTGGGCTGGATCAAGACTGGTTTATATATGACTGGGTCCCAACTGGGGTGGCATAGTGAGCAAAAGAATGATGAATTAAACCCAGATCTCTTGACTGGGGGTGAGTGGTTAAAATGTTTCAGCACTCCACCCATCATCTTGTGTTTGCTATGTATCAGTGAGTGACTGCATCTGTCAGTGACTGTATAGGAGAGTGAGTGGGTGCATGAGTGGTGTATAGGTGAGTGTCTGTGGGTGAGTGACTGTATGGGTGAGTAACTGTGTGTGATTCCTTTATGAGTGAGTGAAAGGATGCATGAGGGGTTATATGAGTGAGTGAGAGGATACAGGAGTACCTGCATGGGTGACTCAGTGGTTGTGTAAGTGCTCATGTGGATGAGTGAGTGGGTGTGTGAGTGGGTGGGTGGATGGATAAGGGAGTGAATATGTGAGACCTGTGTGGGTGACTTAGGATCAGCTGCCAGAGCTCATAAAAGTGGAAATCAATTACACAGGAGTTTTCTAGCATCCATACCTGGTAAAAAAGAAACTGGTGGGAAGGGGTACCAACTAGGCCTGGGCGGTGAACTTCGCTCCATTCTCTGAGTTTTCTGCACTCAGGTAAGTTGGCGAGCATGAGCTTCCATTTGGGTAGAATTTCTACCCGAGTGGCAGGAAGATCAGCACGAACAGAAGTTCGCACCGCACTCCGCGGCTTGCGGAACTCCGCAGAGTCTTATTGTCACTTTGTGGAATTCCGCTTAGCGGAACTCCATGAACTCCGCCCAAGCCTAGTATCGACAGCTTTTTATACATGAAGACCCTCTGCATGGCTATGTCAAAGAAATATGTCTGTAGCAGTAGATGTATCTTGATACATCTAAACACATATCACTCCAAAACCTGTTGTAAAAGAAAAAGAATACAAATATCAGTTAGTAGTTGATTTACACAATTCAAGAAACAGAACAGTATACATTTCTCATGCTTTAACAGTATATTACAATAAAGTAAAACATTTTATTTTCCCTGTTTGCTGTTCTCATCTTTCATATTGCAACACCATAAATGATGTAATATATGAAGCTTCATCTTTGAACAGTGGGGAAAAATAGTCATATGAATGGTAGAAAAAAACATAACACCAATGTAACTAAGTGACACCATGCATTTCTCTCCCTACAACTCCTTAAACTGTTTTTTTGCCTACACTTACTACACTAATGTAAACAAATAAACCTTAAAGGTTTTCCCTTTATTATTACACCTGGTACACAGCTTCTATTAGATGAAATTCACAGTTGAATTTTGTAGATCCTTTTAGGAATATCACCCTTAGTAGGCCGAATAATGTCTAAACGAAGATCAGCCATGTATATAAAATACAATATATTACGTTTTTGTCCAGAAATATACATAGCAGTTTGATTGAAAAAATAAGAGGTGACAAATTCAAAGTTTAAAAGGTACCTTTGGTGCCAATTGAAGGTTGCTGTGATTCCATTGTGTCTATTGTGTCACTGTGTTCCATTGCAGCATTTTATTAGAGAGTGTATGTAGTATGCTGGCCCACACATTCAGATAATGAAGTAGCCGAGGCAGACGTAGCTGAGATAAGTAGTAGGTTTATTCAGTCCATAAGTAAGATAACAGGAAGCAGAGGTCTGGAACAAGCAGCCCCACCAGGAGCAGCCTACTAGCTGCTCAGCCCATCTCCCAACTGACAACACTCACACCAGGCACCCAAGCATTCCATTCATGTCAATAACACTAACATTCTACCCGGAACACTCACACTGGCTGAGCAGCTAGATACAGAGGTGTAAAGGAACATATGTACAAACCTGAGGATATTACAGTGTAGTATCCACATGCTATAATAAGTCCTTTGTGGAAGGCAAAAGGACTGTTGAACTTTGGAGAACATTTTGAAGACATCGCCCCTGTTTGGCCGAATGACATCTAAAACATTGACGATCTACGTACAAGAAACATTGTATAATATTTTTTCTGAAAAATACTCATTAGAACTTTGGTAGAATAAACAAGAGGCAAGAATTTCATATTTTGAAAGACAGTTTTGGTTTGAATTTAAGGTTGCTGTCATTGCATTCCGATCATCCACTATCAGTCCTTAAATAGACAGTGCAATGTCTAGAAGTTATGTTAAATCCTTCATGAAAGACAACAGCTATAGTACCATAAATTATTCCAGAAATGGATATTTGTCCAGCTTTGAAATTTGTAATTTCAGTTTCCAGTTTAGATCCATCTGCTCTGCATCACTGTAACATTAATAAAAGGTATTTCCCAGTTCTTTTGTAGATGCAATGCTGACATAACATCTGATCTACAATTTGGGCAGGACATATTTGGTTTGCGTTTTTAATCAATCTGTCAAAAGTCACTGTTTTGCACTTGAGTAGTGTTAAGTACAGAAATCGCTCAGAATTTATTTGAGTGGTGGACGTAAATGAGCAATCTTCTCAATCATGGTTCAATTTATGACTCAGTCCAAATAAGTCTCCAATATGTACTCCTTCTTCTTCTAAAACTCCAGGATGACCTTTATAAATTCCTGTATGTCTTGTTGACTGTTGAGAGTAAATATTAGTGATCCTCTACATATATCTAAAAGGTCTTGAATGCTTGAAGCTGAATGTATTACAGATCTGTTACTGAGTAAATGCTGGAGCAATGATACAGTGCCCAACACAATCTCTTATCTGTTTTTTCTTCAATTTGATTTACAAGATGTGAAAAACAAAACCTTAAATTGAGTTCACCATTTGCATGCCAGTTGACACCTGAACTGTTTTCCAACTGGTATCCTACAAAATCTCCCTCATTGTCCAGTTTTATTCTTCTGAACGTCTTCTAGCTTATGCTGGTTTGCTTTCAGCTCTTGAACATCAGTCAAATCTTGTGTAAGCTTCCATTTTGGACAGATTACCCATTTCTCCTAAACAGGGTACTGACCTAAATGAGGCACGTATAGACATCTTAGCCCCTTGTACTCTCTTACACAGCTTGCATCAGCACTAACTTTCTTAAAATCAAATTCAACTAAAAACAAAAAGGAAAATGTTCTAACCGGACAATGTTCTAGCTTAATTGAAGAACATTCACATGCTTTCTTCTCGTGCAGAAATCCATGCAATCTCATTTTATCTTTTATTTCAATATAAATTTATTTCTGTTTGTCGTTCAGTTGTGCTAGCAAGTATTCAAAATCCACAGTTTCTCTCTTGCTTGCTGCGTTGCAATCTCCACCTCACTTATGGCTATGGCTGCTTCATTTTGTATAGTTGGTTGTCCAAGTGGATCTTGACTCAGTGGTTCAGAAGATTGGCTGCTTTGGCTCTCCTTAGCTACTTCAGCAGCAATGATTTCTTTTTGTACAATCTCATTTTTCAAACTTTGCAAGTAGTTTGAAAAGACTGGACATTGAATGCTATCTTTTACGGCACTGAAAGAATCTCCATAGCTGTCGTAGTCTCCAACTAGTTCTGATTCAGCATGTCAAGGCTTGAATAGTTGCACAAGAGCCAAATAGAAATACACTCTTCTGTCTGCAGTTTGGCTAATAATTTGTCTGTGGTTAATTAGATTTCCTTTGTTGCGTCTCACCAAACAGCTGTCACATCCAACTACCACATATTTTCCATCTTCTATTTTTTTCTGTCACATTCCTTTTGTGTCTGTAGATTTAAAGTACTTCATAAAGGCACATGTCTACTAGAAGTGGACTTCTTTTTGGATAGTACATATACAACATATATGTCTTCACAATGTCTGGACTTTCTGGGTCAAACTCCACTAGATTCTGAATTTCTAGGAAAGACTTTAACACTCTATTCTGTTTACTTGCTAAGCCTATACTTGCCGAAACAATTCCCCTTGACTTTGAAAACAAACTGGCCGAGCTCAGCCAGTCACAACACTCATAGGAGCCCATCGCTCTATGGGAAAGCATTTTCAAGCTGAAGCTGTACAATTTCCTAGATAGACTCTTTTCTGCAGAAATCTCCTCTCATATTTCCTCCATCTCTGCCTTCTCTGATTTTGCAATGTATGTAGTGACGTACTGAGCAACTGTGATTGAGATGTCTGCAACAAATTGTAAATCGATATTTGCATTCCACATCTTTCACAGGGTTGTAGTCATTTATATATTTGGAGGCCTCTGTTCTTCTCAGGTTGTATGTTTTTTTGGTTGATTTCCGTGTCAAAGTACGTCTGATTGCATACATAAAGCTGTTCACTCTTCCTTGTGAAATCACAGGTTGTGGGAATCCAAATTGACATCTTCTGAAAAAAATCTTTGCCTCTGTATTTTCGATGACAGTACATCCCACATCTACGAGTTTGAAACCGTAGAAATTGTTGCCTCAAGCCCTTTTCACCACCATCTCTTAGAATGACACATCACATACTGTTGTATGATAGACAAGACAGACTTATCACTGTATGTTCCAAATTTCGGTGCATGCTTTATCCATAACAGCATGTGAATATGAGGAGCACCTCTTGCTTGGTACTCTTTTCGCCAATAGAAACCAGGTACTTCACCAAGAGGAGGATTTATTTTGAGGCAGATAAAAGACATCATAGCTTGAAACCTGTGGTTAACATTTCTGCATAAACTAGAGGGATCCAAGGTGCAAACTTCTCCAGCTGTCTTGACTGAGAGCTTTTAATGTTAGAGTTTGCTTCTCTCAGAAATTTAAGCAGGTCATCCCATGCATACTCAGCCCAGCTGAGTATCAGAAACCAAGTAGGTGCACCTAGATTTCTCAACATACATATCAGTTCTCCATGACGGCAATAGCAATACTCGTTGGTGCCACATTGGAACGCCATCAAATTAATGTCCTTCCCATGAACATGGTCAATGGATTCCTTTGCAGACAGATTTTGAAGTTGAACTCCTGTTTTCAGTATATGGTTAACAGCATATGAAAGTCCAGACAAGTTACTCTGAAACAGAGGATGGAATATGTAGGGAATGCATAACAAAATCTTGGATCCTCTGAGTATAATCTTGTTGAACGGTATTCAGCTGCTGGTATCTGTACAGGGTGGACATCAAAACAGTCACATTCTCCAGTATGAAACTGCTGTGAAAAACAGCGAGCTTCTAAACTTTTCTCTCACACACTCATGAGAGCTCCTTTTGCTTGCTTCATTTGAAAAAGAACAATAGCATCACCGATGACTTATTTAGAATGCAGAGGATGGATGCTGCAGTGTTTGTAAATCTATTCTGACCTGGATTGATCCACTTTTTCAATCTGTCCACTTAAAGGTGATGTTTCATCCTCTATATATGTCATATCACAAACAACATCAACATTTTTATAATAAACATTATTTTGTATCAGATATAATGTCACTTTTTTACATTACTAACATCCACTAACTCTTGACAGATTTTTTTACTCTTTGTAGATACACCATTTACTAGAAGGACAACTGATTAATGATCTTCTCTTTGTACACCAACAGTTTCAACATTCTGTTTAAAATGTAAAGGTAGGTAGACACCTCTTCCTTTAAGGCCTTTCTGAAGGTCAGTTGGTGAGAGCTACCCTGTTTTAGGCTCCATACGAACTATCGCCTGAAATGGGTGTACGCATAGTATAAGAATGGATTCATAAATGTTAAATCTTGATGTTCTTGTAGAAGTGAAACTAATTCTAACTTATTGTTTACTGCTCTAACTGGCGTTATATGCTCTAACTTGTCATAACAGTACTTACATATAGTTCGTCATGTTGACAAATCAAAGCATTCTTCTACAAATAAATATACAACAAATTGTTGCAACTTATCATTGTTCTCTTGTTCAGTTTTTGAATACAGAACAACATTACGAGTTTGGCTTTTGTAGTGAGTGCATCCACAACAAATACAAACACAGTTTGGTTTCCTCAGAAGAAAATGTGTTAAACTTCCTAATCTCTTCTGTGAAGTTATCAATAGTAATACTTGTGCCCTGTCCCTCTACACCTCCACATACCAACTTCTCATTTTCTCTACATTCCTCTTCAGGACCAAAGAAACAAAATTGAACATCTTCTCATACTATTTCTACGTCTGCTACTGTACCATGTAAAAGAGCTCTATTCTTTTCTCCTAACCATAAGGCAGGAGTTTTGTATGACATAATAAAGCCTCCTAACTAAATTTCACATTTTAGAATGATGAACAGCCAACATTCCAAAGTGATGAAAAGTGATTCTACACACTTTCTTTGAAAGACATGCTAGCTCATGCCCTTTACTTTGCATGGATCTAATCATTGCAAAGCCACAGTTTTCATTTTCGGACTCTTGCTTGGAAACTTACGTAGGAAAGTTCTCAATATGACAATTGATTCCTGCTGAACACTGCAAATACTGCTACAGTTCCATTTGTATACAGGGACCTGTCTACGTCTTCCTTGTATCTCTTCAGTTATTACTTCCTCAACATTTCTAGGAACCATCTCCTCTTTTGGAATAGCAGTACTATTCTTCATCTCATAACATCAACCAGTTGTTTCAACTGCATGCAATAGGCTCAGTACTGGAAGCATGCTTCCATTCTCCACTGAAAAGTTTGCAAAAATTACTTTTATTCACAAATCTTTTCTTTTGGCTTCTTCTTCTCAAACACAACACTATTTTGTCCAATGTTCTCATCCTGCTTAGTATCAAAATAAATAGCTTCCTCTTCAGGACAAATGCGTCATCAACTACAGCCTCTACACATTCCTTTTGTTGGACTGCTTCTATTTTCCTTTTATACTGTTTCATAATTGCATGAGATTCTGAGTTACCCTACTACGAAATATTCTGACTCGAATTTCTTTACACTGCCTCTGTCTGCTTGTTAAAGTATCTCGTTCCTTATATGATTTATGAGTCTTGCTGTCACTTAGTTTGTTCCCTTTCTTATCTGATTTGAGACTTCCCATTTTATTAACTTGGTTTTGCTTAGTTTTTAGCTTTACACATACTGTTTTAAGACGTGTCTTCGTTTTCTTACCAGCAGCTCTTTTCTCTTTAACCACATTGTCCACATCCTGTCCCTTATCTTTCTCTGTTGTAAGGAGATAGTATTCTTTCCTCTATTTCTTTCTTCTTTCTGTTTTATTTGGCATTTTAAGTATCTGTTTTTAAGTAGAAGTAGAACTCTGGAAATAAAAAAACAAAAAATATATTTAGGTTTTTATTATTTATTATAAAATTATATACTTGAACCTTTAATTTCTTATATAAATAGCTATGGCCTACATTAAGAGTTATTTATATGTACTAGAAGAGTACTTTAAGGCCTGACAAATGCAAGTCGGCATAGCAGTAAAACTAGACACACAAGCTCTGCACAAGCAGGCCTCACAGACATGTAAACAGCTACTTATCTGAATCCGTGAGTTGCTTTTCTCAGCGTTTTAGTACAAATACGAGTGACTGTATCAGTCCCTGTATGGGTGTGTCAATGTTTCTGTAAATAACAATGTCAGTATAAGAGTGGCTCTCTTAGTAACTTTATAGGTGTGTAAATCTATATGCAACTGTCAGTATAAATAGCTTAGTAGCTGTCTTAGATAGTGTTAGAGTATCTAACTGTGTGTGCATTAAGCTGTGGTACTCCTGCAAACATAAGAGCACTGTGGGTGTGACATTAGATATGTAAGTAAATATGTTGGTATATAACTCTGGATTTATTAGTTACTCTGTGGGAATCTCAAATTGTATGTAAGACACATGTATTACTTATTGGCTGAATGAGCAACTTTTGGGGTATTTAACTGTGTGTGCAAGTGCCTGCATTCCTGCTGAATAAATAAGAGCTGCATGTGTGTGTCAGTGTATGACTAGGTGTATTAGTGACTCCATCCCTTTACACATAGTTATGTGAGTTGTAATGCGGGTAGCAAAGTGGATCTTTGTCTGGAAATATGGGTCTGTTAGTGCACATATAACTCAATCAAACTTGAAACAACATGGCCTCTCTTTTAAGCTGATAGCTCCATGCCATATAGCCTACTTACAGCGTATCCCAGGAGAGACTTACATATAGTAGAACAGTAGTTTAAGGCTTACCAACATATTTTGAATGTCAACTCTGCCTAGCAGGAAAACTGCATATACACGTTCTACTGTATCAGGCTTGAAACATGTTTAAAGGCCTACTTGTCTGCATGGATGACTTGTTAGTGCCACTTCTTCAGTACATACCTAACTGATTGACTGGGCGTGATTGGATATGTAAGTAAATATGTATATATATATGTGTGGGTCTCAAAATTACTGTATGGGGCTTTTAATTTCTATGTAAGAAGCTGCATAGATTGTGCGCTGGCTGTGTTAGTGAGTATTGGAGTCTTGAACTGTGTATGCAACTGCCTCCATTGCTGCTGCATACATAAAAGATATATGAGTTGAGTGAATTTGCAATGTACTTGCAATTTCATATAGCACGGACATGGCCTGAAAGCATCAGAGTGCTTTACAACACACAGGATACAGAGTTGCAGAGGGTTACAGTAATAGTAGTTAAACTCTGACATTTACATCGGTAGATGTGAATAAGAGTTACCACAGGAGACAGTTACAACAATTGGACAGAGTACATACACAGTTAAAGCATTGATTTAGATGATTGGATCATATGACGAATTCCGATCCGGGCGCAGTGGAGAGAGGTCTTAAGTCTGGTCGAGGGTGAATTAACCAAGATATCTGTTAAATAGGAGGAGCTTGAGGTCCTTTTTAAGGTTGCTAGGCAGGTAGTTAGATGGAGTGAGGGAGGCAGAGAGTTCCAAATTCTAGTGGCACTACCAGTGAAGGACTGGTTCATGGATCGTTCTTGACTGAAGGTAGGGGGTTCCAGGAGCAGAGATTGGGCATTTCTGGGGCCCTTATTTGCCCCGGAGACTTTCAGTTTCTCGTTTAGATAGAAGAGTCAGGAGGAGTGCAAAACTCTGTGGGTAATGCAAGCTATTTTGAATTGGGCCAGTGGGCCAATTAATGTTTAAGAGCCTTTCTCACTGTGTGACTAGATGTATTATTGGTTCTATCCTTTTACACATAGTTAAATGAGTTCCAGTATGGGTAGAAAACTGAATGTATAACTGCACAAACGGGTCTGCAAGTTCACATTTAACTCAATCAAACTGGAAACAACAAGTCTTATCTTTTAAGCTCATAGCTCCATTTCCTATGGCCTACCTACATCCTATCACAGAAGTGACATATATGTACTAGAAGAGGAGATTTAAGCTTAGCAGCATGTTTTCAATATCAACTCAGCCTAGCAGAAAAACCTCACATATACGCTCTACTGTAGCAGGACTGAAACATGTTGAAACTCCTACTTGTCTGGATGAATGATGAGTTAATGTCAGTTCTTCAGTACATATCTGAATGAGTGTCTCAATCCCTATGTGGATGTGTCATTTGATATGTAAGTAAGTATGCTGGTATATGTCTGGATCGCTTAGTTACTCTATGGGTCTCTCAATGTGTATGTAAGAAGCTGCATGGGTTGCTTACTGGCTGTGTTAGTGAGTTTTGGGGTATTTAACTGTGTGTACAACTCCCTCCATTACTATTGGATGCATAAGAGCTATATGTGTGTGTGAGTGAATGTTTAAGAGCCTCTGACACAGTGCGCCTTGATGTATTAGTGGCTTTATCTTTTTACACATAGGTAATTGAGTTCCAGCATGGGTAGAAGAATGAATGTATAACTGCACATATGGGTCTGCAACTACACGCATAACTCAATCAAACTGAAAACAATTTGTATTATCTTTTAAGTTCATAGCTCACTGCCGTATGGACTACCTACAGCCTATCTCAGAAGTAACTTATATGTACTAGAAGTGTAGTTTAAGGCTTAGTAACTTGTTTTGAATGTCAGCTCGGCCTAGAAGGAAAACTGTGTATACATGCTCTACTGTTGCAGGCATGAGATATGTTTAAAGGCCTACTTATGTGGATGGGTGACTTTTTAGTGTCAGTTCTTCAACTCATACCTATATCAGTGCCTCAGTGCCTATATGGGTATATAAATAAATATCTAACTAAGTAGATTGATATCTGTCTGGGTCTCCAAATTACTCTATGGGACTCTCAATCTCAATGTAAGAAGCTGCATGGATTGTCTACTGGCTGTGTCAGTGAGTATTGGGGAATTTGACTGTGTGTGTAACTTCTTCTATTACTGCTGAATACATAAAAGCTATATGAGTTGAGTGAAAGTTTAAGAGCCTCGGTCACTGTGTGACTAGATGTATTAGTGGCTCTATACTTTTACGCATGTGTGTTTAAGTTCTAGTATGGGTAGAAGACTGAATGTATAACTGCTCATATGGGAATGCAACTCTGCATGTAACTCTATCAAACTGGAAACAACATGTCTTATCTTTTAAACTGATAGCTACCTGCCCTATGGCCTACCTATGGCCTATTTCAGAAGAGACTTTAGTGTACTAGAAAAGGAGTTTAAGGCTTTGCAACATGTTCTCAATATCAACTCAGCCTAGCAGGAAAATGGCACATATACGCTCTATTGTAGCAGGCCTGAGACACGTTGAAATGCTTACTTGTCTGGATGGATGATTTGTTAGGGCAAGTTCTTCAGTACCTATCTGAATGAGTGTCTCAAGCCCTATGTGGATATGTCATTTGATACGTAAGTATGTTGGTATATGTCTAGATCTCTTATTTACTCTATGGGTCTCTCAATGTGTATATAAGGAGCTGAATGGTTTGCTTAATGGCTGTGTTAGTGAGTTTTGGGGCATTTAACTGTGTGTGCAACTCCCTCCATTATTGCTGGATACATATGAGCGATATGTGTGTGTGAGTGAATGTTTAAGAGCCTCTGTCCCTGTGACTAGATGTATTAGTGGCTCTATCCTTTTACACATAGGTAAATGAGTTCCAGTATGGGTAGAAGAGTGGATGTATAACTACACATATGGGTCTGCATGTACATACGTAACTCAATCAAGCTGGAAATATTTTGGAAACCATTGTAAATGTCAATTTAACATGGCAGTGTGAACTGCAAACACAGTTTCTGGAGTAAAACACCTTAGAAATTTTTGAATTCCCTCTTCTCCATGTTGCTCAATCGGACATACAATATCTCTACCAGTATATTATTTACAAATCCCAGCACAACTACAACATTGAAGTACAACCTTACAAATAAATTGGATATAGTAATTGTGGATAAGGTAAGATAACTATATGTAAGGCAGAAAAATATTTAGAAGGCGTATGGAAGCACACTGCCTCACATTCCAGCAGAGTTCGCCCCTTTGCATTATGGTGAATGCAGATCACAATTAGCGCTTACTTTAATTTTAGTAGTAGTATTTTACCAAAGTTTGTGCAGGAAGTGCTGTTCATCTCTAGGCACATGTTTCTGGATTTTATCCTTCATCGATAGAGAGCAAAAACTAATTTCATCAGCGGTTGCTGAGAATGCTGCCACAGTCCTCTCAGGTCTCAGTACCTCTCACAGGCACACAGGTGCATCTCCAAATGTTCATCAGTTCACTGGCTCAAGGAAGCCTTTTTAAACAGAAGGGGGTGGGAGTACACTGCCTCACATCCCAGCAGAGTTTGCCCCTTTGCATTATGGTGAATGCAGTTCACAATTAGCGCTTACTTGAATATTAATAGAAGCATTTCACAAAAGATGGTGGAGGTAGTGCTGTTCATCTCTAGACACATGTGTCTGGATTTTATCCTTCATCAGTAGAGAGTAAAAACTAATTTCATCAGTGGTTGTTGAGAATGCTGCCATAGTTCTCTCTGGTCTCAGTACCTCTCACAGGTGCAGTTTCTCCCTCTCTTTTTCCAGTGATACTGATGTAGTCAGTAAATTAAAACTTTTCCTTCTTTTTTCCCTGTTGTTATACAGTTTTCATTGACACTTTCTTTCAACCCTTTATTACTCTCCTGATAAGAAGCCCAATCTAGTAATGTCTGTGGGTGGATTCACAACTCTGTCACGACGCCCAGCGTGGCCTCCGTGTAACTTCACGATGGAGTCATGAATCCATATGGGAGTCCGTTAAAGCATTTACAATGATAGTACTATCATTTTGTTAACTATATTTCAGATACTAGGATAGTGCTGAATTAGAAAATTTGCATTTCATCATGCATGCTATCTCTAAACTACTTTGTTTTGTAGTTTCAAACAGCAGTATATTTGGAACCCTTCCCCCAAACTATTTTACCTCAATTGCCAAAGCAACCACCTTTGAAACACCCTACTGTACCAGTAAGTCAAATGTTCACAGCCCTTTCTAACAGGACCATACCAGCTTTAAGTTCATATGTAGCAGGTGCAGTTGACGTTTTGAAAATGTAAGCATGTCCACAATAACGTAGCTTATATTACATTTATCCACAGCCAATCACAGATCTACATACTTTACCTCCTCAATCACTATCTATATTTAGCTACCAAATTATTTACACAACTCAATACAATACATCCTTTTCTTAAACCAGGTCCTCTCCTACATTTTAACTGACTTTCATTCTATGAACTGTCACATTCAGTTGCAGCCTTCTCCTGTATGCTACTGCTCCTTCCTTCAAAATGTTAGAATGTGCATTGTGGGTCACAGCTATGTTTTTTGGGCCAGAGAGTGTGCTAGAAAGAGTGGCATTGACAGGGACCTTGGTTTACTTAATGTAGACATTACTTGGATTGGCCAGAGAGGATTAAAGTGGCAGCAATTGCTGCCTTTGGTTGAAAGCATTGAAGACTCCAATCATCCAGATCTTTTAATTGTGCACTGTGGTAGCAGTGACTGAGGCACTCTTACCGGGGTAGGACTGGTAATCACAATGAATGAGACCTTCGGCCAATTAATGGCACTTTTCCCTCGCACTGCCTTGGCGTACTCCAACATTTGCCAAAGGTAGAAATGGAAATCGTCAGACGAATTCTGTCCACAAATGGACAAAGCCAGGAAACATGTTATAAAACTGTTTCTACATTCCTTAGAGACCACAACATGGGCTCCATCTACAACAACAACTTGCGCTTAGGCATGGAGCATATATATTTTTATATATATATATATATATATATATATATATATATATATATATATATATATATATATATATATATATATATATATATATATATATATGATGCAACAAGAAAAGAAACGTGGCACACACCTTAGCAGGTTTAAGAGTTTTAATTCAACAGAAAGCTCTCCTCCTCCCTACGCGTTTCGAACTTCACGTTCTTGATCACGGTAGTATCACAAAAGTCCCTTTACTATTTCCTCTTTTATACTCGGTCTCCACGTTAGCCCATTATGAGGCATTGTGGTCCCAGTAGTTTGCATTAATTCAATCTAACTTTATTGCTTACAACCATTCAACAACTGGAATTAAATGACACATTTACAAATTCCTAATGTATCTATTTGCAATATAGGCATGGTTGTGGATTATCATTATTTATATTACCAGTGTCTGTCACTGAATTCATGGCTAAGTGCCCCTGAAATCTGGTAGCTCTGAGACAAATTGTTTATTAGTGTATCTACACTTGTTAATGCATCATGCTATCCTCAGAGTTGATGTCCATCTTGATATATTGCTTTGTGCAAATACTTTATTTGGTCATTCTTAAATTCAATCACCCCAATTGCATGAAAAGAAAAAACTACTACTGATACCATACTAATAATTATAATTACAATTTACGCAGTCTCATGGAATCTTATGGAATTTCATTTGTTTCATCAAAGACAATATCTCATCTTAAAGTCCCAATTAAACACATATTTATATAAAAAAGATGGATATTTTTATAAGTGCACATGCATCTCTTCATCCATGTTAAGACCTCCCGGGACCTTTGTCTTAAACCGGATAATAAGTTTGGATTCCAAACGTCTTAGTTTAAGCATTCGATTGCCTCCTCTTTCATTTTGTCGAACTGTTGCCAAGCCTGAATACTTAAAATCTAGCCATGTCTTTCCTGGATGAGTGCTCATGTGTTTGGCTGTAGCATATGAAATGTCATGATTGACTGTGGCTCGTACATGCTCTAATATTCTTTTCTTGAGTGGGCATATGGTACTGCCAATGTACCGCTTTCCACAAAAACACTCAATTAGATAGACAACATAGGATGTTTCACACGTGATTGTTTCTTTGATTTCTAGCGTGCCTCCTTTAGGATCTTTAATGGATTTAAGGTTCTGTCCAATTTTGCACGCTTTGCAATTCATGCATTTCACAAATCCCCTTTGTTTGATTTGTAACCAAGATTCTTGTTTATGAGTCCGAAAGTGACTGTTCACAAGTGAGTCGGATAAGGACGGCGCTTTTCTGAATGTCACCAGAGGATATTCCCCTACCAAATGGCCAATGTCAGGATCCTTTTTTAATACGCTCCAATACTTGGTCAGGATTTGTCTGATTTGAAAACTCTCACGACTGTATGTCAAAATCAGGCGTGGTGTTTCTTCTCCTATTCCTGCTTGTTTTTTGTTCTTTTTTTCTCTGTTATCAACTAGTGTCTCCGCCCTGGTTTTTAACCTTGCTTTATATTCACCTTTATACACATCTCCATATTTGTATCCTCTTTGGAGGAAACGTTTTTTTGTTTCAACAAACTTGGTTTCCATTCCCTCCAATTCAGAGCAATTTCTCTTCATTCGAATAAATTCTCCATATGGGATGCTTTTCTTGAGGGATGATGGATGAAAGCTCATACCATGCAGTATGCTGTTAGTTGCTGTCTTTTTCCTATGGACAGTTGTGTGAATTTCATTGGATTTGATATACACTTTTGTATCTAAAAATTCAATCTCTTGACTGTTTATATTATGTGTGAACTTTAATCCAACTTCATTTTCATTGAGTACCTTTAGATATTCCAAAAATTCAAGTTCAGTGCCCCTCCATAACAAGAAGAGGTCATCAATGAAGCGAAGCCATAGGGCTATCTTGGATGTATGATGGTCGTTCTCCTCTCTCCAAGCTATGGACATCAACTCTGAGGATAGCATGATGCATTAACAAGTGTAGATACACTAATAAACAATTTGTCTCAGAGCTACCAGATTTCAGTGGCACTTAGCCATGAATTCAGTGACAGACACTGGTAATATAAATAATGATAATCCACAACCATGCCTATATTGCAAATAGATACATTAGGAATTTGTAAATGTGTCATTTAATTCCAGTTGTTGAATGGTTGTAAGTAATAAAGTTAGATTGAATTAATGCAAACTACTGGGACCACAATGCCTCATAATGGGCTAACGTGGAGACCGAGTATAAAAGAGGAAATAGTAAAGGGACTTTTGTGATACTACCGTGATCAAGAACGTGAAGTTCGAAACGCGTAGGGAGGAGGAGAGCTTTCTGTTGAATTAAAACTCTTAAAACTGCTAAGGTGTGTGCAACGATTCTTTTCTTGTTGGATCATATTATTGCGGAGAATGGTCTTCTCTCCGCCGTGAGCACCGGCTGTCAAAGTGTTCCCTCATGTGGAGATCAAGTTGTTTTGAATATATATATTCACAGGGTGCTCGAAATGCGTCACAAGTGAGAGGAGAATAAAACAACTTGCCTGCCACTATTCCTTGGGTCTGTGTCTCTCTGTTCGCCTGTGTGGAGGTTCGGAGAGTGCTTTTTGGAAGATATATATATATATATATATATATATATATATATATATATATATATATATATATATATATATATATATGTGATAGAGTACATTCTCTGAGAAAGGCAACAGAATATTCGTTAACAACTTGAAAGACTACATCCTCTTTTATGTGTAGTTATCATCTACACACAATAAACCGAAAGGCTCTTTTAAGAGCCACCCTATCATCAAACATTAAATAATTTACATTTTAAACACTTTAAAAAAAATAATATTCTGAGTTTTGACTCCATCATGGATCCGCAAAGCAAAAGCACAAATTCAGTGCACAACAGCAAATTTCAGATTTATAACTCTCAATTTGACTCTATGCACGTGACAATGACTCTGTGAATAGTTTTGTGCATGTAAGTGTCCCTGCATCCAGAGTCCCTGGGCAAGGTAATTGAGAACTGCCTGGTCCACTCGGGTACTGGGACCCCAAAGACCTCTGCACTGAGAGAGCAGAAACCAAATCCAACCCCAAGTGCCCATTGTCACAAGATTTGCAAAAGCCTGTGTGTTTTTCCCCCAACCGTGACGGTCTTTGATTAACAGTCCTGCCAGTCACCCGATTTCCCCCATTGCATACAATACTAAATTGTTTGACGGTGTAGCAGGTTACCGCCATATATTCTAGATTGACCATCACAGTAAATATGTGACAGAGTTTAAGCATTTTCTACTGAATTTGTTTAATGCACTTGCCTAATTATACTGATTTTGGTGGCTAAAACATATGTAAAATACTTGTTATTTTTGAAAATTGGTCTCAGATTTATTTTTGAGTGTGTCTCTCATTTATTGTCTCTGTGAGTACAAAAGATGCTTAGCATTACCCTGCTATAAGCCCAACCTCTCTCCCACAGTTCCACAAACAGAGCTTTAGTATTTTATCTACCTTTGCCTCTGTATACCAATAAGGGGCTCATGGACTCTCTGCACAGTGTACTTCATTTTAGTACACCATATATCAATCAATCAATCATGTCACTTATAAAGCGCACTACATACCCGTGAGGGTCTCAAGGCGCTGGGGGAAGAGGGGGGTGGTGCTGCTACTGATCGAAGAGCCAGGTCTTGAGGAGTCTTCTGAAGGCCAGTAGGTCTTGGGTCTGTCGGAGGTTGGTGGGGAGGGTGTTCCAGGTCTTGGCGGCGAGATGGGAGAAGGATCTGCCGCCGGCGGTCGTTTTCCGGATGCGGGGGACTGTGGCGAGGGCGAGGCTGGTCGAGCGGAGCTGGCGGGTGGGGGTGTAGAAGCTGAGTCGTCTGTTGAGGTAGGCTGGTCCGGAGTTGTGGAGTGCTTTGTGTGCGTGGGTGAGGAGCTTGAAGGTTATCCTCTTGTTGACAGGGAGCCAGTGCAGGTCTCTCAGGTGGGGTGTGATGTGGCTGCGTCGGGGGATGTCGAGGATAAGACGTGCAGAGGCGTTCTGGATGCGTTGCAGCCGTCTCAGGAGCTTAGCCGTCGTTCCTGCGTAGAGGGCGTTTCCGTAGTCCAGCCTGCTGGTGACGAGGGCCTGGGTGACTGTTTTTCTTGTTTCGGTGGGGATCCACTTGAAGATCCTGCGGATCATTCGGAGGATGTTGAAGCAGGATGAGGAAACGGCGTTGACCTGCTTAGTCATGGAGATGGTGGGGTCGAGGATGACCCCTAGGTTGCGTACGTGGTCGGTGGGTGGCGGGGCTGTTCCCAGTGATGTTGGCCACCAGGAGTCGTCCCAGGCTGAAGGGTTGGAACCAAGGATGAGGACCTCCGTCTTGTCCGAGTTCAGCTTCAGGCGGCTGGTCCTCATCCATTCGGCGACGGCCTTCATTCCTTCGTGGAGGTGGGCTTTGGCGGTGTGAGGGTCTTTGGTGAGGGAGAGGATCAGCTGGGTGTCGTCGGCGTAGGAGATGATGTTGAGGTTGTGCTGTCGGGCGACGTGGGCGAGGGGTGCCATGTAGATGTTGAACAGCGTTGGGCTGAGGGAGGAGCCTTGGGGTACGCCGCAGATGATCTTGGTGGCCTTGGATCGGAAGGGGGCGAGGCGGACGCTTTGTGTTCTGCCGGAAAGGAAGGATGTGGTCCAGTCCAGGGCCTTCTCTTGGATCCCGGCGTCATGAAGGCGTGTTCGTAGTGTGTGGTGGCAGACCGTGTCGAAGATGGCTGATAGGTCCAGGAGGATGAGGGCTGCTGTTTCTCCGTTGTCTAGCAGGGTCCTGATGTCATCGGTGGCGGCGATGAGGGCGGTTTCGGTGCTGTGGTTGCTGCGGAAGCCGGACTGGGAAGGGTCCAGGATGTTGTTCTCCTCGAGGTAGCGGGTCAGTTGTTTGTTGATGATTTTCTCGGTGACCTTCGCGGGAACGGGAGCAGAGAGATGGGTCGGAAGTTCTTGAGGTCCTTGGGGTCTGCCTTGGGTTTCTTGAGTAAGGCGGTGATCTCGGCGTGCTTCCAGCTTTCCGGGAAGGTTGCTGTCTCGAAGGAGATGTTGATTATTTTCCGGAGATGGGGCGCGATGGCTGTACTGGCTTTGTTGAAGATGTGGTGAGGGCATGGGTCTAGCGGTGAACCGGAGTGGATGGTGTTCATGATCTCGCTGGTGTCCTCGTCGTTGATGTTGGTCCAGGAGAGCAGGCGGTTGGTGGTTGTGGGGGCAGTGGTCTCGATGGTTGCCGGGGCGGTCGTGGTGTTGAAGCTGTTGTGGATGTCGGCGATTTTGCGGTGGAAGAAGGTGGCCAGTGAGTCGCACAGGTCTCGCGATGGCTGGATGTCGTTGGTGTTGGAGCTGGGGTTGGAGAGTTCCTTCACGATGTTGAAGAGCTCTTTGCTGTTGTGTGCGTTGTTGTCTAGGCGGTCTTTGAGTGAGGCCCTTTTGGCGGATCTGATGAGGTGATGGTGACTGCGGGTGGCGTTCTTGTGGGCGGCGTAGCTGTCCGCTGTCCGTTCGTGGAGCCAGATCTTCTCCAGTTTTCGGCATGTTCGTTTGGAGGCCTGGAGGTCTTCGGTGAACCAGGTGGCTTTCTTGCTGGTGTGGCTGTTGGGCGGATTCTTGAGCGGGGCGAGGGTGTTGGCGCAGTCGTCGATCCACTGTCTGAGGTTGCGGGCGGCGGTGTCGGGGTCGGAGGGTTCGGCGGGTGGGCTCAGGGCGAGGGTTGTGGTTAGCTGGTCTTCCGTGACTCTGCTCCAGCAGCGGCGAGGCATTTGTTTGGTGCGGTGGTGCGTGGTGGGCTTCCTGTAGGTGAAGTGGATGCAGTGGTGGTCAGTCCAGTGGGGTTCGGAGGTGTGGTTGAAGGAGACGTGTGGGCTTGCGGAAAAGATGGAGTGTAGCGTGTGGCCGGCGGCGTGGGTGGGTGTAGTCATGAGCTGTCTGAGTCCGAGGGTGGCGAGGTTGTCGATCAGGGTGGTGGAGTTGGTGTCCTTGTTGTTCTCGAGGTGGAAGTTCAGGTCCCCGAGGAGGATGTAGTCCGTGGAGGCGATGGCGTGTGTGCTGACGAAGTCAGCGATGGAATCGCTGAACTGTGGTCGGGGTCCGGGGTCTGTAGATGAGGGTTCCTCTGAGGGTGGTGTTGGGATCGATGTGGATCTGGAAGTGCATGTGTTCGGCGGTGCTGAGGGTGTCGTCGGTGTTGGTTGAGACTCTGAGGGTGTTCCTGTGGACGATGGCGATGCCTCCTCCGACTCCGTTGGTGCGGTCCCTGCGGGTGATCTTGTATCCGTCCGGGATGGCAATGGCGATGGCGGGGGCTGAAGCGGGATTCAGCCAGGTCTCCGTCAGGAATGCGACGTCTGGGGAGGTTGAGTCGAGAAGGTCCCAGAGTTCGATGGCGTGTTTGCGGGTGGAGCGGGTGTTGAGGAGGATGCATCTGAGGTAGTTGGGTTCTTTCCTGGGCGGTGGTTTGGCGGGGCGGGTGCTGGCGAAGCTGCAGTTCCGGCAGGTGAAGGGCCCATGGGTGCGCTTCGGGGTGGCCTGGTAGCAGGCGTGATCTTTTCCGGGGTTGAGTGCGTGGAGGGTGCTGGCGTCGTATCGGCGTCTGTTGATGTGGCGGGCGCGGGGATGCCCGGACCAGGGGTCTGGCGCTGGGCGCGGTCACGGCGCGGACGGGCGCAGACGGGCTTGCCTTAGGCGCGCCTTCAGCGCGCCAGCGCGCGGCCGGCGCAGCGGCCGCCATAAATGGGGAGGTGGGAGGGAGGAGCAGGGAATGGGGCAGCGAATGGGCAGTGAGGGGGCGGGCCGCAGGGCGCAGCGGCGGGAAACAGGCACAGAAGGGAAAACGAGCACAATCAGGGCATCAAGGGGGCACAGAAAGGAAAAAAAAATGAGCACAATCAGGGGCAGCAAGGGGGCACAGAAAGGAAAAACGAGCACAATCAGGGGCAGCAAGGGGGCACAGAAAGGAAAAACGAGCACAATCAGGGGCAGCAAGGGGGCACAGAAAGAAAAAAAAATGAGCACAATCAGGGGCAGCAAGGGGGCACAGAAAGGAAAAGCGAGCACAATCAGGGGCAGCAAGGGGGCACAGAAAGGAAAAAATGAGCACAATCAGGGGCAGCAAGGGGGCACAGAAAGGAAAAACGAGCACAATCAGGGGCAGCAAGGGGGCACAGAAAGGAAAAACGAGCACAATCAGGGGCAGCAAGGGGGCACAGAAAGGAAAAAACGAGCACAATCAGGGGCAGCAAGGGGGCACAGAAAGGAAAAAACGAGCACAATCAGGGGCAGCAAGGGGGCACAGAAAGGAAAAAGCGAGCACAATCAGGGGCAGCAAGGGGGCACAGAAAGGAAAAGCGAGCACAATCAGGGGCAGCAAGGGGGCACAGAAAGGAAAAAAACGAGCACAATCAGGGGCAGCAAGGGGGCACAGAAAGGAAAAAACTAGCACAATCAGGGGCAGCAAGGGGGCACAGAAAGGAAAAACTAGCACAATCAGGGCCAGCAAGGGGGCACAGAAAGGAAAAAACGAGCACAATCAGGGGCAGCAGCAGGGCACACAGACGGAGCTGTGTGGTGGGGGAGCGACCTACCAGTCAAGACAGCTTCCTACATCAAGTAACTACAACTGCTGATTTCCTATGGTTTTGTACGGGTAAAATCTGAGCCTAACTGTAATGTCCTTGTAACCTTTGTTTTTTTCAGTGAATTTCTAGTTTTTTAAATTCTATTTCCTAACTATAATGTCCCTGTAAAATTTATTTTTATCAGTCAATTTCTATGGTTTTTGAAATTCTATTTTCTGATTATAACTTTCCTGTAACCTTTGGTTTTTGTTAGGTAATTTCTAAGGTTTTTTAATTTTATTTTTTAACTGTAACCTGTAACCTGTAACCTGTAACCTTTGAGAGTGAGTGTGTGAGTGAGTGCTTGAGTGTCTTAGTGGATGTGTGAGTGAGGCGGTAAGTATGTGCATGAGTTTCTTACTGAGTCTGTGAGTGGGTGTTTGATTCTGTGAGTTGATCTGTGAGTGAGTATGAGTCTCTGAGTGAGTCTGTGAGTGAGTGCATGAGTCTGAGTGGGTCTGTGAGTGAGTGCATGAGTTTCTGAGTAGGTCTGTGACTCAGTGCATTAGTCTCTGAGTGGGTCTGTGAGTGAGTGTGTGAGTCTTTGAGTGGCTGTATGAGTCTCTGAGTCGGTCTGTGAGTGGGTACATAAGTCTCTAAGTAAGTCTGTGAGTGTATGTTTGAATATCTCAGTGGATCTGTGAGTGGGTGCATGAGTCTGAGTGGGTCTCTGATTGGGGGCATGAGTGTCTGAGTGGGTCTGAAAGTGGGTGCATGAGTGTCTAAGTGGGTCTGTGAGTGGGTGTGTGAGTGTCTGTATGGGTCTGTGAGTGGGTACACGAGTCCCTGAGTGGGTTTCTGTATGGGTGTATGTGTGTCTCATCAGGTCTGTGAGTCAGTGCGTGAGTTTCTGAGTGGGTTTGGGAGTGAGTGTGTGAGTGTCTGAGTGCTCTCTGTTTTGCCCTCTTCTGCTCTGTTTTGCCTTTCCTGATCATTTTTCTACCATCCGTTTTGCTTTTCTGCTCTCTGTTTTCTACCCTCTGTTTTGCCTTTCCTGCTCTTTATTCTGCCCTCTTTTGTGTCTTTCCTGCTTGTTTTTCTGAACTATGTTTCCCCTATTGTGAGTAAACAAAAAGGAGGGAAAAAGAGGGCTTTTTAAAGGTCCGACGTACATGCCCTAGACAATTGTACAAAAGAGGGTACGTAGTTCCTTGTGAGGGTCTTGAGCAGGTGAAAGAGCCAGTGTATCTGTTACTACGGGGGTAGTCCAACCAATATAACAAAAGGGAGGGAAATTCCTCCCTTTGGAACTAGGGCCCTCACACACCCAGCCAGCTAGGTGTCATGCTTCATCATTGGGCCTGCTCCTCATCGGGTCGGCGCTGCAATACCCGACGGGCACCCAATGTGGGGCTCTTTGGCGGAGATCTTTTGTTCCATGCCGTATGGTGTCGTGGGGGTGAGGGACCTAATATGAGTAGATGTGGTGAATAAGTGCGTGCAGTGATTAAAACAGGTCAGGGAATCCAATAAGGGACCTTTATTCTAGTAGGTTCCCTGCCTGATTAAAATAAAACAAGATTGGCGAATATGTGACTGTGGTGGATCAGGATATTTACGCTCTACTCGTAATTATACAGGTCAACATGTTTCGTGCCTCGCTCGTCAGGAGGATCGAATGGCAATTCTTCAGGACCAAGTAACATGCATCTACACATCATGGGGAGGCGGGCACACCTACCTCCCAAATAATGAAACTGCGGGAAAAGTGCCCACAGAGGTGGAGGACGACCTGTGAAAGAGAGATAATTCATACTCAAACACACATTTGTCTATATCTGTGTAGACATCGTAACAGTAACGGCTCTTTCAACACTACAATAGTTTGATATTAATAATAATGACCCTTAATATGAGCAATCGTGCTTCACGTTGTCGCATCACTAATGTGCCAATGTTTACTGAAAGGCTTACAGTGAGCTCATTGTGAAGAAGTCTAAAAACAGGACTCAAACTTAATCATGAAGATAGTGGCAAACGGACTCACCTACTATTGCAAAAGTCATGCCTCAGCAGTTGCCGGCGAGTCTTAGGATACCTATCATGTAGTGTCCTATAGGGATAGAATGGTAGAAGGAATCACCAAATAGTTACAAACACATACAGAGTCAGGTAACACCCTGCAGTAAAAGACCGACTGTAGGTAGGCGGCTGGGAGGGCAGCGTATTAAAAGTAGTACACCTAACCCTTCGGAGAGTTAAACAAGGGCCCCCAACAGAGCTGGAACAACGGAGAGCCACCGCAACACCCGTCAGCTCATCACTGGGAAACATCACAATATTAGGTTTCAACCTAGAGGGCGCGGGAGGATCATCTCTCTGTGTTCACAGCCCATTCTGTGGATGGCCAACTCATGGGAAAAAGCACTTGGTTGCTATTATATTCAGCCGCCTCTCACCCGTCGATAAAACCCTCAGTGTCATTACGATGCGGGCCGAAACTGCTCATGGATTACCTAAGGCTCACCTGGTTAGCAAGGAATCCAACCGTAAGACCTACCCCTCCGCCGACGGAACCGGATGGTGACACACTGCATCAGTGTGCGCCGATATATCCACTGGTTCCAAAATGCGGGCGGGGCCGGTCTCCAATTGGTTGCAGTGCGCCGTCTCACCTGCAGCCCAATACACCATAGGGTCAAAAACAGAAGATACCGTGTCGGCCATCTTTAAATTGTGTAAAACAAAACCTTTTGAGGGGTTGCAAAATTCCTCATACTTCAGTAGCCTCGATTTGGTGCTACATAAGGAAACTGTGCCAAAGTAACTCATCGTTCTAAACATATTACTATCCAAGGAGTAACCTAAATTATAACATGTACTATGGTGGGTTTTATTTATATTGGATTAGTAGATATCGGCCATATCGAACCAATTTAAAAACTAATGAAAGAGTGTCACCTCAAATGTCACACGTAATTCACAGTGATCTAGTGTCTAGTCTCGAAAAAGTAAATACCAGCCCAATTCATTGATTGATTGAAGGGCAAATAAGAGTTATCACAATTGTGAAGTTGCTCCATGAGCATGGTATCAATTAACGGCCTACTAGAACAGTAATGAGGTGAATACGCTATAGCAGGTATGTACTGCTGTTCGCTACGGGTGTTTAGTGTACAAGGTGGAAAAGGCACTATGTGCTATACCAGGAATTCAAAATCCTAAAACCACTAAAACCAAGTCCAAGAGAGAGTCCCTCTCCAATGTGTAAGCAATCAAAAATGAATGCTTCATCAGTGAGGATGGAAAAAGTTAAAAAGGAATAAAAAATATATATACATTTTATATATATTGGATAAAAACACAATGGGCCAGAAGAGGCAATTTGCGTCTCTGGTAACCTGATAAAGTCCCACGGGGGTACCCGTGCATGTAATTAAACAAAAAGGAGGGAACAAGAGGGCTTTTTAAAGGTCCAACGTACATGCCCTAGACAATTATACAAAAGAGGGTACGTAGTTCCTTGTGAGGGTCTTGAGCAGGTGAAAGAGCCAGTGTATCTGTTACTACGGGGGTAGTCCAACCAATATAACAAAAGGGAGGGAAATTCCTCCCTTTGGAACTAGGGCCCTAACACACCCAGCCAGCTAGGTGTCATGCTTCATCATTGGGCCTGCTCCTCGTCGGGTCGGCGCTGCAATACCCGACGGGCACCCAATGTGGGGCTCTTTGGCGGAGATCTTTTGTTCCATGCCGTATGGTGTCGTGGGGGTGAGGGACCTAATATGAGTAGATGTGGTGAATAAGTGCGTGCAGTGATTAAAACAGGTCAGGGAATCCAATAAGGGACCTTTATTCTAGTAGGTTCCCTGCCTGATTAAAATAAAACAAGATTGCCGAATATGTGACTGTGGTGGATCAGGATATTTACGCTCTACTCGTAATTATACAGGTCAACATGTTTCTTGCCTCGCTCGTCAGGAGGATCGAATGGCAATTCTTCAGGACCAAGTAACATGCATCTACACATCATGGGGAGGCGGGCACACCTACCTCCCAAATAATGAAACTGCGGGAAAAGTGCCCACAGAGGTGGAGGACGACCTGTGAAAGAGAGATAATTCATACTCAAACACACATTTGTCTATATCTGTGTAGACATCGTAACAGTAACGGCTCTTTCAACACTACAATAGTTTGATATTAATAATAATGACCCTTAATATGAGCAATCGTGCTTCACGTTGTCGCATCACTAATGTGCCAATGTTTATTGAAAGGCTTACAGTGAGCTCATTGTGAAGAAGTCTAAAAACAGGACTCAAACTTAATCATGAAGATAGTGGCAAACGGACTCACCTACTATTGCAAAAGTCATGCCTCAGCAGTTGCCGGCGAGTCTTAGGATACCTATCATGTAGTGTCCTATAGGGATAGAATGGTTGAAGGAATCACCAAATAGTTACAAACACATACAGAGTCAGGTAACACCCTGCAGTAAAAGACCGACTGTAGGTAGGCGGCTGGGAGGGCAGCGTATTAAAAGCAGTACACCTAACCCTTCGGAGAGTTAAACAAGGGCCCCCAACAGAGCTGGAACAGCGGAGAGCCACCGCAACACCCGTCAGCTCATCACTGGGAAACATCACAATATTAGGTTTCAACCTAGAGGGTGCGGGAGGACCATCTCTCTGTGTTCACAGCCCATTCTGTGGATGGCCAACTCATGGGAAAAAGCACTTGCTTGCTATTATATTCAGCCGCCTCTCACCCGTCGATAAAACCCTCAGTGTCATTACGATGCGGGCCGAAACCGCTCATGGATTACCTAAGGCTCACCTGGTTAGCAAGGAATCCAACCGTAAGACCTACCCCTCCGCCGACGGAACCGGATGGTGACACACGGCATCAGTGTGCGCCGATATATCCACCGGTTCCAAAATGCGGGCGGGCCGGTCTCCAATTGGTTGCAGTGCGCCGTCTCACCTGCAGCCCAATACACCATAGGGTCAAAAACAGAAGATACCGTGTCGGCCATCTTTAAATGGTGTAAAACAAAACCTTTTGAAGGGTTGCAAAATTCCTCATACTTTAGTAGCCTCGATTTGGTGCAACATAAGGAAACTGTGCCAAAGTAACTGATCGTTCTAAACATATTACTATCCAAGGAGTAACCTAAATTATAACATGTACTAGGCTGGGTTTTATTTATATTGGATTAGTAGATATCGGCCATATCGAACCAATTTAAAAACTAATGAAAGAGTGTCACCTCAAATGTCACACGTAATTCACAGTGTTCTAGTGTCTAGTCTCGAAAAAGTAAATACCAGCCCAATTCATTGATTGATTGAAGGGCAAATAAGAGTTATCACAATTGTGAAGTTGCTCCATGAGCATGGTATCAATTAACGGCCTACTAGAACAGTAATGAGGTGAATACGCTATAGCAGGTATGTACTGCTGTTCGCTACGGGTGTTTAGTGTACAAGGTGGAAAAGGCACTATGTGCTATACCAGGAATTCAAAATCCTAAAACCACTAAAACCAAGTCCAAGAGAGAGTCCCTCTCCAATGTGTAAGCAATCAAAAATGAATGCTTCATCAGTGAGGATGGAAAAAGTTAAAAAGGAATAAAAAATATATATACATTTTATATATATTGGATAAAAACACAATGGGCCAGAAGAGGCAATTTGCGTCTCTGGTAACCTGATAAAGTCCCACGGGGGTACCCGTGCATGTAATTAAACAAAAAGGAGGGAACAAGAGGGCTTTTTAAAGGTCCAACGTACATGCCCTAGACAATTGTACAAAAGAGGGTACGTAGTTCCTTGTGAGGGTCTTGAGCAGGTGAAAGAGCCAGTGTATCTGTTACTACGGGGGTAGTCCAACCAATATAACAAAAGGGAGGGAAATTCCTCCCTTTGGAACTAGGGCCCGCACACACCCAGCCAGCTAGGTGTCATGCTTCATCATTGGGCCTGCTCCTCGTCGGGTCGGCGCTGCAATACCCGACGGGCACCCAATGTGGGGCTCTTTGGCGGAGATCTTTTGTTCCATGCCTTATGGTGTCGTGGGGGTGAGGGACCTAATATGAGTAGATGTGGTGAATAAGTGCGTGCAGTGATTAAAACAGGTCAGGGAATCCAATAAGGGACCTTTATTCTAGTAGGTTCCCTGCCTGATTAAAATAAAACAAGATTGCCGAATATGTGACTGTGGTGGATCAGGATATTTACGCTCTACTCGTAATTATACAGGTCAACATGTTTCTTGCCTCGCTCGACAGGAGGATCGAATGGCAATTCTTCAGGACCAAGTAACATGCATCTACACATCATGGGGAGGCGGGCACACCTACCTCCCAAATAATGAAACTGCGGGAAAAGTGCCCACAGAGGTGGAGGACGACCTGTGAAAGAGAGATAATTCATACTCAAACACACATTTGTCTATATCTGTGTAGACATCGTAACAGTAACGGCTCTTTTAACACTACAATAGTTTGATATTAATAATAATGACCCTTAATATGAGCAATCGTGCTTCACGTTGTCCCATCACTAATGTGCCAATGTTTACTGAAAGGCTTACAGTGAGCTCATTGTGAAGAAGTCTAAAAACAGGACTCAAACTTAATCATGAAGATAGTGGCAAACGGACTCACCTACTATTGCAAAAGTCATGCCTCAGCAGTTGCCGGCGAGTCTTAGGATACCTATCATGTAGTGTCCTATAGGGATAGAATGGTTGAAGGAATCACCAAATAGTTACAAACACATACAGAGTCAGGTAACACCCTGCAGTAAAAGACCGACTGTAGGTAGGCGGCTGGGAGGGCAGCGTATTAAAAGCTGTACACCTAACCCTTCGGAGAGTTAAACAAGGGCCCCCAACAGAGCTGGAACAACGGAGAGCCACCGCAACACCCGTCAGCTCATCACTGGGAAACATCACAATATTAGGTTTCAACCTAGAGGGTGCGGGAGGATCATCTCTCTGTGTTCACAGCCCATTCTGTGGATGGCCAACTCATGGGAAAAAGCACTTGCTTGCTATTATATTCAGCCGCCTCTCACCCGTCGATAAAACCCTCAGTGTCATTACGATGCGGGCCGAAACCGCTCATGGATTACCTAAGGCTCACCTGGTTAGCAAGGAATCCAACCGTAAGACCTACCCCTCCGCCGACAGAACCGGATGGTGACACACGGCATCAGTGTGCGCCGATATATCCACCGGTTCCAAAATGCGGGCGGGCCGGTCTCCAATTGGTTGCATTGCGCCGTCTCACCTGCAGCCCAATACACCATAGGGTCAAAAACAGAAGATACCGTGTCGGCCATCTTTAAATGGTGTAAAACAAAACCTTTTGAGGGGTTGCAAAATTCCTCATACTTCAGTAGCCTCGATTTGGTGCTACATAAGGAAACTGTGCCAAAGTAACTGATCGTTCTAAACATATTACTATCCAAGGAGTAACCTAAATTATAACATGTACTATGCTGGGTTTTATTTATATTGGATTAGTAGATATCAGCCATATCGAACCAATTTAAAAACTAATGAAAGAGTGTCTCCTCAAATGTCACACGTAATTTACAGTGATCTAGTGTCTAGTCTCGAAAAAGTAAATACCAGCCCAATTCATTGATTGATTGAAGGGCAAATAAGAGTTATCACAATTGTGAAGTTGCTCCATGAGCATGGTATCAATTAACGGCCTACTAGAACAGTAATGAGGTGAATACGCTATAGCAGGTATGTACTGCTGTTCGCTACGGGTGTTTAGTGTACAAGGTGGAAAAGGCACTATGTGCTATACCAGGAATTCAAAATCCTAAAACCACTAAAACCAAGTCCAAGAGAGAGTCCCTCTCCAATGTGTAAGCAATCAAAAATGAATGCTTCATCAGTGAGGATGGAAAAAGTTAAAAAGGAATAAAAAATATATATACATTTTATATATATTGGATTAAAACACAATGGGCCAGAAGAGGCAATTTGCGTCTCTGGTAACCTGATAAAGTCCCACGGGAGTACCCGTGCATGTAATTAAACAAAAAGGAGGGAACAAGAGGGCTTTTTAAAGGTCCAACGTACATGCCCTAGACAATTGTACAAAAGAGGGTACGTAGTTCCTTGTGAGGGTCTTGAGCAGGTGAAAGAGCCAGTGTATCTGTTACTATGGGGGTAGTCCAACCAATATAACAAAAGGGAGGGAAATTCCTCCCTTTGGAACTAGGGCCCGCACACACCCAGCCAGCTAGGTGTCATGCTTCATCATTGGGCCTGCTCCTCGTCGGGTCGGCGCTGCAATACCCGACGGGCACCCAATGTGGGGCTCTTTGGCGGAGATCTTTTGTTCCATGCCGTATGGTGTCGTGGGGGTGAGGGACCTAATATGAGTAGATGTGGTGAATAAGTGCGTGCAGTGATTAAAACAGGTCAGGGAATCCAATAAGGGACCTTTATTCTAGTAGGTTCCCTGCCTGATTAAAATAAAACAAGATTGGCGAATATGTGACTGTGGTGGATCAGGATATTTACGCTCTACTCGTAATTATACAGGTCAACATGTTTCTTGCCTCGCTCGTCAGGAGGATCGAATGGCAATTCTTCAGGACCAAGTAACATGCATCTACACATCATGGGGAGGCGGGCACACCTACCTCCCAAATAATGAAACTGCGGGAAAAGTGCCCACAGAGGTGGAGGACGACCTGTGAAAGAGAGATAATTCATACTCAAACACACATTTGTCTATATCTGTTTTGACATCGTAACAGTAACGGCTCTTTCAACACTACAATAGTTTGATATTAATAATAATGACCCTTAATATGAGCAATCGTGCTTCACGTTGTCGCATCACTAATGTGCCAATGTTTACTGAAAGGCTTACAGTGAGCTCATTGTGAAGAAGTCTAAAAACAGGACTCAAACTTAATCATGAAGATAGTGGCAAACGGACTCACCTACTATTGCAAAAGTCATGCCTCAGCAGTTGCCGGCGAGTCTTAGGACACCTATCATGTAGTGTCCTATAGGGATAGAATGGTTGAAGGAATCACCAAATAGTTACAAACACATACAGAGTCAGGTAACACCCTGAAGTAAAAGACCGACTGTAGGTAGGCGGCTGGGAGGGCAGCGTATTAAAAGCAGTACACCTAACCCTTCAGAGAGTTAAACAAGGGCCCCCAACAGAGCTGGAACAACAGAGAGCCACCGCAACACCCGTCAGCTCATCACTGGGAAACATCACAATATTAGGTTTCAACCTAGAGGGTGCAGGAGGATCATCTCTCTGTGTTCACAGCCCATTCTGTGGATGGCCAACTCATGGGAAAAAGCACTTGCTTGCTATTATATTCAGCCGCCTCTCACCCATCGATAAAACCCTCAGTGTCATTACGATGCGGGCCGAAACCGCTCATGGATTACCTAAGGCACACCTGGTTAGCAAGGAATCCAACCGTAAGACCTACCCCTCCGCCGACGGAACCGGATGGTGACACATGGCATCAGTGTGCGCCGATATATCCACCGGTTCCAAAATGCGGGCGGGGCCGGTCTCCAATTGGTTGCAGTGCGCCGTCTCTCCTGCAGCCCAATACACCATAGGGTCAAAAACAGAAGATACCGTGTCGGCCATCTTTAAATGGTGTAAAACAAAACCTTTTGAGGGGTTGCAAAATTCCTCATACTTCAGTAGCCTTGATTTGGTGCTACATAAGGAAACTGTGCCAAAGTAACTGATCGTTCTAAACATATTACTATCCAAGGAGTAACCTAAATTATAACATGTACTATGCTGGGTTTTATTTATATTGGATTAGTAGATATCGGTCATATCGAACCAATTTAAAAACTAATGAAAGAGTGTCACCTCAAATGTCACACGTAATTCACAGTGATCTAGTGTCTAGTCTCGAAAAAGTAAATACCAGCCCAATTCATTGATTGATTGAAGGGCAAATAAGAGTTATCACAATTGTGAAGTTGCTCCATGAGCATGGTATCAATTAACGGCCTACTAGAACAGTAATGAGGTGAATACGCTATAGCAGGTATGTACTGCTGTTCGCTATGGGTGTTTAGTGTACAAGGTGGAAAAGGCACTATGTGCTATACCAGGAATTCAAAATCCTAAAACCACTAAAACCAAGTCCAAGAGAGAGTCCCTCTCCAATGTGTAAGCAATCAAAAATGAATGCTTCATCAGTGAGGATGGAAAAAGTTAAAAAGGAATAAAAAATATATATACATTTTATATATATTGGATAAAAACACAATGGGCCAGAAGAGGCAATTTGCGTCTCTGGTAACCTGATAAAGTCCCACGGGGTACCCGTGCATGTAATTAAACAAAAAGGATGGAACAAGAGGGCTTTTTAAAGGTCCAACATACATGCCCTAGACAATTGTACAAAAGAGGGTACGTAGTTCCTTGTGAGGGTCTTGAGCAGGTGAAAGAGCCAGTGTATCTGTTACTACGGGGGTAGTCCAACCAATATAACAAAAGGGAGGGAAATTCCTCCCTTTGGAACTAGGGCCCTCACACACCCAGCCAGCTAGGTGTCATGCTTCATCATTGGGCCTGCTCCTCGTCGGGTCGGCGCTGCAATTCCCGACGGGCACCCAATGTGGGGCTCTTTGGCGGAGATCTTGTTTAACTCTCCGAAGGGTTAGGTGTACTGCTTTTAATATGCTGCCCTCCCAGCCGCCTACCTACAGTCGGTCTTTTACTGCAGGGTGTTACCTGACTCTGTACGTGTTTGTAACTATTTGGTGATTCCTTCAACCATTCTATCCCTATAGGACACTACATGATAGGTGTCCTAAGACTCGCCGGCACCTGCTGAGGCATGACTTTTGCAATAGTAGGTGAGTCCGTTTGCCACTATCTTCATGATTAAGTTTGAGTCCTGTTTTTAGACTTCTTCAAAATGAGCTCACTGTAAGCCTTTTAGTAAACATTGGCACATTAGTGATGCGACAACGTGAAGCACGATTGCTCATATTAAGGGTCATTATTATTAATATCAAACTATTGTAGTGTTGAAAGAGCCGTTACTGTTACGATGTCTACACAGATATAGACAAATGTGTGTTTGAGTATGAATTATCTCTCTTTCACAGGTCGTCCTCCACCTCTGTGGGCACTTTTCCCGCAGTTTCATTATTTGGGAGGTAGGTGTGCCTGCCTCCCCATGATGTGTAGATGCATGTTACTTGGTCCTGAAGAATTGCCATTCGATCCTCCTGACGAGCGAGGCAAGAAACATGTTGACCTGTATAATTACGAGTAGAGCGTAAATATCCTGATCCACCACAGTCACATATTCGCCAATCTTGTTTTATTTTAATCAGGCAGGGAACCTACTAGAATAACGGTCCCTTATTGGATTCCCTGATCTGTTTTAATCACTGCACGCACTTATTCACCACATCTACTCATATTAGGTCCCTCACCCCCACGACACCATACTGCATGGAACAAAAGATCTCCGCCAAAGAGCCCCACATCGGGTACCCATCGGGTATTGCAGCGCCGACCCGACGAGGAGCAGGCCCAATGATGAAGCTTGACACCTAGCTGGCTGGGTGTGTGAGGGCCCTAGTTCCAAAGGGAGGAATTTCCCTCCCTTTCGTTATATTGGTTGGACTACCCCCGTAGTAACAGATACACTGGCTCTTTCACCTGCTCAAGACCCTCACAAGGAACTACGTACCCTCTTTTGTGCAAAAAAAATCCCCTATTGTGAGCCCTGGAAACCTCTACCTACCCGGGGCTTTACTGATACTAAGGAGAGGTCTGCAGAGACCCCCCATTGAGCTCCAAGAGCCCCAGGGACCGCCACCTCCCAGGGGCTTTATTTTTACCAAAGGAGGGAGGACCTCCTGGGGCTTTCATATGCCCTTGGACCACCCCGGGGTAACTTAAAAATTATGCGGGGATCAACCGGTTCCCAGGACCTCCACCTCCCTGGGGCCAAATACATTCTTTAAAGTGGGCCCTGGGGACCCCATTCCTAAGGGGCTTGGCCTTAGCTCAATGAGGCAGGGGACCTGCATGGCCCCGTCCCCAGGCCAATTTCGGCTATTGGGGTTCCCATCTCCTGGGTCCCGGCCATGTCTCCTGTGTGCCCCCCGGGGCACCCAATGTGCAGCATGGTGACTGCCCCCATGGTCCCAGCTGGCTACCCGCCTCTTGCATTGCTCTCAGAGACAGGGAGTGGAGCTGCTAAACAGGTAGCTCCCGGTCTGTGAAAGCAATTGTTTAGACGGTTTTCCTACCCCCTTGACAGCGGGCAGGGTAAAAGATGAAAACTCCGCTCTCAGCAAGTGGGTGGATTCACAGCTCTCACTTGCTGAGAGCAGAGTTTGTGTTTGCTCTGACTTGGCAGGAGTTGTCAAAGCAAGTCAGAGCAAATAGCTAAGTCCCGGGGGTGGGCACCCCAGGACATAGCAGGAGCTGCCCTTGGGGGTGGCAGTCCCCAGGGCCATATTTGGCTCCAGGAAGAGGGCCACATGTACCCACTCCTTCTGTTCGCATGGGTAGGCCCCGGGGAGGTGGCAGAGCCTGGGGCTGTATATGTACCGCATGGCCGCTTGCCCTCCTCCCAGAATTATTTATTGTGTAGGCCCCCAGGAGGTGGTAGACCCTAGGGTCTGGGGGGTCTGTGCGGCCCCCCATAATTTGTTGAATGTATTGCCATGGGGATGTGGTGGTCCCCGGGACTTGTAGTAATCCCAGGAGGGGGGTCCGTGTGACGCCCCCTCCATAATTAAAATAGTGGTGGTAGTCCCGGGGGCTTTGAGGAATACCAGGAGAGGTGTTTATGCGGCCCCCGCCATTATGAAAATAAAGCCCTGGGAAGGTGGTGGTCCCAAGGGAACTAAGAGCCTGAGGAGAGGGGCCTGTGCACCCCCTCCTTTTTTTATAAAATGCCCTCTAGACCTCTGGGAGCCTGCACTTGTTTGTTTTTTTGCCAGAAATGTAGCAAATTGCTCTGGCACCCCTAGGCCAAGGCTTGGAGATATGGGTAGTCCTACCCTGTCCCCTTTTGTTTTTTTCACATTTTTTGGGGGGGACTCGTCTGAGTCCCAAGATGGCTGCCAACACTTCTTGGTTGAAGTGTTGGCAGCCAATCGGAGCTCTGCAGATCTCTGCTCAAGCTTGTTATTATTCACAAATTTGCCGCGATCAAAGATATACAAATTTGGATTTCCTTTAATTTCTTACAAACTACTGAATGGATTTACACCAAATAACTGAAAGCGTGATCTGTGTAACTAAATCTACCTTTCTGCCAAATTCGGCGTAATTCCGGCCATGCGGTTCAGGGTGGAGTTGTGTCTAAACACAATATGGGAATTAACACGGAAAATACACTTTTATTGACCCCCCTTTTTCTTTGCCCCTGCTTGGTGGATCCCCCCAAAACTTTCTATGTGCATCACAAATCACCTGTGCATCTATAACAGCAGAGGGTTCCCTAGAAAGTGGGAGAAGATATGAACCCCCTGGTGGAACTACATGGGGCATCATTCAGATCATGACGTTCTTATGTGCAGCAGAGACTGATATGTATTTGGAAGTTGATGAATGTGGACAACCCAAGATCCACACATACCGGGGAATTTTTGTAATGTCTCTGACCCATCCAGTCACTGTGCTTTGACTATTCTCATTGGAATATGAATGTTGAATCGTACCATTGTACTCGCAGTGAATTCTCAGTTTTTATACTGTATGATGAGCTTGTTTAGTAAAAAGAGTTTAAAAAAATCACTGGGGCACTTTTGGGGAAAATTTCATGAAGATTTGTCAACCATACCAAAGATATAGGCAAGTCAAAAAAAAAATTCCCTTGGAAACATGGTCCTAACTATAACTGCCTTTTGGCGACCCCCACAGGGTAATGTATACATATATGTACTACCCAGTGGCGTTCACCACTGGGTAGTTATAGTTAGGTCAGCTGTTCCATAGGAAAAGCATTTTTCGTGTTGCATATCACTTTGGCCTCTTTCGGAAAATATCCACAAAACTTTTCAAAAAGGTGCTACGTTTTAGCTAGTTTTTGCATGGAAAATTTCAGGGTGATCCATCAAGCAGGGGCCGAGAAAAAAAGGAGGTCTCAAAACTCACAATCCCCATGCATATTCCATAGACTTCTTTAGGCAGGGCTATAGCAAAAACTGCTCAATTGAATTACATTGAGTTTGGCAGGAAGCTAGATCTTGGTCTGCAGATTGTGCTTTTTGTGATTTGGTGTAAATCGATTCAGTAGTTTTTGAAAAATGAATGTTAAAAAATAATTGGATATCTGTATATTTAGGTCAGCGAGAGGCTCGAGAGACTCTTGCGGAAGCGCCAACTCAACAATGGAGTATTCTGATTGATTCCAGGTAGCTTTATTTCTCTTGAGCCACCCTGCTCCTAAGGGAGTCAGACTCCCGCAGGGGCAAGCACTCTGACTAGCTGCCAGCTGCATGAGAAAAACATTGCTGGCAGCCATTACAGGACTCAGGGACTTAGTCACCTGTCCTGAAGTACAAAAAGAAAAATATTATGAGGGGCCAAGGTATGGCTACCTTGACCCCCTATGCCCCATGGGGGGGGGCAGAGGAACACCCCTGGGGCCAAAAACAAAAATAAAATCTGCAAAAACTGCCACAAACGTGCAGGACACACAAAAAAACTACTGGGGCTGAAATGTATATAGCAGAGGAGGTGGCCGTGCACCCCCGTCCCCGAACTATTAAAGGCCCTAAGGGAGCGCAGCCCATGGGATCAATAACTTTAATTAAGGGAGAGGGACCATGCGGCCCCCCTCCCTGAGCCATTAAGGCCACGGGGACCCCATTTTCTAGGATCGGCTCACTAGCTATGTCCCAGGGAGTCTACTCCCGGGACATAGCAGTTTCTCTGTGCGCCCTGGTGTGGGCAGGGAAACCTGTTTGCTGCTGCTTGGCGGGAGCATTTTTTTAATGTCTTGCCAAGCTCCTGCCAGCTGGCAGGAGACTTTTGATTTATATCCCTGCCTGCACTGATGTGGACATGAAAACAGATCAAAATATTGCTCCCTACCGTAAGGAGCAGCATAAGCAGCTGTTCCCTGTGGACAGGAGCAATGTCGGCTCCCACTGCATGCGGGGAGAGGGCTAGGGTTGCGAGGGGACTGGGGTTCTCCCCATAGCCCCCAACAAGTGTATGGTGGGTGCCCTGGGCACCCACCTTTAAGACTGTGGGCCTCTGGGGATGGCGTTGCTGGGGTCAATTACGGCTTTAGGAAGTGGGTTGCAATGCCCCCTCCCTTCTATTTTTCTTAGTGGTTATGGGGGCTGGGCCCCCCAGGGCCTAACAAGGCTTGGGGAGGGGGGCACATGACCACATCCCTTTACTAAAAAAATGGCTCAGGGAGGGGGACTGTGCTGCCCCATCCCCTTTAGTTGAAAAAAAAGGCTTGGGGAGGGAGTGGACGTGTGGCCCATCTCCTTTAATTACAGAAAAAGCAAGGCTCTGGTAGGGGGCTGCACTGCCCCTCCCCTTTAATTAAAAAAAGGCCCTTGAGGTGGGGTCCCCGGAGTTTAACAAGGGGAGAGGGGAGTGTGGCCCACCTTCCATTTAAATTTTAAAAAAAACCTTGGTGATGGGATCACCAGGGCCTAACAATGTTCGGGGAGGGGGGGCACATGACCCATTAATTTTAAAAAAGGCCCTGGGAGATGGGGTACCCAACGCCTAACAAGCCTCAGGGGGCGAGTGGCCCCCTCGACTTTAAGAAAAAGGTCCTGGGGATGGGGTCCCAAGGGTCTAATAAGGCTTGGGGAGGTGGGTCACTTGGCCCACCTCCCTTTGAAAATACATAGGGCCCAGGTGATGGGGTCCCCAGGTCCTGATAAGGCTCAGGGAGGGAGGCCATTTGGCCCTACTCCCCATTTAAAAAAGGCCCTGGGGAGTGGGGTCCCCAGAGCCTAACAAGGCTCGGGGTGATGAGCCGCGTGGCCCCCTCCCCTTTAATTTAAAAAAAGGCTCAGGGAGGGGGGCCATGCAGACTCCCTTCTTTTTAATTTAAAAAAAGGCCCTAGGGATGGGATACCTATGGCCTAACAAGTCTCAGTGCAGGGGGTTGCGTATCCCCCCTCTCCTTTAATTATAACCAAAATGCTTGAGGGAATGCAGTCTCCAGAGCCTAACAAGGCTCAGGGAGGTGTGCTGTGTGCCCCCTCCCCTTAAATGGAAAAATGGCCGAGGGTTAGGGTCTCCAGGGTCTAACAAGGCTCGGGAAGCAGGGTCAATGCCCCCTCCCCTTTTTGGTAAGTTTCAGTCCTTGGATTAGGCTCCCTGGGGCTATAATGGTGTGGGGAGGTAGGCCCACAGCCCTCCGACCCATTAAAAAAAAGGCCCTGGGGATGGGGTCACCAGGGCCGAATAGAAGCTCAGGAGGGGGTCGCTTGGCCCCTCTCCTCAAAAAAAGACCTGGGGATTCGGTTTCCACGGCCTAATAAGGCTCGGGGAGGGGTCCCACTTGCCCCCCTTTAAAAACATAAGGCCCTGGGGTCACCAGGGCCAAATGAGCTTACTGAGGTTTGGGGAGGGAGGCCCCCCTTCACTTTATAAAACGTATGGTCCTGTGGGAGGTTTGCCAAAGGGCCTGCCTACAGTCCAGGACCTGGGGGTTGGCTTTACGTATGATAATAAAATATTACTTTGCATTGAAAAACCCTAGAAAGTTGCTGAAAAAACAAAGATTAAAGCAACATTTGAAACTAAATAAACCACAGAAATTAATCAGTTACAGTTAGCAGAGCTAGCTATAACTTGAAACACCACCCTGCACTACTTATGACCTCACATATTACATCACTCATGACATGTTCTATCACATCATTTATGACAAAAGCTTAGGCACATGATGATAATCAGTGACACCGCACTATTCCATACAAAACCTCTACCTACCTGGCCTAATTTCTCCAACGTACCCTGCAGTTTCCTTTCCTGCCTGCCAAGCGAATGTATTTGTTGAAAATAATTTGTGGTGGAGGGAGAGGCTAGGAAGTAAAGTAGGAGTAAGTGCCAAATTTTGAGTTTTGCAGATGGGATACTCTGCGACAAACGTGCCAAATAAATTCTATATGCCGTTCCTTTCCCTGTACTGCAGTGCATCGTTTTTCGCACCGCCTACTTACGGCAGACAGGATATAAGTATTTTATATGTGACACGTGTGACGTCGTATCTTATTATTCATCTGCCTCTTTGGAGTCAGGGTAGAATTGAAAGGCATTTGGAGAAAAGCAGGGCCATTGGAATTAAAGTAAGATAATTGTCCATTACAGCTGCCCCAGCTGCAGAGTGCAGAGAGTAGCAAAGTACCCGACGGGCTAGTTAGCATGCCTCCATTAATTTAGCAGAACTAGACTTGTACTCCATAGTGCATAATGCCTCACTCATTAAGGAGACGTAAATTATTTTTATTTTTCCACATGAAGTTTCTTTTTAGCTTTTAACTAGGAAAGCCTTTAAAAGGTTATTTTTTTAATCTGGTGTTATTCTGCCTTAATTCCTTTCAGGCAGTCAGTGTTTTTATGTGAGGCATGTGCGGGCAAAAACTGGCCCTGTGACTCTCCTAATCATTACATCAAATTCCAATGGCCCTAGGAGACCAGCAATGTACTGCTACCGTGCCACTATGTAATTTTAATCTAGTGTTTGCATAGAGCATTGTTTATGATTTGCCCTTTTTCTTTTTTTTCTTTCTTGATATAGCTACTCCTGCTGATCAACCATGTACACAGCAGGACATAGCAGCTTGGCTGCGAAATCAGAGGCTGTAGGCCATGCAGGGTGAGTATCGTAGGCTGGTGGCTCTGGAGGGGGCTGAGGCGGCAGTAGCATCTGCCTCTGCGCAAGGCCCAGTTCCTCCAGCCAACTGCCTGTAGTGTAGTTCCTATTTCCCTAATATGCTCTGCGCATTGGAATAATATACCCTATAGGTTTGGGATAGGACTGAGGTCAGTATGCCCCTATCGAGTATATTAAACTTAATTACTTTGTACCAGCTAACTCAGAGGCCACTAGAAACTCCTTGTAAACAAGAAGGGAGTAGTTTCTGGCAACCGCATAAACATGACAACTTTGTTTCCCTTTAGAATGGGAACGCTCTCAGAATCGTGGAAACAACAGATAACAGTTTCACTCAGCTAATCGTGCATGCTTAGTTTCTTCAGAGTTACACAGAAAGAATAGACGGGCGTTTCAATAAAAGGATTTATTGAACAGTCTTGTTTCTCGTGTAAGAGATATGAGCTGTTACAATCATAAGACAGTATGCGAGATATATTATGTACAGCGTAAGCAGTAGAAAGAAATAATACTGCGCTAGCATTATCTTTTAGCTATGACACCATATATTCATATACATAAATAACATAAGCTAAAAATGCAAGTACTCATAAGATGCTTCTCTAACTAGTTCTACCCCAGTGTACCTAACCTAAGTGTAGTGCAAGGTAAGAAGTAGGTGATGTATTCTATAGTATGGTATGCTATAGTATGCCAAGTCTGGTATGCCAAGACTGGTATGCCAAGACTGGTATGCCAAGAGTCCCTCTAGGTTCTAGTCAGCTCCATACCTTGAGAATGAGAGAGGTGGAAATCTCTTTCCGAGTCTCGAACTCTAATACCCCGCGAAGGGAGTCAGAACACTGAAAGCTGGATTCTCTGCGAGCAGGGATGACAGCATCTCTCGTCAGTGCGTCAGGCCGGGACACGGGCTCCTCTAAAGTCGAGGTCTCCTCCTACTTGCTTGGGCAAGGGAAGGTATATCTATACCCAGTAGGTGCCTTGGAATGTTAGCATTGACGTAAAGTCGGGCAGAGGAAGACGTCAGGAATGAACCCTTAAGGAATAGCGGTTCATGCATAATAAATGACTTCTTGGAGAAATCAATAATCCTGTGCTAGGGGAACTCCCAAGAACTTAAGGGTCTGGTTTCTAAGAACTCGTTGTGACGTTGGGGTGGACGGATGTAGGTGACCATGCCTGTATTTGGATAGCATGGCTAATGCCTAAATAAGGACTGGGATCTCATGCCTATATAAGGGCAATGCGAATTGTGCCTATATAAGGACATGTATCAGGAAAACCTATATACGGACACCTAAAGCGGAATACAACACCCACTCCACTTTCGAATGAACGATAATACTAAATGCTTAAACATTAAATGCTAAACATTAAACTGAGTACCACATGTTGCTAAAAACATTTCTAAAAGCATATTAAAAGAAGTTTAAAAAAACTGTTGCAAAACATGTAATACAATAGGTACTGTACATTTTAAAGCATTTTTTCATTCTAAGCATATATTGGAAATAAATGCAACATGAATGATAAAACAGAAATATATACATATGACGAAATGGTTGACAAGTATTCAAAAAATCAAAGCCATTGCATATCATGGTACTAAATGAAATTGTGGTAAATAAGGTGACAATGTGTCCCTGGAAGTATTCAAAGAAGTCCGTTCTATATGAATAGTTCTACTGTAAACAGATTGAATTGCCATGTATTTTCAAATGGAAAAAAAAATTCAATTTTTAGGAAGAGTTGCAAGTTTTGTTCTGTTTTGAAAATATGGAGGCCAAATTCATTGCTTCCCCGGTACACTGTGAGCCGAATCAAAGTTAGTGTATGGGTCTGGTGTAAACATGAATCATCCTCCTGGACATCCCCCGACACAGCCACATCACCGTACACCTGAAAGACCTGCACTGGCTCCCCGTCAGCAAGAGAATCACGTTCAGACTCCTCACCCACGCACACAAGGCCCTCCACGACCTGGGCCCAAAGTACCTCAACGACCGCATGTCCTTCTACACGCCCACACGCCAGCTACGATCAACCAGCCACGCCCTCGCCACCGTACCACGCATCCGCAGAACCACCGCCGGAGGAAGATCCTTCTCCTACCTGGCGGCCAAGACCTGGAACTCCCTCCCCACTCACCTTCGGCGAACCCAGGACCATCTCGCCTTCAGGAAGCAGCTCAAGACCTGGCTGTTCGAGCAGTAACTTACCCCCTCCCCCAGCGCCTTGAGACCCTCCCGGGTGAGTAGCGCGCTCTATAAATGCCGTGATTGATTGATTGATTGATCTATTCCTGTAGACAAAAGATCGTCTACCGATGTCGGTGACAGTTGGAACACCTCGTTTAGAAGGTTAACTGCACAGAGATGTGAAGCATCGCCTTCAGCATAGGATGCTGCAGCAATGTTCGCGTCCGTTGTTACCTGTGTGCCTGTTGATCCATCTCGTACCTCAGCAGCAGCAGGAAGCGTCTGTGAGATCTCAACGAATGCCGTCATCAGGATTGGTAGCCTCTGGGGACAACACAGAGCATGGGCCGTTATCGGGTCCAGCAGAGTATCGATATCCGTTGGCATGACTGATGGGAGTGTTAGACAGATGTCTTGCACGCATTCTTCACCGCAAAGCAGGCAGCGTAGAACAGGTAAGATGCAATCTTGCCAGATTGGTCTAAATGACAGAAACCATGTTGTATTAAGGTCCCGTAGACGAGGTATGCCCAAAAGTTGCACTATGCGCTCACGGCACTTCCGTTCTAGGAGAGCTTTCTCCAAATTGCTGGGAGTGACGCCGGTTGATAGGCTTGCCATAGCGTAGTAGGAATAAAAACAGGATTCCTGCAACGAGTGCTAGAATTAATGGCACACCACCAAACACCGAATGTACGAAGTTTGGAATGATTCCGAGAACTGCCTGAAAAGGTGTTAACAGTCCTGAACAGATGGTCTTAAATACATGTACAATCCCGCTCGTATCAGACATGTTTAAGATACGTCCCATCATTTCTACGAAATGTATAGGGCAGTTTGTACGAATTAGAGCCTGTATCTCAGCCGAAGTCCTTGCAATTTGTAGCTCATAGATTTCTTTGGCCGAGGTCAAAGGCACTGTTTGGTGTAAAAGCATGGCTTTCATTCTGCTTAAAGTATCAAAACGTATAAAAGAAACATTTAATGAAGGCCATAGAGGCGACTCCCTGATTGTGTCTATTTGGGGGAACAATACTTGCATACAACAAGTAACCCTGGAGCCAACTGTTACCAGATATGGGATTCCTGGTAAACATGCCACAGCAACTCTGATCATTCAACATGAGGTAACTCCCGTTAGAAAGTTGGCCAAACGTTGGATTAATCACAGCAGCTGGTGTACCCTTCAGGTGGCAGGACAAGTTTGCCACAGAACCATTACAAGCCCCGTGTAAAGAAATGTCCTGACATATGAGAGATCCGCTCAGTGCATTTTCACAGTGTGTACTGCTTAGAAACACTTCACGATCCCCACTCCAACATCTGTATTCGTAAGGTAAATTCCAGGATGTCTTAATGTATTCTTTACCCAACCTTTCATATTTGCCTGCTTGCATTTGTTTGAGGCAATACTGAAAATGAAAAGTAGTGACAGGCAGAGTTATTTTGCCATGGATAAGCCATTCTGTAGCTGGTTTTTCTGCTACCGTAAATGGTAATTTTTCCAGTTTTTCAATGCTCAGCACTGTATACTTTGCTCCCCTTTGTGCCAGTTCGACCTGTTTATCCGTAAGATTGTATTCTGAAAACAGAGACGACGTGTTGATAAAACGCCAAGGCACATAGCCTGCACGCAAGGATTGCAGCATCCAGCCTAATAACATAATAGAACGTAACTGAGATTGGCCTTGTTGTAACACGGCTAAATCTTGTTCCAGTATGTCAATAGCAGAGGATACAATGTTGTCCAGTGAATAAATTCTGGATGACAAAGTTGTTAACCCATTGTCGACCACAGTGAGAGATTTCTCTAAGTTAATACGATCAAGCTCACGTATTCTTTCTGCGACCTCTGCCTGTGAAACCTTCCATACTTCATTATAAGCAGCATAAATGCCAGCATATATGAAACATTTTTGACGCGGTTTTCTTGGTCCTAGCAAGAATTCCCTAAGGTCTGCGTCTTCTTTAAGTAAAGATAAGTGTTGTTTCACATCCTCGAGTGTAGATTTTTGTAACCACTCGAGGCACAATTTTCCTACACTGTATGATGTTACTATCCCCGAATGTTGTCGTTGAACATAACGTGGGTCTGGCCTATGGATAGTAAAGCCCTGTATTCTATTCAGGAATCTTGCTTGACAAATGTTTGTGTCTGTGGGTGAGAGCAACCATTTTTCCCAATCAGAATCCGATCTGATGTTTTGTAGTATTGTGTCTACTGTGACCGCTCCCTGTGTAGTGCTATTACTTGCAGGTGTTGGTACAGAAGGTGTGTTCATGTCTATGATCTTGGCTAAACCAAGGCAAGACGTTTGTTGCACAGTGTCATTCAAAAACATTATTTGCTGTGGGATGATGCAGGCTCTAAACAAAGCTTCTATCCCCTGCACTTGCCAATCTTTAGAACCCCAGACAGGTTTTGTGTCCATTGTGTCTTTCCAAAAGTCAAATCCTTGTCTAGACAGTTGGGTAATAAAGGCTGCAGAATAAATCTGTTTTGTATTTGTTAACATAATTTTCTGTCCTGTTTTGTTTACATTCTTATAGTAAAATGTTTCTGGATCAGATATATTGTACCCTGAAAAATATGGAAACTTATTTGCAAACGTTTTTGAACAACCCTTTGGTGGTGTAGGACAATGTTCCCATTGGTTAAACATAAACACATTTCTAGGTGTTGCAGATTTATGCAAGAAATGATGACCATAATGGTTGTAACAATAAAGCTGTTTGTAGTCTGATGAACCCTCTAAGTATTCATTATTAGAGACCGCAGCTGACCTTTCTAGATCAGACATCATGTCATTAATAGTCTCAAAGTCCCAATCATCAGAATAGGTACTGGAGGTAATAAAGTCACTTAATGAAATTTTAAATAAATGTGGAATCTTCAAAAGTTCCGTCGGGCCGAATATGTTGAAATCAGTTTTGTCCCAAACTATAACATCCTATATAGGAACGGCTGTGATGTTCACTGCTGACAAGTCTCTTGCTTCACGATGGGATGATTTGTGTGGTTTTAAAAGTAAGTTCACATTTTTACTTTCAGTGTCCAAACGAATGTATCTGCCATTTATGAGCATGCTAAGAGTCATAACCAAAGCTAGCCAAAGCAGAAAGAAAAAATTCCAGAAATAATCCATAGTTCAATCCATGGTGAAACCAGATAAGTCTTTTTCAGAAAATGAAAAAAGTCTTGTTGCTTTAAAGTTTTTAGGGCTGGCGTCGTTTCAGGCTCACTTGGATCCTCAGAAAACGTATCAAAGTTAATGAAATAGCCAGAAGCAGTTCGGTCAATTGTTGTAATTGCATCAGGATTTGTTGAAATCGCTGGAACCAGTTGATCACGTGTTACGTTGGTGTAGACAGGTGTATCTGGACGAACTGTTACTTGAGTTTCAAGAGGGATGAGTTCCATAGCATTGTTGCTTAGTCCTTCATCTGTTACTGCTGAATTCTCGATGGTTATGAGTCTTTCAGTCTGAACCTCTTGGATAGTAGCGAGAGGAGTGCGTCTGCTACTAGGTCGGAGTCCACGGCCTACTATTTAGTATTGGCCACATAGTGTGGTTTGATGAGGTCGATTGACACAAATCTTTTCTCCTTTTTTCCAGCAAGGGGCGGCAGAAGTACTGTTCTTGTTCCGTGGACGGCTTGGACAGTTACTGGTTGTCTGTAAGAAGGTCCAAATTCCTTCTTGTCCGAAATCTTCTCTCTGACCAGATCCCCAACTTTTGGGATCCAGACAGGCCTTGCTGGGACTGCCGTTTTTCCCCAGTGGTGGTTGGCTTCAGGAACACGTTGCTTTGTTTCGATCTTAGTTCATTTAGATCTTGTAAAACAGCCAAACGATCTTTGATATCAAAGGGTTTATTTTCCGCCCCTGTGCCTTTACATTTGAGATCAGGAACCCACATTCTTGTCCCAAATAGGACCTCATATGGAGTGACCTCCCTAGAGAACTTCTTGGCAAATTATTTAATGAGCGTTGGACCCCATAAAGATGTTTGACCCACCCATCACCCGAACCTAATACTCTAGCTGTTATAGACTGCTTTATGTCCCGGTTTTTCCTTTCCACAACAGAATTTCCCTCAGGATGAAACGGAGAGGAGTACCGCAATGCTATGCCCAAACTGGCCATGGCTTCTTTGTAAGCCCGAGAGCTAAACGCAGGGCCCTGGTCAGAATGTAGTGTGCCAATTGCGTATATGTGCCGATAAAGACTCGCAAATCTTTTATAGCAGTTCGAGCGTAAGCCGAGTGCTGAGGCCATATCCATAGGAACCTTGACTTAGTGTTTGTGGGATTCCATTTCTCATAAAGGACGCCTGCGCGTAGATAGTCTAATGCTGTCTAACAATGGTGTCTGTACTAAGCAGGCTACTTCGTAGTCTGGTGTCTGATGGCGTTCTGCACCACGCTGTCTATTGCAGTCTCTGCAGTCATCGATGAAGATGTGAATCTGTGTATTCATTCCAGGCCACCAGTACATCTCTTTTAATGTTAATATTGTTTTAGAGATCCCTTGATGTGACAGACCCTCCCCCAGATGTGCTTCATAAATCAAAGCTGCTCTACGTTCCATGTTTGGAATTACCCTATCCCCACTCCAGGGATTCGAGCAAAAGGAACGTTGTTCGCATCAATTACATAAGAGTACTTGAGTGGAAATTTCTTTGGTAACGCTGCACCACTGCCTTTGCTTGAAGCATTGACAGCCAACAATATCTCACTGTCTATTCTCGTTTTTGAACGAGTGATCACAGCTACGGAAGCCTTCTGAACAGCCCCCTTTGCGGCTTCATCAGCCAATGAATTCCCTGTAACGTGAACGCCATCACGTTGATGACTTATCGTGTGTATCACGTGAGCTTTTGGTAGTTCGTTTCTCAACTGAACTACTTGTTCCCAAAGCGTTTTATGCTTTATTGTGCCACCTTTTGCATCTTTGAATCCGTTTTGAAGCCAATTCTGTATATATTCATTATATGACTGAACACAGTAAAAGGAATCGCACACTATAAGTGTGGGGAATTTGCGATCCGTATTTTCAAGTGCCAGTTTGAATGCTTGTAGTTCAGCTCGCTGAGCTGTACAATCTCCTAGAGATTGAGTTTTAGTGACCATTGGTCTGAAGTTACCATCGCGCATGCAACCTTTAACGACTGCGCACACTGCACTGTAAGCTTGCTTACTCCCTGTAGCGGGTTGTGCTGATCCATCAGTATAAATTATAAATTCGTACTGATCGAGAGGAAGAATTTCAGTGGGCAGAGGACATTCATGTTCATATTGCAGGAACGCTTGTGTTTTTAAATCAGGATCAAAAACATATTCAACATCTGTTGCAGCAAGAGAATTAACCCATTGTATCCATCTAGGATGTAAAGGTTTTGCATTTGGAATGCTCGCTTTTGTGACCGCCTCTAAGCCTGGTACTGGAGTTACGACAATAATGCGTTTCCCTTGAGCTAGAGCTCTTTCTTTTGCTACAGAGGTTTGAACTGCTGTCAGTATTTTTTCTGTTGAAGTGAAGCGCATTTCTGCTTGTGTATACAAATGTGTGTAACTATTGGTACTTTTTCACCCTCATTAAATGTTAAATAGGTGAATCCGCATTGACCCGAAATTATTCGGATCACTAAATTGCGTTTATTTACGCGTGTTTGTAAGTGATTTGTTGCTAACATGTTAGCTTGGAGTGAATGCAGGATTTCTGTGTGTTCTTGTGTCCAATGTTTAGTTGAAAAATCAGGTTTGATTAATTCGTAGAGAGGTTTAACCCTTTCTGCGTAATTTAGAATGTAAGTTCTTCCACAATTTAGGAAACCCAAGATGGATTGTAAATTTTTCAGGAGGTTGGAACAGCGCGCACTTTTCTAAAAAGTTAGCTGCCAGGCTCTTGCCTTCACTTGAAAGCTCATATCCTAAGAAAAGGACATTGAGATGGGCAATTCTGGATTTTTTAAAGTTGAATTTATAGCCTTCAGAGGCGAAGCCCAATATAATGGTACTCACCCTGTTCAAGTGCCTGTCCAGGTCATCGTCTGTCAGATAGATGTCATCGACATATGACAATGCCTCATTATCATAAATTTGTAGTAACTCTGTTACTCTTGCTGAGAATAACCCCGGGCTGTTTTTGAACCCTTGTGGGAGTCTACAAAATTGACGCTGGGTCCCCATTATTGAGAAAGCTGTTAAGTACCTGCTTTCAGGTGCTATATTTTGACAAAAGAAACCATTTGAAATGTCCAATGTGGTTTTATATTTTTTACGCACAATGTTATTCATTAATGCTGTACTATGTGCATTTTGCACTGCAAATGTTTTGGAACAAGTGTTCAAGTGTCTGTAATCCAAAACTAGACGATATGTATTGTCTGGTTTGGATACAGGAAACAAAGGATTGTTCATTGAGGAGGTGCATGTTTCAATCACCCCTTGGTATTCAAGTTGATCTAAGATCTCCCTGACCTGTTTTTTAGCTTCTTGCTTTATTTGGTACTGCCTTTGTGCAGTAGGTTGATTTTTTAGCTGTATTTTGTGGTGAGGTGAGTCCTCATCCCATCCTACATGATTTTTATATAATGCTGGGGCCTGGGCAACTGCCCATTTCCTGGCATAAGTATATTTTAGGTGAATTGGAATATGGTTGGAGAGGCTGGCATAATGATGTCCTCGCCATGTGGGCACTCCCTGACAAAGTTTGGTGGCCAGTCTTTTTCTGCTAGAAGTATATCAAAACCCCTTGAAAGTTTCTCCCAAAAGAGTGCTTTCACTTTTCTTGGTATGTCTCCCTCCATTCGGAGTGTTATTCCATATAACTTTTGTGGAGTACTAACCCTGGTGTCTACAGTCTCTACTGTGATGTACTCATTCAAGTCCACTATCTCCAGAAGTTCCTTCAGGTTCTGGCGAGCTATTGTTACTTCTGCTGCACTGTCCAGCATTGTCTGAGCCCATTCTCCGTTCTTGAGCTGTGTTCTCAGTATTCTCGGCATGTCTGATCTTCAGACCTGCTACCTTCTTTTTGTGAATTGAGGTTTTGATTTATTTTTCTGAACGTGTTTATCGTCTTTGGATTTCACGCGTTCTTCTTTGTGATCTGACCGTCCTCTTCTTTCTGATGTCTGTGACGATATCTGAAAGGTACGAGAGGAACGTGTATCAGTATCTTGATATCTGTCAGGTTTTCTTAAATTATCCCTATTCCTGAGGTTATACCTCCTTTCAGAGGGCTCCTTTTGAGGAGATCTACCTCGGGATTGAGAACGTGTCTCGTTGATTTTTGTTTATTAGTTTCCCACTTCTTTTTAGAAGATGTAGGATTTTGTTTAATAGAGTCCTTCTCAGGACTTTCAGATAGTTTTGGCTTCAAAGGTTTTCCACCCAAACTATCTCTGCCTAATTTTGCATAAGATTTTTCTATTATTCTGGGTAGTTCATGTTGATGTTCTGTTACATCAAATTCCCTTAAGCGTTGGCGGATCGCCACTGATGCTGCCTCCCCTTTAATATTAGATAATATTATTGTTGAGACCTGGTCGAAGTTTTTCAGTAGTTTCATACCTAAATTCAGAGCAGGTTCTGCCCCGTATTCGTTTTGAATTTGTATCAGGACATCTGGTATTACTGCAATTGATGGAACACCATGTGTTTTAGTATAGATGGCAGCAAAGACTGTGCCCCAAGTGGTGCAGTCTTCCAGTTGTGGTGTGATCCCCATTGGTAAACAGATTGTTAGGATTCTGTGTTTCTCATAAGGGCTAGTATTTGGAAATACTGCTTCGATTTGAGTAATTTTTTTAGCTATCCAGAATGGAATTTGTTCACGTTTTGTGAGCATTTTACCCATGACTGCGTGTAAAGTCTGTGGAGTAATTTTTAGTGTATTCCCCTGTTGAGGGGTTTTGGTTTGGAATTGTTATAGGTGGTTGGACTGAGAAAGTCCGCATGACATATTGGACTAGCTGTCTGTAAATTTTTATTAACTCTTGTAGTTGAGTAAGTAATTCCATGTCTGACATCTCTTCAATGTCAGGATGAGATGTGTAGCCGGCTAAAATCGGCCATGTTCCTCCTGGTCTACCTAGTGGACCGAGCCTGGTAATGTTTTTATGATGTTTTAGGGCGCCTTTAAACCAGAGATTATGCTCCTGGTATGTGAGTGGAATTTCAATATCCTCAAAAGGAATATATTCCTCTGGTGGTTCATCTTCTTTAATGAAGTGAAATACTTTTGTTATTGGATTTGATTCTGGGAATACAATCCATGAATAGAATACCTCTGTCTGAAAGGATTTGGGTGCCTCTATCACGAAAACTGCTCTACCACCTCTTGGTGGTAGGCCGTGTTTTATAAGTTTTAGAGTGATGGCTCTCCTTAAGTTTGGAGGGATGTGTATAACACCCTCATCGGTTTTATTTAAACCTGTAAAATTAAAAGCTGTTACGACTGGGTCAGCCGCAGCTACACCGTTCTCGGTGCTAGTATCCCCGTTCAGGGACATTTTTTGTTTTTAAAAATGCAGAACAAGTTTCAAGGAAACAAAGATAAGGTGCACAATATTTTGGAACACTGTATCCTTCAACGTTGAACAAACCATACAGCTAATATATAGGATTTTTGTCCTATTCAGCTTTGGCGGATACTTAACCCTACCCACTCCAGACGTCTTATGGAGTATGTGAGTAGGGGTCTCTGAGAAAAGCACGACTGAGTTACTCAGTATCTAGCGTTAAATTAGTGCCTTACCAAACGTTGGGCGCCATGTAGTGTAGTTCCTATTTCCCTAATAGGCTCTGCGCATTGGAATAATATACCCTATAGGTTTGGCATAGGACTGAGGTCAGTATGCCCCTATCGAGTATATTAAACTTAATTACTTTGTACCAGCTAACTCAGAGGCCACTAGAAACTCCTTGTAAACAAGAAGGGAGTAGTTTCTGGCAACCGCATAAACATGACAACTTTGTTTCCCTTTAGAATCGGAACGCTCTCAGAATCATGGAAACAACAGATAACAGTTTCACTCAGCTTATCGTGCATGCTTAGTTTCTTCAGAGTTACACAGAAAGAATAGACGGGCGTTTCAATAAAAGGATTTATTGAACAGTCTTGTTTCTCGTGTAAGAGATATGAGCTGTTACAATCATAAGACAGTATGCGAGATATATTATGTACAGCGTAAGCAGTAGAAAGAAATAATACTGCGCTAGCATTATCTTTTAGCTATGACACATATATTCATATACATAAATAACATAAGCTAAAAATGCGAGTACTCATAAGATGCTTCTCTAACTAGTTCTACCCCAGTGTACCTAACCTAAGTGTAGTGCAAGGTAAGAAGTAGGTGATGTATTCTATAGTATGGTATGCTATATATGCCAAGTCTGGTATGCCAAGACTGGTATGCCAAGACTGGTATGCCCAGAGTCCCTCTAGGTTTAGTCAGCTCCATACCTTGAGAATGAGAGAGGTGGGAATCTCTTTCAGAGTCTCGAACTCTAACACCCCGCGAAGGGAGTCAGAACACTGGAATCTGGATTCTCTGCGAGCAGGGATGACAGCGTCTCTCGTCAGTGCGTCAGGCCGGGACACGGGCTCCTCTAAAGTCGAGGTCTCCTCCTACTTGCTTGGGCAAGGGAAGGTATATTTATACCCGGTAGGTGCCTTGGAATGTCAGCATTGATGTAAAGTCGGGCAGAGGAAGACGTCAGGAATGAACCCTTAAGGAATAGCGGTTCATGCATAATAAATGAGTTCTTTGAGAAATCAATAATCCTGTGCTAGGGGAACTCCCAAGAGCTTAAGGGTCTGGTTTCTAAGAACTCGTTGTGACGTTAGGGTGGACGGATGTAGGTGACCATGCCTATATTTGGATAGCATGGCTAATGCCTAAATAAGGACTGGGATCTTATGCCTATATAAGGGCAATGCGAATTGTGCCTATATAAGGACATGTATCAGGAAAACCTATCTACGGACACCTAAAGCGGAATACAACACCCACTCCACTTTCGAATGAACGATAATACTAAATGCTTAAACATTAAATGCTAAACATTAAACTGAGTACCACATGTTGCTAAAAACATTTCTAAAAGCATATTAAAAGAAGTTTTAAAAAAAACTGTTGCTAAACATGTAATGCAATAGGTACTGTACATTTTAAAGCATTTTTTCATTCTAAGCATATATTGGAAATAAATGCAACATGAATGATAAAACAGAAATATATACATATGACGAAATGGTTGACAAGTATTCAAAAAATCAAAGCCATTGTCATATCATGGTACTAAATGAAATTGTGGTAAATAAGGTGACAATGTGTCCCTGGAAGTATTCAAAGAAGTCCGTTCTATATGAATAGTTCTACTGTAAGCAGATTGAATTGCCATGTATTTTCAAATGGAAAAAAAAATTCAATTTTTAGGAAGAGTTCCAAGTTTTGTTCTGTTTTGAAAATATGGAGGCCAAATTCATTGCTTCCCCGGTACACTGTGAGCCGAATCAAAGTTAGTGTATGGGTCTGGTGTAAACATGAAATCATCTATTCCTGTAGACAAAAGATCATCTACTGATGTCGGTGACAGTTGGAACACCTCGTTTAGAAGGTTAACTGCACAGAGATGTGAAGCATCGCCTTCAGCATAGGATGCTGCAGCAATGTTCGCGTCCGTTGTTACCTGTGTGCCTGTTGATCCATCTCGCACCTCAGCAGCAGCAGGAAGCGTCTGTGAGATCTCAACGAATGCCGTCATCAGGATTGGTAGCCTCTGGGGACAACACAGAGCATGGGCCGTTATCGGGTCCAGCAGAGTATCGATATCCGTTGGCATGACTGATGGGAGTGTTAGACAGATGTCTAGCACGCATTCTTCACCGCAAAGCAGGCAGCGTAGAACAGGTAAGATGCAATCTTGCCAGATTGGTCTAAATGACAGAAACCATGTTGTATTAAGTTCCCATAGACAAGGTATGCCCAAAAGTTGCACTAGGCGGTCACGGTACTTCCGTTCTAGGAGAGCTTTCTCCAAATTGCTGGGAGTGACGCCGGTTGATAGGCTTGCCATAGCGTAGTAGTAGGAATAAAAACAGGATTCCTGCAACAAGTGCTAGAATTAATGGCACACCACCAAACACCGAATGTACGAAGTTTGGAATGATTCCGAGAACTGCCTGAAAAGGTGTTAACAGTCCTAAACAGATGGTCTTAAATACATGTACAATCCCGCTCGTATCAGACATGTTTAAGATACGTCCCATCATTTCTACTAAATGTATAGGGCAGTTTGTACGAATTAGAGCCTGTATCTCAGCCGAAGTCCTTGCAATTTGTAGATCATAGATTTCTTTGGCCGAGGTCAAAGGCACGGTTTGTTGTAAAAGCATGGCTTTCATTCTGCTAAAAGTATCAAAACGTATAAAAGAAACATTTAATGAAGGCCATAGAGGCGACTCCCTGACTGTGTCTATTTGGGGGAACAATACTTGCATACAACAAGTAACCCTGGAGCCAACCGTTACCAGATATGGGATTCCTGGTAACATGCCACAGCAACTCTGATCATTCAACATGAGGTAACTCTCGTTAGAAAGTTGGCCAAACGTTGGATTAATCACAGCAGCTGGTGTACCCTGCAGGTGGCAGGACAAGTTTGCCACAGAACCATTACAAGCCCCGTGTAAAGAAATGTCCTGACATATGAGAGATCTGCTCAGTTCATTTTCACAGTGTGTACCGCTTAGAAACACTTCACGATCCCCACTCCAACATCTGTATTCGTAAGGTAAACTCCAGGATGTCTTAATGTATTCTTTACCCAACCTTTCATATTTGCCTGCTTGCATTTGTTTGAGGCAATACTGAAAATGAAAAGTAGTGACAGGCAGAGTTATTTTGCCATGGATAAGCCATTCTGTAGCTGGTTTTTCTGCTACCGTAAATGGTAATTTTTCCAGTTTTTCAATGCTCAGCACTGTATACTTTGCTCCCCTTTGTGCCAGTTTGACCTGTTTATCCGTAAGATTGTATCCTGAAAACAGAGACGACGTGTTGATAAAACGCCAAGGCACATAGCCTGCACGCAAGGATTGCAGCGTCCAGCCTAATAACATAATAGAACGTAACTGAGATTGGCCTTGTTGTAACACAGCTAAATCTTGTTCCAGTATGTCAATAGCAGAGGATACAATGTTGTCCAGTGAATAAATTCTGGATGACAAAGTTGTTAACCCATTGTCGACCACAGTGAGAGATTTCTCTAAGTTAATACGATCAAGCTCACGTATTCTTTCTGCGACCTCTGCCTGTGAAACCTTCCATACTTCATTATAAGCAGCATAAATGCCGGCATATATGAAACGTTTTTGACGTGGTTTTCTTGGTCCTAGCAAGAATTCCCTAAGGTCTGCGTCTTCTTTAAGTAAAGATAAGTGTTGTTTCACATCCTCGAGTGTAGATTTTTGTAACCAGTCGAGGCACAATTTTCCTACACTGTATGTTGTTACTACCCCCGAATGTTGTTGTTGAACATAACGTGGGTCTGGCCTATGGATAGTAAAGCCCTGTATTCTATTCAGGAATCTTGCTTGACAGGTGTTTGTGTCTGTGGGCCAGAGCAACCATTTTTCCCAATCAGAATCCGATCTGATGTTTTGTAGTATTGTGTCTACTGTGACCGCTCCCTGTATAGTGCTATTACTTGCAGGTGTTGGTACAGAAGGTGTGTTCATGTCTATGATCTTTGCTAAACCAAGGCAAGACGTTTGTTGCACAGTGTCATTCAAAAACTTTATTTGCTGTGGGATGATGCAGGCTCTAAACAAAGCTTCTATCCCCTGCACTTGCCAATCTTTAGAACCCCAGACAGGTTTTGTGTCCATTGTGTCTTTCCAAAAGTCAAATCCTTGTCTAGACAGTTGGGTAATAAAGGCTGCAGAATAAATCTGTTTTGTATTTGTTAACATAATTTTCTGTCCTGTTTTGTTTACATTCTTATAGTAAAATGTTTCTGGATCAGATATATTGTACCCTGAAAAATATGGAAACTTATTTGCAAACGTTTTTGAACTACCCTTTGGTGGTGTAGGACAATGTTCCCATTGGTTAAACATAAACACATTTCTAGGTGTTGCAGATTTATGCAAGAAATGATGACCATAATGGTTGTAACAATAAAGCTGTTCGTAGTCTGATGAACCCTCTAAGTATTCATTATTAGAGACCGCAGCAGACCTTTCTAGATCAGACATCATGTCATTGTTAGTCTCAAAGTCCCAATCATCAGAATAGGTACTGGAGGTAATAAAGTCACTTAATGAAATTTTAAATAAATGTGGAATCTTCAAAAGTTCCGTCGGGCCGAATATGTCGAAATCGGTTTTGTCCCAAACTATACCATCCTGTAAAGGAACGGCTGTGATGTTCACTGCTGACAAGTCTCTTGCTTCACGATGGGATGATTTGTGTGGTTTTAAAAGTAAGTTCACATTTTTACTTTCAGTGTCCAAACGAATGTATCTGCCATTTATGAGCATGCTAAGAGTCATAACCAAAGCTAGCCAAAGCAGAAAGAAAAATATTCCAGAAATAATCCATAGTTCAATCCATGGTGAAACCAGATAAGTCTTTTTCAGAAAATGAAAAAAGTCTTGTACTTTTTGCTTGAAAGTATTTAGGGCTGGCGTCGTTTCAGGCTCACTTGGATCCTCAGAAAACGTATCAAAGTTAATGAAATAGCCAGAAGCAGTTCGGTCAATTGTTGTAATTGCATCAGGATTTGTTGAAATCGCTGGAACCAGTTGATCACGTGTTACGTTGGTGTAGACAGGTGTATCTGGACGAACTGTTACTTGAGTTTCAAGAGGGATGAGTTCCATAGCATTGTTGCTTAGTCCTTCATCTGTTACTGCTGAATTCTCGATGGTTATGAGTCTTTCAGTCTGAACCTCTTGGATAGTAGCGAGAGGAGTGCATCTGCTACTAGGTCGGAATCCACGAGGCCTATTATTTAGTATTGGCCACATAGTGAGGTTTGATGAGGTCGATTGACACAAATCTTTTCTCCTTTTTTCCAGCAAGGGGCGGCAGAAGTACTGTTCTTGTTCCGTGGACGGCTTGGACAGTTACTGGTTGTCTGTAAGAAGGTCCAAATTCCTTCTTGTCCGCAATCTTCTCTCTGACTAGATCCCCAACTTTTGGGATCCAGACAGGCCTTGCTGGGACTGCCGGTTTTTCCCCAGTGGTGGTTGGCTTCAGGAACACGTTGCTTTATTTCGATCTTAGTTCATTTAGATCTTGTAAAACAGCCAAACGATCTTTGATATCAAAGGGTTTACTTTCCGCCACTGTGCCTTTACATTTGAGATCAGGAACCCACATTCTTGTCCCAAATAGGACCTCATATGGAGTGACCCCCTAGAGAACTTCTTGGCAAATTATTTAATGAGCGTTGGACCCCATAAAGATGTTTGATCTCCCGAACCTAATACTCTAGCTGTTATAGACTGCTTTATGTCCCGGTTTTTCCTTTCCACAACAGAATTTAACCTCAGGATGAAACGGAGAGGAGTACCGCAATGCTACGCCCAAACTGGCCATGGCTTCTTTGTAAGCCCAAGAGCTCAACGCAGGGCCCTGGTCAGAATGTAGTGTGCCAATTGCGTATGTGCCGATAAAAACTCGCAAATCTTTTATAACAGTTCGAGCGTCAGCCGAGCGCTGAGGCCATATCCATTGGAACCTTGACTTAGTGTTTGTGGGATTGCATTTGTCATAAAGGACGCCTGCGCGTAGATAGTCTAATGCTGTCTAACAATGGTGTCTGTACTGGGCAGGCTACTTTGTAGTCTGGTGTCTGATGGCGTTCTGCACCACACTGTCTATTGCAGTCTCTGCAGTCATCGATGAAGCTGTGAATCTGTGTATTCATTCCAGGCCACCAGTACATCTCTTTTAATGTTAATATTGTTTTAGAGAACCCTTGATGTGACAGACCCTCCCCCAGATGTGCTTCATAAATCAAAGCTGCTCTACGTTCCATGTTTGGAATTACCCTATCCCCACTCCAGGGATTCGAGCAAAAGGAACGTTGTTCGCATCAATTACATAAGAGTACTTGAGTGGAAATTTCTTTGGTAACGCTGCACCACTGCCTTTGCTTGAAGCATTGACAGCCAACAATATCTCACTGTCTATTCTCGTTTTTGAACGAGTGATCACAGCTACAGAATCTGTCTGAACAGCCCCCTTTGCGGCTTCATCAGCCAATGAATTCCCTGTAACGTGAACGCCATCACGTTGATGACTCATCGTGTGTATCACGTGAGCTTTTGGTAGTTCGTTTCTCAACTGAACTACTTGTTCCCAAAGCGTTTTATGCTTTATTGTGCCACTTTTTGCATCTTTGAATCCGTTTTGAAGCCAATTCTGTATATATTCATTATATGACTGAACACAGTAAAAGGAATCGCACACTATAAGTGTGGGGAATTCGCGATCTGTATTTTCAAGTGCCAGCTTGAATGCTTGTAGTTCAGCTCGCTGAGCTGTACAATCTCCTAGAGATTGAGTTTTAGTGACCATTGGTCTGAAGTTACCATCGTGCATGCGACCTTTAACGACTGCGCACGCTGCACTGTAAGCTTGCTTACTCCCTGTAGCGGGTTGTGCTGATCCGTCAGTATAAATTATAAATTCGTACTGATCGAGAGGCAGAATTTCAGTGGGCAGAGCGCATTCATGTTCATATTGCAGGAACGCTGTGTTTTTAAATCAGGATCAAAAACATATTCAACATCTGTTGCAGCAAGAGAATTAACCCATTGTATCCATCTACGATGTAAAGCTTTTGCATTTGGAATGCTCGCTTTTGTGACCGCCTCTAAGGCTGGTACTGGAGTTACGACAATAATGCGTTTCCCTTGAGCTAAAGCTCTTTCTTTTGCTACAGCGGTTGGAACTGCTGTCAGTATTTTTTCTGTTGAAGTGAAGCGCATTTCTGCTTGTGTATACAAATGTGATTTGTATGCTATTGGTACTTTTTCACCCTCATTAAATGTTAAATAGGTGAATCCGCATTGACCCGAAATTATTCGGATCACTAAATTGCGTTTATTTACGCGTGTTTGTAAGTGATTTGTTGCTAACATGTTAGCTTTGGAGTGAACGCAGGATTTCTGTGTGTTCTTGTGTCCAATGTTTTGTTGAAAAATCAGGTTTGATTAATTCGTAGAGAGGTTTAACCCTTTCTGCGTAATTTAGAATGTAAGTTCTTCCACAATTTAGGAAACCCAAGATGGATTGTAAATTTTTCTGCGTTTTTGGAGGTTGGAGCAGCGCACACTTTTCTAAAAAGTTAGCTGCCAGGCTCTTGCCTTCACTTGAAAGCTCATATCCTAAGAAAAGGACATTGAGATGGGCAATTCTGGATTTTTAAAGTTGAATTTATAGCCTTCAGAGGCGAAGCCCAATATAATGGTACTCACCCTGTTCAAGTGCCTGTCCAGGTCATCGTCTGTCAGATAGATGTCATCGACATATGACAATGCCTCATTATCATAAATTTGTAGTAACTCTGTTACTCTTGCTGAGAATAACCCCGGGCTGTTTTTGAACCCTTGTGGGAGTCTACAAAATTGACGCTGGGTCCCCATTATTGAGAAAGCTGTTAAGTACCTGCTTTCAGGTGCTATATTTTGACAAAAGAAACCATTTGAAATGTCCAATGTGGTTTTATATTTTTTACGCACAATGTTATTCATTAATGCTGTACTATGTGCATTTTGCACTGCAAATGTTTTGGAACAAGTGTTCAAGTCTGTAATCCAAAACTAGACGATATATATTGTCTGGTTTGGATACAGGAAACAAAGGATTGTTCATTGAGGAGGTGCATGTTTCAATCACCCCTTGGTATTCAAGTTGATCTAAGATCTCCCTGACCTGTTTTTTAGCTTCTTGCTTTATTGGGTACTGCCTTTGTGCAGTAGGTTGATTTTTTAGCTGTATTTTGTGGTGAGGTGAGTCCTCATCCCATCCTACATGATTTTTGTATAATGCTGGGGCCTGGGCAACTGCCCATTTCCTGGCATAAGTATATTTTAGGTGAATTGGAATATGGTTGGAGAAGGCTGGCATAATGATGTCCTCGCCATGTGGGCACTCCCTGACAAAGTTTGGTGGCCAGTCTTTTTCTGCTAGAAGTATATCATAACCCCTTGAAAGTTTCTCCCAAAAGAGTGCTTTCACTTTTCTTGGTATGTCTCCCTCCATTCGGAGTGTTATTCCATATAACTTTTGTGGAGTACTAACCCTGGTGTCTACAGTCTCTACTGTAATGTACTCATTCAAGTCCACTATCTCCAGAAGTTCCTTCAGGTTCTGGCGAGCTATTGTTACTTCTGCTGCACTGTCCAGCATTGTCTGAGCCCATTCTCCGTTCTTGAGCTGTGTTCTCAGTATTCTCGGCATGTCTGATCTTCAGACCTGCTACCTTCTTTTTTGCGAATTGAGGTTTTAATTTATTTTTCTGAACGTGTTTATCGTCTTTGGATTTCACGTGTTCTTCTTTGTGATCTGACCGTCCTCTTCTTTCTGATGTCTGTGACGATATCTGAAAGGTACGAGAGGAAGGTGTATCAGTATCTTGATATCTGTCAGGTTTTCTTAAATTATCCCTATTCCTGAGGTTATACCTCCTTTCAGAGGGCTCCTTTTGAGGAGATCTACCTCGGGATTGAGAATGTGTCTCATTTGAATTTTGTTTATTAGTTTCCCACTTCTTTTTAGAAGATGTAGGATTTTGTTTAATAGAGTCCTTCTCAGGACTTTCAGATAGTTTTGGCTTCAAAGGTTTTCCACCCAAACTATCTCTGCCTAATTCTGCATAGGATTTTTCTATTATTCTGGGTAGTTCATGTTGATGTTCTGTTACATCAAATTCCCTTAAGCGTTGGCGGATCGCCACTGATGCTGCCTCCCCTTTAATATTAGATAATATTATTGTTGAGACCTGGTCGAAGTTTTTCAGTAGTTTCATACCTAAATTCAGAGCAGGTTCTGCCCCGTATTCGTTTTGAATTTGTATCAGGACATCTGGTATTACTGCAATTGACGGAACACCATGTGTTTTAGTATAGATGGCAGCAAAGACTGTGCCCCAAGTGGTGCAGTCTTCCAGTTGTGGTGTGATCCCCACTGGTAAACAGATTGTTAGGATTCTGTGTTTCTCATAAGGGCTAGTATTTGGAAATACTGCTTCGATTTGAGTAATTTTTTGAGCTATCCAGAATGGAATTTGTTCACGTTTTGTGGGCATTTTACCCATGCCTGCGTGTAAAGTCTGTGGAGTAATTTTTAGTGTATTCCCCTGTTGAGGGGTTTGATTTGGAATTGTTATAGGTGGTTGGACTGTGAAAGTCTGCATGACATATTGGACTAATTGTCTGTAAATTTTTATTAACTCTTGTAGTTGAGTAAGTAATTCCTCGTCTGACATCTCTTCAATGTCAGGATGAGGTGGGTAGCCGGCTAAAATCGGCCATGTTGCTCCTGGTCTACCTAGTGGACCGTGCCTGGTAATGTTTTTATGATGTTTTAGGGCGCCTTTAAACCAGAGATTATGCTCCTGGTATGTGAGTGGAATTTCAATATCCTCGAAAGGAATATATTCCTCTGGTGTTTCATCTTCTTTAAAGAAGTGAAATACTTTTGTTATTGGATTTGATTCTGGGAATACAATCCATGAATAGAATACCTTTGTCTGAAAGGATTCGTGTGCATCTATCACGAAAACTGCTCTACCACCTCTTGGTGTTAGGCCGTGTTTTATAAGTTTTAGAGTGATGGCTCTCCTTAAGTTTGGAGGGATGTGTATAACACCCTCATCGGTTTTATTTAAACCTGTAAAATTAAAAGCTGTTACGACTGGGTCAGCCGCAGCTACGCCGTTCTCGGTGCTAGTATCCCCGTTCAGGGACATTTTGGAAAAAATGCAGAACAAGTTTCAAGGATACAAAGATAAGGTGCACAATATTTTGGAACACTGTATCCTTCAACGTTGAGCAAACCATACAGCTAATATATAGGATTTTTGTCCTATTCAGCTTGGCGGATACTTAACCCTACCCACTCCAGACGTCTTATGGAGTATGTGAGTAGGGGTCTCTGAGAAAAGCACGACTGAGTTACTCAGTATCTAGCGTTAAATTAGTGCCTTACCAAACGTTGGGCGCCATGTAGTGTAGTTCCTATTTCCCTAATAGGCTCTGCGCATTGGAATAATATACCATATAGTTTTGGCATAGGACTGAGGTCAGTATGCCCCTATCGAGTATTTTAAACTTAATGACTTTGTACCAGCTAACTCAGAGGCCACTAGAAACTCCTTGTAAACAAGAAGGGAGTAGTTTCTGGAAACCGCATAAACATGACAACTTTGTTTCCCTTTAGAATCGGAACTCTCTCAGAATCGTGGAAACAACAGATAACAGTTTCACTCAGCTAATCATGCATGCTTAGTTTCTTCAGAGTTACACAGAAAGAATAGACGGGCGTTTCAATAAAAGGATTTATTGAACAGTCTTGTTTCTCGTGTAAGAGATATGAGCTGTTACAATCATAAGACAGTATGCAAGATATATTATGTACAGCGTAAGCAGTAGAAAGAAATAATACTGCGCTAGCATTATCTTTTAGCTATGACACATATATTCATATACATAAATAACATAAGCTAAAAATGCGAGTTCTCATAAGATGCTTCTCTAACTAGTTCTACCCCAGTGTACCTAACCTAAGTGTAGTGCAAAGTAAGAAGTAGATGATGTATTCTATAGTATGGTATGCTATAGTATGCCAAGTCTGGTATGCCAAGACTGGTATGCCAAGACTGGTATGCCAAGAGTCCCTCTAGGTTCTAGTCATCTCCATACCTTCAGAATGAGAGAGGTGGGAATCTCTTTCCGAGTCTCGAACTCTAACACCCCGCGAAGGGAGTCAGAACACTGGAAGCTGGATTCTCTGTGAGCAGGGATGACAGCGTCTCTCGTCAGTGCGTCAGGCTGGGACACGGGCTCCTCTAAAGTCGAGGTCTCCTCCTACTTGCTTGGGCAAGGGAAGGTATATTTATACCTGGTAGGTGCCTTGGAATGTTAGCATTGACGTAAAGTCGGGCAGAGGAAGACGTCAGGAATGAACCCTTAAGGAATAGCGGTTCATGCATAATAAATGAGTTCTTGGAGAAATCAATAATTCTGTGCTAGGGGAACTCCCAAGAGCTTAAGGGTCTGGTTTCTAAGAACTCGTTGTGACGTTGGGATGTAGGTGACCATGCCTGTATTTGGATAGCATGGCTAATGCCTAAATAAGGACTGGGATCTCATGCCTATATAAGGGCAATGCGAATTGTGCCTATATAAGGACATGTATCAGGAAAACCTATATACGGACACCTAAAGCGGAATACATTTTCCTGACAACACCATCGCCAGTACACTTGGCAACCACCCGAACCACCACTGCTGCCCCCACCCCACCACGACTGCCAGTTCCAATGCCACGTGTTTCACTAACTGGTGTTGTTATGTTAAAAAGATTTATAATGCACGTGATTACCCAAGGGTGTCTTGGCGCTGACTAAACCTGAACATACCAAGATTGGTGCACTTAGTTGTTAAAAATCCAGGTCTTAATCTCCTTCCTAAATGCAAGGAGGGATGGGATGGCTCTAATATGGTTCCATAGTTTAGTTGTGCTGAGTACAAAGCTCCTACCTCCCCAGTAAGCTTTTCTGACTCTGAGGATCACTAGGGTATTGGAACCTGCAGAACGTAGAGGTCTGTTAGGAGTGATCCACCGAGAGGCATGCCTTAGGAATTCTGGTCCAGTGTGGTAGAGACATTGTGTGCCAAGCTCAGGGCTTTACATTTTATCCGGCTGCAAACAGGGAACCAGTGCAGCTTTCAGAGACTGGGGAGACTGAATAAAATTTCTGGAGATCCAGAATCATTCTGGGTGTGGAGTTTTGCACAAGCTGAAGTCTGCTAGAATGCTTTTAAATAGAGGCCATTACAGTAGTCCAACCTTGGGAAGACTAAGACAGTGATCACATTTTTATTGGATTTGTATGGAATATAGGGTAGAATCTTTCTGATCATTCCAAGTGTATGATCAGGCCCATAGCCAGAAGTATATTTTTAGGGGGGCATGGCCCTCAACTGTGACTAAAAATTAAAGCTGTGCTATATAGGTGCATTATTTCCCAAATACTAGTTGTACTACTAAATAACGACCCCCAGATTATTGTGGTACAAGACTATGGATCACAGAATATTGAAAGATAAGTGAATGTAGGGAAGTATAGATTTACTATTCCTAGCTCCACATCTACATATCTTGAAGATACATATAACAGATAGGTACATATATATGGAGTAAGGCATAAAAGATCCACACTTACATGCCAATTTTTTGGATTCAATATTCTGTCATCAATATTCTGTGGTATCAATATTCAGGATTTGATATTCAGGGTTCACACCGTGTGGTTCTATGTGTAGGAATATGTGAAATTTTTAAGGTACATATTAAAGTACACTCAATCAACTTTCCACAATCTAACTTTAAATCCTATCAATTAGATTGTATTTAAACTAGAGGATTTAAAGTTGTAAAGAAGTCTGGCTTACAGCTATGTGTATTTCCCAAATTGCATAAGAAATGCTAAATTTATAAAGTTCTTTTTAAAAATATATAAGCTGGCATCATCCCTCATCCCTCTCTCCGACAAATCTTACCTCAGGTGATGCATTCCCATCCTCCACCCTCAACATTTTTTGCTGGAGGATCACCTACCTGGGACATTCTACAGCAGGAAATTATCATATCTGGAAGGCCCAAAAGGATAAACCTTAAAACAGGTAAAGATAGAAAACTTCATTTGCTTCGTAAAGTGTGGATTTTCCTGATTCCACCCAACTTTGTAAATGCAGTTTTAATTTAACTCATTTCTAATTTAAAATAACTTTACAGAGAGGTTGGAGCATATCCATCAGGAACATTTGGGTAATCAGTGGCGACCAGTGTGTTTTAAACATTTCAAGCCTGCAAAACTGGTGAAAAATATATAGAATTTAGATGTCATTTTATAGAGAAAGTTAAGAGGGTCCCACAATGAATTTCACTATAAGGCTGTGACAAAAGATGTATATTTTAATTACATCTGATCATAAGCACTAGTCAAAACTGCATGGTCTTGAAACAGGCTCTGACATTGGCATACACCCCTCATACTTACAGGCAGGTTGTGCTAAAGGTGTTGTACAAAAGGAGGTCTTCGTTAGACATCGACCAGCAAGACAGGTAGGCATGGTAAAGGATAGGTGATTTACCAGGATGAGTCCATTTGTGGTCTGTGGCCTGCTGAGGACACTAGTTCCATCTTCAGTTAGAGGAGCCGTAGATGGGCAAGCAGTAGCACTGCCTCTAATGGCTTCTTGTGGTGGTTTCATGATTTGCATCTAGGATCCTGCTCCATGATAACATCTCTCTTTGCTGCTGATGCAGTTTGCATGGTACTCCCCATTTGAATGTTACAGAGTCCTCCACTTTGAAAATTATGGACATTGTAAACTCTTCCACATGCAGAGGACTCCTTGCAAAGGATCCTCAAGGTGCCACCCTCTATTTGCCTAACATTGCTTGGACAAGCATGCACTTTTCTGAGTGGTGAATATAAAAAGCATGGAAGCCTGTCATGTGTACTAGAAATCGAAAATATTCATTTGCAGAGGGATTGTTCAGCATTGCTACAGGTGCAGATAAAAGTCAGGCTTCATGTAATTAAACAGTTAAGAGACTGCTGTATTTAAATACACACAAGGAAGACAAATGACCACCTGAATAGAACTTGGACATCTCAGTGGCTATATCAGCAAATGTAGACATGGCTCATATGCATTTAAAGACAAGGTGTCAGCACTTCTCACCAAGGGCATGCAGTAACAAATAACAAGGGAGTGCCATTGTTAAGCAATTTGCAAAATGCAATGTGGACAAGCAACAATGGTTAGACCTTATTAGGACTTTGAAGACCACTATGCAAGGCGATTCTTGGATCCTACACTGAAACCCCTTTTAGAAATAAAGTGCAAAATTGAGCATTAAAATCACATTGGTCCAGGTGTATTGGCCAAAACATAATAAGGTCTAAATTCCACTTAAAATCTCCAATCACCTTTTCTCCACATGTACCTACCTCTCATTTTAATCCTTTGGGCTCTCACTAACTTTCTCTATCGGGTAATTGCAGATTCACGCTAGCTGGTTAGGGTATTTCTGCAATAGGTGGATCACCCTAAAAAAGCCATCTGGCACCTGCACACAAAATAATGATTTCTAGAGCAGATACATTATCTCACCAGCCTATATTTCACAACAGGCCGGTGTAGGGTGGAGCAATGACTGCCAAATGTAAGTCGCACCTGACTTTTGATGACTCTGTCCCAGCAACATAGGCTAATCAAAGCAATATGACATATTGGAATTTGTAGTTTCCTGATTGTACATTGCATCTAAATGGCTAGTAGGTTTAGCTAGTGACACCTTTAAGTATCAGGAATAGGAAACAACATAATAGTTGTTGCCATATGAACAACATAATAACATCAATGTCCCATACAGTTGTGAAATCGTTTAACTTAGCAAATTCTTCCTTGACATACCATATGTGAAAGGTAAGGAGGGAGTTCAGCTAATGCCCATTGGATTATTGGTCTCTCAGCTGTGACTGTGAACTAGTGTTGATACCAGCGTTCACATCATCTGCTCACACACACCGCTGTGACATTTCTCAGCAGTCCATCTTCTCCCCTCTATTATTCAACATTTACCTAACCCCCTTACTAAACCTGATTAAATCATTCAACCTCACCCAGTGCAAATATACAGATGAGTTCCAAATCATTTAAAAAATGGATTGTCTGGAAGACTTTTACAATTTAAAACTTGATGACTGCCTCAGGGCCATCAACACATGGATGATGATTAACCATCTAAAGCTAAATACAACAGACAGAGAATATGAGCTGCAGACAATGATAAATCCCAGCCTACCGTCATATGGCCTAAGGAACATGAGGCACCTCCAACAATTTCAAGATGAGTCAGAAACCCAGGGGTAACCATGGATTCAAATCAATATTGGATACCACATGTTATCAAGCGTTTGCAATGCAATCGGTCTCGCCTTTGGGACCTTATATGTATTTAGCTATGCAGCACATTAGCCTGGGTGATGAAACATCTACTGTTCTTTAACATGGAGGAAAAGTAAGCACCAAACTGCATGACACGCCAGGTATGGGAACACATGGAGAGAAATATTGCCTTTCAGCGGGAAATGGTATAGTCCAAATCTCTGTTTTTAATATAAAATCAGGGCCTTCGGTGGTCATATCACTGAAAATACAGGATTTGAAAAAAATAATATTGTCTACAGATGCTCGTGGAAGACAATTTCTATGGACTGGAATCTAGAGAATGCTAAAGTGATTCTGTTATTTTACTGACCTCTGCTGGTCGTTTGCTATCAAGAAGGTTAAATAGAGGCAGTTGAACAGAAAAAAAGTCACCATCACACTCAGCGATTGGTCAGTCGCCAACTGTAACTTACACATCTTATATTCACATAAGACATATCTGCAATGAGGATTGACTATCACCAGTACTTTGCAGCCAATAAACCAGCCATCACTAAATGAACAGGCATAGAGTAACTGAAAAGATCTGTCACACACTGTGGATCATTCAGCAGACTTTAATCTGGCCCAGCACTGCAGGTCCCAAATATAAATACACTATGGCTGCATCTTTACATCTCACAATGATACTCGGATAATGGATGACAGTAACAATGCACATCCCAGCAGATCTCACCACTTCTCTCTCCCTTCAGCCATGCAAGTCAGGCTTACATCTGCACACAAAATGTCTGAAAAGACATCTCACTGCTGTAACTATCTAAGCAGACTATATTCATAGTAAATACCATAAAGGGACCTGCACAGCTGTTCAAAGCTGCCGACATACTTAAAAACCATGGGGCTTATTTATAAGCCCCTTGCGCCGCCGGTGCATCACGTTGCGTGACACACCGGCAGGGCAACCTGCTGCGTGATATATACAAGCACAGGTAAAGCCACCCTGCGTGGCTTTACGTGTGCTTGTAAATATCGCCCCTTTTCACGCAACACTTTGCGTGTTAGGGGCATGATATGGGTATTGCTGTTGGTGTTCCCACGCAACACCCATATCCACTGATGCATTTCCAGATTTACGAGCAATCGTAAACCTGGAAATGTGTCAGAATGCTACGCCACCTTGGGGTGGTGTAGCGAGGCGCAACGAGAAGAAATGTTTTAATTTCTCCTCCTTTTTTCCCCTTTCAATGCTTGCTGCATTCTACAGCACCCATTGGAAGAGGAAATCTCCTCAATTTATTGTTTTTAAGCAGGAAGGTGCCCCTTCTTGCACAAAAACAATCTCCACACGATGCAGGCATCCTTGCACCATTGTGCAAGGGTCCCTGCGCCAGCGCATGGCAGCAGTTTGTGCGCCAGCGCAGGCAAAAGCACAGAGAGGCGACATATTGTTGTAAATATGTTGCATCCCTGTGCTTCGAAATTAACGCAGCGATGCACAGCAAAATTACTTGTGGCACCGCGCTGCGTTAGTTTCTCATAAATAGGGCCCCATAAACTGTGCATGTGTCTCTCACACCTCATCATCCACCACACTGCTACATGCTGCATCCCATAACATGATAAGCGTATTTCGTTATCATCATGCATGACATGGAAGCACTTCCCACATAGAATCATAAAACAAAGCCAATACCCTTCCAGCCACACAACACTCAATATGCCGTATGTTGCTGCCCATGTAAGTATGCACTTCATTGCCACACATAGGGGTTGTAAGCGCTATATAAATGCTGCAATAAAATATAATACAATATTTATCACGTATGCATCACCAAGATTTGTTTTGAGCCTGTTAAAATCTTTATTTCCAACACACTTCAGAATTAGAAATAAAAAATCCTTCATTTCTGCTTTCATAATTGCTGATACATGTTGAAATATTTGTAGAGTTCATTTACAGGTACAACAACACTCCCCAGCACATGTTAAATATGTGTGAATCTTATGCGTCTCGCAGTGAAAAATATCAGCACATCATGTACACAATAAAACGATTATTTTCTTCTTTTGTTCTTTTATTTCGTAGATCTTCAAAACAGCCGACACGTGTTTCCTCGCACAAATGGGGAGTAAACCCGCGACTTTTTCAAGCCTATTACTTTTCTGTGGTAAATTTCAATTTGTGGTGATACTTCCAACCCACAAAGGGTGTCTGTGTCAGTGTTACCGTACTCGGCATCACACAAGTGGCGGCGTCCAGGGTGACGAATTGCAGCATTTAGTCATTGTTAACGGGACGCATTAGGATCCCTGGATGTTCAGTTACCATATTAAGGACGCCGTCAGAGACAGACACCCTTTGTGGGTTGGAAGTATCACCACAAATTGAAATTTACCACAGAAAAGTAATAGCCTTGAAAAAGTCACGGGTTTATTCCCCATTTGTGCGACGAAACACGTGTCGGCTGTTTTGAAGATCTACGAAATAAAAGAACAAAAGAAGAAAATAATTGTTTTATTGTGTACATGATGTGCTGATATTTTGCACTGCGAGACGCATAAGATTCACACATATTTAACGTGTGCTGGGGAGTGTTGTTGTATTTTGTTGGCTTAGGCCTTGTCTTTGGGGAGTATAGTGGTTCTCCTCACCCTGCAGCACCGTTACAAGAATAAGGTTTACAGATATTCTGATGTGCTAAACTCCTTAGTGGCGCCCATTTACCTTAATAGTATACCACTGGTCGGATTTTCCTCTTCATTTACAGGTATTCATGTTTTTTGTGTATTAGAAACAAATTGACATCCTGTGGTCTTTCTTTTCGCACTTCTTTCATTCAAGGCCACTGGAATTATGGCATTCTGCAGCCATGTAGTTTTCCACATGATTATGAATTTGCTGCATTTGCCACGTAATCCACAATCTGCAGCATAATTTGCAGATTGAAAACAAAATTGTTTCTAGCTCAAACAGATCCAAAGTTACTAAAACACTACATCATGTGCTGCTGCGCAGTGGATGGTCCTTTGCAAAGGTTGACCGGTCCCCTTTCAGTTGCTGATAGCTGTATTTGGATGTGGAACAATTCCTAATGAAGTGAAACCTTTGCTCAGACAGCGCTAACATGTGTACAAATGGCAAAATAATGAATTACTACCATCACAAAATGTGGTGCATGTTTTGTGTTTTGCTTGCCACATAATTTTTCAACCTTGCCACATAATTCCAGTTGCCCTGCCTGTACCCTAGAGAGATTGTCACATAGTTCACAATGCAAAATCCTCTCACTTTGAAGTCAGAGAAAGAAAAGAAAATATTTCCACATTAAGAGTAAGTGTGAATTTGTCAGAGGACATAGCCTGACATTTAACCTCTGTCTTTGAACTTGCAGTCAATGTATCAAATTAAAAGAATGCATTTTATTGCTAATTCACCTTCTGAACTCCAGCGTTTATATTTCAATCAGACTGTATGCATTCATGTGAATGCAGTTCCTTAAAATAAACTGATTTTCTTTTAGTTTTTCATAAATACTGTGGCAGCTGCCTTTTACATTTGGGGGGGGCCAAAGATTAATATGGGCTGGCCGGGCCCCCAAATGCCCCCCGTTGATATGACCCTGTGTATGATAGGATGAGGATACCACTGCAGAAACTTGGGCTACGAGGTTGAGTTTGTCATCAATAATGATCCCCTGATTTTTGGCTTTAGAGACAGGAAATGGGTGGGGCAATGAGTTCTGGCCACCACGGGGGGGACCAGGAAGGAGAGAGGTTCCCAAATAATAGTGATTATCTCTGGTGCTCTTTTGAGTATCTTGGGAGTGGCAGGGGTCATATGAGGACCCAAATTTAGCTCCGGTAAGAAGAGTGGCCACTTGATCAGAGCGGTGGAAGTGAATTCAGAGAAGGGGTGATAGTCTTGCTTTAACTGGGATGTCTACTCCTTAGGTGGTGTGTAGCTGGAGTTATCAAATTTAAAAACATTTGATTAACCTTCTCTTTTAAGGTGAAAGCTAAGGTACCACAAAACTATTGACTGTGAAATGTCTCATTGTTCTTAGGAACAGAGGTAAGTTTGGTGACCACCTGACAAAGTTCCCTGGTAGAGTTGGAGGCCTTTTCAATCAGCTGGGTATAGTAATTACTTTTCTCCTTGATGAGAAGATTCTTATACTTCGTAAGTGCTAAATTATATGAGATTTGTGCTTGGGTGTTGTAAAACGTCCTCCAGCTCCTTTCTTTCTTTTCTTCTGCAGGCTTGCTTTTCCAGCCTAAGGGCTTGCGTAAATTATGGGGCTGAAAGTTCCTTCCTATTGGGGTATGTGGACTTAGGAGGAACTAGAATGTGGAAAGTGTCATTAAGCCAGTCTGAATGGTAATTAGGATGCTAACTCTGCATCAGAAGGGAGTATGGGTTGATTATGAGCCAGAATTTAGGGTAAAGTATCAGAGTTCAATTTATTCCATGCTCTGCATACAGTAGGTTCAACTGTCTTGAAATGTTGATGTGGTCTATTTGGACTATTAATGTAAAAAAAGATGGCATGATGGTCTGACCACGTAAGTGGAGATACCTTTGTAACTTTAATATGATCTGATTGAGCCCTAAAGATTTAGTAAGTTCCAAAAGGGCTTCTGTTTTTTTTATCATCTTTCGCTTCCAGATAAAAATTAAAATCCCCTAAAATAGAGAAGTTATCAGATTGAAGGCTATATTTGGCTATTAACTAAAGTTTATTAATAAAATTACTTTTAGTGGCGGGTGGGCAATATAGAAGCATGCTTTTAAAAAATACTGATTCTGACCGCCTAAGCTAAACAAAACTGCAGTGCAGTCACTGGTAGGGACAGCGTTGCAGCTAACCGTCAACTCACTACGATATATCAGAGCTAGGCCACCACCTCTCTTTAATGGTCTGTCTAACCTAAAGAGTGACTAGCCCGTGGGAACGGATACCGTAAAGTTTGGGTTACAGGACTCATCTCCCCAAGTTTTGGTGATAAATAAGGCATCCAAGTGTTCTTTGTGGATCAAGTCAGCAATGTCAAACTTGGGTTTGGGCAGGGAATGGGCCATAGTTAATGCAAGATGCAGTATAGTTCCTCTATTATTAGTGGGGTTCTGGTCATGTGAGTTGGTACATGGGTGTATGGCCGGGTTTAGAATAGCTTTGTTCCAGTTAAGACATATCAACGATGAAGAGTCTGTCAGAGAAGTCAGACATAAGCATATACTCAGATGGCGCAGCTCAGGCATCAGATGGCACACCTTGAACAAAAACAGCAGGAACTACAGACCTGCATCAAAAACACCCTCTTCTGAGCTCATTTTTTCATTTTATGTTTTGGTGGAGAGACATTTGTTGTGGGTGTAGAAGGTAGGAATTGGGAAGGGAGATGGGACCGGGATTTTGGACTTTGTTGGACAGTTTTCTTTGGACATTGGACATTGGTTCGGGACGGGGAGATTTGTTTGGGGAGAGGGGTGTGCCTGTTGTGGGTGGAGATGGTGGGTTTTGTTTATATTGTTGAAAGAAAGTAAAGGGAAAAATTATTCTTCCATTTTATGCCAGAAGTACTTTTTCTTTTTTTGTCTTTTTACTTTTACTTTGCACTGCTGCCTTTTCGGCCACAGTCTGAAACTTTTTATCTGCTTATCAAAGTGTATACCAGCTTGTTATAGTTAGTAATACCCTCATCCTACTACCCTTTGTAATTATATTGACCATTAGGGGGGTATGCTGCAATTGCCTATATTGCCTACAACTACCTAGATAAACAAGGAAAGTCAAAGTACTTATCTGCAGTCGAAGTTAGTTACTTACTAACTAAACTAGTTTACTTCACTCCATAGTTCTCTTACCTTAATAGATAAAGCTATAGCTGCTACCTCTCTCAATCTTCCAAAACCTTACTGCAAGATTTCTCAAGGTGCCTTCTTAATGGTGGTGGTAGTAGTAACAGGCTAGCGCCCTAACAGGGAAGGCATCAAAACAAGCAAGGTCCCACACATCAGCTAGGTGAGCTTCAACTGTAGGGCTGATGAAAAGGATTATCCATCACAGGCAACTAAATTGAAAGAAAAACACAGAGTTAGTGGGTTAAATATTTATATCATAGCTTTACAAAGACTGAGACCAGATTACTACCACCATGACAAAACAAAGAACACCTGATATTATAACAAAAACTAGTAACAGAAACTTATTCTGAGGAATGGGGAGATAATATTTAATTAAAACTAAAGTTACGAAATCCTAGTACCAAGAGAAGTAGACTCAGAGTTTGGAGTTGACAAGGTTAAGCATTTACACAACACAAGGTCTGAATGAGGATTTTGACAACTGATGTTCTTATATATCTAAAATATGGATCCCTTTTATGCGTGGGTGGGTAAGTGGGGCTAGTGTGGGCTATTGCTCAGGTAATTTGGTGTTGCTTTCACCACATCAGCCCCACCAAGTGTGTGATCCACATAGCCCGAGGGAAGCGGTTTAGGGGTTTGATCAATGGATGGGAAAGGAGATTTGGGAAAGGTGTGACAAAGACAAACACTACACAACAACAATATTCATCGGGGCGATGAGGAGCACATCATCATTAATCTGCTGTGGAAGAAAATGAAGGAATGAGTATGACACTGTTCAGTTAAATACATTGCAAACAGTCCTTCAGCCCCTCAGAATGTCCGTCACTCTTGTGAGCCTGGCTGAACCGGTCCAGTAATGTAAGCAGGAGTGCTATGGAGCTTTTGCCTTTCATGCAGGAGAAGGCTAAGACCTGTGGATTGCAAAACAGAAATGATATTATGGAGTCAAGGAGAAGGACAGAAGGTAAGCTTCATAAAAAGTGTACCAAGACTAAGAGGCAGCGCAAAAGCATAGGCTGCTGCAATCATTCCATTTATGATTCATAAGCAATTAATTAACTTAGAAGTGAGACCAATTTTACAACCAATCATTGACAAATAGCTGCATGCGCCGTCCTGATCAATCTCATAACTGTCATCATAACATTTAGCCGAGTGCACGCATCATGCGATGATGTGACATCACATGTCTGTCCCCAATTACAACAACAGACCCCTCAACATTAATCACATAATAGAGGAGTTTAATATTTGAGCCAGCACACACACTCAGCAGCATTTCCCAAATCAATGCACCTCTCTCTAGTCCACAGAGCTGAGTAGGCCTTCCGACCAATCCCGACTCCGAGTAATGAATCAGTCCAACTCTGTCCCGACCCAAAAGAGAGTGATTGATCTGTAGTGCATTGCTGTTGATAAACAAGAAAAGAAACTTGAGTAATTTTTTGTGTAGATTTGTGTTTAACTACTCTGACTGGTCTGGTCTCTGACATTTAGCGAAGTGCATTTATTCCTTTAATGATGATGATGTGACATCACATGTCTGTCTTCAGTTACAACTGCCCCTCCGACCACAACCGCTTAATAGAGAAGTTTCACATGTGAGCCAGCACACACACTCAGCAGCATTTCCCAAACCAACACACCTCTCTCCAGTCTACAGAGCTGAGTAGGCCTCTCAGAGTCATCATCATGTTGGTTTCCCTGACATCGATAACTTCCTTCTTCTGGCTGTTGAGGTAGCCCCGCCCTGAGTTCTTCAATCATCCTGACTCTGAGTAACGAACCAGTCCAACTTCATCCCGACCCAAATAAGAGAGATCGACCTGTAGTGCACTGCTGTTGACGAACAAGTAGAGAAACATTATTTGGTAATTCTTTTGTGCAGATTTGTGTTTAAGAAAACTGACTGGTCTAGTCTCCAAAGATTGAGAACCAGAAAAAGGGAGTGGACCCTGCAAGTAAATCTCACTAAGTGTGAAAAGGCCAATCCCCTTCTGGAAAAATGATCATCCATCAGGCCCCTAACATTGCCAATAATCAAAATCAAGTTTACTAATTAGTTGAACACCTTCCTTCACTGTCTGCCACCACATGAATCATTACTCACAATCAATCAATAATATATCACTCATTGGTGCAATTGTTAACTGTTCTACTCCAAGCAAGGTGGTACATAATTGTATCTCCTCCATGATTCAAGCAACACATATTGAGAAATCTTGCAAATCAAATGATATGGGGCATTCCTGCTAGGGGATGAAAAAAAGGGTTAGCATCGGACGGAGGCAGGCATTGTCTCCAATGTCCTTGAAGGGAATGAGGAGACTTCTTCACTGCACACTGGTCCAGCTACAAACTGGCCATAAATGTGCCTAATAACGGTTGGGCTGCATAAGTCAGTCAGATATGAACAAAATATATAATTTTCCTCTAGCTATATCCATTCTTTTACAAAGCAGTTTGACAATAAATAATTAAAAAGTTCTATGGTGGCCTGCTCTCAGTCAAAGAGGTTGAGTTCATCCTCAAACTCAGGTGGTTTGCCCAGAAGTTGGTCAGCTAACACACTTGAGTCTGACCAATCATCCTCATCCTCCTCCTGTGGTATTTCAGGAACTGTGTAATTGTGTGGTATGAAGTGTTGTCTCATTTTGATCATGAAAAATAACAATATATCCTTTGTTTGGCAAATACTGAGAGAACTCTTAATCATTCACTCACCTAAATCACACACATTCAATCATGGGGGATACAGTACCAATTGAAACGTCCACCACAATGAAATATGATTGGTTTACCGTGCCTCCTTGAGTACAATATAGGGGCAGGTGAGAGACAATATTGGGGTCTTTCCCTTTGGCACATCTCTCCTATTGGCACATTTGTCCCGGATAAACCACTTCACATGCATAGCACCACTTTACACACTTGGCTGATGTAACATGGGTTACATGCATGAGAACTCCAGTGTAATATTTGACAGTAATTGACATACCACAGCAATAACCCATGTTTTTCTTTATACGAAGTTCAGAGAGTTGGCTATCTTAACCTCACTTTTACTTTATTTTCTAATAGACAAGGTCCATCAATTGTTTCTTTCGCATTTGTCGCCCTAAGTCGGAAGGGTATGCCCAGACGTGGGTCCCGTGCTCACTACACCACTGGATTCAAGCTAGCCTGGCTGATGAAGGGTGATGCCCTGAAACCGGTCCCAGGATGCTTGTTTCCGGTCCAGGGAGGACCTGGCTTGGCAGTTCGGGCTGGACTGTTCCCACAAGGAACAGGGTCAAGACTGATTTGCATATGGCTGGGTCCAAACTGGGGTGGTGTGGTGAGCAAAAGAATTATGGATTTAACCCAGATCCTTGTGTTTGGGGGTGAATGTTTGCATTGTCCAGCATTCCGTCCATCAATTGTTTCTTTTGCATTTGTCGCCCTAAGTGGGAAGGGTATGCCCAGACGTGGGTCCCGTGCTCACTACACCACTGGATTCAAGATAGCCTGGCTGATGAAGGGTGATGCCCTGAAACCGGTCCCAGGATGCTTGTTTCCAGTCCAGGGAGGACCTGGCTTGGCAGTTCGGGCTGGACTGTTCCCACAAGGAACAGGGTCAAGACTGATTTGCATATGGCTGGGTCCAAACTGGGGTGGTGTGGTGAGCAAAAGAATGATGGTTTTAACCCAGATCCTTGTGACTGGGGGGGAATGTTTGCATTGTCCAGCATTCTGTCCATCAGTTGTTTCTTTTGCATGACTAGGCATCACGGCACAAGGAGAATCCCAATGATGAAGCATCCATCTTTGGTGGGTGAGGAATTTGTCCTTTTAAAGGGATAACCCTTTGTGGTTAGGTTGTCCCCTGTGACAGTTTCTTTCATTTCTTAGACCCGAGGGTTTCTTTTTGTGATATATAGGACTGTGTGTGACCACACTTTACAGTAATATTTACATGATAAAATATAGGTATACCTTCAGCTGTTGGGGCTCACATGAAGTATAAAACATACATTAAGAATGCTTTCACCTAGAGTGCCTATATGAATACAATATCTGACATGTCGGTGTGTGTCCTGCAGGGCTGGCTTTAGCGTTGCTGGCACCCTGTGTGACAATGCTTGTTGGCGCCCCCAATAACCACCTCTGTTACGGATTCCCTTACTACCATCCTTTACCAGTGCCCCTCAAGTCTCCATAACCCCACTCTCTCAGATGTGTTTAATTTGTTTTATAGCGCTGGTGCCACTCATACTAGTTTAGGGTGTCAGAGCACTTTACATCACACACACTACACAGAGACAAATAATCATAGGTGTGTAGATTAGTGTATAGGAAATGTTAAATAAGACAGAGGACTACAAGATACAGGCATCATGTCATCCATTCTGGTAGATAGTATAGTTTAATAGTGCTTGGTCTGGAGAAGCACAAACATTGAATTTAAAACTTTTTTTTTTACTTGTTTTTATTGAAAACAATGCATCAAAGGATGTCAGTAACATTTGTCATGCTCATACATTTGCATCTCGAAAACCATTTTTGATCCAATGCATAGATTACATGACATTACATTATTTCACCATCACTGAGTGTGGGATGAATTACTGTATGCAGCAATGTGTTTTGGGTTAGAATAATGATCACAATCATAAACAGTGAAGCGAAAACAGCAATCAAAAAAGAGAAATACACCCCCCCCCTGGCAATTTAAAACTTAACACCATGTTTGGGGGTTCCTTTTAATAATCAGAATTGATTTCTATCCAAATGAACCCTTTTTCCAATATTGGGATAATGAAAGACGGGATAAAATCATAACGCTCTAATCTATGCCTTGCAGTTTTTATGCAGCTCTTAGGTGACAGTTAATAGCTCACTCTTCTATGTTAGGATTATAATTTATAAACTGCAAGTCACAAAAGGATCTTTCTGGAAAAAAACAGTAACCCACTGACCTATTTGAATTATATGCGCTTTGTGATCTGAATGGTTCAGGTTCTTTGCAGCAGGCATATTAACCCTCTGCGCTACCTTATCACGAGTCAAAACTTCCACTAGACAAACCTCCAATCTCTCTCTAAGAAGAACATTAATCACCGGAATTATCTTGACATTTATATTGTCGCCTGTAAATTTCTGGAGGCCAGGAACGTGGCAGCAGGTGCTTTTAAAACCACACAATACTTTCAAATACGACGCCCCTCCCAAAGTCATCGCCCGGTGCGGTCGCACCAGTGGCACCGCCCTAGAGCCGGCCTTGGTGTTCTGCCCTTAATATCATATGCAATATTTCAAAATGTAACATAGCAGTGAGTGGGATGTGGTTATATCTAGTTGCGGTACATAGCTGAATCATATAATGGCGGCGTGTGAGGTAGGTTTATAAACAGGGATCAGTGGTAGCCTAATAATAGTTATGTTTTTTACACAAACTTCTGTTTAGTCTTAGGATAGGATGAGGATTTATAAAGCACACTAATACCTGTAGGTGCCAAGGCGCTGGGCGGCTGAGAAGAGAGAGGAGAATGCAGAGCTGCTGACTAAAATGAGAAAAGCCAAGTATTCAGCAGCTTTATGAACAACGGGAGCGATTCTGCATGGGAGATCGAAGAGGGCAGGGTATTCCAGAGTTTTGCGGCCACCACAGAGAAGGAGCGACCCCCCCATCTGGCCTTACAGACTTTAGGGGAGATCAGTTTTCTCTGGGAGGAAGATCTCAGAGCCCTCCCAGGCATGTACCATTGAAACATGGTTTTCAGCTGCTGCGAGCCTTTGTTATGTAAGGCCTTGTAAACCATACACAGGACTTTGAAAGAAATTTGCTTCCTAATGGGGAGCCAATGCAGAGTACGAAGCCCCTCCTTTGCTGACTGCCGTTTAGAGATTCTTTCCAGTATACAACCACTTAAAAATATAAGCAGGTTACTTATAGTGTGTTAGCATTACATGTTTGACGATATACACTTGTACATTTTTTTTAAATGTGCAGCAGCTTAACAATTTGAGGTGGGGAGTAGTAAAAGTGCGTGAGATGAGTACATTATTTGGGTAGGTAGTGTGAGGCATGCAGACCGACAGAGAGACAGGGTAAAGTGTTGTTAGATATTCTTTTATGTAGATAAAGTTAATGTGAAAAATTGGGTTGTTGGTTGAATGGGGTGTTATTTCTGCTCAAGCAACAGTCACAATCCTTGTAAGGGTAAACCACACATGTCACTAAAATAACCTGTGCTTAACCCTTTGGTAGCTTGATAGCTAGGGCAGGAAAATGCCAACTTTCTAAAAGTTTTTGAACAACGAGGGGTTGGGCCTATATCTACGTCCAAACTAGGCCACAGTAATAATGGGAACAAGAGAAATATTTGGACGTGCATTTAAATTTAATACTTTTCAAAAGATAATAGCTACCTTGACAACTAAAGTAGTTATGGGGTTTCCAATCCACCTTTTCTTTATTCATTGATTTTTAAAGCACGCAAGATAGACATTTAATTCATGTCACCGAGAAGAACAATGAGTGCTGTAATTCATCAAAACAACAATAATCACAGCATTTTGGACATTAAACAAATACTTAACAATTAACAAAACATGACACAACACAGTTGACCAGTCCTTAATTTGGAAAAAGAGGCAATGGCGGTACAATCATTTGTATTTTTCAAAAATATATACCCTGCCATGTACAGCTAAACAACACTAAAGTTACATCAGGCTAATTGTCCTGTCTGTACACAATCTTATTCCAAGCGTTAGTGATGGTTACTGCTAGCTGAATGGGGTCTCACCGCTTTCTTTGAAAAAAGTGAGTCATGCCACCATTATAAACCACTAAATTCAATCGCCTGTAATTTTGAAACATAGACGCAGATGCAATCTCTTGTTTTTGATTCTTTTAGGAGTCAATCGAGGGCCCAGATAAGAATCGGTTTCATACTTCGGCAAGTCTTTCATTATTACTTGGATACAAGTAAGTCAAATTCTCTTTGGGCCGTAATACAATCTAACAAGGCCCGCTCGTACCACCATTAACTAGGGTGTATTGCACATTCACCCGGTTTTCAAGATAACGTGAATTTAGGGCATCGTTTTACTGAGATACCAGCAACCGCCGACAGGCGCGCCTGGCTACATATTGGAGGCAAGTGTGTTGTTTCTTCTTACAAAGACATCATTGTAACTATGAGCGTACACCTAAACATCACATTACAGCCGTGTCTATAGCCATTTGTGGCACCCCCATTTACAGCTTCTTTAAAATTGGTAACCAATTTAATTACCATCCATTAGTTGTGCCCACCGTCTTTCTGTAATCAGTATGAATTAGACTGTTTCACTTGGTCATAGTAGGGTAACTACAATACAGGGACCTATAACTCACAAATATTTCCATATCTCATTATATTTTATAGTGTTCGACCAAGTCCAGGTCCTGAGGAGAACCCTGAAACCAGATAGGGTTCTGAAACGCGTCGACCCCATTCAGCTAGCAGTAACCATCACTAACGATTGGAATAAGATTGTGTACAGACAGGACAATTAGCCTGATGTAACTTTAGTGTTGTTTAGCTGTACATGGCAGGGTATATATTTTTGAAAAATACAAATGATTGTTCCGCCATTGCCTCTTTTTCCAAATTAAGGACTAGTCAACTGTGTTGTGTCATGTTTTGTTAATTGTCAAGTATTTGTTTAATGTCCAAAATGTTGTGAATATTGTTGTTTTGATGAATTAGAGCACTCATTGTTCTTCTCAGTGACATGAATTAAATGTCTATCTTGCGTGCTTTGAAAATCAATGAATAAAGAAAGGTGGATTGGAAACACCATAACTACTTTAGTTGTCAAGGTAGCTATTATCTTTTGAAAAGTATTAACTTTAAATGCACGTCCAAACAACTTTCTAAAAGTTGCATTTTCGAAATTGTGACTTAAAATCTGATGTTGCCATTAAAAAGGATTTTAAATTACAATTTCATAGACACCGAACATGAATGTCGTACCTGCTACTATTTAAAAGTCAGCATTCATTAAATGTAATAAGGCAACCCAATGTTATCCTATGGGAAAGGTAGGCCTCATAGAAGTCAAAAACTAATTTAACGAGTTTTCACTACCAGGACATGTAAAACCTAAAAGTACATGTCCAACCTTTTTATTACAAGGCACCCTGAATTATGGGCTACCTAGGGCCTATCTTCAGGGTCACATATTTGTAATAATAGGGGAGTTTAAGAATTGTCAAGGAGTTTACTTTGGAAAGTCGAATTGGCATTTGAAAACTACATTCAGGTTGCAATGGCAGACCTGGAAAATGTTTTAAGGGGCCACCTAAGTGGATGCCACAATATGTGCTGCAGGCCTACTAGTAGCATTTAATTATCAGGCCCTGGATATATGGTGTACCACTTTACGTGGTACTTATAAGTAATTTAAATATTGGGTGTGAGCCAATTTTACCATGTTTTAAGGAGTGAGCACAAAACCTTTATCGCTGGTTAGCATTGGAAAAGTGCACAAAGTCCTAAGGCCAACAAACACGAATTCATTAAAAATAAGAGGGTTGAAGGCAAAAATGTTGTCAGAGAAGACCAAGTCCAACAGTTAAGTTACATTGGTAGTTGACACAGTGCATTAAAAAAAAGTATAATCAATTGTTACCACCTTCTAATTTGTAGTGCATTGTGTTGTTGGTCATCTATCACTGCCAGATGGAGTTCCAGGGCTTGCAGTTGCAGGTACATAATTATTAAGTACTTTGTGTGGGTGTTGTGAGCATGGGTTGGCTATTTTTACAGCTTTTCCTCCATTTTTCCGTCAATGGAAAGTTTACTCTAAATATGGCAGACAGAGTTTTGACTTTTGGTTCCTCTGCCATGTTTAGAGTACATCATAATCAACAGGATGAGGAAAATGCGGCAGAGGCAGTGGACTGAATCTGCATTCTCTAAATAGGATGGACGGACCTCAATAGCAGCTGATGGTTGAACAAGCAGTTTTTGACTGCCCATCCACATCTACCAAACTGTAGATCTAGTCCTTAATCATTACCAGGTAAATGTTTGCAGTGATTTACAGTGGAAGGTTTCATAAACTTTACCAGCTGTTCACATTATGTGTATTATATGATGCTATTACTCTAGGTATTAATGCTCTGTTAACTAGGTATATAGTCCTCCCATTCTTCACTCCTCAAATACAAATAGGCTGCTTGTGCTTGTTGGTCCATCAGAATCATGAAGTTTCCTTCCAGAGGCCACGAACCATGAAAAGTAAAGTGTTCACAAGACAGCAGAAGAGCCAGTTACTGCTAATGCTACTGTTTATTTTCTTCAGACGAACCTTCACATACATAAATCAAAATTACACAGGAAGAGTTCAGGGGGGAGCAACAAGGAACCAATGGATGTGAAGAGTGATGGACTAAATCAGATTGAACTATTCCCTCCCACATCCTATAGGCTGAACAGATTCTTACAACAAGCTATGAACTTGATAGCTGTTAGTCTCAGACAAACCAGGGCCAGATTAACAAAGGTTTTGCATCAGGTTTGCATTACTTTTATACTGCAGATCCGACGCAAAATCCTTTTCAGGATTTGTTAACCAATGCAAATTGGTATTTGCTTTGGTTTGTTAGACCTTACACAAAATCCTTTTCAGGATTTGCTAACCAATACAAATTGGTATTTGTTATGTTATGTTATGTTAAAAGTACTTGTTAAGCGCACGTACACCGAAAACGGTTTCATGGTGCTAAGGGCAAAGAGGACGGTGCAGAGGTGAGGAGGTAGTATTACTGATAAGCTTGAGAGAACAGCCAGGTCTTGAGCCTTTGCCTGAACTGGGAGTACAGGGTCACAGATCTTACTTCAATAGGCAGTGAGTTCCATAGTTGAGGGGCTAAGACCGCGACTCTAAGTCCGCCATGCTTTTTACGCTTGAACGGTACAGCAGTCAGCAAATTAAGAGTGGAGGAACGCAGTTCGCGAAGAGGAGCGTACCGCTGCAATTTACAAGAAATGAAAGCAGGGCCTTAAAGATGGTGCATCCCATCTTAAAAATACCGCGCTTACCTACCGGGAGCCAGTGTAGGCTTTTCATCAGAGGTTTAACATGGCATCGACTGGACTGGCGAGCGATTAGTCTGGCGGCGTGGTTCTGCACCAGCTGCAGGCGGTGGAGTTGGTAGGCTGGGATGCCTGCATATAAAGAGTTAGCGTAATCGATCCGCGAGATTACCAGAGCAAGGGTAACCAAAATTAGAGCCTCAGTGGTTAGAAATCTGGCAATCTTACGGATTCTGCGCAGATGAAAGAAGCAGGCGGAAACCACCGAGCTGATCTGTGCTTTCATCGTCAGGTCGCTGCTAATCACAATCCCCAAGCTCTTAACAGAAGCTACAGGGAGAGGAGGACTGCCCAAAGAGGAAGGCCAGAAGTTGGAGTTCCACGGGTTAGCCAGTCCAGCAGTTAAGATGAGTTCTGTTTTCTCCGGATTCAACTTTAATTGATTGCAGTTCATCCAGTTACAAATAAAACTCAGAGTGGCCTGGAAGTTAGACACTGAAGAGGGAGAAGAGTGAATGTCAAAAACCAGTTGAAGATCATCAGCATAATTAAAAATATTGGCCATTCTTTCGCGAAGAGCTCGGATCAGGGTGCAATATACAAATTAAAAAGAAGGGGCGACAACGAAGACCCCTGTGGAACCCCACAGATCAAAGAACTCTTTTGGAAAAGAACTTGCCAAGGCGGACAGCTTGATGTCTATTGCTGAGGAAGGAAGATATCCACTTCAACGCTAGCCCCTGAATCCCGGCATTGCTGACACGGTCGATCAGGAGATCATGATCGACCGTGTCAAACGCGGCGGATAAGTCAAGGAGTACCAGAGCTTGAGCGTATCCCTTGTCTGCGCCCTTCTGAGCTCGTCCATAACTGCAAGGATAACTGCCTCAGTAGAGTGGGCTGGTCTAAAGCCTGCCTGATGGGAGTCCAGGAAGCGCGACTGTTCGATGTAGGAGCTAAGACAGCTGGTGACGTGGGCCTCTAAGACTTTGCCCAGATAGGGCAGCAACGAGATGGGACGATAATTACTGAGGACCGAAGGATCCAGGTTAGGCTTTTTCAGAATTGGGAGAATTATGGCACTCTTAAAGGTGTTGGGAACAATGCCGGACTTAAGAGAGTTATTAAGGAGTGCCAGGGGAGGATCAGGGCAGGCAAGGAAGACTTCACGTAAAATGTGGGGAGGGCAGCAGTCGGTAGGGGAACCGGAGCCCACTTTTTTGAGAAGAGCAACAAAGGTGTCTTCTGAAATAGGAGGAATATGGTCAATCGAGGGAAAATTCTGACAGGCGGTAGAGGAGGCTATAAAGGAGGTAGGAGGGGGATACTGGCCTTGATTGTGGCAATTTTATCAATAAAGTACGAATTAAGGGAGTCACATAAAATTTGTGAGGGGACAGGTTTTACCATAACTCTGTCAGGGTTGGCAAGTTCATCGACGATGGAAAAAATATCCTTGGATTTGTTTGCCGAACTAATGATCTTAGAGGAAAAATATTCGGCCTTAGCCTGGAGAATGGCTTGTTTATAGGCTTTAAGTAGAGAGACAAAAGCGGCCTTTTCAGGTAAAGAGTAATTGCGTCTCCAACTGCGTTCGGCTTGCCTCAAGGCGAGTTTCTTAGACTTAAGTTCATTAGAAAACCAACGTTGGGCATCGTGGGGACGCAGACTCTTTAATGTTTTTAGAGGGGCAAAGCTGTCGCTGGCCGACTCCAGCCATGTTATAAGGTTATTTTCTTGCCTGTCAAGTGATTCCTGTGTCTTGGGGGCCGTGGTGGCTAATAAAGAACAAAAGTCCTTGATGTTGACACGGTTCCAGCTTCTAGCCAGGAAATTTCCAGTCAGTGAATTTTTAGTAGAGGCGACCCTGGGTATCGCAAATGTAATAAAGAAATGGTCAGACCAAGTACAAGGCGAAATTAAAGGTTTAGAAATGTCAAGGTTGGATGTCCAAACTTGATCTAGAGTGTGCCCCTTTATGTGTGTGGCTACATTCACCTGCTGGGTAAAATTCAGCCCAAGAAGAAGGTCTGTGAATTCAGAGGAAGTAACACTTTCACGGGCATCGTCAGGCCAGAAGTTAAAATCTCCAATAATGAGAGTGCGGGCGTGATTGATGACTAGATGGGAGATCATATCACCCAGTAAAAGAGGAAACGAGGGCATGTGAGCGGGGGTCTGTAAAACAAGGCACAAATAAATGCGGAGTGAGGGGATTCAAATTTCAGAACAAGGCTATCAACTGAGGGGATGCCTGTAACCACCAGAGAAGTGAACTGAAGTTTGCAGTGAATAATGGCAGCTACTCCTCCTCCAATTTTCCCCGGAGGCCTATTGGCCTGGAAGTATATAATAGTTGGCGGGTACTGCTGCCAAAATATCTGGGGTAGACTCTAAAGTGAGCCATGTTTCCGAAAGGAGGAGGATGTCAGGTCTGTTAGAATCAATGAGCTGGAAGATTTCAAGCTGGTGCTTGACCATAGAGCGGGTATTTAAATAGCAGATAGTGATGCCAAGCAACTCGGGGCGAGGGGGAGTGGCAAGTATTGATGGAGCTATATCGTCATTGTTGACAGGAGGCTCCTTGCAGCTGGCCAGATGAGAAAGTTCGGGGCAGGACACCTGGTTAATAAGGATTCCTGCCTCCTGAAGTTTGGTCTGAGTAGCCAGGTCAATAAGCCAATTCCCCTGTCGTCGTAGCAGGTCTGGGGCTGAATAAGTGATGGTTTGGCCGCTAGAGCGCTAACCTCTGAGCTCCGCCCCCAACAGCTGCGACGCCAGCACCCTCCACAACAAACGGGAGATTCCCGTGGTGGACCGGGGTGCGGGCGAGAACAGAGCAGCCAAAGAGCAGCAGGGTGAAAGCAGGATGCCAACAGCGGCAGAACAGTGCAAATTCGCTTCAAGACAAGGTAAAAACAATTTTAAAAAAACAAAGAATCTCAGGAGAGAAACCAAAAGACACCCACTGACTGTATTTGCATTGGTTTGTAAGACAAAGTAACGCAAAGTAACGCAAACCAGCGCAAGTCACTGCTTTGTATTACTCTGCTTCAAGGAGCGTTCCATGGGTGGTACATGGTCGTTCCTGTGCAACCACACATGGTTTTTCACTCAAAACCTTATTGTTAGAAATTGGGTTGTAGGTTGACTGGGGTATGAGCCCTAGTCAAGCAGCAACCACAATCCTGCTCAGGGTAAGAAGCATTAAACCCTAAATTAACCTGTGCAAACCCTCTGGTAGCTTGGCACAGAGCAGTCAGGTTTTACATAGAGGCAATTTGTAAAGTATTTGTGCAACACTTCAAACAGTAACAAAGTGAAAACACCACACAAAAACATTCCACAGCAGCTTAGAAAAATTGAACACCTAAACGACAAAAATCCAATAAGTAGAACTTGAGATATGAATTTTTAAAGAATAAACTGTAAATTAGCGCTTAGAAGCAATACGCACTTACTTGGGATAGCTGGTCACAACGGACTGAGACAAAAACCAAAGTTCAGGCCGACTGCGAAGAAGAGCGGGCAGAATACTAGTACCCAGGGAGGCCTGCTGGAAAAAAGTACCTTGATCCTGGCTGCGTATACTTCGAAGATGCGGGGTGCAGCCGAAGTGATGCATCGGTGTCGGTCCATACAGTGGGGGTGCTGCGACGGTGCGGATCTGAGAAGTAGCAATGATGCGTCGGCTCCGATGAGTGAAGAACTGCGATTTGGAGACTTGTCATCATTGTCGAGGATGCCGTCGTGCAGTGGTGGTTCCAAAGCTGATGTGTTGGGGTTGATTCATTCAGCAGAGGCTGTGCACCAGTTCTGGTCCATGCAACAAGAGCAATGCGCCAGATTTCCCACAACAGGAGCAATACCCTGGTTCTGATTCACGCAACAGGAGCAATGTGTCGATTCTGATCCACGCAAAAGGGGCGAAGCACTGGTTCTGATCCACACAGGAGACGTTGCACCAGTTCAACAGAGGATGTGTGGGTTTTGTTGAAGCAAGCACCTTAGGCCCACTTCCAAGGCTTCAGGACTGGTGTGGCACCAATTGGCAGGGCATTCTCACAGATGGGAAAGTCCAGGTGCATAGGCAGGTAGATTGGAAGTATTTTATGACCCAGAGTGTTCATATCAGGAGGCCAGCCAGCCAGCTAGACCTTGGAGTCACTCTGGGTTTAAGTGATGCAGGTCCAGTCCTTCTCACCCACGCAGGGGAACAGCAGGACAGCACAGCAAGGCAGGAGTCTAGCAAAGCAGCAGTCCAGCAGAGAGGCAGTCCTTCAGTAGCACAGTAGTCTTTCTTCCTGGCAGAGTCTTTACAAGTCTAGAAGTGTACTGAAGTGGCGGTGCCAGAGATCCAGTACTTATACCCAGTTGTGCCTTTGAAGTGGTGCGACTTCAAAGACAGGTTTTTGAAGTGCACAGAGGTACTCCCTCCCTTCTCTGGCTCCTGACTAAGCACAGGGGGGTATGCAGCTTTTATGTGGGGACAGAACACAACCTAATCAGGTGTAAGTGAGGCTGGATACAGCACCTTCCTCCCATCCAGCCAGGATGGCCCATCAAGTCACACCTAAGGTCCCATTGTGTGTGGCTGTCTAGGGGGACTGCAAAAAGCCCAGATGTCATCCTCTCCAGATGCATACCAAAGTCAGGCAGCAGGCACCAAAAGGCTAAAGTAGAAAAATGCCAGATTTCTGAAAATTGCGAATCTAGAGACACCAAACCTGAACAATGTATCTATTCACAATTGGGAATTGCACTTATAAAATGCAATAAGGTAACTCCAATGCTATCTTATGGGAGAACTAGGGCTTGCAGTAGTGAAAAGTGAATTTGAGAGTTTTTCACTGCTAGGACATGTAACACTTGAAAGTACAGGTGTTGCCTTTGAAATGCATTGCGTCCTGCTCTCTTGGGTGTCCTGGGCCTACCTTAGGGTTAACTTCTATGTATAAAATGGGAACGTTTTGGACCTGGCAAGAGGTTTATCTTGCCAGGTCGAAATGGCAGTGTAAACTGCACACACGTGCTCTGCAATGGCAGGCCTATGGTTAGAGGGCTACATAAGTGCTGGAGGCCCACCAGAAGAATTAAATTTACAGGCCCTGGGCACATGTAATGAACTTTACTAGGGACTTATTATTAAATTAAATATGCCAATTGGGGATGAGACTTTAGTACCATGTTTAGGAGAGAGAGCACAAGCACCTTAGCACTGAATAGCAGTGCTAAAGTGCACAGAGTCCTAAAGCCAGTAAAAATGAGATCAGAGAAGTGGAAGAGGTAGGCAAAAAGTTGGGGGGAAGAGCGTCCTAAGGCTGTCAGGTCTAACACTTATCTCCTAACAATAGTAGACAGGGTTTTGCACCACGATTAACACACTTAAAAGCAGGCAGTAAAACAGAGAAATGCTTTTATTTCTCCCAACTTCACATGTTTGCTGCACTGCACAGCACACATACAAAGTTTTAAAGTCAGACTAAGCATATTATTTTGTACTGGAAGGGTACCCCCAGTACAAAACCTATGCAAGACTCACACAGACACCCTTGCCTTATGGTGGAAAGGGGTGTGTTTGGCCCTCAAATGCCTGATTGTGCACCAGCGCTAGAGTGAGGAGAAGAGTGCCATGTACTGTAAATCATACTGTACTACGAAACTGGTAGATGCTTAGTCAGTAGCATGCACGGACTACTACATTGCTGGAAAAGCACTTCTGAGCAAAACATGATATGTCACATTTTGAGAATAGGACTCTCGGGATCATCCCTAAACTTGTTACAGCTTTGGCATTATTACACCTGCACCTATTCAGATCACCGCTCACCCTGTAGAGAAACCATCAATTATTTCTATATCAAAACGAAAAAAGATGTGTCATATGTCACGTGTTTCCCAGGTAATGGAAAAGGTTTTCAACAAGTATATTCTGGCTTTTTGTTTAGTGTCATGAGGCACAAAACTGAACTCAAATAGAAGGCTTTCCATAGATATTTAGCAGACGAGAAGAATACCTTTTGATTTCATTGTCTTCAAATCTCTCCCTGAGTAATACCCACAACTGCTCGCCGATGTGAATCAGTGAGATCTGCTTTTCTAATTTTTGTTCTAGGCAATGTGGACAATTTAGCCCAAATACAATCCCATTCCCAATCTGCACTTTACTGTAAACACTCGCAAAATGTGTTTCTTGCATTTTAGTCACCAATAACAAATCATTCTAGAGGAGGAGCAATTGACATGAGGCTGTCTGTGCATTGTGGATAACTGATGAGCTCACAATGCAGAGTGTATTTCTCGAAGCCTCATGTGTGATATAGCTGGTCTTGAAGATGATGCAGCATTTGAGTGAAAGTCAATGTAGTTCTTTCAGCCCAGTAAAGATGTTGTTTAACTTCCAGAGGCCTTTAATGGGATGTACTGCAGCATGTAGGGTGCCTTTCAGGGAGACACAGTTATGTCAGGAAGACCGTAGAGCAGATCATTTCTTCCAACAGGTGCAGCAGGAATAAGGCTTAAACTGCTGTGAAGTTGATTTCAGGAAGGTAAGGTTTCACCATGAAGGGAGAGTTGATAATGTGTTCTTTGAAGAAGAAGTACCAGTCAAGGGTGAGTTAAAGTGATTTTGTGTTGGGTGTCAGTTCAGAGTGAGGATATCCAAGTAAATTTAGGAGATCCAGGCTTGAGTTTGCGGTTGCTTTGTGCTGCTGGTGAACAGGAGGAATTCTGACTTTTTTTGCTTTGAGATTTAGCTAGGTGCTACACATTCAATTGTGAGATTGAGGCAAGTTGTGAGTCACTGAATGTCATGAACCTGTAAGAATTCAAATAGAGTGTATAATCAGTGTATTCATTGTTGCTGTGGGTGACTGGGGATTGAAGATAGTGGGGAACAGGACGACACCCTTGGGTACTCTACTTGGGATGGGTAAACCCTGAGAATTTGAGGTTCTCATCTGGATAAATTGGCATCAGTTGGCAAAGTAAGCAGTAAACCACTGCAGAAATATGTTGGAGAAACAACACATTTTCAGTGTGCACATCAGTGCTTGGTGACTGTGTTCAATGCTGCGGAGAAGTTATGTAGGATCAAGTGTTGGAGGTCATACCTGTCATTTATCAGTAGAGCATAACATACTAGAAGCAGGTTCTGTTACAACCTGTTGTGAATCCAGATTGGTAGTCGTAAAGGAGATTGTTCTTGTTGATCTGTGTAGGAAATGGGTTTCGGCCAACTAATTCCCCTTGATTTTTTGCTTTCTGACTACTTGGCTTAGGACATTTACTGTGAGTGGGTCTCACTATCTGAGTCTTTCTCACAGTAAAATCTGTGGAAATGGACTGATGGAGCAGGGTTTTCGAAAAATAAAGCCTGCTCGAATTGAAACCCCTAGTAACATTTTCTAATTTTTCTAACAGTGTGCAGTGAAAAACGTGTGGTTTTAATAACTAACATGAGGGAAAATAATACTGCGCAAGCGTGTACTAAAGCACTGAACTAGGCCGTAAATGCTTGACTAATGAAAATAAAGAGACTAATGCTGCTTTTTGTGCATGTTATTAACGTTTGTCAGACAAACCTAACATGGGTTGCGCATGGTTAGATGCAGCATTTGGGAGGGTGCATAAAGAAAATCATTTTAAAATGAGTAATTATATTTGTTTTATTTTCCGTAGAAGCATGGGTTGAGCAAAATAAAGAATTATTAACTGAAAAAGCAAAAGAGAATGTGGAGGGAAGGCAAAGGAGAGCGACCTTCGAATTTATGTGTGCCTGCCAAAAGTTAAACGTGAAGACGAAAAACAATCGACAAGTGATGAACGTTTCCTCTGGAAGCGCACGAGTGGCACAAGAAGTAACAGAACTTGACACAATTGCGGAGAGAGAGAAGGAAACTGAAGCCTGATATTGTATACTTGTATTTCCTGAGATGAAGTAGTTATGATGATGAAAAAACAAAACAATAGAACATTGAGAGAGATGGACATGCCGAGTGTGGTGTGACAGCACACCCCCTTCCTTAACCAATCACGATGTAGTTTTGACTCTGAAATGAAACAAGTGTGGGTTGGACATTTGGGTTTTAGGGTATAATTGAGGTGTCCTGGTGGTAGGCGTTAGCTCCTGTTGCGAGAGGTGCTGATGGCATTAGGTGTGATCGTCGCTGTCGTCGGTTTGCTGTAGAGGCCTACTTGCTTATTCCTGTTCCTGATTCCTGACTTAGACTTTGCCCTTACAAATCTTCTTGAGGGGCCCTGCTGCTCCCCTGGCCAGAGAGCAGATTTCCTGTTTCCTTCTGGGTTAGTATAGATAGAAACCTGAATTTGCATAATCATTTGCAAATGTATTTTGTCTCTGAAACTTTTCTCTCTTCGCCTTTCCACTCCTTCAATGCACTGTCGATGTGATGTGATTTGTCATTTTCTCTTTGCTAATTGTTTATTCAGTGATATTCCATGGTTTTGTACTGTGTATTGGTACTTGATGAGCATTATTTTCACATTATTTAGATAAAACATTATAAATATACACACTGTGTTCGTCTTTATTTAGAGAGTGTCATTAATTATTGCCATCAACTATTCAACTATCAAAAGATTACATTATTTTCTATGAGTAATGCAGGTTCGGTTGGAGATTGGTAAGTTAGGTCTGAACTTTGCATTTTACACTGAACCCAGCGCGAAGGGACTTTGTTGGGTAATGTAATTGGGCCTTGTTTAGTTGCAAATTTATTGATCTCTGAGCGCTGGATCAGGACTGAAAGTGCTAACCACCAGTATCTGCATTTTAAGACAAGCCTGCTGTGCAGCTAGGCAACGAGGCTCTGGGCTGGTTACATGTGAGCACATGCTGTCTGATCATTTGAGCACATGCGGTTAGAGCATTCAAGTCCGGTAGCTGCACACAGGTAGCCTATTGCAGAAGGGACCCATTTGTGCTGACCTAGTGTAGGCTTTATAATGTGAGTGGGCATTCATAGTGTCGGTCTGTGCTGCTTATTGAAAGGCTGTGTGCTCACTGCATTATACCTTATGGCTGAAATATGCACCACTGCATATTTTTGCCATACTTGGCCTAGAGATAACAGTTTGGTATCAATTTTACGTTAACATGTACACTGAGAGCAGACCCACTCTCACGTTTTTAATAACTATACTTCTTTTGGAACTTGAGTATTGTCATATTTTCCTGGCTCAGCCATAATCCGATTTCAGATCATTGTCCCCCCTCACCCACCTGGGCCAAGTTAATTACTCTGTTGGCCAGTCAGAGAATCAAAAACCTCCCCACACAATAGAGCCAATAAAAGTGTTTGGCTCAGCTCCTGGTAAAGGAAGGGGTGGGGTGGAAATATGCATCTTGAAATTAACACTTCACACTGCACCTGGCCTGGGAAAGCCCACAGAACAAAGCAGGAAGATCAGATCTCTTGAGCCGTACCCAGGAGGGGCACCCCTTTGATGTTTTGGTGGGAAGGGATCCATCTATTAGCCGGGAGGCTGTAGGACTTGAGACGCTCAGCCTGCTGGTTGTTTTACTTGTTGGTTGTGGAGGTAGTAGAAGATGCTCCAGAAATAAGAGAGAGCATCGGGAGCCCAGGCAGTGGATAAGTTTGGTGAAGAGAGTCTTAAAAATCAAGCTCCCCAACAAAAGTACTCTTTAGAGGTCTGAAGAAAATGCTCCTAAGATGTTGGAAATAGCCCTTTCTGCAGGGTTCACCCCACAACCTTATTGCCTTCCCCACCCCTTTTTGCTGAATTCGTTTGTGTTGGCTTTAGGACTCTGGACCCTTTAAAACTGCTAATCAGTGCTAACGTGCATATGCTCTCTGCTTTAAACATTGTAACATTGGCTTATTTACAATTGGCATGCTTAATTTACTTATAAGTCCCTAGGAAAGGGCACTACATGTGCGCAGGGCCTGTAAATTAAATGCTACTAGTGAGCCTGTAGCACTCATTGTGCCACACACTTAAGTAGCCCTCTCACAATTGGCATGATCGACCCTGTAAGTCTCTAGTAGATAATAGGGCAGGGAGATTGAAACTACCTTTAAGACCTTAGTATATAATAGGGCATGAATGTTTAGAGACCAGCAGCCTTTTTGCACTTGCATGCATGCATTGCTGAGTGCCTGAGTGCTGAGTGCCTGAGGTCATTTTAAAAGCAGCCCTGCTCTGCAGCACTGCTTTTAAAAGTAAATTTACTGCAAACTCACTTTGGTGCAAGGGGCACTTTAAAAGTGATAATATACATTATGTTTACATATTAGGTACCCCCCAGGTCTCCCCTAGGTGTCCCAGGGCAGTGGGGTCATGTAACTATAAGCAGGGTCCTTATAAAAGAAGGTTTCCAACCCCTGGTGAGTGAAATATGCCCATTTTATTTTTCCCCACTGTAGTTACTTAGCCCATATGCTAACATTGCAATATTTTATGTACACATATATATTGCAAGGAAGGGAATAAAATATCATTGAAAGACTTAAAACTGAGACAGTAGTGGAAGAGGCGGTTGTGTTCGGAGCTCCTGACACACAGTTGTGTATCCTTGCGCACTTTTACGGCTGCACAACCACAGTCTTCAGTCACAGACGGAACCGGCGAGTGACAGGAAGAAGGAGAAAACCAGCCAAGAATGCGAGGACTTGAATGGAGGAGCCGAGCAGGGAGCAGAGAGCAGCTGGTCGACTGGCCGACCGGGCGAAGAGACTGGAACGCCGTTTTGCCGGTTTGCCGACACAGAAGCGGACACCCGACAGCCTGCGGCCACGCCCATTGCTGTCTGTTCCGCTTTGCTGTTGAGTCATCTCGAGCCATCTCCGCAGCTGTTGGCCGTGGAGCCAGGTGGCACCTGGTATGCAGTGTGTAGGGAGGGGGTTTCTTGGCCCCCCGGCCTCCCTGGGGCCCCCCTGGCCGGGTCGGCTGGATCGGGCTCAATTTAGGATCCAGGGCCATCAGGTGGAGCTTCAAACAAAGCTGTGACCCCTGCGCTTTCAAGCTTTCTGGCCAAAGGATCAAGGGGGAGGTGAGGAGGCTGAGTGTGGAGGGTGTAGTATCCCTCTGTGAAGAGCAAAAGCCACCCCCTCCCCGCGGAGACGGCCTAGCTAGGACTGGGCGCTGTTTGTGGGAAGGCCTGGTTAGCTCCGCTCAGTCTCAGGCTCGCGCTTTGCTTGCTTCTTGGCACATTTGTTCTCCTGTTTTCTTGCTGAACGGCTTATCAGCTTACCTGCTTGCTTCTTCATTCACCTTTCAGTCTATTCCTATATCCTGTTTTTTTTGTAATTGGTGTCATCATCTCAATCGCATTTACTTGCATTCTCCAGATAGCCTTTTTTTGGACTGTAGGTGGGGCCAATATAAATTCCCCCTGTTAAAGGTGCCATCTTTACGTGCTATTACGTGCTATCACGATCCTCAGCGACTTTTAGTGCTCACTAGTGATCCTTGTGTCCAGCCATTTTTTCCCTTCCGTGGGGGCCCCAGTGACTTCAGCGTTACTGTGAATATCTGTGGACCAGTTGCAAGGGCCAGTAACGAGGACTAGTAACGAGGCTAGCTATTGTCTGCGAGCCCACAAATTATCAACACTCGTCGGTGATGCCCTCCAGATGCCTGTGGTCAGGTCATTTAGGGCGTTCAGGGCGTTCAACCGCTCCTTCAGGATTCTCCGTGGGGTCGCCAGTGTCCGCATCAGGGCCAGCTAGTTGTCCCTCCGATCACACCAGCCCCCTCATGTTACAAAAAACCATCAGGCGGAAAAAAAACGGGGTCACCTGACACACCCGAAATCCCATCCCACTGTGTTGTCAATGTTCTCGAAGAGCACGAGGGGCACAGTGCTAAAGGATAAGGGCCCGGGAGTGGCCTCTGGTGTAGTTAATGAGGATGAGGCGGGTTCTTGCTCTGTTCTCTCTGAGCTGACTGTCCCACATTAACTTAAGTTCACCTATCAGAATACAGGGGGTGTAACTCCACTAACTCAGGCCACTGACAAACGCACTTTAATGATAGTAGCTGAAGATACAGAGATGGAAATGGACTTGGTGATTGAAGATGGCAAGGGTCAAACTGAAATAAATGTTGCCGATAAGTCATTGACTGTATCTGTGCGGCCGGGGGACACAGTGGATAAAACTGGCCCTTTAAATGCCGCAGAGCCATCACCTGGCCATTTTTTTCTTAAAAACACAACAGATTGTAGACCGCAGTCTCAATCCTGTGGATTTGGTGGATTTAGAGGATTATAACATGCCGGACATCGCCATACCGATGGAAAAAAACAAAGTGATGGAGGCTAACTTGAAAACGCCAGTTGCCAAGGAGTTGGCATTGAGACTGTCAACGGACAATCATGCTAGTGGCCCCGTATGCCAACTTTGTTTAGTAGTACCCCCTCTAGTTTGGTCTGTGCGCAATCATTAGGTCTGTCAAAATCTGAGGTGTCAGAGGCGTCTCAAAATAAAGTGGTACAAGATGTTTGGCAACTATTAAACGTAGCGGATAACAGATTGGGGCAGGTGGGCAATCTTGACATACTTTATGCATTAGAGAGGATTCTTTCGTCCATTTTATCCCTGCTGGAGAAAGCTACTGTCAATTCTGATCACACGCTGGATGTTCTTTCACCGATTTTAATGGGGGTCCATAAGCTCAATTTTGCCAGTCCCTGTATATATAAGGCAGAAAAGAGTATTGAAGTAAAATCTCAGGCAAGTCAGACACACATAGGGGTATCGGAGTTGGGAATCCAGGTGGAGGCTTGGGAAGACAAGGGGGTCTCTCCCACACCACTGTCTAGCAATAGTACCACGTTATGTATTGCCCTGAAAAACTAGCGCTCATTCGTACGTCAGTCCCAAAGGAAGCACAAAAGTAACTGCACCCACAAATCCGTTGCAGGTTTATCCTATTTTCAAAAAAGGGAACATCACTATGTCTTGCGCCACTGGATCATCAATAGACCCACTCCCCGTCAAATGGCCCATGGATAACTTAGATGCTGCTCCCCCTGGGGAGGGTGCCTTACTCATAGAGGATTCAGCGTATTTCAAGGCATAAGCCTAAAAAACTGAGGTTCCATATGGCATCCCAGGAGCCAGACACCCCGATCCCACTCCAAAGTAGGAATGAACCCAGGCCTACCATCTTAGACGACGGTCAGAACTTGGGGCATTCGGAGTTAAATCCTCCCTCTCCCTCCACTATGATAGATGACCCCTTATGGGAGGGATTAGGGGGGACGAAAAGGAAGGCAGATATAGGGATACTCAGACTTAATGGGGGGGAAATACATGGGAGAATTTTAAAGTAAACATTGATCCGGCTTTAGCGCCCTGTGGAATCAAGAAAGACCAGGATTCAGTGAGCTTAGCAGTAAAAACACATGATGCTGTGCTAGATGCAGGGCAGGCCATGGATAACGTCCTTCCTGTCCTTCCGGGCGGGGTACTCTCCCAGTACGGATTGATCCTAGCCAAGGGAGGTTTTTGGAAGAGCGTCCCGTCCATGCTTCTCGCACAGGGCAAATGTTAGAGTTGGGTATTGACTTAAAGTTAAGCAATAATACTTGTGTAGGATATAGATCAGGGCAAGCATCTAATATTCTGATTTTTGCTACCCTGTTTGATATAGAATCAGCTCCACTAAACAGAAGCTCCCTGTTGCAGTTACTATCAGAAATAGAGGACTTGGGATTAGTAATTAGTAAAGACATTGAGCAGGTTTACTTAGACCTTAGTAGTGGGTCTCCAAACTCTAGAGTCACATTCAATTCAGGGATATTCGCAATGCTAGTTCTGGCCAACGCTGATCATTTCAGGAAAAAATGGATCGACGTGTTCCCATACAAGGTGCCTTCTTTGGCCCCGCTTGAATCCCACAGGAAAGACTGCCAGGAGCTAGGTAGTATGTTATCTAACATAAGGGGTGTCATTAACCCAAAAGATATTAACATTTCGATGGGTAGGTCCACAGGGAAAAGAGAGGTTGATATTATAGGTCCAGAGGTCCAAAGGGCCATCAAACATAGAAGGGGATGAAGAGATGGCCCAGTGGTGCTGGGTGGCTGGCTCTCTGAATGGCTTAAAAGAAAACTCAAAACTCCCCATGTTGCGGAGGTAGCCCCTGGGAAAAATCTTGTTCTGGAACCTAGCAGGTGTTGGAATTCATACCTCTAAGTTAAATTCCTTACTAGTGCATGATCCTAAAATAATTTGTCTTCAGGAAACATGGAGCTGTGTGGATTTTAACTTTGAGAATTTTTTTGACTTCTGTTGTGCAGCAAAACTCTCAACAAAAGGCCACGCTAGTGGAGGTCTAGCTATTTTACTCAGATGTACTATAAATTGGAATCCTGTGGTTTTTCTTCATCCGTCTAAGCTTTGCATGGTTTTGAAACTCAGGTTGGGTAATGGGACACTAGGACAGCACGCATCCCTTCTTTTGGTAAATGTATATATTCCGCCTGGGAGAACAACCGACTCTCTGGTTGACTCTATTTTTTCCTTTGTGCATAAGACGAGTATTTCAGAGGATTGCACCTTGATATTGATGGTGGGTGAATTTAATGCTAAAATTTCAAACTGTTCCTCCATGGCTTTTTCAAACCAAGAATTGGAGGACGTATGGTCCATTACCAAATCATCATTGCCCAGTCATATTAAATCTGACAGGTGGGGCCCGTTTTTTTTGCATAATTTGAGAATGAACGATTTTGTTATATTGAATGGCAGATTCCCAGACAATTGTCCAGCCTCTCTTTGGGGCCCATTATGATATCGGGCGGATCGCCAGATGCTCCCGTTTCACCCCGCCATATTAGTATGGCGGGGGGCACCGCGGCGGACGGAAGACCGTCTGCCGCTTTTCCGCCGGTCAGATCCCCGGCCGGGCGGAAAAGGACCTCAATATGGTGGCGGTGCCTTGCAGGCACCGCCATCCATATTAGGATGTGCAATTACAAAGGCCTTTCCATGGCGGCGATGCCGCCATGGAAAGGCATGCAGGAGACTGCTTTGGGGGCCCGTTACGGGCCCCCGGGAGGTGGGGGCTGCACTTGGGGGTACCTATGGTACCCCTTCATTGGCATACACAAGGTGGCAGGCACCGCGCGGTGCCTGTCACGTTGTGCATGCTCAATGCACAACATGCATTTTTAACATTGTGGCGGGTGCTGCTTACAGCACCACCCACGACAATGTTAAATATGCGGGATGTGACCGCCAGGGTGGCAGTCGCATCCTAATAGGCACAGCGGGACCGCCGCACCACTGGCGGTCGGTCCCGTGTACCGTTACGGTGGCGGGCGGACAAAGTCCACCCACCATCGTAATAGACCCCTTAACTTTCACGTTCCACGTGGGTAGTCACTGATTGTTTATATGGTGGTATCCTATCAGCTCTTTGGTGCATGTACACAATTCATGGTACTGAGAACATGTTTGAGCGATCACAGTGTTCTGTCAGTGGATGTCAGCCTGGAGCCTGAGTTGCTGGAATCTTGGTCTCGAGGGGAAGATAGCATTTTGTATAACAGAAGAAACTGGCACACTTTTTGGTCTAACAAAAAACTCCTATGTCTTGGGAGGATTATTGAAATTGTGTGCCTTGGCCCTTGTCAGGAAAATCCCATCTCCTGGTTTGAGAAGATTCGGGCCCTAATTAGATCATGTGGAAGCAAAAAGCAAGTTAGCGGCAATAGGCCCCCAGTGGCTAAATCTTGGGAGGTAAAAAAATTAAATTGTGAGATCAATGCCCTAATAAGGGAACAATTTAAGCAGTCTTTGACGGCTAGACAAAGGGAAATTAATAGATTAAAGCAGGCAAGGAAACGAAAGCTGGCATCGGAGCACAGAGGGGTGGAAGATTCTAATTGGATAAGATTAAGAGAGGCTGCGCAGTCTGGTGATTCACGTAAATATTGGGCCTTAATAGCTAAGTACTGCGATGGTAGAACTAAGGCAAATGCCATTTTAATATCCGATGCAGAATGAACCTCATACATTTCTCAGTTGTATGCATTAAATCCCATGGCGGGGTTGAATCCAGAATTAGCCTTTGATTCCCCCATGGGGAGCGATTACGGCCCCCCTTCGTGCAAGGAAATATAGTGCTATATAAAAGGGGAAAGGTATGGCGATGGGCCCAGATGGCTTATCAATAGCTATAGTCAAACAAGATAGTTTAGCATGGGCACAATTGCTTTGTCCTGTATTTTCTTACTGCTACATACATGGGACTATTACGCCATCCTGGAAGGGAAGTATTGTGGTCCAATTATATAAGAAGGGTCCCAAAAATTCCCCTGCTAGCTTTAGGCAGATTGCATTATTGGATGCGACCGTAAAATTGTTTGCCAAGAGCATACTTCTCCATCTCCAGGATTGGGCTTTTGGAAACGGCTTTGTCCCCGCCGAGCAAGGCGGGTTCTGCAAACATAGTGGTACCCTAGACAGCATTACCGCTCTGCAAACTCTAATTGAAAAATACTCAATGAGTAAGGCTATGGCCTTATACGCGGCCTTTATAGATTTCTCCACGGCTTTTGAATGGGTTGACCGGGGGACACTGTGGACAAAACTGGCCGCAATGGGGATTCCCATGCACCTGCTCAGATTAATCATCGCATTGCATTCCTCCACCTGGACTCAGGTCCTGATGGGAGATACCCAGGGCTTGTCAAGCAAAGTAGAGACTCATAATGGGTTGAAGCAAGGGGGCCTACTGGCTCCTCGCCTCTTTTCTCTTTATATTAATGATTTGCCGAGTAGGGTAGGGCTTTGTAAAGGGGACTCCCCGAAACTAGGAACAATGAACTGAGCTGCCTGCTATACGCGGACGATGCCATCCTGCTAGATCTAACTCCAATTGGATTACAAAGGTGACTTACTTAGTTAGGACTTTACTCAGATGAGTATTTTTTTAAATCAAAAATATCTCAAAAAGTAAAATTATGGTTTTTAGATATCAGTGATGCCTAGTTAAGAAAAATATGCGCTGGTTTTTGGGGAAAGACAAACTTGCTGTGGTAAAGATGTACCCATACTTAGGGAGAATTTTTACAAGCAATTGCTCCAGTAGTGATCACATTGACTAACGCAGAAGTAAGGCAATCTCTCAGGCTGCTGCAATTGGTAGACTCTATAAACATTGCGGGAAAAGACTTTTCGCACATGTTCTATCAGTTTATAAAATTAAAATTCCTCCCGCATTGAGTTACTACTGTAAATCAGTGGGATAATTTTGAGAAACTAGAGGGGCGTATTTGGCACCAAATGTGTAATCTGAGCCGCGCAGCCCTAATAGCAGCGATTCGGCTCTAATTTGGGCTACTTTCCACATATGTTTTCGCTATGGCTGCGTGCCTAAGATGGAGCAACGTACTACTGAAGAGTGTTGAGAACCCCTTACGGGCAGCACTGCATGAGGAAATCTTTTCCTCCCTGAAGGGAAAAAATTTCCTTGTTAGGAATTACGAGAAAGCTGTAAACTTGTTTGATTTTGAGAATAGTCGGATGGGCTCTCTTCCTAAACAAGTTTTAAAAACTCGAATTAAAAAAATAATTTATGAAGTCTCTCGCAAAAAAGAAACTGCACTGTGCGCAGCGCACTCCAATAATGACATTATAGTGAGGAGTAGTATTTATAAACAGCCCCAACCTTACATTATTTGGAATCTCCCCCATGGAGTGCGTAGAACCATCTTGATGCTACAGCTGAATTTCCTTCCCTTGCGAATAGTAACTGGAGCATAGGAGGGTCATCCTAGACAGGATAGACTTTGTCGCTTATGTGGTACCTGGGTGCAGGATCTAAACCATGTCTTGTTTGTCTGTCCCCTACTACAACCTTCACGAAGTCGCGTTTTAAGAACTTTGGGGCTCATTACGATGGCGGAATGATCGGCGGTGGCGATCGTTCCGCAATCAAATTGAGAATTACCCACCGCCATATTAGGATGGCGGTGGGTATCGCGGCGGACGCAAAGTCCGTCCGCCGCTTTTCCACCGGTGGCAATCGCTCCGATTGCCTGGCGGGCGGAGCAGGGCCACTAAAATGGTGGCGGTGCCTAGCAGGCACCGTCCGCCATATTAGGATGTGGGTTTTAGGAGGCCTTTTCATGGCGCCGAAGCCGCCATGGAAAGGCTGGCGGGATTGGCTTTGGGGGCCCGTTGCGGGCCCCACATGTGGGGGGGTGTCGCTGCACTGGGGGGTACCCATGGTACCCCCCTGCATTTCCATGCACCAAGTGGCAGGCACCGCGTGGTGCCTGCCACGTGGTGCAGGGAAATGCGGTGCAAGTACCTTTCACATTGCGGACGGTGCTGCAGCCAGCAGCACCGCCCGCAATGTTAAAGGCCCAGGATGCGCACACCAGTATGGCGGTCGCATCCTAATTGCAGTGGTGGGACCGCCGCATGTCTGGCAGGCGGTCCCAATCACCGCTACAGTGGCGGGCGGACTTTCGTAATCAGCCCCTTTGTTCCTAAAGTATAACATTGCTACAGCTGAGAGGGCCCGAAGTTGTCTATTGCCCCCCGAATCAGTTTGCTTCAAAATCTTCCGTTTTTTAAAACAATTTTTAAATATATTCTAGAGAAGGACTACGTTGCCTCACTTAGTTGAAGTTGGTTGCTTAGGTTTCTCTCTGGGCAATTCCTAATTAATCCTATAAGTACTATATCATTGGGTCATTTTTATCAGACAGTTGAAACTGTTAGAGTATGTAATGATATGACATCTCTCATACTGATTAGGTTATGGTTATACACCAAAGGGTTTATGAACTTGGTACTGTAGTTGCGATTTTGCTCTTCCATCTCCTCGTATGCTGCTATGAATACTGCCATGTACAACCAAATACCATTTAGTCAGAACTATTTTATCTGTTAGGCTTTGTGCATGTAAACTGAATATTAATCAGTACTTCCCAAGGTTTATTGAATCTGTTATCTTGCTCGAGCACTTGCACTTTTTGATATCTTTTATGCCTCTACTTATGGTGTACTGTATATAGCAATTTAGAACTTTTAAAATGTTTTGCATTTTATTCTTCGTTGAATCAAACAATTTTTTTCTTCTTTTTAGCATCCTCGTAATGTAGAGCCGAAGTAGTCTAAGAATCTTATGGTACCAGGGCCGGCTTTAGGGCAGTGCAACTGGTGCGGCCGCACTGGGCGCTGACTTATGGAGGGGGGCGCTGTGACCTCAGGGGGGCACTGTGTTTAGCAATATTTTATGATAGGAGAGATATGGAGCACTTTTGCAGGTGGTAATGAGAGAATCCGAGGAGGCGGTCATGGGACGGGGTGCCAAAAGTGATTGTCACACCGGGTGCCACCAGTGCAAAAGCCGGCCCTGTACGGCACAATTCGCTTTGCCCTGTCCTTGTTAGTCTTGTAATTGAAAAGACCCTGAAATTGATTTTGCGATCACATCCCACCTCCTTGTAATCTTAATGCAACTATGATTCTTGTATTATTTATGAAAACTGTATTCGCTGATGTTTTATGTCTTTTATCAGTTTGTTTTTAAGTGTTGATTGATTCGGTAAATTGGAGTTTGTTTGTATATGTTTTTATGTGGAACTTCTTGGAGATCCAAATCATAATAAAATAATTGAATTAAATTGAATTGAATTGACTCAAAAGGCTGGTATGAATAACTTGCCATTGTTGAATTTATCATAACTGGTACATAAAATAAGTTATGAAACTTTTCCTTCTGTAAGCCAAAATACAGTGTTGTGGAGGTCTCCCCTGATTGGTCAGTGCTAACAGGCTTAGTCAGGCTGCCTTGATTAGGTGATAAGTGGCTATCCAGGTGAGAGGCTATCTGCTGGACAGAGCTTAACAGCTACACAGGAATGCAAGAGCAGGGGAGGGGTCATAAAGCATGAGGCTTCAAAGGAGATCAAGACAGGCAGGGAATGGTAGACCTACCTGCCACCACCCCTGTGCCCTCAGCCAGATAGCTGGCTTAAGCTCCTAAGAAAGGAATTTGCAGATGTTAGGGGGAGGAGAGCTGTGGAAATGAGCCAAGCCGGGAGTTGGTTTAGTTAGCTGTTACTGCTCTGCTGAAATTTCAGCCATCATGGATTTTGGTAGAATGGTGCTTTCTGGGACAGGAATATGCAACACTTTAGAGGAAGTGGTCATGTGCCTGGGTGGCAGCTTGTATCCCATTGGTCAGTGGGCCCCTCTCTTGATGCCCAGAAGCTGAGAATTATTATGTGAGAGGTGCATAGCCTCTCAGTTCTGCAGTCGGAAACTACAAGGAAAAGAAGGACTTCCCTGCTGGAATATGAATTTGCACCCAAAAGGCCTGGACTCTGAATGACTGTGCCTGTTGCACAATTTGGTACTAGAGCGCTGGGAACTGTGCCTTGCTTCAAGAAGGATTAAGGAGTGGACTGCCTCAAGCTACAGGTTAACAGAGCCCACCTGAATCATCTCCACCAATAGTCCCCATCCTGGAGTGTGTGCAGTGGACTTTTAAGGATTTGGCAAGGTGCATTGTGGGAATTGTGATACAGGTTTCTCAGAGACCATCCAGGAGATTCCAGACCTTTGGATTCATGTTTTGGGCAATTTGAACCTATAAGGAAACTGTCAGGAGGGAGATCCTGAAGTTTGGAGAAGCTTGGAGAAGTTTGGAGAAGTTTTTTGGGCAAGCTGCATGGAAACCGGCGTGAGGCCACGCGAAGCCAAGCAACATCTCACAAACCCTCACCACACAGCTTCTCAGTTCTGATGCCAGACAATGCGAGGCCTGGCAAAGAGATGCCATGCCAGATACAAGGTACTTGTTCAGTGGGACATACGTTGTTCCTGTAGCCAGCCTGCGCTCCATCATGGGCGGCCTCAAACATTGACTTTGTCCTGGTCAAGCACGACCAGATGTCCCAATTCGGCACTATTGGTTTTTAAGCACTATAAAGTGGTTAATTTAAAAAAATTCATATCTCCAGTTCCCTACATTGGATTTTAGTTGCTTCGGTGTCTATTTGTTCATAAACAATATTTCCTAATTTTATAAATTGGTGTGGGATTTTTATTGTGTGTTGGTCCTTACTTATTTGATGTATTAGTGTTTTTAAATGCTTACACTCCTGTCTCCTAAGTTAGGCCTGACTGCTCATTGTCATCTACCAAGGATTGAGCAAGAGGCTAATTTACTGAGACCTTTACTGGACCCTATACCATGTTAGTGGCCTTATTACTAGTGATAGGTGCATACTTACCCCTACCAATAATTCACTTTCCAACATTTATCTACAAGATTACTTGTCAAATTGACTGTGCTAAAGAAGTCCCAATTGTCACGGGACCAAACACATAGGCTGACTACATTTTAATCATTTGTTATGTGGAAGAAACAGAAAATTAAAATTAATAAAGGGGTGCTCTGAAACATTATATTTTTCAGTATAGAAGTGATTGGTGGCAATTGAGTATGGAATTAGGGGATAAGCAGAGGGTTGATGCAATATTTAACTGCTTGTAAAAATATTTTTCATCCACAGGAGACATTGATGGTGGTTTTAAGGACAGTGTCTTTGAAAGAAGTATTAAGCAGAGAGTTTTGATAAGAAATAGTTGTTCGTGGTCTTGTGCCCATCTACATTTCTTTTCTTCTCTGCTTGTTTTGGTGGGCTCTTGGGGGTACTACTGTGATGAGATCAAGGGTCTGTGGCGGGGAGCTTTGGTAGGTCCAGGGACACTCCTCATTGCTCAGGAGTGCTTATGATTGGATAGTTTTAAAGATATTGGTGGTGGGAACAAAGATTGAGAATGCTTTGTCTGATTGAGCTAGTCTAGATTGAAACACAGGCCTTCTGGCCACAAAGCCCGGTGTACGTGTTACCTTGTTGAGCATGTATTTCTCCAGCAATTTTGTAAATTGCTGGTTTTGACAGTGGTGGTGACTTTAGGCTGTGCTGATTGGGGCAGTGGATCTGAATCAGGGTGAAGACCAGCCAGTCACATGACCCTAGAGCTGCAGTAACTTGCTGTGTGCTTGTTCTTCAGTGGAGCTTATGTGTGAGTGAACGTGAAGTGGTTGATGGTGACAACAAAAATTTGGAGTGTGCTGACTTGTGGATGTGGGGGAAGTTGCTGCGCTGCATTGTTTAAAAGGGAGAGAGAAAAACTACAATATATTTCCAAAGATATGGCACAGTCTTACTCTCTTCTAGCACAGGCGCACTTGTGGCTGCTTAGTGCCAATGCAGGCACCCTTGCTCCACAACGCAAGGGTGCCCCATTGAAGTATTCTTAGAGGCTTATTTCTCTTGGTATGTGTGCTGCAGAATGTAGCACACATGCAAAGGGCAAGTAATGAGGAAAAATAAAGATTTTTCTCCTCGTTATGCCAGCCTCGGTTAGGCGCAGCATTTTGTCACAAACTCAAGTTTACTGACTTTAGTAAACATGGGTTTGATGCAACATACATGGGTGGATGCACAGGAATGCCCATGTTTAACCCATATGACCCATCTCTGAAGCAAGGTAACGCAAGCAGCGCTATGTGCTGTGTTACTTCTTTTTTTTTTACAAAGTCATGCAAAGCCATACAAATTGGGCTTTGCGTGGCTTGGTAAATCCCCTATAAATATTTGTGCCAAATAAGTGAGGCAACCTGACGCAAAAGCTTAGTAAATCTGGGCCTTTGTATGGATCAGAGTTCAGGCCTGCTCAGGAGCCGGAGTAACTTCTGGGGTGATTCTTTCTTAGTTCTGCTGTCATGTCCTTTAGGATAGTCCTGTCATGTATACCCCATTTTACATACATTGTCCCATCCACACGACAATAACGATTCTAAACAGGTGACCTTTTACCTAGTAGCTTGCTCCTGTCTCTTCAACACCAGGCTCTCTGTATTCTATCATAATCCCTGTACCTGATGTACATAAACATGTCCTCAGGCACGGTATAATTATTCTGTATAAGGGTCACCACTTTTTTCATCCTTGGCCAACAGCCAGCTGTGCATGATCACATTTGTTTTGAAAAACATTCATGATTGTTTCCAAAACATTTATGGTTGTTTTCAAAACATATTTATTCTAGAAGAAACCCTGGAGTGACCACTCTAGTATAAAAGACCCTCACTCCCCCCTAGAAATTAGAGAAGAATTCCTTTCAAGCTGACACAGGGTCCTGCATGCAGAATCTTCGACACACAGCGGTCTGACATCCCTTGCGGGGTGTCATCCTCGAAGCAGAGACGGGGTCCTTCTTTCTCAACCATCAGGTGAGGGGGCTGGTTCTTTCCTAGGGGTTTCTTTGCTACATACATGCATATACATGCTACCCATACAAATCTAGGCTAGGTACATTTAGGCAAATTACTTAGGGCGCACATTTTAGGAATATGCAAGTGCTACTGTTTTTATCTGAACTTCTTATGTTCATCTTATTAGCACTATGGTAGAAATGTATCTACTATTTACTACACTGGTACTAGCAATCTCTTTCGTATGCTTCTGTCTACTGTTTGTCGCAGCACATATGTTTTACACAAGTCTGTCACAGGACCAATAAATACTTATCGAAACGTCCTAATTGCCATCCTGTGTATTTTCTGAGAGAAAGCAAGCATGAGTGTCTGAGCGAAACGTACTGTACTGTTTTCCACGATCCCTGAGGAATCAGGGTTGTCATGTTCAGTGGTTGCCTGAAACTACCTACACTACTGTAAGATACAGGGGAGTGGTAGTGGCACTGTAGATCTAGCTGGTCTAACGGCTGACATATCCTTTGGAGGTGTCCGGAAGCGGTTGGGACACCAAGCCCTCAGTTTAGGTCATCCACAACGCCCAGGTCCTGGGGATTCCTAGGGACTACACGACACTGCTTTTTCTTTTATTGAAAACTTCTTGCAACACTGGGATAGAAAGTATTTCCTTTTGTCTCATGAAGTTACTGATGGTATGTGATACCACATCAACCTAAATGCAACCTAATTACAAAACGTCTTTCTTCAGATTGTTTGCTATTAACAAAAACACATTTTCTAACTTTATTAAAGAAATGCTATCACAGTGTTGCCTCCTGTGATCGGGCTTTGTAAATCCATTTGCTATCACCCTGGTTACCTGAGTTGGATGATATGTTTTCTTCTAAAGTAATAAGCAAAACTTGACAATCCAATCCAAATTTCCCTGTGTGATTTCCCAAGCTGCTGCTGTGAGTACAGAAGCTATTGTGGAGCGAGCTTTGCAAACGAATCCCTGCACAAGACTGGGGGCTCAATTTCCACTCATACAGTAAAACAGTGCAACTCTGTTGAGGAACAAGTGCCACCCACTGTCATGTAGCATAATATTCTGTGCCATTGAATGCCAGAATTGACCTGCACAAGGATCTAGTTGTCACATCAGCCGCACTCCAAAATGTTTGTTCTCTCAGAGAAGCCGTTGCTTGAGGCCCACAGCATATGCTAAATATAACATAAAGAAAGCATCGATTATTAGGGAAATAGCTCGTCAAGGTTAGGAAATGTACAGTGAGATCAAAATAAACTACTCTGTATTTCACATAGAACAAACCCCATTGCAATCACTCTAATAGATAATTCATAATGTTATTTTAACTGATGAATAGACCCACAGAACAGTCAGCAGAATGAACTCTCTCGAAGACATTTCTAAAAGGACATTTGCCCAAGAAGAAAGACATCTGCGCAGTGAGTCATCTGCAGGCATATTGAAAAGCAAATTTAAAAAGGCAGAGCATGATTGTCAAGAGAACTTCAAGGAACGAGTTGACTCTGATTCCAGAAACAGCAGGCACGATGCCCAAAACTTTCTTGGAGCACTAAAAGTTTAAAGTAATACATTTTTTCTGCAAGTTCCAAAAGGTTACTCTATTATTGGCAAGCTTTGCTTAGAAAATCATTCCAACATTACTGTTTTCAATATATTTTGCAATCTTCTTGGGAAATAGGATTCAGTGGATTCTTGCTCAATCTGTACTACTGTACACTTCCTCTAAAGGCTAATGTATCTGATGCTGTGATTTTTCTCCAGAATACAATGATCAATAATTGAACGTAAGCAAGTATTATATCTTTATTTAAACAAAATTCGATTACTTACTTTTATTTTATGTTATATAGCTTTCATATCTCTACAAGGCAATAAAACCACACATACAATTATGTATCTGTCTACTTTAATACTCATTTTAATCATTCATGCAAAAATCTATTTCAATCTTATACCATAAAGTTGTCTTGAATTACAACATTTAGAAACAATATCATTCGAATCTCCGAATAAAAACCTTAGTTTATCTTGATCATCATGGGCACTTAATGCAAACAGTTCTTTTATGAACGTATCGCTCAGATCAGCAATTATCGGACAATGTCGAGTTACTGTGCTATGCTATCGATTCTGGGGTTCATGGGACCTGGAACCTGCTGGGACCCAGTGATGGATCGCCCTCTCCCAAAAGGTTGCAGGCGTCACGTTGACAGCAAGGCAAGACGCTGAGCAGGCCTTAGGGTACTTTAGTAGGAAAAGACTCTATATGTTCCACCCCTTGATTTTTGCCAAACAGAGATGATGGAACAGAAGGGGGCTTAAGTCTCTTTATTTACTATGAGGACATAGAGGGGCATATTCTCAAGGATGTATCGCCGAGTTATCGGCACTTTATCACAGCCAAAGTCGCAATAAATTTACCGCCCCATTCACAAGCTGGTGCAAACAGCCGACACCACCAGTTTACCTGCGATAGCAGCCGCAAAAAACATTGACACGGATGACCCCGGCAACTATCGCTAATGAGATGCAGAGTAGGCGTTCCCGTGCAAAAAGCCGCGACAACACCACACCTCAACATTCTCAAAGACCAGCCAGATCGGCGATGAGAACACAAAACATGCGATAAGGCGCGTTAGCTGCAGGAAATTAACACCTGCTCTGACCTTGTGCAAAGTCGGACTACAACCTGCACCATCAAAGGGAGCACAGCCCAGAGCCACACCTGAAGAACAACAGATGCCATGGAGCCAACGATCATGCAGCTCGGACACCCAAGAGGGCCACAACACCCACCGCCACCCACCCCCGTAACAACCCCCACCCCGGGCCCCACCCCGGGCACCCCCACCTCCCCGGACCAAGAGATTGCACATCAACGTCACGAAATCATGAACAAAATCATTCGCCTGATTCCGCAGAATCACAACAACTAACAGTCATGTGAGTACAGAAAAAGCAGAATCAATCATTCACCATTGAGAGTTCAAACAAAATATCACAATCAAATTTCACACCAAACAACTATTTGGAAGAGTCATGTCGGGTCATCCCTGGACAATCTGTATGTGACAGCCTGCAAGACAATATCCCAGATAAGAAGGTGTGTCAGGCACTCATCAAAGGACAGAGAGGGAGAGAAAGAGAGAGAGAGAGAGACTGAACAAGGAGCGCAAGGACAATCGGGCCCTTGGCACATACATGCAAACTGTTGCGAGTGTCTCGCAATTGGTGCACCCAAAATCTAAGGCCTGGCAACAATTTCAGCGCAAAGGCCACATCACATTTCAGAAATGCAAGCAGTAGTCAGACTAAAATCAGGCATGAAAGCTCCTTTGTCTCAATACACAAGGCGGAAGGACATCCGAACCTCCGACCTTGGTCTCCAATGCGCCCGGCACCCCCTGAGTGAGATACCATGCCAGACTCTGGCGACTCCCACACCACGAACTGCGCTAATGAAAGAGCAACGTGTCCACACCCCACACACACTTGTCCCTGCTCAAGCTACACCTGCATGGCATGCCCCCAACACATCGGTAAAAAAGACAACCCATACGTCCAAACGTTGAACACACATACGACTCATTACTCCGAGCTGTGGCATATCGTCCACAGAACTGCCGCCGGTCTGAGGAGTGCCAGTGGTACGAGACCAACAAACGCAATGGCAGGCAATCCCGGGCACATGCACAACCCCAGTCACGTGGAACTGTACCGTGCACGAATGCTGCATCTGTTGGGAGCTCTGCCAATGGCAGTTTTGCGAATCAGTTACCGTCTGAGTTTCCGGCTTGCGTACATCACAAGCGTCCAGCCATGGTTCCACTGTCAATCATGCACATTCGAGTGGCCCATGGAGGTCTGCCTGTCCAACACAACGGTAGCTGAACTGGATTACGACTTGTGTGTGCGCCCGCTGTTGGCCCACGAACAGGAGATCAACCGGGATACCCGAGCATGGGATGCCTTGATATGTGGTGTCTGTGCCGGCAGCAGTGGATGGGAGATTGCACAAGTCATCGTGTGCAGTGACCACATCGAGGCGCTCCCCTATTGGGCTGTGTTGCGGATTGGTGAAACTGCGTGGTTGGAGCACATCTGTCCGGACCAGTTAATGGATTGGCTCTCCCTCGTGTTCCTTGAATTCGAGAATGACGTACTTCTGGAACTGATTGCCTATGAAGCAGCGCTCGCATTCATGGACGAGTAACTACCTTCCTGCAGCCACAACTGATTGACACCCAGAGCACAGGTCCCAACACCGTGTTGCATCGTGGAGGAATGGTCCCGTAAGCCAGTACAACAGTGGACATGTCTGCATTCGCTCGGACTCAGAATTCATGTGCGTGCACCTACGCGTATTGTCACACACCTGTGCAAGGTGCTGCAGCCCCATGGGCGGAGCTGCACAGCGTCGTTTGGCAAAGTTCCTAATTCTGACATACTGCTGGAGGGAGACTACACACATGGCAATGTAGCACGACATGTGACCTTGTTGGTCCCTTTCACCTGCTCACTGTCAGCAGTGCACACAGTCGGCACAGTACGGTGGTACAGCTCCATGCAGATCCCATGGGCTGTGAGTCGTGTCCCCTGACACGGGGCAATGAGCAGACGCCAAACATCACATGACTCGACCAGCAAGGCAAGGTGGGCTCAGACCGTTGCCAACCGTAAGGATATGTGTTCATTTTTGCCACCCCATTCCTTGCACCTCGACACATTCCCATTCTGCCTGTAAGTGTCTTAAGCATTTGTCTGCCTGCTGTGGCCCATCACTTGCCCGTACTGACACGCACATGCTAATAAAGTCTATGCAACTTCACCAGTGTACAACTGTGATGAGTGTTGATTAGTATGACAAATCGTGTGCCTCAATGAGCATTGTCCGTACACAGGGAGGGACAGACTGCCTCTGGTACATAGGTGGTGGATCCCTATTGGCAGCTCCACCTCTGTGAGCCAGACATTGTGTTTGGGATAGTTGCTGGTAGACCTGTGCTCTTACGTGTCTTCAGCAATGTGAGTATGGTGTCCAACTTCTTGCCATGTGGATCAATATGATCCATTCAAACAGACTGTGTCCACACTGATGTGTGTGAGTACATCATGCGAAGAGATGTTCTGTAGCCACATGCGATGGGGGACACTACTTCAGGCGGGCTATCGATTCTGACATTTACACACACAGCCCTATATGATACATGGACATGGGGCTACTTTGGGGGATGCGAGATTGTTGTTCATGTGCAATGAGGCCACAGCTAGTTCACACCTTCACATTCAACTAATTGGCCATGTGGGTCAGGCTCAAACATGCGCATTGATGACATTTACCAGGGTGTACCTTTTAGTGCAATTAACATCCCTATATTCCTCCGTACTTGTACACGTGAGTGAACATAGACATGACACATCTGTGTGACTTGGAATGTTTATTCACATTCTGGGGAGTCTCGGAGCTGGAGGGGTACATGGACAGTTCAAGCCCACATTAAGTGGTTGCCCATTGGTGGGCCAACCAGAGTCCTTGGGGGAATGCAAAGTTAATCTGAAGAGGAAGAGTACAGTCCTCAGCCGGATTGCTGTGTCATTGGTACAAGAGCAGATATGGCAGTCCATGTCGGGGTCCAGGTGAATGTCGCAGAGTGTTCCAGGGGACAGTGGGAGGTGTTGTTCCAGGGCATGATGCATACGGCTGAACCATGCAGGGACAGGCCATGTGGCGGGTACGGATGCTACTGCCTCCTTCCTCACACATCATTACCCTCCACATCTTACTCCTCTGAGACATCTTCTGTGTCCGGTGTGTCAGGTGTGTGTGGTGGTGTTATGGCTGCATCACTGTGGGCCACTGACACATCAGGGTGTGGAGGTGTAATGGCCGCATCACTGTATGCCAATGACACATCAGGGGGTGGAGATGTGTGTGTCGAAGTTCCTGCAGCAGTCATCTGGTACAGGCTCTGTGGCAGCAATGGCAAGATGAGGATCTGCAAGGCCTGGAAGATCCCAGATACATGTCGCTGGTGTTCAGCCTTGGCAGCCCTACTTCCAGCCTGCATCCGCTCCATGGTCTCCATTGTCCTCATCATCTGTGCCAACTCTGTGCTGTCATCGCTGGAGCCTGTCTGACTAGACAGTTCTTGTATCCGAGTAATGGCCCCAGCGAGGTCAGCCAGGGATTGTCGGTGAGCATGGTGCAGACAGGGGGTGTCCGTTAGGGACTGTACATGGTCCCTGATGGGTCTCAGACACCCACGTATGGCATCGAGTTTGGCTGCCACGAGGTCAAAACCCACCCGCAGCATATCAGCCAACTCCTCCTGGCACGATAACACACGGCGTTGGAATTCCATGTTTTGGTCGTGTGGGTCCTGTGGGCCAGCCGTGGTGGTGTGTGCTTCCTGCTCTGTGGTCTGTGCAGGGTGTGGGCTCACCGCAATGCAGCTGGGCTGCCCTGCTCCTGGGGATGGGGTGCGGAGGCTGTCCACGAGCCGTTGGAGAGTGTCTGGGCAAATGTGCAGGGTGTCCTCTTCATCATCACTGTAGAGATGTGTGGTCTGCTCTGCAGGAGGTGTTGATTGTCCCTCTGCAATGTAACGGGGAGATGCAGGTTAACAGTGTGTTCCATGTATGTTCACGCATTGTACATGTTTACATACAGACTGCATGACAATGTACATTGTGACTGTTTTGGAGGAACTGGCTATTTGATGGGAGACAGTGGACATTTCGACTACATGACGGATGTGAGGTTGTACTCGTACATTATCATCTCACAGTGTCATGCAATGCCAGATGTGATTGGCCATTTTCTACGCACGAGCGGCACCATTTGTGTCCTCTGTCCTGTTGTGTAAGTGTTGCGGTTTGTACCACATTGTCGTCAATGTTGATGTGCTGTGTTTGCTATGTGTGTGTGCTGCATTGTTGGCGAGTCGGCCCTGCAGCTCTGATTTGGCGGCCCCTCATCCCTTTGAGTCGGTGTGCCTTTGACTTGTGTGCTTTTCGGGTGCTGTGATGTTTGCGACTTGGGTCATTTGTGCTCTTGGACATATTTTGTACTCTTGTGCATTGTTTGTCTGCAGATGTGTTTTTGACGTCATGGGTTGTAGGTGCACGTGGATGTGTCAGAGTGTGACCTGCTCCTTTTCGGATGTGGTCCACATTCAGCCACCTCAAAGTCGTCTCGTGCACCATGTCATGTATTGTGACTGCAGCCATGCTATCTGTCATGCAGTGTCACTTGCATAGTCCGTGTGGCTCACAGAGCCGCTGCTTTTCTGGATTCAGCACATGTGCATGGGTAGGTTGTGGCATTGGTGATATGGAGGGGGGCCCCTTTGTGCACATAGTGGACGGGGGCCTACTTGGTGTTTCTATGTGTGCTGCAGTGTGCCAAGGGTATCAGGGACATGTTCCACACTCATTGTGGGTGTGCAGTGTGCTGCACATGTTTGTGCATGTGTGCCATTGTGCCCATCTCCCTCCGCCCCCCCAGGCCCTGGTCGTTACTCACCCTGTTGCTGTTGAGTCAGGTCATATCGAGCTGTGTCCAGTCCACCAACTCCTTGCACCGTCTCCACACTGATGACTGTGGCCACCATTTCCTCCAGCTCATCCAGCTCCTCCTGTGGCGCAGGAGTCCCACCTCCAGTCGCCTTTGCTGCCTTCCTGTTGGCAGCGAGTTTCTCCTTGGTTTGGCTGTGCAGTTCATGCCAGCGCCTCTTGACCTCCTCCATTGACCTCCTCGACACTCCAACTGCATTCACGTTGTTGACGATGGACTGCCATATTTCCATTTGTGTTGCCCATGATGTAGTGGAGGTGAACAGTTGTTGGTAGTGTTCTATCACCTCCGTGACGATGATCCGGTCTTCCTGCAGACTGAACCCCATCTTCCTCTTCCTCTTCTCCTTGCCCTTCCCCGAGCACGGGGTTCCTGGCTGGTCCTCCGTGGGGCTTGTGGGGTTCGGGTTGTCCTCTGCACTCGGTCCAGGTGCATCCATGGTGCTACGCAGTTTGATTTGGTTTTGGTGTGTTCTTTTTTTTTCCTTTTATAGTGCATTTGCCCGCATGACGTGTGGGAATTGCAGGCCTGTGGCTGGTTTTCGCTGATTTTTGTATCGCTCTTGGCCTCATCGCTGCTTTTTTTGCGTTCGTGTTTCGCATTTTTGCGGTGTCGCGTTGACTTCACCGCGGACATTTGACGCGTTATCGTGAGCCTATCGCATGGTGCCGCCAGCTTGGGAATGCCGCGTTACTACGGTGTTATTTTCCCACGATAGACTGCGATGTGGAGAGTTGCGTTAAGCTACTTTTGCGGTAGTTATCACACGTTCTTGAGAATATCCCCCAGAGTGTTTTCAGCTAAGAAAGCATCCAAACTGGGGTGGTGTGGTGAGCAAAAGAATGATGGATTAAACCCAGATCTTTGTGACTGGGGGTGAATGTTTGCGTTGTCCAGCATTCCGTCCATCAATTGTTTCTTTTGCATATGTCGCCCTAAGTGAGAAGGGTATGCCCAGACGTGGGTCCTGTGCTCACTACACCACTGGATTCAAGCTAGCCTGGCTGATGAAGGGTGATGCCCTGAAACCGGTCCCAGGATGCTTGTTTCCGGTCCAGGGAGGAACTGGCTTGGCAGTTCGGGCTGGACTGTTCCCACAAGGAACAGAGTCAAGACTGATTTGCATATGGCTGGGTCCAAACTGGGGTGGTGTGGTGAGCAAAATAATGATTTAACCCAGATCTTTGTGACTGGGCTTGAATGTTTGCATTGTCCAGCATTCTGTCCATCAATTGTTTCTTTTGCATGTGTTTATATTTCTCGCCTAGATAGCCAGCTAAATAACTATATTATTAACATTACAAACATAACACATGAGTTAACTGAATTAGAAGAGACAGGTGCCTGGGAAGGATTTGGATCAGTCTTCTGATCAATGAGTAACGGATTTGCAAAAATAGGTCAATGGCTAGGTACTGTAAGCGGAGGTGTTTTGAAGTTGCTGTTAACTCCAATTTTTGTTATATTAATCGGTTTCGCATGTGTGCTTATTTTCTTGAAATGCTGCAAAGGAATTTCATCATCAAAAGTAATGATTTGTGGGTATAAGAAGATCTCAGTAACAAGAGGAAGAAAACATTAAAGACTTGTTGTCAAACTCGAGGAGATGCAAGGCGATCTTTAAGATAACATTAAATATCTTGAAGAGACCAAACAGCAGAATCTAAAGTTAAGCAATGATGTACTGTAATAAAGAATTAAAGTGATGATGAAATCATTGGGGGGGAGTGTGAGTGCAAATCTATTACTAATAAAATAACACGCTATGTTTAAATTGCTGCTAATGCTGGACCATGTTTACACCAGCTTCCATCTTGTTTTAATGTCATCATATGTCATGTGATTTTATTGTTGATTCCTTCTCTAAAATAAACCTTAATACTTTTACTGAAGTCAGAAGAAAACATTCTTAGAGAAAGCTTCCTGAATGTACCAAGTCACGGACAAACTCTGCTCATACTAGTACTGTTAACAAACACCAACTGTATAAGCAAGACTGTGAGAACGATCGAACTATAGTGTGTTGATGGTGGGAAAATCACCTAATGTATTCTATGAAGAAATTTTTCCTTTAGATTGTTTCCTAGTTTATTAAACTTTCTGAATCATGTGTTCCCACCGAATGTATGAACCCCATTGTCCAAAGCCCTTTATCGGAGTGTGCATATCTTTCACAAGGGATACTCCTTACCCCCATTCTTAGAAGGCAAATCTATGCAAGATTGTTTACTGAACTTATGATTTATATGCTATGCTTCTAATTAACTGATGGCACATTTTGTAGTTTGACTTTAATAATTACATAAAGCATTAAAAAGAACTAATGTCTGTCATTCTTATGAGAAAGTTTCAGAAATGTTTTGTAGGCACTTGTTAATTTAAAAGTGGCAGTTTCAATTGGGTAGCACCAAAGTCCGAGCTAAAGGGACTACACCGCTCCAAAGGGTTCTTTCTTACCGACGGATTTTGGAAGGATAAAAAGCACTACCACTAATGCAAAATGACTGTAATGTGTTTCCAGGACATGCTTGGAATTATCAGTACTAGATTCTTATGAAGGAAAGTTTTGCATTCTTCAGTGCATCACATAGCTTCAGGGAGTCTGCCGACGGCCATGTCTAACGCCCCTTGCACTCCTATCCCTTGTTCCTTCTTTCAGGGTTGCATTGGTCTTGTTTTTGCACTTGCTTTTTCCTTTTTTTAAATTGCTTATTTTCTCTCTTATATTGTTTGCCTTTACTTTTAGAGTTTTATGCATTGTGCTTTTTCATCTTTCATGTAAAATCTTTATAAGTTGGCTTCTTTTCTTCTTAGTTGTTGTATACCCCTGCCTAGCATCTCCTTTCTGTCCTTTAAACACTTTGGAGGACTTTGCGGAGGTGTCTGGGGAGGTCACCCATAACAACCTTGCTCCAGACTCCAGGGTAAGGTAAGAGAGGTGCCACCTACCAATAATGAATTGCAACACTAGAGATTGTTAGTATCTAACAATACTACTACTAAAGTGGCACAAATGAAGGATTTATTTGCTGCTGTATACAGCCCTGCCATGTCAAATCAAATTGAATCAAAAGGGATTTGTAAAGCTCGTGCCTACTCAACAGAGTGTCCTAGCGTCACAGGTTTGTTAACCTCTGGTCTCACCGGAAAGGGATAAATCTAAAAGGCATCATTAAAAAGCAATGTTTTCCTGCTTTGTTTAAAAGAACTTGCATCCTGAGTGGCACGAAGGTACAGGGGAAGAACATTCCAGCTTATGGCAGCTAGCACAGAGAAGGAAGTGCCTCCCCATCTCTTCCTCTTCATCTTAGGCACTACTGCTAGCAATGCATCAGCCGACCATACAGTTCTGGATGAATGATAATGAGGAAGTCGCTTGGTCAGATATTTAGGGCCTAGTCTATAGCAGGCTCTATTGGCTGGCACCAGTCCCTTAAACTTCAGTCTTGCCTGGATGGGAGGGCAATGTAATTACTTGAGACGGACCTGAACAGAGATGTTCCTCTGGATGTTCCACATGAGCCGCGCTGCAGTTGTTTCCACCAGCTGGAGTATCTTAAGTAGGTACTACGGGAGACCCCAGTAAAATGCATTGGCATAAACTAGCTGAGATGTTATGAGGGCATGGAATACCATCTTCTGGCAAGGGTTGGAAGAAGGAATAAAAACTTCCTCAAGAACCAGAGAAGGCCAAAACAGGTCCCAACTATGCTCTCCACCTGTGATTTAAAGGACAGGTTGTTGTCAAACTTCACTCCAAGGTTCTTAACCACTGTAGTGGGAGTCGGAAGAGATGAGCAGAACTAGGCAAAACCTGCCCACCCCACAAAGGGTGGGATCCAAAAACCAGTACCTCTTTCTTACTCATATTGCACTGGAGGTTACTACTCCGGCACGGTGTACAGACAGAATATCGAGTTGTTTATTTCGAACTACAACAATATCGAGTTTGAAATATCGAGGTACAAGAATATCGACAGCAAGTATATCGTAGTACAGAATATCGACAGTGAGGTAAGAAATATCGTTTTTTTTAATATCGAAGACAGTAATATCGTTTGTAAAAATATCGTTGTTAATAATATCGATATTTATATTAGTGTTCTGTATTTTAATATGTGTGTTAAAAGTATTTAATGTAATTTTTTGGCATAAGTGTACTTTTTTTTTTAATGTATGTGTTAAATTTTTAGCAGTAATTACTTTTATAAAAATTAATTTTTGCGTATTTTAGTTCTGTAGCGGGTTGTGGGTTTATAGGGGAATAGGGTGGGAAGTAATTTAATTATAAAAAAATTATTATTAATTTTTATTTATTATTATTTATAATTAATTTATTATGAATTAATTATTAATTGGTTATTCATTAATATTAATTAATTAATTAATTAATTAATAATTATATTAATTGTGTTATTTTTTTGGGAGCGGTTGTGGGTTTATAGGGGAATAGGGTGGGAAGTAATTTAATTATAAAAAAAGTATTATTATTTATTATTATTTACAATTAATTTATTGTTATCTAATTATTAATTAGTTATTAATTAATATTAATTAATTAATAGCTAATTATATTAATTGTGTTATTTTTTAGGAGCGGGTTGTGGGTTTATAGGGGAATAGGGTGGGAAGTAATTTAAATATAAAAAAGCTAAATATTAATTTTTATTTTATTTATTTTTATTTATATAATTAATTTATTATTAATTAAGTATTAATTGGTTATTAATTTTTATTAATTACCTCATTGATAATTATATTAATTGTGTTTTTTTAGGAGCGGGTTGTGGTTTTATAGGGGAATAGGGTGGGAAGTAATTTAATTATAATAGAGTAATTATTAATATTTATTTATTAGTATTTATAATTAATTTATTATTAATTAAATATTAATTGGTTATTTAATTATAATAATTATTTAATTGATAAGTATGTTAATTTTAACCCTCTGCTATCCAACACTTTCCCTACTGTTGCACTCACTGGAGTGGGAATAGTCATTTTTACCCCTCCGCTATCCAACAATTTTCCTACTGATGCACTCTCTGGAGGGGGAATAGTCATTTTTACCCCTACGCTATCCAACTCTTTCCCTACTCTTGCACTCTGTGGAGTGGGAATAGTAATTTGTACATCTCCGCTATCCAATACTTTCCATACTGTTGCACTCACTGGAGTGGAAATAGTAATTTCTTCCCCTCCGCTATCCAAAACCTTCCCTACTGTTGCACTCACTGGAGTGGGAATAGTAATTTATACCCCTCCGCTATCCAACACTTTCCTTACTGTTGCACTCACTGGAGTGGGAATAGTAATTTTTTCCCCTCTGCAATCCAACACTTTCCCTACTGTTGCACTCACTGGAGTGGGAATAGTAATTTTTACCCCTCCGCAATCCAACACTTTCCCTACTGTTGCACTCACTGGAGTGGGAATAGTAATTTTTACCCCTCCGCTATCCAACAGTTTTCCTACTGTTGCACTCTCTGGAGTGGGAATAGTAATCTTTACCCCTACGCTATCCAACTCTTTCCCTACTCTTGCACTCTGTGGAGTGGGAATAGTAATTTGTACATCTCCGCTATCCAATACTTTCCCTACTGTTGCACTCACTGGAGTGGGAATAGTAATTTCTTCCCCTCCGCTATCCAAAACCTTCCCTACTGTTGCACTCACTGAAGTGGGAATAGTAATTTATACCCCTCCGCTATCCAACACTTTTCCTACTGTTGTACTCACTGGAGTGGGAATAGTAATTTTTTCCCCTCTGCAATCCAACACTTTCCCTACTGTTGCACTCACTGGAGTGGGAATAGTAATTTTTAACCCTCCGCTATCCAACACTTTCCCTACTGTTGCACTCTCTGGAGTGGGAATAGTAATTTTTACCCCTACGCTATCCAACTCTTTTCCTACTCTTGCACTCACTGGAGTGGGAATAGTAATTTTTTCTCCTCCGCTATACAAAACTTTCCCTACTGTTGCACTCACTGGAGTGGGAATAGTAATTTTTACCCCTCTGCTATCCAACACTTTCCCTCCTGTTGCACTCTCTGGAGTGGGAATAGTAACTATTTCCCCTCCGCAATCCAACACTTTCCCTACTGTTGCACTCTCAGGAGTGGGAATAGTAATTTTTACCCCTAAGCTATCCAACACTTTCCCTACTGTTGCACTCTCTGGAGTTGGAATAGTAATTTTTATACCTTCGCTATCCAACACTTTCCCTACTGTTGCACTCACTGGAGTGGGGATAGTAATTTTTACCCCTACGCTATCCAACACTTTCCATACTGTTGCAGTCTCTGGAGTGGGAATAGTAATTTTTACCCTTACGCTATCCAACACTTTCCCTACTGTTGCACTCAGTGGAGTGGGAATAGTAATTTTAACCCCTCTGCTATCCAACACTTTCCCTACTGTTGCACTCTCTGGAGTGGGAATAGTAATTTAATCCCCTCCGCTATCCAATATTTTCTCTACTGTTTTAGTTAATGTAGAGTAAAATGTATTTTAAAAGATTTTTAAAAAATAATATTTTAATTTGTTATATATGTTTTTTGTTTTTAATTTATATTATTGGTGTATGTATATATATATATATGTATTTATAATTTTTTATGTTTTTTAACAATTTATAAGTTATTAAAATAATTATTTATAAATATATTTTTGAATTATATGTATTATTTACTTTATTTTACAATTTTTTTTAACATTAAAAAAACGATATTTTTAACAACGATATTTTTAACAACGATATTTTATTTTTGATATTTTTGTACTTACCATTATGTATATAGGACTTCGATATTCTGGACATCGATATTTTTGCGACGATATTTTTGTACCTCGATATTCTGACTGTCGATATTCTGTCAGTGATCGCTCCGGCACATCCACTGGACCACCGCTGATAGACACGCTTCAAATCCACTTTGGGCACTAGAGATGTTCCTGTCCCAAGTTAGAATTATCTGCGTGTCACCAGTGTAAGAGATGACCTGCACTCCAAAGGATTCCACCAGGGTTGCCAAGGGAGACATATAGACATTAAACAATGTAGAGCTCAGGGCAGAGCCCTGGGGAACACTGAGCTCAATGGATTTAGAGTTAGATGCAAATGGCGGCATCCACACTGACTGACATCTGTTTGATAGAAAGGAACACAGCCAAACCAGGACGGTCCCACATATCCTGATGTCCTGCTAGCGTTGCAGCAGGATAGGATGGGAAACCATGTCAAATGCCACCCAGTGGTCCAGTAGCAGCAACGCCACTTTCTTCCCATTGTCCACGGCCATTTTAATACCATCTAAGACCTCTACCAGAGCAGATTCAGTGCTGTATCCAAGGCGAAAATCCGATTGCAAAGGATGCCACAACTGATTAGCATCAAGATATCTGGAAAGTTGGATGTTGACTATTTTTGTGAGAATCTGAAAATGCAGGCCGCAAAGAAATTGGCCTGTAGTTAGCCAGAATGGTCTTGTCTGCTGAGGGTTTTTTAAGCAGAGGAATAATCCTAGCATTCTTCCAGTAGCTAGGAACAAAGGCCCAAGTACCACACATCAGGATTTAGACTAATGCATTTAAGTGCTGGTATCCACATCACCACTCCAAAAAGCATTAGTCAGGCATTATAACAGCCTTGCTCACCCCGCAAGGTGCATTCTATGAAGAGCTGCATCAAAGCACAGAGTGCGCTGGCTGTGAGTATGGGGCGCTGCCCAGAGGAGAGGATGCTGTCTAACAATATTTTGAAGTCTCACTCTCTTGTTTACAATATTCACATATTAGATCAACTCTGTATGGTACTGTGCGGGCCGGGGAATAGCCTTCAATCAAACCAAGCCTGTCCACTTGAAGACTGAGGTTGTGGGTGGAAGCTTTGTTTTTCCTTGCGGCACCCACTGCCACCAGAGTGGTTTCTCACACATGCTGGACTAGTTCTGTTTTAGATTAGGTGAAGCTCACAGACAGAGGGGCCGATTCTGATGCGGGTTGGAAAAGCTTCCCGACCGAGGGCCTGATTCTGATGCGGTTAGGAAGGCCTCCTAACGGCATTTGCTCCTTCCAAATCGGATCGGGAACGTGTCTTCCCGACCGAGGGCCCAATTCTGATGCGGTTAGGAACAAATTTTCCCATTGAAGTCAATGGGAGTTCAACCAAATCGTATCTGAAAGCATCCGGATGCATCCTACTCCGCCGGTCGGACTCTCCCGATCCGAGTGGGTCGGACACCATTTCCCAACCGATTCGGTCGGGAAGCTTTTCCAACCCGCATCAGAATCGGCCCCAGAATGTTTTTCCAAGTCCTGCCGGCCCCACCCCACCTCCGCAGCCCCCCAGGCAGACATTGCCACCATCTTGGTGGCGCCCACCTGATGAAAACAATCACCTGCTTTCCACATGTGTTAACAGTCTTGTATACGGTTACAGTCCCACGCCAGCACTGCACACTGTCTTTAAAAGGAGCTGACCAGCATGTTATGACTGTCAACCAGCTGCAACGGACTCAGCTCTGCCAGAGGACAGTCGACTTGCAGTAGCTGTGAGTCCCCCAAGATAGCCTACTACCAGTGCGACACCAGCAACAGCACTAATAGCATTGTGGAAATTCAGCAGAGCACAGCTGCTAATGTTTCTGAAGCCCTCCTAGAGACCCCAGGCTGCTCCAGCATTTTCCAGTTGTTAAAAAGCCAGTTCAGGAGCCAGCAGTAAAGTAGTGAAGCAAAGGCTTTCCTAATTGGCCAGTTAAACCCTTGTCGCAGCTTCTTTTTGCTGTGGTAGGGAGGAGTGTAAGATGAGCAGTCTGAGAAGCATTGCTGCATTTGGTTAGCCCAGTTGCTGGCTAGTCCAGGCTTAGTATAGAGCTTCTTATTGTTGTTGTGGGCAGGAACGGCCATTATTAGTGCAGAACACCTGGCTAGTCTAGTTAGCAAGTGGCTAGTCCAGGCCCTGGAGCTTCTTATTATTGTGAGAGGAGGAGGCCGTATGTTACTCATGAGGTGACATTTGTGACAGACGGTGGCTATGAGTGTCAAATGGCACCATGGAATGTAATATCGTATAGTAAAGGCATATGAATCTCAGCATGCAAAGGATACCTGGTTAAAATAAAAACCCACGACTTGTGAGTATGTCCATGCACATTCATTCCTGAAGAGGAAGAGGACTGCTTCCTCACTGCACAACTGAATTTTGATGATCTGCAGGTCAGGCAGCAAAGCAATAACTGGCAATGTCGTAGGTAAAAGAAGTCCAAATGTAGCCAAGAGGTAAATATCCACAAGGTAGTTTATTGTTCCGGTTACAGAAGATGAAGTTGGTGGATAAGATGGTAAGTAAGATGTAAGGTAACCCCACCAGGAGCAGCCTCCCTACTGCTCAGCCTGCATACACCAACTGACATTCACTACATAACCCAGGCAACCAAGCATTCCATGACATCACCACACATTCCAACACTCATCCTGGCTGAGCAATAGGAAAGAAGTAAATGAGAGAAAGGAGAGGCAACAAACAAGTTACAACATATCCCCTTTCTTTACCAAAACAAACGAAAGACAGAAAGCTAAGAACGAAGATGAAACTTACAGCCAAGATAAAAAACAGGAGCAAGAAAGCAAAGAACATTAAATGCAGAAGGGTGCAAATGTGAATTCTAAAAACAAAACTTGCAGCAAGTTAAAAGGAAGCAAGAATCAATAAATACGTTTTACATCACCAAATGATAAACTTCACATTCAAAAATGTACTAAATCCAATAAAACATTAAATGAATTGATAGAACAATGCTGAAGTCATACAAAAGTCATAAATGCAATAAAACATGAAAAGAATTGGAAGAACAAAACTGAAGTCATAAAACAGTAAATTATGAAACAGCACTAAATCATGAAAAGAGTTACCTTGGAAACACTCTCACCCATCCCCTTTTCTCACAAAGGAAAGGATGCAAGCACACCGCACACTAAACTGTACGAATGCCATGAAATACCGTTGCAGGCAACACGCATACGCACTCCTATGAACTTGAAAAAAATGGAGATTCAGGTAAAACGCACTACTTGGTAAACTGTAAGGCGGGCAAACACATAACGTATTCACTATACTGTAAATCAAACTCAGGCAAACACGCATACTAAGCACCAGATGTGACCTCCCGTCTCAGGCAATGCCTATACTACATCATAGACAGTAAAGTAATCAACCCAATAGTGCAAGAAAATTAGCTGTACACCTGACAAGGCAAAATGTCTAGGCAAAACAACCGTATGTAAAGCAATCAACCGTATAACGCAAAAAAAACTGCGCGCTGTACACGCCACCCACAAGGTTGTACTGAGGTACTCACCACCCCACAACACTGTAATGGGTACACACCACCCACAAAAACTGTGCTGGGGTACTCACCACCCCACAACACTACAATGGGCACACACCACCCAAACAGACTGTACTGGGGTACTCACCACCCCACAACAATGTAATGGGTACACACCACCCAACAAGACTGTACCGGGGTGCACAACACCCCACAACACTGTAAAGGGTACACGCCACCCACAAAAACTGTACTGGGGTACTCACAACGCCACAACACTGCAATAGTAACCCCCCCCAAAAAATAGCATTAAGAAACAACTACACTGCATGCAGCACACAAGTATTACAATCAATAGCAGACAGAAAGTCTTTTACTCCAGTGAGCGGTCTCTCACCCGAAGTCCTCACCCATAGCGAATACTAGTCCAGTTCAATACGAATAGAATCTTCATGACTGTGAACTCCACACAGTGAACATCTCACATAGCGTGATGAGTAAGTTGAAGCTGCACAGTGTCCTCCACCCGATGGCCGAATATTTCTTCACATGGCGTAACGTTGTGCACGAGCGTAGAACAGTTGTGCTTAACAACGGTGAAGCACGCTGTACGCGAGAAAACTACTAGAAGATACTTCGTGCAGACGCAAGTGCTCCCGCTGACAGGATGATGAGAAACAGAGTAAGGCATTCAAGATGGCGGCACGTTTTCATACGTCCCGCCGTATGGCTCACGGCACGTAGGTGCACAAAACATCAGAAAGCAGCACAGGTTTGCTGCATAGCAACTGTGACGCGGTAAAAGGCTGATCTGTAACAGGAGAAGACAGAGACTCCGCGCGACTCCCAAAGAGAAGGTAATGGCGCGCGCGTGCAACACTAGAGTCTTGCCACCGTTTTGAAGAAATGCGCAGCAGTTGAACCGCCAAAGATGCTTAGTGCTTGAAAACCCACTAAATTGGCCGGTATAATGGCAGAGTTTTCTTAGCAGACTCACCATTTTGATGATTAATGCCACAGTACTCCACAGAACACACTTCAGTGCACCGCAAAACAGAGTCCAATTGTGAGACGTGACTCGTGCTTCTCTGCTTCCCAGTTAAAGCGTAGAAAGAATTACACTCATATCCATACTCCACTGCCAGAAACACACTTGCAGCTAGTTGCTTCAAAACGTAAGGTGCCAAGCAGAGTAAATTGGGTGCTGCCGATCCTTTAAATCAAGTAAAAAGAGTTCACATCCTTTTTGCGAGAGACTGCCAGCACTCCAAAAGACATCCACACGATGGTGCAAATACGTGTATGATACATGTAGAACTATACATCAAAGTAAAGAAGGTCAAACGCTCTAAACAGGCTGTCCAGATAGTAAGGACACTGGTGGGGTTGGTAAGAGCGTTCTTTACCTCCAAGTTTCAAGCTTCTTTAGCACACATCTCTTTAGTAGTTTCCAGTAGTACAGTCCATTATCAGTTTTCTCTGTAGTAAGGTCCAGGTTTCCACAGCATTTTAAATGTAGTTCAAACACACGCAGGTTCTTGATTCAAATCGTCGCCAAAATGTCGTAGGTAAAAGAAGTCCAAATGTAGCCAAGAGGAAAATATCCACAAGGTAGTTTATTGTTCCGGTTACAGAAGATGAAGTTGGTGGATAAGATGGTAAGTAAGATGTAAGGTAACCCCACCAGGAGCAGCCTCCCTACTGCTCAGCCTGCATACACCAACTGACATTCACTACATAGCCCAGGCAACCAAGCATTCCATGACATCACCACACATTCCAACACTCATCCTGGCTGAGCAATAGGAAAGAAGTAAATGAGAGAAAGGAGAGGCAACAAACAAGTTACAACAGTAAGCCTGTGAACAAGGGCCGGGAGGCCCGAAACGCGTTAGGCAAGATTTATATCTGAAAACAAATTGCCAGTTATTGCTTTGCAAATAAAGAACTCGGTATGAGTTAGCTGTTGTGGAGTGTGCCTTCTTTGAGGACAAACTTGGATACAAGATATGACGGCAGTCCTGCTCTGAAGGTTGCACAACCACTGGGATGTTAAGTGGAGCCGCAGGGGCACAGAACTTGTCACAGCCTCACAGCGGAAACAGCAAATGGTATTTTAACTGGCCATTTGCACTCAGAGGCCGACTGGAGGGCTAAGAACAATAATCACAATATAGATTAAAATGGAGCACACCTACTGGAGGGAAATAATTGCACTGAAACACTACAAGTTCCATCATGCACGCAGAGAAGTGAACTCCCCTGGGAGGCCCCACTGGAGGGAAGAAAGATGCCTGGGTATGCTGGTGCTCCGTTTGTCATGTAAGCCTGTGAACAAGGGCCGGGAGGCCCGAAACGTGTCAGGCAAGATTTATATCTGAAAACAAATGGGCAATTATTGCTTTGCCAATAAAGAAAAGAACTCGGCATGAGTTATCTGTTGTGGAGTGCACCTTCTTTGAGGACAAACTTGCATACTATATATATATATATATCCTTTCACAAAAGTCCAAATAAGTGCGCGCTCAGGATAACAAATACACAACCGAATGCTGAGATGCAAAGAGTTTATTCCACTACGCGTTACGACTGCGTCCGCAGCCTTGCTCATGTGTAAAAAGTGCACAACCAATGAGTGTCTTTATACAATCCGATTGAGAATGTTGGAAACAGAAAAAGGGCAATACTGGCAGCCTGGAATGGCGGCCATGTTGGAATGGATATGTACAATACGAAAACTACATATAAACATACTGTTGAATCAGAATCTGCAAGTAGGCACAGTGATCAGCAGAAAAACCTTGCTTCAAATAATGACAATATAAATTACATGAAATACATCTCATGGTGCAGGTAAAAGTAAAAGCATGTAGCACAAAATTGCGGGGCCGAATGTAATGTTACAACAAAATCGCTGCAGCCAAACCTGTGCCTGTATGGACAAAAATAGTAGTCACTGCGCTCATGGTGCAAACGGTCTAATCGGGATCAAGAGAGACACCATGAGCATATAAGCTGGAAAGTGCTTAATTGCCTCCCACTTAGTTACCCGGTCAGGAAGGTCCACAAGTGCGGACACTGCCAGCATGCTGCTGAAGACCTGCGTGTGTGCAGGTGTGTAACCTGCAACTGCTAGAGTAAAAAGTGAGACAGGGGTATTAACTTAACTGAGGATCAGTGCCAAGTGGTCTGGTCAGCTAGACCCGGGGACATTACAATATTTACAAATGGTAGTGGTGATCTAGTTGGTAGCACATCACTCTCTATGTGCATTAAATATTAGTTCGCATTATTGGTGCCCCTCAAGGTTAAAGATTTACACCCCACTACCTAAGGTGTTACCCGCTGTGGTTCAAAAGAACCCAGTGGTGATATCAAAGAGTATAGATAAACCTCGGCACTCAAGTCAATTCAATTTTGATTCATACAAAAAGATTTTTTAATTTTTTAACTTAAAGCAATTCAAAGTACCAACAAACAAAAAGTTTCATGGAACAATTCATAGTACCGGCAAATCAAAAGTTTTTGTTACTTGCTGTTCAATAGAATAAACACATCCAGCAAACAAATTTAGACCATATGTTTGGAAACGGATAGCATTATATTTCAACGATGGAAAGCTTGATACAGTGATCCTTCCACATAGCGTTGGACCGGCAGCCGACACGTGTTTCGTTTCAAAGAAACTTTTTCAAGGCTTCAAAAACTTAATAGATGGATTCTCAAAGTATTCCATATGAGGTTCTGATCTTCCAGCGAAAATCTTTCGTCCCTATTGAAAAAAGTATTTTTGTCCAGAACGGAAATAGTTCCCCATAATTTCAAATAAATATTATGATTGGCATTGGTAATTAAACGACGAACATCGGGCTATGATATGCCCCTGTCTTCGTAAATTCCGTCGTGTACCGAAGCCGTTCCGGATAAGTCTGACTTATCTGACTTATCTGACTTATCTGACTATTTTCGTTCTGGACAAAAATACTTTTTCAATAGGGACTAAATATTTTCGCTGGAAGATCAGAACCTCATATGGAATACTTTGAGAATCCATCTATTAAGTTTTTGAAGCCTTGAAAAAGTTTCTTTGAAACGAAACACATGTTGGCTGCCGGTCCAACGCTATGTGGAAGGATCACTGTATCAAGCTTTCCATCGTTGAAATATAATGCTATCCGTTTCTAAACATATGGTCTAAATTTGTTTGCTGGATAGACCCGGGGACATGTCAGTGTCATGTTACCTGAAAGATCTAGGTAGAAGGTATTCGCATGGTGCTTAAGTAAACAGAAATGACAGAGTGAACATGCTCCCTGGTAGGCAGAGGCCTAAGGGGTGAAGGCTATCGCAGTCTGTCCTCTCATTAGCCTGAACCAGGTCTGACTGTATAAGTGATCTAGGTGGATGCCAAATGGACTGAAAGAAACAGACCCGCAGTAGAAGAAAAATATGTTCCCATCTCTCTGCCTCGCATAAAGTCTCAATCAGGTGCGATGTTTCCCAAACGGTGATGTCCAAAAGTGAAATCAAAGAAAAGGGTAGGGGACCCGTGTGAGTGAGAACAGGTGAGTGGGCCCCTTCCTTTCCTCCTGCAAAAGAAACAAACAGAAAAGAAAATGTTAAAATAGTGGCACAAATGTGTCACTGAGAATCACCAATGATGCATCCAAATAAGAACTGCACCTTATAACATAAAACAATTTCTGATGCCCAAATGCTAGGAGGAAAATCACAGAGATAATGTACTATAGACAATCATGTCATAACATTGCATGGAATGAGACTGAAAAGGGTAACAGGTATGAGGATAGAGAAAGAGGAGGGGAAAAGAGACAGTAAAATACAGGCTATTCTTTTCTGAGGTGTATGGCAAGTTCCTCATCCTGATTCAGTCCCCCTGGGATCTTAGTCTGAAAATCCACAATATACTTGGACTCTCTTTGTCTTAACCTGAGTACTCTGTCTCCACCTCTAAGATCCATCCGGATCTGTTCAAGTATGAAATAGTTCATGAGCGAGGAGTCCGAAAAGTGTTTGTCCTGATAGTGGCGCGCCACTGGGTATTTGGGGTCTACATTTGTGATGGCACGTTTGTGCTCCAAGATTCCCTTTTTCGCCATCAGAGTGGTACTCCCTATGTAATAAAGCTTACAGGGTCATTCAATGACATACACTACCAATGTAGTGCTACATGTGAGGAACTGAGTAATGTCTTTTCTGCAGGTTCTGTGTACGAACTCATTACGAAACCTGCTGGTTTTGCAGGCCTTGCAATGTCCGCAGGGAAAGAACCCCATGAGGCCGTGTTCACCCATGTCAGGCTGTACAGTGATGTCGCTATGTAGTAGCATATCTCTTATATTCCTGCCTCGTCTGTAAGTGATGTTAGGTCTTTCTAAGATGGTGTCACCTATGATGTTATCACATTTGAGGATATTCCAATTTCTGGCTAGGATGCGTCTGATACTGTCAGAGTCAGAATTGTATGTCAAGATGACTCTGGTGCTGTTGTCACTGGACTCACCACCAGTATTCTCCCTTTCAGAAAGTGTCTGAACTCTGCTGACCCCCTCTGCTCTGTCAATGGCTTTTTTGAGTACCCAATTTGGATACCCCCTAGCCCTGAATCTCTCAGTCATGTTACTGCTCTCAAGTCTGTAGGATTCATCACTATTACAGTTTCTTTTGGCCCTCAGCAATTCACCATAGGGAATACTCCACTTCAGGGATTCTGGGTGGCTGCTGAGGGCATGAAGAATACTGTTGCCAGCAGTACTTTTGTGGAACAAAGCAGTATGGATTCTATTCTCCTTGATCTCCAAGCTCACATCAAGATATTCTGCGGTGGTATTGCTGATACTACCGGTAAGTCGAATGTTGCGGTCATTGTTGTTGAGTTTCTCCATAAACTTGTTGGCATCCAGCTCAGAGCTCCTCCAGATGATGAACAGGTCATCAATGTACCTGAGCCACATCTCGACCCTGCCTAGGTCTAGTGTGAGACCAGAACTCGCAAAGATCTCCTCCTCCCAGAGGCCCATAAACAGATTAGCGAAACTGGGAGCAAAGCAAGGTCCCATGGCAGTCCCGGTGGTTTGTCTGTAGAGGGCACCGTCATACAGGAAGATGTTGTTGGTGAGGCAATACTCTGTCATTTCAAGGATCATGCGACTATGTTCCCAATATTTGACATGCCTATTCTTAAGGAAATGTAGGCATGCTTCAAGGCCTTGTTGGTGGTTATGATAGTGTAGAGAGAGTGTACATCTAGTGTGATCAAAAGAAAATCACTCTCCCATTTGGTGTTCTCTATTCTGCCCAGGAAATCTTTGGTATCCCTGATGTAAATCGGGAGTTTAGTAACAAAGTCCCTGAGAAAGTGGTCGACATACTTGGATATATGTTCCGCTACACTCCTTCTAGACGAAACAATAGGACAACCGGGAGGTCTGACAGGGTCCTTGTGTATCTTGGGCAATAGGTAAAGTACTGGCAATTTGGGATGGTCTCTATTGAGATAACAGAACTCCTCCCATTCCAGAATTCCCTTGTCTTTCCATGTGGTCAGTTTGTCCCATATGGTGGTAATGCTAGTGTTGTATGTATCTCTGGAGATAGGCATGTAAAAATTAGTGTCACTGAGTTGACGAAGAGCTTCCATAATATACTGATCTCCGTCTAGGACAACGACATTGCCTCCTTTGTCCGCAGGGCGGATAACAATGTCCCTGTCCTCAGCAAGAGACTTCAGTACCTGTCGCTGGTTATAAGTCAGGTTCGTATTGCGTTTGTTACTGTTGAACGACTTGTGTCTAAAATCTGTCAGTGCTTTGGTAACACTCTCGTGAAAAGTGTCAATGCTGTCGTGTGGAAGAGACGGTAGAAAGGTAGAGCACGGTCTAAAATCAGTAGAAGCTGCTGCATCACAGGTGATGCCCAGCTCATCCAGAATCTGCTGTTCGTTAATCACAGAATCAGTGGTGTCAGTGTCCTGTTGTAATTCGAGCATGGTGGTAAGAGTGTCAATGTCACCTATGTTTAAGCTGTTGGCTTGGCTGGCCTCACCACTACCTCCGTTCCTCCTAGGTCTCTGTCTCCTCAACCTATGCCACTTTTTGAGTTTCAATTTTCTTACATATTTAAAAAGGTCAATTCTGGTATTGGCATAGTTGAAAGATGATGAGGGGCAGAAAGAAAGTCCTAGACAAAGTGTGTGTTTCTCCATGTCACTGAGATGTCTTTTGGAAAGATTAGTGACATTAGTGGTGGGTGCTGCTGGCTGCAGCACCCGCCGCAATTGTGAAATGCCATGTTGTGCATGTCCATGCACAACATGGCAGGCACCGTGCGGTACCTGCCACCTTGTGCATGGACATGCAGGTGCACCTCTCTACCCCCCAAACCCCCGGGGGCCCGCAACGGGCCCCCAAACCAAATCCCCGCCAGCACCTTCAGCACCTCACATCCTAATATGGTTGGCGGTGCCTGCTAGGCACCGCCACCATATTTGGGCCCCTGCTCCACCCAGCCGGCAATCGTAACGATTGCCGACTGGCGGAAAAGCGGCGGAGGCACTTTGCGTCCGCCGCGATACCCACCGCCATCGTAATATGGCGGTGGGTAATTCACGTTACGATGGCGTAACGGTCGCCCCCGCCGGCCCGGCGGTGGCGATCATTACGCCATCGTAATGACCCCCCTAATTTCCAAAGGAAAAGCATTTTTTGACTTGCTTATAACTGGCGCCGTTTGATGAATCTTTTTGAAATTTTCCAAAAACAAGTGCCCTCCTGAGTCTAATTGTGAATGGACACGTTTCAGGGTGATCTGTCAAGCAGGAACCGAGAAAAGTGAGGGGTTTAAAAAAAAGTGTGTTTTCCATGTTAATTCCCATAGGGATTTTGAGCACGACTACTGCCAGAACCTCTCAATGGAATTACACCAAATTTGGCCGAAAGCAAGATCTTGGTCCAGTAAGAATGCTTTTGTTATTTGGTGTAAATCCGTTCAGTAGTTTTAGAGTTATTAAAAGAAAAGCAAATTTGTATATCTAGTGACGCGACCCCTTAGCGAATCCTTCCGATCTCATGCAGTGATCTGATTGGCTGCCAACACTTCAACCAGGAAGTGTTGGCAGCCATCTTGGGACTCGACTCAGCTGAGTCCCAAACAAAGACGTGAATAAAACGAGAAGGGGGCAGAGTAGGAATACACTGACCGCGGAGGTCTGGGGCTTGGGTCTTCTAGGGACTCTGACTGGCCCAAAAAGCATTGTGACAGATTCATGTATTCAGGGCAAAAATTAAAAAATAAAAAGTGTGGTCTTCCGCGCTTGTTTCTCTTCCAGCCCCTGTGTGGGCCAGGTTCCGGAGACATGTATATTAATAAGAGGGGGACTAGAGTAGCATGTATAACCTGTTAGAGTAGTGATATATGGAGCAACTTAGCCATCCTCTAGCAGCACTCACCCCATGGATACATGCCCATCTCTTCTACAAGGTTTATGTCTGAGCGCACTAGACCCCTTGTGAGCCCAGTCTCGGTGCTGCACATATTCACATTGTTGAAAGTCGCTGCAGACTCTCACAGATGTTCAAAAAGCGAAGTTTACAAAAGAGCATCAAAGACAGGCAGGGCAGAATGAAATGCAGCAGGGGCTAGGGTCCGGGCGGGGCTGCAGCAGGAGACAGTGAAGAACGTGTTACAGGTGACAACAAGGGTACCCATAGGGGTGGCTGGAAGCGTGCCAGAGCTGAGGACTTCCTCCCCACCCTCTTTTCCTCTCCACCATCCCTTCACACCCCAACCCCTGCGTCTCTGCCTTTCTCTCTATGCATCTTCCTCCCTTTGGCCCTCCTGGCTCCTCGCAGGTCACAGAGAGTGCTGCTGCAGCTGCAGTCTGCAGTGCCCAGAGCCTGCGAGGTGGCTTCAGTCAGCAGAAAAGGAGGACATTGGATCAACTAAGTGCAGTGCATGCCAGCATGCTAAGTATCAGGGCTGTGGTGATGCTCCACTGGAGCGGGACAGCAGAGCCAAACTCTACCTTCAAATGCACTGACTCTGTTCATGTTTTAGAAGGTCACATCAGCAAATGGACGTTTTAACCAAGTATTAGTGCACCAGCGGCATACGAGGACCTCTCAACAGGGGAGCGTCCCAGGAACCTTGATCATTATCTCTTCAAGATAATGTATCTGCAGTCGGATTACGGGACATTCATGGAATTCCAAGCGATATATCTATGCAAACAAGGCGGCGCTATGCTTTTAAGTGAGACGACCGCTTGTACAGACAGAGGTCTAAAACTCCGGAATCGGAGCACTACAAGACAGGCTCTTTGCAGATCAGCTGGAGAAATCAGCCAGAAAAATAAGCACTGGCCAGGCAAGGGATGATTCATGTGAGCATGCGTAAAGTTTGCTCCCGATAGTACCTGATGACAGCACCTCAGCAAAGAAAGTGTATCCCATACAATGCACCAATGCTCTATGATCACTAAGAAACAGGTGTGTTGCAGCACAGTCTACGCTTCCCAGAAGCAGCTTTTCCCCTGTTCTTTCCAGAAAGTGAGTTCACTTGTTGGGCAGAGAGGTGGCTGTACCACCCTCCAAATTACCCACCTTAAGAAGGAAATTCCGGATTTAGATATGTATTTGAGGTATACTAGAGGTGGAGTTTCAGGGGATACGTTTATTTTTCAACTTTCTAGAGCTGAGAGATGTGTGCTTTGGTTAACCAATTCCATAGGGTACAGCGGATGGTGCATAGGTGGAAACACATCAGACATGGGCAGCTCACAAGGCATAGACTACTTTACAGCTCCCCATAGAGGGGGTGATCTGGGTGATAGATCTGAGACACACTTCATATGTACTGTGCTCAGGTGCATTTTTGCAGTGCTCTGTACATTTCAGATCAACTTATCTTTCAGCACATTACGCACTCATCTGAAAAGAACACTGCAGCTGGTCCACTCTGGTGCACACCTGACCATCAGACCTTGTTTTCAGCGCTTAGAAGCAGTCCCAGGCTGCCCCAGGTGCTATACAACAGCATCTACCTTAATATAAATGAGCATACCAGAACAGTGGCGTAACGAAACTTGAGGGGGCCCCCCTGCAAAGAACATGGAGGGGGCCCCCCCACGCTCCAGACTCAGTTAGGAGCCCTCAGATCAGGGGCCTGCCACCCATGCACCAGTGGCGGCTGGTGGATCCTACAAGAGGTGGAGCGAAAAGCTGAGATCCAAGTTGAAGGAGCAAGTGAGTACAGCAAGCACACCAAAGTGAAAGAGGATGGTTCGGGGTTGGCCTTCCCAAGTGGAACAGGAGTTCGATTGGTACATTTTACAACACAAGGTTCAAGAAAATTAATTAGAAGCAAGTCGAAAGATACCAATGGCATAATACTGAATGGCCTGGTTTGCAAAATCCTGTCCCTTCATGGCACGGTACATAGCTCTTACTCATAGGACACCCTTCTGAATACAAATCTCCATACATACTTATTAGAGTGCAGAGCTCTAGTTAGGATAAAGCTCACATCCCCAGATACTCAGTATAGGACTACTCTGCTAAGATGAATGAATAAAGGGGATTTATAAAGCGCAAAACAGCTGCTCCAGCAGGAGCGTCCTCGAGCTAATTGAAGTCCTATCTGCTCAGTACATACTACATGTAGGTTCAGAGCTCTCCACTCAGCAATTAACAGAGCACATTGCTCAGCACAGAGCCCACTGAACAGTATGGGCCCCCCTCTTCTATACAAGACCCCCTACTGACTAAAGGGTTCATTGGTGAGTGCAATGCTTCCAATCAGCTCAGAATGGTCTTCACAGCTCCAGTCTCCATGCACAATCCTATCTCTACATTTGCTGGTTGCTTCATGTTAGGCTTGGTATGGTTTCCCCTGACTTTTTGCCTCTACCTCCTGCATTTGTGACTGTGTATGTGATTTTGTTTTTGCTGGTTTAGATGCTTTGGGCACTTTGCCACTGCTGATCAGTGTCAACGTGCAAGCGCTCCCTGTGTAAATTGGGATTGGTTATCCATGATTTACATATTTGATTTACTGGTACGTCCCTGTTAAAGTGCACTGAGAGTGCCAGGGTCTGTAAATCAAATGCTATTAGTGGGCTTGCAGCACTGGTTGTGCCACCCACATGAGCAGCCCTGTAAATGTGTCTCAGACCTGCCACCACAGTGTCTGCATGCGCAGTTTTAAACTGCCATGTTGACCTGGCAAGTGTACCCACTTGCCAGGCCCAAACTTTCCCTTCCCCTACATGTAAGGCACCCCTCAGGTAGGCCCAGGGTACCCCCATGGGCATGGTGCAGTGTAGGTGAAAGGTAGGACATGTACTGGTGTGTTTTATATGTCCTGATCGAAAATAGTGTGTATTTCGTTTTTCACTGTTGAAAGGCTGTTTATCCCATAGGTTAACATGGGAGCTGCCTTGTAACATTTTACAAGTGTAACTTGCCATTGGGGCAAGATAAGAAATGGAGTTTAGGCTCTCTGAACTCAGAATTTAATTACTCACCTTTTAGTAAAAGTTGTTTTTAAATTGTGTGTTTAAAAGTTCCACTTTTCGAAAATGGGCATCTTCTTGTTTAATCATCCTGTGTGCCCCTGCCTGTTTGTGTATTCACCTTCTGGTTTTGGAGTGACAGGAGCTGGGGATGTGCATTCACATTAGACAGTCACAAGGAGGTCTGAGGTGTGCCCTGCCTTGCCTGGGTGACTCATAGCCAGGCTGAATAGACCTTGTCTGCATTTAGAGTGCTGGGAGGGGTTTCACTAGCACCTGAATAGGCGGTGTCTCCATCTTCTGTGGTCCAGCTGGACCAAGGAGACCAGGACTGGTTTGGACTGGGCTCAGAGACCATTGCCACAAAGAGACCAATGAGACAATGGGGTATAAGTATTGGACCTTAAACACCAAAACTTTAGATCACTTCTAGAAACAAGAGGACCCTGCCAAGAAGAAGAGCTGTGTGAGGAGCGCTACTGTTTCTGTGTGAGGGGTGGGTTGGCCTGCAGTTGCTGTTTCTGTCTGTGGCAGAGGAAAAGGTCTGACTCTTTTGCTCTACTGTGGTATCCTACTTGTGAAGAATCTCCAAGGGCTTGTGTGTGCTTGCCTCCTGTTTTGGAAGACTTAGGGACATTAAAGGCTTCTGTGTGCTTTAAGGGGAATTTCCTTGAGTTTTGCTGGAAATTCCCTTGTGCTTTACTGAGAGCTACTCTGTGGTTTACTCATTTGGGGAGTTTTTCTTGCGTTTCCCTTTGTGGAAACCTCCCTCTGCTTCGCTCCTTGGAAGCCGAGTGAGCGTTTATCTTTCTTAAAGTTCTGGGCTGAGCCCCCACCCGCTGCATGCAGAGGCCAAGGTCGGAGAAGATCTGGAAGTGCAACCGTGGCCGCTCGTCAAGGAAGCCAACGCGAAGGAGTCCTCAGTGTTGCCAGGCAACCGTGCGGCCGACAGGCGTTCCCGGCATTGCCCAGCAACACCCCGGAGGCCGAAGAAGACGCGGCGTCATCAGCGGCCGCCCAGCCAGCCAGCACCGCTAAGAGGAGCTCCCGGGGCGAGGCAGAGCAGGATGCTCTGCGGGTGACCGGAGCATGAGCCCCGCCCTTGCTGCACCAGCCGCACGGGGCCAAAATGCTGTGCACCTCTACAGTAGCGGCGCCTTCCACCTCTGTGCAAATCCGTTGGGGCATTTTCTTTATTTGTCTGCATTTTGCTTTGGTGTTCAGGCAGGCGGCTTGATTACCAGAAACAGCAACCTCGCACCGGAACGGTGTGCTCAAAGATCATTGGCACCATAGTGCTAACAACAACGTTGTAATCCTGGTGTTGTTCCTTCACTACACGTGGTCATTGTAGATGGTAATAAGTGGTATTTCTTTACCCCTTCTGAAGACCATAGAACAAGTGTCCTGTTTGCAGGCCCTTCCTATAATGTGCAGTGGAAGTGATTTTATTAAATAAGCAATCTAAAAGTGTGTATTACAATGTTCTAACTGTTATGCTTATGACAATTGCCTAGTTGGCAAACTGATTGAGATTTATGTGAGTGTGTTGTAATGTGTTTATATACAATATAGGTGATATTTTTATATACTACTGTGTGGAGTCTCTTTTGTAGTGTGTGTAAGTGTGTCACTGGAGTGTGTGTGTGTGTGTGTTGTGCAAAAACGCTTTGCACATTGTCTCTGGGATAAGCCTGACTGCTCTGCCAAGCTACCAAGGGGTGAGCAGGGGTTATCTTGGGTGTGTAACTCCCTTATCCTGACTAGAGTGGTGGGTTCTGTCTGACTTAGGTGCATACCTTAGCCAACCAGAAACTCGATTTCCAACACTTCATCACTTGAATGTTATACATATTCATTAGGAAGTCTTCCAAGATTTAGGAGAAACAGAAAAAACAATGAAACACTTCGCACAAATGACTTCTAACCTGACAAGAGAGACATACATGCACAATGACATACGCACAGAGAATAGCACATCTGTTTATGGAGAGAAGCAGCTTCCGAAAGGAAGTAGGAGACTTCAGAGACCACATTTGGAGGGATTCTGGCACAAGGAATATCTGTCTCGAATTGAAGGGACATGTTCAGAAACATCCTAAAGTTTTAGGTGACTGAAGTGCAGGGGGCACAATGGCTCTGGTACAGGGGCATAGAAAGTTACTCATCAAGAAAAAAGACGCACTCTTTCAAAGAGAGGAAGGAAAAGTGCAAGTTCAAGGGGAGTGATAACGTCAAATCAGAATGAGTGTGTTCTAGTGCAGAAGAGATCCTGTGACATGGGTGAAATATCAGGGAGCATGTCCGCAGAAAGTGAGGAAAGGTAGGCATAGAGAGAATGCCAGCTCTCAGGGAATATCAGTAGGGAGAGGGTGGTTGCAAGGCAAGTGAGCATATCTAGTGAATCAATCAGTTGAATAATGTGAAGACAGATGGATCAGGGAGATGCACTTTCAAGTATTAAAGAACATGTCCATGGTGAGGGAACATGCGCAATATATGAAAAGCATGTGTCTCGACACCTGTGACATCTCTGAAGGCAACGGCGATAGGGTTTGTGTTTAGGCGTGTTAGGTATTTGCTCAGAAAAAGCATGGATTGTAAAAATGGATTGGGAGGGAGAGGACCACCAAACTGGATGAGGGCACGGAGAGTAGACAAGATTTCAAGCCCTAGGGCCTAGCTTAAAGTGATAACTGCAATCACACACTGCTCTTTAAATAATTGTGCTTCACACACTACACAAAACTCTACAAATGCACACACTGTAAACTAGTCTGTAAATGCACTGCTGCCATGCTCAACTTCACACATCATTCTATAAATGCACTGCTGCCATGCTCTGTATCAGTGTCAATGCTGCTCAAGCACTGAAACACTGGCATAGCTCGTGTAATGTACCTCAAGAAGCCCAAGTTGAACCCAGCGGTACTAAGGCCCAGGCAAAGCTCAAGCAATTCATCTAAGTTTTGCTCTGTAGCACCCACTGATTTCAGAAAAAACCCTCTGCTCACATATAGACTCCCAACATCTGGGAGCTCCCTTGCTATGCAGTACCTCTTTTATTAAATTGTAGGGACCGAAGGCCACAGGTGTGCAGTGTGGGCCTTCACAGGAATGTGGGAGTGACTGTAAGTTACACATGTAGTGGAGGAGTACGATTGAGAGAGAAGACGCTGAGGAGGTAAAGGAGTCACTGAAAAAGGAAAGAGAAGTCAGGATGGTGTGGGAAAGGAGTTCTCTTTCTTTTACATATATAGATAGCTACAGACAGCTACACATGGACACACACCTCAGCCGTGACCCTCTCATGTGTCACAAATCTTCTATTATTTGGTCACTCCTGATTTAGATTGATGTTGGGACTCCTCTACGAATATTAGTCAGCATAGCAGGTGGCATCAAGGAAATCTGCGTAGCTTGCTGTAACCTCAGAGTAGGAACGGGGTCTAGTATGTGTCAGAACTATAATCATGGACGGGGGGCAGTTTTGTGAGGAGATCTATTATCTGTAAAGTTGCAAGCCAGCAGTAAATTGTAAAAAAAAAAAAAATCTGTATTCTGCACTTCCCTCCAAACTTGAAGCATATTTTATTCTGGGACTCGTTGGCTTATGGTTATCAAAAAAATGAAATACCAAGTCCAGATATGCAGAATGCTAACGGCCGAGCAGCCTGCTATAAATAAGGTATTACAGGTGTCATGAGATCACTTTACATTTCTGTGTTCTAACATCGGACATAGAGATGGGTAGCTGTCTCTTGAAAATCTAATTTCAAACCTTAATACATGATTGTAAAGTTTTAAAAAATGTGGGCTTTTGTCAACAGCAGGTAACATTAGGCCTCCTATTCGGTTTCAAATTGTGGGCAATGAGGGCGACTTCACATAGTGATAAAGGAATTTCTCACCTGACTTCACATGGACATTCACACCTCTCCAGGAGTCCAAGCTGCAGCAGTGCCAGTTATGCACTGCTGGCGAGTTCCCAGTCAGTAAGTTATCCAGGGCCTGGGATCAAAAGGACAGGCTTCAGCAGCTCTTAAAAGTGACTTAATATTCTTGTGGCACTCTCCCACTTTTCGATCATCGGGAGCAAGGGAATGAAGGGGGGGGTGTGGCACTGCAAATCTTTGACGGTCTACGAGTTCCCCGTTCAGCAGCAGTCTTTTTTTTTCTGCAGATTTATATAGCGCGAACTCGACCTGAAGGTATTGGAGCACCTTACACGAGCACCCTTACATTACACAAGGACTAATTCACTTTTGGGAGGCGCGGGGAGAATAAGTGATTTGCCCAGAATCACAGGGTGCTGAGCCGACGCCAAGGCTCGAACCTGGTTCCCCAGTTCCAAAGTCAGCATCTCTGGCCGTAAGGCCACATCCTCTCCCAAGTCTCATCTCATCCTCTCAAGTCTTGCACTTACTAGGCCTTTCGCGCAGGATAAATAACAAGACACCAAAGTGCCGACAGAACAGTAGAGTGCACACTCAAGCGGCCCGGCTCTGACCAAGGGGCCATACTGCATGTGTGCACAGAAGTCGCTGCAGGACGTCTCCTTCAGCTTGTCCTGTCACAGCAAATAAACCTTAAGGTGGGGGATGACTGCTCTATCATTGTGCCTGCGTTTGCCACCCTCTACATTGACCTTCCTTGCCCTGCCTGTCGCTCTGCTGTACTTATCCCGCCCTGGGCCAAATCAGCCAATGCCACAGTACCAGCATAAGAAGCCACGCTTACAATGGCCATGCCCACCATCGTGACATCAGTAAGCCGGACTGTGCCTCAAAGGCGAATCACTCCATACGCCCGACCGGCACGTACGTTGCTGCCCCATCCCCCCAAAACTCGAACTATTTTCTGTGATGAGCATCTTTCCGGTATTTTACTTTTGCTGCTGACTCCCACATAATTTTTTAGAGGAACGACCCTTATTACCAGTCTCCCATGCCGTGCACAGTGCTTGAGGTGGCCCCCTGGAGCTCGGGCCCCCCCCGCACCGCGGGGTCTGCGGGGGCTATTGTTACGCCCCTGTACCAGAACTATGCAGAGAAACATCCTGTGCCTTTCCAGCACCAGTGATGATTTCCGGACCGATGCAGCGTGGGAATGAAAAGATGCCAGCGGTACAGTGATTGTCATGAGGAAGAAAGTGTAGGATTTTGAAGTGTCTGCATCCCCATAAACACGGGTGCGTGCCATCTAAAAGTTACATCAGGTGCAACGCCTCCGAGAGGTCCAAGTACCAACTCTCACTATGGAGAGGCATAGATACAGTAAAGTGAATATTCAGTTTCTGCAGCACAACTGCCTGAGTGGGTGTAAACCCCTCCCTTTCTCTTCCTGGCGCGTGCAGACTTCTCATGTGCCTACATTAGGAACTTTTCTACATTTGGTTCACTTACAAATGTATTTGGCTTTATATATTAGTGATAACGATACATTTTGTGTATGATTTAAAAATAGTGTACAATAGAAACAATTATAAAAGTACGTCTTTTAGAAATACCCTGTGATCCAGCGCAATACTAGCAACGAGCATTCATACATCAGATACTCACTTGGGCCCATACATTCATACTATGCTAGTATTTCCCGCTGGTGAGTCAGTTGTACTCTTTATCAAAATTCCCTGCTACCAATTACTTTCTGATTGAAGAGTAATGACTTACCAATGAATCCTTTGCTAATTGGGAAATTTAAAATGAGTGACATTCATTACAATTCATAAATCCTGAAATAATCACTGAGTCAGGAAGTTTTAAAATATTTATCTAAAGATTTAGCAGAGTAAATTACAGAATTGCATGATACTTAATCGCATATCAAGGATGAAGCATAGAAAATCAATTATCGATCAATGACGGTCCCTCAGAAAGGAGAAGATAGAGACAGCAGCGCAACTAAAGGTTGCATTTATATTTACCTAAAGTGCGAGAACCAAACCCCTTGGACAAGGAGTTGGAAAAGATAGGACGCAGGAAGGATGAAGAGCTAGACCTCCTCCAGGTTCAGGACAGGACCGGTGACCTCTCTACCAACGACGCCTGCGTCGTTCCCCTCTCTGATACTTCGCTTCTCCTTGATTCTTCTGTGTCTTCCTTCTACTGGACTCCGCCGACCCCTCCTCAGGACCTCTCTGGACAGCGATTCAGTCTGCAATCGATCAGCTTGTCGGTCTGGAACTAATGGCTGTCAGCGTCTAGTCTCTGTGCGCTCTTGTGCTAACTAATTAGCTAATTCTATATCTATTATACCCTTCTACGCCCATGTACCTCCCATTAATGTTGCAAAAATATGGGACCACTACTTCTGATTGGACGGGGACAGGGGGTTGATCCTCACACCATATTGATTTTAGTTCAATTTCCTAAAGCCCATTGTTTTGAAAATACCGCCCATCAATTTTAATACATTTGCTTTATTTCCCACCCGTCTCACGACAAAGTTTATACATTGTTCATGTACATTGTTGCTGTTCAGTGGGGACATCATGGGTACAGCAGTATTGGCCATCAGATCATGGCCTTGGACGACGTCCAGGTTGACTTCATCCTCTTCTCTTGGCAGCCATGCAAGACGCATGTGCAGAATCATTGTCTCTCGAGTTTCAGTTCACCAAACCCCAGGCCCAAACTTACGAACTAATAAAAGTCAAAGAAGAAAATATTAAAACCACAAATAAATTGTTTCACTGTATACCCACTCTTTCTACTCTATTCCCATTTACTTATAAATTCTATCCCGCATTAATAGCGTTAAGAAAACGACAATTTAATTACAACACGAGAGCTAGCTGTAGCACATGAAAACATTAAGCAGCCATTTTAATACACACTGCGCAGAAGCAGGATTTTCCCACCAAGCAAAAAAAGACGTCACACCACGTGATATGGTTGAGACATGCGCAGTAAAGTTCCCGCATTTTAGCGGCCATTTTAGAACAGACAAGCGTTATTTGTTAGTTTTAAACACATAGGCAAGCTTCCTTGCTACTTATGTTTGTGTATGCAAGAGTTAGTATGAACAATACAAAGTTTAATAAATTAATACTGTGAGGAGATTGCCTCCGAGCAAGTCTCATTTGTGAGTCCTTGCTCCATCAATCCCCTCTCTGATGGCGTTTCTGAGCCATCAAATACTACCCACAACCAGATGCCAACTTTTAGCATAAAATAATTTCATTTTCATTTTTACACTTTCTATTTTTCACATCCCCTTTCAGTTTCTTGTATAATTCACTTCTCAAATCTTCCAAGTTCTATTTCATCAAACTTTCGTTTCTTTCCTTTTCCTGTCACATTATATGATTCATTCTTCCTACAACATTTGCACCATATTATTATTGACTAATACTATTATTGCTATCCCTGCTAAGGGTACTAATATTTTACCTATAAGTCCTCTCCCTATATTAGAAAACCAGGTACCAATTGACGCAATACTATTTGTCAATCTTTCCCATACATTGTCAACTTCCAGTGGTTTCAGTTCCTTCTCAAGATTTGTTATATTCTGTATATACGTTCCAATTTCTGCACTTTTGTCAGGTATGTAAGTGCAACAGTGCTTTGTCTTCAATAATTTACAGACTCCGCCCTCTTTTGCCAATATAATGTCAAGAGCAAGTCGATTTTGCATAACCATAGATCTAATCGCAACCATTTCCGCATTAATCATTAGAAAGCCTCCAGCAGTATCCGTTGATAAACGATCAACCACTGTAGATAATTTACATATTCTTCTTGAGTTCAGAATTACTCCCACTGAAGGTATCAATGCACCAAATATATCACCTACAATTTCAGAAAAACTAGCTCTTTTGCTACGTGTTAATTCGCCATTATTTTCATTGCTCCCAGTGTTTCTTTTTACGTGGTATATCTTTGGAAATACTATTCCAAAATAACAACTTCCATACCACCGTGCAGGAAGCCTAAAGTAAGCCTTATTCCCACACACATAATAGATTCCAGGAAAAACTGAATCCGTTCCTCCTTTGAGTCCCCAACCTCCAAGAATTAAGAAATTATGTTCACATTCACTGGTACCGATGAAAACATTGTTATAATCAGTCTTTAACCTATGTAGACAAATTTTCCCTGTCTTTACAAAATCCAGAGCCATAGCAGCTTGAGCCTTGCCAGGTGTGTAACTACCTTCTTTCTCAGCCCAAGGTGGCAAATGAGCCTTATGCTCAGAAGCTTTCTTTTGAAAATCTTGTCTTCTATCTTCTACTAAATTCAAAAATATATTTTCTTCTTCATGTAAAGAACATGTTAGATTGTTTCCATGTGCATGTGTTATATCTATCGATTTCATTGTTAAGAAACATTCTCCCATAAACTGTGCATTTTGACTACTAAGCACTGGGTTCATACTCTTTCGAATCGGAACCTCAGAAAATATCACATCTATGTTTGAATAATAATACTGAATTCTCCCTGTTCTATAAAATAAACTGGTCAATACACTACATGATATGCCATAGGTTAATGGCAAGTGATGATTCGTTAATCCTTCTGCTACTGATTCTGGTAACTTCATGCAAACATAACAATTACTAACTTCCATGGTATCTACATATTGAAACAGTAACTTTGTGAAAACATTTAAACTAGTATCATTATCTGTTACTTCATGATGAAATTCTGGATCGTCTTCTGCCGTTAGTTCTACTCTATTACCTTTCAAGTTATCTATCCTTCCTTTCGTTTCATTGTTAATATTTTTATCCATTATCATAAGGTAGGGAATTGCTACGATCAGAACTAACCATAATACAAGTACCACTACTAAACTGCATATGCATATAGCACAGCATCTTTTACAACATTTCCGTTTTGGTCTCCCAGAAACTCTATCGTCAGACATTTTGACAAGGAAGATTGCTCTTCTTATCTAATTGCAATTTTCTTTACACAACTATTTCACGTTATCAAGGTGGTCTTGTTTCTTTTTCATAGATCAGTTCCGCACTTGTTCCTTCGTCACCACTCTCACTTGATTCTGAGCTCTCGTAGTCTTCGAGAATAATATAAGTCCAATCAGGACCTTTAAACTTATTGTTAATAAGTTTCAGTCTTTTGCTTCTCCGTTTCTCAGTTCTGCTTTCTTGTTCCGTTTGGCTTGTTACTTCGTTTACTTGTTCTGGATCTTCACTTCTGGTTGTTATGTGGTATTTTACTCTTTTAATGACACTAGGCCAATGATCACCTTTTCTTGTTTTCTTTGTTTGCACTGTCTCTTTACTTTCTTCTTCAGAAATTCTTCTATTTTCAGGTTGTCTCACAATCTTGTTTTCAACAATTACAGTTTCTTTGATCTGTTCTTTTTCAGGCCTGATTGGTTTCTCTTCAGCAACTCCACTGTGAGTTTCTAATAACTGACCTTGTTCAGGATTTTCATCTTCATGTTCAATATTTTCGAGATCTTCTGTTTGAATGTATTTTCCTTGGTCTAACTGATTCTGATCAGGGCTTATTGCACTTTGTACTTCTGCAGCCTGACCGCGTTCTTCTAAACCTGTCTGTCCCTGCTCAAAATTTGTTTGTTCGTCATTATTTTGAGCCCAGTATCCTCTCCCTATCTGGTCCTGCTCATGTTCTCTTATTGTGTCTTCTTCTTCTTCCTGAGCTGCTTCTTCTTCACCTATCTGATCTTCTGCAATTTCTTCTAAAATTGTTTGACTTCTTGTTCTGTGGTAAACTTCAGGAATTTCCACCACTGGTATCCAGTCCTGACTTGTGCTCAGTTGTTCTTCTTCAGCTAAATGATTCAATAGTGCAATGGAGTCAACAACACAGTCTTCTCTGGTGTTAGATGCCACTAGTAAGTCGTCTATATACTGCACTAAGACTGAGCTTCCTGGCATCACTAGTTTCTCTAAGCACTTTTTCAATATCTGATTGAAGATGGAAGGACTTTCCGTGTACCCCTGAGGAACACGATTCCATACATAGACCTTATTCTCAAATTTAAATGAGAAAAGATACTGGCTATCTGGATGTAAGGGTATCGAAAAGAATGCTTGGCATAAATCAATCACAGTAAACCATCCTGCACTCCAAGGAATCTGGTATAGAATTACTGCAGGATTTGGCACTATAGGACAACAGGGTTCCACAATCTTATTTATTTTTCGCAGGTCTTGAACAATCCTATATTTTCCACTGGGTTTCTTCAGACCCATTATTGGTGAGTTACATGGGCTACTCATCACCTCTTTTAATATTCCCTGTTTTACCATTCGGTTGATTTCTTCAATGACTCCTGTTTTTACTTCTGCACTCATTTTGTACTGCCTGGTATTTGGGAAAATTGCACCTTCCTTTACAGTAATTTTAACTGGGTCTATTTTGGCCATAAGTCCTACTTCCTTTCCCGTGAAATCCCACACTATGGGATTTACTGTAGTTTTTAATTCTTCTGGCAACTCGTCTTTTGTTATCAGAGAGAACATTTCATCTACCTCTGTACCTTGTTTTGCAATCATAAATTTATATACATGGTCTTCATCTGGGGTCTGAATTGCCACACCATCCGGCGTGCAGAAAATTGTGCAGTTCATTTTACACAACAAATCTCGGCCCAATAAATTTACTGGACTGGAATCACACACTACAAATTGATGCATTTCTCTAAAATTTCCAATTTTAATTTCCATTGGTTCGGTAAGAGGTGTTCTAATCTTTCGATTAGCTACCCCCACTACTTGGATAGCTTCTCCAGAGAGAGGAAGGTCTGGGATGTCTGCTGTTCTCACAGTAGACCTGGTAGCACCACTGTCCAAAAGGAAATTAATATCATTACCCTTCACCTTCCCTTCAACATATGGACCTGACTGATCTACCGGTAAGGACGCGCCAAGTACGCACTCCTTCTCCCCCTCTCTTAGGCACCGTCATTGACCACAGGAACAGAAGTCGTCCTGTAAAAGAAATTGTGAGGTTACATAATCATTCTTACCACTTCCTCCTTGATATCCGACGTCTGTACCGTGCTTTGCTCTGCTTACATTACCCTGTATAGGTGCAGGTGGCAACTGACTCTGAGGATTTACACCCTGCTGTGAGTCATTCTGCGTCTGTGGATTTGGGCCATTATTATTCCGAATCTTTTTACATTCATCCTTCCAATGCCCCAATTTTCCGCATCCATGACAAGGAAATTTCTTTTTAGCCTCTTCTCTGCTCATTCGTCCTCTCACTTTTCCACCATTCCCAGTGTCACCATTCGTTCCAGAATCCTTTCCCTGATTTTCACTTGGATTATCCAAATTAATTCCCTGTTTCTCGGCCATTTTTACCTGAGCCCACATTACTTTCTCCTGCAATTTCTTATGCCTGTCCTCAATGTCATCTCCACAATATTTTGCATATTTCAGAATTTCATCGATTGGCTTCCCTTGCCAACACAACATTTGCTGCTTAATCATCTGACAAATCTCTGGCTTCAGACCATAAACAAATCGGTAAACAAATTGACTCATGTTTTTGTCTCCAATATCCTCAAATCCACTATATTGTTTGAATACCTGCAATAAACGTTCATAGTAGGCGTGTACCGATTCACTGGCCTCTTGAGTAGTTCTGCCTATTTTCACCCAATCTGTTTCTTTTGGTGGTATTTTCCCTTTTAGATAAGTTATTACCTGCTGATACTTTTTCATTACATCACTTGACGGAGCACCTGTCTTTGGATCTCTGGGATACTCTTCACTTGGCCAATCAACTGTGATTTTACAGTCTGTCCATAAATCAGTAGGTACCACTATGTCAAATAAACCATCCAAATCTTTCAACAATACCTTTGACACCTTCACAAACCTCTCAACCTGCTTGTACCATTCAATTGGCTTTTCTCTTAATTTTGGGAAATCATTCGTAAAGGATAAAATATCCTGTCTGCTCCATGGGACATGTACATATCCCCCTCCTGGAACTTCTCGCATCGGGTACATTTGATCTGCTTTCCCAGTTTCTTTCATTAGATATTCAGAAGTTGTTCTACTGTATCGTGCCTCTTCCTTTTTCTTGGTCCATCTAACTTTCCATTTATCTAGGTCTCCCCATTTCTGTAAGACTGTCATTAATTCTTTTATTTGTAATTTTCTTCCAGAGGTATTCATGTTTTCTAAATCTTTGTCTGTAAAATCTGCTATATAGGGTTTCTGTAGCACTTTTGACTTCCCTATTTCAATTCCCATCTGCAGAGCTAAATCCGATAATTTTTCATGGAATATCTTTACATTTCTTGTGATACTTCTGCACACAAACAATAGTTCTTCTTCATCGTAAGTATTTAGACGGTCTATCCCTACATTTCCTGCTATTATTTCTTCTAATTCGACCTTTAGTTTATAAATGTCCATGATCTTTGGGGGTGAACTCTGTTTATCTGATCCTTGTGCCCACCTCTCTAAGTCTTCTGGAGTAACTACTGTGGCACTTTTGGTTCCTGATGAGGATATTATGTTTACATCTTTCGAGCAACCAGGTGTAGCTCTTCTGGGGGTACTATTTGCAGATTCTCGAATGGGCAAGTCCATTAATGAAATCATAGATTCACAATCACTAAAGTGATCCTCAACCATTACTACTGCTTCAGGTTTAGGAACATTCACAGGAGTAGGCGTAACTAGCGGTTGGGGATAGTTTACCTTGTCACTATATAATGGAACTACTGGACCAATTGTTACAGGTATGGTCAAGGAATCAGGATGCACTCTTAACTGTGTAATTTTCTGTATTAATTCTGCTCTGTTTTTATCTAGGGCTTCCTTTTGTTTATCGTGAAGTACCCTACTAGCTGGGGAATCATGCAATACTTGCGGTACCAATGGTGTTTTTAACAGTGGTGCACTTGGGGTGCATCCACTTGTCCCTTCCTGATATGGTGGCGGGTTCTTCAATATCTCTTCCATAAATTCATCTTCGGAATCGCCAAACCTAATCAAGTGTTTTGTCTTTTCTGTGCATTTGCTCCCTGACTGTTCTTCTGCCGTTAATATTGGATACAGTCCCTCTGTAAGCATTGCTCTTCTCCACTGTTTCATCTGACCGTCCCTTGACTCATTTTGGTACCTAGGGAAAAATCCCCGATAACCCCTACTACTTCTGGACCGGTCACGTTCGAATGCCTCAGTTTCCCATTCCTCTAAGGCTTCATATTGGGTTAATCTAGGTCTTGGTTCTAAATCATTCATCCTCAATCTCAAATTTTGAAGAATTCTCCCATTAAAGGTACCATTCTCGGGAAATGCTAATATTCCATCATTTTTGGTATATTCTATAGAATTTTCTAACCATACGCAAGTATGATAACCTCTCTCCATCATCATGAATGAAGCGGGCGTTTTAGCTGGTGGAATGATAATTCCTTCCCTAGTTTTGATTGGTTTATCCTTTTTAAAATAATTTTTTATCTTTTGTAGAACTGACATTTTTCTCTTCTCTCCGTACATTTTGGGTAAATTTCGATGTATGAAATTGTATTCTGCAAAGCCTAGGAATCTCCTATTCGGACGAGTTCCTGTTAAAGTTGGATTGCGTTTTAACATGCAATCTCCTATCCACTAGGATGTCAGCTTCTATGGTAACAACCAATCAAATGCCAGCTAACTTTTGTCTTTAAACCAATCCTAGCGCGGCCTTTCTGTGACGTTGGTCTGCCAACCCCTCCTTTACAATCTGGCATTTCTGTCCCTCGCTGTTTCGACCAATCCCAGCGCGGTACCTGTGACGTCAGTACTACTCCTGACTACTGACCCCTCCTTTACATGAGTCGTTCCACGCCCGCGGTTTCAACCAATCCCAGCGCGGCGTTTTGTGACGTCAGCTCCCTCTCCGGCAGCTGACACTCCCTTTACAAAATCGTACGCAAAACTTTAATTTCTTCTACGACTTTAATTAAAATTCAGTAACAACATAAAACATTCGCTATCGTGCTAGTTTCTCTATTTGAAAAAGATAGTTTTCGTCCACACTAGTAAACCCTTTCCGTTTACTAAACATACACTATGAGTAAAACCCTTCCGTTTACTCTTCACTCGAGCCTCAAAAATACCTGTTATTTCTTCAATGTTACCCTTTCTAGGTGATATAACATCAAATTTTCACCAGCATATTCCTTTTGCTATTACTCACACGCATAGAGTCCCTAACAGTACTGATAGCCCTACTTAACTTTTCAGTACTTTTTCTGCCTGACAGATAACCTCACTGCAGTATGGCTTCCACTTACCACCTGCTATTCAATTTTCCTCCCCCGGGGAATTCTGGACAACATAAAACAAACTTTTTCAACAAATAACAGACGTTAGTTCATAAAGTATAATTCTCATTACCCAATTAACAAAGCAGAACCATCCTCTGATAACCAGAAAACTGATCCAGCGCAATACTAGCAACGAGCATTCATACATCAGATACTCACTTGGGCCCATACATTCATACTCCGCTAGTATTTCCCGCTGGTGAGTCAGTTGTACTCTTTATCAAAACTCCCTGCTACCAATTAATTTCTGATTGAAGAGTAATGACTTACCAATGAATCCTTTGCTAATTGGGAAATTTAAAATGAGTGACATTCATTACAATTCATAAATCCTGAAATAATCACTGAGTCAGGAAGTTTTAAAATGTTTATCTAAAGATTTAGCAGAGTAAATTACAGAATTGCATGATACTTAATCGCATATCAAGGATGAAGCATAGAAAATCAATTATCGATCAATGACGGTCCCTCAGAAAGGAGAAGATAGAGACAGCAGCGCAACTAAAGGTTGCATTTATATTTACCTAAAGTGCGAGAACCAAACCCCTTGGACAAGGAGTTGGAAAAGATAGGACCCAGGAAGGATGAAGAGCTAGACCTCCTCCAGGTTCAGGACAGGACCGGTGACCTCTCTACCAACGACGCCTGCGTCGTTCCCCTCTCTGATACTTCGCTTCTCCTTGATTCTTCCGTGTCTTCCTTCTACTGGACTCCGCCGCCCCCTCCTCAGGACCTCTCTGGACAGCGATTCAGTCTGCAATTGATCAGCTTGTCGGTCTGGAACTAATGGCTGTCAGCGTCTAGTCTCTGTGCGCTCTTGTGCTAACTAATTAGCTAATTCTATATCTATTATACCCTTCTACGCCCATGTACCTCCCATTAATGTTGCAAAAATATGGGACCACTACTTCTGATTGGACGGGGACAGGGGGTTGATCCTCACACCATATTGATTTTAGTTCAATTTCCTAAAGCCCATTGTTTTGAAAATACCGCCCATCAATTTTAATACATTTGCTTTATTTCCCACCCATCTCACGACAAAGTTTATACATTGTTCATGTACATTGTTGCTGTTCAGTGGGGACATCATGGGTACAGCAGTATTGGCCATCAGATCATGGCCTTGGACGACGTCCAGGTTGACTTCATCCTCTTCTCTTGGCAGCCATGCAAGACGCATGCGCAGAATCATTGTCTCTCGAGTTTCAGTTCACCAAACCCCAGGCCCAAACTTACGAACTAATAAAAGTCAAAGAAGAAAATATTAAAACCACAAATAAATTGTTTCACTGTATACCCACTCTTTCTACTCTATTCCCATTTACTTATAAATTCTATCCCGCATTAATAGCGTTAAGAAAACGACAATTTAATTACAACACGAGAGCAAGCTGTAGCACATGAAAACATTAAGCAGCCATTTTAATACACACTGCGCAGAAGCAGGATTTTCCCACCAAGCAAAGAAAGACGTCACACCACGTGATATGGTTGAGACTTGCGCAGTAAAGTTCCCGCATTTTAGCGGCCATTTTAGAACAGACAAGCGTTATTTGTTAGTTTTAAACACATAGGCAAGCTTCCTTGCTACTTATGTTTGTGTATGCAAGAGTTAGTATGAACAATACAAAGTTTAATAAATTAATACTGTGAGGAGATTGCCTCCGAGCAAGTCTCATTTGTGAGTCCTTGCTCCATCACCTGCACCGTATATTCTTACACCAGAGTGCTAAAAAAAAATGCCTCCACCCTGTATCAGTGATGCTCCAGTCCATGTGATGCGCAGAATTGTCCAGGATGGGAAAGGGGACTTTAACAAAAAGAATGGTGTTGCATTTTTATAAAAGTTGTGTGATTATACGACGGGTGTTTTAACTGGGCACATTTTACAAACCCAAATTCTTTATTTCTAGGCACTATTATGTATTAATTATCCTCCCCTTCACCCCGTTATGTAGATATTTTGGATTAGAATGGACACAACATTACTTTGTCTATCTTAGTTATTATTATTATTAAATTGGTATTTGTATCACACAACTAATTAGTGTTCATTATAAAACTTTGTGTGGATGAAATGCTAACTTATGCTAGTTTTTCAAACCTGTGGCCTACAAGCTGCAGATCTCTGCAGTAAATGCGTTAACCATCTGCACTATTTTGCACGATTTCTAAGACATAAGCAACAGGCGTTCATGTAAGAGTTGACTGAGGATCACTAAACGTTTTGGTTCAGTAGCTACAGTAATGAGAGCTCTGGAGTTGCTAATGGCAGTGCAAATTTCTCACAGTGACTATGAAAGGGTCATTACGGTGTTCAGTATACATGCTCTTACAGTCATGGGCCGCTCTGCACAGACTGCCAGAGGGACGGTGACATATGCGTCCATACAAATTACAGGTTTTTTAGGGAAGTGTGTGAAGTAGGTATACAGCCGTCGAATGATTGACAGCCCCAGAGGTAAAGAAAATACAGTTTTTTCCGCTGGGGAGACAGAGAGAGAGGGGGGGGGAGAAAGAGATAGAGAGTTGTGATGAGAGGGAGAATATTGATGCAGTGGGGAGGGAAGGGGAATTACACATGCAGAAGTAGACTGAGAGGAGAAGTGTGAGAGCTCAAGATGGAAGTACCACAAAACAAGAGATGCAGAGGGGAGAAATTGTGCAGTGACTAACACAGAGGGAATGATTGCAGAGATAGTGATTTAAAGGGGACGAACAAGAGAAAGTGGGACACAAAGGAATCCCCATCTCTTGCACAGATCAGAGTAGTGTTTAATTCTCAACTTCAAATTTTGAGAATCAATACATTTTCCAATCTAATTATTCAAACAGTGCCAATGCTGTTACTCCTTTATTCTATTACACGCTCTATTACAAAAAAGCAAAACTTTACTCTGGGATCTCACCATGGTACAGAGAGGGTGATTAAGGTCCGAGACAACCCATGATTAGAGTGACCAGAATTTCATCGCAAAAAACTGGGAGGAGCCACTGACAGAGAAATAGGTTTTAACGCTGTCTGGCACTGACCATTGAAGGACGCACTGACCATTGAAGGACTGCTGTGAAAAACGATCACATTATATTTATACATATATATATTCAGAATTCTCTGATGTGTATACCAAAGGGAAATTATATGTGTCTGGATAAGATGGTCATTATTAGGCTGGCTCCATCAGGAAGTAATGGAAATTTATTTGACCCAAGAGCTAATCTGCTTTTTTATATTGTGAATTCCATGGGAACAGATAAGACTGATCAAGGGTCTGATTGCATAGAGGAAACCGATATTTTTATTGACGATTTAAAGGACCATCTTCATTCAGATTTTAATGATATGTTGGAGGAACACAAAGGTTTCAAGAATAAAATAATTTGAAAGAAAATGCTCTTCCCGTTAGACAAAGGGTGAGGATTGCTCCTCTAACCTATAGAAGCAAGTTGAAAGAAATGTTAACCGACTTAGGGCCTGTATTAGATCTTGGCAGAGAGTTAACTCCGTCATGATGGTGAAGGAGTTCCCTCTTTGCCAAGACTATGGTCCACCCACTTGATCTAAATGCCCATAGACTTTAGTTTGATGATGACAGAGACCATCCCCTCTCCACCGTGGTCAAACTTCCCTGAAGGCTGTCAGAGAATTGGCTATATGTTCACCCATCTAATATAGATGGGCAGACGTATAGCTATTTTTCAACACCGGTCACCACCAGGAGAGCACTGAAAAGTGTTCAATGCCCCCTTGCCATTGGAGGAAAATCCCATAGTTAGGGGGGCATTATTTGTTTCATTTTTTTCAAAATGTAAATCCCACTTGGGAAATAAAAAAAAGATGTTACTTTGCTGTATGGCTCCAACATGTTTCAATGAGCCTTATACCAAAGTAACATGCATTGGCAGGAACCACCTTTATGGCGGTTTCTGTCAATGCTTGAAATGTCTGTCGGGCTGACTGATATTTCAAAATTTCACAGTCAGCACCTGCGCCTGTCGCCCTGGTGGATGATGGGCTGACTGCCCGTAAATCAGGTAAATATATAATTGAACCAGTTGAGTTATCTCCATGAGTATCACCTGTGGTAATATCTGTTACAGCATTGGGAGTGCTAAGGCTTTGCATTGAGCGCCGAAGACTTAATGCGTAAATATGGGTGGATTTACACCCATTGCCAAATTCACATGACATCTACACTGGGTGGAGCATCAATTCTTTTGATATTTGACCTAGCTAATGCATATCATCAAGTGGTCTTGGATGAAGAATCCAGGTATTTAACAACCTTTGCAAAACCTAAAGGCTTATTTTGTTATCGCAGAATTCCCTTTGGACTAGCCAGTGCATCTTCCATTTTTCAGAAATGAAATTAATGAAGGAAACTTTGAAGGGGATTCAAAGGTTAGTGGCATTTTAAGATAACATTTTGTTCTTTGGAAGAGACATTGCTGAACACCACAAAAACATTCTACATGGTACTGACAGATCTACAAGAGAAGGGTCTCACCCTCAAACCGTAAAATGTAAATTTTTCAAAGAAGAGGTTGATCACTTCAGGCAAACCATCACTAAGGTGAGCATTCAACCAATGTTTTTCCATATTGAATTAATAAAAAAGTGTGTACTCCCACCATGAAGGAACAGTTAGTGGCTTTTCTTGGATTAACCAAATTCTATTCTAAGTTGATTCAAGGCTACATTACTAAAGTTGAACCTTAAAGATTTCTCAAAAAGGGAAATGTAAAATATGTTTGGGGAAATTCTTAAGCAAAAGCATTTTGACTTGTTGTTGGGCGAGATGGCTACAAAGGATGGGTTGCGAGGTCCCCTACTCCCCCGACATACCCAACGAAATGCTTCGACAGCTACCACATGGGGGGAACTGGGCCAGATTGGAGTATTGGAAGGAAGCGGGGCTACAAGTGGTCGGGGACCTCTTTAGAGAATCTCAAATGCTCCCATTCGAGGACCTCCAAGAGGAGTTTGACCTCCCGCAGGGGCATTTCCTACTACATAGAGCCGTTACGGCGGCATTCCGGAAACATTGGGCTATGGGTGTGACAGAACCTAGAGCGTTGGGCTGTCGTAGATATGTGGTCCTCTCTGCAGGTAGGATAAAAACGGTTTCATGTATATATAGAGCCATCAGGCGAGACGTTCAGAAGCCCATGGAATGACTGAGAGCACAATCGGAAGAGGACCTAAGGGTACCAATCATAGCAAAAGATTGGGATGCCATAGTAGAGCACACCTTGAAGGTCTCCAGGAACGCTAGGTTCAAGCTCATAAACTATTACGTACTCCATAGGGCGTACCTCACGCTGGTCAGAATCAGGCGCTACTTCCAAACGGAGGACGCGGCTTGCCCAAGATGTGGGGACAGAGAGGCACATATCCTCCACATGCTGTGGGACTGTCCAGGCCTGAGGGTATTCTGGGAGGAGGTACTAATGACTGTCAAGAACATAGTAGATAAGGAAGTCCCACACACACCAAGTTGCTGTATACTACACTGGTTCCCGCACACGGCCAAAACAAAGGTCACTGGGAGGTTTCAAGACTTAGCATTCGTACTAGCGAAAAGGGAATCCACGAAGAACTGGAAGTCCGTGAGAGGCCCACAAAGAAGGAATTGGAGAAGGAACTGGAGAAGTGGGCAGACGCAGCAAATAGAATCCTGCTGCGAGCAGCTAACAGAGGTATAGGAAATCTGGAAACAGCAAGAGCCTGGGGTAGCTTAGTGAATGATCTACGAATACCAGATCTAGACGACGCAACAGACGATCTGCCAAATTCGCCACCACAGGGAAGGGACGATGAGACAGAAACATAGAGGGCTTAAGATACGACGAAAAGTGAGAGGATTGGCGCCCCCCCATGCCACGTGCAGACCCCAGACAAAGATAGCACAAACAGAGGAAGAAGTAACACACACCGCTGACACACACACACTGGAAATTAAGCGACTAGTTCAGGGGGGAGGGTGGGAGGGGGGATTGGGAGTTGGGACCGATTGAACATGCTGAGCAGTTTTACTTTGTAAAGGCATTAAAACAAAAAAGAGAAAGAACAATGTAAAGTAAACATAGAAACATATGATTGTGAGAACTGCATAAGTGAATGGTATATGAAGCAAATGCCAATAAAATCTGTTTAAAAAAAAAAAGCATTTTGACTTGTTGAAAAAATGAATTTTTAATGCTCCATGCTTAGAACCATTTGTGGCAGGAAAAGAATACATTATTGCCGTGGATGCCAGGAATTGTGGGTTAGCTGCCGTCTTAGTGCAGCGTGATGTAAAGAGGAATGGATCGGATCATATGGTTCTAAAACTCTACCCAATTCAGAGAGGCACTGTTCTGTAATTGAAAGAGAACTACTAACCTGTGTGGGGGGGACCGAACACTACATAATTTTTTTATGAGGTACCAAATGTATTGCGAGGACTGAACACAAACCATTAAATATTACGCTGTCACCTTGTGGAGGGAGAACTATGACTATAAGGTTAGCTATACTTCCTTCAAAACAACAGTTACTTCAATATCAAGTTAAGTATGTACCAGGGAAAAATAATATATATGTGGATTGTATATCGAGATAGCCAGAGCAATGAGGTCACTTTTAGATTTTCTGACACCAAAATGGAATGAGGTTCGGATGGCTGGAAGCCATTTCTGAGAAAATACAGTTTGAAGAAGTTAGTTAGTACAAGACTTTGATGAAGGTTCACCAGTATATGTGAAGGGTGGCCAGCTGGATGTGGTATTAACAGGAACTTATGAGCTTCCATAAAATGTGTGTTAGGAATTGAAAATGGTGTCACTCTTTGAATTGATAACGTTATTCCTCCTTCCAATCAAAGGAATAGATTCATTAAGTGTGCTCCTAAGGGTTACGTTAATATATCTGGCCCCAGGAGACATGTACATGAGCACTATTGGTGGCCTGGCTTGGAAAATACAACAGAGAAATTGTAAAGCCGAGCAGGTTATGTTCTTCCAGTGATAAATCTTCCAAGCCTATAGTAACTGAGGGGCATATTAGCAAGAACCTGCGATAATTATCGCAAAGTTTGCTTAGCGCGCGTTTTTCTATCGCCGGCTATCGCTGGATATTACCGCGGAGATAACATGCTATTAGCAAGGTTTATCTCCAATGCGATAAAATATCCAGCGATAGCGCGAAACTCAACAATAACGCGAGAAATCCAGCGATAGATTCTCGCGCTAATGCTGGGGACTTAACCTTGCAATCCACCTCCCATTGACTATTATTGTTAAGTCATTCTTTTACCAGTTCTAAAAACCAGCGCTAATCGCGGTTAGCGCGCGTATTTTTATCGCTTCGCGGTTGATTGCTAATAGGCGATAGCGATGTTAGCGACTGTTTTCAGTCGCTGTTAGGTTGGGAACGCCTAACTTGCATGTCATTAGCGATAAATATCGCTGACATGCAAGGCGATGTAATTCCCGGCCTCTAACGCCTGAAAGCTAACGCCTGTTAGCGACAGCTTGCTAATAGGGCGTTAAAAATATCGCCGATTTAGCGGCAAAAAGTGCCGCTAAATCGGCGATAAAGCCCTTGATAATATGCCCCTGAATCTTTTCCTGTTGATATACCTAAGGGTCCATTGGAAATGTCGATGTCAATATGAATGATAATACATTTATGTATTAAAACGAAATCTCATCTTAATTGAAGAATTTGCCCATTGTGAACTCCACGTCGACTCTGACTCAGAAATACGTAGTTATGCAGGCCCTGAGACCCAGTCCCGACGTCACTAATTAACAGATCACAGGTGGGGTGGCACATACTCAGCAGACAAATGCGCGAACAGGAAATCCAAAATCGATCCCACAGATAGGCGCAGCGACACCACAATGGTCCAGGGAGAATGGCCCCAATTCAGCACACATGGCCGGAGGGGTGCTCATGTTCCCAAAGCACAATAAAGCCAGATGCCACATGAAGTTAGGAACACTTAGCCAATGAAGACACAACACACACAGTACACAAAGTGATCATGGGCTCCCCATGCCGGACATCTGGACACATTACTCACTGGCTGCATTGTGTCCACGCAAGGTCAAGGCCTACCAGGATTCCTCTTCTAATAATTTAATTTATGGCTACAAAGTCAGAGGTACACATTCCTTACCAAAAAAGGATTACTGTAAACATTTTATTGCATTCAATGAACCGTATAAAAGTCCTTGTTGGACCGATTGAAAATTGAGCCAGTCCTCAGACCATATGCCTGTGACTGTGCTTCCGGACGCATTGTTTAATTAAGCAAAATGTTCCTATTTTGCCAAACGCCTCTTGGCTTTTGCTTTTTTCAAGGTATTTCATATTCAAGCAACAAAAACAACTTGAAAATTATGTTGATGGCCAATTCCCTGTACTTCTGAGGCAGGAAAATTACAAAATAGTGCTAGTGGACTAATATTTGGGAAGGTCACTTTGGAAGTGGGTTTTGGATTTTCAGATGAATTGTTTTGTAGAGAAGGATTACTTGAAGAGATATTAATGGTATATAGTTGACATTTCACAGGTAATGCCATGGAGGAATTCCTCACTAAGTGTGGTGTTGGACCTGGCCCTCTCTGCAGTGTCACCCCCAAACTTTTTGGCCTTTACCCTCCACTTTTTTTGCTGAATTAGTTTTTGCTGGTCTTGGGACTCTGTGCAATTTACCAGTGCTAAAGGGCTAAAGTGCTTGTGCTTATTCCGCCTAAATAGGGTTGCATTGGCTTATACCCAATTGGCATAATCAATTTACTTGTAAGCTCATTGAAGAGTGGTATACCATATACCCAGGTCCTGTCAATTAAATGCTACTAGTGTGTCTGCAGAACTTATTGTGCCACCTACTTAATTAGCACTTTAAAACATGTCCCAGGTCTGTCATTGCAGCCTGAATGCAGTTTTAAACTGCCATGTCGACTTGGCATTTAAACCCACTTGGCAACCCTTAAACTCCCTGTTTAGCACTTTAATGGTAAAGTCCGTTTTTTCATTACAATTTGAAAATGCCACTTTTAGACAGTTACACTTTGTGATTTACTCATAGACATTCACACAATAGAGGGATTAGATGTGCCTGAATCAGTCATATGCTGACAGGATTGGGGGCTGAGCTGAGCACAGCCCCACTTACAACCGAATAGCCTGTGCTCTGTCTTCACACAAATGGCTGATGTACTGCTACAAGGACTGTCAATCTGCTGGACTGCTGTTCTAAAGTAACTGTTGCCCTGTTGTGCTGACCTGCTGCCTTCTAACCTGGGGAAGAAGAACTGGACCTGCAACTTTATCTTGAACCCAAGACCCCAGAGTGACTCAAAGGACCAGTCTGCTGGCCTCATGATCTGAGCCTCAGGGACATAAAAGGCTCCCCAACAGCTCCTGAACCTGTCTTCAGTGAGTTCCTAACCCCAAGTGGTGCCTCTCAGGTCATGGACTCTTGGTGAGGCTCATGGGCTCTTTAAATCAAGATTTTTGGGCTCTTCGTAACTGTGAACGGGCCAGTTTGCACAGAAACCATGGCACTCAAACTGAAAATCAGCATGAGCTGCCACCAACCCGTCTCTTCACACATCAGCATCAACAGCCCACAGGAGACAGCCAACATGAAGCTCCAGCCCGCCCATCCATGACTTCCAGCCTGCTCTTCGCACTATGCTGCCTGCCGCATGCAGTGTTCTACTTGCTCCTCACGAACCACTCCAACGCGAATAGGACTTTTGCCACAAAGCTTGAGAAGGTAAAACTTCAGCTGGAGTAATCTGGGAGTGTATCCGACCCACTCTGTTGTGGTCTGCCTGAATCAGCCTGAACTTGTAGCTTTTCCCCGGTCCAGCATGACCAGATAGTCACGGTTGGTGCTTTCTGCTTTTACGTGCTATTAATTCTTTAAAAAATCATAACTCTTATTCTACTAATTGGATTTGTGTCATTTTGGTGTCAAATAATTTATTAAAACGTGCTCTATTTTGCTAGGTTCGACTGGGATTTTTCTTGTGTAGTGTTTTTGTGCTGCATAAATGCTTTACACATTGCCTCTAAATTAAGCCAGACTATTTTTGTGCCAAGCTACCCTGGGTTAAGCACAGGTTAATTTAGTGACTTTTTTGTGGATCACCTGCAAGAGATTGTGGCTGTTGATTGTCCAGGGCTCACACCCCAGTCAAACAACAGCCCAATTTCTCACATTGGCATTCAGTGGTGTGGATCAGGACTTGTGTGGTTCAGTACCATAGAGTGATTTATGTTACACAAAAATCCCATATAAATAATTTGACATCAAAGTGACCCCTTTTTACATTTTTCCTTAGTTTTCCAATTGGCTGTTTTCTTCATTTTCTCAATTTATGTACCCCTACCTTCCTTCTTGCACCATGAAGATGGATCTGTGCAACTTCGACACCCTCAGCAGAGCTGAGCAGCTGAAACTCTGCATGCAGAGGGGGCTGAAAGCAGACAAGAGGGCTTCCCAACAGGATCTGCGGGTAAATCTCAGGGCCTTTGAGGAGGTGCAAAGATGGCAGTCCACCTCAGGACAGGAGAACATCATTGACAATGATGAGGAGGGAGCACAAACAGAGGATGAGGAGTGGGTCAAGGGTCCTGACCTGCCATGAGAGCCCACTTAACCCCAGCAGAAGACATGGATGCCTGAATGCCCAGGATGGAGCAGAGAGCAGTGTGTCTGCCAGGGGCTTGACCCAACAGGAGCTTATGGACAGGAAAGAGGAAAGGAAGCTCAAAATGGAGCTAACCAAGTTGAGACTAGAGAAGGAGAAAGATGAGGCTGAAAGGGCCTTGGAGGAAAAGAGGCTGGTCATGGAGGAGAGGAGGATGGCCCATGAGCTCAGTCTCAGAGAACTGGACTTAAGAGAAAAGCAGAGTAAATCCAGCAATGTTTGTGGCAGCATACCAGCAGTGCCCAATGGAGAAGTGAGGGCCTGCATATACAAGGATCTGGTGCCAAGTCATGTGGTGGGAGATGAGATATAGATAAATGGTTCTCAGTATATGAGGCAGATCTGAGAGTACACAAGATCTCAGAAGAGTATTGGGGGTAGTATATAAAGGTACAAGCCAACTGTGGGAAGAGAAACACTCCTGACACTTGAGGTAGAGGACCAAACCAAGTATGCCCTCATGAAGGACACTATTCTTACCAAATTTGGGCAGCCCCCTGAGAAATGCAGACTGAGGTTCAGGGTAAGCTACAATCTCCTCAAGCAGTCCTGAGCGGACTTTTAAATTATTATTTCAGCAAGGCACTGAAGGACTGACAGAGGAGCAGCAAAGTGGATCATTTTGTTGGCCTGTACAACCTGATTTTGTGGGAGCACATGCTCAATGCTACGCCAACAGCTGGCAGATAGCAAGCTTGCTGATCCTAAGAAGCTTGCTGAAGAGGCAGACCTCTGGGTCAGCACCAGAGTGTCCAAGAAGGTACATGGGGATGACCCCAAGAATGGTGGTTCAGGTTCCCCCCAGCAGAGTGAGGGGGAGGTCAAGTGAGACAAGAGCAAGTACCAGGTTAAGGGAGAAGAAAAGGGTTCCCATGCCCCTTCTGAGAAGAAGGAGGGAGGTTCTGGTAGGCTGTGGCCCAGGGCACCTCATTTCCAACCCCGCTGCTTTGATTGCTCCCAGCTAGGACACAAGCATGAGGACTCTGTATGGTCAAAGAAACCACCCACTGGTGGAACCGTCCAACATGGCCTTATGGGTAGGTAGTCGCCAGGGGCAGCAGATAGATCATACCCTAGTCTCCTTTAGTTGGGAGATGAACTCAGAGGGTAGACTGGTGATCCCTGCTGGTGGGAGCCATCACTTCCACCAGGTCAAGATGAATGGGGTCTCTGTCACTGCTCTGAGGGACATTAGGGCCAGCCAGACCATGATATTGGAAAGGCTGGTTTCCCCAGAGCAGTCCACTGGTCAGGTGTGTAGGGTGACCCAGGCTCAGGGGCAGGTCGTTGTCCAACCTATGCCTTGATATCCCTGGAGTTGGATGAGGAGGTGACCCAGAGAAGGGTCATAGTTAGCTTCCAGATACCCATTGACTGTATTCTGGGGAATGAGTTGCCACCAGTGATAGACAAGCTAGGAGGGGTGGCTCTCCAGGGCACCCTGAAAGCTCAGACATCTGGGCATACTACTCCCAAATGAAGGGTACAGAGGCTCAAAAGAAGGGGTAGGGAAAGGAAGGACTCACCCCTGACTCACGTTCAGCCTCAGGTTACAGACCCTGCGCTGAGTGACCAGTCTCAGGCTACCACCCCTAGACTGGGGAAGGGAGAATAGAACAAAGGTGCTTAACACCTGGGGCTGTAGCACCCTACTCTGAGAAGTCTCAGAGGTCAGTGACCCCTGGATGGCTTAGGGCCTGGCTTTTGAAACTGACAGCTGTCAATGTCCATGTTGGCTGTTGCCCTGATGGGCAGAGTTTTCATTGGTTTGGGAACAGGAGTCTGATCTGACGGGTGTAATGGGCCATATCACTTTGTGGCCATGGTGGTACTGTTTGCCTACTGGGATGCATCTGTTATCAAATTATGGTTAGATGCTGCACAGATGGGTTTCACAGATGAGGAGAAGTGTTCCCTATGGGTCAGTTCAGTGGCTCAGAAGAAATGGGTCAGTGCAGGGGCTCAGAAGAATGTAGACAGAGGGATCCAACTAAATTCAGAGGGGTGTAGAACTGTAAGAGGCCTCTGCAGTAGAGGGCCAATGTCCATGCGGCGCGGCAGGCAAGTGGCAGACTCCTTCTCTTACTCACTTCTTAGCGATTGTTGCTGGCACTTGACACCGGATACATCTATAGTCTGCCCAAAGACTCACCTGCTCCCCGTTCCACCGCAGAGGTCTCTGTTTCAGTGGAGAGAGCGAGCGAGCTGGGCGTTTCCTTTTTACTGGTGAGGTTGCGAGAGTCAGCAGTCTAGCTGCTCTCGCAGCCCTCATATAAGATGCATGTCACTGCTGACACGCGCAGCAGGCACGTCAAGGCGCACCAAAATCAAGCCCGCCTGCACCCGTCTGCCCCCAGCCATCGCCAGGACCCCTGCATCTTTTGCCGTAGATGCCCCTGGCACACTAAGACTCTCATACTCATCAGAGAAACTCACAGGTATCATATTTCAAAGCAAGGTCCCACGTTCTTGTAAACCAGCTGACAAACTAAGCTCACTTCTTACCCCTGAATGTCCTTTCTCATGATTACACTGCCAATACCAAAGCCTCACATTGAAGCAGTAGTGAGAATTACCTCCCATTGCTCGTAGAGAGGTACTGAACCCAGCTCATAACATATCCCTACTCCCTCCTAATAACCCTTCCCTTAAAACTGCACCAGCTTGGGGGGGCTTTTTAGGCAATGTTAGATCACTGTCCAAGCATGCCTGTGAAATATAGGACATATTAACCTCAGAATCACCGGATCTAGGTTTCCTTACTGAGACATGGCTGAAACCTTCCTCCATGCCTTTTATCACTCTGGCACTCCCTGAGAATTATCGCCTACTAAGAACAGAAAGGGGGTGTAGAAAGGGAGGAGGAATAGCCATTATCTATAAAGATTCTTTGAAAGTATCCCTAATTGATACCTGCTCGGTTGATGAGATAGAGATATGTATTTTTAGAATAGAATTCTCGCCCCAAGATTGCTGGAAACGAGTCCTTGTGTACCGTCCCCAGGGACCCCTACGATATTTTAGTCTAAAGTTGATGGAATTGATTGTCACCCACATCCTTGCCACACTTTGTTTTGCTGGGAGACTTCAACATACACAGCGAAGATCCCTCCAATTTGGAATCAGTGCAACTCCTTACAGACCTGGCCACATTATGCCTGAAGCAGACCAACACAGGCCCCACTCATACGGCGGGACACACCCTGGACCTAATTCTCACAAATTCTCCCTCTGTTTCCACTGAAGACCCTCGCCCTCTACCATGGACAGATCATTCTCTGTTTGATTTCCGGATTATTGGTACTCAGACTGTCACACTCCCAAATAATCCAATGCTCTGCCTTAAGAGACAAAATCACCCCGGATGCCTTTATCAAGGAGTTTATTGCTCCAACAGGAGGGGAGTCAGGGGATGTCAAGGTAAGGTTAGCAGACTATCATGAAGCCATAAAAATAGCTATTGACAAACTAACCCCGTTAAAACAGCACTACGAATGCAAACATGGAGGGCATGCCCCCTGGTACTCAGCTGAATTGCGCAAGGAGAAATCATAGTGTAAAAAACTAGAGAGACGATGGCGTCAGTCCCAAAGCCCCAATGATAAAGAAATGTATAAATCAACCGTAGGCTATCCCATAAGAATATAAAAATACACGTAAATCACACATTGCACTTCAACTTAGCCAAGCGGGGAACTCCTCCAAAGAACTACATACAATTCTTAAATCCTTTACTACTCCAATTGCCTGCACTAATGAATCTCCTACTTCACAAGCACTATTTGATGCCATTGCAAACCATTTCGAAGATACTATTAATCTGATCTACGAAAAATTCATGGGAGCAAGTGACCTCCTGAGAGGAGTACCCCTCGGCACTACATATAACCCAGATAATGCGCAGTCTCTAGAGAGTTTTATGCCCCTCAGGGCTGGCTCAGTCGGTGAAATGCTGCAAACCGCCAAATCTGGGTCTCCTTTAGATAAAGGGGCATATTATCAAGGGCTTTATCGCCGCTTTAGCGGCACTTTTTGCCGCTAAAGTGGCGATAATTTTATCGCCCTATCAGCAAGCTGTCGCTAACAGGCGTTAGCGACAGCTTTCAGGCGTTAGCGGCCGGGATTTACATCGCCTTGCATGTCAGCGATAATTATCGCTAATGACATGCAAGGAAGGCGTTCCCTACTAAGCGACTGAAAACAGTCGCTAACACCTACCCCCTATTAGCAAGGCAGGCGAAGCGATAAAATAATTCGCGCTAAGCGCGTTTATCGCTAGATTGTAACACCTGCTAGTGAGGATGACTTACCTGTTTAAAGTATAGGAGGTGGATTCTAATGCTGAATCCACCTTAGCGTTAATGCGAGAATATCGCTGCTTTTCCAGCGATATTCTCACATTTTACCGCTATACGCTGGAAATGTTATCGCTATGGAGATAAACCTTGTTAATAGGGTGTTAGCTCAGCGATATTTTCCAGCGATAGGCGGCGTTAAAATAATTCGCGCTAAGCGCGGTTAGCGATAAATATCGCTATTCCTTGATAATATGCCCCATAGTACCAGCCAAGATGTCATCTCTTCTAGCTAAACAACTTGCCCCTTCCATCTGCCCTGTACTTAACCTTTCAATGACAGAAGGACAGCTTCCACTAGATTGGGAGGCCGCACAAGTGATTCCCGTTCGCATGAAGGAGAATCTCCTGGCGCCGGATCTTTCTATTTACCGTCCTATTTCTCTTCTCTCTCTGATAAGCAAACTTTTAGAAGGTCATATTAATAATCAACTCACAGAGTACATAGAATCCACTGAATGCCTGGACCCCTCATAATCCAGCTTCAGACCAATGCACAGCTCTGAATCAGCCTTAATAGCAGTATCGGACTACATCAGAAACTCCCTAGACGACAACCAGGCTGCTCTGCTGGTGTTGTTAGATCTGTCGGCAGCCTTCGACACAGTGTCCCACCGCAGACTGCTACAAAGACTAGAAGAGATAGGTATCCAGCGCTTACCTCTACAATGATTTTTGAGTTTTTAACTCATCGTACACAGACTATCAATCTTGAACCCTTCAGATACTGCACCATCGAGCTCAAAAAGGGTGTTGCCACAGGGCTTTTGCTTGAGTCCCACATTGTTCAACATATATATTTGGCCCCCCTTGCCAAAACCATCAGAGAGTATGGTTTTACCCCAATCTCATATTTGGACGATACCCAACTTCTCTTATCTTTTAACAAAGATACAACGACCACTAAAGCTCATTTCTCTGAGGGCATGAAAGCCATTTCAACTTGGATATCGTACAACTTTCTCCAGCTAAATGCCTGCAAGATGGAAAATATGCCTTTTGGTAAAGCCCAAATGCTATGGTCTCCGGAATGATGGCCCTCAGACCTGGGTGCAGTACCGACCCCCAAGACAATGTCTAAAAACTGGGGTGTTCGCCTGGACCAGACTCTGACTATGAAAGATCAGGTAGCGGCTACCACTGGCACCTGCTTTCATATGATGAGTCTCCTGCGTAGAGTCTTCCTACTTCTTCCACTCTTGGTGAGAAAAACCATGATCCAGGCCCTGGTAATCAGTCGCTTAGACTACTGTAATGCCCTTTTGGCTGTCATTAATGAGTCTCTACTCAATAAACTACAGGTGGTCCAGAACACAGCGGCCCGCCTAGTTCAGAATATGCCAACCAGAGCCACGTCCCTCCCCCTTTTGCGCTCCCTCCATTGGGTCCCTACACACAAGAGAATTACTTTTAAGATGTACTGTATAGTTCACAAATCAATAAATGGCAGAGGACCAAGCTATTTGAGAGAAAAACTTATTCAGCACTTGCCAAGTAGATCTCTGTGATCTGGAGATAAATCTCTTCTCATCCTTCCTCTTTTCAGAAAAAGCGCGCTCCTACCTGGACCCCCTTTACTGGAACCATCTTCCTTCTCACCTTCGAAAGTGCTCTGATCACCTTCAGTTCAGAAGGCTCCTTAAAACAGAGCTTTTCAGGGACTAATACTACCTGTATGCATTCCCACGATAGCGCAGAGATACCCCTTCGGGGGTGATTCAGGCGCTTTACAAATTACATTAACATAACATACCATAACATGTTCTACCACCTAAACAGGGAAGACCATCAAGGTATTGATTATTCTGCTGTAGCTTTAGGCTGGAGGGGGTCGTGTTGGCCCTGGCCATCACTACAGGGTCATCCCCAAACCTTTTTGCATTTATCCTCCACTTTTTTTGCTGAATTTGTTTTTGTTTGCCTTAGGACTCTGTGTACTCTACCTCTGCTACCCAGTGCTAAAGGGCTTGTACTCACTCCCCTTAAACATGGCTAAATTGACTTAAACCCAACTGACATATTTAATTCACTTGTAAGTCCATAGTAGAGTGGTATAACATATACTCAGGGCCTGTAAATTAAATGCTACTAGTGGGCCTTTAGCACTTATTGTGCCACCCACTTAAGTAGCACTTTAAAACATGTCCCAGAACTGCAATTGCAGCCTGAATGCAGTTTTAAACTTAAATATAACACAGGAAGGAGTTAGTTCCTCTAGTAAGTCAGTGCACTGGTGAGTGCTACCTGGCTATAAGTTATGTCGCTGGGAGATCTGAATTTCAGATCATAATGCCCTCACACACCTGTTAGGGTGTCATGCTTCATCATAGGGCGCTCCTCGTCAGACCGGCGCTGCAATGTCTGACGGGCCTGGTGGCTTCTTTGGCGGAGATCTTCTGATCTGAGGATGCCGTATGTGAAATTGGTAGGAGGGCAAGAGGCAGTGAGTGTGAAAATGTGAAAAAGTGGTTAAAATAGGTACCGGATCCTAAAGAAAAACTAATTTAATAAGGTGTGTGGGACCGGGACTAAGTAAAAACAGTGACGCTATCTAGTGGTCTTAAGGTACCAAAATAGCGTTATTAGTGTGTGGTCAACATGTTTCGTGCCTTGAGTGCCCAACCGTCGGGCGGCTCTTCTTCAGGACCAGGGTGAGGAATGAGTTGCCCCTATGGGGCGTTGGGTCTCCCCGCTATTTGGGGATGACCTAATGAGGTACGTGCCTGGTACCAAAAGTGAAATCAGACAAAGCTCTCCACCTTGGTGGGTATTGTGCACTACTCCATAGGCGTGAGGGGTGTCCCGACTTCTGGAGGGGATACTTCAAGGTTCAGTCGGGCACTGCTGTCTCACCTGCAGGGATCCCTCATGTCTGGATATGCAGTTTTAAACTACCATGTTGGCTTGGCATGTAAACCCCCTTTCAAAGCCTTAAACTCCCCTTTTATTACATAAATCACCCCTAAGTAGGCCCTAGGCAGCCCTTAGGGCAGGGAGCTGTGTAATTGAAAGGTTGGACTTGTACTTTTAGGTTTTACATGTCCTGGTAGTGAAAAACTCATACATTTGTTTTTCACTACTGTGAGGCCTACCCCTCCGTTAGAATGACATTGGGGATTTTTAATTACATTTAATAAGCTGTCATTTCCAAATGAGAGCTGGTGGTTATTTCATGTTTGGTGTCTATAAGTATACAAAACAGTGATGGATGGAATGCTGGAATTAATCTCCGCAGTTGGTAATTACTCTGGCTGCATCCTAATCCATCAATATTTTGCACACCATGCCACCTCACTTTACACCCAGCTATATGCAAATTAGTCTTGACTCTGCTCCAATAGGAACAGTCCAGCCTAAAATACCAAGCCAGGTTCTCCCTGAACTGGAACACAAGCAATCCAGGACTGGTTTCACTCGTGTTATGTGCTCAGCAGCTGGATATATCTTGGTTCCAGTGACACTGTGGGGCATATTTTCAAGCCCCTATCGCCACTGGAACGTCACTGTTTTTGACGTTCATGTGGCAATACGGGCTCCGCCTTATTTGCAAGGCAGTGTTAAGCTTCTCAACGTGGCTTAACGCTGCCTTGTAAATAAAGCACCCTTTCATACTTAGCGTGAAAGGGTTGGGCAATGGGTGTTGCGGTAGGCGTTCCACGCAACACCCATTGATTTTGACGCTGTGCTATATTTTCAAGGCAGCGTTAAGCCACTGACTATGGCTTGACGCTGCCTTGTAAATAAGGCACCTTTTCACACTATTCTTAGCATAAAAGGGGTGGGCAATGGGTGTTGCGGTGGGCGTTCCACCGCTACACTCTTTGATTTTGACGCTGCACCGTATTTACAAGGGTGGTCTTAAAATGGCACAACTAGAAGAAATGTTTAATTCTCCTTGTTTGTGCTGTTTATATGTGTGCTGCATTGTGCAGCACACATAGAAACAGCAAAACGCCATGCATGACTGTTTATGTGCAGAAAGGGACATCTTCCTGCACACAAGCAATCATTTTTAAAATGACGAGTTGCAATTTCTATGTGTGCTGCACAAAACAGAACACACAGAAGTTACAAATCGCCATTTAAGATTGTTTATTTGCAGACGTTTGAGGACTCTTGCCTTTGTAGGAATGGTGTGCTAAAGTGAACTCACGGGTTGAAGAAGTATCAGTTTCTAGTGGACTGGCGAACAATTAGCATGATATAAGCATCACCTGTTGGCGACAAGTTACTAAGCTTTGCCTTTAGAGAAGAAAGAACGTCAGCAGTACGCAGAGGTCAAAACATTACACTGTGCTGGAAGTGAAACTGATTAGGACTAACCCTGGGCGGTAAAATCCGCTCCGCTCGCGGAGTTTGCGGATTTTTGGCAACTCCGCGTTCCGCGTAGAACGCGAAGTTACCGAAAACTCCGCGGCGTAGCGGAGTTTTTTCCTTGTTCGAGCTTTCAAAATGCGTTTTTGCGCGCGCGGTAGCGACTTACCGGGATCCCTGCGTTCGCCGACGAGTTTTCCTATCCGTTCGCGTGCGCTACGAGATTTTGGTAGCCGGCCGCACGATCCCGCGAGAGTGTGCGATCGCGAACACGTCATTCGGACGCGCCATCGGACATCTGGCGGAATTTTGGTGAAGCTCGCGATGCAGAACACGCAAAATTTGCATTCTGGAGAATAATATCTCTCGAGCAGCATAAAACCTTCTCGAAAATGATGATTTGGATGAAAAGAACTAGTCAGATTGACATTTGGCTGTACTTTTTTGTGCAAGGAGTCCTTTTTCTTTTTTTACTTTTTTTTTGGAGAGGAAGGGAGTGCCCCAGAGTCTCCAACTTCCTGTTCCTGTCCAGCAGGCTCCTCCCAGTGCTTTGTCCATGTCTTGTTCACTTTTCATTTGGATTTGGAGCTGGAAGGATCACACTTTGTGTATGCTGCATCATATATCATTGGATTTGAGGACCTTTGGATTTGAGGACTTTTGGATTTGAGATTTTACAAGTAAGTTGGTGTTGTTTGTTTGATTGGGGCATTGTAGTTGCTGCAACTACATTTTTTGTACTTTTCATCATTTAAAAAAAAAATTATTGTGGGTAGCCAGTAGGCCCAGTGCTACTCATGGTGGGTGCATGAAACAACTGTTTCTATGGTGTCTGTTGAATTTAAACATCATTTAGGGCATGGATGGCATTGGATTGAATTGCAAAATGGGTATTTTTTGGGGTATTTCACTTTTTTGGTGTGTGTTAAATAAATGCCTTTGTTGTGTGTGTGTGTGTGTGGTGTGGTTGTTGTGTAACTTGCACACCTTGTTTAGCCCTGTGGATTTTCGTTTTTGCATTTTATTGCATTAACCCCTTAACTGCTGGGCCTTTTCCCCCCCAGTGCTGAGCCCTTTTTTGGCTATTTGTAGTAGTTCGCGATTAGGCCTCTGTAACTTTTGGACCACATAAGGTATCCACGCCAAATTTGCGTCCTTTTCTTCCAACATCATGGGGATTCTAAAGGTACCCAGGGTTTGTGGATTCCCCTGGAGGGTCCCAGATTTTAGCCAAAATACAGCTATATTTTGGTTTTTGGGGAAAAATGGGAAAAAAGTCCGCATATAAAAGCGTCTGGGTTTTCCTGCAAATGGTATCAAAAAAAGGTTTGTGGGGCTGAAATCTCCATTTTCCCAGATTTTAGGGAATGACAGACTTTTGTCAGAAAACCAAAAAATTTTACACAGTTTTGGCATTTTTCTGGGACATAGCCTATTTTTGCTATTTTTGTGCTTTCAACCTCCTTCCAGTTAATGGTAGAAATGGGTATGAAACCAATAATGGATCCTGGAAAGCCATACATTTATGAAAAGTAGACAAAATTCTGAATTCAGCAAGGGGTCATTTGTGTAGATCCTTAAAGTTTTCCTTATAGAAACTAACAGTTAAATAAAGGAAAAATTGAAAATTAGTTGAAAAAAACAGCCATTTGTGTCAACGTTTTCACCTGTAACTTCTTCTAATTATGACAGCTATTTGAAGGCAATATACCGTTATATCCGCTGGACCTTTCTGGTTGTGGGGATATATAGGACTTGTAGGTTCACCAAGAACCCGACGAACCCAGAGCCAATAATTGAGCAACATCTTGCAATGATTTTTTTTAAGTACCGGGTATATAGCAATTATTTTGGGAAAATGTATACATGGAAAAATTGTTATGAAAGACACCTATGTATTTCTGAAATGGGAACAAAATGTAGATTTTAGAAACAGTAGATATTTGCACATTTCCGAAATTGGGAGTACCCATACTAGCATGAGAATTATAGGTCATTTTTCAAAATGACTTATTTTTTACACATTGTCTTTCATTTGGAAGGCAGAAATGCATCGAAAGTCAATAGGTAATAACAGTTGCTCTACAATTCTGTGTTACCCTAAGTCTCCCGATAAAAATGGTACCTCACTTGTGTGGGTAGCCCTTGTGCCCACAACAGGAAATGGCTCAAAATGCAACGTGGACGTACCACATTTTCACAATGAAAAATTACCCTTTTTTTGCAAAGTGCCTAGGTGTAGTTTTTGAACCCTAGCTCTGCCGGCACCTAGGGAAACCTAGCAAACCTATACATTTTTGAAAACTAGACACCCAGGGGAATCCAGGATGGGGTGACTTGACTGCCTCCCATCAGGTTCTGTTACCCAGAATCCCTTGCAAACATAAAAAAATTGTCAAAAAAATCACATTTTCCCCACATTTCTGTGGTGGAAAGTTCTGGAATCTGCGTGGATCCACAAATTTCCACCCACCCCGCGTTCCCAAAGTCTAACGAGAAAAATGGTACCTCACTTGTGTGGGTCGGCCTAGTGCCTGCGACAGGAAACGGCGCAAAACGCAACGTGGTCACACCTCAATTTCGCAGTGAAAAATGACCCTTTTTTGGCAAAGTGCCTAGCTGTAGTTTTTGAACCCTAGCTCTGCCGGCACCTAGGAAACCTAGCAAACCTATACATTTTTGAAAACTAGACACCCAGGGAATCCAGGATGGGGTGACTTGACTGCCTCCCACCAAGTTCTGTTACCCAGAATCCCTTGCAAACAGAAAAAATTGTCAAAAAAACCACATTTTCCCCACATTTCTGTGGTGGAAAGTTCTGGAATCTGCGTGGATCCACAAATTTCCACCCACCCCGCGTTCCCCAAAGTCTTACGAGAAAAATGGTACCTCACTTGTGTGGGTCGGCCTAGTGCCTGCGACAGGAAACGGCGCAAAGCGCAACGTGGTCACACCTCAATTTCGCAGTGAAAAATGACCCTTTTTGGCAAAGTGCCTAGCTGTAGTTTTTGAACCCTAGCTCTGCCGGCACCTAGGGAAACCTAGCAAACCTATACATTTTTGAAAACTAGACACCCAGGGAATCCAGGATGGGGTGACTTGACTGCCTCCCACCAGGTTCTGTTACCCAGAATCCCTTGCAAACATAAAAAATTGTCAAAATAAACACATTTTCCCCACATTTCTGTGGTGGAAAGTTCTGGAATCTGCGTGGATCCACAAATTTCCACCCACCCGGCGTTTCACAAAGTCTTACGAGAAAAATGGTACCTCACTTGTGTGGGTCGGCCTAGTGCCTGGACAGGAAACGGCGTAAGCATAGCGCGGTCCCACCTCAATTTCGCAGTGAAAAATGACCCTTTTGGCAAAGTGCCTAGCTGTAGTTTTTTAACCCTACCTCTGCCGGCACCTAGGGAAACCTAGCAAGCCTATACATTTTTGAAAACTAGACACCCAGGGGAATCCAGGATGGGGTGACTTGACTGCCTCCCACCAGGTTCTGTTACCCAGAATCCCTTGCAAACATAAAAAATTGTCCAAAAAACACATTTCCCCCACATTTCTGTGGTGGAAAGTTCTGGAATCTGCGTGGATCCACAAATTTCCACCCACCCGCGTCCCCCAAAGTCTTACGAGAAAAATGGTACCTCACTTGTGTGGGTGCGGCCTAGTGCCTGCGACAGGAAACGGCGCAAAACGCAACGTGGTCACACCTCAATTTCGCAGTGAAAAATGACCCTTTTTGGCAAAGTGCCTAGCTGTAGTTTTGAACCCTACCTCTGCCGGCACCTAGGAAACCTAGCAAACCTATACATTTTTGAAAACTAGACACCCAGGGGAATCCAGGATGGGGTGACTTGACTGCCTCCCACCAGGTTCTGTTACCCAGAATCCCTTGCAAACATAAAAAATTGTCAAATAAAACACATTTTCCCCACATTTCTGTGGTGGAAAGTTCTGGAATCTGCGTGGATCCACAAATTTCCACCCACCCGCGTTCCCCAAAG